>BSEG01000016.1:3765000-5015000 GCA_036245055.1 Diospyros kaki | reverse complement strand
GCACTCTTCAGGGAAACATTGTGTTGCTTGAGAAGGACAGGCATAGAATTCCATTAATTTATATGCTTGAAGAAAGAAACGAACATCGAAATCTTCACCGTATATATTGGTTTTTTATGCTTATCAGCATAGTAAACCATAGGATTTGTCTACTCTCCCTTTGTTCTTGTGGAGCATTAGCTTGGATCAAACTGTTTTAATTACTGAACAAAACAGTTTTCTTGCTACTTGGACCTTATCCAAAATTCTTACAACCCTTATTTCCCTATCCATCCTGTTAATTAATTAGCCCAATGATTTGCTTTAAAGATCTACAACATTTGGGAATTAAAGAAAAACGGCAAACACATCCTAAACAGGAGAAAAAAGGAGAGCAAGTCTCCAACTAATTGGGCCATTAGCCTCGTAAATACGTTATCCTCCTCGCATTTAACTTCATACTATGTAAATAAAGTACAATGCCATGATGCAACAAGCAGGAAAAAGGAAAAGGAGTGGTTAATTGACCAAAAGGCGCTGAACCCATTTTGGAGTCCTACCTGGAAAGAACAGTTTGAAGATGAGGAACTCAACACATATACAAACGAACAATAAGAAAACTGTGTAAGAAATAATACATGATATGCGTAGATTCTCTACTAGTCAGATATAACACTCAAGCAACAGTTTCTTTACCCATTTGGGATTTGAACACATTACGAGTGGATATTGAGAAAAATGGGCTACCTGAAAGCCGCGGGAAATGAACCTGGGAGGCTGAAATTAGGGAGACAGAGAGAGAGAGAGAGCAAGCGGCTATAGTGGTTTTAAGTCTTTTAAGTAGGAAAGGATAGATTTGTTGGCTTTTCCTGAGCAGATAGGGGTGTGCTATGAGTGGAGGAAAATGGTTTTTGGCCGCTACAAGGCCACCAAGAGAAGTGATGACTCTTTTTTCAGATTAAGATAAAGCTCTCTCTCTCTCTCTCTCTCTCTCTCTCTCTCTCTCTCCTGCCAATCTCCTCAACACCCAAGCAACCAAATTTTAAAATGAACAAACATTGGATCTTGATTCTTCAGTTTGACAATTGCTTAAAAAAATCAGAAACAGAAAACGAGCCAAAGATGACAATTTTATATGAATATTTTTGTATTTCAAACCAATACGGACAGAGCTGGTTGTATAGGGAAGGATGTTTCAAATGCATTGGGAATTTGGGAATTTTCCGTCTTTTTTTTCTGTTAAGTGGGAATTTGGGAATTTGTTGTTGGAGACAGTGACTTCTTCTTTCCTCTTTTGTGGGTCCATTTGGTTGGATAACACACAGTGGGAAGAGGTGCACAGGTTGAGAACATTTTCTTCTGGCCTTTGATTTGGGATCTATTGGCTGAGATTATTCACTTTCTTAAACCCTACAAATTATTGGTAGACAAGAGTCATCAACTATTCTTAAAGCCCCCGGTATATAGAGCCTGTGTGGTGTCTGCCGTATTGATGCAAATATGCTTTGCTTTCATGCTACCTTGCCATTACACTGATTGATGTTGCTTGAATTCTTTTGCTTTAAGAGTTGAGTGAGAAATTTAACAGGTCATTAGAGAAATAAAACCTTACCTGTTAACTTCATTCGAGTTAGTATATTGATCATTCAAAATATTTTTTTAAAAAAAAACTCCTTTAAAAGTTACTTAATTGTTTATTTCCTAATTTGAAAAATTGCATGACAAAAGACTAAATATAAGTAAATAATAACTCCATTTTTCATTCATAGTTTTTTCCTTTTTTCTTTCCTTTGCTGCATAGTTAGAAAAATAGCAATAATAAAGTATTCATTATCATGCAGGCAATTAACCACCAAGTTCATCATTTGCATAGGATTCTTTCAAGCACCAAATTGTTAATTAAATATTGAACAGGCTTTCCTTTGATGATTAAGTCAGTGGTAGTTGAAATGAAATCTAACCCAACGTCAGCCAAACCATTTTGAACAATATATATTCTCTCATTTTGTGGTTCCTCTACCATCTCTCAACTATTTGTTTAGTTTGACTATTTCTCTCTAATAACTAATCCCACATCAAATTGGGATGAAATTCTTTTGGGTTAGCATTGAGTTTATTTTCTGGATAATTAATTATGTTGATGAGCAATTAGTTAATTTGGTCTAGAATAATTTGTTAACTGAATCAAATTAACCAAGTTTTTATATAAAAAAATTGAGCTAAAAATTTAAAATATCAATCGAAGTAAATAAATCAAAACAATATAATTTTATGGTTTTAGTCATTATTATAGTTAACAACCCTACATTAATTATAAAAAAATAACTCTTATGCTAAGTGGATCTGCCGAAAGAAACAAAATTTTAATTTATCTTTACTCGTGTCATTGACAAATAAGATTTTAAAATATACACTAGTCTTATATACAATATTTTTTATAGCCTTAAATACTAAGAATAGAGTAAAATAATTGATAAAAAATAAAAAAATTATGGTTCTAATGAAAATATTTAGATTCAAAGCTAGATGTGAAAGATGAATAATTGAGAATATATTATTATCATGATTCTTTTATTTTTTGAAAAGATGAAAAGATGAATAATCTTTTCTTCTTTTTTGCCCTTTACAAATTATGGTTTCAAAATGGCCTTTTGATTTAGAAAAAAGAAAAGAAAAGATAAGGGAAAATAGAAACAACTTTGTATGTGGCTCTGCCATTGTAGAAGGCTAGAAGCAAAATTGGGAACTTTCCTTTCCTACTTGACAAACAAAACAAATAAAGATAATCACATGCTCAAAGTGGTGTTTTGGCAACACTCTGTGGTTCCATTAAAAGGTGGGTGACAGCCGACGGGAACTTGAAATTAATAAATGAGGGTGGGCGGGGGGAAGAGGTAAACTGTCATTATTTTTGTTTTATATTTATTAAACAAAGGAATATTTTGGGCTAAAGTTTGGATTGCAAGCATTTTCATAAAATAAGAGATTGGTAGATATAATTGAATCGAAAGTTTTTAACTTTCTGGGTAACAAGAGAGGCACGTGTGAGCAGAGACAACCACCTGGCAGCCGGCACGTGTGACAGAGTGCAATGAATTGGGTGGGAGCAATTGGTTTGGAAAAAAATCTCATTTTGTAATGTGTATTTGTTTGGTTACTAGGAAAGAAACCAAAAATGGGGAAAAACACCAACTCCAAGGCCAACGCCAACGCCACCAAAAACAAAGTCCGATCCTTCTCTTCTCCTCCTCCTTCATCTTCACTGCTTGCAAAAATTCCTTCTTTATCCATCCACCCACTGCCTTCTTTCCCCTGACTTTGGCCCTCGCTAATTTCAATCACACTCATACATGCGCACGCATAGTTTGGCAACAACTAGAACAACCTAGAAACATAGAGAGGAGAAGAAGAAGAAGAAGAAGAAGATCTATGGAGCAGCTCATCAACTTCATCATTCGGCCCCCCAGGTTGCAAGAATCGCCGCTTTCTACGTTCTTTCTCAGTTTCTCCGTTGGTCTTTCTGTGTGAAACATGAATTGTTGCATATGCTCCGTCCACGTGCAAATGGGCATTCCTAAAGTTTAACCTTTTATTGAAAAATTTCCACTAAAATTCAGTTCTGTGGCGTTTGATGGTTGTTTGATTCTTGGGCATTCTCATTTGTTCTTCTTGGCTTCTTTCCTTTTTTTTTTGGTTGGGTTGAAAGAAGCAGGCATGGTTTATATTATTTGTTCGATGTGTTTTAGATTCAATACCCTTTTGGGAATCTCAGATGTTTTGTCATTTTGCTTACCTGGGTTCAAATTACTGGCTCTGAATGTTACATTAGTTGGAAAAGATGTTATTTCGCTGTCAAATTCTGCTAAAAAATTTTGACGTATGAAGTTAAGTTCTATTATGGGTTTCATTGCTTGTTTTGATTTTTGGGGTTTGATTATTTTTTTGGGTGGCATTCTCTCTCCTCCCCCACCCTCCCGGAAGGTCAGCTGTAAACGGTTTATGCTTTTTGTTCTATGTTTTCTAGATTCAGCATGATTCCCTTCTAGCAATCTAGCTAATTCTGCTTCTTGGTTGAATATTTGGGGGTTTCAAATCACCAACCGCTGACTTTCCGGTTAGTTGGAAAATGAAGTATCTTTTGCCAGCAATTCTGCTATTTTTGACATATGAAGTTAAATTCTAGCTTGATAAGTTGTTTTATAATTACTTGAGATGATTGGCCCAACCCTACCTTGTGAGATTAAGGCATGTTACGTTGTTTCTGTTGTTTAAATTAATTTTGTTGTAGGTTTTCACATTTTGTTCCAATTTTTCTGGTTATATATAGTTTTCTTGTTGGTTTATTGGAACTGAAGCATACCTAGTTTGTCTTATTTGTTCAATGTGTTTTAAATTAAATTCCTGATTCAGTGATCTCAGTAGTTTTCTCCTTTTGTTGAATATGTGCTGTTGGAATTACTAGTGCTGCTTATTTGATTTAGCCGGAAATGAAGTCCTTTCCCTTGTCAAATTGCTCCACGTGGATTGTTCTTTTTGTTTTACGGTCTCTTGCAAACTAATCTACAGGAGATTAGGATCTAGGTCTTATTACTGTTTAGTTGTCAACGTAGCATTTTATATCTTGTTTCTTTGAACTTCTCATTTTATATTTTTTTGTTTTTCCTTTAATTTTTTTTGTATTTACAAATTGAAACTTGAGCTCCATTGGTTTTGATTGGATTGACATGGAAAGTTGGTGGTTTGTAGAATCATATATGCAGGCATATGTAATTATCATTTCGGCCTATACTTTATCTTTTAGTGCTTGATAGAATATTGACTGGCTAAGTTTCTAAAAGTAATCCACACAAAATACACTATGATGGCAGTTGCATTTGTATGACCTATATCTTCTTTTTTGTTTGATGGCCTTTTCCTGCATCATTTACCATTTTTATATTCTTGCACTAGTATTGCAGTTAAACCATACAGGCCTGAATTACTTAAACCTATTTTATTAAATTCTGTTGAAGTTCACAGAACTGACTGGCTCAAAAAACTGTTAATTAGTTCTATAAGTGTCAAGACATTCTTAATTTTAGTTTTCTGTTGTTTCTTAAAACTGTATCTTAAGTTACGCTTATATTTATTCTCTCAATCTTAAGCAAAAATTTAGTTCTTCAAATCTTTGTTTCTTTAGGTAAAATACATAAAAACTTTAGTTTAAACTAGTAAGTAGGACATCCCTTTTCAGTGTACATTTATATATATATATATATATATAAGTTCTTGGCTCTCATGTTAAATAAGTTGTTTGTAACGCTTTCAATTTTATTTTAGGTTACAGGTAACCATGTGACCTTAGTAATAATTCACCCATATGCACCTAATGTTTCTACCGCTGCAGAAGTTAATCTAGAAATTAAATAGTCTATGTGTTGGGCTGCAGAGCTGAGTATGACCCGAAACATGACCTATTAGATCAAGAATTCACACTGAAAGGAAAATGGTACCAGCGGAAGGATGTAGAGGTAAGTTTCAACTTTTGGCTGGAGTGTCAGCTCTTAATGTACCTCAACTTCTTTAACCTATTAACATCTTCTTTGTTTCAGCCAATACATGCATGATGAATTGATGATTTCACTTTCTTTCCAACCGTTTGTTTTCTTTGTTGCTTAATAGTTGGTGCTGTGAACAAGGACATTTCTCTCTCTCTGAACCTACTTAGTGATTCACTTCTGAGCTATTAGTTTTTTGTGTGGATGCTAACTGCAACCTTCAAGTTTGAGCTTGTTGCTCTAATTCACAATAATATTGATTTGTATAGGCTGCATTTTTTCTTTTTGTTGTTTTTCCAATTGTGATATATTGTGTGAGATTCTTGAAATTGATAAAATCTCAGAGCTAATTACTATTTGTTTTACCATTCACCACCTAAAAGAATATAGGATTTTGTTAACTAAAAAACTTCTTGTGACAGTTATCCAACCAACTTTAATAATCATATCCTCTTGAATTGAAATTATGGACTCTTCTGATAAAAATCATGGAAAAGTTGAAAAAAAAAAATTCAGTAATTGTTTAGGTTGTATCATTGTAAAGCAATTAAAAAATATATATAAAGTCAATATGATCCTTGTCTTTAGTCAAACATGTGAGTTTTTTCTCTCTTCAAGTCCTCATGGCATGGATGATAAGGAATAACCCCTTGCAACAGTCTGCTTCCACTCTGCATTGCATCATTTAACAAATTCGAACTCCATTAGATGGGCAAGCTGGATATATATATTATTTTTAATTTTTATTCTGTTTTTGGCGTTAACAAATTCCTAGGAGTGAAGTCACATGCTAGGTTCACAAGCTTATGAAACCATGCAATTTTCGTGTTGATTTTTGTCACGACCCAGATCAGCTGATTAATTTATTTTTGCAGCAGATTATTTTATTTTGCAGGAGGAGTTAGTTATTCATTTTATTTCCGGTTATGGAGTGATTTAGGAGCAGTTATTTGTAGTGGAGTAGTGGTAGGAGCAGTTTTTTGAGTGGAGTAGTGGTAACCGCTCTGTAAAAACTGCTGGATAGCTTTATATAAAAGTTATAACCCGCAGTGTGGAGATCATCAGATCAGAATTATTAGAATTCCAATTTCTCTCCAATTCTCTCCCTACTTTTTGTTTGTTTCTCCCTCATTTCTCTGCTTCGCCCTATTATTCTATCTGTTTCTCCCTCATTCCTCTCTATTTCTCCCTCTCTTTCAATTCTATCTCCAAAAAAAACCATAAGTTAGGATTGGGTTCCTAACAATTGGTATCAAAGCAGTCGGTTCTCGGATTGCAACCTGCATCTACAAATTTTGAAACTATGGCGGATGGTACCTGGATCACACAATTGGAGGCGATCAGTGCATTGAACAGAAAATTGGAGACCTCTGTGGACGGAATTCATAGCAGGTTAGATGAAATTTATGCTGATGTTTTCAAAATTGTATCAAGTAAGACTTCCTTCTGATTTTCTTTCTAAAGAAAGATCAGTTCCACTCTTGCCAAGAAATGGAGTGATTCATAGAACTCCGCAATTCAACTTGCCAGAGGACTTTCTGTTGAAGGAGAAGGCTAAACACATTCTAGAAGATAATGAGTCCCAATTCAAAGAAGATGAACAACCTGCCAAAGCAATACAAGAATGCTTGAATTCAACAGGGTTTAGGATATGTGCTGGCTGTAACACTGAGTCCCAATCCAACAGCAAGACTTATGGAAGATTCCTGAATTGCATGGGTGCAGTTTGGCATCCAGAATATGCCATGCCTACAATCAACCAATTTGCGATTATGAGTTCTCTATGTCTGGAAATTATCCTTCTCATAAGTATTGCTACAAGGAGCTCTATCATCCAAAATGTGACGTTTGCAAACATTTTTTACCAACAAATGATGCTGGGTTAATTGAATATAGACTGCATCCTTTTTGGTTCCAGAAGTACAATATTTTTCATGAATATTAAGGGACTCCTTGTTGCTGTAGCTGTGAGCGAATGGAGCCAAGGGAAACAAGATATGTTGCCCTAGAGGATGGTCGGAAGTTCTGCCTAGAGTGGCTTAACTTGGCAGTAATGGATACTAATGAGTGTCAGCCCCTTTCTCCTAATATGCAAGAATTTTATGAAGGAATTGAAGTGGATGACGGGATAGTAGAAGAAGAGAAAGACGTTGCAGGGATTGGATGAAGAGTAAAGACAGAGTGGCTAGTTACTGAGGTTTCTTGGCAACAAGAAATCTTTTAAACAGAAGGGAATGTCACGATCCGGATTAATTTATTTTTGCAGCAGATTATTTTATTTTGCAGAAGGAGTTAGTTATTGATTTTATTTTCAGTTATGGAGTCATCTAGGAGCAGTTATTTGTAGTGGAGTAGTGGTAACCATTCTGTAAAAACTGCTGGATAGCTTTATATATAAGGCTAGAACCCGCAGTATCAAGATCATCACATCAGAATTATTATAATTCCAGTTTCTCTCTTTCTCTCCAATTCTCCAATTCCCTCCCTACTTTCTGTCTATTTCTCCCCCATTCTTCTGCCTCCCCCTATTATTCTGTCTATTTCTACCTGACAATATTGCTTTTGTATTTTTTAGATATGTCTCTTTTTAATGTTCATACAAGATAATACATTCCTGGTTTGCTACTGCATTCTGAGAAATTGAATTTTAGCCAATGATTGAGGTTGCTTAATGATTGAGGTTGCTTAATGATTGAGGTTGCTTATAATTTTATACCCCTTAACTTTGTTTAAGGTAATTATCATACCATTGGTATCATTCCTCTATTGAAGATTATTATATTTCTAGACTTCTAATCGCCCTTGGCTTTTCTATAATTATTTCTTATTTCCAGATTTGTTATTTCCTAATTAGCTTTGTTTTTATTTTTATTTTTTTCTAAATTTATGCAGATTGTAAACAGTCGAAGAGATGTTCTCCAGTGTAGTCATTATATGCCTATTGTTCGTCCAGAGGGAAAGGCTCTCCCTTGTGTAATTTACTGCCATGGAAACAGGTCAGCAAGTAAATATGGTTGAATTGAAATTTTGATCTCATTTCTTAGAGGCTTGATTTAGGTACTCAATTTCACAGTTCTTGTAAACCTTATCCCATGAGAACAAAATTTAATAGTTGAAAGAAGAATTTGAGGCCTGCACTTGCTAGATAGTTATTCTCATGAAAAGAATAAAATTAATCGCACTTGCTATGGAACCAAGGTTTAAAATGGCATAAAATTTCATCAAACTAGTGTGGCCCTTTCTATTTAGTGACTGTTACAGGTATTTAATAATACTGTATGTTAAATGAAAGGATTCAAGGAATCCAAGAGCGATACATTCATGTGCTACCATGCAGTAAATTTTGCTCATTTGCAGGTATGCTAGTTGCTAAGTGGTAGTTATAAGTTAGTTGTGAGAGCTGTAAAAGTAGGTTTGCATATTTATACATATGCATTAGTGTAAATGAGGTGGTTAGTTGTAACAAATCAGAAGATTCAAAGGTGTTGAAATACTAAACCAACTATGAAAAGCTGAAAAGTTCCATAGAGTATATGAATCCTCTTAATAAGGTGAGAACACCAATTTTGTGCTCCCTATTTCGAAGCAGTGTCACAACTTTATGCAACAATTCTGCCCTTAAATAATCTATTCTATTATATAAGCAAGCAGGCATTTTGGTGTTATGAAGCCTTGGTAAAGTGTCAATAAAGTGAATTTCCAAAATACCCTCTTTATATTTTGTTTTAAGAAACAAGAAATGTATGACCAAGATTTTAACTCATGACCTCTGTGACATCTCGCATCGAGCAATAGGAAGGACCATAACAACTTACCTTGATGGATCTATGCGAACTTTCTAGGAGGTCACTCATCCTTGAGGTTCCCCAGTTCAAACACACTTAACCCGGGAGTTCTTTGTATACATTCAGTCTAAAAGGTATCCAATTGGTATTGTTTTCTTCCGTAATTATCCTCGATATATACTACTCTTCTCTGGCCTCTTGGGGTATTACATTCTCCCCCCTTGAGCACATGACATCTCGTCATGTGACCTTATAATTGGTCTCAGATCTTCTCCCATTTGGAAGCTGTCATCCTAGAAGCTTGCCAGAAGCCGCTACTTGAACAGGCCCTTGAGCCTTGGCGCTACTCCCCGCCCTCATTGAACCGTCTTCACCAAGGGTCGACTTTGATACCACCTGTAACATCCCGCATCGAGCGATAGAAATGACTAGAACAACTTACTTTGATGGGTCTACGTGAACTTTTCAGGGAGTCACCCATCATTGAGTTTTCCCAGTTCAAGCACGCTTAACCCGAGAGTTCTTTGCCTACATTAAGTTCAAAAGGTATTTAGTTAGTGTTGTTTCTTTCTTTACTTATTCTCGATATACACTACCCTTTTCTGAGCTCTTGGGGTATTACAACCTCTAAGTTATAATACTTATTTACAACTATACCAAAGTTTACCTTTATTTAAATTTTGCCTACAAAAAGTAAAATCTAAAGTGCAACTGTCCATCACCATCCAATGAGCCTTAATTTGAATTTTTAAATTTTTTTTACCGCACACGGATTACACGGACCACACCTCTATTTTATACACATATCAATTTTGCGCTCCCTAGTTTTGAAGCAATGTCATAATTTTGTGTGGCAATATTGCCCTTAAATGGTCTATGTATATAATCATTCAAAAATCTTTATTTTGAGTAATGCTTAATTGATTGTAGGGCAAAGATGGAAATTAAATTGATATCTCTTGTAACTTCCACCAGTAATGAACTTAATCTATTTGTCTAAGTTCTTTCATAAATTTACAGCAAGGTAGAGAGGGGAAGAAGAAAAGAGGAAGAAAGATGAATAAAGCAAAAAATCAATACAGATCAGACAGATAAAGTGAGGATACGATCATAGAAGAAAAAGGGAGAAGTCAGAAAATAAATATCCATAGGACTCACACATGCCGTTGTTTCTAGTTATTGTAACCACAAAAAGACAAAACTTCAAGAAAGATGCCAACCAAAAAGGACATTATTTTCCAATTAGGTAATAATAGTGGCTCCATTGAATAGAATGGCATCCAGTTTTTGTTCTCTTCATTTTCTTTTCTTTCCTCTCTTGCCTCCCTCTGTCCAACAATACAAGTTACCTAGTTTCTGTAGGAGACATGGTTTTGATTTTTTATTATCTATTCAAATGCATATTTTGGTTCACTGGGCTTAAGGTACAGAGATGAGATTGTTTATTGGTGATAAATGAATTCACAGCCACGTTAATTGATATGATCATTACAAAACTGTATTGACACTGTATGTTAGTTGATCCAGGCTCAGCGGCAAATTTTTTTATACTCATGTTTTTCTTCTACCTTCTTTGTCACATTTTTATAGTTTGGGTAAAGTAACTAAGCCTGATTTAATAAGCAATTAGTCATTTAATTTTCCTTTTTATTTGAAGGAAGTGATTCATTTTATTTCTAAAAGTGGGGATTATACAATAAACATAATCAAGCAAACAATAAAGTATACAGACTTAAGGTTGCAAAATAAATATCTCATAGCTTGAGGTTCAGTCAAAACCAAGATTTAAGGCTGGGGGAAAAAAATAAAAAAAATAGAATACAATTAAATAATTAAACAAGCTAAGAAGCACAAATATTTCTAGGAATGTGTTGTTCTGTGTCAAACATCCACACTCTTTACATCTTGACTTTCTTAATTTAGGCACTATTTGGAAGTTCAGGAACACCCATGTCCATCTCCATCTTAAGATCTTATAATGTCTATCACATTAGAAATTAGAACCCTATTATAAATTTGAAAAAGGAAAGTTGAAAATCAGTTACAGAAGAAAACTATTTGGGTTTATTCTTAGCCGTTTTTTCCCCTTGCACTGCTTAATTTTCGGAATCTGGAATTCCAAAAGTTTTGGCTTCCTATTGATAAGAGTTTTCTGAACTGCATGTCAAGAACTTCTACTCCCACTTCTTTCCTATGGAGAGTATTTATTGCATTCATTTGTAAACATAAAGTACATAATTAATTGTGGTTTTGACATGTCTTCTTTTTTATATTTAAGAAGCTTGAAAGAGGGGAACCTACTTGCAATCATCTACAAAAACCAACTAAGACTCAGATGAGAATGAAAAGTTTTCTCTTGCCCAAAAAAGAAACAAAATATGAGAATGATTTCCTGAAGCCAAAAAAATTCTCTCTACACTCTCAAAAACTCCTAAATACCTTCCAATTCAAATATGTCACGTGATGTAAAAGTGAATAAACCTTGCCCTGAAACTGGTGTGAGCTAGCTTGGGCCCATGGAGTTATACTCCGTTCCATTTCTATTTTATTTTATTTTTCAAAAATTATTGAATGTCATTCACTTGTTCGTGCCTATGTTTCTAGGAATGGAACATGCATAAAATACCTTCTTTTTCGGCTTAAACTAAAACATTCATAGGGTCAATTAGGTCACCTCCCAAAAGAGGAGGGAGGGATGATATAAATTAGTTAGTGTCAGTATTTAACCCTTTGTATGTTATTGTTTAAACTTTAAACAATAGAGAGGTTGGTAAATGGAAACACCAGAGATTTGCCTGAATATTGTTATAGATAATTATTAAGCTGATAAATAATTGAATGAGCTTTAGCAACTTAGTTTGTCAGTTTATTTTCTAATGAGTTCTTTGTCTTGATTTTACCAGTGGATGCAGGACGGATGCCAGTGAAGCAGCTATAATATTATTGCCTTCAAACATTACTGTTTTCACCCTTGATTTCTCAGGGTCTGGACTCTCTGGAGGAGAGCATGTAACTCTTGGGTGGAATGAAGTAAGTGGCTGGGCAATCTGCATTTTTTATCCTATAGTATGAATTCTGTGAAAATGGTATTTGTGATCACATTTTCATTAGGTTAACTTTTTAAATAGAATTAAAAATAAAAACCTGAAAACATTGAGCAAATGAGTTGCTCTAATCAAATGTATTGTTTGAATATCAAGACTGCATTGCATGTTTTACCTATTATTCTTTAAAACTCATGAAATAAAAATGAAAATAATATTTTTGTGGTACATAGAAAAAGATTTATACTATAAGATATATATGAGATGTTGTCTGTTTTTGATGCATTTTATGTTTCATTAATATTCATACTCCACTTATATTAATAGCATTTGATCTATGCTTTTGCTCACTATTTAGTTCATTTTGGTGATTTTGAAACAATTGATTTGATTTTACACAATGGTGATTACAAAGACAATTTATTTAGTTTTATAAAAAAAAAAAAGTTATAGTTTAGTTTTATAAAGCGGGCATCGTGAGCCCCAGTCATAGTTTCCTTTCCTTGTTCCTTTTGGATGAATTGGTGCTTGTTAACTACAAGGAAATCTTTAATTGATATTCTGGGTTTCTCTTGCTGTTTGTCTATCTAATGGAGAGATTAACACTAGATAAGTTTCATATGTCAAGCCAGAAATTTCATCTATGGTGGAATTCTACCAGAAATTGAATATTTTTATCGGGAGTACGAGTAAGCTATATAACTATAGGTGTTTGACAGAATTACAAAGTTGAAATTGCTCATGGACATAGTTAAGCGGGGGTTTGGTTTTTATGCAATATTCATTATTAATCTTGGTGGAGATAATCATTCTTTATTGCTAGCTTACAGATTTTGGTTCCAATGTTTTTCTTCCTCCAGAAGGATGATCTCAGAGCTGTTGTGGAATACCTACGGGCAGATGTAGGTGTTTCTTTGATTGGTTTGTGGGGCCGTTCAATGGGTGCTGTGACTAGGTTCTCTCCAAGCACTTGCTGTACTTTTGCTCTATGTAACAAGAGTGCACAGTATATTATGTATTTTATCCCCCTTTTAATGCATTTGGTTACCTAGTAACTATTTGTTTAAGTTGTTAGCTCTGAGTTTTAGAGGCTTTACTAAATCAGTGACAAGAAGGGGCCTTCTCAAATGTGGGAATCAGATATAAATGGTATTAGCAGTAAAATGGGAATAGATCTAACTTTGACCTTGCACAGGATAGATGCCCTCAAATGGATATAAGCTTGTCAGACTTGGCTGCCCAAGCCTTTTCTGTTGCTCCAAGCTGGCCTCTTATCTTGAAAATTGTGGATAGTTTCTAAAGACTAGGGTTTTGCACATGCCTTGCTTTGCAGTATACTCTAGAGAAAGAGATGAAGACAAAGAAGAAGCAAGTTTATATGTCCGACAACTTTTGACTTTGCAAAGTCTATGATTTTTCTTTTCATTTGATTCCTCTATTATGCATCTTTTATGAAATTCATTATGACATTTATTTTCCTTAATTTAGTAATTTGTTAGCTGTTTTGGCTAAATTAACAAACCTTCCTTGAAAGGAAATCTCCATTATTTATTTTCCTCAGTCAAATTTATCATATGTCCAATTGCTAAAAAGATTTGATTTTGTGATGGCAATTTGATTCGTGCATGTGAATGTAGAAGTTTGTAATTATTTTCTTGCCCTCTTTTAACTCTATGCAAGATATGCATGGGAAAAGTAACATGTTAGTTTGTCTGAATAATTTTGCGTCACAGGGGATTTTAGTTTGGAATGAGGCAGTTGTACTTCTATATTGGATTACTGAATTTATATGGGTTCCTGGAGTGTCATTGGGTATAGCATCTGCTGCAAATATTACACAACTCCATGGCTATCCATTGAGGTTGTGTGTTATCAAGAGGGATTTATGGGATTACTTGGCATGATGATGGATTTCATTTATGGTGCACAAATTTAGTGATCATATGCTTAAATAATAAGATAAAATGGCTGATAGTAAGACAGACATGGTACTGGATAGTTTATAGACTCAAAATATTGTTAAATGCCTGGATGATTATAGATACAATGATTGAAGGTTTTATAATCATGAGATGATGGAGTGATTCTTTTGCCTTGTGAAGATATAGATGAGCTTTGCCCTTGCAATTAGTTATCTTGAACTACCTTGCAGAAAGAGGTCGTTTCCTCTTAATTAATGAATTAGGTTTTTTAGGTTTCTCAGCTAAGGGAGGCTGCAACTGCCTCTTAATGTGTTTTTATTTTACTTTGATTACCATATCTTGACAAATTTTCTGGCACTAAATTTCATACATATCATTTTGGTTCTATTGGTGAGAGCCCAGAATGGCAGCTCTCTGAATATGCTATTGTGAGTATGTACATTAAATTAGTTAATAGAAAACTGCATATGCATGTTCAGAAAAAAAAAAAAAAAAAACAAAAGTGAAGCTGTATTATTAGAAAGGTAGCAGCAGGTACTACCTATTAATGAAAAAAAAAAAAAAAGAAAAACAGAAACCGCGTTTGCATTTTATTTATTCATTTATTATTATTATTATTATTTTTTTTTTTTTTGGGGGGGGGGGGTTTGGTGTGTGTTAAATAAGTGAAGCTACATTATTAGAAAGGTAGCAGTGGGTATTTCCCATTAACAAAAAAAGAAAAAAGGGAGCAAACTCCAAGTGAATAAAAAGTGTATGGACATAGGTTATGCCTTGCAATCAAGGACAATTCTGAATCTGCTATCTTGTGTGGAGAATTTGATCCTGGCAGCAGAGCATTTTTTGTCCTAAATGCAAATCTAATAAATTCAAAAGGAATTATTCATCAGAAACTATATATGATTATTCGGAAATGCGACTTGGACACTCAACTTTGACACTTGGGGTGACACTCTGTCTAATGTATTGCACATTTGCATTAATATGACCCACAGTACAATACATCAATGCATGCGTCAACCCAAATATCAAAGTTGAGTGTACAAGTAGTATTTCTGATGATTATTTATCTATGCAAGTTTTCTTCTGTGCCATTCCACATAATTGGTTTAGTTGACCCTTTTCCTGGGCCTGTTTGATCGTCCGGGGTGCTTAGAAATTATTACTTTGAGAGTATAACTGCTAAATTTCTCTTAATAACACTGTTATAACTTCAGTTCTTCAGATTTCAAATTCTGTCTAAGATAAGTAGAACAATCAATGTTGTGACTTTGGTTCTTCAGGTCTCAAATTGCTTCTCTTGCATAAGTAGAACAATGAAGCATTCAGCTAGTCCTGAATTATTTCAAGATCTTTTAGCCAATTTATTTACTATTAAATTTAGGAATTGTTATTTGCAGCTTAATGTATGGAGCTGCAGATCCTTCAATCGCAGGGATGGTACTTGACAGCCCCTTCTCTGATTTGGTTGACTTGATGATGGAACTTGTGGATACCTACAAAGTTCGCATTCCTAAGTTTACTGTAAGTAGGATCAGTTTGCAGATAACATTTTCATGTTTAGACAATGGCTTTCTTGCCTTTTCAAAAGTGTAAACACTCTTTCTTTTCAACTTACTGTTGAAATTGCAATGCAGTTACTGTCCGAGGTTTCTATGATTTATACTTGTATTTCAGTTGCAAAGACACTCATGCATTGGATGCATGGCCCGAAGCATGGAATTTTGACGTACTTTGTTTTTCTAATTTTAGGTGAAGTTTGCAATCCAGTACATGCGAAGGGCTATTCTCAAGAAGGCCAAATTTGATATTATGGAGCTGAACACCATCAAGGTTTATCACAATTTCTTTATTAAGTAGAATATGTACAGAACTCATAGAAGTATTTGAATATAGCTTTGGCAAATCACCTGAACTTGGTCATTTGGATTATGCTTTTGTTGGTCATTACATTATTACTAAATAAAATCATCAGCTTGCATTGCCAACAACTCCTGCTAAATGGATGTGTCAGTCTTTTCTTGAAGTGTTCTCAGAGTTATGTTCACTTATTACAAGCAGCTTAACATTGATTCATGTATGCATATGAAATCACACTTGTTACTTTAATGTCCAAACCTGTAAAAGTGTTTCTGCCATGGTTTAATGAAATTGTTTCTTCTTGGGGGGTGTCCCGGGGGGGGGGGGGGGTGGGTGGGTATGTACTGGAAGCAATTGTACACTGGCATTGATAGTATCTGGTGCTAATGTCATAATTCTAGGCTATGAATTTATAACTTCTTAGTTCAGTAGTGAATGAGAATATGTCAGTCTCTTCTTAATGTTTTCTTTGTCTCTCATGTTGTAGGTGCCTGATGTGTTTGAGCAATTATAATATTGTGGTAATTTTATATTGCCTTGTTTGGGAATTAAAAACAAGAACTAATTTGCAACTCCTGCTCAATACTTTGGATGAGATGGGGCCCTCCCTGGAATGCTTTCTGATTTTTTGTTTCAGTAGGTCAGAGCGCATCCATAGGCAAGTGATGCCAATCACTGTCCCTCTTTTTATATGCCAGGTTTCGCCAAATAGCCAGTAGCGCCTTTTTGGTCCTTATAGTGTTGACTACTGATTACCCTACCAATATTCTTTGATGTGAATGCTAACCTCCTGTGAGGTCACTAACTAACATTTGAGAATATGGATGTAACTGTAGTATGAAAGGGAGATCCTATTGTCTCTCAGGGTTTTGTTTCTGTGAATTATATCCTCTAAGCAGGTTTAGTTATGATTATAAAAATGTGGTAGGCAGTGAATCTTGTCTATAGAAGATAGCAGTTATGATGCACCAGTTGGAAGAACTGGTTATTTATGATCAAGTGCCACTGAAGTCGTGATTCTTCTTCACATGTCTAATGGTTACTATTTTGTTGCTTATTCATGAGTGATTTCCTCGCTTCCTTGCTTTCTAGGTGGCAAAGTGCTGCTTTGTTCCTGTTTTATTGGGGCATGCCGTTGATGATGATTTCATACAGCCTCATCACTCAGATCGTATATTTGATGTTTATGTGGTAATTACCTCCTGAAGTTACTTTTAGTGTTCCAAGGATTTGTTATATCATGCAGGTGTTCACTACGCTTTTTTATGTTTTTTTTTGCATGTAAGAATGTATGATCTCTTCCTGCTTATCAGAGCAACTTGTCAGAGTTTATTTATGGTCTCACCTACTAGTTCAATACTTTTATTTTGTTAATTGTTACATCCATGTTTTTTTTGGGGCATACATTTGACAGTTTGTCCTTTGGTGCTTTCTTATTAGTGGCAACATTTAATACTCTTAAAGCTTTGCCATTGAGTTCATCATGTATAGATTGCAGAATTATTAATTTATCCAAAAGTAATTATCTTGAAAATTAAACTGTTAATTTGAAATATCAATGCTGATCTTCATTACAATATATTTCTCTCTCTCTCTCTCTCTCTCTCCCCCCCCCTATTGTGTGACATGTTTTTCTTTGCTATTTAGTTTTTGATAGAGGGGGGAGGATGGGGATGTGGAGAAGGAAATTTGCAAATTCTTTAAAATTTTTAGCATGTTACATGAGATATTTTAAGTTAGAAAATTCATCTTTAAGATTTGGTGCAAAAATATTTTAATCTAGTTTGGGTCTTAGTTTTTTGTTATTTAGTCTTATGTTTTTGTACTGTTGTCTATTAAAATTGCTCTACAAAAGTGATGCTAATACCCATAATTTATCTTGAAACGTCATTGAGGCAAAATGGCGATGCATTGAATACAATTAAGGAATTTGCAATTTATTATCTGGTTTACCTTTCTACTTACAACTGCAACAAAGAAAATCTGGTCGTTGTGGCCTATCTACCTATGAAAAGATAAAAAAGAAAAGAAAAGAAGATCCGGTTTGCATGTCTTCCCTGGCATTGAATTGATTTTTTGTCATGCTGTTATCATCTGTTTTAGCACATGATTTTGGCAGGGGGACAAGAATATAATCAAATTTGAGGGAGATCACAACTCTCCACGCCCACAGTTCTATTTTGATTCCATAAATATATTTTTCCACAACGTACTGCAACCTCCAGAGGATGAAGTCGGGGAGACACATGATTATCTGGGCAATGTAAGTTGCAGTAAAATCACATCCTGTTATGGGCTTAAATTTCACTGGAACTGAAAGAATTCTGATGCACAAAAATCATAATTGTTTCTTCCTCATGCAGGCTAGTTGGAGTACCTTGCATGGAGCAGGATACGGAGATGATTATTTCACTGCATCCATAGGTATGAACTAGTCTTTTCTGCCTCTTTCCCTGGTATCTTATAGCCAGGTCAGTCTTACATTGATTGGTTATTGGCTGTAGATCCATCAGCAAGCAGCACAGAAGATGCAATTTTCCAACTTCGCTCCAAGAGACCCATGAGTCGAACAGAGGTCAGTAGTTTGTTGTGTGTGTGTTTCTCGCAGAATGTTAAATTTTGATATGGAAGATAAGAGACGTGCAAAATAGAACTGTGGAATGTTTCTTGGAAAAATATAAATTTTTAAAGATGGATGACTAAAAATTAGTTTGACACCCCCCCCCCTCCCAAAAAAAATGTAAAAATAAAATGCAAAAATTGGTTGTTTGAGTCATCATAGGCTAAGTGCAAAATTTATTTGATATTTCGTTTTATTTTTTATTAAGTTTCTTGGTAAAACTGTTCAGGTCCCTCCAGATATCTCATCTAAAGATAAGCAGTCAGAAGCAGAGGTATTTCTTTTTTGTTTTTTGCCCTTAATTTTCTTTTGCTAGGAACTTCGTTATGTGTAATCTTAAACAATATACATATATGGAGGAAGAATTCAAGGAATCTTCATGCTGATATTATGACTGTTAGATATTTATGCAGTAGTTCAAATCCATTGCATACTGAAGGAATGCTGATCATGGTCATGGTACAATGTGCTATACTTCTAATTGGCCCACTTTCATGGCAGGGTACAAGGAAACTGAGAAAAAGTCGTGGTTAGAAGTACAAATTCACAACAACAACATATCCAGCCGTTATCCCACTATGTGGGGTTGGCTATATGAATTCTAGACTTCTATGTGGGTTACATCCCAACAGATTTGTCTAGAATTCATATTTGGATCCGACTAGGTTTTACGCTGGCTGTCGGCTACCTAACGCAACCCTTCTCCTTTATCCGGACTTGGGACCGGCAGTGGATAATATCCCCTGGCGGAGTAATGATGAAATGAAGTTTGAACACCATCTTCACATGGAAAAATTTCATGAGATGGTGGTGAATGAAGATAATTGATATAGTTGTGTTCCATAACTTAGTTGACATGGTGAAACCAACAAGTACAATATGGAAACACAACAAGGTTAGAAGTACAAATTCAAAAAACTAAAATGTGGTGGAACAAGTTACAGTGGAACTCATGATTGTTTGGGAAGTGGAATGCAATAGGATTACAATAACTAAAGAATGAAATTTTGAGGATGAAGTTTTATTGGATGGCTATAAGCCCATCTTTGTTATATAGCTTAGAATGTTGGTAGTTAAATACCAACGTGTGCAAAGTTTGTGCCTAACTAAGATGAGGATGTTAGGCCATGTAAAGAAGAGACAGAATTCAAAATAAAATGTGTGAAGATGATCAAGAAGTGGAGAAAGAATAAATAGAAGCACTTGTCAGGAAAATAAATGGAATAAAAAAGTTTGCAACAAAGGAAATGGAGGAAGATCTAAGATAACTGGTAAGAAATCTTTAGCCATGAACTTATAACAGATTTGTCAATGGATAGAGATGATTTGGAAGCGAGAATTCATGTATCCAACCCAATCTTGTAGGACTAATGCTTGTGATGATGAGGTACACGGGTTGTATTTTAATTGAACCTGCTGTGAATTTTGGATAGCCAAAGCTGCCATCACTACTGACTAATTTGCATTCCTCCAGGAAATAGAGTTCAGACAATTTTCCTGCTGCTGAAAGTAGATATATCTGTCTATGTACATGTCTATGTCTTAAAGAACGAACTAACATCCATCATGCTATTTTGCAGGAAGAAGGGTCCGGAACTAAGCCTATTCCATCATCTTCTTCCAAAATGATTAGCTTTGAATTTTCCAATGGTCATCCTTATGGCCCTCATATCCCAACATCAATAGACGATGAGGACTATGTTGAATACCCACTTGATAATTTGGCCGATTTCCCTTCCAATGAAGAAGAAGAAGAAAGGGTGAGTTCCATTTGTTATTTCCCCCAAGTGGTGGGATAAATATGCAGATTTAATGGTCTCACACTCTTAGCCATCTTCAAACTAATGCTTTGTTCCACCTTGGTTACTTATGTTCCAGATGTTCATGGAAGCAGTGAAGGAATCCCTGAAGAACTTGGATATCAGGCATGGACTCCGGGAACAGCCATCCAATGCCGGTCCAGACAAGGCTCCACCTGAAGAAGAACCTGCCCAGAAACTGGTAGTAGATCATTGTGTGTCGTCAAGAACAAAATCCTCTGTTGCATCGGTATCCAATGGGCATAATTTGACATCTGAACTCCCATCACCAGACACAAGTTTATCATCTAAGGGACCATC
Source organism: Diospyros kaki (assembly GCA_036245055.1). NCBI lineage: Eukaryota > Viridiplantae > Streptophyta > Magnoliopsida > Ericales > Ebenaceae > Diospyros > Diospyros kaki. Next base: position 4,994,133 of record BSEG01000016.1, on the reverse strand, counting down.
ACCAACTACTGCTCCATCCTCAGATGAATCAGGAAGTACAGGGGCGTCTGCCGGTGGTGATACTTCGTCAAATGGGGTTAGAAGCTCATCTAGTTCTGATATGGCTGATTCTACGAAGGGCACAAGGGCTACTGTAACAGTTGAAAAGAGCCCTTCTAACAATATCATAGAAGGTTTAAGGCGACGTTTGGATCTCAACTTCTTCCGTAACAGCCGATGAGTCATACCAAACTTAAATCTTTAACGCTATATTATTTTATGATTGAAAAAGTAGTAGGAACTATATCATTGCGAAATAGTTGACATGAAAAGAAGAAAAAAATAGAACAGGAGATTGCTATGATGGTGTACATCTTTGTGTAGTGGTTCTTTTGGATCTTATTGGCGCGGAACGGTGATGAAAGAAGGGGATGGAAAAATTGGTTTCAGTGGGCCTTGCCTTCTTTGGTATTGTGGGTGTTATTTCCACTGGGAAATGAGTAGAGACTTCACTAAATTAGTTCAATTCTTCTTGTAATCGTTTGTCAATTTGTTGTACTCTTTGTAAGGAATGTACAGGTTATTTGGACAAATCTGTGTTCATATTCAGGGGGGCATCATCTTCCATGCATTAGCCTTTTCATTATTCTTTGGTTTTCTTTTCCCTCTTCCCCTATATTCTCTGTTCTTCCAGTGGGTGGGATTCTGCTCTACTTTGTCTTGCTGGTTTGAGGCTTTTTTGTTGCCTTCTATGTTTAGAAACTCTCAATCATCTAGTTTTGTTTTTCATGCATTTCATAATTTAACTTATATGCCATGCTAAGCTGATGGCTCCTTCCAATATCTCAATATGATAATGAAAGGCTCTTTACTAACCCAATTCAGTGTAATGGTTAATTTTTTTTTTATGTACGATCATTAATTAAATATGTTATAAATCATTAAAATGGATATTTTTTAATGTATAACCATTAATAAATATGTATCATTTTGTCTTAATTTTTGTTTGCAAAGAATGTTAAATGACCCACAAGCCAAGGGTGATAAATGTGTGACGTAAAGCAGGAAATCTTTTTTTTTTTTTTTTTGGGGGGGGGGGGGGTGTGGTGGGGGAGGATTTGAAAAGAAGCTTAAAAATAAATGTTCCTATGGGCATAAACAAATATATAATCTTGGCTCTAAAGGCAAGAGTAAAGAAAATTAATATTTGTATAAATTTATATATAAACTCAAATCTAAAATGATATGATTGAGACCTTTTCGCATTATAGTTTTCAATACATTTACGATTTTAATGAGAGAGAGAGAGAGAGAGAGAACAAGAATTAAAAGTTTTACCATAAAAAGTGCAATTAGTTAAATTCTAAATTTGCAATCATTTTTACCATATCTTATCCCATGTTTAAGCCATTCATGTCCTATAGAATTAATACAAAGAATGGATCGCGATAACAAGCCAAGTTCAGAAATCAAATTTGAGCTTCAAGCTCAAACAAGGTTTCAACAATACCCAGACAAGCCAGAAGTTGTATTAGTTTGGCTAATTTTTTGACAACTAAGTGAGATTGCTGCACAGCATGCGCGACTACTAAATTACAATTGATACAAGGAATGGAGAGTGATAACAAAGGCCCTTTCCAACTATATAAATTAGATGGGCTAATTTAAATTTCTAATCAAATACTTTCAAGGAACACAACATAGCTTACATTTTGTTTGCAAAGAATGTAAAGGAAACAACAGAAATGACTATTTAAGTATAGGATATCAGTCTCATTTTCTTCTGACTTCATACCTTCACATCCTCCCAACTCTTGGGAGTTGGAAGAGCAGTCATGGGAAGCAATCTATGCAAACCCTTCTCGTCTTCGAACCAGAAACAGCTTGCACCTATCTCATTTGCCAACTAGAGTTCGACGCATTGGTCTTTGCCGAATCTCCACTTGCACTTGAAGAGACAGAATTAGGTTTGGATGTCATTTAGCAATAAGCAGAGGCAATAAGGAACTCGGGCAGCCGGATACTCCAGAACTTGCAAGCATGACAGATAAAGGGATCAATACCACTGGGTTCCAGATCCTCCTTGAGCTGCAGCCACTTTCCTTGCCATATACTGAGGCTTTGGCTGCAGCCCGTTGGATCCATCAACTCCTTCTCCCCTCTCATCTTTACAGCCTGGGTTTCTTCTGGGATATGAAGAGCTAGAAACAGCAGCCTGAGTTGGAACGGCTGGATTTCTAACCACCCTGCGCTGTTCAAGAGCCTCTCCAGCAGCTGCCGCTGCTCCACAGTTGCCGTACCGTAATGCCAACCCTACCTTCCCAGGTCTTGCAGCTCCACCTGCTAAGAAGGTTCAAATGTAGGGTGTCAAACTCCACGAACTAACCAGGGAATGAGACAAGAAGGCGGTCTAACCAAAATGTACTCGAGCAACATTATGTCGGCAAGGTGCAAGTAGGCCTAGAATTGTAATTCACATAGCCTTTTTTCTTTTTCTTTCTCTCTCTCTTTTTTTTAAGGGGGAAGGGCCGGGGCCGGGGGGGGGGGGGGGCGCTGGTGGTTGTGTGAAGCCACAGCAAACTTAGGTACATGAGGTTTAGACTCCGAGGGGACAAATCAATCCACCTTGCCATTTGAAAGACTACATAACCCTCATCTTCAGATTAACCATGAACTCCGTGGAAATATGAATGTTAATGTCTTACCAGGTTACTACCTCACTGTTTCTCTAAATCCCTGGAAAATTATTAAAAGCTGGAGAGTTTTAAAGTTCATCACCACAATCCAGTTGCAGACTAATAGGTTTGTCCTAAAACTTGAAAATTTTCTTTAGAGATTCCTTTCACCATGGCGCACAGGAAGAAAAATCATACCATGGTTACTTGAGGGAACTTGCAGAGGCATTCTTGTCATAGGGATCCCAGATATCCTATCCATCTGCAGCTTTTCAACATCTTTGATGCCAAATTTGGAAAGATTATTCATGACTTCTTCTGAACTCTGTGTTGAATTATCAGAAGAATGCAATACACATGGCCTGCATGCAAATTTCATATCAGCAATGGGGAATGATGCCAGATAATATAATAAACAATTTTTTGGGGGAGACGTTCAAATCAAGCACAGTTGCATGTTGAAGGAACTAATTAAAAATTATACCTAGGTAGTGATGTATGTTGCCTTTCAGGTGGAGAAATACATCCGCCATTTGCATGGTGCTCCTCAAGGTAAGCAAATTGCCTCTTAAATTGGTCAACAGCACTGTAAGGTAGAATTAAACAAAGTAAGAAATAATTGTATCACTGCAGACAAGATAATATGTTTTCCCACTAAATAAGGCATTAAGCCAAAAAAATAGAAGGAAAGGACGCTTAACAAATAAGTTTGTTCTCATGCCTTTAAACCCCCTTCAAGAAAAAGAAAAAAAAAAAGTAACAAAGGCATCATGTCATCTTAAGCTTGCTACTTGAAAGAGTAAATTGCATAGAAGAAGCATTTCCTGTCAGACAAAAGAAGTTGCAATATCGTTGAGGTAGGCCACATTTAAGAATGGTTCCTAAAACTCAATCAGCACTTGGATTTATATGAAATGTGGGTTAGCCGTAACCCATGATTGACATCCTGAACACTGAAGAATCCCATTCTCCAAACAGGTCCCAAGTCTTGTCTCTAACTTTCACACACAGGGAGCAAGAATGATGATCAAGCAGCACTAACTTGTTCAAAGTATTACCTTGGATACATGAAGCTTGTGGGTTCTGCTCCCTCTAGGTACTCTTTCAACATCTTTGGATGGTATTCAAGAATCTCTCTATATATTAGCTTTTGAACATCTTCCTTTGTCACCCTTCGTCTTTCAAATTCAAATTCCATTTTAGTAACAGGTTGAGCAGAGGGTTCTCTCTCAACCCTGGCCAAGTTCTTGAAATATGGATCTGCAAGAGCCTAATACTTGCAAGACAATAAGCAAGTAAGAAGGGGAAGTGACACTAGACGAAGTAAAACATTAACATTTAATATCATGCACCTCTTCAGCTGAAGGACGATCCTTGGGATCAAAAGCTAGCATTCTTTCTAGCAAGCGAAGTGCAAGGGGATCTACATTTGGAAACTTTTGGGAGAAAGGTATAGGCCTTTTCCTCCGCATACTGTTCAAGTATCTACGAGCTTTCTCATTTCTTATCTGTTGGCATAATTTCAATGGTTGAGCAAACATACTATATCTAGATTTGCAGAACAATAAAACGGAACATTTTTTTAAGCAGTAATATTTCATTATGAGAACAAATTTATCACAGTAAACAGACCCTGGCTATGGCTTCTGGAGATGGTGTTCCCAACATATCAGTCATCAAGTCCAATTGATGAACTACATTTTTCCCGGGAAAGAGAGGCTTTCCAGTTAAAAGTTCAGCAAATATGCAACCAATGCTCCATATATCTATTGCAGGTGTGTACTGTAAAGAAGATGGACAATGAATTTAAGTCAGAAACAAAGTTTACATCATTCCTCAGTAGGCAACATCTCATTTTCATAGGGCTTTATGTTATCACCTGTGATTTTAGATTAGAAAAACCTTGTCACCTTAAGATATTTTGATTCATAATTATCAGTAAATCAGCAATGCAATGTCAGCCAGGCAGTTAAAAGTCTTGGTGCTTTCAAAGGAAGCAGCAGCAACACTTTACCTTAGAGAAAAAGGAGCCGCATAATTCAGGAGCCCTATACCATCTTGTTGCAACATAGTCCTATGAGCAAATCAAAGAAGGCAGCTGTCAATAGTGGTATCGCTGTGTGCTTTTGTGGGTGCATCTGTGTTTCCTAGGCCTTGAAACATGCAGAGCACCTAGACATTAACAGGCTGACTTTAACTAGTGAAACAGATAGGAAATAGAAGAAACTCACTGTCCAAAATATAGCAGTGGGGGTGTCACTAAAGGCCACTCTCGCAAGACCAAAATCACATATCTTGAGTTTGCAATCAGCATTTGCTAAAATGTTTTTTGGTTTTAGATCACGGTGGAACACATTTGCTGCAAAACCATTCATTAGGAATCTGGAAAAATTAGAACTGGTGAAAGTCATACCAGCAAGCTACTGTTTTGGGTACATAAACAAAGTATGCAGCATGCAATCGAATAATTGCAAGGCAGTCATGATAAATGAGTTATGACATGGTGGCAACATATAACCTGTGTGTATGTACTTTAAACCACGAAGAAGCTGATAAAGAAAGAACTGATAATGCTCTGGTGTCAAATCATCATTTGCTTTAATAACCTGGTGCAAATCAGATTCCATGAGTTCAAAAACAACGTATATGTCTTTGAATTCCCTTCTGGATGGAGGCAATAAGATGTGCTTGATTTCCACAATGTCTGGGTGGCGAAGGAGTCTAAGAAGTTTAATCTCACGAAGAATGCGTGTTGCATCAGAGACATGTTCAAAAATATCATTAATCTTCTTAATGGCTACTTTTTCCCCAAGATGAGTATCATATGCAGAGCAAACAACTCCATAGCTTCCTTTACCAATTACTTCCTCAATCCTATACCTGCTCCCCTCACCATATTCGGTGAAAAAGTTGACGTCTACTGAGGGCTGCATAGAGACATCAAAATGAGCCATGAATGGATGGCAACAAATATAAGCAAAAGGTGAATGACCCTGCTAACTGCAGCTTAACCAACAATTAGAGAATTATGTGCCACTTACATAACCATAATTCTCATTAGTAAATACTGTCATTACCAGATTAAAAATAAACATACTGCCAGATTGTAATAAATTGTGAATAATTACATGGGTCAAATATAAAAGATTCTAGATACTTAAATTAGGTTAAAAAGTCCAGTCTTTCCATGCCATTGCATTAAGTAATATGCATAGTTTTCTGCACTAACAAAGCCGCCCCTATGATATGTAAGTTCAGTAATTTTCCAGTTTTCACATGGTCATAATCATTGTGAAAGTTTTCATATAAATCCATCTACTATCCAAACTAAAAATGAATGAATAAAAGGATATCAATTACTTCAGAACTGATATGTTGGAAGAAACGACAAAAACACAAGGTTGAGGTAAAAAAGGATTGTCAATGATTCATGGCTACTGGCAAGCCAATTCACCAAACAAAACTACCACATATACGAGTAAGATGCTCCAATTTGACAAGAATAACTGATCTGGCTCATTAAGCATCATGACGCTTCAAAATATATGGAAGTTGCACCCAAAGTATGAAGATTTGGTACTTCTTTCATGAAGAATATGCCATTAGTTAGACCAACTAGGGTAGAATATGGACATCTCGCATATAAGCTGACACATGAACATGCCAAGATCCTTTAATTCCAGTGACAAAGTCACAAAATCAGGCATGGCTCCCATAGATCAAACCAAATGTCCGACTACATATACAATACATTTAACATACATGCATATGAATGTTTAAGCATGTAGCATATGAATGTTTAAGCATGTAGATACATATGTATTCGTACATGTACATTGATGTACAAGCACAATATATAAGGTTTAAAACACATACTTATTTGCCTATATTTATATATTGCTATTACTCTTTCATAGATTTATGCGTGTATCCATATGTTGTATACATGCACGTCAACATAAAATATGAGAAGCGCATAAAGCTCTGCAATATTTATAGACTTTTCTGGGGTCCTCTATCACTACTTAGATCTTGAACTAATTAATAATTATCAGCTCTAACGAACCAACAGTTCTTGGCTATACATACATACACCAGATATCCGCAATATACAAAAATATGAATGGCTTGTATGTCACTATGTATATTATGTCCTAAATGAGAGAAATCACCTTTTTACGCTGATCAGGTTGCATCTTTGCTATTGAACATAAAAAAAACTCCAAAATTCAAAACCTGAGCTTAAATCAGATTTCTCACAAACAAAGATCGAAGAGTTGCCTTTACAGACTGCTCTAAGACCAACCCAAAATGAACCAAATCTTCCCAGATCAAAAGATACCAAGAGTGGCACAAAATCCTCAAATTGCAAACAAGATTCAAGAAATGCACCCCCTAACTGGGTACCGAGATCAGGGCAGTAAACAACCTTCTGGAGGGTAAATATGGGATCTTCCTCGAGTCAAGAGAAAAGGGTATTTGCTAAATAGAAAATAATGGACATAGAATGGACGAAGCTGGTGATTTATGGGCAAGCATTTGACTTTAGCACAGAGTTTTTAGTTTATTCAGATCAGGGATGGAGTTTCCTTGGTTTTTGTGCTATCTAGCGGAGGATCTGAGATGGCGGTACTCTCTACACTAGGCAAATACATTCAGCACAAATATATACGTACAACAGAGCTAGAATTTGGAAAACGCTTCGGTTTTCTGGTGGATAAGCAGTTGGAGAGAGATATAGAGAGCAAAAGTATACAGTATAGTTTTAGAGAGAGAGAGAGAGAGATGGGCGAAGGCGGAAGGGATGGACGAAATAGAAATCTTTAATGGATTTAAAGCGAATGTGGATGGAGCCCCGTTTGGCACTCTGGGGAACGCAACTATAAGAAAAAATTACAATCTTAATATGAAAGAGGATAAATCCTTAATGAAATTAAATTATCAATTATAAATAGGCACCTCACAGTATTTTGTTCTCATCGAACCATAACTAGAAGCAGCAAAATTTTGAAATTTGCCCCCTAATTCTAGACCATTTTTCAAGCTCCAAACGCAGCCTTGTTTTGTATTTAAATGGAAGTGCTTGCCATTCCTGACCACTTGATAGGCTCTTTTTACAATCGTTATAAGTACTGTTTTACTGACCTTTTGTCTAGAATTACATGTTTTAGATAATTTCTTTTAATAGAAAATTATCAAAATAAATTACATCCAAATAACTGAGACCCACTACTCAAATTTGAGCTTTAACCAGGCCAATTGCTTCAAATTTACCAAATTGAAGACATAATAAATCCCTAATCCAAGCGTTAAATCATGAATTGGGTTTGTTATTAAACTGAGAAGTTTCAAAATTCAACCCCCCCCCCCCCCCCGATCTGTTTGTTTGTCCGTGGCTGTGGAGGAAAAGAGGGCCCATCCCCAACGTTGTTTGAATGGCGATAAGAAAGCAGAAGACAGCAACCACATGTTCGATGAAATGCCACCGGACAAATTCATTTCTTTGTGCTTGGCTGGCGCATATTCTTAATCTTCTCCCTTCTCTCTCTCCCACCCTCTAGGACAGCACACCTCCCAGGTACGTCAATTTCGACTGTCAATTGTCAAAGCCAATGATCTGTTGTTTCTGGATATGAAACTCATCCCAACAAGTTTAAGTGGATCATGCAAAGAGAGATTTTGGGATGACCCTTTTTGTTTGATCTCGTCACTCGTATTTTTAATTTTGATAAATAAGGTAAATTATAAGTGAATATTTTATCTTACTGCGCAGAACAAAAAATGAAATTCACGATCTACTAATGTTAATTTTACCTTATCGTGAGTCAATTACTTAACTTATATTTTGAAAATAACAAAAAAAGATCTTGAGAACATCGCGGGAGGGTGGGCAGCGCTTTATAATTAGATGATGAAATAGTGAAAATTAAGGTAGAAGAAAATAACATAATTCAACTTCAATATTAACATTCATGATTACAGATAATCTAAACAATGGGTAACTATTTTACGTGAAAAAACTAAAATTCAAACATGAACATGATTCCTCGGCTTAAGATGATCCTACTGCAGTGGGTCACTGGCCCATCAGTTTTTTTTTTTTTGCTAAGTAGTAACCCATCATTTTATTCATTTCATGCCCAATTGAGCAGGCTCTCGGCCCATTTGAATTCAGTTTCTTTCTTCCCATACATAATGGGCTTTGACCTGTTTGGAAAACAATATTTGGATTTAGGAAAAGAAGACGAAAAAAGAACCTTAGGATTAGTGTGAATCGTTGTTCTGGAAACTATTTGACAGATTCAAGTATAAATTCAGGATAGATTTACACCCAATAGAAAGAAGAATTTGGAATACAAGTTTAGAATTAAAGCGAAATTGCTACAACTCTCTTCCTTCCATCTCTTGCATGGCCAATTTGATCTTCCAAGAACTAAAGTACATTCAGTGAAAGCACAAGTCAACCGCCCCCACCCCCCCCCCCCCCAAAAAAAAAAAAACCCTAAAGAGAGATATCTTTATGTTGTCTCCAATGCTGCTAATTTGCACTTGCTAAGTCAAAAAGGTATTGAGAGAATAAAAGAAGTTGCTCCAACGCAACTCGTCATTGTCGATTTTACTTTTTGACTTTTAATTATTGTTGTTGTCTATTGTAATTTTTGTCATTTTTTCTCACAATTATCATTGCCATCATCACTATAATTGTAATTGTTACAATTAGAATCATAAAACTCTATCAAATAATATGAACACAATGAAACACGTTACAATCAATTTGTCATTAACTTTAGAGGTGGCTATTGAATTGGATGATTTGACACAATGAAAAATAAGAGATGCACAATAAGAGAAGATGAAGAGTCACGGCGAAAGAGGAGACGAATAAATGCGGCAAAGATGGCCGAACATTTAGATTACTAAATTAGAAAATAAATATTAAATTTGTATGCTAATGAAAATTGTAGATAAGATTAAAAAAATTAGAATTAAAATTTATTAATAAATAAATGAAATACAAAGCAAATGGAGAGTTTAATATGGAGTGCAATTGGAATAAACCCAGTTTTTGAAATAAAAATAAGAAATAAATTATTTATAATATAATAAAAAATTAGAATAGAAAGTGTGGTTGGAGGTACCTTTCTTTGCCTTTCACTCCTCAAATGCCAAACACAGCCTTAACCTTATGCCCCAAAGAAAACCGAAAACAATGCAGAAAAAAGAAAAACGAAAGAAATAAGAAAGGAGGAAGAAAGCAGAAACAAATATCCAATGTTTATGGTGATTTGCTTGAACCAACCACCAGCCACGTCGGTTCCTCCCTCTGCTCTGGGAGGGGTTTTTGTAGGGTTTCTTTCACCTGATTCCAACAAATATATCCGAATACACAATCTACAGTTAGAGAACGAGAGCCAGAGAGCGAGTGAGAGGGGAGGCGTGGGAAACAAATGGGCTCTCTGAGAAATGGCGTAGGGACTGAACTACACGAACACGGAGAAAAGCCAGAAGAAAATGAAGTAGAAGAAGAAGAACCCATATTAAGGGAGCAATCACAGAGGTTTTGCATGTTCCCAATTCGATACCAACAACTTTGGGAGATGTACAAGAAGGCCGAAGCCAGTTTTTGGACCGGTCAGTATACAATTTGTGTGCCTTTCTTTTGTTTTTTTCTGGATAAATATACGCTTATTCGCCCTTCGTAAATGCTTGCATATGAAAATTGGGGAAATTTGTGGAGTTTTTGTCTCCCAAATTCTCAATTCAGGTTGTGTTTGGCTCGTCCTTCCGTTGGGAAATGTTGTTGCTGTCGTGCTGTATAGGTGTTTAGCCTTTTGTCATTACATTGATTATTGGATATTTCGAGTCAGATAGTTTGAGTGTGATGTATTTATGATCTAATTATCTCTAATTGAGTGACAAAAAGAAAGAATTTTTTTTTTTCTGCTATACTATGCTTCTCGGAATTGGTTACAGTTTTGCTCCTCTCTCTCCACACCCCCCCCCCCCCCCCCAACACACACACAATCCGTAATTGCAAGAATGTGTTTACTGAAAAATTAAAAAAAAATGAAGAAATTGTCAGAAAGCGAATTTGTACCCCTACTCATGCACCAAGCACAATGATGCTTGTTATCGTTATTGGATATCCAAAGTGATGAAAATGCAGTTGATGCATGTAAAGAAGATTGACTCTGACATGAATCTATCTGATATGATTATGGAAGTTATTCCAAGAGAAGTTTTAATTTTGTTGAGATATGGTTAGAATGAATTCCAATAAAACGTTGTGTTTATATCCCTTCTTCCATGGGTGAGTGTTGATGGGTTGGGGGGTGTAGGTGGACGGCTAATTACCTTCTTTGCGATTATAAAAGTAGATTTATTTCTTGGCCTATGAAGGTATCAACAGAAATTATCAAAACTTCAAAAAGAATGATGTCAATATTATCTGATGTTTGAAGATTTTTACAATAATTAGAGTAATCAAATTCTCATATAGAAGGTGATTTGGAATAAGAATGAAACAACTCAATCTTGAAGAGAGTTCATCTTGATAAAAATAGTATTCCAATATTTTCTGTATATCTCTTGTAGCATGTATGAGAGTGATAAGTATGTATACTTTTTTTTTCTAAAGTTTTTGGCTGTGTTACTGGGAGAGATTTTCTATACCTACCTTGTGGAGAGATTATTTGTTGACTCAATTTCTAGATAGTTTTTGTATCCATTTTTATAAGTAGTGGAGATTTATATTTGTCCCATGGCTTTCCCTATTAATTATTGAAGGGTTTCAACCTAAAGTTGATGTTTATCAAATTATTCATCTTTATTGGCAATTAGCATGTCCTTTGGTTCCCACAAATTTTCATGCTAGATGTATTGGTAAAATTTTATATTTTTTCCCAATTCTCTGATTTGGTTATAAATGGTGATATTGTATTCAATGACATTAAGAGTCCTTGCAATTAACAAAAAGAACTAGAGTCCGTTTCCATTTGGTAGTACTAGAAAAGTAGTGTCTCTTTCAGTTGGACCTCTTACATTGGACTTCTTTTTTAGCTTTTCGTAAGTTGAATGACTAAGTGTGGTTTATTTACTTACTCATTCTTGAATTTTTTTCTTTGATATTATCTGATATGATGAGATTATCTGATACAACCCCTTGTTGGAAAATATGTCCTAATAATTTGTTATTGGGCTTTCAGCTGAGGAGGTGGATCTTTCCCAGGATCTCCACCAGTGGGACTCTTTGGCTAACTCTGAGAAACACTTCATAAGCCATGTATTGGCATTTTTTGCTGCATCTGATGGGATTGTTTTGGAAAACTTGGCTGCAAGATTCTTGAATGATGTCCAAATTCCAGAGGCAAATTCCCAAACAACACCCTTTTTATGCAAACCTCCAATATATGTGTGGCTTTATATATTTTTAGTTTAAATGTTATTGCTTCATTTTTGCCATTTTAAAGGTTTCCTTTCACTGCATCCCTCTTTGCTATCTAGTGAATTTACTGTCATGTTACCAGTTGTGGCTATCATGGTTATATATGCTAGACATGGTCTTTGAACTTCATGAAGAGTTAATTATACATGTTAGAAATGCCTGGAAAGGATGAGATTTTCTTTATTTAATATGAGGGATCATTTTTAGGAACAAGTACCAGTAGGTCTTAATATAGTAATAAAAATGTCTTGTTGATAAAAGAAAACCGAGATACATGACCAATATCCAAATGCTGACATGTTTTTATTTGCTTCATATCTTTGGATCTCAAATTTTATCAATTTTCCAATGCTGAACACAAATCCCTATTCTCACAATCTCTATTGAACAAGAAGAAGCTATTTTACTATCTATGAAAGTGGGAAATATGCATCAGAACTTATCTTTCAACTGGGACAGTAATCGTAGTATTAGCTGATTTTGAGTCTGTGATTTGGGCAATAGTGATAAGTCCACATTGATTGTGATATCTAAACTTTAAAGGTGTATGCATATATATTTGACTGCACAAGTTGCCAGAGGACCTTCTTTGGGGATAACCAAAGGAAAGATTTTTTCCACTACTTAGTTGGTCTTCCAGTCTTGTGTTGGTTGGTGTACTCAGACAGCTGAACTCTAATAAACAACTAAAGTCAGTTCCCGTTATAATGGACCCAAAACTGAACCGTGTCTGAGGAAGAACCAAACCAGACAAAACTGTGGACATTGGATTCTGTTTGGTTATTTGGTCATTTGGGTCTCTTTTGTTCAGCAAGCATATGGACTTCAACGGGGGATAGCCAAGGGAAGGGTTCTCAGGTTGGGTTGGTGTACTCGCACCTGAACCCAGAACAGAACAAATAAAGTTGGTTTCACCTCTAATAGATCCAAAACTGAACCATGTCTGAGGAAGACCTGAACCAGACTGAACTGGAGGTTGGGTTCAGTTCGGTTATTAGGTCCTCTGGATCTCTTTTGCACCCCTATTGTTGAGGTGGCCATAAAATTGGTTGTCCATTTTTCTTGCATATATCTTATAGAAGGATAAAAGAAAAGTTACTGCATCAAATCTCTCTCTCTCTCTCTCTCTCTCTCTACATATATATATATATATATATCTCAATACTGATCATTATTTGACGCCTATTTCACTTTAATTGAAGCTAACATCAATCTATTCTCATTTTTATAGGCACGGGCATTTTATGGATTCCAAATTGCGATGGAGAATATACATTCTGGTAGGCTTTCCATTTGATACAGGGGAAATTACCATCTGATACTTTCTTCAGTTAACTGATGGTTTATATTTCTGCCTTATTCTGTAGAGATGTACAGCTTGCTTTTGGAAACATACATCAGAGATTCAAAGGAGAAACATAGATTGTTTAATGCAATTGAGAATATTCCTTGTGTTGCTCAAAAAGCTAACTGGGCTTTGAATTGGATACAAAGGTATCATAACATTCTTTCAACAATAACAAACCTTAATCCCACTAGATGGGGTCAGCAACATGGATCCAGGTTGCTGGTACTCATTCTTATTTTGACATATTTTATTGACATCTGGAAATGATTTTATAAGGGTAGCCTCCAAAAATTTCTATTAGCCCCTCTTGTCAGACATGATGCTTGGCCATGTTTTCTAGGGCTGATGAGAGAACAAAATTGTATCTTTTGTCTGTTCATACCAAAACATTTAGTTTACTATATATTTTATTGTTTCTGCACATTTTGTTATTTTAGTTTAGTATCATATTGATCATCATCTTTTGTCCTACTGAGTTGTATGGATGGGGAAATGCTTCTCAGTCTTGTGCCCAGTTTATTTATTTATTTATCTTTTTGGATCATTACTTCTCATTGAACTGGGAAATAGGGCAAAAGCAATAGAGTATGATGTTTCTTTGTATTTAAGTTATGGGTTTCTATAAGCTTGCACAGTAAGCACTATACTCATTCCAATTTTATGGGAAGCGGGTGGAAACTGGGGAAGAAGATATGTGAATTTTACTTTAGATATTTTCTGGTGTCTTTTTTCATTTTCTACTATTACTATTTCATAAGCTTATTGTGGTTGCTTTTGCTGCTTTTTGTACCTTTAACCTACTTTTTGCATACCCACAAGGAGTGTAAATCAGAAAATACTAATGTTGAGCCTGACTTTGCATTCTGAAGAGCAAAATTTTATTAATAATTATTTAATGGACTTCCTAGTGTGGATTGAGTAACCCTCAATACTTCAAGTGTTGAAGGTGTTTCTCCTATTTACTGCCAATCCAAGTAATTTAAGTAGCTGATAATCAGTGTAAAACTAGTCGGATCTCACAGCCAATCCAAGTAATTTAAGTAGCTGATAATCAGTGTAAAACTAGTCGGATCTAATATCATGAATTTTAGACAATTAAGCGGCTGGAGGTCTAGAATATGTGTAGCCAACCCCACCTAGTGAGATTAAAGCTCGTGACTGTTGTGCCATTGACATTTGTGATTCAACTTTCATTAGTCTAGCTGAATATATTCACCTGGCTTAGCTTATTTTGGCCTGGAACTCATCCACATCAGAATTTTGATGATGGGCTTTATAGTTGTTGGAGTTTCGCTGCAGTTTTTGGCTTGTAAATAGTACAAACTGAGAAATTATGAGGTACTGTTTTTCAGCAAATGATCATTGTGCTGATCTGCATTTGCAGCTCCACCTTTTTGCAGAAAGACTTGTTGCCTTTGCATGTATCGAAGGAATATTCTTCTCAGGGAGGTGAGCTTCTGTTAAATAATTGCCCTTTATAATTTTCTGACAGATAATTTTAAACTTTAGGCTTGCTCATGTCAAGTGATGCCTATCCCTCACAATCCTCTCTCTCTCTTGACCTCAAGCTTTTGCGCCATTTTTTGGCTTAAAAAGAGGGGACTCATGCCAGGATTGACATTCTCGAATGAACTTATTTCTAGAGATGAGGGTCTCCATTGTGATTTTGCTTGTCTACTATACAGGTGAGTTGGCTGCTCTTTTTAATCTGATTTGGTGTATTTTATCCCTGGCAGGAAACAAATGTCACATTATGCTGTTACACAGTCTATTCTGGTTCAACTATGGTCTAGTCTTTCCATTTAAAATTAGAAATAGAAAGGGAGCATTGCAAGGAACTAAATTTTTTGTCTACAGTTTGTTACAGAAGAGGCTGCCGTGGCAAAAAGTCCATCACATTGTGCATGAAGCTGTTGAAATAGAGGTTCAGTTTGTTTGTGAAGCTCTTCCATGTGCATTGATTGGGATGAATTCAACCCTTATGAGCCAATATATAAAGTTTGTTGCTGACCGTCTTTTGGTAGGTTCATTTTATTACATTTCAATCCATGGATTGAATGGCGGAGGTTTTGGATAATTATACTGTTTACAATTTTGCTTTTCAGGTTGCTCTAGGGTACCACAAGAAGTACAATGTTGAAAATCCTTTTGATTGGATGGAATTTATTTCCTTACAGTGAGTATCTTTGAACAGAGGCCTTATTGGAATTATAATGTCTGTGAAAGATTGTGCACTGGAAGTTAAAAAAAATAAGGGGGTCCACGAGCCTAGTTTTAAGTCTGAAACTTGACATTTTCTCACAATTCAGTCTTTTCTGCTAGAAATCATGATAATTATGTTCTTTCATTTACTGCTTTCTCATGTCAAACATATATAACTTATGCCTTTTTATCTGGTCAGAGTGTCCTGTGCATGAGGCTCATTGCTTTGTGAGGGTCAGGGGAGTGTGAGTTACGCAGCTTAGCCTGTGCTTCATATAGTGCTATTTGCACAACTTGAACCAGTGACCTTCCAGTGATAGGAAGGAACAATCTTACAATTACTACTAAGACTTGCCCTGGCCTTTTTCTTCCTTTATTGATATTCAGTGGGGCACGGGATATTAGATTTTAATCATTGTATTATCTATCATGAAGCTATGGATAAGAAATGCAGTGCTTTTTAGAGATTGTTCTTGTTTTTAAACACTCACATTGGTTATGTTTATCCCACTGTATCAGGAAAAGTAGTTTTGCGCATGAGAGCAAGCCAGTAGTTTTCCCTTTCTAAGCGTAAATTAAAATTGTATCAATCTGCTTTTGTTTTGAACTTCTGAAATGTTGAACAAGTTGATTGCTGGCATGTGGAATTTTTTTTCTTGTTGGTTCTTGACATTGTGAAGTTGACTAACCCTTTCATCTGATTGGGCAGAGGAAAAGCCAACTTCTTTGAGAGAAGGGTGGGTGATTATCAGAAGGCTTCTGTGATGCAAGGCCTACAAGATGGTGCAAAAATTTTTGTCTTCAAACTTGATGAAGACTTCTAGCTAGTAAGCAGATTCATTTTTGGCTCCTTCCAAGTACCCCCATTAGTTGCCAAAACAAGGCATCCTAGTTTTGTCATCCTAGCCATTACTTCTCGTGAAATCATGATGTTTATTCCAAGCATAATAACACTCAGATGCAGCTCCTTGTCTACATCATGATGTCAAAGCAAAAAGATGCTTAATTGTACTTTTACTACACAAATTCATGCTTTTGCTGATTGTAAACTGGTGTTTTGGTGCCATTGGTTCTTTCCTGCCGCTTCTAATGTTTGTCGTATATTGGGAAAGGTATTAGGTATTAATCTATTTGGATCCTTGTTAACTTAGGTATTTAATGTTGATTAGCTTGACATCCCACCTTGAGGTGGGGGGATTTGGAGTGGTTCAAATGGCATTTTCTTTGCACTAACCCGTCCATTTGTACCTTTCCTAATTCCATCATTGATTATGATCTCTTGTTAAAATATTTGCATAGACGTAAGAGTTTTTGTTTCATTATCGTTCTGCATATGATTATTGATGCCCTTCAAGTAAAACATTGGCATTATTATGGAGTTTTCGTTTCTTTCTTTCTTTCTTTATTGGTAAGAAAGATAGGAGGCCGATTAAGGTCACTTTGTCATTAAAAAAAAAAAAAAAACCCAGAAATATTAGGAAACATGGCTTGCATGAATAAGTGTGTTTATATTTTTCTAAAAATATATATATACACAAGTTGTGTAGATTGTTATCATTTTGTTTTTGGCAAACAATTTATTCCTAAAATAGCCTTGAGGATCAAATTTTTATTTGTTTGGGGGAAAAGGGTCGTCAGGATATGTCCAAACCGTGCCCACCTCCACCTTTTTTTCCTCGTCAAGCCGAGAAAATGGAACTTCTCCTTGCATTGACCCAAGTTTGGCATCTGAGAGAATTGCTTCGGAATTAGGCCCATGTTTGGTTCCTGAGAAAATGGAACTTTGTTTTATTTTACTCTTTGTCTGTTTGCAAGGAAAAAAAAAATATATATATACCAAACCTTTTAAATGTTTTTCATTGTTTGATCTCCAATCATTTTAATTCTAATAAATAACAAAACATCGAACTCACAAAAGATTACTTGATTCACATCGATCGTTCCTTCCTTCTCTTCTTCTTCGTGTTTTTATCTCTTGAGTACAAATACCAATCCAATTTCTTGTAAACTACGAAAGGTAGGGTCAAGAAGTGGACTTTAATTGGTTGCATTTCATCATTTCAATTCAGATTAAACAAAGTTTTAAATATCTAAATGTATAAAAGTTTTAGTGATATAATAAAAAAAAAAAAATAAACAACCCATTAAAAGGGTTTTGCAGTATCTAAATGTATAGTGTTGATAGAGGCATTATTATTAGTTCAATCCCCATTTATTATATATATATATATATATATATATATTCCCAATCATGCCCTCATGGCTCAATTATTTTTGCTTGCCTTAGCCGCATGCCCCGAGTTGGCATTGCATTGTCATTCTGGAAGGCATCTTTGGATGCCGTTTGGTGCATAAAATATGCCCATCAAATTAAGATTCCTCTGACTTAAATCTCATACTAAATACTTAACAAGGGATGGGGGCTCCACTGCTACTTTAGATAATGTATGTAGCTGCTTGGATCTAATTAGGGACACTAATTAGAAATAAGTTATTATGACCCCATGGTGCAGCAGTAGCAACTCTTGAATACATAAACCATTTTGATGTATTTATCTTAGGTTGGTGATCAAACCACTTCACCTAACTCTCTTTGAGAATTATTATCATTTAACTAACTAGATGTGGTATGTCACTCACCTAATCATAGTTTTATCTTGGGATTAGAAACTTGTGGAGGTGAAAAGGAGGGAGAGGACCTATGAGGGGTACTAACTTGATAGAATTCGTGTAATTGATTACATCACTTGAAAAGATTGTGAATTTGACTTGGTTTCTCTCATGTAATCGCACATGGTTTGAAAATATTTTTATTTGTATATAATTTTCTCTTCTATAGCGTGCAAGGGGGCACTCATTTATTTGTCATGGGAAAGGTAAAATAAGAGATAATTATAGTGCACCTAATGTAATTTTAATATTATGTTATTATATTGACTTTGCTATTACATTCTAAATTAACAGTGCCTTTGATTGATTATCCATTTTTTTAAATCTAAATTTCAACTTTTAAAGTGTTTGTTTATCTTATTTTTTAGGCAATTTATTTTCTAAGTCTTGCTCATGTGAAATGATTTTCTTTCAAATACTGAAAAACATTTTCTCGTGGTGGGGTAGTTTTTATTTTCCAAACAACTCACACACTTTCCAACGTATTTAGCTACTTTATTCTCTCTTCTATCAATCTCATGCTATCCTTTCTTTTTAAACAGTCTTCATCGCTTTCACCTTCTTCTCATACTCATTCTTTTCCTCCGACGCTTTCGTATGGAGAATCTCCAAATCTTACATGAGCATCTTGTTTTAGGCCTCCAAGCACTCGATCTTTGTCGCGTTCCACACAATTTCCGCATCCTTCAAAGCAATCTCGTTTTTGAGAATAGGGAGAATCGTTACAGACTCTCGGAGAAGCTTGTGCTTAAAAAGCTTAGTCTTCAAGAAGACTCTCTCTTGCACAACTCTTTGATGAGGTAGATGAGCTTGACGATGTCGAGCTAGTAGGGCAAAACCTAGGCGGAGAAGTAGGGGAAGTAAACGCTGAAGGAGTGGGAGAACGCAATGGCCTTCTAAAAAACCTTGGCGGAGCTGGGAGAAGGCAATGAGGGCTTGGGATAAGGGTCTATATAATATTATAATATTTTGAGAATAATAATAATAATTAATTTTTTTATATTTAAAATATTTTTGACATCCATTAGAGATTATAATTAAGAAAAGTGACAAAATAATCAAAGATAATGGGTGAAATAATTGAGAAATGTGGGAGACAAAGTAGGGTGTGGACAAATAATCAAAGATAATGGGTGAAATAATTGAGAAATGTGGGAGACAAAGTAGGATGTGGAGAAATAATTAAAAATTATGGGTGAGATTTAGTGAAAATTAATTAAGAAATGTGATAAAAATAATTAAAGATGATGGGTGAAATAATTGAGAAATGTGGTAGACAAAGTAGGGTGTGAACAAATAATTAAAGATTATAAATGAGATTTAGTGGAAAATAATTAAGAAATGTGACAAAATAATTAAAGATAGTAGATCGCTACAATTATACTAAACTTAATTCAACCTTCTATAAATAGAGGAAACTTGAAATGTTAGAGGACTTAGATTAAAAAAAGAAAGGTTGTAAGAAAGAAAAATTTGAGAGTGAGAGAGAGATTTGAAAAAGATAAAGAAAAATATATATATATAGAGAGAGAAAAATACCAAATTTTTTTTAGAAAAATCTTATAAGCTAGGCTTAGTAGTTTGTGTGAAAATTTATGGCAGAAGGCATTGTTGGATACGCAAATCAAGACTTCGTCGTAGTATAGAATAATACTGAATCGCTCCGCAGGAAGATGAGTTGTTTTCGAAAATTTCTTCAAAAATTTCATAAATATGAATGATATTTTATAATTTTTTATGATGAAATTGAAAAAGAAATGCATGATTGGTATTTATTATGGATTTTTGAGACAATAGATGCTTGAAAATCAAAGAAAAAATGAGAAATAGATAGAATATGGATTCTAAAAATTATGAGGAAATTTCTGGAGTTTAGGAATATTATTTTAGGAATTATTGTGAAGAGAAATTGAGAAAATTTTATAAAGAAGTATTTATTTCATAATCTGGAGGAAATAATAGGAAGAAATGAGAGAAATTAGAAAAATTAGAAAAAATTAGAAATTTGATTTTCTTAAGTAATTATGATGCCTAGGATACGTCAAGGTTCATAATTGAGTATGATTAGAAGTTCGATGCGAATTTTGAGGCAAAATTACGCTAGGGGCAAAATTAGTTTTTGTACAAGGTAAGTGGTACTATTCAACTGGATTTAGTTTATAAAAATAACTTGTAAGTGGTTCCACAAAAACCTAATTTTATGTAAATATTTTCATCATGTTGTCATATCTTGATGTGAACATGTCATGTGGATTGCATTTACATGTATTGATGACAAAGTATGCATATGAACATGATGAAATTCACGGTTATATATTACATGGATTTGGAATTAGGTACTGGCATTGTTGCTTTGTCAAGGGTGCACTTATACACCCCAGTTTGGTAAGAAAACTATAAAAATGACGGGTAGTCTTAAGGTGCAGTCGACCCAAACATGAGAGTTATGATGTTATGTGCATTGCATACATACATGAGCATTAAATGTTTTGTTCCTTTGTTTAGATGATTCATCATCTAACTTGAGATTTACCCTTGGAATATTCAAACGTTCCAGATGGAAATTATAGCAGAAACGAGGATGAATGAGTCATGAAATGACACTTAACAAAGTACATGATGAGTTAAATGTATGTTATGTAGCCTGTATATTTACGTTCTGTTACTTTGAATTCTGAATGTTTTGAGGAATGATGATGTATAGTCTCATTTATAGTTAATTATGATGTGTAATCTTATTTATGATTAATGAGAAATGTAAGAAATGATTTATGATTAATATTAAGATGTTAGTTTCCACGTTTAATGTTTATGATGATTTTTTTTCGAGATAGATATATAAAAATTTTGGGATATATAAGAACAATGATATAATTTAGTTTTAGTAGTATTGAAAAAAAAAATTATTATTTCAAAATTGTCCTAATTTATAGTACGCTCGAAAAAACGAAACGTTATAGCCTAGCTTGGGATTCACCATCGAGCTTTGGAGACCCATCGCCACTTTCACCTTCCTAACAACCATTATTGTTCTAAAGTTAAAATCCAGAGCAACTGCAGTCTTTCCAATCTCTATTCATATATATATATATATATATATTCACACTCAAACATGCATATCTGATGTCTTATGTTGAGAATTCCCATGATGGGATTTCATCGTGTGGGCTTTGACATATCATGTAAGCCACGTCGAATTTCAAGTTAAAAAAATGTGCAATTTTTATGGAAAATAATGGTTATCAAATAACAAAAATTAAAAAAAAGACTATTTTTATGAAAAATAATGACAATTAAATACTAAAAGATTCAAAAGTACAAGAATTTATAGGTTAAAAATTAAATCAATCAAACACATTTAATTAACAATTTTCAAGTAAATAATTTATAGGCAATTCTTTCTATATAAGTTTCGTAATTGCAATCAAACGTAATTTATTTTTATAATAGTTTACAGTTATTAGTAACAATTTTAATAGCTAAAAAATCAAACACTATGTATGTAGTTACTTCAATTTAAAGCAAGGAATTAGTCATCCATACCATTCTATGTAAGGTATTGATTTGATCATAGCATTAATGTCTCTTGTTGCTATCCTCACCTCAAGTGATGTGGGCTTGCCATTCTTTTCACAATGATTAGCAAAGGAAGAAGTGGACAAGTAAAGAAAAAATCATAATAAATGCAAAATCTCCACCATGAGATATCCCTTCAACCTCTCGCACCATGTGTAGATTTTAATATCACCACATTATAAGTTAAAATGATTTTTACATTTTTTTTCATCACTAATATTTTTGAGTTATTGCTCTTTTCAATGTTCGATAATTAAAGAAAATAGTTTTTTTTATTACCTAAATAATTTAAGTAGTTAGAACAAGTTAAAATATATCATTTTGTGAATTTGATATTATAACTGTTTTAAATCATTTTAAAATTCATTTTTACTTAAATAATCTCAAAAGATACAATCAACAAGTTTAAAAATTAAATCTCTCTCTCTCTCATCACTTAAAAAAAAATCATCTCTTATTAGTTGAAGCGATTGATAAATGACAAAAATTGAATATGACGTTTAATATATTTAAATCGTGTTAAACTCTATTATTATTATTGAAATGACTCAAGATATCCTACCTAAAAATTTAAATGAAATACCAATCATACTATTAACCATAATAAGGTTTAAATATACATATTTGGGGACAAAGTTACCGATGGACCCATTATTTCATTGTCATATTATTAAACCCAAGTGCCCTTTTCAAGGCTACAAGTGCTTACCTACCAAGATATCATCATCATGTACTACAGGTTAAAGGGTGTGAGAATAAAGGCAAGGTGCCCTACAACCACACTTAGTCTCGTTGGAAAATGAGGCAGTGATATGGGCATGAGAATAAAGGTATCACATTGACATGGCCATACTTGCTCAGTTGCCCTATTTGGAAAATCGGATAAATATGCATATATAATTATATATATATATATATATACATAGATATAGAAAGAGAAATGGAGAGTTGCCTTGCCAATGTTGCCATGCCTAATGCAATAGGCTCAATGTGACCAACTCTCATAGGCTGAACAGTCCCCTGTCATCATCTCTACCTACCTCTAACCACTCTACCTTTTTCTAGTGCTCTATCCATCTTATAAAATAAAATTATGACAAAACTAAACATAAAAAAAAAGGGTTTGGTGTGATATTGACTCTTTAACTGTTTATGACATTTGATCTCTTAGCTATCAAACTTGATAGTGATCATTTGTTGGGGGCAGTACACTTGTCCATGCCCTAACAGTCACAATAGTTTTGGAACGCAGTAGTTGTAAATTCTCATCTATGTAAAATATATACACACATATAGATATATATGCACATTATTGTGTTAGGATTATGAGAAAAGTGTCAATGCTTGATAAATATATTTTTTATTTATTTAAATAATATTTATTAAAATGAGTAAGATAAAATTATATTAAAATAAAATTAAAATATTTTTTAAATCAAAATATGAAATAATCAAAATAAGTTTGAAAAATATTTCAAAATTTTTATTAGACTGTTTGTTAAATTTTTTAAAATGTATTGGAGGATGTATGAATTATTTTTTTTTATCTGTAAGGTCTAATATAAATTTAACTAGAGTGATGAATGATAAATTTATTTGAATAATATTAAATAAGAAGTCACGTGATTTTTTTTAGTGCGTTTTCAAATAAATTTAACAAATTCAATGAAAAACATGTTTGTCTGAAATGCTTTTTATATTTCACTTTTTTCAACCCATATCTTGTTTAGGTAGCGTTTGTTAAAATGAGTAGGATAAAGTTGTAATACTTTTTGAACTAAGATATGAAATAATCAAGATAAGACTAATAAATATTTTAAGATTTTTATCAAATTATTTATTAAATTTTTTTAGAATGTACTGGAAGCTATATACGTTATTTTTTATTTTATGTAAAGTCAAATATATGTTTATTTGGAGAGAAAAAGAAATAAACATATTTGAAAAATATTAGATAAAAAGTTGCGTAATTTTTTTTCTAAGGGTCAATAGCTAAGTTTAACAAACATATTCAAAATGATAAAAATTTAAAATATTTTTATACTTTATATTTTAATTAAAAAATATAAATAGAATAATTAATTAAAAAAAGAGGTAGAGACAGGCTTAAGAAAACTTTGGGAAAGATATTAAAATTTGATATGAAATGTATAGGATAAATAAAAATATGACAAAAGATAAAAATATATAAAAATCTAAAATTCAATTGACCCTATATAATTGGATAAAAATTAGATATATTATTATTGTTGTTTTTATATTTTAATTAATAAATACTGTCTTAGGATTCATTGAAATATTCTATGTACTTATTTTTAATGGGAAGATGGATCCATTTCTCTTGATAATGTGTATATATATTTAATCATCATCCTTATAATTTTCAAGTGATGTAACATCCTATTTACAAGGAATTGATTTGTGGGCCATGCCATTTGGTGGGTTTCTTCCATTGTCAAATGACAATTTTACCCTCACATGAATTTATCCATCATGGAAGGAGTGCATTGTCACCACTGGCAAAACAGTAATTTTGCGGGCACATGCAAGGACCTGCCCTTGGTCTTTCCTTGAATCCCAATTCTACCCCTCCCCCCAATTGAACCTCTCCAATCATTCATGCCAACGTGGCCAAAGATCAGAAGGCCAAAACAGGGAAAACAACAATGTCTGTAATCATCAACCCAACACTAGAGGCTGATGATTGGTCCTCACCATTGATGGGGGTCGGAGTGGCGATCATTTCAAGTTAAATGCACGCACTACTGGAGATGTCTTAGATCACATTGTTGGTTTCAAATTACAACATTGCCCTCAGACGCCATGCTTGATGTATATAAATATATATATTTACCATAAGTTGTACATTCTATGGTTAATATATATATGATCATTGTCACGTAAAATAAACTTTCTAATAGTATACCCTTTACCATAACACGTTACTTAATTTAGTGTTTAAATGTTGGCCACCAGCGTTGACGGGTCAAAATCATGGAATTTGAGTCAACTCGTGATATCTATTATAAGGAACATAAAAATTTTCACCAATCCTAAATGATAATATTCCCATTGACCCGGCAATAATGTTTTGTTTTATTTTTAATAAAAAACACAAGAAATAATCCCAATGGTTAATCTCTAAACATATGATTAGAGATTAAATCTATCGAATGAAAACAAGTTTTGTTTTGTGATTATTATATTTAAAGATAGATGATTTATTATTAAAATAACTAAAAGGGTCTAAAAAAATGAATTAGGACAAGGTGTACTTGACAAGGAATAATTTAAAAAATAAATAACATTCAATTTTAAATTTAGCTGTCACGTAATATCACTTTCACACTTTCGGGTATAGTTATTAAAATCAATTCAATTATTATGGAACTCCTTGAAGTGTTGGTTAAAAAATTCATATATAAGATATAAAAAATAAGTTCAAACTTTTTAGAATTAGGGATAAATTCATATTTTTGTTGTTTTAAAGAAAAGAAATATTTAAGAATTAGGGAGTATTTAGTAACTTTGGATTTTATGAATTAAGAAAATAATTGAGATTGTCTTTTTTGGTGCAGAAAATTCAAATGATGGATGAATTTGGGATCGGATCAACCGAATGCATTTAATTTTAATAATTATTTATTTTTTTTTGTTGATTACGTCGTCAAGAATGAAATTCCAAAAATGCCCCTGGGCTCCATTTATTTTTTTATTTTTTGTTAACCACCCACCACCACCACCTCCACCCCGGCTTTGACTTCCAAAAATTTCACATTTCAGCAGAGGCCAGCAAGCAGTGAGGCCCAGTTGGGTGGCTGCACCAACCTCAACCTTCGCACTCTCTCTCTCTCTCAATTCACTCTCTATCAATTTTCAGTTTTCAGTTTCTCTCTTCCCAAACAAATCTCTCTCTCTCTCTCTAGATGTTCCATTAATGGCTGTGGTGGTGTCCAGTAACAGTAGTCTCTGGGACAGCGTCCTGGAACAAACCCAGGTGGCACAAGAGAAGGGCAGCGACCCTTTGGCCTGGGCAATTCAGCTCTCTTCCAATTTGAACTCTGCCGGCGTGTCTCTCCCTTCTCCCGAGCTGGCCGACCTTCTTGTCTCCAACATTTGCTGGGCCAACAACATCCCCATCGCATGGAAGTTTCTTGACAAAGCCATGGCCTTCAAGGTTGTCCCGCCTCTGCTCGTCCTCGCTCTCCTTTCCACCAGGTTTCTCTCTTCTTTCTTTTTCAGTTTTTCATCTCGTCTGGGTCCGCTTTGGTTTCTGTTTTCATATGCAGTGTGTGGATTTGCTTCAGTAATTACCCACCATTCATTTAGTTGGATCCCGCATTCTTTGGGAGCCAAGTATTTGATTCTTGCTCTGTTTGATAAAGAGTAAAGGCTATTGCTTGGTGGATGGTTGGCGAGAGGAGGGGGGGTGGGTGCTTTGTTAATGATGTTATATATTCATTAACGTGTACGTTCTTGATGGCCTTCTTGTTTTAGTTGGTTCTTTCTTTTCCAAAGATGATTCAAAGTACTTTCATGTTTGAGGTTGAACTGTTCTTGTTTTATGTCTTGGTCTATCAATGGTATGTCCCTGTACTTTATTTCTTGGTTCATCTTTCATTCTACCACCTACTCATTTGACTTCGTGGCACCCACCCTTTATATTTTTTTAGTTTGTTTATATTTTTAGCTTCACCAATATCACATATTGATTTATGTTTATTTGATTATTTGGGGTTATGGTGCTGCTGAGCTGAGTGGTGATTGAAACTGAATTGGGGGCTGGTGAATCCTCTTTTGCCTTTCTTCTATAAATGTGGGATGTGTTCATTTGGTTTCTTTCCAAAATTTAATAACCTGTACTTGATAAGCACCTAATGCATTTCAAATGTATAACATCTTTTAACGTGAAGTGGGTGTCATCTTCTTGCTTTGATATTGCAAGGTGGCATCTTTGTAAGCGAACAGTTGACTTAACCCACTTGAAGAAAATCGAAGTTCTGTTTGGTGTTTTTGCATCTTTTTCTCGAGTGTTTTATGATATTTTGCCCTTCCTTTCTTACAGGGTTATTCCTAGTCGAAAGTCCAGGCCCGCAGCGTATAGGATTTACATGGAACTCCTTAGAAGACATGCTTTGACACTAAAATCTCAAACAGATGTGCCAAATTACCCAAAGTGAGTTCTTCGCCTCTGTTTTTTTGTACCATATGTGGAAAATAACCTCAATCACAGGCTGGATACTTTTTGTTGTCAATATACTTAAGCTTCTACAGTTTTGCCTAACCGTTTTTCCATTTATTTGCTGCAAGTCAGTCATAGTGATTTGGAAAGCTCATTTTGACTGCGGGTCTTGTTCAATTGATTGGGATAAAAGGAAATAAAATCAAGGTGGTGCATGCCTAGTGCCAATCTTTTGAGAAGGTGAGAGTTAGACTAATAATGGAGGGGTTAACCAAAACCAAGTGGAATTAGGCAGAGGATGAGGGACAATCTGGGAATTACTCAACACTGTTAATCATGGAACCATTTACCATGGCTATGTCCAACACTTGATTTGGGATAGAAGAATCACTCAACTCCGGCAAGACAATTTGCATAATTTTAATCTGAAATCAGAACACTCTTATTTTTCTTTCCTTGCAATATGATATTTTAGCGAATAAATAGGCAACTTCCAGCAACTTCATTTAATACAACTACAAGCAGTATTGTGGGTAGTGGCCACCAGTGGTAATAAAGGCTGTGGTAGAATGGTTGTGATGAGCAACTTATGTAATGTTATGTAGTGAAAATTGCAATTGTGAATCCCTTAGCATCCTGGTGTAACTCAAATTGGCCTAGTTCAGCTCCTCACCTAGTTCAGCTCCTCTGATGCAATTATCTCTGGACAACTTGCACATAATATCGCATGGATATTACTTCATTCTTCTAGTTATTAGCTAGGAAGTTGTCTTATAGCAAAGTTAAGGCTTGGAAACAAGTCAAAATGCTCGATATAATCCTTTACTTATATGTTTCAAAGTTGCACCCAGATGACATGGCATATCATATCATGTATGCCACTTTCAAAATACTCAGTGTAGTCAGTAACACATGGCTTTATTTTAAAATCAATAGCACGGTGGATAATCCTTGCATATTTGATCTGATTGAGAATAAAGGCCTGGGGATGCATGCATAAACTTTGGAGGCAACTCTGTATTTTCTGTTCCCCTTCATTGATGAGAGCATAAAAAATTGTCATATAACCTGGCATCATCTCCTTCCCTAATTGCTTCTTTCTAACTTGTTCATGCAGGATAATGAATCTGATAGACAATGTTCTTCACTTCTCCCAGATTTTTGGTCTGCTAGGAAGTGAACCTGGCATTGTTGTGGTTGAATATATCTTTTCAACTGTCTGGCAGCTGCTTGATGCATCATTAGATGATGAAGGGTTGCTGGAGCTGACCCCAGAAAAGAAATCAAAATGGATAACAAAATCCCAAGACATGGAAGTAGACAGTGACGAGAATTATGATGAGAAGAGGATTCAATATCAAGAAAGATTGCAGAACATAAATACTTTGACAGCCATAGAGTTGATCGGGCAATTTCTGCAAAATAAAGTAACTTCCAGGATTCTTTACTTGGCACGCCAAAACATGTCAGAACTTCATTCCTTTTTCAATTTCCTTTTGGGCTTAACACATTTTCCTTCTAACTGCATCTAATTGAAGCACAGGGAAAGAATAACATTGATCTACAACATTGTAACTGAACATGGTCTTTGTTTGGTTTGGACTCAATTTCTTCAGTCATGAATATGATCTCAGCTGAACTTTTGTTGGCAGTTTTACCATTGTGGACTTAATGGGATTTTCTATTTCTTGAGATCCATCTCTTCCCTGCATGGATCATATATTGTAGAGAAGCAATGATCCCACATTTGGATTTGGGGAAAGAAGTCCTGGTGGGACAATTTAGCCAGTTTTTATATGCATGTGTAGAGTACTTAATTTCATCTGCAAAATGGGAATTTGGCAGAATGCACCTCCGCAATATGAATCATTTGACCATTTTATTTATTTATTGATAATTAGAAATCAAGTGCAACCATATTTGGTATTCTACCTTGTATTAGTCTTGCATTAGAGCAACAATCTTATTTCCAACCTCAAAATGAATCCTGCTTGGACTTCTACGCAACAATTGGAAAAAGGAATACCATATCAAACTAACTCATGCTCAAAGAATCATTGTTACTCTTGTGGAATGATACTGACCACATTGGTATTGCTGTTCCTTTCCCTTCACTTTCATGATTCTGCTCATATTATTAGCAGTCTGTGTTTCGCCAAACTCAACTTGTTTCCTTCTCATCCACTTTGAGTACTGAGCTTTAATACCTTGCTTGCCACTCCAACAGGTCCGCACAATGGGTAGATTTTGTCCAGCGAATGCAGCTGCTTATAGAAAATTCATCAGCATTAAAGAATTCAAAAATTATAACTGCAGATGCTCTTCTGCAGCTGACATCGGATACTCACAAAATTCTGTCTCGGGAATGCAAAGCAAGTTTTGCCCAAGATTTCCATGAGATTATGGCATCTGGATCCCTAGTTTCTTCTTCTGGTCTTTGTCATGGAGTTAGTCGTTCTGCACTTTGGCTTCCTCTTGATCTGGCGCTAGAAGATGCAATGGATGGTTCACAGGTTAATGCGACAAGTGCAGTTGAAATAATAACTGGTAAAGATAATTTTATCCTTGTTCTCAAGATAGCACTCTAAGGATGAAATGTCTTGTTAATATTCAAGTTAAAAATGGTAATTTTCTCTCAAACCATGGCTGGGAAATGAAGATTCATGCTTTTACTTACAGGTCTGCTCAAGGCTCTTAAATCATTTAATGGAACCACTTGGCATGAAAGCTTTTTAGGTCTTTGGATGGCAGCTCTTCGTTTCGTTCAGAGGGTTAGGCCCTTGGCTCTGTTAAACTGAAATTTTCTTTGTGACTACTATCTTGTTTTTCCTTTTGGAGGCACAGTGGATGCTAGGTTGTGAAACCTTTATATTTGATATTCATTGAACGATTCAAGCGTAGCTTGTTCTGGCTGGGACTGTTCTCCATTTTGAACATATAACCTGAGATTAATGGTCTCAGAATAATTTGTATTTCCTTTAATGATATAATTATTCCCTTTCTTCTCGGATAGTATCATCTAAGAGATTCTTAATTGAATTTTTAATATAGATTTCAAAATAATGGTTTTAAGATTATGTATTGCATGACAAAATTTTGGAAAAGGCAAATTCTTGCTCTCTTGGTTCTTTAAAAGAGACAAAAAAGGAAAATGGCATGATTATATGGAAAGCTGTAACCTTACTGCCACAACTAGATTCTTTTAGGTGCAAAATTTCATTCTTTGGTTCATTTTTCCTTTTGCTCTGCCTATTTGACTGGCTATTACTCTAGGGTCAAGGAGGGTCATTTTTGTATGAACCTTACTCTTGCTTTGCAAAGAGACTGTTTCCACAACTCAAATTCTTGACCTTCGAATCATAAAAGAGCAACTTTACTGTTGTTACCAAGGCTCACCCTGAAAGAACATAATATTCTATTTCTTAATATTTTCATAAATTAGAGGGACAGGATAGCTGCATGGTATGTTGGATATTATTTCTAGGTTTCTGGGGGTGTAATGTGTGTGTGTGTATTTTTTTCTATCTTTGAATTCATTAGGACATAATGGCCTTATAGAGGATATGGCAATGGATAGAGATGGGTGAAAAGCTAGAATCATGTTGTCAACCATAACTTGAGGGATTAAAGGTTGTGATTGCCATTGTTTGTATTAAGAATATTGTTTTTAACATTTTATTGTTTGATTATTATTTAGGAGAGAGATCCAATTGAGGGCCCTGTACCTCGGCTAGATACTCGCTTGTGCATGCTGTTGACAATCACAACTCTTGTCGTTGCTGATCTAATTGAGGAAGAGGAGAGTATGCAAACTGATGCAATAGAAAACATAGACAACAGTCCGTGTGAAGGAAAGCAGGTTCTTGGAAAGCGTCGTGTGGATTTGATATCCAGCTTACAGAGTCTGGGTAACTATAAGAGCTTGCTGACTCCACCTCAAGCAGTTATTTCTGCTGCCAACCAGGCTGCTCTGAAAGCAATGATGTTTGTTTCAGGAATCAATATTAGCAGTGCATATTTTGACTGCATTAGCATGAAAGACATGCCCATGAACTGTTGTAAGTAGCATCTTCTTTTGCCTGAAACACACAGATTTTTCATGAACTTTCAGTTGGTGTAACATCAAGATCGTATAGCATCTAATTCATGCTGTTTAGTTGTATGCCACTGAAGAAAGGTCATTTTGATTGGCCTCGTCTTCTCACTCTTTGTAGTTCACGATATTGTTCTTGATTATCAAACATCAATTAGTCTGTATGCGAATTTCAGTATAATTCTTTGAATTGATCTTCCATTACTTATGGTGTCACTACTTAGTTCATAGATTTTTCTACAGCAATACTTGTTTATACACATAATTTAGGGAGCAACTGATTCCACTGGACTAAACGCCATCTCTCTGCAACCCAAAATAAAAAATAAAAAAAAGTGGAAGTCATCTTTGTGATTTTGTCCTTGAGCATGTCTAATTTGATGAAACTTATATCCTTTCTTTTTTGCAGCTGGGAACATGCATCATTTGATAGTAGAGAGTTGTATAGCCAGAAACCTGCTAGACACGTCAGCATATTTTTGGCCTGGCTATGTGAATGGACTCATTAATCAAATCCCTCATACTTTACCTGTTCAAGCGTCCAGTTGGTCATCCTTCATGAAGGGAGCCCCACTTACTTCAACTCTGATAAATGCCTTAGTCTCAGTTCCTGCTTCAAGGTATATGTGCACTCTTCTGGTTAAAATTTTCAAGTCACTATTAACATGTATATAATTCTTGTAATTTGTTTAACAAACCTTCTATGCCATGCCGATCTCTAGTTGTTTCAGTCTAGAGTTGCTTCAATAGTAAAGGCTTGAATTAGGAACTTTTGTATCACTGTGGAACCTGGTAGTTTCTCGAAGCATGATAGTTCCAGGAATGGTTCCATGTGGTGGTTTTACTGGACAAATTTTCTTGAAAGGGCAAAATATAAAATATTGGGATTGGTTGCACTATTAAATGGAATAGTAGTTCCATTTTTCGAGATTACATGTTACTTTATAGTCAAACTGGAGGTTGGGTATTCCAATCATCAAGACCTATTATTAAGCTATAATATATCATAAAAAATTTGGAGGATATTTCCTTCAGTTATTAAAGTCAGAACCATTCTGTACGCTGTGGCAACTCCACTGTTCAAAAATATGAAGGTGATGCTATAGCAATAATGTTCAGATTCCCCTCTGTATTTTACTGTGACCTGGTCTTCAGTTACCCCTTTTTCTTTCCTGAAGCCAGGTATATCAGATGCTCTTTTTTATTGATTTAGCCAAGGCTAAAGCAACTGAATTTAAGCTCCTGGGTTTGATGGAAGCTTAGCAGAGCTCGAAAAAGTATTTGAGATTGCGGTCAAAGGATCAGATGATGACAAGATTGCTGCTGCCACTATTCTCTGTGGGGCCTCTCTGGTACGGGGTTGGAGGATACAGGTAAGAAGATCAAAGTTAATAACCTTTATAACATATTTCACTAGGTTGTTAAAATTTTTCTAATTTTTTTGGGGCATAATGTTTTCAGGATCACGCTGTCCATTTTATAACTAGATTACTCTCTCCGCCAGTTCCTGCTGATTATTCTGGGAATGAGAGCCATTTGATAGGCTATGCTCCAATGCTCAATATCCTCCTCGTTGGTATAGCACCGGTTGACTGTGTTCAGATATTCTCACTACATGGCTTGGTATGCTAAGCTTTCACTAAGCCACATATCTAAGAATTAATATGAGATTGTATCTTCTGAAGATGTGAATAGTTTTCTTGCATTAAGCATTGGAATTTCCTGCATGGTCATTATTCTTTTTAGTTCTGTGTCAATATTAGTCACTCAACGTCAATGCATCTTTTAGATGCCTTGATGATGCACCATGTGCAATTAGATCAATGGTTGCGACAATTGTCATATATGATTTGACTTTCTAAATTAAAACATTTCAGGAAAATCCAGAAATAAAGGTGTAAATGGGCCAAAAGGTGGCCCTAACGGAGCAATTATAAGAAAGTTTCTTATAGACACAATAGTACTGCAAGCTTAATGCGTGAAACTGAAATGGAGAAGGATTCTTGAACCCCAAAAAAAAAAAAAAGTTTCAACAAATGTTAAATAAGTGTAAACCATTGAAAAGAAGTTTTCTTCTTAAATATCTCACTATTGAGTTATGAAATAGGGGGGTAGTTGGTCTTTGGGATTAATATCTGGTCAATGGCAATGCTAGAGTGGGCTGAGCAATTTACCGTTTGTTTTGTTGTAGCCCAAACCAACAATGTCTCTGAAACATATGGTGCTTTTTCCTGGCAGATAGGGATTTCAGTGAGACTATGCCAACTATTGACTGGCATTCGCTTTTTTACCTTGTTTCATCAGGTTCCACAACTTGCAGCTTCATTGATGGCAATCTGTGAGGTATTTGGCTCATGTGTGCCCAATGTCTCATGGACTCTTCCAGCAGGAGAAGAGATTTCTGCTCATGCTGTGTTTTCGAATGCATTTGCACTTCTTCTAAAGCTATGGCAGTTTAACCATCCGCCTCTTGAGTATGCAGTGGGTGATGTACCCCCAGTAGGTTCCTTACTAACTCCCGAATACCTTCTACTGGTAAGAAATTCCCACCTAGTTTCTTCTGGAAACATCCACAGCAATCAATATAGGAGGAGACTCTCAGCTGTTGCAAGTTCATCCTCTCCAAAGCCAATATTTGTGGACTCATTTCCAAAGCTAAGAGTATGGTATCGACAACATCAAGCTTGTATAGCTTCCCCGCTCTCTGGTCTTGTTCATGGAACTGTTCATCAGATTGTTGATGGGCTTCTTAGCATGATGTTCAGAAAGATTAACAGAGCCAGCCCGTCTCTGAATTCTATAACATCAGGAAGTAGTAGTTCATCTGGGCCTGGCATTGAAGATACGTCTGTGAGGCCTAAATTACCTGCGTGGGATGTCCTTGAAGCTGTTCCTTTCGTGGTTGATGCTGCTCTAACATCATGTGCCCATGGAAGACTGTCTCCTCGTGAACTATGTACAGGTTATCCTTCATTTGCTGGCTGATTTTTTGTTGGGAATGATTCTTTTTTTGTATTTACAACTGAGACATATGGATGCTGGGAAGTAGATCTCGTTTCTCAGACCTGCCTTCTAAAGCCTACAAGCTTGCCCTGAGAAACACATTTACTTCTGTGAAGATGTTTCTTTATAGGACAAATCCAACTGTGCCCTATTATTTGATTAATATTTATGGAATTAGAAACGGGGATGCATTTATGAGTCTTTGCACGAGTTTGAAGAAAATAACTTAAAGAGTCAATCACAGAAATCAAGATAATGTGGACTTACAGCTTCCGATTAGAAGAATAATGAAGCTCAAAACTTTAATCTTTTGGGAACGGATAACATGAAATTCTTTCATACATTATCTCAAAAAAGTAAACGTGAAGACGATTCCTTAATATTCTCATATGATAGCATATAAATCTTACAACTTAAAAGGACAAATAGGTTTTTATTTCATATATGTTTTATATTGTTCATGTCTGCTAACAGATGTGTGCTAGCTGTGTTTGTACCCAATTTTCTGAAAACTGAGATGTCAATGTGACTACATGATGTCATATAGAAATGTGTGCAAACAGTCATGTAGATGCTAATGTCTAAACCATGCCCATGTCTTTGTTTTCTATAGCATATCTGCATATGCATTGGTGTATTACACAGTTCCACAACTAGGTAATTTATTTAATTTGATAATTCAAGTTGCAAAGTGTGTTACTGTTTATGGCACCAACTTTAAGAAGTCAGTCACTCTTCTTGGCTTTGGGTCAAAGAATCATCCATCACCTTATTATGATGTTATGTTATTTTTGTATTATCTCAGGGCTTAAAGATTTGGCTGATTTTCTCCCGGCATCTCTGGCAACCATCGTAAGTTATTTCTCTGCAGAAGTTACTCGAGGCGTCTGGAAACCAGTTCTTATGAACGGAACGGATTGGCCGAGCCCTGCTGCAAACCTGTCTACTGTTGAGGAACAGATCAAGAAAATCCTAGCTGCCACTGGCGTAGATGTTCCAAGCCTTGTTGCAGGTTTACCCAGACTTCTCCACGTGTAGTTTCTTTATCAAAATTGGGAGTTAGATTAGCCCTTGCAATCTTAATGATCATTATCATAATTCTTAAAGCTGCCTTTATCTAAAACTTCTTTTAATCCCAGGAAGAAGCTGTCCAGCCACACTTCCACTGCCTTTGGCAGCCTTTGTAAGCCTTACTATAACCTATAAGCTTGACAAAGTGTCGCAGCGTTTTCTTGATCTGGCCGGCCCAGCCCTGGAGTCTCTTGCTGCAGGTTGTCCTTGGCCATGCATGCCAATCGTGGCTTCCTTGTGGACCCAAAAGGTGAAGCGCTGGAAGGATTTTCTTGAATTTTCTGCCTCTCGCACCATATTCCAGCACAACAACGATTCAGTGGTTCAGCTTATCAAGAGCTGCTTTGCTGCGACGCTCGGCCTGAACGTGAGTCCTTTATCAAGCAATGGGGGTGTTGGGGCACTTCTTGGCCATGGATTTGGCTCCCATTTCTATGGCGGGATATCTCCTGTTGCGCCAGGGATATTGTATCTTCGAGTTTACAGATCCATCAGGGACATAATGTTCTTAAGGGAAGAGATCATTTCTATCTTGATGCGATCTGTGAGAGATATAGCACGCAGTGCACTGCCGAGGGAGAGATTGGAAAAGGCCAAGAAAGCTAAAAATGCAATGGGATCTGGACAACTTTCACTTGCTACAGCAATGACTCGGGTGAAGCTTGCTGCTTCACTCGGGGCATCTTTGATATGGTTATCCGGTGGCTTGGCACTTGTTCAGTCACTGATAAAAGAAACGCTGCCTTCTTGGTTTATATCTGTTCACAGGTCTGAGCAGGAAGAAGGCTCAGGTGGGGCCGTCGCAATGCTCGAGGGCTATGCGCTAGCATACTTCGCTGTGCTCTGTGGAACTTTTGCCTGGGGTGTGGACTCATCCTCTTCATCATCCAAGTGGCGCCCAATAATCCTTGGGTTCCATATGGAATTTCTAGCTAGTGCACTTGACGGGAAGATTTCACTCGGCTGTAGCTGGGCCACTTGGCGCGCCTATCTGTCCGGTTTTCTAAGCCTAATGGTAGCTTGCACACCTACTTGGGTATTGGAAGTCGACGTCCAAGTGCTAAAGAGGCTGAGTAATGGGCTGAGGCAATGGGACGAGGAGGAGCTAGCAATTGCTTTGCTGGGGGTTGGTGGGGTCGGTACAATGGGTGTAGCAGCTGGACTGATCATTGAAACTGAGATATAGTTCCTTTCCTTTTTTGTGTTTTATTGTCCAAAATTTTGTAGGCTTTTGCTTCTAACTTGTAGGATATAGAGCTGTATATTAGCTTTTGATGTAGGATGAATGAAAGGTAGAATTTTCATTCAAAGTGAAAGCTCCCGATGAGCTTAGGAAATTGCAAATTCTGTACAGGTGTCCAGCAGTTTTTTCATTTTTCTTGTTTTTGTTTTTGTTTCAAGTCGTGAATGGGGCAGCAGGCTGCACAAACTCTTGTTTTGACTTTTGAGTAAATTCAATTTGCAGCACATTTGAGGCGTAACAGGAAGGAAAAATACTGGCTAAAATGCATTAAAATGAAAAATACTCGCCTCAAAGCAGCCAACAGTCTGAATCTTCAAGAACAAATATTCGTTATGTGCAGTTGAATAACAGTGTCTACAGGACTTGGCAAATTCAGCCTCCCAAGCAGGTGCCAAACTTCCTTCGCTAAACATTGAAAGAAAATTTAACTGGAGTGGAGTTGCATATATTCTGAATAACTAAGCAGAAGCTCTTAAGAGAAAGTTAAGGCGAAAATTGGACAATGAACCACAAATCATACGACACCACTGTGTCCTGGTGACCTCGTCATTCCTTGGCTTTTGATCGCTTGTCTCACTAAGAATGCATCCTCCCACCTCCCTGCATCCGCATAAATATTCGACAGAAGAACTCTACCGCCTCCATGGGATGGTTGCACGCTTGCCAAACCCTCTGCAGCTCGTTCTCCGACATCCACATCACCGTGCGTTCTAGATGCTGCCAAGAGCGTGCCCCATATCACAACATCAGCCTTCATTGGCATGCTGCTAATTAGTTCCTCAGCATCCCTTAGTCTCCCAGCTCTGCCTAAAAGATCAACCATACAACCATAATGCTTGATGTTTGGTTCAATATTGTACAATCTCTTCATGCTCTTAAAATGTTGCTCCCCTTCTTCCACCAATCCGGTGTGGCAGCAGGCAGATAAGACCCCGATGAATGTGATTTCACTGAGTTTAATTTTACGTTTCTGCAAGTCAGAAAATATTTGGAGAGACAACTCTGCATGTCCGTGCATGGCCAGCCCACAGATAATCGCATTCCATGGTGAAACAGTTGAAGTCTGGTTACGGATTTCATAAAACATTTCCAAGGCTGTCTTAACGCTACCACACTTGGCATACATATCTATAATTGCTGCACTGAGATTGTCATTAAGAGGGATTGAGTTGTTGCATATATATGCATGGGCCCATCGTCCCTCTTTCGGTATGCCCAAAGAAGCAATTGCAGAGAGAACACTCACCATGGTAATTTCATTGGGTTTAACACCACAAGCAACCATTTCATGAAAGAGTTCTAAAGCCACATTAGCCTGCTCACTCTGCGAGTAACCAGAAATCATAGAGCTCCATGAGCAAACATCCCTTTCCGGCATCTCATCAAAATACCGTCTTGCCATGTCGACCATTCCATTTTTTACAAGTCCAGCAATTAGCGCATTCCAGGATGGAACATGGTCCTTGCAGCCCAATTCAAATTGCAACTGAGCACGGTTGACTTCACGGCAACATGCATAAAAATTGATAATCGTTGCCTGCATAAAGTCATAGCAGTCAAAGCCCATTTTTACACTCAAACTGTGAAACTGCTGGCCCTCGTGTAGTGCCATTGACTGCCCACAAGATGAAATTAGATTCACAACCATAACTTCATTGGGCGCCAAACCACTACCTACCATTTCATGATACATAGTAAAAGCTTCAGTTAACCTTCCGGTCTGCAAATAGCTATCAATAATTGTACCCCAAGAAACCACATCCTTAACTGGGATTCTCTCAAACAAATCTGTAGCCAAATCAACACATCCAGCCTTCGAATATCCATTCAGCATCACATTCCATGTAACCATATTTGGTTCTGCCATCTCATCAAACAAAGTTCTTGCATCCCACAAACTCGAACAAACACAATACATGTGGACCAAGTTAGTTGCAACTAAAACGAACACTTCGAGGCCGATTTTCTTCACCAAGGCATGAAGAGCTCGACAATTCCAAATCCCACCTGAATGTGAGTACGCCGAGATCACGCTGGACATGGTCACCTCATTGGGCGAGACGCCCTCAAACCTCATATCCTGAAAAAGACTAACCCCTTCATTCCAACAGCCATTTTGGGCCAAACCAATTATCATAGTCGTATAAGAACCACACCCTCTACGAGGCATTACATGAAACAGATGGCGGGCATAATCCAACCGGCCAACCTTGACATACCCAGCAATCATAATGTCACATGAAACAGAATCCAACCTATCAAAACGACAATCATCGAACACCAGGTGGGCATTGCTCATGAACCCGCATTTCGCGTACACGTTGATCAAACTGTTATGCACAAACAAATTGGAATCAAGGCCTGATTTGAGGACAAGGCCGTGAATTTGTTGGCCTTGGGAGATGGCCAAAAGGGCCGAACAAGCCTTCAGTGCAGATACGATCGAGAACTCGTAATCGCGCGGTTTGTGAGGCTTGGGACCATTGAAGAAGGCCCGGAGGAGGTCCTCTGGGTGTTGAGGAAGCTGTGGCAAAGGCTTGGATGTTGCAGTGGAGACCCATTTCAGATGGGGTGAGATGTGAAGGAGTGGCTTGGAATTGGATCTGGGAGCAATGTTCATGAGACGAGATCATGAGAACAATTCCTTTGACGGGAAAGAAACTGAAGGAAGCTGTGACAGAATTGCTGTCACTTTAGTCCTGTAAATATGTTCTGTTTATTTTTAATATTTTGTTAGTCTTTGTTGAAAATTTTACAGCTAAGTTAATGTGTTGTGGAGTTGAGTTACAGTAGAAATTCAAGAGTCAAAAATATGTATTATAGCATTTGGAGTAGGTAAAATTTTAAGTCAAATTGTTGTTTTTCTAGTAGTTAAAGAAAAAATAACAGGAAATTAGATTAGAAGATAAGAGAGTTATTTCTTCATTTATTTTAGCTTAATATATATAAAAATTCTTCAAATATAGTGTTGTTTAGTCAATATCAAACCTAGATAATCTTTTCGTAATTTTTTCAAGACAAGATTCATTAAATCTAAGATGTTCACTTCTTTTCAACTAATCTTGATAAAAATAATAATTTTCATGACAAAAATATAAAAACAAATACTTCTTAGCCTTTAGAGTATCTAGAAAAATCTCATAACTCAATACTCTTCCTTGAGATCTTTCTTGGAGACTCCCAGATTAGATCTTAAGAACTCAAATTTAGTTTTAGGCAAAATTTTAGTTATTACATTTTCTTAAGAGTAATGAGCCAACTTGATTTTGTGAGGTTTTCTAATTTCTCCATTAGTACGAAACTTGACATTTATATGCTTTGTTCTCACATGTTAAATTGGATTCTTTGTCATGGCAATGGCTTAAGTTGCGTTCTCTTTGTTGTTTTTAAGTCATTTTTAATTTTTAATTTTCTAAAATAATCAAAAAGCGTTTTCTTTGCTATTTTTAAAAATATATTTTTGAAAACAAAAAAAAAATTATAAAGAAAACTCAAAACAACAAAAAGTTGTTTTAAGTGTTTTCATTCAAAATAAACTCTAAACTCAAAATACATTTCTTTATATATTTATTCATATTTTACTATTGTAATGGAAAAAAATATTAAAAAATTCATTAACTTTAAAATTTATATATTTTTTTAATAATATATTAATATTAAATATTTCTAATTTACTAAATAATAATTTTTTTTTGTATAAAATATTATTAAAAATTTATTTTCAAAATTTCAAAAAGAACGCGTTTTCTAATTTTCTATTTTAAGAAATAGTTTTTCAAAATGACAAAGAGAACGTGTTTTCAATTTTCTAAAAACAGACTACCAAAACAGAAAATTGAAAATGAATTCAAAACTCAAAACTAAAAATTAAAAAGTAAAGAGAACGCACCCTTAATTTCTTGTCCACTCAAATCAGAGTTGCTTCATTTAAATTTTTTCTCAAATTTGACATAATTTTTCTCAATCATATTACTTGATTTCCTGCATTGGCAACAAAGATATACTTAACTTCAACTGAGGATTGGGCCACCACTTCTTACTTTCGTGAATTCTAGAAGAAGACACCACTACCAAATGAAAAAACATAGCCCGAAATACTCTTTGAATCTTCTAAACTTTCAGCCCAATCACTATCTATATAACCCATTAACTGCTCACTTTCATTCTTCAAATACCACACACAATAATCAATTATACCCTTGATGTATCTCAACACTTTTTGGCTGCAACAAGATAAAATTGATGAGGAGAATGCATGAACCTAGAAATTAGATTTGTTGGATACATAATATCAGGTCTTGTAGCTAACAAATACAATAAATTTCCAATTAAGCTTTTGTAAATTGAAGCATCTAGTTAACTTCTCATTCACTACTAAAGGACTACTCACAGGATTTGATAACTCCACATAGGACTTCTTTAAAATTTCCTAAGCATATTTTCTTGGGATTACCGCCCTTGTGTGGTCTCTCGCCGCTTGTGGTCTAGATTTTGTAGGTGAAAGATTTGTCTCACTGTGCAAGGTAAGGAATCGAACTCATGATCTACTAGTGCGAATCCTACCTTATCATGGCCCAACCACTTGACCTATGTCCTGGGGGCAAAGGTATATTTTCTTTGACAAATGAATATACCAACTTCATTTTGATCTATTTTCATTCCCAAGAAATAATTCATTTCACCTAGGTCAAACATTTCAAATTTTTTTCCACACTAACTTGAATTGATTCAAGGAGTTTAAATCACTACCGGTGATCAAGAGATCATCAACATATAAAGAAACAATGAGTTTGACTTCACTTCCAACCTTTTTCACATAGAGAGTTGCTTCACTTTCACTTTTGTTGACCTTTGTTATAACAAATAGGAGTCAATTCTACTATACTAGGCTCTAGGAGCTTGTTTAAGCCCATATTAGGCTTTGTGTAACTTATAACTTTGTTTTCACTTCCAGCAACTTGAAAGCCTTCAGGTTGTTAAACATAAACATTTTCTTCAAGAAGTCCATTTAGAAATGCAGATTTGATATCTAAATGATAATTTTTCCAACCCAATTTCGCTACTAGTGCCACCAAAAGTCTTATGGTATCATGTCTTCCAACTGGAGCAAAAGTGTTAGTAAAATCCACACCAAACTGCTGAAAATAACCCTTCACTACAAGTTTGGCCTTTAGTTTGTTCAGAGAATCATCTGGGTTGAGTTTGGTTCTATAAACCCACTTAACACCTATTACCTTTTGATCTTCAAGTTTGTCTATTGAGCTCCATGTCCCATTCTTTTCAATCATATCCATCTCTTCCTACATTGCAAGTCTCCAATCAGCATTACTTGCAACTTCAACATAGCTAGCAGATTCAAGTGAAGCCATATGACATCTTTCATAAATTTCTTCAAGAGTTCTAGTTCCTCTAACTGGAGCATCATCAACCATATTGGAATCCTCTTCTTTTATTGTGACATCTTGTTCTTGGGGTATATTTCCCCAATTCAAAATCTTCTTTAGGGCTTCAACTTCCTTTTTATTCCAATTCTAACATTTCTACTATCATAATTTTTTAAGTTTTCAAACTAAAAATTTTATAACCTTTAGTGTGGTACTATATCTCAAGAAGATGGCCATCTCAGATTTTTGATCTTATCTGTCCCTTTTTTGTTCTAGAACATGAGCATAACACACACAACCAAATACTCTAAGAGTGTGTTTGATTGCATTACCTAGAATTTAATTCTAGGTAATATTGGTTAGAAAACAAAAACCATCTCATCCCCTTGGAAAATGAATTCCATGGAAAAAAGCTTTAAATGCTTGTACCATACATATTTTTCCATAGAAAAATAAATAGTGTTTGATTGTTTTCCATAGAAAATGTGTAATAATTACATATTTTTTATAGAAAATGTGTGCAATCAAACACACTCTAAGATGATTCACTGGGGGCTTGAATCCATACCATTCTTCAAAGAGAGTTTTTCCACTCAAGACTCTAGTTGGAAGCATATTCAACAAATAGAAGTGTTTACAGCCTCAGTCCAAAACTTCTTGGGAAGCGCTTTCTCATATAGCAGACATCTAGCCATTTCCATCACTGATATGTTTTTCCTTTCACTCACTCCATTTTGTTGAGGACTGTAGGGAACAGTCATCTGATGTTGTATCATTTCCTTCTTACAAAAATTCTTGAACGAGACATAATTTGACCCATTATTAGATTTGAGAATTTTTAGTTGGCAGCCAGCTTGCTTCTCAACCATAGCTTTAAATTTTTGAAATTCCAACAAAATCTTAGATTTTTGTTTCAAGAAATGAACCTAACATATCCTGGAAAAATCATCAATAAATAAAAAGAAATATCAGTTGCCATTTAGGGATGAAATACTCTTGGGACCACAAATATCAGAGTGTATGAGTTGAGGTTTTTTTGAAACTCTCCAACTACCATCAATAAATGGTAATTTGTTTTATTTCTCATATTGACACACATCACAAACCATATCATTTACATTAATAGCAGGTAAGTTTTGAACTAATTCTTTAGAATGCATGAGTTTTAATGTGGAGTGACTGAAATGACCAAGTCTCTTGTGCCATAGACTTGAATCATCCTAAACAGTATGATAAGCATACATGGCTATTTGATTCCACTCAACCAAAAAACTTCTTTATTTCATTTTCACAGTCATTAATTCATTCCCAAGAGGATCATATATAATGCAAGACTTGTCTTCAAAGTGCAAAGCATAATGGTTCTCAAGCATTTGTCCTACACTTAACAAATTCTGACTGATTTCAGGAACAAATAAAATATTAGAGATGAATTTGTACCTGAGGGTGTTTCAACAGCAATAACACCTTTTTCAGTATATTTTTTGAAACAGAAATCTGGAGGTGTATGTA
Organism: Diospyros kaki; assembly: GCA_036245055.1. Taxonomy (NCBI): domain Eukaryota; kingdom Viridiplantae; phylum Streptophyta; class Magnoliopsida; order Ericales; family Ebenaceae; genus Diospyros; species Diospyros kaki. The sequence continues at coordinate 4,950,750 of BSEG01000016.1, read as the reverse complement.
ATCTTTCAAAAGTTCAAAGTTTTGGCTGAGAACCAAAAGTAGATGCTCAATTAAAGTGCTCAGATTTGATAATGGCACTAAGTACAGTTCAAAGAAGTTCAATAGATTCTGTAAGGAAGCAGGAAGTCATCATCAGCTCACTATTACATACTCACTTCAACAAAAAAGGGTGAGTGACAGAAAACAGAACTGTCATGGAGATGGCCATATGCTTGTTGTTTGAGAAAAAGATGCCTAAGAACTTCTGGACTAAGACAGTGAATACTTCAATCTACTTGCTCTATAGGCTTCCTACCAAAACTTTAAAAGGAAAAACTCCAATTGAAGCCTAGACTAGGGTCAACCCATCAGCTCATTATCTCAAAGTGTTTGGTCATATATGCTATGCCTTAGTACGTATCAGAAGTTAAAAGAGACAACTAGAGCAGAGGGCAGAAATCAGTGTCTTTATTGTATACAACAACGAGGTAAAAGGCTATAGGATTTATAATTTGAAGACAAAGAAAATGATGGTCAACAGAAATGTCAAATTCAATAAAGAAGCAGCTTGGAATTGGGAGAATGAAGTTGTGCAACCTGTGAATCAAATTCTAGCTCTTGGGGACATACCCCAAGAACAAGAAGCAACCTCAAGTCACTTAGACTCATAAGGTGACACTGAAATTCCAGTAAAAGGCACCAGATCTTTGAGTGACATTTATAAAAGACACAATGTTGCTATCTTTTGAACTACTAAGCCATGAAGATGCTATACAAGCTAAGAATTGGAGAGCAGCTATGGAGGAGCTGCATATGATTCAAAAAAATAAAACTTGGGAGCTGATTGATAGGCCAAAGGATAAGAAGGTGATTGGTGTAAGATGGATGTTTAGGATCAAGTTAAATTTTGATGGTTTAGTCAATAAATTTAATGCAAGACTAGTTGTAAAGGGTTATTTTCAGCAATTTGGTGTTGATTAATCAAACACATTTGTACCAGTTACAAGACTCGACACTATTAGACTACTAATAGCTTTGACAGCTCAAAAAGGTTGGAAAATTTTCCAATTAGATATCAAATCCGCATTTCTTAATGGTTACCTATAAGAGGAGATCCATATGGAGCAGTCTCCAGGATTTATAGCTAAAGGGAATAAAGATAAAAGTTTGTTTGCTAAAAAGGCCCTATATGTTTTGAAGCAGGCCCCAAGGGGGTACAATAAAATTGATGAGTATTTGCTGCAGCAAGGGTTCGCCAAGGAGAAGAATCATTTGATGGTGTTGCCATTGCTAAAGATCCTGTTTTCCATGGGAAAACAAAACATATTAAAATAAAATATCATTTCGTGAGGGAAGTTGGGAAAGGAGAAGTAAAGCTTGTGCACTGTAGCTCAGAGGTTCAACTAGCTAATATTTTGACTAAAACACTGTGTGAAGGAAGATTTCAGCAGCTGAGACAGCTACTTCGTGTCTCCAGCAATTCTGCCAAGGAGAAGAATCAAAGGAAGTTGTGACAGAACTGCTGTCATTTTAACCCTGCAAATATGTTTTGTTTATTTTTGATATTTTGCAGTCCTTGTTGGTAAATTGTAGAGTTAAGTTAGTGTGTGGTGGAGACTTAGTTCTACCAGAAATTCAGGAGTCAGGAGTATGTATTGTAGCCGTTGTGGGTAAGATTTTAAGCTAAATTTGTCTCTTATATGCCTTCCTCTCTCTCTCTCTCTCTCTCTCTCTATATATATATATATATCCAATAAAAGAATGAAGTATTTTGTGTTGTTCGAGCAAATTCAAAAAAACCTTAGGTGATATTCTTTTCGTGTTTTAATTTTGAGTTTTGAGTTCTAAAATTATTTTTAATTTTGTGTTTTCACTGTTTATTTTAAGATTTTTAAAAATAATTTTTTTTGTTATTATGATATTTTATTGAATGAATTTAATTCAAAGTAAATTATAAATATTTATTAGTAAATTATAAATTTGATTCAAATAATTTAAATTATAAAATAAAATACAAATAAAATAAAACAAAAAATGAAAATCTTAGAAATATTATTAAAAAAATTAATATAAAAAAATCATATTACACATTTAAATAAAAAAAATCAAATAACACAAAAAAAAAAAAAACAAATCATGGAGGAGGAGCCGCACCCATCTCTTCCTCACCCACATTAGGGTTTTTTGTGCATCCTTGTGCCACCGTTGCCTCTTCCTTTCATCTCCAGCACCTCTATTTCTCCTCATCATCATCGTTGTTCACTCTATCTCCTTCCTCACCATCATCGCGACAGCTCTAACCGTCGACTTTCTTCCTAAACAGTAGCCACGAAGGCTACTGTTCGAAAGAAAAGAGGGGAGGAGACCAATACCATGGCCAAGAAAGAGCAAATGGCTTTCAACCATCAAGCGAACAATAACAAAGAGGCGAACAATAATGAAGAACACGATCGGATTTGATTTCTGCCATAGCGAGAAGAGAGGAGAGAGAGACAGAAAGAGTGAGAAGAGATGCAAGACTAAGGGGGGGATCGGATCTAGTTTCTGCCATAACGAGAAGAAAGGAGAGAGAGACAGAGAAAGTGAGAAGAGATGCAAGGCTGGGGGGAGGGGGGAGGCGCTATGTGCGTTTTTTGTGTTTTGATTTTTTGTGTGTATTTTCACAGAAAACGCTCAAAACAACAAAATATTATTTTGGGTTTTCTTTATAAATTTTTTCTTTGTTTTGAAAAATGTGTTTTTGAAAGCAAAAAAGAGAACCCATTTTTAGTGTTTTGAAAAATTAAAAATTCAAAATGAATTGAAAATAACAAATACAAGAGGACTTTACCTTCCCTTCTAAGAGGAGTACTCTGCTGCAATCTGCATTCGCCATGCGCTTCGGTTCTATTGACTTTCTTCTCTTCACGTCATTTTTTCAGGGTACATAAGGTTTCCTATTTTCTTTCAGAAACTGATGCACAAGGTTTGAAAAATGATCTTCGCCCAACTATGCTAAATGACCAAATGAAAGCTATGTATGTCACTGTTAAGTCACCTTGACAATGTACTCTACAAAGACAATATGAAGAACCATGCCTGCCAAAGACTAGTAATGGCTGAAATATCTAATACTGTAATTTGACACCAAAGAAATCTGATGCAGTTCCAAGTAATAAAACCATACCTACACTCCACAGTACACCAAATTCGGCATGCTACCTAACATCATACTTACTCCAATATGCTGCCAACTCTATATTTATTTATTTAGGTCTCGTCTGGTATATCCTCTCCTCGCATAAATGGGAGGAGTTGTAAGGATAATGTTGCGTGTACAATAAGTTGGAGAATATAGAATGCTATTTGTAGGACGAAAAGAATTGTCCTAATTAAGCATAAAAGTTTTCCAGGTGAGACACCAACCAGATACATACAAATGTAGCAACAACATATATGTATAATGGGCAGCATCATCTCATGGCCGATGATCAGCAACTATCTCCACCATTTATGCATGAGAGCCACGAATTCAAATGTCATCCAGAGCGTCAAAAGGAGAGACGTATGTTTTAAAACCCCATTATGATGACCTCGTCTTATGATTGATCAGCGACTATCTCCACCATTTAGAGCCTGACCCCTGTAAATAAAAGCACACTCGAAAAGTTACAATAATGCCACCCCATAAATAAACAATAGATAGATAAATAAGCGAAAATCAAAGACATGGTAGGGAGAAGGAAGAAAGTGAAAGCCAAACGAGAAGTGTAAAACAAACCTTTTTCTTGTTATTATTCTTTCAAAAATTTTCCAAAACAATAACAAGCAATTAAACACTATTTTCTGTTTTCATTTTCAAAATATTGAAAGCGAATTGGGTACCAAACTGGCCCTTAGCATCCTGAGAAACATCATTTCTTTTCCTACAATGGATAAATTTCACCTATATTATGTGGTGTGTTTGGTACAAGTGAGCGTGCATATAAGCAATATTCATTACCTTGTTAGGATGAGCTTTCCTGTTTAACATCTTATCACTTCACACAAAGATCAAATAACATGTCCTGAACCAATCATATGAGGGTTGCATGCACAAAAATAAGTGTTCCCTGGTCACTTCAACACATTCTTAATAAAAATCTCAGAACATCCTCATTTACAAATGCACCCCCCCCCCCCCTATTTCTCAACATACTCCTATTCAGAATACCAAAGTTTTGTCTTGTCTGCTTATCCAAAAGAGAAAGTGTCTTAATGAAACTAGATATCTCTCCTTGAGAGCCCATTCCACTCGTTACTCCTATCCATCTTCTCCTCCCATGTCCCATGTGATTTATTAGGTAACTAGGCTATATTGTAAAACATGAGATGCAATTGATTCAGTACACCAACTTAATGTCAATTATAGGAAATTAGTTGATTAATGTGCCTTTGAAGTAATGCATTGCTCTAACCCATAACAATGGTTTTTCCAAATACTACTTTGAATATGGTCTACAGTGTATAATTTCCACCACCATGTTTTTGTTTATTTGGCGCCTGGGGATGTTATCCACTGCCGGTCCCAAACCCGGATAAAGGAGGAGGGTTGTGTTAGGTAGCCGACAGCCAACGTAAAACTTAGTCGGATCCAAAACATGAACTCTAGACAAATTATGAAAAATCGTTTGGGCGTGGGCGTAACCCTTCATAGCGACGCGCTACACTGCCCCCGTGTAGTGACAAGTGAGTTAGGGCCGCTGCATCGGCGCTCGGATGTAGTGATAAATGAGCAAGGGTTCCCGCATTTGCTTGGACGGATGTGGGTAAAGAAGTTAGTCCAAAATCAAAATCAAAACCAAAATCAAAATCAAAATCAAAAACAAAATCAAATTCAAAGTCAAGGCCAAAAACAAAATCAAATCCAAAGTCAAGAACAAAAACAAAATCATAGATTAAGGATTGGGTCATGGAACATAGGAACATTAACAGGCAAAACTATGGAAGTGGTGAATGTGATGATTAGAAGAAAAATTAATATTATGTGCCTTCAAGAGACAAGATGGGTGGGGAAAAAAGCAAAAACTTTATCAGAAGCTGGATATAAACTATGGTATACAGGAACTGATCGAGCGAAAAATGGAGTTGGGATTATTATGGATAAAAGCTTAATAGATGAGGTAGTAGATGTAAAGAGAATAGGGGATATGATTATTATGGTGAAAATTAGTCTAGGAAGAATAACTATGAATATCTTTAGTACATATGCACCACAAGCGGGGTTAGGTGATGAGATAAAAGCAAAATTCTGGGAGGATCTAGAGGGACTCATACAAATGATACCAAGAGGAGAGAAAGTGATTGTAGGAGGTGACTTAAATGGGCACGTGGGTAGAGACGAAAACGGATATAGAGAGGTACATGGAGGGTATGGATTCGGGGAAATTAATAATGAGGGTAAATCTATCCTAGATTTTGCTATGGCATATGGGCTCATTATAACTAATACGAGGTTCAAAAAACGGGACGAACACTTAATCACATATAAAAATATCACCTCAAGCACCCAAATAGATTACTTCCTCATGAGACAAGAGGATCGGTTATGTTGTAGGGATTGTAAGGTAATACCGGGAGAGTGTTTGACTACTCAACATAGACTTCTAGTACTTGACGTCCAAGTAAGAAATTGGAAGAGAAAAAATCACATAAAACAAAATCCAAGAATCAGGTGGTGGAATTTAAAAGGGGAGAAACAACTAATCTTCAAAGAAAAATTAAAGGGTAGAAGGGAATGGAATGGAGAAAGACAGACAAACCAAATGTGGAAAGAAATGGCTAATGCTCTGAGAAGCACGGCAAAGGTAGTCCTTGGAGAGACAAATGGTAGAGCCCCTAACCTTAAGGAGTCTTGGTGGTGGAATGAAGATGTACAATTGAAAATTAAAAATAAGAAAACTTACTATAAGGCGGTATATCAATGCAACAATGAAGAAAATCAAAAAAATTATAAAGAAGCAAAAAAGGTAGCAAAAAGAGCTGTTAGTGAAGCAAGGTAAAAAGCATATGAGAATCTATATAAACGACTTGATACAAAAGATGGAGAAAGGGATATATATAAATTAGCTAAAGCAAGAGAAAGAAAAACACGGGATTTAAATCAAGTGAAATGCATAAAAGATGACAATCAAAATGTTTTAGTAAATGAGGGAGCAATTAAGGAGAGATGGAAGAAGTATTTCACAAAATTATTCAATGATGGTGGTGACACAAGAGTTAGGTTGGGACATCTTAGTAACTCCGAAGAGAATGTGAGCTACACATTCTATCGACGCATAAGTTCAAATGAAATAAGGCAAGTTTTAAAAAAGATGAAAAATCATAAGGCAGTGGGACCAGATAATATACCAATAGAAGCATGGAAATGCATGGGAGAAGAGGGCATCTCCTGGCTAACGCAACTATTTAACGCGATCTTTAAATCAAAAAAGATGCCAGATGAGTGGAGGAAGAGTATTTTGGTTCCTATATACAAGAACAAAGGAGATGTTCAAAATTGTGAAAATTATAGAGGAATTAAGTTAATGAGTCATACCATGAAACTCTGGGAGAGAGTAATAGAGCAGAGGCTTAGAAAAGAAACAAATGTGTCAGAAAATCAGTTTGGTTTCATGCCTGGTAGGTCAACAATGGAAGCTATATATTTACTGAGGCGTCTAATGGAAAGGTATCGGGATCATCAGAAGAACCTACATATGGTGTTTATAGATCTAGAAAAGGCCTATGATAGGGTCCCTAGAGAAGTATTATGGAGGGTTTTAGAGAAGAAATGAGTCAAAATAGCTTATATACAAGCCCTTAAGGACATGTATCATGATGTAGAGACAAGGGTCAGAACATGCGGAGGGGATACTGAACCATTTACAACTACAATAAGACTGCATCAAGGTTCTGCACTAAGTCCATACTTATTTGCCTTAGTAATGGATGAACTCACTAAAGATATTCAGACAGATGTGCCATGGTGTATGCTATTTGCAGACGACATAGTGTTGGTGGATGAAACAAAAGGAGTGAACACTAAGCTTGAGTTGTGGAGAAACAATTTAGAATCTAAGGGATTTAAATTAAGTAGAAAGAAAACAGAATATATGGAATGCAAATTTAGTAAAAATGCAAGAGTGGATGATGTTATAATAAAATTAGAAGACCAAATCTTACAAAGAAAAGACCATTTTCGATATTTGGGATCAGTGATTCAAAAAGATGGAGAAATTCACGAGGATGTCGCATATAGAATTAAGGCAGGTTGGCTAAAATGGAGAAATGCATCGGGAGTGTTATGTGATGGTAAAATCCCATTAAAATTGAAAGGAAAATTTTATAGGAGAGCTATAAGACCAGTCTTGCTGTATGGCTCAGAATGTTGGGCAGTCAAATACCAGCATGAGCAAAAGATGAGTGTAGCGGAGATGAGGATGTTAAGATGGATGTGCGGACATACAAGAAAGGATAAAATTAGAAATGAAGTTATTCGTAATAAGGTAGGAGTAGTGCCAATCGAGGAGAAGATGAGAGAGACTAGACTAAGATGGTTTGGTCATGTGAGAAAGAGACTAAGAGACGCTCATGTGAAGAGAATTGATGAAATAGAACAATTAGTCACAAAAAGAGGTAGAGGTAGACCCAAAAAGACTTTGGGAGAGACATTAAAGTTCGATATGAAGTATATGGATCTAAATGAAGATATGACAAACGATAGAAATATATGGAAGTCTAGAATTCATGTAGCCGACCCCACATAGTGGGATAAAGGCTGGATATGTTGTTGTTGTTGTTGGCGACAAAGGGAAGTTAGAGAATATTAATGAGCCATCTCTGTTATTGATCTGGAGAATGGTACTGGAACAGTAGATGATGCATTAAACCGACATATAATTGATAAAAAATATCATCATGATGGAGGCAGAAATGGGGAAAATCATGCATCATCAATGGTTGAGGTGTGGTGATTTTGGAAAGAGAAGCGTTTGCTTAATACATACCATAGGATGAGTATCTGGTCAATTCAAAAAATTCACACCTCCACAGCTCTAGGAACACACTGTCTAATTACATGGCATAACCTAAATAGCTCTTCTTCCTTTGATCATAGTCCTCCTAAAAAGCTCTTTCAAATTCTAAAGTAGTGGTTTGAAAAGCACTAAGTGCAGAAGGCCTATGGAGCTTAAGCACAAAGCATAAAGTGAAACATACGCATAAGCAAAGTGAAGCACATATATATACATAACAAAGAGTATAAACTTCTATAAGAATGAAAAATAAACTAACAGCAGTCACTGAAAAAAACTAAAGAAGAATGAAGGCTGCAATTTAACAAAAGATGAGATTTCATTTTTCATGTATATTTTATACCCATTTATAAGTTCTTGCAACCGTACCAAAAACAAATAGGGGACATATAAAATGATACAATCTGGTCTACTGTTGGTCCAGATGGAACTTGGAAAACAAACTGATCTGAACTTTCGGTTAAAAGGATCTAAATATACTAAGGCTTCTATTTTAATTTTTAATTTTTTTATTTTGTTGAGTCTTCTTTTGTTTTTTGTAAAAGTTTAGCAAAAAACCCATTCTATTTCTTTTAAGACGATTTATACAGAGGATTAGATAGAAAAATAAGGAAAAAAAATTATTCATAATTTACAATTAATAAACCTTTAATTTACAGCAATCCCCAATCAATCAATCCCTAATTTACAGTAATCTGGAATCAATCATCAATCTCTAATTTACAGCAATCTGAATCAACCATCAATCCTTAATTTACAGCAATTAAGAATAAATTAGCAATTCCTAATTTACACTTAATTACATGTTGCCTTCAATATTTTTTGTTACTAAATACAACTGAGTCTTATTCTTTTTTTTTAAACAAATGTATATATAATTTTATTTAGATCTTCCTAAGATCTGATAATAGCTTTTTAGGTAAAGGATTCCATACAAGCAGCCACACCATTGCAAAAATTTAAACAAATCCAACCATTCATATTGTTTGATAAAAAAAAAAATCCAAGTGTATTTTTGAAGCGCGCTTTATTGCGCTTTGAAGCTCATGCAAAAGCACAACCTAAGTGTGTTCAGCTGAAGTTGCTGAGTTTCACACACAAAAAAAAAAGAAAAAACAAGCATGCTGCACCTTGCACTTAAAGCGAGCCTAAGCGCGCTTTTTTAAACACTGTTCTAAAGCCATGGCATCTTTGAAATCTAAGGTTAAGACTTGTAGAGCCTATTTCAACTCCCATCATGGTTAACCCTGTAACCCAGTCTAAACTATCTGATGAAACACAAGCTGCATTCAAGCCATTGCATGGCAACCTAACCTCAATCTGAGAAAATATGTAATTTGAGAAATCTTACCTTCTGTTCTTCAATACCATTATGTCCTAGTAAAGTATAGAATAGTATTTACTAAATACAGCCATGATGACCAAACTCTCAGACTCTGGTGTAGGCATTCATGTGTCACTCTGCTTATAATAGTCCTCAATATAACATATGAAGTACACTGACAACATACGTTAAAGTAACTACTTTTGCTACAACTTCCAGACATTTGAGTATGTTTTCTTAGATTGCTTGTTGTTAGGTTTAGTAGAATATAGCATAAAAGGTAAAGTGATAAACCACTCAAAATAATATATTTTCTTCTGATTAATCACTGGATGGCATGACTATGGCATAATGGCAGCTAAAAATACCAAGAGCCCTAAAATGGATCGTGGCATTAGCGTTACATCATGTTTGCATTCTAGTACCCACCCTGTCTAGTCATGTTTACATTGTCCATGTAGAGTTCTCCACAGGCAGTTGAATCCTTCTTGATTCTGATACATTTTTTTGTTCTCTGGTGTAGGTTTTGTTCTTTGTTCAATGTGGTCTGTACAGTCTGTTGCTGAAAATGGAAAATAATTAAATAGATTTATAAAATGTAATTTGAGACAGAACAAAGGGTCTGAAACTCAGAAATCTCAAATTCAAGCCCAAGACTCATGCAGGAGATGACGACTCTTCTCTTTTTCTATGATGATTTGTCTCCCCCAGTAATCTTAAGTTCAATTCGTACATGAAGCCTGAATCCCACTACATGGGGTCGGCTACTCCAGTAATCTTAAGTTCCAAGTTACAATTATTTCCAGCTTTCATCATCCAGATGAAGACACGAATTAGGTTAAAAACTCCAACGCTAGCCTAAAATGGGCTATAAATTCAGAACTTAACAACACTCGTGACCAATCCAATTCGATAAAATTATGCTAACACATCACGTATTCAATTTCAACAAAAGAAGAAAACAATTGCAGTTAATCAAACGATTCAACTCACTTCTTATGCCGGCGACCACGTTTAGGGCCCCAGCCCACGAGCTTGGCAACGGGGCATCCGCACCTGGCGAAGAACATGAGCACCACCCGGCCGTTGGGCGGCGCAATCTTCCTCAGCTCTGCCCGTAAGCACTCATAATCGGGATTCCCCTCGCTGCCTCCCTTCCACGGCAACTCATCGACCTCCCTGACCGCCGCCGCGGAGGCCGGCGATCGCAGGCAGTCCTCCGTCTGGAGCTGCAAATCGAATTCCATCGCCATCTTCAACCCCTTGCAGTTGGGCCTCTCGCACTTGCGCGATCTGTGGCGCGAATTCATCTCGAGGAAGACGAGAGTGAGGAGGAAGAAGAAGAGGAAGGCGAGGATGAAGCAGTGGGTGGCGGGGTGGGAGAGAGGGGGAAGGAGGAGAGAGAGGGTATGAAAGAGATAGAACAAGTAGGAGGAGACGAGGAAGGCACCGGAGAAGAGGACGAGGATGAAGATGAGGATGTCGAGGGTGGCTAGAGGGGAGTTCTTGCAAGGGAAGGCAGAGCAATGGAAGGTTGTGGTGGAGGTGGAGGAGCTAGGGTTAGGATTTGAGAGGTGGTGGATGGATTTCTTGTGGTGGTGGGCGATGGTTGAGATCGTGGTGGTGGAGGGTGGGGCCATAGTGAAGGAGGAGAGGAGCTGATGGCGCATGCTAGCTTATTCCGTGTTCTGGGAGCGGAAGCAAATCGGTGATTTGCAGAGAGAGAGAGAGAGAGAGAGAGAGAGAGAGAGGGAGGTACGGTACAACAGGAGGGGAGCTTTCAGGTTCTCGACTTGGCTGTTGTTGGGGAGAAGAAGAAGGAGAGGAATGGCTTGGATGCGCATGTTAGACATGTGACGGGTGGCAGCGGCGCATGCTATCAAGTATTTGCACTTCGTTTTCTTATTCCCCTCTTTACTGGGAAATTATGGGTTACGACAGGTATGGCAATTGACAAAAGTCACAAAACGACGAATTTTAATATTTTATCAAATTAAATTCTGTAAAAACTTCAACTTTTTTTTTTTTTACCAAAATAATTTACAATGGAAAATAATTTTCTTATAGTAATCCCTGCACAATTTATCTTGTCCATTGCTGTTTGATTTGCATTTAAATTAAATAATTTTGAGAATATGAAATCTACTTTTAAATGCTCAAAAATACTTGTTTGGAATTTTCATAACATGTCAATTTAGGGATAGAAAAAGAAGTTACGATACTACTGTATACAAACAGCTAAGTATAGAATCATTCTGAATGACAAAAAGGCTTTTGGAGGAACATTTGGCACAAAGTGGAAAGCGAGGTTCTGTTCTGTTCTATCCATAATCCATTCCACTGGCGAGCCCCCATCGGACTTTTGAAGGAACATTTAAAGGAGTTTCTTATCTCCTCCTTCCACAAACGAAAAGAAAGCATTCCCCGTTGTCAAAAAGAAGCATTCTGTTGGCCGGCCACTCATCACCTCATTCTTGAGTTTCACCAAATCAAAGCGCCATTAATGTCACCTCCTCATTGTTGAGTTTCCATGCACGGATCCACACAAAATTTCGTGGAAGAATTTGTATTAAAAAAACGATGCGATAGATAAAAATCTCCTCACTCATGCCGTTTTGGGGCAAAGCTGAGAAGCTTCAAAGGTTGATGTTTGGAAATTGGAATGGAAGCGGATGTAGTACGAGTAACCTTGCCTGGCCAACGGCTACAATCTCAACGGTAAAAATATTTACGGAAAAGAGATTATTCGAAGATTTACATTAGATTAGGAGGCGCTTTATTTCATCTCCTCCTCACAAAACCACTCAACAACCCTCTCTCCCCCACATGCTGATAGGGCATAACAGACGACAAATCAAACTGCATTCAGAATTCACCTCTTGTTCCTGAAGAATATGCTAGCCCAGACCACAAAGAATCACACTGCCTCCAGTATTAATCTCTTGTTCTGAACAGGAAGACGAGGCTAGCCAAGATTCCCTTGTAACCTTGTCGAGTTTGAGTTTGAGCCTTCCCCTGTCGACTTCTTTGGGGTTTGTCCGGGCTTATTTTGTCCTCCCTGCAAAATTTCAAGCACATGAACCCAACGAAGAAAACTCCACATAGAAAAAAGAATATATGATTATCATCACACTCAATTCTCTTACTAAGCAAAAGAAAGAACACGATTATCTCAAACATCAGGAAATTTCCTCAAACATGTTCAATAGTCCCATACCAAATTAGGCCTCTTGAGGGTCTGCTTCAGTTCCAAATTCTGTGTTTATACTTGGATAGAGAAAATACATATATGGAGAAATAGGTCTAACACTAAAGGCCTGTTCTCCTTATTATTTTCAACTTGTTTTAAATTTTCAATTTTTCAAAACAGTAAAAATGTGTTCTCTGTATTATTTTCAAAAATGCATTCTCTTTGTTATTTTCAAAAATGCATTTTCAAAAACAAAAAAAAAATTTATAAAGGAAACCCTCCAATCTCGCATATCTCTTCTCTCTTTCTCTCTCAAGCCTCGGCCAAACACCGCGACTACCCCCCGCCATCTTCTCCGTCACCGCCCCCCTCCCTTCCAGACTCCCTCTCTTCCTTGTTGGCCATCGCAACACCTACCACCGCCGTCTACGTCATTCGCCTACGCCACCGCATGTCGTTCAACTACGCCGTTATCTCTTCTAGATTTGCCTTGCCGTTCACCTAAGCTGTTCTCTCTTTTAGATCCGCCATCCACACCCATCACCGCCAAGCCCAAATTCGTCATCACTGGTTGTTTCTTCCTCCTGCCCTTTTGTCATTTCTTCCTTCTTTTTTTTGCCCTTCTGCCATGCCATTTCTTTTGTCCCCCACCACCCTCTCTCCACGCACAAATGGTTTTTTGCTTTAATTTTTCTTTTCAATTATATTTTTAAAATTTTGGATACATCAATATTTTTCTATTTTATGATTTATAATTTCTTTTAATATTTATGTTATGGGTAATTTAAATCTCAAAATTAATTTCAGATTTTAATTTGTAGGTAAAAATAAATTTATCATGAAATTAATAGTTGATTAAATTAAAAATAATTTTAGAAAGTACTTTGTAATTTTAATATATTATATATGATTAGATTATCAATTATTTCTTGAATTATATTTTAAATTTTTTGAATTAAATTTATAATTTATTAATAAATATTTACGACTTTGAATCAAATTTATTAAATAAAATATTATAAAATAATTTTTTTCAAAATTTCAAAATAAACGCGTTTTCTAGTTTTCTGTTTTAAGAAACAGTTTTTCAGAATAACAAAAAAAAAAACGTATTTTTAAAAATCTCAAAACAGAAATTCAAAACACAAAATTCAAAATAAATTCAAAACTCAAAATTCAAACACAAAAACAACACCACCTAACTTGTTTGCTGCTTATACAGCTGCTCAGCAGAAGTCCACAAGGGAAACCAGATAACAAAATTTTACGATAATGCACTTACCGCTCCTTTATTGCCAGTTAACCTTCGAATTGATGGGGCACGTGCCACTGAAGATGCAGCTGCAGCTGCAGCAACGCGTATCCTGCAAAGGAGAAAGGATGTCTCATAATTCTTTTCCTTTTTCTTTTTCTCCAACAGTGGAACTTCAAACTATATGCTCATAGGCTCAAGTACCTTTTATGTACATCAACGAATTCATCTGTCTCATCTACGATCTCCTCCTGCATAGTAAAAAAACACCCATCAATGTATTCTTCATGGTTGACTGAAGAGGTCACATCTGGACTATATGAGATCAATGCAGTGCAGAAATAACCTGCAGAAGCTCTTCAAAGACATCTTCCAAGGTGATGATCCCAATCACTTCACCATCTTCAATATCATCCGACATATGAGGCAATCCATTTGTGGAAGCATCATTTTGTTGAGAAAATGTTTGCCAGCTTATGGTGGATGGCCTTGAGGCCTTCTCAATGTCAACAACAACATTTTCTGGCTTGTCATCAGGCTTTGATAGCAGAGGAGTAGTCAATTGAGAGTTCCCACTGTTGACTTTGCTCTCTTCAGGTTTCTCTTTGCAAAGACTTGATGGGGGGTTTCTGTTTTTCCCTTTAGTTTTCACTACAGCTGCCATATGACTGCTTCCCTTTTGGAATTCATTCAATATGTCATACAGGGGCATATCAGCAGGAACCCTGGGACAAAATTCAGCATATGAATCAATTTTAATATTTTTAAGTCCTGATAAATAACAGAAAAGCATGCCTAATTAATAAACGTACCGTGGGATTCTCCGAATGGAAACAGCACTGACAGGGGTCTCTGTTTCAGGTCGTACTGTAAGAAGACTTTTCACCTAATTTCAACCAAGGTAGAAAATCAGAAAAATATAAGATAATAATGCTTAAACATGTTAAAACCACAGCTAGTTTTAGGTTATGATACCAACCAGTAAAAGTCCGATTATATTTTTTGGGTTTCCAGTATAAACAGGAACTCGACTATGACCTCGAGCAAGAATTTTTCCCATTGCTTCCCTGAGATGTTAATTAGAGAGAGAGAGAGAAAGGAGGGGGGGGGGGGATAAGAAATCTACATGTATCTGTAGACTAGAATTTACTTCATACTGACAAGAAATGAACACATAGAAAAGCCACATGGAGACACGGGTCGTAAGCAGACCACAAATAATTAGGGACAGCACTAACCAGTCCAATTTTGAGTTCACATCCAAGGAAAATGTAGACTCAATGGGTGTCATAGCCTCCTCAGCAGTCTGTTCAAAAGGTAAAAGGGTTGAGATTCTGCCAGCAATTACATCACTTTTCAAGATCTTAATATAGGAATGAGCATTATGAAAATAGAGAAAGGAAGCTTAAAAGACTTCAAACTTATTTCAGGAGCATAGAACAAATAAACCATCAACTCTGCACTTCACCATTTCCAGGATTCAGTTGATTTAATTTGGGGCAAATAGCAAAAAAAACCCCAAACTTTTAGCGAATTTACAAATTTATCCAAATGTTTCAATTTTTGTAATTGTATCCCAATTGGTTCAATTGGGTGCAATTTTATCCAACACCTGAAATCAATTTGGAAACCGTGTGTCATTGCTGCTGTGGCAAGCCACTTGTCATAAAAAAAATATAAGAGTGGGATCCACATGTACAATTTTATTTTTTATTTTTTTCCATACATGTACATGTGGATCCCACTCATATTTCTTTTATAACATGTGGCATGACACATCAATAATAACACATGCCTCATAAATTGATTTTAAGTGTTGGATAAAATTACAACCAATTAAGCCAATTGGGATACAACTGTCAAAATTGAAACGTTTGGATAAATTTGTAAATTCGTGAAAAGCATTGAGTTTTATTTGCTATTTGCCCTTTAATTTGTTATAAGGTGCCTGAATTACATAGAGGCATATTTTGAACACGTGGACAAATTGCACAATGGAAAGCAGGAAGGGATAATGAAATAATATTTACAATAAAAGACAATGACAGTATTTAGTAAAGCTGCATAACCAAAACTTGGAAACAAATTAGTTGAGAAAGCTCCACGTTCAAATAATCACCAGGAACATCCCTTGAACTTCTCTTGACACTTGATAACAAAAAAAGAACTGACAGTACCAAGGATCAATTTTGTTAATGCAGTATTCAAAGTACATTTATCCTTCTCAAGGTGAAAAGAAATGGAACATGATACTAAAAAGAGGATCATGATTTTTTCCCATTGTTTCAACTGCTGCAGTTCCTACATCCTACTCCACAAGGTACCATAATGCTGGAACTTGAGGGCCATGCATGGAGTTGTGGACGGGCAAATAGATAGTTGATTGACAGACTTCAAAGTAACAGTTTACACATCATACCTTCTCAGTTAAATCTAGTGCTCCACTAATAATTGTTGTCTCATCATGTGTCAATTCACCACCCTTGCCAGCCTAGACATGAAAATAGAATCATATTATGGTATAAAGGAGAATCAAGGACCCTTCATGGCACTAACAGGTAGTTTTTCACTGAATCTTTTTGTAAAAGTGTCGTCTATTTACAAAGTCCAGTTTACCTCCTGGCCATGGATGGAGACAAGAGCTTTCAACTGAGCCCGTCTAAATAGTGCTTCATTATGTCCCAAAACACAATCTAGAACCTGGAATGACAAAAGGCATTGAGCTAAAGAAAAAAATAAATTATTAAATAGTTCAGTAGAATATAACTTGCACATATTACCACAATAAGAAGCGAGGAAGGATTCATTAACTTACCATTCCAATGGATGCCAATCTATATTTTAATTGATTTTTGATACACATAAAGTTGCAAAAAATTGTAGGGACACCACATGGAAATTCAATGGCCAAGAATAGACAGATGTTAAGAATCATTCTGCCAGTGTCATTAAGGCAAATCATTAAGACATTTCCTAATAATGAACATGGAAAAAGGTTTCCATCATATATGGCAATTATCTGCCCTCCAGACAACCTTCTAACATATGGTGGGTGCCCATTAGGGAAGCCAGGATCTTTGCTTGAGGACAGAATAATTTCCATTTGTTAGATTCCCATCCCATCTCCATGGTCATGTGATGCCCCAGAGACAATCACTTGTTACACTTCGGTCAGAACATGTCATATAATACATCTAGACTACTTAAAACTTGTTTCTGAAACTGTTAAATTGTTTAACAAAATAACTAATGGTTCATTGTCTTATCATTTTCTTTTATCCTCTCCACCACCCCCTGAAAAAAAAAGCCCATCTCTCTGACCTGTCGTCCCTGGGGTTAGGGGTTTATCCCTGTAAGCTGTAAGTTTAGCATAAACCAATGTCTGTTCAACTATTAGCAATAAACATATCATACAACTTACTTTTCCAATAGGATAAGCAATTGGATAGCAAATTATCATTAAAATGCGCACAAGCCAAACAAAATTTGCGCCTACAGCAAGTCCATATCTGGCACATGTTGCTTGTGGAATCACCTGTAAAGAAAAGGGTAAATGTGATGATCAAAAACCATCCATTCCTTGTTCACAAAGAATGATTTAGTATAGCATTTAAGTGCAGCATACCTCTCCAAAAGCTAGAACAAAGGTCACAGAGAGCAAAATAGCAATATATTGATTGAATAGCTTATCCAGGTATATGGGAAGGGCCTGTAGATTGAAAGAAACAAAGCATAACAATGTCAGAAAAATTTACTTGTACATGAACAAACCAGTATAATTTTCGTACATAACAATACACCAAGTCTCATCCCTCTAGGCAGGGTTAGCTACATGAATTCTAGCTTGCCAAATCATCTCTATCAGTGACCATGTCTTCAGTAAGCCCATTATAACCCAAGTAACGCCTTAAGAATTTCCAATCAAGTTTTTCTTGGTCTTCCCTTACCTCTTTTGGTATCAATTTTTCCATTATATCCACTCTCATAGGGGCATCTATTAGTCTTCTTCTCAAATGATGACATGATTTTAATCACATCTCACACATCTTATTTTCATTAGGAGTTACTCCAACATTATTCCAAATAAACCAGTATAACATAATATTTCAAATAAACATAAAACATATAGTTCCATTAAGGACATTTATTTAAGACATCTCTTCAGTCAAGTTAGAGAATACCCACTGATGAAATCCCTTTAATCAGACACAAAATACACAAATACAAACATATTACACAAACACCAAACAACAAGAATATATTAAGCAATATTTTCAAGAGAATTAGAATACAAATATACAATTTATGAGTATGCACTAAAATACTAATAATTTCCTGATGCTTTACACAGCAAATATAATTACAACACGTTATACAAATTAAAAAAAATGTTTTCCCACATCCAATATATTGAGAAAGATGTGCAACCCAAGAAACACCTGGCATTTATTTTAGAGAGCTCAATTAACAAACAAATTCCAAGTCTTGGTTTAGACTTCTAAAATAAAAATTTGAAAAGAAAAGATATTAATTGGCATAAATTCCTTTTTTCTTGCTTTCCCATTATATTCCAAGTTTTCAATTATATGCTTTCAATGTGTTTCATGTGTATGTCAAGCAATGGGTGTTTGCTTTCCCACAATGCACACGTGCTACCTTCAGGTGTCCAGTCCAAATAATTAAAGAGTTATTACTTATTAGGACACTTTAAGATCAATGTCCATCTGTCATCTGTCAGCAGGACAAGGTACCTTTATTACATTTTAAAGAAAACACAGTTTTTCATTTAAAACTCCTCCCTTTTTGACTGTTACTCATGATCCTTAAATCAAAGATGCTTGTGAAGTTTAGACAACCCATTTATAAGAATAAAAGACATATTCAAAGTTGTGAGAATTATAGAGTGATCAAGCTAAACTTGTGTTTCTTTGTTGTACAGGTTGTTTTTTTGTTTTTTCACAATATCAACTGTGTGATGGACCATGACGTATAAATTGTCTTCATTCACTATCATATTATGAAATTTTCCCATAAGAAGATGGTGTTAGAACTTTATTTTATTATTCCCTCCCTAGAGGGTTACATCTGCGAGGCATTCATAAAATTTTGTCACATTGTTCTTTTACATGGATATCATTCTTCATACTTATTTCACATAAATACATCTATAAAATATGTATGTTCCCAAAATTACCAAGATGTCCTTACATAACATTGGTCTCTCTACATTCACTGAATAGTTTTAAGAAATACTCTTTAATCTCTCTTTGATCGTCCCCTCATTTACCAACACCTTTTGATTTTATGCACTTCACTTAACGCAAATACCTTTTCCTTCTTTCTTTAGCCAAATTTTATTTATTTACACACACACACACACACACATATATTCCCATCTTTTGTATCAAGTCAATGGTACAATTTTCTATAAACTTTGACCTTATTCAATTGACTCTTTTTTTTTTTTTTTGTGTATATATATATATATATATATTCAATCTTCATTAAGAAGCATATGTAGAGTCTTGTATCAAGATCTCTTGGCTTGACACCTCAATGGCTCTTTTTGGTTTAACATTTTGTCCTTTTGACTCTTCTAAAAATAGTTTTCGTCATATTTTGAACAATAGTAACCAACTTAATCTACACTGGAATAACCTTGACTCCCTACCTCCCTCCCTCTCCATAATGACCAATAATGAATACATTCTTATTTTTTTATTGCATGAGCAGTGTTATTAAAGGCGCACACCTTGAGCCCTAGGAATGCTTCCAGGCGGGAGCACACCAGCAAGGCGCGCCTAGGCCCAAGGTGCCTTAGGCTTAGGCACGCCCAAATTTTTTTAACTGCTTTTTACGGTTTTTATTTTACTATTTATTACTTTATTTAATTGTTTTACTGTTTAGGGTTTATATTTATTGCTTCAACTATAAATTTGATAATGAGTAAAAGGCTACTACTTCAAATGCTCCAATTGAATTTGAACTTGATGAAGATGAAGAGGGAGATATTATTCTTCAACTAAGATATATATTTTTCATTTTTTTTTAGTAGCACGAGTCTAGTTCCATCAGGCCCACGCCTCGCCTTGTGCCTTGCATCTTAGGTTCTAACACTCTTTTGCGCCTTAGTGCACCTTGGGCTTTTAATAACACTGTGCATTAGCATGCATAAGATTTCATAACTTAATCAAGCATGAATAAAACCATCTTTCATGCATTGCCAATTAATGTTAAAATCTCAAGATTCCAAGTTTAAGAATGCCATGTTTAGTTTGAGACAGTTATTTTGAGAAATAATGCTAAAGGCTAGATGTATCTCCACCTTATGTCCTCCATTATCCTTTACAGGAACTAGGGGCTGGTACTGTAGGCATACCAATTTCCATTAGATAGTCAAGTAAAAACACCACATATTTACTAAAGCAGCAACTCCATTAAACTCACCTCCATAGCACATGCATTGCACAAGAGCAGAGTCACAAGAAGCTGGTGCTGTTTCTGGACAACTGGAAGAATAGCAGCTGTATACAGAAAACTAACATGATGTAAGCCAAACTATTAACATGGCCCAAAAGCCTTCCAAAACAAAGTCACAATACTAGTAATAATCCTGATAATACTGAAAGTAGTATCACAAGCATTGTCTCTACTTGCTCAAAACTAAACCTCATGTAATGTTGACCTTCAATGAATGTAAGCATCTACAATTTGACTCTTGTACATTATTTGACAATAATGTGTCATGAACCTAGGGTATAGAATGGAAATTGGAAGAAATCGAGAAAGTTATAACAGAAAGAGAGAGATAACAAATAGAATTGCGAGAAAAAATAAAGAATTGAGAGGCAAGAATAGAGACATCAAAGAGGGAAATCAAGGGAGGCAAGAGAGATAGAACTCGGAAGGAGAGAGAGAAGAGAAGAAGAGAAGCTGAGGGAGGGAAGAGCAGTCAAATCCGAGAGGGAGAGAACTTGGAGAGAGAAAATCAAAAGTCTGAATTTGATATATTTCACTTCATGATTTCTTTATAGCTCTTATAGTTATAAATAGCTATTTCTCCTAGGTAAGTAATTCTGTTACAAAGTAAAACAGAAAATACAACTAAAAAATAAATAAATAACTACTGCTAAATTACTATTATATCCTTGGGGTTATGACATAATGTTCTCTACAATGTGATATTGTGGAATTTTAATCTTATTTTTAATAAAAAATAGAGTATCATGTGAGCATATGTTTGGGTGTACTTGATGCAAAAAGAAACACTTCTCTAGCAGCCAAAGCAAAACAAAACTTCAATGTAACAGTACAAGTCCTCACCAAAAGTGTTAGCTAAAGAAAATTCTTGGGTTCATAGGACCAAGCAATATACCAAAGACCTCCCCCATAGACAATCTATGTGGGATAAGGTCTTGACATACTCCCCTCCTTTAATTTATGGCATCCTCACTAGGTCACAAATATTATATCTCAATTTTAACCAAGTCACTCTTAAACATTTTCCTAGCCTGTACCCACTCCATAGTGGTTTAATTGGCTTTCATTCCACTGCTAACATCACAAGTTCTGCCTAAACGTGCTTGCTGAAGATGACTCTTGGATTTATAGGACCAAATAATTTACTCAAGACCACTTTAAGACTATTGATTTAAGATTGGGTCATGAATTCAGTATCGTTGTACTTTTTTGTTAAGAAAATCATGTAAAAGTATGAAATATTCCATTTTTTATTTCAGCATAGATGCTCAAAGTGAGAATGCAAAAACTGCATATTACTTTGTAAACCTTCTCACCCTAGCACCCGTCAATCTCCCAAAATTACACCACAGTGCCCAGACAGATCTTCATTAAAGAACTGAAATTTCTTGAGATGGTATTGTCTTATGTTTGTATCCTTCAGATGTTCAGGGCATGGAATTTTACTGCTCAGATTCAGTTTGATAGAATGCAGTATTCAAAAAATTCCAGCATAATCTTTGGCCTTGTTTCCTCAATTAAAACAACATCCATAGAAGCAAACTCAAAAACTAAGACTTAAACATTCATTGTGAGTTCCTCCCATTGCCATTCATCTATATGCATTCAAACATTTTGTATAGGATAATAGGAATGACTTCAGCCTTGTTTATCAATGAAAACAACATTCATTGAAACAAACTAAAAGAAATCAGAACTTAAACAGTAACTTTGAGTTCCTCCAATTGCCATTCTTGTATGCATATTGAAGCATTTGTGCATTTAGATTGGCATTTCATCAATGATATGTTTTGAACTATGATTTATTGAGGAAAACAGAAATGAACGGAAAAGGAATAGCTTAACGACTATTTTATTGGTAACGAAACCAAAAAATGATTCTTCATTTTCAACAGATACTTATAATTTTCTTCTCATATTGACATATTCTAAAAGCAAAAAGCAGATTATTTAGCTTGATTTCCTTCCCTTACTTTTCCTACCTTTTCCATTTCCTCTTTTTTCCCCTCCAGAAGTTCTAGCTCCAAATACAACAACGTTACAATGCATCAGAAATCATACTTACTACATATAGTTTAAATCAACTAAATAAAATAGAGGTTTACTTTCTTGCGGAAGCATCACTATCCCCATTAGCCTAATACATCATTCATGTCTCTACCCATGCATGTCTTCTCCAGTTCAACAAGAAGTTATAATTACTTGAACAACTTAATCCACAACTCATGCATGTCGTCCTTAATTCATTCAAATCTAAATTACTTGAACAACTTAAAAAGCGATTAGTTTTTTCCAAATCGAGCACATGTTTCAAGCTTTCTCTTCCTTCTCAATTCAAAAACAATTCACTCATCATGCACGCCTTTTTTGGATCTGGAAAATTCCAAAAAGACATCGCAGATAAATACTTATATAATACATAGATCACAGATGAATAACGTATGTAGAGAGAATTGGGGGAGAATTGGAGGACCTGCTTGCTTCTTCTCGGTGGAGGTGCCACTGCGCTGGAGAATCTCGAGGTCAACGAGGCCGAGGGACATCAGTCCGAGAGTGAGGCCGGACATTATGCCGGCGAAGAGGACGAGCACGCAGGATACGCCGGCATAGACGAAAAACCACACCGATCCGAACGCTATGCCTCCCGATTGCTCCGACTCCAACGCCGCCAGCCCTGTCGCGGCGGCCGCCGTGAACGCCACCATGTTTACCGTGTGCATCGTCTCTAGTTTCTAGTTTCCAGATTCAGCCTTCCGGTCGTCTCTTCCCTTCTCTCTTACCTTCTCAGCTTGTCTCGCTCTTGTACTAGTCTACAAGGGGACCGTACGCTTTTGTAATTTTACATACATACATATATATATATAATATCTTACTTTTTCCGAAATGAAAAGGTCATTTATCCTCTTTTTTTCTTTTCCGCAAAAAAGACGGATAATGCTTTTATCTTAAAAGAGTAACTTTTCAACTGTTAAAAATTTTGAATAATTTTTTAATAAAAGAATGTTACATGAACCCCCCCTTTTTTTTTGTTTTTGTTTTTGTTTTTGTGGTTGTGTTTGTGATTTATTTTATTAGACTTCTCTGTATGCAGGTGCTTAATTTTCTTGAACAATAAAGTATGCTACAATTCATTTGGGTTGCCCCTACCCTGTTGAATTGTATTCTCCTCTTTTGTTCAGTTGCTTTTGTCCCCCTAGAACAAGTGCAAGCATGACGCCCAAAGATTCAGAACAGATCCTGCAAGCAACAAGCTAAAAAAATTTACATGGTAGGCATAGGCAAAGTTGATGTCCTCCCCATATTGGATTATGCAGCAGACTAGCATGCTAAAGAGTTTGTACCCCCGCGGGTTAGTGAGAGTCATTGTTGTACGAGTATTGCACTTCTTCCTTTAGCAAAAGGAAAATTCTATTTGTAATGACATATTTTGCTATTCACATTCACTTTTCATTAAAATGTTATACTTGCTCTTCACATCCACCATTATGGCCTATTACTTTTCAAAAATACCCATACCATTGTGCGCGAACAGCAAGAAGGCACCAGCAACTAACATGGAAAAAACAGTGGCCATAGCGAGGAGAGGACGACAACAACAAGTGAGCATGGGTGACCGCGACGATGAACGCAGTCGCCATCATCGTATCCAAATCCCAGGGTTTGGGAGCTTTGAAACCCCCTCGAAGATCGATGTTCGGCTTTAAACACCTCCAGCACGGCTGCCAACCTTTTTCTCCAACCGCTTCCTCAATGATCTCCGATTCCTGCCCATGACTAACGGTCGCGTTGCTCCCACCGGTGACCACCATCATTGCACTCAAACCTCAGGGTTTGGGGGCACCTGAACGTACACGAACCCTAGGATTCGAGTACGATAATGGCAGTCACGTTCGTTGTCGATGATAGGTGGTTGCATTACTCGCAGTCGCTGGCGCCCGCTTGTTGTTGTCGTCTTCTCCTTACCATGACCAACATTTTCTCCATGTGAGTCGTCGACGCATGCTTGTTGTGTGCGGGATGATTATGCGTCGCTCCCACTGACGATGACAACATAAAGGATAAAGCGACCAACAATGATAAATGGAAATGATGGTGGCTGGGTCTAAAAGCACCCAAACAAAGATGATGGCGGCTGCGTCGCTATTAAGGAAGTACGTCTGTAATACCCGAAAATTTGGGTTAATTAAAAATAAGTAATTTATTAGAGAAATGGGGTTTCAGAGAAAATTGGTATCTGAATAGTCCGAAAAATTGACTAAATGGACTGCCGGGAGTACCCTGGAGTCGAAATGACAAAGGAAAATGATGTAGCATTAACGAGCACTCCAAGATATGATTTATAGCATCGAAATAAATTGGATCGGGAACAGTTTTTGGTACAGCTAAAATACAGCTACTAATTAGGCTGCAATACCGAATCGTCATAGATGACTTCCGAGAAGTCAACAGAAACTTGAGGGGGCTTTAATTTTCCATAAGGAACAACCCTTCAGTGGTTTCAGGAAGAAACGAAGAGGTTTAGGGCCAAAACGGAGATTCGGGCCTAAATACAGTTTTTTTAAAATTACTCAAGAGAGGCCGAAACGATATTTTTTCAGAATCCTCAGGGGTCAAATTGATGTTTTAGGACTTTAGGGTCTTGAGAGAAATTATCAAAAGTCAAGAAGCTTGGTGAAATCGGCCAAAGTAAGAAAACCAAAGTTTGAGGGGCCAAAGTGCAATTTTAAGAAAATTTCCAAGCAACCATGGCCGACCAACCCATCAAATCACCGAAATTGGCCACAGGGATGGCACGAGGGTTGCTCAAGGAGCATCTTTTGTAAAGGCCTTGACCGACAACAAGCAATGGAATTGCCAGAAATTGAAGAAAAAGTGGCCGAAAGTTTGGCCATTTAGATCGCGAAAATGGAGCTCTTTCGGTGGATTTTGGACTTGTTAAGGGCAATAGGGGACATCAGAGGCCTTGATTGAAGCGAGATCCGTCATTTATGGGACCAAAATCGCCTATAAATAGAGGATATAGTGGCTTAGAGTTTTGCAAGATTTGAGTTTCAAATCGACCTCACTTTTGAACAAATTGAGGCACCAAACCATAGGGCTTTTGTTGCCCATGAGCTGAGGATCATTTCTGGAAAGTTTGAGAAATTTTGGAGTTCATTTGAGGGGTGATCGGAGCTTCGCCGGAAAAATCGGATTTCGCCGGAACCGAACTAAATTTTGCTCGGAGGGAGGTCTTCCAAGTGTTCTTTCAAGCTCAAATTTGGACAGAATGATCAACTCAAGGTAAGCTATCTTCTGGTATAGTCAGTTTAATTTTCCGGTGTGCCGGCGCCGGAGAAGATGACCGGAGATAATTTTTAATATTATTTAAATGCTGAAATAAAGAAAAATAGAGTAAAAATAGAAATAAAAGAGAGAAAATTCTGGAAAAATATCCAGAAATACAAGAAAAAGGAATAGTTCAGTTTTATAAAATTTTATTTGAGAAATGTTATGATGAAATAATTATTTTGAATTTTTGAAAGGAAACTTAATTAGAGAAAAATAGAAAGAGATTTTGGAAAATTCTCAGAAAACTCATAGAGATTAGAAATGTTATTTTAGGAATTTTCATGAAGAAAAATTAAATAAATTACCTGATTAGGTATTTATTTTGAATTTTGGAAGAAATTATGACTATGAAAAATAGAGAAAATAAGGAAAAAGTATGAAAAAATTAGATTATTGATTTTACTTGGAAATGATTGGCCAGGAAGTGATTTGACCATGGATCTTGATGGTTTATGTTATTTTCAAGGTTGGCACGCAAAACGAGGTTATACACGTTTTTTGAAAAAATTTGAGTTTACGTCTAAAGGTAAGTGGTTTTATCCCGAGAACCTATATATGAAACGTTTGCTTCATTATGCATGATATTTATTGAAGTTATGATCATTTCATATTGCATGGAAATAAGTTATTCTTGCATAGTACGATATTATTGGCATATTGATACTCATGCATGGGATGGGGATGTCGCCCTAAGAGTGTAGCCGTAATTCTCAAGGGCAATGATGGAACAACGTTAGGATTATCCTGCAGAGGTTCGGGATTCTGCCTAGGGTTCCGTGCCAGGCTGGCAGGCCAGGGAAGTTACACTAGGGCACATGATTGTTTATGTTATTGCATCATGTATTCATGTATCATGTTTTTAAACCCTTACTAGAAGATTCATCTTCTAATGGGTTATGCCCCTGGAACATTCAACGTTCCAGTTTAGACTTGCAGCTCAGGCAAGGATCAGGTTGAGATGAGACGGCACGTGATGGCATAGCTGATGGATTCAGTAAGCTGACTCGGATATGTTTTGGCTGATGCTTTATTGATGATTAGTCTTGTTAGAACATTATGGAATCTCCATGTATTTATGTATTTCAATATTGAGGATATGATGTTAATGTATGGTATGAATTCTTATACGGTTATAAAGTGAAATTGATTATGTACCATATCAGGTTTCGATTTTAAGCTTCCGCATTTATGATGATTACCGGTCTTAACTTATTGATTCTTATTTAGTGAGTTGAGAAGGTAAAACGGGATTGTCGGGTGATGGTTTATAAAAAAAAAAAAAAAAAATATTCCCGAAATTCCTAAGTTATTTAACGCTCAGAAAAGCGGGGCGTTACAGTTGGTATCAGAGCATAATTGCTAAAGACATAGGAAATGTCTAAGCCTTGAGTGACTGTAGTATGGTCGATATTAGAGCGAATATAAGAAAAGGTCGCATGTGGCTAGATAAGCAAAGCCACCGTAAGATTTGGGTGTTGACGGTTACTGGATAAGTGTGTTGTAGTGGAAGTGCATGTCTAGGCAAGTTCTGGCTAAGGAAAGATTTGGTACTTAAGTGTGTCCATTGTGACCCACCTCTCTTTCCTGGGAACTTACCTGGTGTACTCTTCACGACAGACACTATTTCAGTAGACGACTACTATTCCCGGTGAATAGTAGAATGCCTAATAGAAGCTAGTACTGGAAAAATAATCTAGTTATTGGAATAAGGATTCGATGAAATGATTCGAGTGTAAGGTTGACTCAATAACCGTGATTATGGATCCGAGAGATTTAGGGACTGATGATTTGAGGTCAGTTGTCGAAATCCTTACAATGAAAGATAGGATAACTACGGTTATTGAAAGATGATCGGATTAGTAATGATTAGTTCAATGTGTCATGGCTTAGCTGTCGAGTTAAGGATCAAAGGATAAGGATTTTCGAGGGTCATTTAGTATCTCGGAAATAAGATAAGGGGATCCAACGGATTGGATCAAACAAGAGGCTGAAGATGGCCAAGTAATGGCGTGAGAGTTGCGTCCATTGATGAGGAGACAGTGGTGCAACCGATGAGACTTGGAGAGACGAGATAAAGAAACCCTATCAGCGTAACGACACTACTGGTTCGGTGTTCGCAGTGACAGATCTGGATCTAGGGACCCGCGAGCAGAGGGCTGATAGATGGCTTATGGTAAGGTACGGGAGACCCGTCGACCAAAGCATTATAACAGACTGTCTGGGTGACGATCAGATGCTGAAGATCTGGGACAAACCAGTAGGGTCTGTACCTTGTGTGGAGTTCAAATTCCAATGAATTAGGATACAAGGCGTACCACTAGTTTGTCGATCAAGGCTGAGAGCCTAGGGAATCGACCTAAGGTAAGATGGATTGTACTGAGGAGACATGATCTAAGGAATAAAAAGCATGTAATGTCTTGAATGCGAACTATGTGTCCTATTTACATTGTATCTAGGTTATGGTCATTTCTTGAATTGGTAATGAGACGAGGATAATGAGGCTCGAGGGGAAATTTAACCTCAGTGTCTAGTTCGGCAAATGCCAAGTGAGATCTTGAGATGGTTGTCTTGTAATTGCCTCAAAGAAAGAATTAGGTTGCAAGGAAAATATACTCGACATATGGATATGAATGCTCGTGAGCTGTTTAAGTGTTACTTATGAGGTGAGGAAATCATCGACTGTGATGAGGGTCTAGAATGAATGTTTTTACAAAAGAAGTTAGACTCGTGGCAACGACAACGAATGATAGTTCTTGAAGGACTACGATAAGACCGTGCGATTTTCACCCAGGGTGTACCCATTTGAGGGTTGACGTATGATGTAGGAATAAGTCCACTATATGATAGGGGTGATGATGGCAGCTTGTATGCTGGCTGGTAGTAAGTATAGTACCTAGGAAGAACTAATGTAATAGTCATGTGCCGATAGTCAGCTGGATATGAAGAACGAAATGCGAGAATCGATGGATTCTTGATAAATAAGATTTCAGGTAGTGGAGCATGGATAGTCCAAAAACCATAATGGCGAGTTGTGAGAAGACAATCTCGGTTTAAAGTAAAGTTTGAGTATCGAAAAGGAAATAGTTTATTGATAGGTCGTATCGACCCTAAAAGAATGATGAAAAGACCTAGTCAACAGATGTTATAACTACGATTCAGTGTGCTAAATGGATCTGTGAAATCAGCTAAAATTGTCGGTGGTCAACCCGACAAGATGAACTTGAAAGCACCATGATGAATAGTGGATTGAGAGCCATGATTGCAAGGAAATTGAATCAATGAGAGATAACTAGAAGGGGATATTGCGATATGATTCAGGATTTTCAAGGATAAATCGGTTTGAGATTCTTGAGGAATTTTTAATTGAGGATCTAGGGAATTCGTAATGGAACTTTAGAGTTTTCAGGAAGAAACCCAGTGAGGATCGGAGTACCATGGGAGATGTAAGTACCTACCTACTCTAGTTGGCAGTATGATTATGGATTGTCGTCTTAAAGATAGTGTAAATTTTCGATGTGATTGAGAGAATCAAGTTATGGCAGATGTGCCAAAATAACAGGTCGCAGTAGGGGAAGCTGCAGATTAAGAAATTCAAGATTTTGAAACTCTCATGTGACTAGACAGTTAGTTTAGGTAGCCCTGGTAGGCAAATTCAGAGATATATAGTTGGACAATAATTAAAATGATGCCAGCGAATTATGAAAATAAGGAGCCTATTGATATGAGGTGTAGACACTTGTGGTTAGTGAAAAGCCGTATGAAAAATGGAAAATATCAGAGTATATTCTTGGAAGAATTAATTGGACTATTTCTTAATGATGAAATTGCCAATGATAGCTTGGATGCTTAGCTATGTGTAACTTGATTAAGGACGTGAATTATCAGGTGATAATTAAGAATCGATATTGTTAGCTCGAATTGATGAATTATTAAACAGTTGCAAGAGACTGAGGTATTTTATGATCAAAATGCAATCGAGGCTAAGACAAAAGAATGAAACGTTAAAGTACCAAAGCATAATATTCATTCCATAGTTCAAACGATTACAGGAAATCAAGCCGTACAATTACTCAAAGGAAAAAGAAACCATGAAACTGATGATGATGCTAATGCTCAGTAACGACGACAGTTGCCAAACACGACAGGTCCCAACTCATCGATGTCATCTGGGGGTGGCATCTGGCTACTACTGGCTTCACCAGGGTAAGGTGGAAGAGTAGCCTCTGAGAAACTAGGAGGAGGGACGTCCTCGGGGATGATGGGAAGATCAGAATTCTAATTTGGGTATTGAACAGGTTGGGGAGCAGGTTGGGGATGTGAGGCATAATATGCGAATAGTAAATCCTGTAAATAAGCTCGAAAAGCTTGCATCTCACTAACCTGCTGCTGAAGGGCAAGAATGTGGGATACACAACCATAGACAGGGTCTTGAATCCGGGCTTGAGCTTCAAATAAGAGTGTCATAACAGCTCCAAGCCGGTCACTTACCGGAAGCTGGGACAAGAGGTTGAAAGTATTTCTGGCACCAAAAATGTGGTGGATGGCAGCAAAATTAATGGTTCCTTCCACATGACAGAAATAAGGAGCAAAGATGCACAGTGGGGTGCACCGTCTCCTTAAAATTCTGCACACACCACATAGGAAAGGGTCGAAAGGTGGCATGATAGATCTGGATCTAGCTGAATCTAAGCAAATTAGATATGGGTCAGACCTAATTGGATGGATATATTAGATATGATTCAGATCTAAATGGGTCAAATCAGATATGGGTAAGATCTAATAGGTCGAATCAGGGATGGGTCAAACCTGAAGTAGATTGAGACAGGTCGGGTCGGGTCGGGCCGGGCCGGATCGAGACGGGCCGGGCCAAGTCGGGTCGGATTGACCCGGATCTGGCAGCAACGACAGCAGCAAGGACGGCGATGGCGCCGAGGCAGCCGAGAGAGGCCGGGCGATGGCTGGTGGCTGCGTGAGAGGGCTGGCAGCAGCGGCGGCGTACTGGATTTGGCCGATTGGGCCGGCGATGACGGTTGGGAGGAGCTGCGATCGATGGCTGGGGCGCGGGGAAGCCACCCCGAGGCTTGCGACCGATGACGGAGAAGGCGCCGGAGGCGATTGTAGAGGGGGCAACGACCGGTGTCGGAAGTGGTGGCGATGCTGGAAGGCGGCGGCGATCGGTGGCTGTTCGCACGCAAGGTCGACAGAGGAGGAAGAAGAAGAAGAAGAAGAAGAAGAAGAAGGAGGAGAAGAAGAAGAAAGAAGAAATGAAGAAATGAAGGGAAAAAAAATGAAAAAGAGAAAGAAAAGAAAAGAAATGAAAATGAATTGAAAAAAAAAAAGAGAAGAAAAATAAATTTCTTTATGGGAAAAACGTGTTTTATTATTTTGGAGATTCTAGTAAAAAGAAAAAAATGATCCGGACGCACGGAAGTTGAATTCGAGGCTTTTCGGGTATTTATAATCCCGACCCTATGTTTAGAATCATGGAACAACGTAGGATTCAAAATGGAAATTTTGGGAATCATGTTTCGAAATAGAATGCTATGATGTTTTGAAATAAGAAATTTCGGCAAGCTGTTGTCAAAAAGGCAGTGATAGAACACTCTAGAATAATTATGTCTACAATAGGACTCATGAGAAAGGTCTAATAAAAAAAAAATCTGCCGGGTGCAGTGAGAATTTGTGATAGCTCAAAGGATTGGGTTGCGTATTAATGCAACATGACCTAATGATTACGTGTGGATTACACCAAGGCACCAAGAGAACTACCCGATGTATGACTTAGAGCTGACAGCTAGGACATGTACTTTTAAGGTTATGGAAACACTACCAAAATGATAGGACAATTGATGTGCTCACAAACCACGAGGAGCCTGAGGTACGGGTTCTCACAAAAAGAACTAAATGAAAGGTAGCGACAGTGGATGGAGTTCCTTAAGGACTACGACTGCACTACTTCGTATCACCCAGGGCGTGGCCGTCAGGTGCCGACGCAGGACCTGGTGGATAGTCGTGAGTGGCAGATGAAGTTGGAGGCTTGTTGGCCTGCCAACTATGATGGTAGTGCCGAAGGGATCTTCTATCTTTATGGCTAGTCTGGTTGTTTAGCTGGATTTGGTAAACGAGATACGAAAAGCATGTGTGATTAATAAGTGTTATTGTCTATAATTAATGATTGTGGTTAGCCAAGGTTTATGATTTTTGAAATACGAGAATGCAATCTCAAAAGTTTCGGGATAAAATGTGCGTGCCTAAAATGATTGGAAGGTGTGTGGTCGTCTGAAAGGAGCCACAACAGGAAATTATGTGAATGACATGGTATGCTTATAAGCATTAGACGTGTAAGGAACGCAAATCGAGGTGTCTTATTGTAATACCCGAGAAATTTGGGTTAATTAAAAATAAGTAATTTATTAGAGAAATGGGGTTTCAGAGAAAATTGGTATTTGAATAGTCCGAAAAATTGACTAAATCGACTGCCGGGAGTACCCTAGAGCCGAAATGACAAAGGAAAATGATGTAGCATTAACGAGCACCCCAAGATATGATTTATAGCATCGAAATAAATTGGATCGGGAACAGTTTTCGGTACAGCTAAAATACAGCTACTAATTAGGCTGCAATACCGAATCGTCATAGATGATTTTCGAGAAGTCAACAGAAACTTGAGGGGGCTTTAATTTTTCATAAGGAACAACCCTTCAGTGGTTTCAGGAAGAAACGAAGAGGTTTAGGGCCAAAACGGAGATTCGGGCCTAAATGCAGTTTTTTGAAATTACTCAAGAGAGGCCGAAACGATATTTTTTCAGAATCCTCAGGGGTCAAATTGATGTTTTAGGACTTTAGGGTCTTGAGAGAAATTATCAAAAGTCAAAGAGCTTGGTGAAATGGGCCAAAGTGAGAAAACCAAAGTTTGAGGGGCCAAAGTGCAATTTTAAGAAAATCTCCAAGCAACCATGGCCGACCAACCCATCAAATCACCGAAATTGGCCACAGGGATGGCACGAGGGTTGCTCAAGGAGCATCTTTTGTAAAGGGCTTGACCGATAACAAGCAATGGAATTGCCAGAAATTGAAGAAAAAGTGGCCAAAAGTTTGGCCATTTAGATCGCGAAAATGGAGCTCTTTCGGTGGATTTTGGACTTGTTAAGGGCAATAGGGGACATCAGAGGCCTTGATTGAAGCGAGATCCGTCATTTATGGGACCAAAATCGCCTATAAATAGAGGATATGGTGGCTTAGAGTTTTGCAAGATTTGAGTTTCAAATCGACCTCACTTTTGAACAAATTGAGGCACCAAACCATAGGGCTTTTGTTGCCCATGAGCTGAGGATCATTTCTGGAAAGTTTGAGAAATTTTGGAGTTCATTTGAGGGGTGATCGGAGCTTCGCCGGAAAAATCGGATCTCGCCGGAACCGAACTGAATTTTGCTCGGAGGGAGGTCTTCCAAGTGTTCTTTCAAGCTCAAATTTGGACAGAATGATCAACTCAAGGTAAGCTATCTTCTGGTATAGTCAGTTTAATTTTCCGGTGTGCCGGCGCCGGAGAAGATGACCGGAGATAATTTTTAATATTATTTAAATGCTGAAATAAAGAAAAATAGAGTAAAAATAGAAATAAAAGAGAGAAAATTCTGGAAAATATCCAGAAATACAAGAAAAAGGAATAGTTCAGTTTTATAAAATTTTATTTGAGAAATGTTATGATGAAATAATTATTTTGAATTTTTGAAAGGAAACTTAATTAGAGAAAAATAGGAAGAGATTTTGGAAAATTCTCAGAAAACTCAAAGAGATTAGAAATGTTATTTTAGGAATTTTCATGAAGAAAAATTAAATAAATTACCTGATTAGGTATTTATTTTGAATTTTGGAAGAAATTATGACTATGAAAAATAGAGACAAAATAGAGAAAATAAGGAAAAAGTATGAAAAAATTAGATTATTGATTTTACTTGGAAATGATTGGCCAGGAAGTGATTTGGCCATGGATCTTGATGATTTATGTTATTTTCAAGGTTGGCACGCAAAACGAGGTTATACGCGTTTTTCGAGAAAATTTAAGTTTACGTCTAAAGGTAAGTGGTTTTATCCCGAGAACCTATATATGAAACGTTTGCTTCATTATGCATGATATTTATTGAAGTTATGATCATTTCATATTGCATGGAAAGAAGTTATTCTTGCATAGTACGATATTATTGGCATATTGATACTCATGCATGGGATGGGGATGTCGCCCTAAGAGTGTAGCCGTAATTCTCAAGGGCAATGATGGAACAACGTTAGGATTATCCTGCAGAGGTTCGGGATTCTGCCTAGGGTTCCGTGCCAGGCTGGTAGGCCAGGGAAGTTACACTAGGGCACATGATTGTTTATGTTATTGCATCATGTATTCATGTATCATGTTTTTAAACCCTTACTAGAAGATTCATCTTCTAATGGGTTATGCCCCTGGAACATTCAACGTTCCAGTTTAGACTTGCAGCTCAGGCAAGGATCAGGTTGAGATGAGACGGCACGTGATGGCATAGCTGATGGATTCAGTAAGCTGACTCGGATATGTTTTGGCTGATGCTTTATTGATGATTAGTCTTGTTAGAACATTATGGAATCTCCATGTATTTATCTATTTCAATATTGAGGATATGATGTTAATGTATGGTATGAATTCTTATACGGTTATAAAGTGAAATTGATTATGTACCATATCAGGTTTCGATTTTAAGCTTCCGCATTTATGATGATTACCGGTCTTAGCTTATTGATTCTTATTTGGTTAGTTGAGAAGGTAAAACGGGATTGTCGGGAGATGGTTTATAAAAAAAAAAAATATTCTCGAAATTCCTAAGTTATTTAACGCTCAGAAAAGCGGGGCGTTACAGTTGGTATCAGAGCATAATTGCTAAAGACATAGGAAATGTCTGAGCCTTGAGTGACTCTAGTATGAGTGAATATAAGAAAAAGGTCGCATGTGGCTAGATAAGCAAAGCCACCGTAGGATTTGGGTGTTGACGGTTACTGGATAAGTGTGTTGTAATGGAAGTGCATGTCTAGGCAAGTTCTGGCTAAGGAAAGATTTGGTACTTAAGTGTGTCCATTGTGACCCACCTCTCTTTCCTGGGAACTTACCTGGTGTACTCTTCACGACAGACACTATTTCAGTAGACGACTACTATTCTCGGTGAATAGTAGAATGCCTAATAGAAGCTAGTACTGGAAAAATGATCTAGTTATTGGAATAAGGATTTAATGAAATGATTCGAGTGTAAGGTTGACTCGATAACCGTGATTATGGATCCGAGAGATTTAGGGACTGACGATTTGAGGTCAATTGTCGAAATCCTTATAATGAAAGATAAGGATAACTACGGTTATTGGAGGATGATCGAATTAGTGATGATTAGTTCAATGTGTCACGGCTTAGCTGTCGAGTTAAAGATCGAAGAACAAGAATTTTCGAGGGTAATTTAGTATCTCGAAAATAAGATAAGGGGATCCAACGGATTGGATCAAACAAGAGGCTGAAAATGGCCAAGTAATGGCGTGTGAGTTGTGTCCATTGATGAGGAGACATGGTGCAACCGATGAGACTCGGAGAGACGAGATAAAGAAACCCTAACAGCGTAACGATACTACTGGTTCGGTGTTCGCAGTGACAGATCTGGATCTAGGGACCCACGAGCAGAGGGCTGATAGATGGCTTATGGTAAGGTACGGGAGACCCGTCGACCAAAGCATTATAACAGACTGTCTGGGTGACGATCAGATGCTGAAGATCTGGGACAAACCAGTAGGGTCTGTACCTTGTGTGGAGCTCAAATTCCAATGAATTAGGATACAAGGCGTACCACTAGTTTGTCGATCAAGGCTGGGAGCTTAAGGAATCGACCTAAGGTAAGATGGATCGTACGAAAGAGACACAATCTAAGGAATAAAAAGCATGTAATGTCTTGAATGCGGACTATGTGTCCTATTTAAATTGTATCTAGGTTATGATTATTTCTTGAATTGGTAATGAGACGAGGATAATGAGGCTCGAGGGGAAATTTAACCTCAGTGTCTAGTTCGGCAAATGCCAAGTGAGATCTTGAGATGGTTGTCTTGTAATTGCCTCAAAGAAAGAATTAGGTTGCAAGGAAAATATACTCGACATATGGATATGAATGCTCGTGAGCTGTTTAAGTGTTACTTATGAGGTGAGGAAATCATCGACTGTGATGAGGGTCTAGAATGAATGTTTTTACAAAAGAAGTTAGACTCGTGGCAGCGACAACGAATGATAGTTCTTGAAGGACTACGATAAGACCGTGCGATTTTCACCCAGGGTGTACCCATTTGAGGGTTGACGTATGATGTAAGAGTAAGCCTACTATATGATAGGGGTGATGATGACAGCTTGTATACTGGCTGGCAGTAAGTGTAGTGCCTAGGAAGAACTAATTTAATGGTCGTGTGCCGATAGTCAGCTGGATATGAAGAACGAAATGCGAGAATCGGTGAATTCTTGATAAGATTTCAGGTAGTGGAGCATGGATAGTCCAAAAACCATAATGGCGAGTTGTGAGAAGGCAATCTCGGTTTAAAGTAGAGTTTGAGTTTCGAAAAGGAAATAGTTGATTGATAGGTCGTATCGACCCTAAGGGAATGATGAAAAGACCTAGTCAACAGAGGTTATAACTACGGTTCAGTATGCCAAATGAATATGTGAAATCAGGTAAAATTGTCGGTGGTCAACCCGATAAGATAAACTTGAAAGCACCATGATGAATGATAGATAGGGAGCCACGATTGTAAGGAAATTGAATCCATGGGAGATAATTAGAACCGGATATTGTGATTTGATTCAGGATTTTCGAGGATAAATCGGTTTGAGATTCTTGAGGAATTTCTTGAAAGAACTGATTGAGGATTTAGGGATTCGTGATGGAACTTTAGAGCTTCAGAAAGAAATCCAGCAAGGATGGGAGTACCATGAGTAATGTAAGTACCTACATGCTCTAGCTGGTAGCATGGCTATGGATTGTCGTCTTGAAGATTGTGTAAATCTTGGACGTGATTAAGAGAATCAAGATGATGACAGATGTGCCAGGATGATAGGTTGCAGTAGGAGAAGCTGCAGACCCAAATTGATTGAGGATCCGAGAATTTTCAATTTTTGAGATTGGAACTCTCGTATGGCTAGATAGTTAGTCTAGATAGCCTTGATGGGCAAATCGGGAGATGTATTGCTGAGTGATATCAGCAAGTTATGGAAATAAAGAGCCTGTCGAGATATGGTACGGGCACTTGCGGTTAATAAAAAGATGTAAGAAGAATTGAGAAATAGCAAGATATATTCTCGGAAGATTTAATTGAATTATTTCTTAATGATGAAATTGCCAATGATAGCTTGAGGTTATTGGATGCTTGATTAAGTGTGACTTGATTAAGGACGTAAATTATCAGGTGATAATTAAGAGTTGATATTTTATCTCAAATTGATTAATTATTAAATAGCTGCAAGAGCCTGAGGTATTTTATGATCAAAATGCAATCGAGGCTAAGACAAGAGAATGAAACGTTAAAGTACCAAAGCATAATATTCATTTCATAGTTCAAACGATTACAGGAAATCAAGCCGTACAATTACTTAAAGGAAAAAGAAACCATGAAACTGATGATGATGCTAATACTCAGTAACGACGAAGGTTGCCAAACACGACAGGTCCCAGCTCATCAATGTCATCTGGGGGTGGCATCTGGCTACTGCTGGCTTCACCAAGGTAAGGTGGAAGAGTAGCCTCTGAGAAACTGGGAGGAGGGACGTCCTCAGGGATGATAGGAAGATCGGAATTCCAACTTGGGTATTGATCAGGTTGAGAAGCAGGTTGGGGATGTGAGGCATAATATGCGAACAGTGAATCTTGCAAATAAGCTCGATAAGCTTGTAAATCACTAACCTGCTGCTGAAGTGTAAGAATCTGAGATACACATCCATAGACAGGATCCTGAAGCCGAGCCTGAGCTTCAATAAAGAATGTATCGGCAGCCCAAAATCGGTCGTTTACCGGAAGCGGAACTAGGAAGTTGATGAAATTTCTGACGCCAAAAACATCACGGATGGCGGCAAAACGAGTAGTATCATCCTCACGACGGAAGTAAGGGGCAAAGATGCATTCTGGACTGCATCCTCTACGTAAGACTAGGCAGGCCCCACATCGAGACTGGGCTCGCATGATAGATCTGGATCTGGCTAAATCTAAACAAATCAGATATGGGTTGGAATACATATGGGTCAGATCTAATGGGTTGAAACAGGGATGGGTCAAACCTGAAGTGGATTGAGACGGGTCGGGTCGGGCCGGATTGAGACGGGTCGGGTCGGGTCGGATTGACCCGGATCTGGCAGCAACGACAGCAGCAAGGACGGCGATGGCGCCGAGGCAGCCGAGGGAGGCCGGGCGATGGCTGGTGGTTGCGCGAGAGGGCTCGCAGCGGCGATGGCGTACCGGATCTGGCCGATACGAGGGCCGATTGGGCCGGCGATGATGGCGAGGAGGAGCTGCGATTGCAGCGGCTGGGGACGCTGTGCACCGGAGATCGAGGCTGACGGGGTGTCGGCCGGTGGTGCGAGCGCAGGGCCGATTACATCGGCTAGAGGCAGACGCGGCGAAGGCCGATGGCGGCTGGGCTGTGCGCGGCCGGTGGTTGTTCGCGCGCAGAGTCAGTGAGTTGCAGAGGAAGGAGGAAGAATGAAGAAGAAAGAGGAAAAGAAGAAAAGAAAAGAAAAGAAAAAAAAAAGAGAAGAAAAATAAATTTTTTTATGGGAAAAACGTGTTTTATTATTCCGGAGATTCTAGTAAAAAGAAAAAAATGATCCGGACGCGCGGAAGTTGAATTCGAGGCTTTTCGGGTATTTATAGTCCTGACCCTATGTTTAGAATCATGGAACAACGTAGGATTCAAAATGGAAATTTTATGAATCATGTTTCGAAATAGAATGCTATGATGTTTTGAAATAAGAAATTTCGGCAAGCTGTTGTCAAAAAGGCAGTGATAGAACACTCTGGAATAATTATGTCTACAATAGGACTCATGAGAAAGGTCTAATAAAAAAAAAAAAATCTGCCGGGTGCAGTGAGAATTTGTGATAGCTCAAAGGATTGGGTTGCGTATTAAT
The DNA here is from genome assembly GCA_036245055.1 of Diospyros kaki. Taxonomy (NCBI): domain Eukaryota; kingdom Viridiplantae; phylum Streptophyta; class Magnoliopsida; order Ericales; family Ebenaceae; genus Diospyros; species Diospyros kaki. The sequence continues at coordinate 4,911,999 of BSEG01000016.1, read as the reverse complement.
GCAACATGACCTAATGATTACGTGTGGATTACACCAAGGCACCAAGAGAACTACCCGATGTATGACTTAGAGCTGACAGCTAGGACATGTACTCTTAAGGTTATGGAAACACTACCAAAATGATAGGACAATTGATGTGCTCACAAACCACGAGGAGCCTGAGGTACGGGTTCTCACAAAAAGAGCTAAATGAAAGGTAGCGACAGTGGATGGAGTTCCTTAAGTTATTTAACGCTCAGAAAAGCGGGGCGTTACAACGTCGGTGACGATGATGAACGAAGAAGAGGGCGGGGACGGCCAGTGATGAGAGGAAAAGAGGCATGGCTACAAAAGAGCAAAAATGAGTTTTTACTCGGACTTATTTTAGTCATATGGCTGTAAAAGAGCAAAACACTAGGCTATAAATAGAATTTTCCTTAGCAAAAAGACTCTTTTCACTTTTCACATTCCAAACACTGACCTTCTGGATAGAAAAAACAAGATTACATTTGCCAAAAAGATATGTTTTCCGGAGGTAAAATAGTCATATAAAAAATATAATTACACTCTTCTTATAGGCGTAAGTTTACAGTTATTAACATGTCAAAATTTGAAAAAACAGACAATAGTCTCTAAGACGAAGAAACTAGCCCAAGTAATTTATTTGTCCAAGAAAATAAAATTACAAGGTTTTGAAAAAACAGACAATAGTCTCTAAGACGAAGAAACTAGCCCAAGTAATTTACTTGTCCAAGAAAATAAAATTACAAGGTTTTAAGGTACGGTAACAATGGAGATGCAACTTACGTTGCTTATTGAGAGCATTCTAAACTCTCAAGTAAAGTTGATATTAGTATATGCAACAAAAATCACAAGCCTTAATTTCACTAAGCGAATATTAGTCGAACTAAAGAATTTTGTAACAAGCTCCTCCAAATGTCCAATGTTAGGGCCAGCCAGCCAGCCCTCCGAAACCATTTGTGCTTCACGGAGTAAAACAATCTGAATTGGAATCCTACTTCATACTCAGATAAATTCCAGCTATAACTCTCATTGCAATTCATTTTAGCCCATCAAATTGCAAGTATACCAGCCATGGACACTGTTTGAGCAACCGCATTCAGCTATTCATGTATACGAGCGAGGTTCAGGGTCAGCTTGTTACCAGTAATCAAGAAGCATTCTTCTTACTTGCAAGCCATGCTAGCCCGAAAAGTTCAACCCCACCAGTGAATGCTCTAACCAAATTTACTGTACTGTAGTATTCCATGGAGGGAGCAAAGAATTCAAGGAAAGCCATGGATTATTCAGGCTAGAACTTGTATGGTCGTGCCTTTACTTGGGTCTTGCAAGATCCAGGCTTCGCAATTGTAACCAAAACAAACCTGCCATCAAAAAACTGAACAGCCAACGACATTCCAAGTCAAGAAAATCTTCTTTTTTGGTCAGTTTTTAAATAGTGAATTCGAGCTGCATACCTTTCCATTCATCTCTCTAACAGCTGTTTGGGCAGCCTCCTCGCTCACAAACCATATGTAGGCGAATCCCAAAGACTGCTTACTCTTTTTATCAGTTATGACTTTAACTGCAAGATTGCAGCTAACGGTTAAATCAATTACAAAGTGATGAACCAAGAAACTTGTGTATCATCAATTTCATGATTAGCTCTTCATTCTTGAAGACCCATTGAGGACAAAAAGAAGAAGAAAGTATAAGAAAGCGAAAATTCACCACGGCTAACTTCCCCGAACTGTGAAAATGCCATCTTCAACGTTCCCTCAGATGTTGCTTTTGGAAGCCCTGCAACAATAAATCATAGTTCACTGTACGAAGGCTATCAAAAACCTCTTTGTGCACACCAACATTCTTCTCTATATTGACAAAAAAGTTTGTTTCCAAAGTCAAGACAAAAGGAAGACATTTATTTAACTGTGACATTAGGTCATTGCGATAACGTGGAATCACAATCATATAGAACGTGAATGCACGGAAGTCGGTGGTGGTATGCAAATTTAAAAATTAAAAGAGGGTTTATCTTCGCCATCTGATCTGCCATTTTCAAATTTATAATACTACCACCAATTGCAATGTACTTCCGATCTAATTAAATGCTGTCATATGATTAGGCTGTGATAGTACATCTGCACTATAGCATGGTATCACAATTACATTAATATTTTATCCAAATCCAGAATATTTATGAGGTTTAGAATGTATACAATTGAGTTCCAAAAATCAAGATTTAAAATGCGATGAGATAATAATTATTGGCAAGCAATAGAGCAACGATAGAATTGCTTACCTTTTACGAAGACTATCGTGAAAGGAGATTTAACGGGCTCAACTGAGGAGCTCGAGTTGGCGCAACAATGGAGACTCTGAAGAAACGGGTTAGGGTTTAAGAAATTGGGAGATGAAGAACTTGGTATTTCTGAAATCTTAAAGATAGGTAATATTGAAACCAAGGATGCAAAGGGCTTGGAGATTCTGGAATTTCTGCCGAACCGAATACATGAAATCAAGGATGCAGAAGGTGGCCAAAACAGAGCCATTCCAAACCCTAATCTTCAAGCGTATGGCGATGAGTTCCGCCGCTGTAACTGTGGCTCCAGCCTCCAGTTCAATTTGCGAGCGAAAAAGGCCAATGCGTTTGGGTTTCTGGGCCAAAGGGTCCATCATAATCGAGGCCCAATAGAGAAGTCGGCCTATGTTCACGACCCAGTTACCTAAGTTCTGGGCTAATTGGGCCCAAATAACTAAAGTAGGGCGCGCAGTTCTACTATTGTCATCAAACGGGCTCTCAAAATTGACTGAGTCTTAATTCTGCACAGTTATTTTATTTTTTATTTTAAAAATTTGACTTAAATGTGCATTAATTTCAATCATGAAAGGGTTTACCATGGAAAAAAAGAAAGAAGATGGTTTCTTAAAATATATAAGGTCCCATCAATTGTGTTAGTGAATTAATAAAGCAATATATATATATATATTAATTGATGATTATTATATCTCCTTGAGGAATATTGTTACCATGATAAAATGCCATTTTCTTCAAACTGGGAAAGTTGTTCAAAGCAGGGTAAATTTTCTTCACAGAACTTTCTTATATTAGCAGTGTCTAGTCTAAGCTAGCTAGGTGATAAATATGCTGATAGACATGGATTAAGTGGAATATACAGGCCCCTAATATATTCCTTCATTACAAAATTCATTTGAGTGGCACACTTCTTTGAATAATAATATTGCATGGTTGCTAGCTACTAACCACAAGGTTATTATACTAAATGCAGCCTCCATTAATTTGTTTCCCTATATTTATTCCTTAATTTGTGTTACTTTTGTTGCACAAATTAATTAATACAATCTTTAGGTTAATTAAATTACATTGTTACTTCTTTAATTTTGTATTTTATAACAAAAGTGATTATTGTATTTTAATTTTTATCATTACGTACAAGCATTAAACTCTAATTTTTGTTAAAATTTAATATCTCTTTTAATTTTTTATCAAACTCTTTTAAACAAAATTACTTAATTGCAGGGTTTAATTTAGGCTAATTTTAGCATCAAGTAATTTTAGAGTTTATATTAATATATGACATGTCATTTTTCATTAGTAGATCGAATTTGATGAAAAATTAAAAGATGGACTAAATCTTAACAAAAATTAAAATTTAGTGTTCCATATTTTTTGTTCTCCACATATAATAAACTATTAATGAGCCATATATATAAATAATTCTATGCTTTTTTTTTTTTTTGAGTGTTGCTTCATATGACATGTCCAAAATTCCATCCAGGAAAAGATGGAATACATTCTCCATATATAGTTTTCGATCAAATATATGGTAACTGATTGGGAGATAATTTATTTTAGTTATTCTGTACATGTGTTTTAGTTATTGTAAAGATTCATTAACCGTCCTCTCCAAAGTGGCATCATTCTAGGTTTTGATTTTGGACATGAATGGATTGAACAGTGCAGAGAATACATCATGAGCTAGCTAGCTGGATTCATATTCCACAAACATTTATATATTTTTTTCTCTCTTTGCCAAACATGATTCCACTGTACTTACCCATATGATCATACGATCCATATCCTTTAATTAGCAGACAAAGCCAATCATATTCACATACATATATACATATATATGCATGGGATTGATGCCAGCAATCAAGTCTGATTATGCACTGTGATCGTACGTACCAATAAAATCACTAAAATGAAAGTAGATAGATATATATATATAACAACCATTTAAGGTGTTGCTAGTTTACATATTGTAACTACATTAACGGCTCGACCGTAAAGCAATACTATTTTTGTAATTATGAGTCACTTATCGATGTTTTTCTTCTTGGAGACTGATATATATATATATATAATAAAATTATGTAAGTATGATATCACCAAGTTGTAATGGATCCCTTGGCAAATAATTAATTTGGTTATTCAGCTGAAGGCGGAGACATTAATAAAAGTAATGGGCCGAAGCCATCACCATCGCGGAATTGTGTACGCAAGGGGTACGGACCACATTAATTGATTGTGCTTATGCAACAGCTGCAAAGAGAACAAAGGGCAGGAATATATAATTTCTGCGAAATTTCTTCGCAGATTAAAGCGAACAAGAACTTGCCAAAAAAGCTAACAATAATATGGGACTGGAGAGGTAACCTTAAGATTCTTTTGGAATATAAGGTTGGAAGCATTTGATTCAGATTGATCGAGACATATACCTTAGCTCCAAACCAATTCCCACAACTATATATGATTCCATCATCTTAATTTGTTCGAGTAAACAATTAAAACACATACACTAAAAAATCCTTCTTCCTTAATTTCCATCTCTTGGACGGTTTGATGGCTGTTTGATTTGATGGCTGCACGCACTCTAGCTAGCTAGATAAAGCCAAAAATATTATTATGACTTTAATTAATCTTCAAGCACATACATTCACGTACGTACGTATATATAATTTGTATGGTAGTATAATTGATAAAAGCGAAAGCTTGTCATGGAGCCCGTGCGCGGGGGTGCGAAGAGGGAGCCACCAACGCCTACGCCAAACCGTCCTTGGTGGTACATAATAAGGCGACAGGCAACACTAGATTCTTCCACAAAACTAGAAAAATCGCGAGGTGACAAAGATGGGTCGAGGATGTGCTCCAATGGATGGTGCCTGCACGGTGTGTTGGATCCTAATTGGTACCATTGTTTGTGTTTTGGCCGGTGAATAGAACAAATGAATTGATGGTAAGTTGAGGATCGATGGATCGATGTGGTTGCAGGCTTTGTTCGGGTCGAATGGATCATGGCCATCTCCATCAACTTTAGCTAATTCCCACTATGCAAAAGGGATAAGAAGAGAAGGGATATAGAACGCAAGTTAGCTTTGTGCTTGTCCTATTTATATTCTCTGCGTTGATTTTTTTGATCACGATTGTTTAACAAAATTAGAAAAATATATGTTCTTTTATAACCAAACAGATCCACAATCTTTTGGGGTTCCATACATTCAAAGATTTTATAGCACACCAAGTTTATGTTGCATGCATATATACCCTCCACATTTCTGAGGAACATTTACGTATGCATGCAGAGATTTTATTTTATTATTTTTTGCTAGGTGATGATGATGCATGCATGAAAATTAAATGCATCTAGCTAACCATACATGTATGTATATATATATATATATATGTTACTACGTCACAGTTTTAATTAAAATGATTGCTAATAATATTGTATAGATTTGTCACAACCTAATCTGATAAGATCAGCATGTAGAATGGGTTGAAGCTATAAGGAAGAAGTTTAGGGTGTACGAATAATCTATAACGAGGAGACTCGACTCTTATCAAAATAGTCACCAATGAATCTCATCAATATTTTTTACCCTCATCCATAAAAGCAATTAATGTACAAAATTTTGTCTTTTTTTTTTTTTTATCATTTTTTGGTCTTTCATAAAAGCAATTTCTCTCTCTTCCTATGTCTATTTAGGTAGATATAAAAAATATTATAAATAAAAATATTTTTCATTATATTTGTTAAATTTATTTGACAATCCTTAAAAAAAAAGACACATGACTTCCTATTTGAGATTATGCAGATGAATTTATCTCTCCACCCTTTAAATAAATTTATGTTCCACTTTATAAATAAAAAAAATGACACATATGCCCCTCAATGTATTTCAAAAAATTTAACTAATATTTTTATAAAAATTTCAAAATATTTTTCATTTTTATCTTAATTATTCCATATATTGAACCAAAAAACATTTAAATCTTATTTTAATATAATTTTATCTTGCTTATTTTAACAAACGTTACCCTAATTTATAAATTATACGAGCATGGTAAAGCCTTCTACACTGCAATACATCTTCTATGTTGTGATTGCATATATGCATCTCAATAACAAATAATATATTTTAATGGTTGTATTTTAATTACAACCATTAAAATACAAATCTTTCTTTTCAGTAACAAATAATTTAATAAATAGCATCATCAGTTTTACATGAAAAAAAATACTAAACTCAACCATAGCAATCTTAATTGGTAATATTATATATCGTTATTCAAAAATTTGGTATGAATGTCTTTGTTTCCTTTTTGCATATGTCATTATAATACTGAATATTGATTTGTACATAGTTATTCTCATAAGATAACAATATATAAGTAGAAATTTTAGTTAGAATCATAGACAATTGCTCGATGCGGACAATTTGAGAGAGGAGGCGTGGGCCCATGCTTATTCGACATTTGTAACATATCAATTTTGTCATACACAAAGATAATTAATAGTGTTTAATACAAAATGTTGTGATAGTAATAGCTTTATAGATACTTTTACTTTCTTTATTCTTTTATGAAAGGCTATGTTGATTCCCAAGCTTTGGAGCCTGGATATATACTATATTGTAATGTTGGAGATTAGACTATTTTTCTTGAATGTCTAATTACTTAGTAAAAAAATACGTATACACTCAATAAAATTCACTTTTAGTGTCCCCCGCCCCTTCCCTAATTATATATTCTCTCCTTTCCTTTTTCCATTTGTTGATCATGAAGCACACCATTAAAGATACCATGAAAAGGTTGGAAATCATTATCCCCCTCTCTTTCCATTATGCAAAGCCAATGCCAAAGCCAAAGGGCCAACTCCTTTGATGAAAAGGTGGATTTGACCATGCACTAAGTTTTCCACAAAGTGAAAGCTTATGAGCCAAAGTGAACCAAAGTGAGCTTCTTCTTCTAATGTTTGGACCCACAACCCTTTTCAAAGTGGGTGGGTATAAATATAATAATTAACTCCCTACCCACAATAGTAAACAACATAATTAGTTTGATTCATCCATTTTATTTATTTTGGTATTTTGGGTTTTTTTATAATTAATATACCTTTTTCATGATAAATACATATTTTACTTAATTTGAAAGGTTTTCATTATTTTCTAAAAATTATGCTCACTATCATACTATTCAAAAATTATAATCACATATATGAATAATGACAATGATCCCGTATGACTTTATAAATCTAATTAATTATGCTTTCATCATTATCATTGTTAAAATTGTTAATGTGACAAAAAAATTCTCTTATTTTTTTCTCTTCCTCTTTATTCTCCAATTTTCTTTCGTGAACTAACTAGAATTTCATATTTTATCGATCTCTTTTTCACTTCTTAAGGTGAATTTAACAAGTTAACCATCACCAATTGAATTAAAGAAAAAAGTCAACAAATTTAACTAAATCTTAGTTAATTTAGTATATGAGAAGAAGAGATAGAAAGTGATCGAAATAATTAAAATATCTTTAAAGTAATAGTAAAGTAAAAAAATGTAGTTAAAATTATAAAGTTGAGGATGTAATTTATCTTTTAAAGATATATTGATAATTTTATAAATCTATAAAATGTACAAATATCGTGGAGTAAATAATATTAAGTAAGAATTTGTTTTGGAGAATGTATTCTAGGTCGGAATCACGGGGGTGGGACCCACCAAAAAAGCTTTTTTTTGTTTATTTCGTTTTGTATCCTATCGGAAGATTCCCTGGTTGACATTACACTTCAAAACAGGAGGAGTGATAAGGCAGATCAAATCACTGGCGTCGATTCAGTTACATCAAACGTCCGCAAAAGCATATCCCTTTTTACACTGAGGCGGTGCAAGTATGCCGAGTACTCTGTTCTTTGGATCCAAAAAGTGGCTTCTAAAAATTAATAATTAAACATATTTTTATGACAGTTTCGGATCATAGAATTAATTTCCCCACAGCTTGGACTGTCATTTCACGTATAAATTCAATAAATTTATCTCATAAATTATAAACTCACACTAATTTATATAATCGTACTAATTATTTAAGCCTTTAGATATTTTAGTGATTTTTACCATAACAATATTAAAAATTATTTTAAAATATTACTCAAAATAAAGAAAAATGTAACATTTTTGGGTTACAAATTTGACCTTTTAGTAGAATGACTAATAGCAAAAATAATCCAAATATTTTCACAAATTTATAATTTAATCGAATCATTTTAATTTTGGCATTTAGATGTAATTTTATCCAATACGTAAAATTAATTTAGTTTTAGAAGAAGTATGTTTATGCTGACATGGCATGGCATGAGTTATATAATAATAATATTTATAAAATCTACATGCACACATAAATAAATAAAAGATGAACAGTCGACGACAATTCTTGATCATTTTGCTCTAGCCGTCGTGACTGGGCCATCCAACCCTTCTTAGCGAGTTCTCGAAGGAAGTCTAGAACCACTAGCAGCTTCTCTAGGCCCACCACCAAGGGAACTAGATAGAGCATGCTCTGCCCTAACCTCGCTCACAACAATTCCACAAGATCAGCTAGCATGGAAATGTGAGGGATTAAGACCTTAATTTGGTCAGAATTGTGACAGAGTCTGTCGTCCAACACCTCATCAAAAAGCTCTACGTCCTTGCCAAAGGTTGCGATTGTGAAGGCCTAGCCATTGAAGGTGGCTAGGGCTTCGAAGAAATCCGAAATCCCAAATTTGGGAGTGAAGGCTATGGCAACAAAAGCAGTTGAGAGGAGGAGTAGCTTGATCACCGCTAGGGTGGGATAGGTGGAGACAAAGGAAGGCCTTAGTGTGGGGCATGGTTTGGATGAGGATAGTGACCAAGAGGAGGTGGGAGAGCCTCAACGTGTAGTTTTGAGGCGTCGTGAAGACGACAATATGATCGGTGGCGACACTGATGCTGCGATGAAGCAATAGAGGGTGAGAAATGGATGTTAATTTTAGGAAGTAGGAGGCTATTTCTAGTTCTGATAGCACATGGTAGAGGAGTGGGCTATTGAAATCCCCAACTCCTTCACACATGTCATAAGAAATCAGCATGAAATCACATCTTTTAAATTAATTTTATGTATTAAATAAAATTATATTAAATTGAATCAATTTGAATCTAATTATCAAAATACAAATAATTAAATTAAATTACAAATTTATGAAAAATTTGGAGTTATTTTTACTATTAGCCCTTATTAGAAATATGTGACTCATCGGCCAATTGATAAATAAGTAACTGCCACGGTAAGTTTGTGACTTGTCAACTAGTATTGTATATGAACTATGAATGCATATATCTAGTGTAGCTTGCACGCGCGCGCATATACAGATAGAGAGAGAGAGAGAGAGAGAGAGAGAGAGAGGACAAGAGAAATTCCAAATGTGGTTTATATATTATTATTATAACAATAAGACTAGTTGTCTCACTCTCAGAATAATACAGCTCATGTCAAAAACATGTCACACCAAAGCACCCAAAATCTCTCCCCCAACCCTCACAGAGGCACACAAAGTTCGGTGGGGTCCACCAAACTGTGGGCCCTCACAGACCCCACAGAACCTACCTTACACCGCCACTACACTATCAATATATGTACTATTATTATTATTATAAATCCAGCTCGGATCGGCCGCCGGCGCAGGTGCTTAACGAGCCTGAAAGTAACCGCTCTTCCCTCCTTTCTATACAAGGGCAAAAAAAGGAAAACCATAAAAAAATATATCACCAGTGGAAGTTCCAATTCTCTCTGCTCGCTACGTGGCGCCGCGACAGCGTTCCTTGTTATTAATTGACTAAAGCCGGGGGCTTCTCTAGTGAGTTGCGGCGGCGACGGCGGCCGGGGTGGCGCCTATGATGGAGCTAGGGGCGGAGACGGAGGCGATGGCGGCGGCCACGTAGTCTTCCGGGAAGAGGAATTGGTCCACAATCATGGTGCTTGGCTCCGCCACCAGGCTCTCCCAGGCGCCGCCGGCTTTGCCCCGCCGCTTCAGGAACGCCTCCGTCGCGTCGATCCGGTGGAGGTTCCACTCCATCTGGTTCTGCAGCCTGAGAATGTTCTGCAACTGGCAGCAAGCTAATTTGCAGGTGTTCGACTTGATCTTCTCGATCGCTTCTTGGAGCAGAGTGGCCTTGGTTTCTTCATCGCCGGTCGATTCGGCTCTCAAAAACTCGTCCATTTCCGGAACTCCAATAGCTCGGCGGATCCCGCGGGTATAATCCGCTTCCGGATCGAAGATTTCCCTGACTTCGTTTACCAAACCGTCTCTGATCATCCGGTCGACTCGCTCCGATACGAATGAGTGAAGAACGGGCAAGGAAACGTCAACCCAAAGAAAGCAGAAATCGTATTTAGACTGGAATTCAATGTCGTCGTTCACCAGGGCCTTGATGTACGAATTGGAGCCGCCGGCGATGATCGGGAGGCGGTCGCGGCTGACGATGGCGTCGATGGCGAGAGACGCGTGCTGGCGGAAATCGGCGGCGGTGAAGTCGGCACTAGGGTCGACGAAGCCGAGCAAGTGGTGGGGGATGCCGTGGCACTCTTCTTCGCTGACTTTGTTGGTGACTATGTCGAGGCCTTTGTAGACTTGCATTTTGTCGGAATTGACAATCTCGGCGGGGAAGCGGGCGGCGAGGTCGATGGAGAGCCTGGATTTTCCGGTGCCCGTGGCGCCCATAACCACCACTACCTTGTCCTTGCGCCGCCGAGTGATGAATGGTTCCATGTTCAGCCCCCCCGGGAAGCTCACCAGAGGCTGCGCCTGCTTGCAGGCAGAGAGAGAGATTCTTATCATATATATATATATATATATATATCAAAATCCTGCTAATTGCTGGCAAAGAGAAAGGGGGGAGGGCGAAGAAACAGAGTATAAGAACATGATCAAATTCTATAAGAAGAAGAAGAAGAAGAAGTGAAAGAGAAACAGAGTAGAAGAAGAGCGACTGAATGTATATCTACAGAGTCGCTGCCAGCATATATATATGTATGTAATGTAGATTAGGTCCCTTGAGCTTGGCAAGCTGAGTTGCAATAAGACATCCGAGATCTTCTATTTATAGCGCTGGCAGATGGCCCACCCACAGCTCCTTTCAGTACGCCATATTGTTATATTGTTACCAATATACTTTTGAGTAATAATAAAATAAAATATATCTACATTAACTAAAGGTAGTCATAGTATAATTATTAATTACTTATATTAATAGTGTAATTATATTCATATATTATATTAATAGTATAATATAAAATAATATAATTATTTGCTATAAATAATATGTTTCGTAAGATTATACTTGCTATAATTATTAGTATAGTGTGTTAGAAATCAGTATATTAATATATGATATCCAAATAAATCGTTATCAGTTACACTTAATGTGTTTAATATAATATCTTTATATTTAAGAATTAATTAAATATTACTTATTTACAATATTATTTGTCTACTCGTGAGAGTCATATCTAACATCTTATCAGTTGTCTTCCCTTTTCACTCTCTTTTTTGTTTCGAATATATATATTCTAATTTTTTAGATTGAAAACTAGTTTTCTACACATCTAATTAACATTGGAAGGCATGATTTAGATTTTTGTAAAAAAATAAAAATAAAAAAAGAAATCACTTTGCATGACTAAACAGCGGGTATATTCCTAAAGAGACAATAACAAGACAATATTCACATTCACATTCATAGGTTTGGACAAAAGCTTGAGCCTTGAGGCATAGCATTGTAAAAGTTACCCTTTAACAGTGGATTCTATTAGCTAGCTAGGGACATGTCCTAAAGTTTTACTTCCTATATATACACCAAATTAATAATGTTTTCCACATAGATTCTTCCCGTGTTCTCACTTTGCTGCATATTTAATATTATTATTTTAAAGAGTACAAATAGAATCACAGCATAGAAATTAAGCAACTAAACTTCAACCCCTCTTTTCTTACGAGAATAAAGCTACTGGACAAGACAAAGCAGAGGTTATGTATCTTAGCACAAATTGCTTATTAATTAATTAATATTACTTGTTTCATGTCTAATCATTTGACTTTGGTCCTACAAGAAATACATAAATAAATAAAGAATTGGTACATTAAATATACATAAAGGGCAAAGTGTTAATTACCCGATTTGTTCCATTAAGGAATTAAAATATTAGTCTTTTTCTTTTCTTTTTTCCAATATATTTAGCTACCTTCATTCACTAATCATCCAAGAAACCAAAAATTGAAGCTAGGGTTGCGGGTCTTTGTTTTCGTTGCATCTTCTTGTCGATCACCCCTCTAAAATAAAATTTAAACCAATTGTATATATATAAAACGTAATAATTATAATATAATATAACAAAACAAGTGTCGATCACACCTCTAAAATAAAATATAATCTAGTTGTGTATATTTAAGATGTAATAATTATAATATAATAATACAACACAACAATTCGTAGAAATTTTCATTCATGAAATGATATATTATTAATTTCAGTAAATAAAAAATAAAATGAATTGAGGAAGAAACAGAAGGGATATGTGTGGTTGAAAGAAAATAACTTTTGTGGGTGTTTATATATAGAATTAATTTTTCCTTTTGTATATGGCAATTGGTAAATGGCTGGACGGGGAATCCATGGAACACATAAAAGGTGAGGGAACAAAGTTGGCAAATGCTAATGAATTTGAAATTTGAATCCTCCACCCCCCCCCCCCCAAAGAATCATTATTTTTCCTCATCAATCTTCATTATGATTTCCTTATTTCAATTCTGTCTATCTTTATGACTAGTTAATTAAGTATTTCTAGAACCATTATTTTTGAACTCAAATTATTAAACCTTACAATATCAATTAATTATTATTATTGGTAACATCTACATATATATATATATCTATATATATATATATATATATACTGGTGGAAGCAAGAAAAACAAAATGATTCCAAAAGTATCAATGCCACGGTGAAACAACATGTACATCTTGCAAAGGAATTGATACTTTAGTAATATTTAGCAATTTACTATGACTAGGGTACTTCAAACAAGACCTATTGTCTCTCTACTCATTAGCCATAGACTTACAGTAGAGAATTAATGAGATGCTATATATAGCTACAGCTCCTTAGTCTTTTTTTTTTTTTTTAATTTTATTTTGCCTTTCTTTGTGAATCATAGGTGGCATGTGAAGTTCTTTCTTTATTTCATTTTCACTCTAATCACCTACGAGGAAAAGAATCTAAAGTTTATTTACTTTTTTATTATAAAAAATAGAAAGAAAGAAATTTTATATTGCTATCGATCCTAAAATATTATCTTCCAAAATATGTATATATATCTAAAAATAATTGGGTGCATTGTTGAAACATGAGAACAATCTCAAATTGAAATGAAATTAATCAATAAAAAAGATGGTCTGATTTATAATTTAAGAAAGTGTGTGTGTGTGTGTGTTAAGAAATTGCCAATTACATTGGCTTGATGGTTTTGGGCATCAATCCTTGAAGAACTTCAAACTAGGAACCAATTGTGCTTAAGTCTTACTATGATGAAGATAATTTAGAAAGCTTTAAACAAGAGTATCATGTGAGACCAAAGAGCATGGCCCTGGTAGGTGGCCTAATTAACAAATAAGTGTCGATTAACTAGGCTAGTGGACCAGAAATCCACAAGAACAATGATTAGGGGAGGAAATTTTAACATTATCTACAAGCCAACTAGAGATGAATTTTAATTAATGAAATTAGGAGAGAATTTAAAAATGTAGTCAAACCATCAGAGTTGAAGGAATTATTCTTTTTGCATGTTTTTAACTCTTAAAATGGCTGGTCGCATGATTAGCCTCGTGCGCCGCGGGGAAGAGGGAGGCTGAGGCTGAGGCTGAGGTTGGGCTGACTCCTTCCTAATCAAATCAAACTCAAAAAAGAAAGCACCAGCGCCAGCACCAGCGCCACTATAACACAAGAGTAGTACTGAGGGATGTAAATTATATAATTAAAGGATTAGTCATCATAATCTGTCTTTAACGAAACCTTTAACTTGTAATTGTATTGCTTCCCATTTTCTCATCGATTATTCAAATCATCGAAGGGACAAACTAGCTGCTTGCTTAATCATTCCATTAACTTTGAGTGGAGCAACTAGCTAGTAGTATAATTATTATAGCATTTTTTTAAGTTAATTAGGTGCATCCATTCGAAAGAGAAGAAAATGACCCTCCTCCAAACGGCGCCATATATATGTTTACACTTGTCTAAACCAAACTCGAACGAGATGGCTACTAATTAGCTGGGCATACCCCAGAGGTCGACTCAATTCTTTTAGGCTCGAAAGCCATGGTACACTCCTAATCAGCTTTTCAATTAACAGCCAGCCACAAAAACCTGAGAGAGATAACCATGAATTTAAGGTAATAATAATAATATTATACTTTTTATGCACAACCGTTGCTTTCACACACTGATTATAACCTTAAAGAATCCATGCAAAACCGGCGCCTAAGATAACATATTTTATACCCCCAACCAATTTGCTTTTATCTTAATAGTTTAATTAGGGGTGGTTTGTTAATTTTGGACCACTTCTTTTGATTCGAATAGCCCCACTTAACATTCATAAGAACTTCTTCATCACGAATTTTTCCCTTTTCCTTTCTTTCTTTTGTAGTTTAAGAAATACTCAGCATGCGTGAATAGTGAGTTATATTATGTAACTTTCTAACAATTTTATATTTTAAGATTTAGGACCTTCTATTTTTAAAAAAGGAAGTCAGGCTTATCATTTCGTTTAACTTTTTAAACACACCCGATAGCACTTTAATTAGTTAGTTAATTAGGGCATCATCAACTATATGGAGAACTCATCATTTTATGTTTTTTCCTTTTCTGAAAGAGATGAGAATTTTATTAAAAACACGCTCAAGAATATATCCTATATTATTAATTTCCTAATAAAGTCGTAAATGAGTTGAACCATTCACAAGGGACGAATACAAAGTGGGGGAAACTGCCCCACCATCTAAAAGAAGAAACCCTAACACTAGATAAACTTTAGATTTGTCATCGATTTGCCCTCGTAACTTCCACTATCTTCTTAAAGAAAATCATAATACTTGGCTCAATTTCAAATATGTCATCTAAAAGAAGTTTTTAATTTCTCTTTTATCTCTGCTATTTGAGTTAGTTAACGTGTCTTCTCATTTTCGACCTTTAGAGACTTCAACATTATTCTTAATTTTACTTTCTATTTATTTTCAATTCAGTTTAACAGTCTCCAATTCTTCATTCTTTTCTTTTTCTAAACCATTTTTAATAATGAATTCTTTCAAGAAAAATTATTAATTTTATTTTTAATCATGTTTGTTGCATGTATATAATATTATATATATATATAATTACTTGATTTGCCTCCTCTATAAATGTCAAAGTTAGCACCCACGTTTGTAAAATCTCTCTCTTTCTCTCGTTGTATTTGTATCTATCTCACTCTAGTTGCATACTTGTATTTGTATGCTCCATTTACAGATTTTTCTTTTTTACAAATTAGAGTTAAACTCTGGATTGTTAGTTATTTTGTCATTTGTTTATTGCCTTAGATTTTTTTGAGTAGAAATGTAGAATTTTTGTATATATGTGCTCAGGGGCGGAGGCTAGACATGGCCAAAATTGAACCGAACCGGCGGTTCGAACCGGAACCGGACCGGCCGGAACCGGACCCGGAACCGGCCGAACCGGAACCGGAACCGGAACCGGACCGAACCGGCAAAATTCGGTTCGGTTCCGGTTCGAGGTTTCGCGAACCGGAACCGCCAGTTCCGAACCGCCGGTTCAGAACCGGTTCCGAACCGGTTCCGAACCGCCGGTTCCGAACCGGCGGTTTGTTGTAATTATTTTTCATTTCTATTTTTTATTTTTTATTTTTCACATTTATAAAAATTAATTACTTGTATTACATACTTGTTTAATTGTTTTAATTATTTTTAATGAAATTATTACTTATATTTCTTCAATTTTTAGTAGTGTTTTTTATTAAAAATATGGTTGACAATATCTATATTTACAATTACATTTAACAATTAAAAATCGAAACCAAACCGAACCGAACAACGGAACAAGGACCAAAATTGAATACAACAATATTTAAAAAAAATTAAAAAAATTCAGTTTGAACCGGAACCGGAACCGTTGACCGAACCGGCTCAAACCGTTGACCGAACCGGTCCAAACCGTTGACCGAACCGGCACGAACCGGAACCGGAACCGAACCGTCCCAAACCGCCCTTGGGCGGTTCGGTTCAGGTTCAAAGATTTCTTGAACCGGAACCGGCGGTTCATGAACCGGAACCGGCGGTTCATGAACCGTGGCCATGTCTAGGCGGAGCTACGCCCAGCCAAGGGTGGGCAATTGCCCACCCTGCTTTTTTAAAAAATGTTATTATATGTATATAATTTATTTTTTTTAAATGTTTTCTGAATATCAGTAGCACCCCGCCCTTCACTTGCCCATTTTGTTTTTAAAAAAATATTATTATATATAATTTAATTTTTTAATATTTTTTTTCTAAATATCAGTATCATCCCACCCCACTCATGCCCAATTTTTTTAAAAAATTTTTGGAACCCATGTTCTTCCCCTTCTCTCTCCCTTAGCCCACCCATGCTCATGGCATTGTAAATAACACCAATGGAATCTAAAGCTGTGACATTGTGAGCCATTTAATCAATTTTTAATTTTTAAACTCATATCAATAACTATTCTACATTTATATGAATACTTGTGTCTGTCTTTCTTGTAAATCATTTGATATTAATATCTCAAAAGAGAATACTTTTTTCTATTTTAGGAAGAAAAAATATAAGAAGGGTCAATATATGAAAAAATATAGAATGTTTTTATTGTTATTAGTTAAATTATGAGAAGATCACCCGTTCTGAAATGCTATTTTTTTGTCTTTTTTTTTTAAATCTAAACTCAATTTAATTAAATTAAATTGATTTAATATTACTTTATAAAAAATTTAATTTTGAACTCTTATCAAAGTTAATAATTATTAACTGGGATGTGAGTTGTATATTCTTTAACAATTGGAGTACATGGTGTCTCCGTGTTTTTCTTCAGCATGTCTTTAGATTTCATTCGCCCACATGTCTCGGGATTTCACTCACTCACACGTCTTCTTCTTCTTTTTCTTCTTTTTATTCTCTTTCGTTTGTTTTATTCCTTCTCTATCTGTTCTACGAAAGCTTTGTAAATCACATATTTTGCAAAATACGATCATTGGATTTTAAATTTGATCACATTATCACTGTGAAATTAATCCTGATTTACAATAAGGTAAGTTTTTTTAGTTTTATTAGCTTTATTTTTAGTATAGATTCGTGAGGTATTTATGTATATATGCTAATTATGTGTGATTTTTAGGTTAACAATTTGTAAGTTTATCTAGTCTTTTTGAAGGAGTTTGTAAACTCTTATGCAAATTTTTAAAATATTCAAAATCGATTTCACCCAAAAATCAACCTTATTCTAGAATTGGATCCGAGCATCATCGGTGATTTTGTCGATAAACTTGGACCAGTCATGTTTGGCAGACATCAGCATTAAGCGTGGATAAATTAGATTTTTTTTTTTTTTTACTATCTGTATTATTTATTAAGTAGTAATAATGAGAAGTGAGTTGACAGAAATGAAGACTTTTTTCAAGATGTTGTTTTCATCAATCAAATATATTTATTTAAATTTTAAATATATAAAATAATTTAAATAGGTAAAAAATAAAATAAAATTAACATTTTCAGTGATTAACAACGGTCGTAAAATTTATTAATTTAATAGTTAAAAATAAATTTTACGATGATTTTTGAAAAATTATCATAAAATTGAGAAAATAATTTAATAATTAAAAATAAAATTAAATAATTTAAATTTTTAAAATTTTTTTCAATATTATTTTATTTTTGCCCATCCTGTATAAATTTCTTGGCTCCGCCCCTGTATGTGCTGCTTTTCATAAGAATTTATCAGTTTTATATTTAATCATGCTTGTTTTGTGTATACATAACTTTTGTATATTTTTAAATTATTATAATAATATCATTAAATTTAATATGTTTAAAACTATTATATATATTAATTTAATCATTTAATATAGTATAATGTATGCATATATAATAAAGTAAAATATTAAATTAGGTTTAACCAAATACATCATATAAATAGTTGACTTAAAAATTAAAAACCCTAAGACTGAAAAAGAAAACTATGAATTATGATTTGTGAATTGATAATTGAAAAGGAAAAAAACAAAAAAGAGACCAAACCGCCCACATGCACCGCCCATTAGTGCTTTTGTTCGTCGTTGTACACCTTTCTCCCTCTTTATTGTCACCGCACACCTTCTTTCTCTGTCGTCAACACTACACAACCTCTTCTTTAATGGTTATTGAACTTGAGATGTCAAACTTAGATACTAGCTCACTAAGTTGAGCTTGAATTTAGCAAAGCTCGGCTCGATTTAGTTTAATTGCAAACGCTAGTCAAACTTAAAATCATAAGGAACCCAATACATTAACTTTATTTGAAATTCACACCCCAAAACCTCAACTTTCAATAGGTTGTAAACAAACATTTCCTATTTGAATTTGATTGCTGCAAGATTTAAACTTTAGACTTAAAAGTGAACAACCCTTGAGATAACAGATTTTGCTAAAAAAGTGACCACCGAATTTGAAGGACCCAAAACATACGAAAAAGATATAACTCTCAAGAATTTCAACAGATTTGATTATGTTGTTCAACACTAAAATGACACTGCCATGTCAGGACTACAGTTCAAATTTCAGGACTTAGAACTTCAACAAACATTGAATCTTAATTAGAATGATATTCTCACCACTCTCATAAAAAACTTAGCCCATAAAATGAGATACACGGGTGGATCACTTTATATCAGATTTAATACCAAAAGTAATCTTCAGCATCGGACGACGGCACTTTCTATTTGTTTCCACTTGGTCTGTTCTTCCCTCTAGTTCGCAATCATGATTGATCACCCGGCAATAAGTGTCTTATCCCAATTTTGATCCATTGTTAAGTGCAGAAATATTGAAAATTATTTTTTGAATTATCGAGCTCAGCTATTTTAGGCTGATTGAGAATCTCTTTGATCAAATTAAGATAATGACATATCTCAAATAGATATTGAATTCTTGAGAATGAAATTCGAAAATTAAATAGTCACCTCGATATATTCTTTATTGTATGTATGTGTAATGAAATTATTATAATAAAATAATTAATTTACACATTATTATACAAAAATAATAATACTATTGTTTAAAATATTCAACCTGCTTCTGTGTAATATTTATATTACTTTTATTTATGATTTGTATATTGTCTAAGATGTTATTTTGTTAAATTATAAATTTTAAAAACAAAAATTAAGGCCCGTTAGGCCTGCCATCGGGCCGGCCCGCATGACTTACGCCCAAACGGGCCGGGCTGTTACCTCTGTACTGCCTTAACAGTAGCATTCTTGTCATGGTTTGCGGAGGAGGAGATATGGGCTTTGCATTTGCATGTTTTTTCTATTTATATTAAGACACTGATTGTTAATTCAAATATAAATTAAAAAATATAAAAAATATTTTAAATTTTTATTTTTTTAATATATTTATTAAATTTATTGACAAAGAAAATAAATCACATAATTTTTTATTTGATATTTTTTAGATACGTTTATTTATTTTTCTCTAAATGAGCATATTTTAAATTTTACAGATAAAATAAAAAAACACATATGTTCTCTAATATATTTTAGAAAATTTAATAAATAATTTAATAAAAATCTTGTAATATTTCTCAAATTTATCTTAATTATTCTATATTTTGATTTGGACAGCATTTTAACTTTATCTTGATATAATTTTATCTTACTAATTTTATCTTGAAATTGTTGGAATGGATTTTCAATTTTTATTATTTGATTTAGATAATTCTTAAATTAATTTAATTAGTCTTTAATTAATTAAATAGTAATATATATATATATATATATATTTAGCCTTGCAATTGCATGCGGAGTTATGCTGTTCATCACCGTTAACGATCACCAGGGAAACTCGATCTTGTGTGTGGACTTGTATACACGCAAACGCATATGTTGAAATGATACAGATTCACAATGCTCCATGAATATGGATCTCTCGCCGGTAACTCCGTCTTCAACAACTGCCACCTCTTGGTTTTCCGGCATTGTCCGCGGCCGTCCAGAGCGGTCCAAAAGCATCAAAATCGCCGCAAACTCGGCCGCTTCCGGTGACGCTGTCGGTCCGATCCACCAGACGAACCAGATTCAAGGAGTGATGTTCAGGTACGGACCGAAGCCTATTCAGGTATGTACGATTCTCTCTTCGATCAATTAGGCTGCGAATGCGCTTTCTTTTCATTTCAACTGATTTCGTTCGAGAAAATGAGATCTCATAGGCTGTTGCTTCTGAAGCTTCTAGAGAGGGGAAATGCTATTCATACACATTCTGCTTCCTCTTATGGCGCATTGAATTTGAAATGTATACAGGATTGTTCGAAAGTTTTGACTTGTTACAAGGAGAAGAGTAACTATATTCTTTAAATTGCTAGCGGAAATGTTGTGCATCCAATATGAGAGTTAGTGCTTTCTCGGTGACTAATTATGTGCTTTCTCAGCTTACTTATATCAGGTTAATTAAATTTAAGCCTCTGTCCAGGCAAATCTCCCACTTGTCAAAAACAAAGAAAGGAAAAAGAGAAACCTTGCCTGCCTTGAAGTTTGAGTTTCCATAATATTTTAGTTATTCTGTAGGGAATTAATGATACAGAGGTTAGGTTGGTTGAGTTTCAATTGGCTCCTGATGGTATACGTCCAGTTTCTTTAATGGGTAACAATGAAAGAACTAAGAATTCTTCTTTTACTTGTGTGACTCATATTTTCTACTACGTCCTCTTATTATTCTACTCTTCGATTTCAAGGAAAATCAGGCAGATTTTTGTCAGCTTACTTGTGGTCTCTCATGACCCTTTATGGTTAGATCGTCTCTTTTACCATCTTCTTCTCTGATGATCACGGAACTCTTGTTTTTTGTACAGGTTGCATTTAGAACAGGAGAGTATAAACGAGAAGTAATTTTTATTGGTGGACTAAATGAAGGATTTTCAGCAACTGAGTATGTTAGTGTTCTTGAGTCCGGATGGTTCCTCTTGTAGCGCATTGAGCATGAATTTGTGTCATAACTGTTATTTCTTTCATTCTATTTTCCTTACCAATTTGAAAATAATTAAAAAAACAAAAGTTTGCCGATCTCCTAGACTCCTCAAAGAAGTTAGGTAAACGCAAGTTCAAAATAAGATGAAGTTTTAACTCCAGCAGAAGCATACACGCCAAGAAGTATGCTCTTAGAAAACCAAATCTATATCATAGCATTGCTGTTAAGCTTGCTGTTAAGCAGAAATCATTTGTTGCCTACTCGAAGGAACTCATTCATAAGTAGTTCTCGCATTTCCAACTGCTATGCTTGAAATAGAACTTATAGAGGAAAGGAAAAGAAAAGGAAGAATACAGGAAAAAAGTAAATGAAATTAAAGCTACATTTATCTATTGTTTAAGTTGGGTTAGAAATGAGAAGAAAGATATTTGTAAAAAATTCATTTTTTGGTTTAATTGTCCAATTAAATTGCTACTCTTTTTTTCCCCTTGAGAAATCCTCCTTCCAAACATAGGATAAGATTGCCATCCAAAATATGTTCGTGTTTGAGTAATTCAATTTTCCATTTATTTTCCCCTCTTGGAATTCTTG
Organism: Diospyros kaki; assembly: GCA_036245055.1. Taxonomy (NCBI): domain Eukaryota; kingdom Viridiplantae; phylum Streptophyta; class Magnoliopsida; order Ericales; family Ebenaceae; genus Diospyros; species Diospyros kaki. The sequence goes on along the minus strand of BSEG01000016.1, from coordinate 4,889,833 downwards.
GTTCCGGATGTAGCAGAAATGATGCATATATTTTCTAATGCAGATACTTGGAACCTCTGGCAATTGCTTTACAGAAAGAAGAATGGTCTCTAGTTCAGTTTCTGCTCTCATCTTCTTACTGTGGATACGGCATCTCAAGCTTGCAACAAGTAACTCCTCATCGAAGCATTTGAAAAAATCTCTGGATTTATGCTTATTCTCAACTCATGAAAGCATTTTGTCACTTATTTCTCTGTCTAATTTCTTAAGGTGGCAAGCTACATGCATAATTGCTTTATTATTTGTGTGAATGCCATGCTTACTGTCCAGTGTGCAGTGTCATGACATCCTTCTGGATCTTAAACTCCATTCACCTAATCATCGATGTCAATGTTGTTTAGGTTGTTTTATGAATCTTAGAGTTCTTATTTGTAAGGTGCGTAATACCTTTTGGCCTCTCATTTGTTGTGGGACATCTGAGTCCTGCTGGTCTACTTAGTCTGTAAACATCAATAAGGTACTCGAGCATGTTCCTGAGTAGCAAGAGAGAATAGAGTGATCTTCTGAAATATCTAAATCCTGTCTGAACTATTTAACCAGGAACCATCATTAAGGTATTCAAGCATGCCCCTGATTAGCAACACAGAATAGGCTCGTTGTAGTTAGCTGGAATGCTGATCATTCCAATGGACTTGGAACTGAACATGGTGTGCCACAATACTATAGACATAGAGTGTGGAGGACTGATCCCGGTCTTCATGTTTCCAAGGAATTTGTGTTCTACGCATAAGTGATCTTATTTGAAAATTTGGTCGTTTATGTACTATGTAAAAAACAAAACGAAAAGAAAACAGCCAGGTGCGGAAGCATTATTAAGCATTGATAGTTAGATTAGTAATTGACCAGAGTATAGAACTGTCAAATGAATAATGCCTTTACTAATAAATAGTTGATCCGGTGCTTTATGGGGTGATATTCCTGGTAAGGTTCAGTAAAGCACTTTAATATGTAGTTTTCTTCAACCTTTAGGGTCACTAAGTTAGACCGGCAAGAAAAACAAAAAGGGAAAGGAATTTGTTGTTTCTTGTAGTGAAAGTTCAGTTCTTCTCCCATTCCTTCATTTTTGAAGTGTTATCTTGATTATCATGCTTTGATGCTGAGAGTGAATATCAGTCTTAGGAGAATGTTATTTTGCCCTATTACTGCTCATCTGCATCCACAATCTTTTGTTAATACCCGTGATGAGATGCTTGATCTACTGTTTTCTTTCCTTTTCTCTCTCTTTCTTATTTAAGTGCACTTAAGAAGCTTCGCTTCTGTACTTGAATCACACTGCAGGATGCCATGGAAGTTGACGAATTGATCCGTTACTTAATAAACAAGGAGGACTCTGAGGGTGTGATACTGCTTGGCCATGGTAGTGGCTGTCAGGTGAGTCCCTATTGCTTTTATTTGGTTTTCTTCTTCTTCATTTTTTTTTTTTTTGCCCCTTTTCTTTTTCCCCTTCAGTTTAAAAAACTTACATGCACCTAATATCCAAAGTTAGCTAACTTTCGTTTGAAACATACGTAGGATATCATACATTATGTCGGCGTTCAGAATTGGTCGACTATGTTTCTTTTGACCCGCCTGGTACAATGGATCCGAAGAACGTATCTGTGATATCTGGTATTTGATTTTCTAGGCCTCGTCTTCGTCCCTACAAGGTACTCCGAAGCTTAAGTTAATAAGTGAGTCTGTGGGGAGTTCAGAGAGAAAGAATGTGTAAATTGGAAAAGTCAGTCCTCCCCTTCTTACCAGAGTTGGCCTATATATATATATCGTGGGATGTCTCTCCTCAGACGTAGCATGTCTGTCCTAGGAGATGGGACGGAATTCCTAATGCCGGCGAAGGATGTCCATGCTGTAAGAAGGTACCGATGGAACCTTCATTAATGTGGATGAGACCAGTCATTAAGGGCGAGAGGACCCGTCATTTAATGAAGATGGGATTGGAGGCGGGCGCGCGAAAATCCAAGCTCTGTGGTAATGATGTCGTTACGAAAAGGCCAAGATGGGACTAACATGGGCTAGCCAGGGGGGCCGGGAGTGATGGGCCTAGGCTGCATGGCTGGGGCGGCCCTCGACCTGTTGCCTCATCAGCTCGTCAGGATTTTGGCCTTTTATCTCGCGAGCTGGTTAGCTGAGCCGGTAACCAGCGAGGTCGCTGGTGAGCTCGCTTGGATGGCATTGTTCCGAGCCGAGCTTCGGCCATGCGCGAGCTCGCTTTGACAGGTTTCAGCTTGAGGCCCATCTGCTCCTTTGACAGTTGTACCGGCCCAATAAGTTGGGCCCAGCCCTCATAGAGTAGGACGGAAAATACCCATAACATTAACCCCCCTAGCTCGTAGTGCGACATTCGAACTGGGAGCTGATATGTTCCGGCTATCCCTGTAACCAAAGTGTCTTTTCAACTTTCCGCCTGATCGCGTCATATCACACTGTTTTATGCAGCACGTCTTGTCTGCGGCGCATTTAATGCGCACGTTTCCCATAACCGTTCAATCATCTTGTCCGTAGGATCCACACCTTTGCGCATCGCCGTTGGATCTGGGGAAGCTCGTCGGTTTTTCCATCCGACGGTGGTGTACCCTTAACTATAAAAGGGGGGATGGAAGCTTACCCTCCTCTCCTTCTACTGCATCATTTCGAAAACTCCTTGGACTACTGAAACCATTTTCTCCCCGACCCCAAAGTTCCATCGTTGCAGATCTTGCGATTCCCTCGTCCTTATTCTTCGACGGTTTTTTGCATTCAAACCCAGCAACCATTCATCAGAAAACTGTAAGTTTCTTGGACCCCTTTGATATATCTTGTTTTCAACCTTGCCTCATCTTCTTTTTTATTCAGCCTCCATATTGCGCCGTTCGGCGATGGTGGTCTGTTCCACAGGAATGGTTCCTGGTAATCCTAGGGGGTCCTGTTAAACTCAGGAACCTCGGCTCCGGTCTTCCCCTTTTCTTCCTATCTCCTTTTTTTTTTTTTTTCATTTTTTGGGTCATGCCCTGTTGCGAAGCGCGAGGCCTGATATTTAGAGAGTTTCTTAGGTGCTTCTGACTCGCCACTCTGATTTGACCTTCTTTTCCCCCTCCTTTTTAGATGTCTACATCAGGTCGGAAGCGCCGCAACATCGGGGTGGAAGACGACGACACTTCCAGCTCGTCGAGCGCCGGAGGGAGGGTGCTGCCGCGAGCTTCACGAAGTGTGGTTTCGTCTGACTCTGAGGTTGCCGAGAGGATTCCTCAACGCACCGCCTCAACAGTGGTTGCGCGAGCTTCCGAGAAGCGTGCGGCTCGCGAGGTTTTCAAATGTTATCATTCGAAGATGACGTTTGCTGAGCTGAAGTCGTGCGCCTCAGAGTACAGGTTCCCCTACGGTGCTCGCGTGATGGTGCCTTCACCTGGCGACCACGCTGCTTTCCCTCCCGTAGGATATGTGGCCGTTAGCCCGCAGCACTTAGAATTTGGCCTTAGGTTCCCACTCCATTCCTACCTCGTCACCATTCTAAATGATCTAAAGCTTGCTCCCTTTCAACTAACCCCAAACTCCTATGCCCAAATAACCTCCTTGGCCTTACTCTTTAGAAAAAACGAACTCCCTTTCCCTACTCCCAAAATTCTTAGATACCTTTACTCTTTCAAGGGTACCAAGGACGGGCTGTATTATATGGCAGCTCGTTCGTCCGACCATAAGAGACTTTTGCCACAAGGGAAGGCAAAGGGTAGGTCCAACGTAGGGGACTATAAGTCCCATTGGTTCTACATCTCTTGTTGCTCCCTTCACGATCTTAACAACTTCAGCTTTGTCCTTATGCCGAGTGAGTGGTCTTTCAACTCGTCCCTATGATTGTGAACTGTTTGTATACTCTGTATTCACGAATTTTCGTCCGTCTTGATTTTGCAGGTGTTACTAGTGGGAAACCCGAACTGACCACTTCCGAGGCGACAGGACTAACAAGTGCTTCCGAGGCAAAGACTGACGAAGACGATTGTGAGTTTACAGACTGCCTGCTTAGGGATTATTAGCTCGCTCCTCCCCTGGACTTTAAAGAGATTAGGAAAGAAAACATCGGGATCCGGGGTCAGAGGGAAATAAGGTCGGCCCTGGACATTGCTGATTTCGGGGTGGATCTGGTGGGAGAAAGTCGAGTTCGCGAAGAAGTCATTGTTGCAGCCCCGCCACCATTATCGGGAGCAATGAAACTTCAACTCCAGCGCCCTGGGGCTCCTGCAATCACGAGTATGCCCGAGGCTGTTCGCGCGGTCTCCTCTCCGGCAAAGGCTCGAGCTGGGGGGACCCCTGATGATGCGGAAGGTGCGAGCCACGGCCCTGTAAACTTGCCAGGCCCCGATCCCGTATCGACAGCGGCGGGTTCCTCGGAACCTGCTCCTGCTGGCGCCTCCTCGCGACCTGAGGCTGATGCGACGACGGCGACTGGCGAAAAGAAGGTGATCCGCGAGGAGATTCCGAGTGGAAAGAGGAAGACTCCACCGGTCCCGCAGATCGCCCAGCAATCTCGGGCTGATAAAAGAAAGAAAACGGACGCCGCTGCTGCGCCGAGCGCCTCCATGGTCACGGCTGGCGGAACGTACTTTACCCCCTCCTGGACAATTTGAACAACGTCCTCGGCAACTATGCCAGGAATTTGGACAGGAGGGAGGTGTCCGGCGACGCTCTCGACGATTACGTCGCACGCCACTGCCTCTTGGTAAGGGACCTGCTTTCTTCTTTGTGTTTTGTCGTCGTCATTGTTTGTTTGTTGTTGTTGTTTTTTTTTTTTTTTTTGTTAATCTTCGAGCTTTGCAGGCTTCTCTGGGCGTCTTCAAGCAGAAGGAGGAGAGAGCTCGCTTCTCGAGGGAGAGAGAAAAGCTTGAGATCACCGTGGAGGCGCTGAAGAAGGAGAAGAAGAAACTAGAAGAAAACCTGACTTTTGTGACCAATGAGTCCAAAAAATATAGGAATAAGGTCGAGGGCCTGGAAGACCGGGCACGAGATGCCGAGAGGGCGAAGAAGGAGGCCGAAGACGAGCTAGACCGAGAGAAAAGGATGCATCAGTCGACCTTCTCTCAGGTGACCTCGAAATTGAATAAGGCCGAAGCGGAGCTGGTCACGATGCGAGGTGACTTGGACGGGGCTCTTCGACGGGCCAAAGCGGCGGAGGAAGAAATCAAAAAGCTGAAGGTCGACGTCGAAGTTCGGGTTTCCAAGGAGCGCGAGGAGGTCGAGTCCGACATCTGTAGCGCATTCCTCTTTACTTTATGGAAAGCGTACCTGGATCTTGACGTCTCTTGCTTCGGCGAGGAGGCGATAACGGCGGTGAAGAGATATGCTGCCGAAGCCGCAACCTCCCAGACTAGAGCCCCTGAGCCTGGACTTTCGCAGGTCGTGGTCGACTTATCTGCGGAAGACGCCGCCGATCCAAGCCACCAGGACGCTGCGGCCCCGACCTCAGACCCTCTAGGCTCTTAGATTTTAGTTTCTCTTTTCCTTCAACTTTGTACTCGGATCCCTTCATTAATAAAGTTTCCTTATTGCTTGAAGTCCTCGTCTTTCTGTATTTTTGTGGACTGAGAATCGAACATAAGGATGCTATCCAATCCGATCAATATGATAGCTCCCCAAACAGGATGCTCTCTTTCACTCCATGCCACTGGGGGTCAAGATGAATGATTTTAAGTTTGTCGACCACGATCTCGGGTAAGCCACAAACCATAGCATAAAAGCTAAGTTGAATGGGCCCCAAGTCGCAAGCCTTTTACTAAAATAAAAATGATTGCTCAGGTAAGCCACAAACCATAGCATAAAAGCTAAGTTGAATGGGCCTCAGCTCGCAAGCCCTTTTTTGTTAAAATAAAAATGACTGCTCAGGTAAGCCACAAACCATAGCATAAAAGCTAAGTTGAATGGGCCCCAACTCGCAAGCCCTTTTTTGTTAAAATAAAAATGACTGCTCAGGTAAGCCACAAACCATAGCGTAAAAGCTAAGTTGAATGGGCCCCAACTCGCAAGCCCTTTGTTGTTAAAATAAAAATGACTGCTCAGGTAAGCCACAAACCATAGCGTAAAAGCTAAGTTGAATGGGCCCCAGCTCGCATGCCATTTTTTGTTAAAATAAAAATGACTGCTCAGGTAAGCCACAAACCATAGCGTAAAAGCTAAGTTAAATGGGCCCCAGCTCACAAACCCTTTGTTGTTAAAATAAAAATGACTGCTCAGGTAAGCTACAAACCATAGCATAAAAGCTAAGTTGAATGGGCCCCAGCTCGCAAGCCCTTTGTTGTTAAAATAAAAATGACTGCTCAGGTAAGTCACAAACCATAGCATAAAAGTTAAGTTGAATGGGCCCCAGCTCGCAAGCCATTTTTTGTTAAAATAAAAATGACTGCTCAGGTAAGCCACAAACCATAGCATAAAAGCTAAGTTGAATGGGCCCCAGCTTGCAAGCCCCTTTTTTTTTTTTTTTTTGCAGTCGCGAAATATAATTCAAGTATGAAAGGTTCATTGCTCATATACGAAACGAAACATTCATATAAAGTGGCACTTAAAAGTGAGACTTCTTCGTAGCAGCGCCTTGCTGATTGCTGCTCGCCTTTTATGCATCCGGCGCCCTTTGGTGTAGGAAATTTAACCATCAGGCTCTTGGTCGAGATAATGAGATCCAAGTCGTTCATGGCAGGCCTTCCCATGACGACATTGTACGTAGATGGGCCATCGACGATGATGAAGTCTGCCATCACAGTGGTCTGGAGGTCTGACTCCCCCACTGTTAACGGGAGGCTTATGCGTCCTTTGGGTGTTACAGCATCACCAGTGAACCCGTACAATGGTTCCGGAGAAGATATCAGCTGGTCGATCTTTAGCCCCATCTGGTCGAAGCATGACATGAACATGACGTTCACCGAGTTACCAGTATCTAACATGATTCTCCGCACTTTCATGTTTTCGATGCGAGCTCGGACTACGAGGGCGTCGTTGTGCGGGCAGTGCACCTCTTTGGAATCGTCCTCGGTGAAGGAAATGTCGGCCAAAACGATCTTGGCATTTTTGGAAGGTCCTGCTTGGCCGCTGTTCCTTACGAGCAGAAGGTGTCCGGCCTCTCGTACGTACCGTTCATGTGACCTGTTGGAGGTCCCCGCGATATGAGGTCCTCCGTGAATGGTGAAGATAGTCCTTACTGTGGGTGCCTGGTCCGGCTCGGGAGTTCGGCGTGGGCTCTGTTGGGCTGACTGCTTGGATTACTGCTCTCTGGGACGCACCACATACTCGCGTAGCCGGCCTCTTCTGATCAACTCTTCAATCGCGTCTTTCAACGCCCAGCATTCGGATGTTGTGTGTCCCACCTCATTGTGATAGGCGTAGAACTTGCTCTTCGTTCTGTATTTGTCGGGAGTCCTCAGAGGATTAGGCTTCCTGAAGTCTTCTCTGTCACGCTCCGTGGCGAAGATCCTATCGCGGGAGTCCGATAAGACGCTGTAATTTTCGTAACGACCTTGACGGACCGGTCGCTCGACTCCCTGGGCGAACTTGGCCTTTTTAGCAACCTGGTCATCGGGAGCCCACCCTTGCCCCTCTTTGCGAGACTCCTCTTCACCCTTTTTCTTGTTCTGGTTGGAGAGACCCTCTCCTTTTTTCTGGTCGCTGGGCTTCTTTAAACCGAATGCCTCTTCCCAGCGGACCTCCTTTGCAGCTCGTTCGAAAAACTCGCCAAGGTCCCTCACCGGGGACTTGTAGATGCTCTCGTAGAGCTTCCCATCTTTGCGGAGCCCGGCGGAGATCGCGGTCAATATCCCTTCGTCGGATGGGTTCTCTACATTGTTTACCTCGCGTCTGAACCTCTCAATGTAATCTTTCAGAGACTCGTTGGATCGTTGGAAAACGGTAGCGAGGTGGCACGTTGGGGCGAGCTGCCTTCGGAGTGACCTATATTGATCCGCAAATTTGCTTTGACATTCTTCCCAACTGTTAATGCTGCGGGGGTGAAGCCTTTATAGCCATGCTCGGGGTATGTCTCCCAATGTCGCGGGAAAAGCTCGGCATTTGACTAACGGACTGGACGTTTGCAGGTCCATCTGGACGTTGAAGGAGTCCAGATGATCGTAAGGGTCACTGTCCCCATTATACTGAGGAATGTTGGGGACCTTAAACCTGCGAGGTAGGGGCTCCATCTCGATTTCTCGGGAGAACGGGGTTCTTTCCTCGTAGCTCCCCTTCTGATTGTGCGCCCCATGCTTAGCCTCCAGTTGCTGAATTCTCAGAAGTAATTCCCTCACCATAGGGTCTTGATTTGCCGACCGCCTGGTAGTAAGTTGTTCTTCTGGTGCCGTGTCCCGTTCCGAGCGATTGTGACCTCGCGGGGTGGGTCGTACCCCGCGTTCGTGTTCAGGGGTACGGTGGTGGTTGGCATAGCTGCTGCTAATCTTTACCAAGGGGTTGCCCTGCTGTCGGTCTCTGGGCTGGCGATTCTCTCCATGGGTTTGTTCGTGGCTATTCCGAACCGGGCTTACTCCGGTCTTCTGCTCAGTGACGCGCGTCCTTGGTCCTTTATGATGGTGACGCCGCTTTTCTTCCTCCCGAGAGCGCTGGTTGGAGGAGCGAACTGAACCAGCTCTTCGGGGGCGTCTTCCGGCGTCGTTTTTCTCTTCTGGGGGGGATGTTTCATCTAAGGGCCATGAAACGGCTGCTTGTCTTTGCGCTGTCTGAACTTGTACTTGCGCGAGAGTTTTGACTGCATCTGCAAGTTGCATAACAGTATTCTCCAAGGTTTCTTGACGTTGCTGCCAGATCCGTGTTATTTCTGCATCGGTGGTAGGGGCCATAGGCGGGTAGGAGCATTTCCGGGGACATTATAAGTAGGTTCGATCGGAGGAGGCCTGGAAGTGGACGCCGTGGTATCTCCGATTCGTGGGATTCCTGGTAAGCAACCGAGATGATTCACTGGTCGGTTGGTAGTTGCTCCGGAACCTCTCGTGTTTCTGGTTTTCGGCATTGATGTGTTGACCAAAGTGGGCCCTCCTTCTAGCGCCAAAATGTCGACGTTCAGAATCGGTCGACTATGTTTCTTTTGGCCCACCTAGTGCAATGGATCCGAAGAACGTATCTGTGATATCTGGTATTTGATTTTCTGGGCCTCGTCTCCGTCCCTGCAAGGTACTCCAAAGCTTAAGTTAATAAGCGAGTCTGTGGGGAGTTCAGAGAGAAAGAATGTGTAAATTGGAAAAGTCAGTCCTCCCCTTCTTACCAGAGTTGGCCTATATATATATATATCGTGGGATGTCTCTCCTCAAGCGTAGCATGTCTGTCCTAGGAGATGGGACGGAATTCCTAATGCCGACGAAGGATGTCCATGCTGTAAGAAGGTACCGATGGAACCTTCATTAATGTGGATGAGACCAGTCATTAACGGCGAGAGGACCCGTCATTTAATGAAGATGAGATTGGAGGCGGGCGCGCGAAAATCCAAGCTCTGTGGTAATGGTGTCGTTATGAAAGGGCCAAGATGAGACTAACATGGGCTAGCCAGGGGGCCCGGGAGTGATGGGCCTGGGCTGCATGGCTGGGGCGGCCCTCGACCTGTTGCCTCATCAGCTCGTCAGGATTTTGGCCTTTTATCTCGCGAGCTGGTTAGCTGAGCCAGTAACCAGCGAGGTTGCTGGTGAGCTCGCCTGGATGACATTGTTCCGAGCCGAGATTCAGCCATGCGCGAGCTCGCTTTGACAGGTTTCAGCTTGACGCCCATCTACTCCTTTGACAGTTGTACCGGCCCAATAAGTTGGACCCAATCCTCATAGAGTAGGACGAAAAATACCCATAACACATTACATTCAAGCAAATACTGCATGTTCCAAGGCAGTGCGTGCTGCTATCCTCCAGGTAATGCCCCCATCTCATGTAATTTGAGTTATTTTATTTGCAAATCAATTTATGTTTGAAGCTGCAGCACTCTGTTATTTGCAAACGTTATGTTATTTTGCTTTATTCCAGAATATTGCACATTAAATGAAAATCCAGCTTCATCATAATGTTTATTGGATGCGTAGGCCCCAGTAAGTGATCGAGAACACAGAGCAACTCTTCCTGAAACAGCTGCTATGATTGACTTAGCTTCACAAATGATAAATGAAGGCCAGGCTCTGGAGTTAATGCCAAGGGAAGCAAATCCAGCTGCTCCAATCACTGCCTCAAGGTGAGGGTATTCAACTTAATGTGTTCGCATTTTTACTCCCAACCCCCAGTTTGAGAATGAATACAAACATTTTTTCTTTCTTGAAGTGCCCGTTAACTTTCTTTATACCCTAGTGTAAAATTCAAATAGTTGGCATCACGTAGTGCAGTTAAAACTTGATACGTTTTATTGTTTAAGACAAAAAGTGTTGTGCTTAAAATTTTAAAAAAAAAAAAAGAGAGAAAGAAGTTTATATTCTTCATCTTAATTGGTTTCCTATTCATGCCGAAGATAGTGATGCATTATGTTTTTCTTTTGCATTTTCTCCGTGGCTGAAAGAAGTTGCATATTGCAGATATCAGTCCCTCTGTGCATACAATGGGGATGATGACTTGTTAGTTCAGATTTCAATGATGATCAGCTGAAAAGGAGACTTGGCCACATGTGTACCACACTATGCCAGGTATGTATATGCTGAAAAGAAATTGATATCGCATTATATAAAACCTTAATTATGTCATGTATAATTTATGTTTTATTTGCATAGTTTCAATGGAAAGGTCAATGATTTTATCTTAACTATCCAAAATTATGGTTCAAACCAAATCAAACTATAATTTTATGATTTGATTTGACCACCAACAACAGTATAGTTTAGTTTGAATATAAGTAAGCTGTAATTTATTATTTGATCTTTAGATAATGAATCTTTCTTACTCTTAGGTTACTCCTAACTTTATCATGTGTAAGCAACCACATTCTCACGCAGGAATTGTGAAAGAAGGATGTAATCTCTTGATAGTTTATGGAAGGTGGGTTGTGAATTGTGATCCAAACAACTCAAAGGTTGCAGGTGCTTGCTTGGTGCAGGTCATCTTTTCAATGGCTGATGAATACGTGCCGGATTATGTTGACAAAGCAGCCTTAGTTGACAGGCAAGGGCATGTTTGTTCAGCTAATTATATATATTTGCCATTTTGTCTTCAGCTTCCATATGTTTCTCCTTGTATCTTCGCAATTTGATTAAAATACAAGAGGACGAGACGATTGGTGGAAATAAAATATATAATGTGTGTGTGTATATGGCTTGGCTTGGCCTGGCCTCAACTAATGCAGAATATGCAGAGCAATGGGCGGCGCTGAGAAAGTAGAGATTGAATGGGGAAACCATTCCCTGTCCAACAGGGTGGAAGAAGCTGTGCAGGCAATAATGGATTTCATTAAAAGAGAGGGTCCTAAAGGCTGGGATGATCCTTGGACCTGAATACGGTACCATTTATTCTTCTTCTTATTAATATTATTACTATTTTTTCATTGAATTTATCCATAGTTTTCCTCGTGTTATTCATTTCCCATTTTCAATTTAACTTCTCCGGTGTTTTGACTTTGATTTCATATAATATAATCTTTCCTTCTCCTTGTCTCATGGTCATGGGTCATGGGCGCCACTTTGTTTAATCCAAATTCAACCCAAAAACTTAATTTGTTTGTTAGGTAATATTCTCTAACCTTAATTACACAGGGTGATCTAAGTCTCTCACCTGAATTGGCTCTACCCTTCAAGTGAATCAAACTTCTCTGTATTGGTACGCTCAATATATTTTGATACTTTTGAATTGAGAATTATGTCACTTTCATCCCACTTATCACAAGTTTAACACTTATTTTTTTTTTAATTTAAATCATCTTTTTATTCATAAACTATCGTATTTAATGCGAAGGCAAGGCAGCGAGGTGGCACCCAACCATGCGACTAATATTCTATTTTTAAAAGTATTATTTGAAAATTTAAGTTTTTTTCATTTTTATTGATATTTTATATCTTTATATGAACATAATAAATAAATATTTATTTAAAATATTAAATTTAAATATTTAAATAACATTTATTTTTTATATATCTGTTCTATCCTCGCACTCCAATCTACTTAACTTCTGGGTTAATTTTAGCCTTTTGAAATTACTGAGATCTGTTCTTACAGATTTGAAATTAATGACTGAAGTATTGTGATTAATTTTGAAAAGTTTGGAGACTAATTAAATTAATTTTAAAGTTCATATAGTGTCTTGAGTTAAAATAGTCAAAAGATGTATAGTTAATTTATTATATTTGTAGTTATTTTGAGTTCACTGGGGATTAAGGTGAGGCGAGGAAAGTGGGATGATGAGGTTGAATTATTGAAAATAGTGTAAAATTTATTAAACCCTATCAAAGTTTATAATTTAGAATATTTAATCCTTTCGTAGTAATATTTTTTTTCTTTTTTACTAAGAAGCCCCTTTAACATCATTTTTACCCAAAAACCAGATTTTGATATTAAAAAGAAAATGACTACAATGTCCTAATCATTCTTAAATAATTATGCATGATTTTATTAATTAATTAAAAAAATATCAAACTTATTGAGAAAAATGACACTAATTCATAATTTGAGGGGAGATTATATTAATATGATATATAATATAAAATATTAAGTTAAGTATCCATCAATCATTTTGTAGGCTATAATATTGCTTATAAAGATAATAACAAACAATAATACCTCATGTCCACAAATTACAAAAAATTCATGTATTTTAAATAATGTAATTAAATAAAAGTCTATCTTGATTCATTAGAACGTAAATCATAAAGAAGACTATCGGTTGATGATGAAAACCACCGAATTTGATTTATTTCCCTTAATCCTAACTTTAATAATAAATCTAAAATATATAACTGTAATTTATTTTTTATATGTCAAATAAGAAGAGAATCAAATTCTTATTTATAATAGTAGAATCAATCTGCTATCAAAAGTTATACATATTTTCAAAAGCTAAATTGAATTTTAAGTGATCGATTGTTTTATTAATTTTTTTAATTATCTCATTACATAAACATCGTTTTTATTTTAATTATTATGTAAGATTCAAAATAATTAATATATAAGATATTTACCTTAATTATTAGATGAGGAATAAAATAATTCTTACATAATATAATATGATATATAATATAAAATATTAAATTAAGTATCCCTCAATCATTTTGGTTAAATTAATAAAACCAGTGGCTTTCCGAGAAGGGTAGACAGGAACAGAGGTTTTAGTTTTTAACAAATTACACATGAAGATGAAGTACATTATTGTACATGTACGTATAATAATATATTAAAATAAAAACTAGGAAAGTGTAAGTAATTCGCGAAACACTACGGTCAATGTCTGAGTCTCGTCTTCTCCTATGCGTAACGGAACGCTGCTGGTCCTTGACGGCTGTCCTTTTTTGACACGTGTCAGTACACTTTAAATTATTTATATATTCCTTATAAGATAATTAATGTTATTTAATATATTTTTAAAATTTAAATTTCTTTATATATATTTTATTATTTAATACAAATTCATTTCACTGATTTTTTAAATTATTTTATTCAATTTTATATTTTATTATTTATTATGAAAATATATTTTAAAAAATTTTAATTATCTAAGTGAAGTTATTGTAATTCCACAAATAATTATTTATACAGTCTTTTAAAATTTATTTTCAAACATGGATTTAGAAAATAAAATACTATTTTTAAGTTTAATTTTTATTTTTTGACAATTTACATTAATCATAAAATATTATTTTAATCATAAATTTGTTATTGATCCTAACATACTGTTTTGAATGAATTTGATAATAGGAATATTTTGATAAAAACATTTTAGCTCGATACTTATTATATACATTTAACAAAACATATAGAAAAAAGATATAATTCTAAATGAATTCTAAAAAATTTAAAAAACAATCTTATAAAAATTTTAATCTTAACGATTCTATATATTGATCTGAAAAGCATTTCAACCTTATCTTGATACTCTCTTATCTTACGCATTTTAACAAATGTTACCTAAGAGTAATGCTACTTGCATGTCCAAATTAACACCTATGTTGACACTCTATTAATCAATTATCAATACACTTCTTATTAAATCAAGTGTATTGATAATTAATTAATCAAGTGTCAATATGAGTGTTAATCTAGATGTGCAAGTAACATTACTCTTTATTAATTAATTATCAATATATCCCTCATTAAATTATTTAAATAAATGATATATTGATAACTCATTCAAGTATATATATTTATTGTTTGAATGAATTATTAATATATCTCTCATTGATTTAATAAAAAATATATTAATAATTAATTAATAGAGTATCAACATATGTGTCAATCTAAATGTATAAATCAGCATTATTACTCTCTGTTAATTGTTTCTGAGAATTTATTTTTTTGGCTATTATTCTGTTTTGGGGTGGTTCTATATATAGATATATATTATTATTGTGCGAATGGATAGGAACGCAATTGGGTTGGAATTTTGGGATTTCATTGGAAAGGGAACCATCTCAATCTCATACAATTCATTTGTTTGCAGGCGGCAGCAATCAATGAAGAAGAATCAATGAGTGCGCGATAGAAAGGAAGCAGCTGGGGCATAAAAATGACTCTTAAATTTGGGCGCCCCTTTATTTTAAGTTGAATTTATTATACATCTCAACTTTTAATTTAGTAACAATTGTGTCTCTCAATGAGCAAGATATAACGTATATAAGTCATGCATCTAATATGCCCGAACTTTCTCAATTTACTTAAACCCCCCTTGTAACGCCCCGCTTTTCTGAGCGTTAAATAACTTAGGAATTTCGGGAATATTTTTTTTTTTTTTTATAAACCATCTCCCGACAATCTCGTTTTACCTTCTCAACTCACTAAATAAGAATCAATAAGCTAAGACCGGTAATCATCATAAATGCGGAAGCTTAAAATCGAAACCTGATATGGTACATAATCAATTTCACTTTATAACCGTATAAGAATTCATACCATACATTAACATCATATCCTCAATATTGAAATACATAAATACATGGAGATTCCATAATGTTCTAACAAGACTAATCATCAATAAAGCATCAGCCAAAACATATCCGAGTTAGCTTACTGAATCCATCAGCTATGCCATCACGTGCCGTCTCATCTCAACCTGATCCTTGCCTGAGCTGCAAGTCTAAACTGGAACGTTGAATGTTCCAGGGGCATAACCCATTAGAAGATGAATCTTCTAGTAAGGGTTTAAAAACATGATACATGAATACATGATGCAATAACATAAACAATCATGTGCCCTAGTGTAACTTTCCTGGCCTACCAGCCTGGCACGGAACCCTAGGCAGAATCCCGAACCTCTGCAGGATAATCCTAACGTTGTTCCATCATTGCCCTTGGGAATTACGGCTACACTCTTAGGGCGACATCCCCATCCCATGCATGAGTATCAATATGCCAATAATATCGTACTATGCAAGAATAACTTATTTCCATGCAATATGAAATGATCATAACTTCAATAAATATCATGCATAATGAAGCAAACGTTTCATATATAGGTTCTCGGGATAAAACCACTTACCTTTAGACGTAAACTCAAATTTTCTCGAAAAATGCGTATAACCTCGTTTTGCGTGCCAACCTTGAAAATAACATAAACCATCAAGATCGATGGCCAAATCACTTCCTGGCCAATCATTTCCAAGTAAAATCAATAATCTAATTTTTTCATACTTTTTCCTTATTTTCTCTATTTTTTTCTCTATTTTTCATAGTCATAATTTCTTCCAAAATTCAAAATAAATACCTAATCAGGTAATTTATTTAATTTTTCTTCATGAAAATTCCTAAAATAACATTTCTAATCTCTATGAGTTTTCTGAGAATTTTCCAAAATCTCTTCCTATTTTTCTCTAATTAAGTTTCCTTTCAAAAATTCAAAATAATTATTTCATCATAACATTTCTCAAATAAAATTTTATAAAACTGAACTATTCCTTTTTCTTGTATTTCTGGATATTTTCCAGAATTTTCTCTCTTTTATTTCTATTTTTACTCTATTTTTCTTTATTTCAGCATTTAAATAATATTAAAAATTATCTCCGGTCATCTTCTCCGGCGCCGGCACACCGGAAAATTAAACTGACTATACCAGAAGATAGCTTACCTTGAGTTGATCATTCTGTCCAAATTTGAGCTTGAAAGAACACTTGGAAGACCTCCCTCCGAGCAAAATTCAGTTCGGTTCCGGCGAGATTCGATTTTTCCGGCGAAGCTCCGATCAGCCCTCAAATGAACTCCAAAATTTCTCAAACTTTCCAGAAATGATCCTCAGCTCATGGGCAACAAAAGCCCTATGGTTTGGTGCCTCAATTTGTTCAAAAGTGAGGTCGATTTGAAACTCAAATCTTGCAAAACTCTAAGCCACCATATCCTCTATTTATAGGCGATTTTGGCCCCATAAATGACGGATCTCGCTTCAATCAAGGCCTCTGATGTCCCCTATTGCCCTTAACAAGTCCAAAATCCACCGAAAGAGCTCCATTTTCGCGATCTAAATGGCCAAACTTTCGGCCACTTTTTCTTCAATTTCTAGCAATTCCATTGCTTGTTGTCGGTCAAGCCCTTTACAAAAGATGCTCCTTGAGCAACCCTCGTGCCATCCCTGTGGCCAATTTCGGTGATTTGATGGGTTGGTCGGCCATGGTTGCTTGGAGATTTTCTTAAAATTGCACTTTGGCCCCTCAAACTTTGGTTTTCTCACTTTGGCCCATTTCACCAAGCTCTTTAACTTTTGATAATTTCTCTCAAGACCCTAAAGTCCTAAAACATCAATTTGACCCCTGAGGATTCTGAAAAAATATCGTTTCGGCCTCTCTTGAGTAATTTCAAAAAACTGCATTTAGGCCCGAATCTCCGTTTTGGCCCTAAACCTCTTCGTTTCTTCTTGAAACTACTGAAGGGTTGTTCCTTATGAAAAATTGAAGCCCCCTCAAGCTTCTTTTGACTTCTCGGAAGTCATCTATAACGATTCGGTATTGCAGCCTAATTGGTAGCTGTATTTTAGCTGTACAGAAAACTGTTCCTGATCCAATTTCTTTCGATGCTATAAATCATATCTTGGGGTGCTCGTTAATGCTACATCATTTTCCTTTGTCATTTCAGCTCCAGGGTACTCCCGGCAGTCGATTTAGTCAATTTTTTCAGACTATTCAGATACCAATTTTCTCTAAAACCCCATTTCTCTAATAAATTACTTATTTTTAACAGGAACTTTCAACGCATGCCAAATCAAGGTTTTGGTCAGTTTAATAGTGGTGTTCAGTATAATACTGGTGGTCAGCCAGAATCTAAGGCCTTTATGGCTGCCTTTAGTGGTTCTAATGGAGCTTGCATGAATGATTTAGGATCAGTTTCAGGTGGTCCTTACTATAGTCACTTTTCTCCTTCTCAACCTGATCATATGTCTCATTCTTCAGCATATTCTTCAGCATCTATTCCAGATTCTGCCTGGTTTGTTGATTCTGGTGCAACAAATCATATCACATCTAATCTCAACAATCTTGCAATTCATGCTCCTTATACTGGTGATGACAAAGTGGCTGTGGGCAATGGTAAGACTTTACCTATCTCGAATATTGGTTGCAGCCAGTTATACACTCATCAACAACCTATTTCTGTTCTTTCTTTACCTAATGTTTTGCATGTTCCTCACATGCAAAAGAACTTGCTTAGTGTTTCACAACTGACTCGTGATCACAATATCATTGCTGAATTTCATGCTACTTCTTGTTTAATTAAGGACAAAGCTTCCGGGAGAGTTCTACTTCAGGGAGGTCTTAAAGATGGATTATATCAGCTGTCACCAGCTCTTGCTCATGGTGATTCCAGCATTTCCACTCCCTCTCATTCTCCCAATGTGTCGTTGGTGTCAAATGTTCCAGCACTTTCAAATTGTAACCAATCTAGCTCATTTGTTCATGAGCCACAGTCTTCTAATACTCAATGTAATACTGATAGCGTACAGTGGCATGCCAAATTAGGGCATCCATCATCAAATGTATTGCAAACAGTATTAAATAAAATTCATGTTCCTTTTTCAAAGTCTGATTTATCCTTTTGTGATTCTTGTAAACTTGGAAAACTTCATCAGCTTCCTTTTGCTGATTGTGCAATTAAGGCCAAAACACCATTAGAATTGGTGTATTCCGACTTGTGGGGACCTTCTCCAGCTTTATCTCCTGAAGGTTTTCGCTATTATATTGTCTTTGTGGATGCCTATTCTAGGTATTCATGGATATATCCCCTCAAATTGAAATCTGATGCCTTGTCTGTGTTTGTCATCTTTCACAAGTTTGCTGAACTACAGTATAATTCCAAACTTAGAGCATTGCAAACAGATAATGGGGGAGAGTTTAAGGCCTTCTTACCTTATCTTCAAAGCCAAGGTATTCAACCTAGGTTTACTTGTCCATATACACATCAACAAAATGGTGTGGCTGAGAGGAAACATAGGCACATTGCTGAAATGGGACTCACTTTGTTGGCTCATGCTCATATGCCCTTAAAGTTTTGGGTTGAAGCTTTTCAAACTGCCGTTTACCTTATAAATCTTCTACCTGCTTCTCCTCTCAAATTTAAAACTCCTTTTGAACTGTTGTATCATAAATCTCCCAACTATTCTTTGTTACAACCTTTTGGTTGTGCTTGTTTTCCTTATCTTAGACCCTACAACAAGCATAAATTTGATTTTCATACGTCTAAGTGTGTTTTCATTGGCTATAGCCATACTCAAGCTGGTTACAAATGCTTGCATCCTTCCGGCAGGGTCTATGTGTCCAGACATGTCCAATTCAATCCCATTGAATTTCCTTATTCTGCTTTGTTTCTTTCATCTTCTGCTTCCAAGTCTCTTTCCAGTGATACTCAACTTGGAGGATCTACTGCTGTGTTTTCCTCGTTCCCTATTTCTTCCTCTGCAGTTCCTGCTTCTTTATCTCCTTTTGTAGAACCATCTCTGGAGCCTATTCCTAATCTTCCTTTGCCTTCTTCTTCTTCTGTTTCACCTACCATATCCAGCTCTTCATCTTCTTCTGCTTTACCTGCTCAACATTCTTTACCTAGATCCACATTTGCTTCTGCACCTTCTATTCATCCTATGGTTACTAGATCTAAATCCAGAACTCTTTCTACTGTTCCTCATGCTTTAATAAGCACACTTGAACCTGATTCAGTTCATGAAGCTCTCTTAGACCCACGATGGGTTCAAGCTATGAAGGAGGAAATTTCTGCTCTGCATCGTAATTGTACATGGGTTCTTGTACCATTTTCTAAGGATATGAATTTAATTGGTTGCAAATGGGTGTTTAGAATCAAGTATAAGGCTGATGGCACTATTTTTAAGTACAAGGCCAGATTAGTTGCCAAAGGTTTTCTTCAAAATCCAGGTCTCGATTATGGTGAGACATTTAGTCCAGTTGTAAAAGCTCCCACCATTCGAGTATTATTCTCTTTAGCTGTTGCTTTTGGCTGGGATGTGCAGCAAGTAGATGTAAACAATGCTTTTCTCAATGGAGACTTGACAGAATCTGTGTTTATGACTCAACCAGAAGGTTTTGTTAACTCTCAGTTTCCCTCCCATGTTTGCCGGCTCAAAAAGTCCTTGTATGGTCTTAAACAAGCACCTAGGGCTTGGTATAATAAGCTGAGAATGGCTTTACAGAGCTGGGGTTTCATCAGGGCAACATCTGATGCGTCTTTATTCATTAAAAGAACCTCATCTTATGTTTTGTTTATTCTGGTCTATGTGGATGATATATTGCTTACTGGTTCGGACAGCCTAGCTCTTAAATCTTGTATTGCTGATTTAGACACCCATTTTGCATTAAAAACTCTTGGTTCAGTCAATTATTTTCTTGGCTTTGAGGCTTTTCGAGATTCAAGTGGATTGTACTTGACTCAATCCAAATATGGATTAGATTTACTAAAGAAGGCCAACATGCAAGACTGTAAACCCTGTGATACACCCATGGTTTCAGGTGTTCCGTTGACTGATCAAGGTGATATATTTCCTAATCCTTCTTTGTATCGAACTCTCATTGGCTCTCTTCAGTATCTTACCTATACACGCCCTGACATTGCCTTTGTCGTTAATAAGCTTAGTCAATACTTATCTGTTCCTAAAGTGCAACACTGGACTGCGTGTAAGCGGCTACTTAGATACATCAAAGGTACACTTGGATTGGGTTTGTGGTTTTCCTCATCTATCAGTGATTTATCTTTAAAAGTTTACACTGATGCCGATCATGCTGGGTGCAAAGAAACTCGGCGATCAACTAGTGGTTTCAGTGTGTTTCTTGGCAATAACTTGATTGTGTGGGGCTCTAAGAAGCAATCTGTAGTGGCTCGATCGGTTGGAGAAGCTGAGTATAGAGCAATAGCTTTGGGTGTTACTGAACTATTATGGCTGAGATCTTTGTTTACTGAATTAGGCTATCCAGTGCCAACTACATCTGTGGTTTGGAGTGACAACTTAGCAGCAAAAAGTATGACTGAAAATCCTGTGTTTCATTCTCGTACGAAGCATATCGAGATTGATGTGCATTTTGTGCGTGAAAAGGTTGAGAATGGTGAAGTGGAAGTTCGTTATGTTCCTACAGAATTTCAGGTTGCTGATATGTTTACTAAAAGTCTGGCTCGAGATCGGTTTTGGTTTTTATGTTCCAAGCTTGGTCTAAAAGTGTCTCCTGTGCAGCAACATCTTTCTCCTATATCATCATGCTTAAATCGGTTGAAGATTACTGACCATTCTTCTCCAGAGCAGTTTGCTCTGCGGGGAAGTGTGGAAGCATAAGCTGTCTATCCCTTCTCAAGAGAGAAGTTTGCTTTGCGGGGAAGTGTGGAAGCATAACTATTTCTGTTATGTTTCTGTTATGTTTTGTTTTATCTGTTAGCATTATTTGCTAATTAGTTGGTCCGGTTCTTAGCGCATAAGCGCTATGTTTCTGTTCGGTGTTCAAGCTATATATATATAGCTGCACCTCTTGCTTGTTTGTTGTAATCATTTTTGTAGTTCCTGGTTTGTTAATCTACAGAGAGTTTATTTCTTCCTCTTCGTATTTTCATTTCTCGTGCCCTAGCACTTCATTACATTTTTAATTAAACCAAATTTCTCGGGTATTACATTCACCCCTCCTTAAAATAAATTTCGTCCTCGAAATTTTCATCAGACCGTTAAGGTAACTGAGACATCACATAGCTCATTACCTAAATATCTCAAATAAAACATCTATTTGATCCTTGATAAGACACCTCGATTTGCGTTCCTTACACGTCTAATGCTTATAAGCATACCATGTCATTCACATAATTTCCTGTTGTGGCTCCTTTCAGACGACCACACATTTTTCAATCATTTTAGGCACGCACATTTTATCCCAAAACTTTTGAGATTGCATTCTCGTATTTCAAAAATCATAAACCTTGGTTAACCACAATCATTAATTATAGACAATAACACTTATTAATCACACATGCTTTTCGTATCTCGTTTACCAAATCCAGCTAAACAACCAGGCTAGCCATAAAGATAGAAGATCCCTTCGGCACTACCATCATAGTTGGCAGGCCAACAAGCCTCCAACTTCATTTGCCAGTCACGGCTATCCACCAGGTCCTGCGTCGGCACCTAATGGCCACGCCCTGGGTGATACGAAGTAATGCAGTCGTAGTCCTTAAGGAACTCCATCCACTGTCGCTACCTTTCATTTAGCTCTTTTTGTGAGAATCCGTACCTCAGGCTCCTCATGGTTTGTGAGCACATCAATTGTCCTATCATTTTGGTAGTGTTTCCATAACCTTAAGAGTACATGTCCTAGCTGTCAGCTCTAAGTCATACATCGGGTAGTTCTCTTGGTGCCTTGGCGTGATCCACACGCCATCATTCGATCATGTTGCACCTGCAATTCGATCATTTGAGCTATCATAAACCCTTACTGCACCCGGCAGATTTTTTTTTTTTTATTAGACCTTTCTCATGAGTCCTATTGTAGACATAATTATTCCAGAGTGTTCTATCACTGCCTTTTTGACAACAGCTTGCCGAAATTTCTTATTTCAAAACATCATAGCATTCTATTTCGAAACATGATTCCCAAAATTTCCATTTTGAATCCCACGTTGTTCCATGATTCTAAACATAGGGTCGGGATTATAAATACCCAAAAAGTCTCGAATTCAACTTCCGTGCGTCCGGATCATTTTTTTCTTTTTACTAGAATCTCCGGAATAATAAAACACGTTTTTCCCATAAAGAAATTTATTTTTCTTCTCTTCTTTTTTTTTTTCAATTCATTTTCATTTCTTTTCTTTTCTTTCCCTTTTTCATTTTTTTTTTCCTTCATTTCTTCATTTCTTCTTTCTTCTTCTTCTCTTTCTTCTTCTTCTTCTTCCTCCTCTGTCGACCTTGCGTGCGAACAGCCACCGATCGCCGCCGCCTTCCAGCATCGCCACCACTTCCGACACCGGCCGTTGCCCCCTCTGCAATCGCCTCCGGCGCCTTCTCCGTCATCGGTCGCAAGCCTCGGCGTGGCTTCCCCGCGCCCCAGCCATCGATCGCAACTCCTCCCAACCGTCATCGCCGGCCCAATCGGCCAAATCCAGTACGCCGCCGCTGCTGCCAGCCCTCTCACGCAGCCACCAGCCATCGCCCGGCCTCCCTCGGCCGCCTCGGCGCCATCGCCGTCCTTGCTGCTGTCGTTGCTGCCAGATCTGGGTCAATCCGACCCGACTTGGCCCGGCCCGACCCGACCCGTCTCGATCCAGCCCGGCCCGACCCGACTTGTCTCAATCTACTTCAGGTTTGACCCATCCCTGATTCGACCTATTAGATCTTACCCATATCTGATTTGACCCATTTAGATCTGAATCATATCTAATATATCCATCCAATTAGGTCTGACCCATATCTAATTTGCTTAGATTCAGCTAGATCCAGATCTATCATGCCACCTTTCGACCCTTTCCTATGTGGTGCGTGCAGAATTTTAAGGAGACGGTGCACCCCACTGTGCATCTTTGCTCCTTATTTCTGTCATGTGGAAGGAACCATTAATTTTGCTGCCATCCACCACATTTTTGGTGCCAGAAATACTTTCAACCTCTTGTCCCAGCTTCCGGTAAGTGACCGGCTTGGAGCTGTTATGACACTCTTATTTGAAGCTCAAGCCCGGATTCAAGACCCTGTCTATGGTTGTGTATCCCACATTCTTGCCCTTCAGCAGCAGGTTAGTGAGATGCAAGCTTTTCGAGCTTATTTGCAGGATTTACTATTCGCATATTATGCCTCACATCCCCAACCTGCTCCCCAACCTGTTCAATACCCAAATTGGAATTCTGATCTTCCCATCATCCCCGAAGACGTCCCTCCTCCCAGTTTCTCAGAGGCTACTCTTCCACCTTACCCTGGTGAAGCCAGCAGTAGCCAGATGCCACCCCCAGATGACATCGATGAGTTGGAACCTGTCGTGTTTGGCAACTGTCGTCGTTACTGAGCATTAGCATCATCATCAGTTTCATGGTTTCTTTTTCCTTTTGAGTAATTGTACGGCTTGATTTCCTGTAATCGTTTGAACTATGGAATGAATATTATGCTTTGGTACTTTAACGTTTCATTCTTTTGTCTTAGCCTCGATTGCATTTTGATCATAAAATACCTCAGTCTCTTGCAACTGTTTAATAATTCATCAATTCGAGCTAACAATATCGATTCTTAATTATCACCTGATAATTCACGTCCTTAATCAAGTTACACATAGCTAAGCATCCAAGCTATCATTGGCAATTTCATCATTAAGAAATAGTCCAATTAATTCTTCCAAGAATATACTCTGATATTTTCCATTTTTCATACGACTTTTCACTAACCACAAGTGTCTACACCTCATATCAATAGGCTCCTTATTTTCATAATTCGCTGGCATCATTTTAATTATTGTCATACTATATATCTCTGAATTTGCCTACCAGGGCTACCTAGACTAACTGTCTAGCCACATGAGAGTTTCAAAATCTCGAATTTCTAAATCTGCAGCTTCCCCTACTGCGACCTGTCATTTTGGCACATCTGCCATAACTTGATTCTCTCAATCACATCGAAAATTTACACTATCTTCAAGATGACAATCCATAATCATACTGCCAACTAGAGCAGGTAGGTACTTACATCTCCCATGGTACTCCAATCCTCATTGAGTTTCTTCCTGAAAACTCTAAAGTTCCATTACGAATCCCTAGATTCTCAATCAGAAATTCCTCAAGAATCTCAAACCGATTTATCCTTGAAAATCCTGAATCATATCGCAATATCCGGTTCTAGTTATCTCTCATGGATTCAATTTCCTTGCAATCATGGCTCCCAATCCACTATTTATCATGGTGCTTTCAAGTTCATCTTGTCGGGTTGACCACCGACAATTTTACCTGATTTCACAGATCCATTTAGCACACTGAATCGTAGTTATAACCTCTGTTGACTAGGTCTTTTCATCATTCTTTTAGGGTCGATACGACCTATAAATCAACTATTTCCTTTTCGATACCCAAACTCTACTTTAAACAGAGATTGCCTTCTCACAACTCGCCATTATGGTTTTTGGACTATCCATGCTCCACTACCTGAAATCTTATCAAGAATCCACCGATTCTCGCATTTCGTTCTTCATATCCAGCTGACTATCGGCACACGACCATTAAATTAGTTCTTCCTAGGCACTACACTTACTGTCAGCCAGCATACAAGCTGTCATCATCACCCCTATCATATAGTAGGCTTACTCCTACATCATACGTCAACCCTCAAATGGGTACGCCCTGGGTGAAAATTGCACGGTCTCATCGTAGTCCTTCAAGAACTATCATTCATTGTCGCTGCCACAAGTCTAACTTTTTTTTTTTTTTTTTTTTTTTTTTTGTAAAAAAAAAACATTCATTCTAGGCCCTCATCACAGTCGATGATTTTCTCACCTCATAAGTAACACTTAAACAGCTCACGAGTATTCATCTATCATATCCATACGTCGAGTATATTTTCCTTACAACCTAATTTTTTTCTTTGAGGCAATTACAAGACAACCATCTCATGATCTCACTTGGCATTTGCCGAACTAGACACTGAGGTTAAATTTCCCCTCTAGCCTCATTATCCTCGTCTCATTACTAATTCATATCAATTCAAGAAATGATCATAACCTAGATACAATTTAAATAGGACACATAGTCCGCATTCAAGACATTACATGCTTTTCAAGACACATAGTCCAGTAGTATCGTTACGCTGTTAGGGTTTCTTCATCTCGTCTCTCCGAGTCTCATCGGTTGCACCATTGTCTCCTCATCAATGGACGCAACTCACACGCCATTACTTGGCCATTTTCAGCCTCTTGTTTGATCCAATCCGTTGGATCCCCTTATCTTATTTTCGAGATACTAAATTATCCTCGAAAATTCTTGTTCTTCGATCTTTAACTCGACAGCTAAGCCGTGACACATTGAACTAATCATCACTAATTCGATCATCCTCCAATAACCGTAGTTATCCTTATCTTTCATTATAAGGATTTCGACAATTGACCTCAAATCGTCAGTCCCTAAATCTCTCGGATCCATAATCACGGTTATCGAGTCAACCTTACACTCGAATCATTTCATTAAATCCTTATTCCAATAACTAGATCATTTTTCCAGTACTAGCTTCTATTAGGCATTCTACTATTCACCGAGAATAGTAGTCGTCTACTGAAATAGTGTCTGTCGTGAAGAGTACACCAGGTAAGTTCCCAGGAAAGAGAGGTGGGTCACAATGGACACACTTAAGTACCAAATCTTTCCTTAGCCAGAACTTGCCTAGACATGCACTTCCACTACAACACACTTATCCAATAACCGTCAACACCCAAATCCTACGGTAGCTTTGCTTATCTAGCCACATGTGACCTTTTTCTTATATTCACTCATACTAGAGTCACTCAAGGCTCAGACATTTCCTATGTCTTTAGCAATTATGCTCTGATACCAACTGTAACGCCCCGCTTTTCTGAGCGTTAAATAACTTAGGAATTTCGGGAATATTTTTTTTTTTTTTTATAAACCATCTCCCGACAATCTCGTTTTACCTTCTCAACTCACTAAATAAGAATCAATAAGCTAAGACCGGTAATCATCATAAATGCGGAAGCTTAAAATCGAAACCTGATATGGTACATAATCAATTTCACTTTATAACCGTATAAGAATTCATACCATACATTAACATCATATCCTCAATATTGAAATACATAAATACATGGAGATTCCATAATGTTCTAACAAGACTAATCATCAATAAAGCATCAGCCAAAACATATCCGAGTTAGCTTACTGAATCCATCAGCTATGCCATCACGTGCCGTCTCATCTCAACCTGATCCTTGCCTGAGCTGCAAGTCTAAACTGGAACGTTGAATGTTCCAGGGGCATAACCCATTAGAAGATGAATCTTCTAGTAAGGGTTTAAAAACATGATACATGAATACATGATGCAATAACATAAACAATCATGTGCCCTAGTGTAACTTTCCTGGCCTACCAGCCTGGCACGGAACCCTAGGCAGAATCCCGAACCTCTGCAGGATAATCCTAACGTTGTTCCATCATTGCCCTTGGGAATTACGGCTACACTCTTAGGGCGACATCCCCATCCCATGCATGAGTATCAATATGCCAATAATATCGTACTATGCAAGAATAACTTATTTCCATGCAATATGAAATGATCATAACTTCAATAAATATCATGCATAATGAAGCAAACGTTTCATATATAGGTTCTCGGGATAAAACCACTTACCTTTAGACGTAAACTCAAATTTTCTCGAAAAATGCGTATAACCTCGTTTTGCGTGCCAACCTTGAAAATAACATAAACCATCAAGATCGATGGCCAAATCACTTCCTGGCCAATCATTTCCAAGTAAAATCAATAATCTACTTTTTTCATACTTTTTCCTTATTTTCTCTATTTTTTTCTCTATTTTTCATAGTCATAATTTCTTCCAAAATTCAAAATAAATACCTAATCAGGTAATTTATTTAATTTTTCTTCATGAAAATTCCCAAAATAACATTTCTAATCTCTATGAGTTTTCTGAGAATTTTCCAAAATCTCTTCCTATTTTTCTCTAATTAAGTTTCCTTTCAAAAATTCAAAATAATTATTTCATCATAACATTTCTCAAATAAAATTTTATAAAACTGAACTATTCCTTTTTCTTGTATTTCTGGATATTTTTCCAGAATTTTCTCTCTTTTATTTCTATTTTTACTCTATTTTTCTTTATTTCAGCATTTAAATAATATTAAAAATTATCTCCGGTCATCTTCTCCGGCGCCGGCACACCGGAAAATTAAACTGACTATACCAGAAGATAGCTTACCTTGAGTTGATCATTCTGTCCAAATTTGAGCTTGAAAGAACACTTGGAAGACCTCCCTCCGAGCAAAATTCAGTTCGGTTCCGGCGAGATTCGATTTTTCCGGCGAAGCTCCGATCAGCCCTCAAATGAACTCCAAAATTTCTCAAACTTTCCAGAAATGATCCTCAGCTCATGGGCAACAAAAGCCCTATGGTTTGGTGCCTCAATTTGTTCAAAAGTGAGGTCGATTTGAAACTCAAATCTTGCAAAACTCTAAGCCACCATATCCTCTATTTATAGGCGATTTTGGCCCCATAAATGACGGATCTCGCTTCAATCAAGGCCTCTGATGTCCCCTATTGCCCTTAACAAGTCCAAAATCCACCGAAAGAGCTCCATTTTCGCGATCTAAATGGCCAAACTTTCGGCCACTTTTTCTTCAATTTCTAGCAATTCCATTGCTTGTTGTCGGTCAAGCCCTTTACAAAAGATGCTCCTTGAGCAACCCTCGTGCCATCCCTGTGGCCAATTTCGGTGATTTGATGGGTTGGTCGGCCATGGTTGCTTGGAGATTTTCTTAAAATTGCACTTTGGCCCCTCAAACTTTGGTTTTCTCACTTTGGCCCATTTCACCAAGCTCTTTAACTTTTGATAATTTCTCTCAAGACCCTAAAGTCCTAAAACATCAATTTGACCCCTGAGGATTCTGAAAAAATATCGTTTCGGCCTCTCTTGAGTAATTTCAAAAAACTGCATTTAGGCCCGAATCTCCGTTTTGGCCCTAAACCTCTTCGTTTCTTCTTGAAACTACTGAAGGGTTGTTCCTTATGAAAAATTGAAGCCCCCTCAAGCTTCTTTTGACTTCTCGGAAGTCATCTATAACGATTCGGTATTGCAGCCTAATTGGTAGCTGTATTTTAGCTGTACAGAAAACTGTTCCTGATCCAATTTCTTTCGATGCTATAAATCATATCTTGGGGTGCTCGTTAATGCTACATCATTTTCCTTTGTCATTTCAGCTCCAGGGTACTCCCGGCAGTCGATTTAGTCAATTTTTTCAGACTATTCAGATACCAATTTTCTCTAAAACCCCATTTCTCTAATAAATTACTTATTTTTAATTAAACCAAATTTCTCGGGTATTACACCCCTCAATCAAAGCAATCGATAAATTGATGAGACTCCGTTAGTGTTCCCGTTGACTCTCAACTTTGATTGCTCGGTATTCGATGCTTGGTGTCATCGTTGATACATAACTCCATTTGCTCGATCCCATTGTCAATTCACAAACATAAACTAAGTTGTGTTATCATCAATTCACGAACACAAATTGACATTTCCATGTTCAGTGTCACAATTTTCCTATAACACAAATCGATTTAGTCTCATATCTACTCAATGTCGCAATTAATTTACAAACACAAACTAATCGTCCCATTATCAATTCACAAACACAAACTAGCTGAGCCATCGTCAATTCACAATCATGAATCGACATTTCCATGCTTGGTGACGTCGTTAACATGTAACACGAATTATCACTACCTCTTATTGTCGTCGATTCACAAACACAAATTTTAATTGTTCGGGGTCACTGTTGATTCAGCTTAAAGGGGTATTGTAACGTCCCACTTTTTCGAGCGTTAATTGACTTGGAATTTCAGGAATAATTTTTTTTTTTTTATAAACCATCTCCCGACAATCCCGTTTTACCTTCTCAACTCACTAAATAAGAATCAATAAGTTAAGACAGGTAATCATCATAAATGCGGAAGCTTAAAATCGAAACCTGATATGATACATAATCAATTTCACTTTATATCCGTATAAGAATCCATACCATACATTAACATCATATCCTCAATATTGAAATACATAAATACATGGAGATTCCATAATGTTCTAACAAGGCTAATCATCAATAAAGCATTAGGTAAAACATATCCGAGTCAGGTTGCTGAATCCATCGGCCACGCCATCACGTGCCGTCATGTCTCAACCTGCTCCTTACCCTAACTGCAAATCTCAACTAGAACGTGGAATGTTCCAGGGGCATAACCCATTAGAAGATGAAACTTCTAGTGAGGGTACAAAACATATATAAGAATGCATGATGTCATAACATGAACAACATTTGCCTTTAGTGTAACTTCCCTGGCCTGCAAGCCCGGCTAGGAATCCTAGGCGAATCCCGAACTTCTATGGGATAGGCTTAACGTTATTCCCTCAATGCCCTTGGGGAATTACGGCTACACTCTAGGGGCGACATCCCATTCCCATGCACATATGACAATAATATCATGCTATGAAATTTTCACGTCTTCAATGCAATATGATAAAATAAACATTATATTCATAATTAGCATGCATATAAACAGTCACATCATAATTATAAGTTTTTGTGAGAAAACCACTCACCAAATCATATTTAGGATAGAACAACTCACTTTTTAAGATAAATTTGTGTTTTCTCGAAAAGCGTGCAATGCCTTTATTTGTGTGCCCCACCTCGATTCTCGTGCAAACTCTCAAAAGTTGTACCAATCACATCATCTCGATCACCTCAATCATAAAATAATATTTAATCACTAAATATCCTCAATATTCTATTTATTTAGTTTTTCCTTCATTTTCCTTTCTGAAAATTCCAATAAATACCTCGGGATTATTTTCTCGAATCAAATTTCACAATAATTCATTATAGGCTATGAACTTCAAAGGAAAAATACCAAACTTACCCGGATGTTGTGTTTTCACGCATAACGAGGCTCTTTAGTACTAAAATCGAGACATTGAGAATCTTAACTTCAAATCTTTTTGCACAAACCTCCATAGAATAATTTTCCTGATTTTTCTATATTTTTTTCAGATTTTTCCCAAGTCCCACCCGTCCGCACGCGCCAGCACGTGCTAGGGCGACTAGGCGCGCGTGAGATGCAGCGCATGACCGGCACGCGCCGGTTGTCTTCTCCGGTGCTCCGGTCGCCGGCGATATGAGTTAGCTATGCCATCTTTAAGCCCTCTTTCAGTCGATCATCTTGGCCAAGTTTAAGCTTCAAAGGAGCACCGGATGACCTCTCATCGGGGCCTCGAACATTCGGCCAAGGCGTCCACCCCAAACTCCGGCGACCTCTCGAAACCTCCCCAAACCTCAACCAAAATAGCTCAAAATCTCCAGAATTATTCTACCTCTCATGGGCTTCAAAAGCCCCTTATTCTTGAGCCTCAATTCGTTTGATTTCAAGGCCGATTTGAAGCTTCTTCTTTCCCCCTTTTCGGCCATCTATGAACGCCTATTTATAGACATTTTCGAGCTTCCAAAAGCCCTTGGCCGAGCAACCCAAGTCTCCTAGAGTCTCTACCTACCCCAAGTCGATCCAAAAACCCACCGAAAGTTCAATGTTTTCACGATCAAGGTGGCCAAACTTTCGGCCACTTTCGGCCGAAAGTTGGCTCGATTTAATCCAATTTTTGGCCACTTGTTGGCCAAGAATCTTGCCTTGGCCTTGCCCCCGAGGTCCCCCAGCCCTTTCCTTGCATTTCCCTTGGCCGAATTCGGCGAAGGGATGGCTGGTCGGCCATGGTTGCTTGGGATTTTCTTGAATTTGCATTTTGGCCCTTTCAAGTTTTGGGTTTCTCATTTTGCCCCTTTTCACCAAGCCCCTCAACTTTTGATAATTTCTTTCAAGGCTCTCAAGTCCTTAAATATCAATTTGACCCCTGAAAATTCCAAAAAATATCGTTTCGGCCTTCCTCTAGTAATTTCAAAAAACTGCACTTAGGCCCGAATCTTTGTTTTGGCCTCAACCCATCTTGTTTCTTCCTGAAACTACTGAAGGGTTGTTCCTTATGAAAAATCGAAGCCCCCTCAAGCTTCCGTTGACTTTTCAGAAGTCGTCTATAACGATTCGGCATTGCAGCCTAATTAGTAACTGTATTTTAGCTGTATCGAAAACTGTTCCCGATCCAATTTCTTTCGATGCTATAAATCATATCTTGGGGTGCTCGTTAATGCTACATCATTTTCCTTTGTCATTTCGGCTCCAGAGTACTCCCGACAGTCGATTTAGTCAATTTTTTGGACTATTCAGATACCAATTTTCTCTGAAACCCCATTTCTCTAATAAATTACTTATTTTTAATTAACCCAAATTTCTCGGGTATTACAGGTATAATTTATTTGGTGATTTATTTTTGGTGATTCTCGCATGTTTGTCAATGGTGAGGAATGTGATGAATAAAGGAACATGGTCAATAAATGAGAAAGAAGGCGAGACAAGGTTCGATCGACGTTAAGGAAAGCGAAGAAGAACAAAACATGGTTGGTCCACGATAAAGAATGAAGGACTAGGATTGATTGACAATAAAAATGACAAAAGGTCGGGTAGCGACGAAAAATGCGAGAGTCAATCAACCTTGGCAAATAAGGCAAGAGGTTGTTGGTGTTAGAAAGAAAGAAGAAAAATATGATGGATGTTGATTAAATTGACCCTCACCTTTTTCAACCGCTTGTGTATTCACATGTTATGTAAATTGGATTAAGAAATGTCTGATTGTTACAAAATTAAAAGTTGAAGAGCACAATTGTTATAAAATCAAAAGTTGAGTAACACAATAGATCTAACTTAATTAAAGATAGAGAGGTGAAATAACATTTTGTCCAAAGTTAAGAGGGGATTTTTATGCCTTTTTGCCATGTTTCTTTCATGTACATCACATGCTTGTCAATCATGCATGTGATAAAAGAGAAAGAAGAATATGACAGATGTTAGTGAAATTGACCCTTCACACTTCTCAACCACATGTGTTAACGCGTTATGCTAATTGGATCAAGAGGTATGTAATTGTTACAAAATTAAAAGTTAGATACAATTATTATGAAATCATAAGTTGAGCAATTTCGTTCTGTTACTTGCATCAAGTTTGTTCGAAATTGGCATGCAAAGGGGTGAGACCCATGCCCGTCTCTGATTTTGTTAATATCAGATAAATTTTATATTACTTTACGCAAATAACATAACTATGTCAATAAGTTAAGAGTTACAATAAATCTAATTTACAGTTGGGAGAGGTCAAATGACCTTTTGTCCAAAATTGAGGGGCATTTTTATGCAATTTGCCATGCATCTTTCATGCAGATCACATGCTTGCCAATCATGCATTTCCCCTCATCCCATGCACATGAGCATCACCAGTATTTCTCTACTTCTCCCATCCTATCCGCCTTCCATCCATCTCTCCGCGACTGATTGGTGCATCATATATATGAACTTCACGTGATGAGCTCACATGCATATATCTATATATGATGTAGTCATATACATAGACAAATATATCCTGAAGCCGCACGAAACAATAAAAATTCTCCCCGAGCCAGTGATTTTATTGGAGCAATTAACTAAAGTACAAGCAATCAATCAATTAGTTGAATTAAAAAAAAAAAAAGAGCAACAAATGAAATTTACTGGCCGCTTGTTAACGGATGCAGAAATGTCCTGTAGTTATTTATTATATATTAGTTAGGAGGCTGTTCAAATCAAGCTTAATAATTAAATAAATGGATGTTACATGTGAATGCGATGCGATGGCCAACACCATTCAATTGATTCTTTAGAAATCACTTACTTTTTGAGTTTTGACATTATTGGTGTTCCCTTTCGCAAGTCACTATCCCCCCATCCAAAAGATTATATCGCATATTATATTTTATTTATATTTATTTATTGGTATCAACTACAATTTTGTATTTTGTATTGTTTATATATTAAATGGGATTGTAAAAGTATAGAAAGATGAGACTATTTTTGTGAAGAGTAAGAAGTATAGTCAGTCAGTCAGTGAGACATAATAATAATAATAATAATAATAATAATAATAATAATAATAGAGATTGGTCTCCGTTCTCAAAGACGTGTTC
This sequence comes from Diospyros kaki, assembly GCA_036245055.1. Lineage (NCBI taxonomy): Eukaryota > Viridiplantae > Streptophyta > Magnoliopsida > Ericales > Ebenaceae > Diospyros > Diospyros kaki. Next base: position 4,856,419 of record BSEG01000016.1, on the reverse strand, counting down.
GCTTTCTTGACGCGTGATTTTATAAATAAAGGGAAATAAACACTAATAAAGCTGAGTCGACGTGTTTCGCTGTCCTGAACTACCGTACGTGAACGGTTAAATGACCAAAATGCCGCACCGCCCCACCGACGCTGAGCGGCTGCTTTTTATTAGTTTTTTTTTTTTTCTCAGCGCTGCATAAATTATTCATCGCGTCGCAGTAATTACATCAAGAATCCGAGGCATTAATTTATCCGAAGAAGTAATTTATTTATTACCTCAAAAAAATATCTGCTAAGTTTCTCGTTGGATACAAACTGGGACTAATTTTTAATATTTTTAATGTAAGAATGAGATTGTTGTCTTTTAATTAAGTCGAGTTACTTTGAGAGAGAGAGAGAGAGAGAGATCCTAAATCGAATATAAAACTGCAGCCTTTGGATGGTTACAAAAAGAGGGAGGTTACCAGCCGCATTGAAAGCAGAGGCCAAACTGCGGTCGGCTGCGTCTCCATGCTTTTGCTGTTTGTTTCTGGCTGAAAACTGGAGCATTGGGGTAGGTCGACGCGCAATCGTCGGTTACATTTTTTTCTCGAGAAAATCTGGGGAAATCCTCTGGGAATGTGTTTGTCTGCAGGTTTTCTGGGTGGGAGCTGAGTGGCTGAGCTTTTTGGACAACTGGTCTTTGATCTTTTTTTCTGGGAGGAGTTGCTTTTTTGTTGGGATGCCCGATAAAGGTGTGGCCGTGGCGTATTCATGGTTTTCCCGGCCTAGTCCGATGATTCACTGGTCGTTTAAGCTGTTGACGTTGTCCTTCTTTCTTGGGTTGTTGGTTGTTTGGGGGATTGACGGGTGGAGTCTCAGAAAATTGCAGAAGGATTTTGTGGTGGTCGAGGTCAGCAAAGGGAATGGAACCCAGGAAAAATCAAGCTCCTCCAATATTGCCTCTATTCGCCCGAGTTTCCACATCCGCGAAGAAGCTAATACAAACGTACCAAATCTGAATCTCACCAATCCAAATCTGACCAGAACCCAGGAAAAACCCTCGCAAAATTCCACTGTTTCTGCTAATTTAACGCACACCCAACAAAATTCTCTCGATTCTGGGTCTAAGAAAGAGTCCAACAATACCGATTTTAGCGAAGAGAGTTCTTTGCATTGGATCTCAGCCGAGCTAGAGCCGAACTACACCTCGACTCTGCTAACTGGATGGTGGGTTCCGGGAGGCGAACCGTGTCGAGAGGCAAGAACAGTGGATATTTCAATTCCAAGCTTGGACGGGCACGGCGGAATCGAGCTCTCAACGGGGAAAATCCACGAGTTTGTTTTCCATGCTTTGGATGAATCAGGGAAGGCTATCTGCTGGGGCGGGGATTTTTTCGAAACCGACCTTTCGGGCGAAAACTGGAAATCTCGTCCTCCAATCAAGGATTTTGGCAATGGCAGCTATGCTTTCAGCCTCCAAGTTCACCCCGATTTCGCCGGCGATTTCAATCTCACAGTAATCTTACTTTTTCGGCGCTACGAGGGCCTCAAGTTCTCCCCTTACAAGTCCGCATTCGATAGACAGCTCCGCAAAATCTCAATCAAGTTCACCAAATCGTCAGCCCAATTGCCGCAGCTGGCTATCTGTAAAAAGTCCGATTTCACACGAGACCTCTGGTCCGGCCGCTGGACCCGCCACGCCAAGAACCCGAGCTGCTCCGTCGACGACGCGGGGCGGTTCCTGTGCCTTGACCCGAGTTTACAATGCCCGAAACCCTGGTGCGACGGCTCCTTGGCGGCGCTGGAGAGCAACGGCTGGACCTATTCCGCGCATTGCTCGTTCAAGCTGTTCTCCGGCGAGCGCGCGTGGAACTGCTTGAAAAACCGGTGGTTTTTTTTCTGGGGCGATTCGAATCACTCCGACACCATAAGAAACATTCTTCGACTTATTCTCGGCCTTGATGAGATCAAAGAAGTCCCAAGAAGATGCGATTTGAACATCACCAATCCGAGACACCCATCTCAATCTTTTCGGATTACGACCATATTCAACGGCCACCAGAATGAAACCGGCAACTACCAGGGCCTGCATTCGCTGGACGACGAGGGTTTTAGGGATCTGATTAGGGGTTATTTCTCCGGGGAGGCGGTTCCGGATACGGTGGTGTTGAATTCCGGGTTGCACGACGGGGTCTACTGGAAGAATGTGAGGAGGCTTGCGGAGGGGGCGGAGAGGGCGGCGGCGTTCTGGGCGGAGGTGGTGGGTTCGGTGTCGGAGAGGGGGCTGCCGGCGCCGAGGGTGGTGTTCCGGAGCACTGTGGCGACGGGCGGGTACGCCCGGACGCTGGCGTTCAACCCGCACAAGATGGAGGCTTTCAACGGGGTGTTGCTGGAGAAGCTGCGGCGGCGCGGGGTTGTGGACTGGGTGGTGGACCACTTCGACATGACGTTCCCGTGGCACTACGACAACCGCTGCAACGACGGCGTCCACTACGGCCGTGCTCCGGCCAAGGCCCGGTGGAGGGACGGCCAGGTCGGCCACCACTACTTCGTCGACCTCATGCTTGGCCACGTGCTGCTCAACCTCTTCTGCTCACGATAGCACCACGCTCCAGGCTCCGTTAACGTGCGCCGCATGCGAGCTGTTCCAAATTCCAAATTCTTTTCGATCTTTTAATATTTTTATTTTGGGGGGTTTTCATCAAATCCAAGCACTTGCAATCGGACCATTAGCTGGTTGTCATTTTGGTGGATTATGGCTTGGAGAGGGCAGCACGAAGCTGGATTGAGCAGGCAAACACAAAGTGGTGTGCTTTGATTTTAATTGCTGGCATGGCCCAGCTGACCTGCTGCTAGGGCCCACATCTACTTCTACATATATATATATGTATGTATTATAGTGAGAGAGAGAGAGAGATTTGTAACATGGTTTCCCCTTTCTAAGTTAGTATAATTTTTGTTTTTTTCCATTTTGGGGGTTCATTGTTTAAGCCTCTTCTGTAACGGATTTAATTATCCTTCCTCTCTCAGTGAAGTATATAAATCTTTAACTCTTCAATTATGTTTGGGAATTCTTTATTTGTTTTCCTTTCCTTTCCTTTCAATTGACGGCAAGGAAAGGAAGAATTTTGTGCTTGGGGGGTGGGGGCACCGTGAGCCAAGTAAGTATATTCTAAAATTAGAATTTGGTTAGATTAGAGCAAGAATTAATTGGTAGAGTAGTATTATCATTATTATAGAATATTTCTTTATAAGTTGGCCTATTTATAAAGAGTTCACATCGATTTTTCCAAATAAATTTATGTGTATTTATTTGGTATAAAGTATTACACATGTTCTATGAACCTACATTCAAAAACCAATGGTCTATACTTTTAAAATATAACATTGTCTCATTACAAGAATTTTCATTGATTTCTCTTGGAAAGTAGAGTCACCAAATGCAGACCCCAATTTAACGTTAACATTTGTGGGCCATGGCCCATTTAGATATCCAAGGCAATTTGAGCATTTGTTGTGGACTCACATTGGGGCCCATAGGCTGGCCTTCTTTGAGATTCACTGACCCATTAGTATCATGCTACTACGTTCTCATCACCATACCAAAAAGAAAAAAGAAACTAAATTATAACTCTTTATGCCTTTAAGACTTTGAAACAATAAAAATATAATGTGGTTCTATTATTTTAGTATAAAAATTGTTTTATTGTGTTATTTAAAATTGTGCACATTGTATTTAGTAAATTTTAATTTGTATGTACCTTACGACTTAGCATTTGACAATGTTTTGAGATATTACTTAATTCAACTTATTAATTTAATTTTTTTATATTCAAAATTGTGTGCTTGTATTTTCTATTTTTTAGTTTTCAATGAAGAATAATGCAAATTATAAAAAAAAATTAATCAAAATACCAACTCATGAGTCACTCCCATTAGGTTGAGCCACGTGGGCCCTCTCGCAAAAGTTTGGGTAGGGTATAGGCTGTGGGCTAGCTTGATCAACTCAATAGGTACAACTTGATTCTATCATAGAGTAGAAAGGGCTGGCCTAAAATAAACATAGGTGATATCTTTAAAGTTTTGAAAATATTTTTCTTAATTTTACAAATTTTGATGCATTAATCTACTCATTGTTATTTAATTTTAATTATTTTTAAATTAAAATACCCCCATATTTCTTATTATTCTGTTTCTCTTTTTTTCTCTCATCTTTTCATATTTTTTTAACTTTTTTCTTTAACGATAGCCGTGATGACAATTCTTTATTTTTCTCCATTCTCTATTCCTTTATATCGTCATTGAGTTTATTAAAATTTAGCTATATGTTTTGATGAATAAAACTCATTAGAAATATTGAAACTCGTAAATTCTTAAACACCAATATTTCCTTCCTCAAAATACAATTCGCTTGATATTTTCTTAGTAAAGGTTAGAATAAATCTCTTAATTCATCCAAATGCCAACGGGAAAACAAACAAGTAATATCTACAAAGATCGAGCTTGATCAACTTCTTTTCTTATTATGGATTTGTAGAAATTTCGTATATTACATAGTATTTTGAAGGAACTATGAATCCACCATACCAAGAATTTTCATCAAGTGAAGGACTAATTTCTCTATTAAATTTCGCATTTTATCCATTTCAGAAATTTTTAATTTTACCACACTTAATTTTTACTAGCATTGATAGTAATTATAACATAGAGTTATATTTAGTTAAGGTCAGACTCTTGCATGATGGACTTATGGGTTTTATTTCTGTCGAGATTTCAACAAGTGTGGAAATTTTGAAGAATCAAAGGTGAGTACTTGATATTTATAATATTTTTTTAATGTTTTAGAAATAAGGAGAGATGAGAGGAAAATAGAGAATTTGGGGGTGAAGGGGCATGCCGGTCATTTTGTTATTTATTTTTAATTATAAGAAAATTATTCTCAGTTTTTAAAGATGAGTGATACTTTAACAATTAAATTAAATTTCAAAAATAATTATTATGATTTACTCTATCTAAAAGCTTAGCTTTTACGTCCCCCCAACGTGTGAGAACCGGTTGAAGGTTAGCTGGCACGAGCGACGATCAATTTCCTTGCTTGGCGCGGCGTAACAAAGAAGACAGAGAGAGGGAGGGATCCTAAGATCGGCGAAGTGGATATTTGGAAGCGGGATCGGACAGAATCCAGATCCATTATTATAAGAAGGGCAGGGAAAGTGAGAGTCGAGTGATTGAAAGAGAGAGGGGTCAGATAAAAGTGAAAACTTCCAATTGGGGCAGAAACCAGAAGAAATCTGGCAAACATAGCCGGTTTGAGGCCTCGCATGTCGCTGAAGCAAGCCACAGCGGAGGACCAACACTGCGACGACGACCATTGCAGGCCTCTCTGGCGCCGCAGGCTATCCATTATGGCCTTTAATTGGACCTCTTTCCTCAAGATCACTCTCCTCCTCCTCCTCCTCGCCGCCATCGCCACCGCTTTTCTCACTCTCCCCGTCGAAAAGGTTGTTTTCCCCCTCTCATTTCGTCAATTCTGTTGATTTACCTCGTTATTTACTTCGGCAGATTCAGGGATTTTTGATCTAGGTTTCTTGTCTGTGTCCTGATTTTCTTCGCTTGTAATTGGGTTTTAATACGATTGTTCGTTTTGGTGCGAATGGTTCCGTGTCTTTAAATTCCTGAATTTGTTGTTATTGAATTATCTGTTTGAAAATGTTATTTTTAGGTTTCGTATATTGTCTTTATCGAACTCCATTTATTTATTTATTTTCGATCATTTGATTTTCTGTTAGCTCTCTTGAGTTTGTTAGTACTTTATAATCGTTAGAGGAAATGATCACGATGGAGTCACTTTCACTATGGTCTTTTCAATTCCTACATTCAGTCCATCAATTTTCCATTTTGAAATTCCAACTTTTCCTGGAGGAGACTGGCTCTACTTAATTTTGATTTTTTGCTTTACTGTTTATCAGTATGAAGTTAATCTTACAATGCATTACCAAGTAAGACTAACTCTCAGTTTTGTAAATTCTAAATGTAGTCTAATTTTAGTGTATGCGTCTCAAGTATATACTGTAGTATGGTTTTCAGCAGTGGGTAGATGATTTTTTGTCTTCATATGAAACAACATTTCGATAGTAGCTAGGAAAGAGAAAAAGTAGTCAGGCCATAGGTGGAGTCTTTATCTATTGAATTTATTAATTACCAGCTTTATGCGAGTTGACTTCTCTAATTGTTGTTCTGCCACCAGATGTTCATATGATTGCCCAATTCTTTTTCCTTAGTAGTATTTTGGTTATTGCAGAAGCTTGTGATTTCATTTACATCAATGTAAGTAGATGAATGCAGTACTCAGCTTAACAGAGTAGCACTTCTAACATCCTGATGGTTCTTGTAGACAAACATCGTTCTTTTTTTATTTTCAACTCATGTATGGATTTTTGAAAAGAATCTCTTCATGCAGATATTGAAGGACTTCTTGGTGTGGGTTAAGCAAGATCTTGGGCCTTGGGGTCCACTTATGCTGTAAGTGAGCTGTTGCACTATCATATTCTTCCAGAAATTTATTTACTGCCCTGCCGATCATATCTATTTTCCTTTTTTCTTTAACGCAGTTGGGTTCTTATGTCTAACATTAGTTAGATTCTTGTTAGAACTTAGAATAAGATGGCTATGGTGAAAGAATGTATTTCTCTTTCCTTAGATGGTGTGGCTGGTCCCCTTTTTTAGATACAATCTCCAAGAATGGAACTTGATTCCATGAATGCCTTCTTTGGCTTATTACATGATCATTTCACCATTGGGTTGGATAAGGATCAGTAGGTTTGCATCCATCTAATAAGGGAGTGTCTGTTGTTTGATCTTTCTATGAGGTCATCGTCTATGAAAAAGGGGAAGCAGGCTTTCCTCGGAAAGTGGTATGGAGATTGAAACCCCTCCCATGAAAGCCTTTATTTGTTTTGATGCTTCTCTCTAGCTGATTATAACTGCAGATTATCTGAGAAGGATCAGTCAGGTGATGTTGGATTTGTGTTTTATGTGAAAAAAGAGATGGTGAATCCATAGAGTACCTTCTTTTGCATTGTACAATGGCTCAGCATTTTTGGTGTCTTTTTTGCTGTGTTTTTGGTGTAGAGTAAGTTAGTGCTGGCTACTATTAGGAGGTTCTCAACTATGTGATGGAACACAATCATATCAATTATCTTCATTCACCACCATCTCATGAAAGTTTTTCATATGGAGATGGTGTTGGAACTTTGTTTCATCATTCCCTCACTAGAGGGTTGTTCATGAAGAGCATCTGGCATAAAATTTTGCACATTGTTCTTTTGCATGGATTAGTATTGTCAATATGACTTTTAGAAGTCAATGACACTATGGATGCCATGCCAACAATCCTAACTTGGTTAGGATAAGGTGTAGTTGATGTCTTGATGATTTGTGCTTGGTTCCAGGCTTTCCCTAATAAGAAGCTTAAACGTACCTAGATGAGCACTTTTGTATTTTGTGGTCCACCTTGAGGAAGTATAATTGTAGGGCTTTTGAGGATATGAGAGCCAGTTTAATTTTATCAAGAGAACCATTCTTGGATTTTTTTTTTTTTAAATATATTTCTGTGGATTAGGAACATTTCTCCTTTCCCATGCTTTCTTAACACCCCCCCCCCCCACAAAAAAAAAAACACACACACACACTTTGGATTAGCTTAAGTAGTCTTACAGGTTTTTCTGGTTCATATGATGTTTCTCCTTCTTTTTATTCTTTTCAACGAGGTTTTTAGTTATCAAAAGGAAAAAAAAGAAGAAACTCTAGGAAAATAAGCAATATTACCACCGATAATCTTACAGTGGACCTCAATTTTGTTGATGTGTTTTGGACCAAAACTTTAATTTATCTTCGTGTTTGATAGTGTTAGGCTTTTTGGTTGATGGTCAAACTGGAATTTTAGAAAATTCTGATCTAATTCGATCAGCAACTTGCATGTTTTTGAATTATTTTTATTGACTTTTTTTGGACCAAAACTTCAAATGATCCTCATGTTTTTATGGCGTTAGGCTTTGGGTTGATGGTCAAATTGGAATTTTTGAAAATTCTGATTATAATTCAATCAGCAACTGGCATATGTTTAATATAACCTCAAGGCAATCAACATGACTTCCATGGTAAACTTCATACCTTTGGTTAAATGTCCAACATGTGGGAAACTGATTTTTTTTATCCTTTCCAAGGTCTCAAGAGCACATGCATATTTAGCAGAGTACATAAAGTAGCTTCCATTCGGAATGGCAATAAGAATAAAGCAGGGTCAAGCTTTGCTCATCCAGTCCCTGATTCCTACACCTCCATGCTCTGCCTTGTGCCTGAAGAAGGAATAAATCTTAAATCCCTTCCCTGCTGGAGCATAGATCTCTGAACGCATCCATGCCCCAAATTTGTCCTCATTAATGCATTCCTGTAAAATTTACTTCAGAATTATTCACACTTTAGGTTGTTTCTTGATTTCATGGCTGTCTAAAGCACATTGCATTAGATGTAAGCATTGTCTTATCCTAGAGTAACTCTTAGTTGACAGGAGTGTAATTTTTCTAATAATGAACATCTGCGCCTTCTGACTCATATGTGCTTAACTTTGCAGGGCTCTTGCATATATTCCCCTAACTGTTCTGGCAGTTCCAGCTTCAGTACTTACTGTATGTATTTTTTTTTTTTTTCTGTTGGATAATTTTAAACATCTTGTTGTTCCTTTATCTTTCCCACTTTAGATTGTACCTTACTACCTACTTTGAGTGGTCGGAGTTATATGTCAACTTGCACTTGGGATGGAGTGTTCCCATCGGTGGGACTTTATTTACCTTACATGTCTTAAGCATTGCACCTGCATATGCTTGATGTTTTAATTTTACACAGTCTGTTGAGGCTTGTGATGATGGTGTCCCAAGCCTGTGTATCTGAATAAAGGCTGAGGATCCTACTCATTAGGCAACAACCAACACACACACACATGTATTTTAAAAATCCTTATCAGCATAGATCCTTAGATCGTATGAGTTAATACCAGCATGTTCCCTTGAACATTACATTCATCTGCCTTCAGGCACCTTGAAAGGTAGGCTAGGTGAGTTGTGATTGCTTGAGAAATTTAGTAAAGCAAGGAACTTTTGGTGTTGAAGAGTAAATAACTCTTGAAGTCTGGAGAGTTCCGGTAGTTGGATTGTTAGGGAGGATCCTGGCTATTGGGGGATGGGGTGAGGTTAGGGATGGCAATGGGTCACTCGTTTACCCATTTAGTAAATGTTCAAAATATGTCTTATGTCTATATCCTTCAGATATGAACTTTCCAAACTTATTTCAATTTGAAATGGGTAATCAGGGCTTATTTTCAAATAAATTTTATCTCTATGACCCAAAATATGAATTTTTCATAATCATTTTAACTTTAAATGGGTAAATGAGATCCATTTATTGACCCATTGTCATCCTTAGCCTTGGGGTTTGGGCTGGGGGTATGAGGGAGGTTTTTGGAGGTGGATTCTTGGGGATGTGGTATGGATGAGGATGAAGGTTAGAGTATTTTCTTGGTATGTGACTCAAGGAATTGGAGTATTTGCTTAGCAGTTGCTTGTTGGTAAGTGCAGCAAACCTTGGTCCTTCAATTTAAAAAAAAAAAAAAAAAAATTGTAGCCTGAAGTGGTCTAATAGTTGGTTTGACAATTTAAATGAATTGAAATATTCTGGTGGCTTTGTTTCATTCTAACTGTAATGGCTTCCAGTTTTTTTGGAAATAATTTCTTAACACTCTCTCTCTCTCTCTCTCTCTCTCTCTCTCTCTCTTACATGCATGCACATGTGCGCTCAAAGATATACGGTGTTCTATTTTTGTTTTTTGTATCATACCTGAAATTTTTTTATTGTATGAACTTTAAAGATGCATGTTCAAGAGACACTCTCCTTATTCTCCCCTCAATGTAATCTTATGAGATGAATGGCATCGTCCAGCTTGGCGGTGGCTATCTATTCGGCTTGCCTGTGGGTTTTGTTGCTGATTCTATTGGTGCTACTCTGGGTGCTGTAGCTGCATTCCTTATTGGCAGAACAGTAAGCTTCTAAAATCTATTGATCGCATTTTCTTCTATTCCATGGTATACACAGGTTGACATTTGGTAATCTAAGGTCCCCTCTAATTACCTCATTCAATTACTCTTTTCTGTGAAACACCATGTTAGAGGGTTATTGCCTTGTTTTTAAGTGGCATGTTCTAAAAAAAACTTGTCTGGCAAGCTTTAAGGGCTACCTACTCTCTTTATCTAATACTCTACTTTTGTTTGGGGGCCCTTAGAATTTAAATTTTCATTTTTCTTCTTATATCTTTCAAAGAGTTTTATATATCATGAACTTTAAAACTGGAAACAAAGAAAAAAAAAAGAAATTTCTGTATAAATTCATTACATATCATCCTATATATCCTAAACAGATTGGGAGGTCATATGTTACATCCAAGCTAAAAGATTATCCACAGTTTCAGGCAGTTGCAATTGCCATTCGGAGATCGGGATTTAAGGTTTGTGTATTTCATATCTTACCTTCAGCTTCTCAGTTCTTCTATTTACTATGTGGATTTCTTGTTGTCTCCTCCAATTAGTTGCGGTATTCATATTTCCATTCATGGTTCCTCTTATAACAAATATCTGCAATTGTTCCGTGAGTAACTTGATAAAGGGGGAAGGATAAGGAGTCTGCATGCCATCTATAAGGTGGATTGGTGATCACTGATCAGTGATTTGGTCCTTACAGTTGATGCAAGAATAAATCAGTGAATATAATGAAAGACGTAGAAAAAAATTCTTTGGTCCTTTTACTAAAATGAGTAAATGTTGATTTTATAATATAATTTGGCTTTTAAAGGCAATGTCAAAATGCTGCTTCTGAAACTCCAGCTCCAAAATTGTCAGGTTCTCTCTGTACTATTTCCTTGAGGGGGTTGTCATCAATGTACCACGGCCTCTGATAGTTCTAGCTTTATTCTTTTTTCTTACTGTTATTTTTCTTGCTATTTGTTTCTCTGTTCTTATCACTGTTGCCTGTGGCACTAAAGGTTTTGAACATTTTCTCTCTTTGCAGATTGTCTTACTGCTTCGTTTTGTTCCTCTTCTTCCTTTCAATATGTTGAATTACCTCTTGTCCGTGACTCCCGTTCCACTGGGAGAGTATATGTTGGCTTCATGGTTGGGCATGATGGTACCAAATATGTACCTTCAACTACTATTATTTTATAATTTTATGATGGCTAGATTCTTTATTGCATTCTTTTTCTGGAATCAATCTCAAATAATCATGTGGTTCCAAGTAAATTGGGATTATTACTGATCACCTTTTGTATTTGCGATTTTATTTATTATTTATTTTGTTTCTGAATTGAGATGGACAAGTTCATACATGGTCATGATCTATTTCTCCTGGTACTTATATCTCATTTTGTTTCTGGCACAGCCAATAACACTTGCACTTGTGTATGTTGGAACAACTCTGAAGGATCTTTCTGATGTAACACATGGATGGCATGAATTTTCAAAAACACGTTGGGTAAGAGCTGTATTACATTTTTTCCCCCCTTGTTCATTTTGTATTTAAGAAAGTCAAGCCCACTTGGCATCTCTTTCCTTCCTCCTTGTGATTGAAACCAAAATGTTGCTTTTGATTTCTAATATAATAGGTCAACAGTTGAGTATGTTAAATTTCTCTCTCTGACTGAATCACTTAGCAACTATTGTAACTTAGAACCTCTATAAACAGTGTTTTTTATTTTAATTTTGGCACAATTTTCTCTATTCTATTTTTTGTGATGTTTTTCTCCTGCCATTTTTCTGCTGGAATTTGGCTTTAGTGCGAATTGACAGGTTCAATTAATGGGAAGAACTATACTTCTAGTGAGCTAGATCAGTATTTTTGTTCGAGTAATATTTTGGTACAGAGGGGCAAATTGAATTTCCTGGATACCTGGTTTTGCTCCTTTTTTGCGCATATATTATATATACTCTCGATCATTTCTCAACTGTACATTAGATTACAAGCCACCTTAAAGTAAAATGCTTTGCTTCTCTTCTTCTTCTTCTACTTTTTCCTTTTTCTGATAGTTGACCATTGCTGTGTTTATTGTGCACTGAAGGTAGTTCTTAGCTTTGGTTAGGCTTAGACTTTGCTTTGTGTAGATTTTTTGAGACCTAGAGCTCAGGACATGAAATCAAATCCTGAGGACTGGCCTATGAACACTTGAAGGTGTTGGCAATTTGGTTTTCCATAGATGGGGCCAGTGAAGTGATTGAGAGCACAGTTTTAAGATTTGAGAGACTTTTATCAAAATCTCTATGCGTATGAAAGTTGACATCCACTCTTTTATGTGTATGCAGGTAATGATTATAACAGGATTTTTGATGTCTGGTGAGTAGCAATTTATGTTACATATAGCTATATGAATATTCACAAAACATAGTTTATGCGAAGAGATGGCTTGTGCTATGGATTGTATCCTACCTTCATTTACCTGGACTGCATTCATTCAGTTATCTTCACTATATGGCATGATTTCTTTCACATTGTGGAGTCTCTTACCATGCCAATCAGGCCAAAACAGCATATTTATTAATACAGTTGAATAGTTAATCATTTTCATTTTGATGAATCATATTTTTCATAAGAAATTTGGATCTTACAACTTTTGAAGATTTTTAAAGAAATAATATAGAGGCAGTAGGTATTCGTTACTATTCTTTTTTGTTTTTTTAATCTGCGGAAATAAGATGCTTAGAATTTTTTATCCGCTCTTTGAAAGTATAAGGGCTAAACGAAACTAAACTGTTAAACACTGGAGGTGTCTACAACTGTATTGTTTCTTCAATATTCTCTAATTACTGAGTTTAATGCATTACTCTTTAAATTTATTAATGTTTTTAAATGAATGTCTACAACAACAACAACATATCCAGCCGTTATCCCACTATGTGGGGTTGGCTATATGAATTCTAGACTTCTATGTGGGTTACATCTCAACAGATAGTTTGTCTAGAATTTATATTTGGATCCGACTAGGTTTTACGCTGGCTGTCGGCTACCTAACGCAACCCTCCTCCTTTATCCGGGCTTGGGACCGGCAGTGGATAATATCCCCTGGCGGAGTAATGATGAAATGAAATTTGAACACCATCTTCACATGGAGAAATTTCATGAGATGGTGGTGAATGAAGATAATTGATATAGTTGTGTTCCATAACTTAGTTGACATGGTGAAACCAACAAGTACAATATGGAAACACAACACTTTTAAATGAATGTCTGGAGGAAAATAATTCTTTGAAGTACTGCTACAGAGAAGCTTTGAGCATTAAGCTATGTTTTGTGTAAATTGAAGGTCTTCTACTTAATATATAAATTAGGATGATGGAATTAATGTTTTTGTTAGGATGATTTGTGAAGGGTGTAAATTGATTAAATAACACTATTTATTCATTTAATTTATAGGAGCTAAAAATTGTGGTAGGAGAATATTACTTCAGTTGTAGATTGAATTGTTGCCAAAAAAAAATCTAGAAATAAATTAGAATAGATTGTCATCCTTGAGAAGGAAAACAACTAAATGCATGGAGATATTTAGATTAAATATTGTTTTTGAGAAGGGAAATAACCAATTGCATCAAGATAAAGCTTTGGGCTTCACTTAGCAGTGCTATGATTTGGACATCTTAAGCATGCTGTTCTCCAGTTTCTTTCTCCCTTCAATCTACAATAAGTTAATCGCTGCCCAACAAAGTTGTTATTTAGTTTTCCGGTCAAGAAGAAAATTGTGAAATTCATCCTCAAGCCTACATGATTAGCATCTTTCTTATTATTATCTGTAAAATCACTTGATCTTGCTTCTTTCTGTCTTGGTTTTTCTGCACACAGTTGTCCTACTGGTTTGTGTTACTAAAGTTGCAAAGGCTGCCTTAGAGAAAGCCCTGGCTGAAAATGAAGATATTATAGACGGCATAGGAGCCTCCTCACCAGAGCTGCCCACCGTGGCCGATCCAACATCGTACCTCCACCAGCCACTTGTCGTGCAGATAGACCCCTCCAGGGACGACCATGAAAACTGAAAATTAGTCTTTGTAAATTCCTTACCTTCCTCCTAGAAGCCTTATACTTCCTCTAATCAATACTAAGCATTAATCTGATACGAATTTGTACAGCCACATTGCATATCTATCGTCGTGTAATTTCAGATAGCAATGGCGTAACTCTTGGGTTGGGGTCTGTTTCCCATGTGTTTCTGGAATCAGTCCATTTGATACATTTATGAAATAAATTTTTCCCAATGCATGATTGGAGTAGCAATGTTTTTCTTCTTCCTGATGCCATGTTTCATGAAGGGAAATTGGCGTGAAAATTCAGCTCATAACCAGAATATTGACCTCTGCTGAACAGCAAGATTCATGGTTGTCGGCGGCTTAATTTGCAACAATTGAATAGATTAGAAACCTTCGATTGTTCAGGCAAAGATTAGTTGTCTCTCTATCTCTCCCCAACAATTGATTGGTACGCAACTGATCCTATAAAAATTGATTGTTTAATTGAATTCAAGTTCAATGTTTGATCAACTCGTAATTTCAGCGTTTGTTCTAAACCACCAGTGTGGTCAGGCATGTATGCAGTAGAGATTTGGAAGCTAGTTCTCTTTAAAATGTGTAATAAATAAATTTATCAAGAACATTTAGTAAACTCATCAAGGGCGCATAATAATCTAAAAATTAACTTTAGGACGAAAGTTTTTTTTTTTTTTTTTCTTTTTTTGTCAACAGGGCAGATTGCTTTGATCTTTCTTCAACCACCTCCACCACCACCAGATATGTGGTCGCCACCATCAAATTGATATGCAGTTCACAAGACTCTCCCACCACTTGCTTTGCTTTGTGCACTGCAGGGTAAGGACCTCTACCTGTGCCTTGGAAGAAAAGCAAATCAGAAGGCTCAATTGCTCAATTAATTAATGAAAGGTGAAGCAAACATCATCATTCCCAGCCTAATCGTAATCTCTTGACTCCATTAATTCCTAGTGCCGAACCTTTTCTTTTTCCGTCTAAAACAAAAACCTTTTAGAAAAGAAGACGCAGAAGAGGGAAAAGACGCGCCAACCTTGTTGCCGTTTGTTCATCAATTTTAGTTACCACTCATATCTTTGCTTCCCCACGGTCCTCTCAAGTAGGTTTTGCACGTTTGGGACCCTACCATTTCCTGAAACTGAGCCAAATTTAAAGTGTATGGCACCCATCTTTACTGTATTTTTCTACTCACTGACCCACAATCCAATGATCAGAGCCGCTGGGTACAAGAAAAGAATATTATATGAACACCAAAAGTTGAAAGTATTCAGCTTCCACAAGAGATCACAGAAGCCGATCGATAGAGCTGATCTTTCCACAACACACAGTTCACCAGAGATAGTTTCATTTTCCCACAGGAAACAATGCAAGGATTAGGACTCTTCTCGCTTGTGAGGTGCTTTAATGGCTGCCGCGATCACAGCCAGGTTTCGGGGCTTGGAACGAGGATCTGGAACCACAGTGACAAGCCAGTGGAACTTCAGATAAGGGTGGGATCAATCCTGAAGAGAGTCCACACTTTGAAGCCTGGTTCTTCCAAGAGACTGAAATGCAAGACCATCTACAAGGCTTTCATGCCCGGCGGCGCCGGCGGCAATGGTGGAGGAATGAGGAACTTGTTGTATTACTATGATGAAACGTGCCACCCTTACATTTGGATACACGACAGTGTGGGACATTGCTCAAGGATGGTGAAGCAGCAATTCATCAGTCTTGAAGATCTGAAGGATTGTTCAGAGATCAAAATCTTCAGGGATCATCAGAGGGGCTGCATATCTGTTCGCAAGAAGCCGAGGCCGGATTTCTGCTGAACACACACACACACATATATATATATATACATACGTACATATATATGAAGTTGTTTTTACAGCATGTTTGTCATGGTCATGGATGGTGGATCTCTGTGAATCTGTTTTTCCAATCTGTTCTTGGAATTTCTTTTTCTTTTTCCTTCTTGTTTGTGGGTATTTGAAGATTAATGTACTGTAGGCTGCAGCTAAACAGATCTGTTTGTTTGATTCTCAGTGGAGGTTTTTCTATCTTTTCTGTCAGCAAAGTCCATCGCCTCCTCGTTCAATTGGTTTTCCTGTTCATCTACAAATAGTCTAGATTATTCTTTCGTGTAATATAAATAAAGAAGTATTCAATTGATTTTACGAAATCTAATCCTACAGGCGGGGCAAGAATTATAGGTAGCGTTTTAATCAATAGAACTTGTAGTTTAAGCAAAAATCTTAAAGAGTTAGGTTGCATTTTTACAAGTAATGTGGGTTTGGTTTGAGAGTGGCTCTGACCTCAAAAGATATGGAGTCTGGGCCCATCCTCTCTACTTATTTCTTGGTTGTCATTTGGATGGAAGAATTCTAAATTCTAGAACTATGTTTTAGATGTGGATTTAAATTTAAATAATTTCAACAATTAAATAATAAGATAAAATGGGTTTTATCAAAATAAAACTAAAGAAATATAAAATAATATCCGTATCAGATCAACCCAGAAGATGAAGAAAAGATCAAAGTAGCAATAATACAAAGATGGAAATTTCTTAAATATCGTTAAATATTGTCACCACACCAGCAGCGTCGAAGATCAGGCATCACAGCCAGCACACTTACGATCAACGCTGACACCTAAGAGAGAGAGAGAGAGAGAGAGAGAGAGAGAGGAGAAAAGTCCAAGCCGAAACACATTTGGATCATCCACACCATCCAAGTCTCAGCAGCTTCCATAATAATCCTCCTCCTCTTCAACCTCTCCGATTCGGCAACGATTCGAAGTTCGAACCGAACCAATCTTGTAGATTTTTCCTTTTACTACGTCTACCGTGTATTTCTTCTTCGACTTTCCGTCAAACCCCTCTCTTCTCTTCTCTCCGATTCCACCGTCTTCAAATCAAAATTCGTCTCTCGTTCTCTGTGTGTAGTAAGATGGGGATATCATGGAGCAGCAGCAGCAGCAACAACAGAAGAAGAAGAAACAACAATTACCATCAAAACCCACCTCCTTCTCATCTCATTGCTTCATTTTCTTCCTCTGACCCCTATCCTGCTCCGTCTTCCTACCCTTATCCTGCGCACCCTCCTCCTCCTCCTCCGCCGCCGCCTCCTGCTCCTCCGGTTCACTCTTCCTACTACTACTCTGGTGGGTACAGTGCTGGCAATTACGGCAATCCCATGGCGGGGCGTGCGAATTTTGCCCCATACTATGCTTACCACAACCTTGGCTGGTCGGCTCCTGGAATTCGGCCGCCTCCTCCGATGACTGGTCCGCCATTGCCGCCGCCTCCGCCGTATGTGGAACACCAGCAGGCCAAGAAGGTCAGGAATGATGTGAATGTGCATAAGGATACGCTGCGGCTTGAGGTTGATGAGCAGAACCCAGATCATCATCTGATCTCATTCGTTTTTGATGCACTGTTTGATGGGAGGTACGTAATTTTTGTACCATTTACGTTCATGTATAAATTAAGTTCTTTTGAAGGTCTAGATGAATTGGTTGGTTATGCTATTCGTTGAACTGGGTCTGGATTGTGATGCAGCAATGTCATGTAGGATTTAAGATTTGGAGCATAGCTGGCATCTAGTTTTTTTTATTTTTCTTTTTTTATTTGGCACTGATAAAAGGGTAACAAGCATATGTATGAAACGTACCCAAGGGATTACCAGGAAACTTTTGTAGGCAACAAATTAGTGATGGAGAAACAATACCATGATTAATACCATTTAAGAGCAACGGCCGAGCAGGGTCACCAGGAAATGCTAATATTCTTCCTGTGGCACAAACTGGTAGGTTCACTTGAAATTATGATTCATTTTCATTTCAAACCTGTGAAGTTGGACACCTCAAAGTTTTCCGATCTTATTTTCTCGAGTAATTTTTACTAGGAGGGGAAAAATCAAATATAACATTCTTGCGGCTAGAAAGATAAATCATTTCCCAAGACAAAATACAAAATGTTTGGTGATCATGTTTGAGAATGTGCTTTTGCATTATTAGATTGTGGGAGGAGTAGATTAAATTGTGTTATTTTCTTAGATTCTTAATTGTTGAAAGATGATTAGTTTAGAAATATCTTAGATTTCAATGACGGTCTATAAATTTACATTTATGATCCTAGATTTGAAGAAGTGATGGGGCACCATGTTCTTGTTCTGGTTTGATGTACTGGAATGATTACTTCCAAATGAAGAAGAAGATGCAGCAGGAGGAGGAGATATTTTGTTCTAAAATTCAGGTCCAAGGATTTAGAAAATGCTGTACATGTTGTCAACATATGGAGATGACAGTATCATAAATATTATCTATAACCACTTACCAAAAAAATGAAAAGAAAAAGAATTCATGGATAAGCAACTATGGTTATTGAATTTGCAGTCCAAGTAGGCTAGATAAATTTGTATTAATGAATTAATTCAAGGAATGTTGTAGGTTCGAAAAAATTATACTACCCTCACAATGATCTCAAATTGCAAAAGAAAAGATTGATGTTTGTAGGATTATATTGCGGTTACAAATGATTGGGGACCATCCAAGCAAATTTAAAATATGTGCTTCAAGTAGGAAATACATGGTTAAATTGAGATGAATAATATTAGGGAAGGTTGCTGGTAAGTTGGCAGAGGAAAATCTACAGGGAATTAAGGCATAGATTAAGCATGGAGGTTGATGGAACTGAAAAGGAAGGTTTGGTAATCCCTAGAGAGAGGAGTGGTAACAGAGGGAGAATTTTGTGTTTGTTGATGGATAGAGTAAAGTTTTGTAGTCATTAGAGAGAGGAGTGATAACAGAGAAAGAATTTTGTATTGCTGGATGGAGTAAAGGCTTGTTGTGAAGTAGGTTTATTGTTTCAATAATGATTGATGCCCCTATTTTTCATAGAGAAGTTAGGCTTGAATCTTGTGTCCAAGGAATGTGAGCACTATATTGTAGCCTAACACTCTAATGGTGGGGGCGTTGGTGACCATGGATATAGTGGTGGGAGTGGCACCCCTATTATGTTCAGATATGGGAAAGTGGGCACAGTGCAGCAAAATCTACGTTGTAGTTGGACTCTCTCTCTCTCTCTAGTGATTGATCAAGACTGACTCCATTAAAGGAGGAAAGGCGAAGCCTTACGAAACCAGTAGAGGCCCAGCTTCCAATTCATAAGTCCCTTGAAGTCTTGTTAGCTAAAAATCTAGCCTCAGCCTAGGTTGTTGGATTTACCTCATGAGCAAGTAGTTTCTAGAGTGTAATTAAGAATGTCAGAGGAAACGGACATAAAAACCGTATATTTTCATGGTGAAGGGGTAGTATGTGAAAAATAGAGTGCTCAAGAAGAGACTTTCACTAGTTGAGCCATTGAGGTACTGTGGGTGTTCCAGGAGAACACCCTTGTGAGGATCTTAGATGATGAACAGTACACCTTTCTTCTGACCAAGCTGTGGAGGTGCTGCTGCAAGCATCCTTCAATAAGTTGACAATATGGATTGCTCGAGCAGAGAGTTCTGTCGGTTGAGCAATGATATGTCATTATTGTTAAAGGGCTTGGGCAGAGAGTGCAAATTGGCCAAGCTGAGGAGTTGCCAAGAGCATATTTAACAATGGCCCATGGGATCGCTAGGTGGTTTCATTGCTGGTTCCCAGTAAATTGTAAATTCTTAATCTCACGTCTTTATATAGGGTTCACACCATTGATGGTGAGTTTTTACTAATATTACTAAAAAAGCAGAGAAACTAATAAAAATAAAAAAGGAAAAGAGAAAATGCTCCATGGTGAACATTTGATTGTATACACATGTAGAAGAGTACTTGTTCTGTATTTTGTGACCGACACAGTTGCCAAGTTGAAAGAAAAATTTTGTGAGATGACTATCAAGCCAGCCAGTCTTAAAGTGCCAGGCAGTTGGAAATATATTCTTTTAGGAGAAAAAGTAGTTTAAAAGCAAATCTCAGGATGAAAAAATTTAGAGTAAGGAATACAAGTTAAGAGACAACCATCTAAAAATCTTCAGGTTACATGCAAGTGCAAAAAAAAAAAAAAAGAAAAGAAAAGAAAAGAAAAAGAGAGAGAGAGAGAGTAGTTTTACTAGAGCTTTGAAGAGTAGGTTACATAGCTCATGGTGACAGAGGTGTTAACGAGCAGCAGTGAGCATCATTAAGAAAATCCAGACCCTAATGGAGAACCTCAACGCCATCCAGTTCTGTGACCAAGTGCAGAATAGATTACTCTTGATCAATTGAGGGGAGAAATGGATTGTAGAACTGAGAAGAAGAGACAAATGAGGACTAATAAATTAAATCTGCATTTATTTTATAATTGGTTTTCAACTTTTTTTAACTTGTTTCATTGTCTAATTTGTTGAAATGATGGAAAGTTAGAAGCATCCTCATCCTAAAAGTGTTGGTAGTGAAAAAAATAAATTAAAAAATAACAGGACATCACTGGATAAATATCTGACAAGGTTAATGTCCAACACAATACAAAACCTTATAGAATTCTCTGTGCTTCCATGAACAAATAGTTAGTGAATACTGCCATGAGCAAATGCCAATGGTATGAATAAATGCTTGAACTCAAACCTTGGCAAATGGTTTGTTCAGGTACTAAATGCATATATGGTGATCGATACCAATGCCACCCCTCCAACATATGGTCACTCCTCTTACAGGATTCTAGGCCATGACTTGTGTTCATATCCGTAGATGTTGATTCTCTAACTTGATCCCTTCACTATAAATATGGAGTTCCAACCTCCATTGAGAGAGGGGATTGCAAAAGAATAAACAAAATCCTTGCTGCTCCATATATGATTTCCACTGCTGCTTTCTCTCTCTGAATTGCTTTAGCTCTCTTCTTTCTGGCTCTGATGGTTTTTGTGCATGCTTGTTGCATCATAATTCCCAGAAGGCCATCAACCAATTCAGCCTTCCTTTCACCATCACTCACACTCACTATACTTGGATTTGTTGCTATTTATATTGGTTTCATATTTTTTTGCGCTTTTTTTTTTCAAATTTTGTATTTTTCAAGAGAAACTTGGGGATATACTTCTTGTATGGCCATCCTTATTTTACTACTAGCTAGCCCTTGTTCTATTGGACCTTTGAGTGATTTACAGATATAACAAGTTCAAATCACTCCAGTTGAGTTGTTTACAGTCAAATCACTCCAAGTTCAATATGCACACTTGCAGATGGTGTTGAAGTTTGGGTTAATCTGCTTTTGTTGCTCTTTTGTTAGTATCATGTCTTTCTGGTCAATATTTTTAGACTTTTAACTTAACCTTTATCCCAATTCTTTAACTGAATGTTGTATATATTCTGCTGCAGGATTGAAGTCATCATGTGTTGTCTCACTTTATCATTTACTTTCTTGTGGACATGATGAAACATTAGCTCCTGTAAAACATAGAACAAGGAGAATATGGATTATTTTCAAGACCAGACAACATGACATTAGGGATCTTTATTTAAGAAAGTAAATATGCAGATAAATAAGCTTGCCAAAGATGACTTAATGCTATCCTGGATTGATTTACTTTGGAAAGTGGGGCACTGCAATTGTACAAATGGGAGGATGTTTTGAGAAAGAGACAAAAAAGTTAAATATTTTATTCATGTGTATTAGGTATGTATACACTCTACTAGGTGCAACTTAGGAAGTACCACATACAAGTCTAAGCATGTACGATACTATAAAGCTAACAGATGTCTACCCTTTCTGGAAATCATCAGTTGATAAGAAGAGTTCTATTCCTATTAGCTTGTACTTCTTTACTGCCCTCTTTCAATGAGAGAGTCTTCACAAATGAAAGCAAACTTCTTAAGAAAGAATGAAGGTAGGTTCAGTTACAGCATTGTCCTGTGGTACTGTAGAATGTTGCGTAGCCTTGAACCAAGAAGCTGATAACATGGAAAACCCTTTCGTATTAGTTTGCCTGGACTTGAATGTTCGTCATGGCTCTGTTAGATACCAGGTGACTATGTTGTTCTTGCTTGTAATTGAGCAGCTTGCAAGTTATTGTCTTGTTCTATTTTTGGAAAATATTTTTATGACTACTGTTTTAGATTCTTCTATTCTTCAAAATACAAAAGCAACCACCCAAATTCAATCTTCTTGATTATGGTACAAAAAGCCATATTGAGTTTCAATGTTAATGTGAAAAAGAAGCATATTGAGAAGTGCTTCAGTGGCAAACTGAGGTGGCCAAATTAAGGATAACACTTATGGCTGGACTAGCTATTATTTCAAAAAACCATTCAATCAACTATTCTGGTGGTGGGCTTTAGATAATCCTGTCCGGTGGAAGGTTTTAGCTTAAGAAAGGAACAGTACTGACTTGTTTCATGTTTAGCTATGTGACATCCTTACATTTGATAACTTTTTATTAATGAAAGAAAGTTTTGACTCCAGAAAACTAAATTAAGTAATACTGAATGACAGCATCCCTGGGTTCTATAACTGATGAGTTGGACATTTTCTGACAGTTCTATCTATTTGGAGAAATGGAAATACTATCATGGCGGGGATATATTACTTGGGATCGGAAATCCTAACTTAACTTTGCATGATGTCTTCACCAAGTTGGAACGACTTGGTGCCACATGTTGAACTTTTTAAGTTGCTAATTTTGAAACATAAAAATATTTGACTTCTGTGAATGTGATTTACCATTTTTGCTGCTTAATATCATTTTATGGTTCTTTCTGATGGACAGCTTTACCATTCTTTACTTTGCCAAGGAAGAGCCCAATTGTAAATTTCTTCCAGTAATTCCTGAAGCTTATGTGCCAGTTAAAGTCCCTTTTCAGAAAGGACCTGGCCAGAAATTCCGTCAACCTTCTGGAACTGGCATTGACTTGGGTTTCTTCGAATTGGAGGAACTTTCTACACCATCACCAGGAGAAGATGTTTTCCCTCTTGTAATCTCTGCTGAAACATTTGTGCTAGCTGATCCTACAGAAGAAAGTCTTACTGATCCTTCACCAAGTTCATCCCCTCATATGCAGATTACTCAAGCTGTTATTCACAAGAACAATGAGAATGCTTTTGATGTGAGAGTGATCAAACAGATATTATGGATTGATAGGGTTCGGTATGAACTGCGTGAGATTTATGGAATCGCAAATTCAACTGCTGGAAGCTTCAAAGATGAAGATCCAGGCAAAGAGTGTGTGATTTGCATGACAGGACCTAAGGATACAGCTGTCCTTCCATGCCGACATATGGTGAGAGTCCATCTAAAATTTACTGTTTTGTTTTGTTTTGAGTGGAAATCAAAGGTGTAATTGTGCAGTCAACATAGTGTTAGTGGTCATGGATTCATCATACAAGACAAGAAGCCAAACTTTTGAGAGTGATAATGGGATCAGGGCAAGCTCATTGTCTTGAGTACATAATGTGGATTAGTTTAAATCATGAACTCTCAAGATTACCCAAGACAATTCTAGATTAACTCAACCATGAACTGCCTTCAAGCACACACTTAGTTGAGCTCAACCCTAAGGCATGTTGCCCATGCTTGCTGTGACTTTCCAATATGGACTTAGCATAGTTCAACTTACATAAAATTTGATGCTCCCCACACTAAGAGCATGGGTTTGCCTGTTCATAAGTCTCTCATTTCTTCTTTTGGGATGTTCTGTTCATTTCTAACTTGTTGTCTTTGTTGACTGATCAACTGTTGCTGAACTTGTGAAGCATGTCTTTCAAATGGTTAATGGTATACTGGCATTTTTTGTCAGTTTCTAGTCTGCTGCTTGAAACTCTACTAGAAGTATACATTTTTAGCACTTAGGATATCTGTGGTAAAATATGGGAGAAAGGACGAATAAAAGTTTCTTTTTGTAGAACAATCTGTACAGACCCTAAAACACTTTGCTGTTCCATTTTTGCCAGCAAAGACATGTACTGAAGAATCAATTGGGACTATGAGGGGGAAAAAAAAAAAAAAGACTAGGTAGTCGATATTTAATGCTTGCAGGAAATGCTAACCCAAAGGGTCCAAGAGCTTTTTTGTTTCTCATCCTTTTTTTCTTTTTCATGATTAATGTTACTTTGGATATATTCAAATCAAACTATATAATCTTCCCATGGCCTTTGTATCCTTTCCTTAAATTTTACTTTTTAGGATTTTGTTTGTTGTGGTGTGGGAGTTATCAGGTTAATATTAATGGTGAAATTTCCAAGTTGGCACAACAATTGTGATATGCGGTCTTTGTCTTCTATCTATTACTTCAGTTGCTTATTTTCTGACAGGAGAGTTTCTTATTTTGCAGTGCATGTGCAGTGAATGTGCAAAAGAATTGAGGCTTCAAACAAATAAGTGCCCTATATGCCGTCAACCCATCGAGGAACTCATAGAGATCAAGATCAACAATGTTGATCAGTGAGTGATCCCTTCCTTCGTTCTGGATCCTATTGTATGATACTCTTTCAATATTTTTTTCTTTGTATCTAATCCTTTTATTCATGTGTTTTTTGTTCTGTTAGTTGTTAAAACATATCTTCTTTCTTTCTCTGATCTTCGATCACATGGCGCTGTATATATAAGGGTGCACTTTGGCATGATGTTTTTGCAAAAAGAGTATGGTATTGGCACCTAGTTAGTTGATAAAGGTTGTTTTTATCTCCAGAAACCTCTTGAAGTTCTCAAGAAATATGATCTGACTAAAGTGTTGAAACTCTTTACTTTCCCTTTATTCTTCTTTTCCTTTGGACATAGAAAATGAATTCCGCCAGTCCTTGCTTGCAATTTCAGTTCATATAGTCTTTTGTCCTTGAGCAAGATATTCAGTTGGAGGGTGTACCCAGCAAAAAGAAACAAAAGAAAAAAGAGCTGGGTAAAAAATAGAAAAGAAAGAAAGAAAGAGGGCTGTGAGAGGATGCAGATTTAGGAAGCAAGAGAGGCAAATCCTATGCCTATAAAGGTGGATGAAGATTCCAGGTGATGGGAAGGAACTCTTTTCAATCTACTAACAGCCAAAAAGAGAAGAGGCACTGAGAATATTTGCTATGGGAGTTGGCAAAAGGAGGAGAGAACCTGAGAATCTTCTAGCATTGGCTGGAGAATGAATAGAGGATGCAGATTTCTAGAGTTATCTTGCAATTTTATACGAATATGGTGAATTTTTAATTTTACAGATTGGAAAGTCCTTCAACTATGGATTTTCAAACTCTTGTTAAGAATTATATTAACATCCATGAGAATGCAGCCTAGTCTAATCATTAGGAAAGTCTTAACAAGATTTCTCTTCCTTTCTGTTTTCTATTTGGTCTTCTTTATTAAGCTAAGCCTAGGTTGGAATAATTTCTGGGGTTTTCAGTATTCTATTTTTTGTATTCAGAGGAAAGATAAAAGTGTAATGAATGAAAATACCATAAAGCTTCGTATCATCACATAATCCATTCTTTTGTTCCTGTTCTTGAGCATTCATAAATCAACGATTCTCCTGATTGATCAAATATAAGCCACACTTTTGTTTCTCTCTCTCTCTCTCACTCACTTTTGAGTCTCTTGTTTTTACTTCCTTCTTTCCCTTTGGAGAAAAACATAAAATCATGACACGATGAAGGTTGAGAGACCATGTGGGTGTGGATAATAACACCTATACTTCTAGAAAATTATAATGTTTTAAGTCATCATTTGTAATCATAGAAAAGAATGACATAAAATGAACTTGCTTGTTCCAAATAAAAACAGAAGATAAGGATATTAATCAAATTTATCAAAATAACAGTCAAGCTCTGGATGAAGAATTGGAAACAATCATGGCTTATTGTTGTTATTCTTTCTGCAAGTCGCATTCGTACACAGATCCAAACCAACTGGCTAGTGAGATTTGACAGATCTGAGGAAGAAATATGATGAAAGATCTCTCTCTCTCCAGCTTTATATACTGCCATTGCCAATAATTTTTCATCCTTACAGATTCCTTTGGATTTACTCTCAGACCCTTGTGGCCTCATAGCTTTCAACACTATGACAGAGTTGGAGAAAATAACAAAATTGCACTTTGTGGCAAACTGTAGCATACTAATCAAATTCATACAACTTTTCCCAAGCCTACCTTCGTTTTCTTCCCGGCCTCTATCCACACACTATTCTCGCCCCTATAATTGGAGGACAAAGCTGCAGAAGATGAAACATGTGAGCCAACCTTTCAAACAATTATGGACACCAATCCTTAGGAGATGTACATTTCTCAAAGAGACCGAGAGTATAGGCCAGGCCTATTCTGCCATTGCCATGGGTAAATTAGTTTGAAAAAAGTTATTATTATTATTATTATTATTATTATTATTATTATTAATTGCTACAATATTTTCTGTGCCAAAATTCTGTAAAGATACCATTTTCTGGTTTCCACAAGACACTAAATTCTAAGGGCTACAGTAAAGAGGGGCTGCAAATGCCATGTGAGGATTGGCCCCTGTTATAGGCAGAAAGGAGGCAACGCCACTGCCATATGTGTCCCTGCACTTTTCAACGCAAACAAAATCGATCAATTGAGTCGAATCAGCCGTCATTTGGTTCATTAATCACGAGTTCAAGGTTAAACGAGTAGTTAATGACGTTGATTCAAATAATTAACGTGCTCATTTCCGCTTAGTCAAAGATCAAATATGTTTAGTCATTAATCAAAAACAATCACTTCTCTTATTGTTTTCAACTCTTTTGAGTCTCGCGGCAGGCCACCACCCATCAAAGTAATGCTATTTGGCTACCCTCAGTGCCATCTTATGAGATATCGTGATATTTGTATTTTATCTATTTCGAAATATCATGATATGAAGAGTAGTCCAAAAATCAATTATTGCAAATTTTTTACCCCTCTCTTACTCTCGCCTGCGCTAAAACTTTGACTTTCTTAGACCTTTCTCTTTCTTTCACACTCTCGCTCGCGCTTCCCATGATTTCGTTCCTCTCTTTTGCTTGTCTCGTGCCACGACGTCTCCAACGTCCTCATTCTGGCCTCGATTTACAAGGAGATAAGTCTTTATGATTTTCAACAAAGGTCCATGATATATGTATATATTTACGATTTGAGTTTTTCTAAAAGTTTAAACTTAGATTTATCGAGATTCGGCCGTTAGATCTTGCTAGTTTTTGGGTATGTGGGTCAATGGGAATAACGGTGTCAAGTGGTTGCCTTCGATTACTGGAAACCACTGGCCACGGTGGCTGGTGGTGACTGACAGTACGTTTACGATTTGAGTTTGGTCAAAAGTTTAAACTTATATCTATGGAGATTCGACTTTGGATCTTGCTTATTTTTGGGTATATTAGTCGATAAGGATAAGGGTGTTGGGTGTTTGCCTCTAATTGCTATAAACCATTGGCCACGGTGGTCGGTGGCGAGTGATAGTGCATTTACATTGGTGTTGAGTTTGGCCGAAAGTTAAACTTTAATCTAGAGAGATTTGGCCATTGGATCTTGCTAGTTTTGGGGTATGTTGGTCGATGGGAATAAGGGCGTCGGGTGGTTGCCTTTGATCGTCAAAAACTAATGGCCACAGTAGCTGGTGATGACTGGCAATGCGTTTTTAAGTTGTGGTCAAAAATTAAAAATCAAATTTACGAAAATACAATCGTTAAATCTAATCCACTTTTGTGTATGTTAACCTCTCTGACTTGGTGTTTCTAACAGTAGGCTCTGATCGGGGGAATCCCTGATTGGCGATGGTCGCTAATGGCCACTTGTGGTGTCGGTTGTGGCTAGTTTAGACTGTTTTTGCTTGTGTACGTACATACATGCATATATATTTATATATTTCCTTTTCTTGTGCTTTAGTTTTTTTTGTTTATTTATGTTGTTTGTTTGATGGCGATGATGATGATGATTTGGTTGTTAAAATGAAAATTAAAGAACATAATTTGTTTTGAGTTGTAAAAGAACATGACTTGTTTTTTTATTGTGTTGTGTGTGCATCCAGATGTTGAAAAGAGAGTTTGGGGTTTTGTTTGCGAAGAAGACAGATGATCGAGTCTATGTGGTAAGGCTAGCGAGCAGAATTCACTTGGAGACTAATGCTGCGCGAAAAGGCTAAAGACGATGCTAAGGGATGGAGATTGCAAGACGGTGTTGAGAGAGACATAATTGTTTATTATATTTTTTTGTTGATTTTTTATGTTATATTTTAATTAATTTAAAATTTTATTAATGTATCATTTAGTAATTTTAATTTTTTCAATTTTATTTATTTATTTTATATATATTAAAAATAAATTAAATATAATTTTACTCGTAACAAGTATTATCTTTTCATTGTTAATAAATATTATGAAGATTTTTAAGTTGCGACTAATTAATTTTAATGAATTAAAGAACATCACTGGATGTGCATTGCATCTTTGAAACTTTAGCTACTTGTATAGAAAAACTATAGAAGAAGATTATTTCTGTAAAATCATATCAACTGGGAAGGAAGGTGTGGACAAGTCATGAGAACTCAAATGGATATTATTTCTAAATTGCCTACTGCTAGTACAAAGTTGTAGATTAAGTTACTAAGTGATGGAAGATTATTTCTAGTGTTTTTGAATAATATAGTGAGACTATCACAATAAATCATACCAAACTATCATTCTTCTTTTGTTGTTTGTTTTTCTGTCACTTATCCTCCTCTATCATGGAATGCTACAAGGCTAATTGCTTCAGGAGATAAAACTTAACTTCTTGATTTTTATCAATGTAAACTGACTTTCTATCAATGAAATTATAATTAAATCTAATAATTTAACAATAATTATTTATCATTTAATTTTTAATTAAACCTAATAATTTAACTTCAAACTTCCACAAATCAAATACAAACCAATTCAATTTTTTGACATTCAAATTTCAACAAATCATTTTATTTTAACTTTTACAATATTCAAAATATCATATATCTAATCAACATTTACAATACAAACTCATAATTAAATACTACATTCAACATCAATATTCACATAACATGAATTAAAATAATTACAAAATAACAATTAAACTGATTTGTGTCTCAACACTGTCTACAACCTTTTCCCCATTGCATTCACTAGAAGATGAATTTCTTTTGATAGCCTCATTATATAGGCCCAATTCTCCCTCCCTTTCACCAAGGAGAGCCCAAACTCCTTATTAACATTTGGATGCACACAAAACACAATAAAAAAAAAAAAAACAAATCATTGTCTTTTGCAACTCAAAACAAATCATGTTTTTTAATTTTCATTTTAACAACTAAATCATCACCACCACCATAAAAAAAAAAATGCAAACAAAAAGAACTAAAGCAGAATATATAAGTATGTATGCACAAAAACACCTTAACCAACCACAACTGTCGCCACAAGTAACCGCTGACAACCACTGTCGGTCGGAGATTCTCATGATTAGAGTCTACCATTAGAAATATCGAGTCAAGGGAGTTAACATACACAAAAAATGGGTGAGATTTAATGGTTGAATTTTCGTAAATTTGATTTTTAATTTTCGGCCACAACTAAAAAACGCACTGTCAGTCGCCACCAGTTGTCATGGTCGGTGTTTTTTGACGATCAGAGGCAACCACCCAACACTCAAGGGCTTATCAACCAACATAACCAAAAACTAACAAGATCCAACAACAAAATCTTCTTAGATCTAAGTTTAAACGTTCGACCAAACCCAACACCTACTTATATACGTACTGTCAATCACCATCGGACACCGTGGCTGGTGGTTTTTGATGATCAGAGGCAACCACTTGACACCCAAGGGTCCATTAACCAACATACCCAAAAACCAACAAGATCTAATAACTGAATCTTCGTAGATCTAAGTTTAAAATTTCAACAAAACTCAAATAGCACATATATACGTATATAATTGCTGATAAAATTAAAAGATTTACTTTCTTATAGATCGGGACCAATAGAAATTGTGTCTAAGGGACTCCAACTGACAACGATTACACATGCGAGAAAGAGAGATGGGCGTGGGAGTGGGGAAGAAGGATGAGTAGGGAAGCACGGGAGAGAGTGAGAAAGAGAGAATGATGAATTGAGGGTATATATGTATTGAGAGTATATTTGTAATTATAATAGTGAATAAATTTGTAATTATGTATTGGGTGACATTAAAGGTAGCTTTATGAGAAGCCAAAGGGCATTACTCTTTAACATTATACAGTCTCACGAAAGGAGGGGTGGGTTTGGCTACATAATAAAATAGAAAGAGCAAAAAGAAGGGATGGAAGGACAAAGTCACCCGGGGGGGGGGGGGGGGGAGGGGTTTTAGACAACAGTAATTAGCTTACGGAGGAGTGGGGTGGGGTTCAAACTTAGAGAGCATAACTCCTCGAACATCGTCCACCTGCCTCCAAGGACACACAATTAATGGGCTACCTTCACATTACTATTAGCCGCAGGCGCGCGGCCCAGTGCTCGGCCAAGCCCGCGAGAGGCCAGGCCCGAGGGAGCGCGGCCCAGCACGTCCTGAACGTGCTGGGACTTATTTTAAATCCTAGTGTGACTAGGGTTTTGAGCTCCTCGTGTATAAAAGGGCCATTAATGGTCTTTGCCAAAGAGGAAAAGAGACCGCATGCTCTTGGACATGGATTAGAGTTTCTTTTGTGTATTATTCTTCTACTTAAGCCGCTGCCGCCGCTGATGCTCCCTGGTATCTGCATCGGCGGCGGCGGCGGTTGGTTTTTAGATGGAGATACCAGGGAGCACCGCCGCGGTGGCGGCGTAAGAAGAAGAATAATACACAGTTCCCATCAAAACCAACCTCCTTCTCAACTGCCTCCGCGTCCTCCGCCGCCACAGCGTCCGATCAGCAGCCGTGTGAATGTGCATAAGGATACGTTGCGGCTTGAGGTTGATGAGCAGAACCCAGATCATCATCTGATCTCATTCGTTTTTGATGCACTGTTTGATGGGAGGTACGTAATTTTTGTACCATTTACGTTCATGTATAAATTAAATTCTTTTGGGGGTCTAGATGAATTGGTTGCTTATGCTATTCGTTGAACTGGGTCTGGATTGTGATGCAACAATGTCATGTGGGATTTAAGATTTGGAGCATAGCTGGCATATAGTTTTTTTAATTTTGTTTTTTTATTTGGCACTGGTAAAAGGGTAACAAGTATAGGTATGAAACATACCCAAGGGATTATGATGTAGGACGAGAATCGTCCCACATTGGCTGTTCAGCCTGCAATCGTTGCCTTATATGTGGGTGTGCCCTTCCCCTGGTAATTGCAGTTTTTGGGGGTGCATGCCCCTGCATCATTTGGTATCAGAGCTCGTGGCACTCCATCCAAACGGTTTAGCGTGAGGATTCCGCTGGCCGGGGAAGTTTGTCAGTCGATTGGCGCGAGGGTTCCGCTGTCGAGTTGACAGCTTTCTGGGTAGCAGTGTGATGCAGCAATGTCATGTGGGATTTAAGATTTGGAGCATAGCTGGCATTTAGTTTTTTTAATTTTCTTTTTTTATTTGGCACTGATAAAAGGGTAACAAGCATATGTATGAAACGTACCTAGGGGATTACCAGGAAACTTTTGTTGGCGACAAATTAGTGATGGAGAAACAATACCATGATTAATGCCATTTAAGAGCAACGGCGGTCACCAGGAAATGCTAATATTCTACCTGTGGCACAAACTGGTAGGTCCACTTAAAATTATGATTCATTTTCATTTCAAACCTATGAAGTTGGACACCCCAAAGTTTTCCGATCTTATTTCCTCGAGTAATTTTTACTAGGAAGGGGAAAAATCAAATGTAACATTCTTGTGGCTAGAAAGATAAATCATTTCCCAAGACAAAATACAAAGTGTTTGGTGATCATGTTTGAGAATGTGCTTTTGCATTATTAGTTTGTGGGAGGAGTAGATTAAATTGTGTTATTTTCTTAGATTCTTAATTGTTGAAAGATGATTAGTTTAGAAATATCTTAGATTTCAATGATGGTCTGTAAATTTACATTTATCATCCTAGATTTGAATAAGTGATGATGCACCTTGTTCTTGTTCTGGTTTGATGTACTGGAATGATTACTTCCAAATGAAGAAGAAGATGCAGCAGGAGGAGGAGATATTTTGTTCTAAAATTCAGGTCCAAGGATTTAGAAAATGCTGTACATGTTGTCAACATATGGAGATGACAGTGTCATAAATATTATCTATAACCACTTACCAAAAAAATGAAAAGAAATGCATGGATAAGCAACTATGGTTATTGAATTTGCAGTCCAAGTAGGCTAGATAAATTTGTATTAATGAATTAATTCAAGGAATGTTGTAGGTTCGAAAAAATTATACTACCCTCACAATGATCACAAATTGCAAAAGCAAAGATTGATGTTTGTAGGATTATATTGCGGTTACAAATGATTGGGGATCATCCAAGCAAATTTAAAATACGTGCTTCTAGTAGGAAATACATGGTTACAAATTCTGTGTTTGTTGATGGACAGGGTAAAGTTTTGTAGTCATTAGAGAGAGGAGTGATAACAGAGAAAGAATTCTGTTTTGCTGGATGGAGTAAAGGCTTGTTGTGAAGTAGGTTTATTGTTTCAATAATGACTGATGCACCTATTTTTCATAGAGAAGTTAGGCTTGAATCTTGTATCGAAGGAATGTGAGCACTATATTGTATCCTAACACTCTAATGGTGGGGGCCGGAGGTGGGGGCGTTGGTGATCAAGAATATAGTGGTGGCAGTGGCACTTATTATGTTGAGATATGGGAAAGTGGGCACAGCACAGCAAAATCTACGTGGTAGTTGGACTCTCTCTCTAGTGATTGATCAAGACTGACTCCATTAAAGGAGGAAAGGGGAAGCCTTAAGAAACCAGTAGAGGCCCAGCTTCCATTTCATAAGACCCTTCAAGTCTTGTAGTTAGAAACCTTGCCTCAGCCTAGGTTGTTGGATTTACCTCATGAACAAGTAGTTTCTAGAGTGTAATTAAGAATGTCAGAGGAAACGAACATAAAAACCTTGTATTTTCATGGTGAAGGGGTAGTACATGAAATATAGAGTGCTCAAGAAGAGAGTTTCATTAGTTGAGCCATTGAGGTACTGTGGGTGTTCCAGGAGAACACCCTTGTGAGGATCTTGGATGATGAACAGTACACCTTTTCTCTGACCAGGCTGCGGGGGTGCTGCAATCATCCTTCAATAAGTTGACAATGTGGATTGCTCGAGCAGAGAGTTCTGTCAGTCGAGCAATTATATGTCATGATTGTTAAAGGGCTTGGGCAGAGAGTGCAAATTGGCCAAGCTGAGGAGGTGCCAATAGCATATTTAACAATGGCCTTGGGATTGCTAGGTGGTTTCATTGCTGGTTGCCAGTAAATTGTAAATTCTTAATCTCATGTCTTTGTATAGGGTTCACACCATTGATGGTGAGTTTTTACTAATATTACTAAAAACGCAGAGAAACTAATAAAAATAAAAAAGGAAAAGTGAAAATGCTCCATGGTGAACATTTCATATACACATGTAGAAGAGTACTTGTTCTGTATTTTGTGACCGACACACTTGGCAAGTTGAAAGAAAAATTTTGTGAGACGACTATAAACCAGCCAGTCTTAAAGTTTCAGGCAGTTGGAAATATATTCTTTTAGGAGAAAAAGTAGTTTAAAAGCAAATCTCAAGATGAAAAAATTTAGAGTAAGGAATACAAGTTAAGAGAAAACCATCTAAAAAGGGCTTTGAAGAGTGGGTTACATTGCTCATGGTGACAGAGGTGTTAATGAGAAGCAGTGAGCATCAATAAGAAAATCCAGACCCTAACGAAGAACCTCAACCCCATCCAGTTCTGTGACCAAATGCAGATTAGATTGCTCTTGATCAATTGAGGGGAGAAATGGATTGTAGAACTGAGGAGAAGAGACAAATGAGGACTAATAAATTAAATCTGCATTTATTTTATTTTATAATTGATTTTCAACTTTTTCATTGTCTAATTTGTTGAAATGATGGAAAGTAAGAAGCATCCTCATCCTAAAAGTGCTGGTAGTGAAAAAGAATTAAAAAATAATAGGACATCATTGGATATATATCCGACAAGGGTTAATGTCCAACGCATTACAAAACCTTACAGAATTCTCCATGCTTCCATGAACAAATAGTTAGTGAATACTCCCATGAGCAAATGCCAATAGTATGAATAAATGCTTGTACTCAAACGTTGGCAATGGTTTGTTCGGGTACCAAATGCATATGTAGTGATCGATACTAATGCCACCCCTCCAACATATGGTCACTCCTCTAACAGGATTCTAGGCCATGACTTGTGCTCATATTCGTAGATGTTGATTCTCTAACTTGATCCCTTCACTATATATATGGAGTTCATATCTCCATTGAGAGAGGGTATTGCAAAAGAATAAACAAAATCCTTGCTGCTCCATATATGATTTCCACTGCTGCTGTGTCTCTCTGAATTGCTTTAGCTCTCTTCTTTCTGGCTCTAATGGTTTTTGTGCATGCTTGTTGCATCATAATTCCTAGAAGGCCATCAACCAATTCAGCCTTCCTTTCACCATGACTCACACTCAAGACAATGAGCTTGCCTTGATCCCATTATCACACTCAAAAGCTTGGCTTCTTGTCCTGTATGATGAATCCATGACCATTAACACTA
The DNA here is from genome assembly GCA_036245055.1 of Diospyros kaki. Classification (NCBI taxonomy): domain Eukaryota; kingdom Viridiplantae; phylum Streptophyta; class Magnoliopsida; order Ericales; family Ebenaceae; genus Diospyros; species Diospyros kaki. Next base: position 4,821,726 of record BSEG01000016.1, on the reverse strand, counting down.
TGTTCATTGCACAATTACACCTTTGGTTTCCACTCATAACAAAACAAAAAAATAACTTTTAGGTGGACTCTCTCCATATGTCGGCATGGAAGGACAGCTGTATCCTTAGGTCCTGTCATGCAAATCACACACTCTTTGCATGGATCTTCATCTTTGAAGCTTCCAGCAGTTAAATTTGCGTTTTCATAAATCTCACGCAATTCATATCGAACCCTATCAATCCATAATATCTGGTTGATCACTCTCACATCAAAAGCATTCTTATTGTTCTCGTGAATAACAACTTGAGTAATCTACGTACAGTGGGATGAACTTGGTGAAGGATCAGTTAGACTTTCTTCTGTAGGATCAGCTGGCCCAAATGTTTCAGCAGAGATTACAAGAGGGAAGAATCTTCTCTTGGTGATGGTGTAGAAAGTTCCTCCAATTCCAAGACAACCAAGTCAATGCCAATTCCAGAAGGTTGATGGAATTTCTGGCCAAACCCTTTCTGAAAAGAGACTACAATTGAAACATATGGTTTAGGAATTACTGGATGAAATTTACAATTGAGCACTTCCTTTGCAAAGTAAAAAATGGTAAAACTGTCCATCGGAAAGAACCATAAAATGATATTAAGCAGCAAAAATGGTAAATCACATTCAAAGAAGTCAAATATTTTTATGTTTCAAAATTAGCAGTTTAAGAAAATCAACATGTGGCACCTAGTCGTTCCATCTTGGTGAAGACATCATGCAAAGTTAAGTCAGGATTTCGAATCCCAAATAATATATCCTCTCCATAATAGTATTTGCATGATGTCTTCATCAAGATGGAATGACTAGGTGCCACATGTTGATCTTTTTAAGTTGCTAATTTTGAAACATAAAAATATTTGACTTCTCTGAATGTGATTTACCATTTTTGCTGCTTAATATTATTTTATGGTTCTTTCTGATGGACAGCTTTACCATTTTTTACTTTGCCAAGGAAGTGATCAATTGTAAATTTCTTCTAGTAATTCCTGAAGTTTATGTGCCAGTTATAGTCCCTTTTCAAAAAGGACTTGTGGCTAGAAATTTTGTCAACCTTATGGAACTGGCATTGACTTGGTTATCTTGGAATTGGACGAACTTTCTACACCATCACCAAGAGAAGATTTTTTCCCTCTTGTAATCTCTGCAGAAACATTTGGGCCAGCTGATCCTACAGAAGAAAGCCTTACTTATCCTTCACCAAGTTCATCCCGTCGTACGCAGATTATTCAAGCTGTTATTCACAAGAACAATGAGAATGTTTTTGATGTGAGAGTGATCAAACAAATATTATGGATTGATAGGGTTCGGTATGAACTACGTGAGATTTATGGAATTGCAAATTCAACTGCTGAAAGCTTCAGAGATGAAGATCCAGGCCAAGAGTGTGTGATTTGCTTGACAAGAAGACCTATGGATACAAGTTGTCTTCCATGTGGACATATGGTGAGTGTCCATCTAAAAGTTATTGTTTTGTTATTAGTGGAAATCAAAGGTGTAATTGTGCAATGAACATGGTGTTAATGGTCATGGATTCATCATACAAGACAAGAACTCTAAAAATTACCCAAGACAATTCTAAATTAACACCATGAACTGCCTTCAAGCACACACTTAGTTGAGCTCAACCCTAAGGCATTTTACCCATGCTTGCTGTGACTTTTCAACATGGACTTGGCAATAGTTCAACTTACATAAAATTTGATTCCCCCCGCACTAAAGAGCATGGGTTTGCCCGTTCATAAGTCTCTCATTTCTTCTTTTGAGGTGTTCTGTTCATTTCTAACTTGATGTCTTTGTTGAGTAATCAACTGTTGCTGAACTTGTGAAGCATGTCTTTCAAATGGTATACTGGCATTTTTTGTTAGTTTCTAGTCTGTTGCTTGAAACTCTACTAGAAGTATACATTTTTAGCACTTAGGATATCTGTGGGTAAAATATGGGAGAAATGACGGAAGAAAGTTTCTTTTTGTAGAAGTAGCTGTACAGGTCCTAAAACACTTTGTTGTTCCATTTTTGCCAGCAAAGACATTTACTGAAGAATCAATTGGGACTATGAGCCATGAGGGGGAAAAAAAAAAGACTAGGTAAATATTTTATGCTTGAAGGAAATGTTAGCCCAAAGGGTCTAAGAGCTTTTTTGTTTCTCATCCGTTTTTCTTTTTCATGATTAATGTTACTTTGGATATATTAAAATCAAACTATATAATCTTCCCATGGCCATTGTATCCTTTCCTTTTAATTTTACTTTTTGGGATTTTGTTTGTTGTGATGTGGGAGTTATCGGGCTAATATTAATGGTGAAATTTCCAGGTTGGCATAACAATTGTGATATGCGGTCTGTCTTCTATTTCTATTACTTAAGTTGATTATTTTCTGACAGGAGATTTTCTTATTTTGCAGTGCATGTGCAGTGAATGTGGAAAAGAATTTAGGTCTCGTTTGATAGTTTAAAAACAAAAACTACCCCTTAGATGGATTTTTTTATGAAAAATAGGTTAAAATATATTTTAATGGTTATATTATGAAATTCAATTTCATAAAAAATATAATGTGTCAAATAACAAAGATGAAATTTAATTTTTCATATTTTATATTTTCTATAGAATTTTCATACTATCAAACACACTTTCTAGCAAATAAGTGCCCTCTATGCCGTCAACCCGTCATTAAACTCTGAGTGGTGGCTCCCTTCTGGATTAGTATGATACTCTTTCAATTTTATATTAATATGGTGAACTTTTAATTATACAATTTGGAATGTCCTGATTTGCAAACTCTTGTTAAGAATTATATTAACACCCGTTAGAATGCAGCCTAGTCTAATCATTAGGCAAGTCTTATCCAGATTTCTATTCGTTTCTATTTTCTATTTGGTCTTCTTTATTAAGCTAAGCTTAGGTTGGAAGAATTTCTTGGCTTTTCAGTATTCTATTTTTTGTATGCAGAGAAAAGATGAAAAAGTGTGATGAATGAAAATGACATAAAGCATCGTATTATCACGTAAGCCATTCATTTGTTCTTGTTCTTAAGCATTCATAAATCGATGATTCTCTTGATTGTTCAAGTATAAGCCACACTTTCGTTTCTCTTTCTCACTTTTGAGTCTCTTATTTTTACTTCGTTCATGAAAACATGAAGGAGAATCATTGATTTATGAATGCTTAAGAACAGGAACAAATGAATGGCTTACGTGATAATATGATGCTTTATGGCATTTTCATTCATCACACCTTTCATCTTTCCTCTGCATACAAAAAATAGAATACTGAAAAGGCAAGAAATTCTTCCAACCTAGGCTTAGCTTAATAAAGGATGGGAGACATAGGTGTGAATAATAACACTTATACTTCTTCTTGTAGGTAGTGTTTGTTAAAATAAGTAAGATAAGATTTTATCAAGATAATTTATTTGTAAAATTTAAGATAATTTTTTTAAAAGTGCAGAAAAGATAAATTTGTTTTGAATTTTCAAGATAAGAAGTTATGTATTTTTTTTAAAAAAAAAATTAACAAATATTATGAAAACTACTGTTGTCTATGTTTTTTGGATTTTACATTTTTATAGTTTATATCTTGCTTAACAAATGTTATTCTTAAAAATAATAATGTTTTTAAGTCGTCATATGTAACCATACAAAAGAATGAACTAAATGAACTTGCATTTTCCAAATAAAAACAAAAGATATGGATAGTTATCATAGTAACAGTCAAGCCCTAGATGAAGAATTGGAAATAATCATGGCTTATTGGAGAAAAACATAAAGTCATGACAACATGAAGGTTGAGAGGTCAAATGGGTGTGGATAATAACATTTAGACTTTTAGAAAGTAATAGTTTTTTAAGTCATTATAGGGAGATTCGACCATTAGATCTTGCTTGCTTTTGAGTATGTTGTTTGAAGAGTGTTGGGTGATTGTCTTTGATTGTTGAAAATCACTGGCCATGGTTGTTAGTGGCGACTGATAGTGCGTTTACATGGATGTTGGGTTTGGTCAAAAATTTAAATTTAGATTTAAGAAGATTCAATTGTTAGATCTTGTTGATTTTTAGTTATGTTGGTTGATGGAGATAAGGGTGTTGGGTGGTTGTCTCTAATTGTTGGAACAACCACTAGCCACGGTGGTCGGTGGCGACTGACAGTGTGTTTTTAAATTATGGTCAAAAATTAAAATTTAGATTTTTAAAAATTTAACCATTAAATTTGGTCTATTTTTATGTATGTTAATCTCCTTTACTTGATGTTTTTTATGGTAGGTTTTAATCATGAGAATCTTTAGTTGACAGTGATTGGTTAGGATATTTTTGTGCGTACATGCATACATATATATATTTATATATTTTCCTTGTGATTTAGTTTTTCTTGTTTGTTTATGTTGTTTTTTTTATGTTAGTGATAATGATGATTTGGTTGTTGAAATGGAAATTAAAAAACATAATTTGTTTTGGGTTTTAAAAGAATATGATTTGTTTTTTTTATTGTATTTTGTGTGCATCTAAATTTTGAGGAGTTTGGGGTCTCGTGCGCAAAGGAGAGAGGGAGAATCAGGCTTATATGATGGGACCAACGAACGAAATTCATCCTCTGGCAAATGTAATAGGAAAAGTGTTGGAGACTCTGCTGAAAGAGATGCAAATTAGTGTTTAAATATTATTTAATAATTATTTTAGTTCTTGTTACGTGGAAGTAGATGCTGATGTTGATTTTGTTGTGGATGTTAATGTTGATGTTGATGTTGAATGTAATATTTAATTATGGGTTTGTATTGCAGAGGTTGATTGGATATGTGATATTTTGAATATTATTGATTGGATATATGATATTTTGAATATTGTGAATGTTAAAATAAAATGATTGGTTGAAATTTGAATGCCAGAAAATTAAATTGGTTTCTATTTGTTTTGGGGATGTTTAAAGTTAAATTATTAGGTTTAATTAAGAATTGAAGGTAAATAGTTATCGTTAATTTTATTAAAATTTAGGTATTTATTAATGTGTATATATTTTAAAATTTATATTAAATAAGATAAAAAAAACTTCTAAACTTAATTTTAAATTTTGTTAATCTTTTTGGATAATAATTGATTTTGTCTTCATTTTTTCAAATGACTTTATTTTAATTTTAATTCGGTCTAATCAATCAAATAAAATTAACTTATATTTAGATGTACACATAACATAATAGAAATAAATTATGTTCTTTTGTAACTTAAAACAAATTATATTCTTTAATTTTCATTTCAACAAGTCAAATTAAACTTACTCAATATATAAATTTAAATGCAATCATATAAATTTAAGTAAAAATGCTTATTATTTCCATTGTTTGTTTCTTAGTTTAGAATGAACAAAGTGTAAAATACTATTGTGAGTAAATTTCAATAGTTGGAAGAATAAGATTACAACATGTACTCCAAATTAATCTTCAAGAATCCGATTTTTAATTTTTAAAATATTTTTTTAATAACTTAATTTGATTGTATTGATTCTTTTCGATAATAAATATTTTAAGTTTAAAAAATAATATATATCTATTATTTCTAATTCAAAAAGCGTATTATAAAAAAGAAAAAAAAAAGACAAGTAAATTTTTGAAGCTAATACAATATAATTTTTTTTATTATTTCATATTTAAATCTAAAATAATAAGATGTTTTTCAAATAATTTTCTCACAAATAATCTTTGATTCGTTATTCATTCTTGCCTCTTCGTTAATAATGTCAGTCATGTTTTTTAATTAATTAAAATTAATTAATCACAACGTAAAAATTATGTTTAATATATACAAAATAAATAAATAAAATTAAACAAATTAAAATTATCAAATGATACATTAAATTTTTTATTTTTAAATAAATTAAAACATAATATAAAAAATTAATACAAAAATATAATAAACAAATCATGTATCTCTTAATATCGTCTTATAATTTAATTAATAAACACATTTTTGTTTCTCTCACTCACTTTTAAATCTCTTGTTTTTACTTCTTTCTTTTTGAAGAAAAACATAAAACCATGACAACATCAAGATTGGGAGACTACGTCGGTGTGGATAGTAATACTTCTACTTCTATTTTTAGCTAGTATTTGTTAAAATGAGTAAGATAAAACTCTATTAAGATAATTTATTTGAAAGTGGAGAAGAGATAAATTTATCTTGAATGTTTAAAATAAGAAGTTATATAATTTTTTTTAAAAAATTTTAACAAACACAATAAAAATATTTTTGTGTATATTTTTTAATTTATATCTTGATTAACGAACGTTATTCTTAAAAATAATAATATTTTAAGTCATCATATGTACTCATACAAAGAATGAACAAAATGAACTTGCTTGTTTCAAATAAAAACAAAAGATAAGGATATTAATCAAATTTATGAAAATAACAGTCAAGTCCTAGATGAAGAATTGGAAATAAGCTGGGTCAATAATTTTTACTCATAATAAGTATATCTTTTTATTATTAATAAATATTAATATAATTTTAGGTTAAATGGTTAAATCATGATAAGTTTAGATTCGTATTAATAAGTTTTGAATTCAATTTCTTGTCATGTGTAATGAGATAAAATCTTCATCTATAATTTATTTTTTTTATTAAAATTAAAAACACGAACTATCGCAAATTGTAGCAATAATTTTAAGAATAAAAAATAATTATGACTAATTGGAGTTACTGTTTCTTCAAGTTGCATTCATACACAGGTCCAAACCAGCTGGCTGGTGAGATTTGACAGATCAGAGGAAGAAATATGATGAAAGATCTCTCTCTCTCACTCTCTCTCTAGCTTTATATTCTGCCATTGCCAATAATGTTTCATCCTTACAGATTCGTTTGGCTTTAACTCTCAGACCCTTGTGGCCTCATTGCTCTCAACACTATGACAGAGTTGGAGAAAATAACAAAATTGCACTGTGTCAAACTGTAGCATACTAATCAAATTCCTTCAACTTTTCCCCAAGCCTATCTTCGTTTTCTTCCCGGCCTCCATCCACACACTATTCTCCCCCCCATAATTGGAGGACATTTAGGACAAAGCTGCAGAAGGTGAAACATATGAGCCAACCTTTCAAACAATTATAGACACCAATCTTAGGAGATTTACATTTCTCAAGTCTCCTGTGCACTGCTAGAGACAAAGAGACCGAGATTATAGGCCAGGCCTATTCTGCCATTGCCACGGGTAAATTTGTTTGTAAAAAATTATTATTATTATTATTATTATTATTATTATTATTATTATTAATTGCTACAATATTTTCTGTACCAAAATTCTGTAAAGGTGCCATTTTTTTGTTTCCCCAAGACACTAAATTCTAAGGGCAACGCCACTGCCATATGTGTCTGCAATTTTCAACACAAACAAAATCGATCAATTGAGTCGAATCAGCCGTCGTTTGGTTCATTAATCACGAGTTCAAGGTTAAATTAGTGGTTAATGACGTTGATTCAAATAATTAACGTGCTACTTTCCACTTAGCCAAAGACAAAATATGTAGTCATTAATCAAAAACTAGCAACATCACTCACCCACCTTCTGGCTTTTCATGTAAAATTCCCAAGGAAGCATTAGAAAGAAAATTAGCGAGCACAAGCTGATTGTTTTCAACTCTCTCGAGTCTCAGGGGCAGGCTGCCACCCTTCACATTAAACAGTCTCAGGAAAAGGGGCGGGGGGTGTTTCATCATGGTTTTAGACTTCCACCGTATTCAAATCAAAATTCGTCTCTCGTTCTGTGTGTGTAGTAAGATGGAGATATCATGGAGCAGCAGCAGCAGCAACAACAGAAGAAGAAGAAACAACAATTACCATCAAAACCCACCTCCTTCCCATCTCATTGCTTCATTTTCTTCCTGTGACCCCTATCCTGCTCCGTCTTCCTACCCTTACCCTGCGCACCCTCCTCCTACTCCGCCGCCGCCGCCGCCGGTTCACTCTTCCTACTACTACTCTGTTGGGTACAGTGCGGGCAGTTACGGCAATCCCATGGCGGGGCGGGCGAATTTTGCCCCGTACCATGCTTACCACAGCCTTGGCTGGTCGGCTCCTGGAATTTGGCCACCTCCTCCGATGACTTGTTCGCCACTGCCGCCGCCTCCGCCGTATGTGGAACACCAGCAGGCCAAGAAGGTCAGGAATGATGTGAATGTGCATAAGGATACGTTGCGGCTTGAGGTTGATGAGCAGAACTCAGATCATCATCTGATCTCATTCGTTTTTGATGCACTGTTTGACGGGACGTACGTAATTTTTGTACCATTTACGTTCATGTATAAATTAAATTCTTTTGGGGGTCTAGATGAATTAGTTGGTTATGCTATTCGTTGAACTGGGTCTGGATTGTGATGCAGCAATGTCACGTGGGATTTAAGATTTGGAGCATAGCTGGCATGTAATTTTTTTAATTTTCTTTTTTTATTTGACACTGATAAAAGGGTAACAAGCATATGTATGAAACGTACCCAAGGGATTACCATGAAACTTTTGTAGGCAACAAATTAGTTACAGAGAAACAATACCATGATTAATGCCATTTAAGAGCAACGGCAGAGCAGTCAGCAGGAAATGGCACAAACTGGTAGGTTCACTTGAAATTATGATTCATTTTCATTTCAAACCTATGAAGTTGGATGCCCCAAAGTTTTCAGATCTTATTTTCTCGAGTATTTTTTACTAGGAGGAGAAAAATCAAATATAACATTCTTGTGGCTAGAAAGATAAATCATTTCCCAAGAAAAAATACAAAATGTTTGGTAATCATGTTTGAGAATGTGCTTTTGCATTATTAGTTTGTGGGACGAGTAGATTAAATTGTGTTATTTTCTTAGATTCATAATTGTTGAAAGATGATTAGTTTAGAAATATCTTAGATTTCAATGATGGTCTGTAAATTTACATTTATCATCCTAGATTTGAAGAAGTGATGGTGCACCATGTTCTTGTTCTGGTTTGATGTACTGGAATGATTACTTCCAAATGAAGAAGAAGAAGCAGCAGGAGGAGATATTTTGTTCTAAAATTCAGGTCCAAGGATTTAGATAATGCTGTACATGTTGTCAACATATGGAGATGACAGTATCATAAATATTATCTATAACCACTCACCAAAAAAATGAGCTCCCCAAAGGTGACTTAATGCTATCCTGGATTGATTTTGCTCTGGAAGGTGGGGCACTGCAATTGTACAAATTGGAGGATGTTTTGAGAAAGAGACAAAAAATAGTTAAATATTTTATTCATGTGTATTAGGTAGACATGGCTAAAATTGAACCGAATCGACGGTTCGAACCGGAACGGGACTCGGAACCGGCCGAACCGGAACCGGAACCGGACCGAACCGGCGAAATTCGCTTCGGTTCCGGTTCGAGGTTCCGCGGAACCGGAACCGCCGGTTCCGAACCGGTTCCGAACCGGCGGTTTGTTGTAATTATTTTTCATTTCTATTTTTTATTTTTTATTTTTCACATTTGTAAAAATTAATTACTTGTATTACATACTTGTTTAGTTGTTTTAATTATTTTTAATTAAATTATTACTTATATTTCTTCAATTTTTAGTAGTGTTTTTTATTAAAAATATGGTTGAGAATATCTATATTTACAATTACATTTAACAATTAAAAATCGAAACCAAACCGAACCGAACAACGGAACAAGGACCAAAATTGAATACAACAATATTTAAAAAAAATTAAAAAAATTCGGTTTGAACCGGAACCGGAACCGTTGACCGAACCGGCTCAAACCGTTGATCGAACCGGTCCAAACCGTTGACCGAACCGGCATGAACCGGAACTGGAACCGAACCGTCCCAAACCACCCTTGGGCGGTTCGGTTCAAGTTCAAAGATTTCTTGAACCGGAACCGACGGTTCATGAACCGGAACCGACGGTTCATGAACCGTGACCATGTCTAGTATTAAGTATATATACACTCTACTAGGTACAAATGGATTTTCAAACTCTTGTTAAGAATTATATTAACATCCATGAGAAGGCAGCCTAGTCTAATCATTAGGCAAGTCTTAACCAGATTTCTGTTCCTTTCTGTTTTCTATTTGGTCTTCTTTATTAAGCTAAGCCTAGGTTGGAAGAATTTATGGGCTTTTCAGTATTCTATTTTTTGTATTCAAAGGAAGGATGAAAATTGTGATGAATGAAAATGCCACAAAGCAGTGTATTATCACGTAAGCCATTCATTTGTTCCTGTTCTTAAGCATTCACGAATCAGCCGTCATTTGGTTCATTAATCACAAGTTTAAGGTTAAAAGAATAGTTAATGACGTTGATTCAAATAATTAACGTGCTAATTTCCGCTTAGTCAAAGATCAAATATGTTTAGTCATTAATCAAAAACTAGCAACATCACCCACCCATCCTCCCTCCCTCCCTCTTGCTTTTCATGTAAAATTGAAAATTAGAGAACACAAGCTGATTGTTTTAAACTCTCTGGGGGCAGGCCACCACCCTTCATATTAAAGTAATGTTATTTTGCGCCCTAGGGCACATCTCCGCAAAGGCAGGGCCTTCTGGGTGCTTCACGGTCCCTGGTCATTTGTTTGAGCCTTGACACTGGGAGTATATTCTCGATTTACTACTCAATATGGTTTCAAGGGCACAAGGTGATTGAGGACGCCAGTAATAAGATCTAATCTAAAAAATTATATACATATATTATTTTGGCACCCCATGAGATAGCGTGATATCTCGCATTTTATTGTCTTTAAAATATCGCAATATGAAGAGGTCCAAAAATCAATTATTTCAAATTTTTGGCCTCTCTTACTCTCGCTCATGCTGAAACTCTCTCTCTCTCTCTCTCTCTCTCTCTCTCTCACACACACACACACACACACACACTCTCTCTCGATCACACTTACCATGATCTCATTCATCTTTTTTACTCGTCCTGTGCCACAACATCTCTAGCATTCTTGTTTTGGCCTCGATCTACAAGGAGCTAAGTCTTTATAGATTTCAGCAAAGGTCCATGATACACGTATATACTTATAATTTGGGTTTGACCGAAAGTATAAACTTAGATCTGTAGAGTTTCAGTTGTTGGATCTTGCTGATTTTTGGGTATATGGGTCGATGGGGATAAGGGTGTCAAGTGATTGCCTTGGATCACTGGAAACCACAGGCCACGGTGGCTGGTGACGACTGACAATTCGTTTACGATTTTGGTTTGGTCAAAAGTTTAAATTTATATCTATAGAGATTTGGCTGTTAGATCATACTTGTTTTTGGGTATGTTGGTCGATAGGAATAAAGGTGTTGGGTGGTTTCCTTTGATCCCTGGAAACCATCGACCACGGTGGTCAGTGGCGACTAGCATTGCATTTACAGGGGTATTAGGTTTGGCCAAAAGTTTAAGCTTAGATCTAGGGAGATTTAGTCGTTGGATCTTGCTAGATTTTGAGTATGTTGGTTGATGGGGATAAAGGTATCGGGTGGTTGTCTTTGATCGGCGAAAACCTGTGGCCACAGTGGCTGGTGACAATTGGCAGTGTGTTTTTAAGTTGTGGCTATAAATTAAAGCTCAGATTTACGAAAATTCAATCGTTAAAAATCTTGTTCACTTTTGTGTATGTTAACCTCCTTGACTTGGTGTTTCTAATAGTAGACTCTGATCGGGGAAATCTTCAACTGGCAATGGTCGGCGACGACTGCTAGTGACGTTGGTTGTGGCTAGTTTGAGTTGTTTTTGCATGTACATACATACATACATATATATTTATATATTTTCTTTTCTTGTACTTTAGTTTTTTTTGTTTGTTTATGTTGTTTTTTTTATGATGATGGTGTCGATGATTTGGTTGTTAAAATGAAAATTAAAGAACATGATTTGTTTTTTAATTATGTTATATGTGCATCGAGATGTTGAGAATGGAGTTTGGGGTTTCATTCATGAAGAAGACAAATAATCGAACCTATGTGACAAGGCTGGCAAACGAAATTCACTTGTTGGCGAATGGAAAAGACGATGCTAAGGGAGACAGATTGCAAGACGGTGTTGAGAGAGACATGATTTGTTTATTATATTTTTTTGTTAATTTTTTATGTTAAGTTTTAATTTATTTTAAAAAAATTAATATATCATTTAGTAATTTTAATTTGTTCAATTTTATTTATTTATTTTATATATATTAAAAATAAATTAAATAGAATTTTACTCGTAACAAGTATTATCTTTTCATTGTTAATAAATATTAAGATGATTTTTAAGTTGTCATTAATTAATTTTAATGAATTAAAGAACATCACTGAATGTGCATTGCATCTTTGAAACTTTAGCTACTTGTATAGAAAAACTATAGAAAACGAGAGCACATAAAGTATACAACAGAGCTATATTTTCTACAAAATGGTAATTAAATAGGTGAATCAACAAGTAAATAAAGAGGTGGTTTTTGCATGAATTTTCAGACAAATTTAACCAAAAGTGGTGGAAGATTATTTGGTGTTCTATATATAATGCTTGGAAAATTTCCCTCAAAGTCAATGCATGACACACTACTAATTTTGCTCAATAAAATCATATCGACTGGGAAGGAAGGTGTGGACAAGTCATGAGAGGTGGATATCAATAATGAAAACTCAATGGATATTATTTCTAAATTGCCTACTACTAGTACAAAGTTGTAGATTAAGTTACTTTCTAAGTGATGGAAGATTATTTCTAGTGTTTTTGAATAATATAGTGAGACTATCACAATAAATCATACCAAACTATCATTTTTCTTTTGTTGTTTGTTTTTCTGTCACTTATCCTCCTGTATCATGGAACGCTACAAGGCTAATGCTTCAGAAGATAAAAACTTAACTTCTTGATTTTTATCATGGTAAACTGACTTTCTATCAATGAAATTATAATTAAATATAATAATTTAACAATAATTATTTATCATTCAATTTTTAATTAAACCTAATAATTTAACTTCAAACTTTCACAAATCAGATACAAACCAATTCAATTTTTTGACGTTCAAATTTCAACAAATCATTTTATTTTTAACTTTCACAATATTCAAAATATCACATATCCAATCAACTTTTACAATACAAACTCATAATTAAATACTACATTCAACATCAACATTCACATAACATGAACAAAAATAATTAAAAAATAACATTTAAGTTGATTTGCGTCTCATCACCGTCTACAACCCTTTCCCCCAGAAGCTGAATTTCATTCGTTGGCCTCATCATATAGGTCTGATTCTCCCTCTCTTTTGCAAAAGAGACCCCAAATTCCTTCTCCACATTTGAATGCACACAAAACACAATAAAAGGAAAAAAAAAAAAAAAGCAAATCATTGTCTTTTGCAACTCAAAACAAATCATGTTTTCTAATTTTCATTTTAACAACCAAATCATCATCACCACCATAAAAAAAAAAAAAAAGACAACATATGAAAACAAAAAGAACTAAAGCAGAATATATAAGCATACATGTATGTATGTATGCGGAAAAACACCTTAACCAACCATAACTGTCGCCACCAATAATTGTCGGCAACCACTGTTAGTAGAAGATTCCCACGATTAGAGCCTACCATTAGAAATACTAAATTAAGAGAGTTAACATACAAAAAAATAGGTGAGATTTAATGGTTGGATTTTCGTAGATCTTATTTTTAATTTTCAGCCACAACTAAAAAATGCACTGTCAGTCGCCACTAGCCGCCGTGGTTGGTCGTTTTTGACGATCAGAGGCAACCACCTGACACTCAAGGGCCTATTGACCAACATAACCAAAAATTAACAAGATCCAATGGCAAAATCTTCTTAGATCTAAGCTTAAACGTTCGACCAAACCCAACACCTGCTTATATACGTATTGACAATCACCATTGGCCACCGTGGTCGGTGTTTTTTGGTTATCAGAGGCAACCACTTGACACCCAATGGTCCATTGACCAACATACTCAAAAACCAGTAACAATCGAATCTTCGTAGATTTAAGCTTAAAATTTCAGCCAAACTCAAATAATGCGTATATATGTATATAATTGCTAATAAAACTAAAAAACCTACCTTCTTATAGATCAGAGCCAATGGAGATTGCATCTAAAGAACTTCGACCGACAGTGGACACACATGCCAGAAAGAGAGAGAGGCGTGGGAAAGAGGGAAGAAGGATGAGCAAGGAAGCACGGGAGAGAGTGAGAGAATGATGAATTGAGGGTATATATGTATGGAGAGTATATTTGTAATTATAATAGAGAATAAATTTGTAATTGTGTATTGGGTGACACTAAGAGTGTGTTTGATTGCACAAATTTATCATAGAAAATGTGTAATTATTATAATATTTTTTATAGAAACAATCAAATACTCTTAACTTTTCTATGAAAAAATGTGTATGGTACAAGTATTTAAAACTTCTTTCCATGAAATTATTTTTTAAGGGATGGAGTGATTTTATTTTCTAGGTAAATATTATTTAGAATTAAATTTTAAATAATACAATCAAATACAGTCTGAGGGTAACTTTATGAAAAGCCAAATGAAGGGTGGGTTTGGCTACATAATAAAATATAATGAGCAAAAAGAAGAGATGGTTTTAGGCTTTTAGAAAGACAACAATAATTAGCTTACGGAGGAGTGGGGTGGGGTTCAAACTCAGAGAGCATAACTCCTCAAACATCGTCCACCTGCTTCCAAGGACACACAGTTAAATGGGCTACCTTCACATTACTATTAGCCGCAGGCTCGCGGCCCAGCCCCTCGGCCAAGCCCGCGCGAGGCCAGGCCCGAGGGAGCGCGGCCCAGCACGTCCAGAACGTGCTGGGACTTATTTTAAACCCTAGTGTGACTAGGGTTTTGAGCTCCTCGTCTATAAAAGGGCCATTAATGGTCTTCGCCGAAGAGGAAAAGAGACCGCATGCTGTTTGACATGGATTAAAGTTTCTTCTTTGTGTGTTATTCTTCTCCCTAAGCTCCCGCCGCTGCTGCTGCTCCCTGGTATCTCCATCGGCGGCGGTTGGTTTTTAGATGGAAATACTAGGGAGCAGCTCCGGCGGCGGCGGCTAAGAAGAAGAATAATACACAATTCCCATCAAAATCAACCTCCTTCTCAACTGCCGCCGCTGCCTCCGCCTCCTCCGCCGCCACAGCGTCCGATCAGCAGTTGTGTGAATGTGCATAAGGATACGTTGCGGCTTGAGGTTGATGAGCAGAACCCAGATCATCATCTGATCTCATTCGTTTTTGATGCACTGTTTGATGGGAGGTACGTAATTTTTGTACCATTTACGTTCATGTATAAATTAAATTCTTTTGGGGGTCTAGATGAATTGGTTGCTTATGCTATTCGTTGAACTGGGTCTGGATTGTAATGCAGCAATGTCATGTGGGATTTAATATTTGGAGCATAGCTGGCATGTAGTTTTT
The DNA here is from genome assembly GCA_036245055.1 of Diospyros kaki. Classification (NCBI taxonomy): domain Eukaryota; kingdom Viridiplantae; phylum Streptophyta; class Magnoliopsida; order Ericales; family Ebenaceae; genus Diospyros; species Diospyros kaki. The sequence goes on along the minus strand of BSEG01000016.1, from coordinate 4,806,303 downwards.
TTAATTTTGTTTTTACTGGTAAAAGGGTAACAAGTATAGGTATGAAACGTACCCAAGGGATTATGATGTAGGACGAGAATCGTCCCACATTGGCTGTTCAGCCTGCAATCGTCGCCTTATATGTGGGTGTGCCCTCCTCCTGGTAATTGCAGTTTTTGGGGGTGCATGCTACTGCATCATTTGGTATCAGAGCGAGGTTTGCCTCGTGGCACTCCACCGAAACGGTTTAGCGTGAGGATTCCGCTGGCCGGGGAAGTTTGTCTGTCGATTGGCGCGAGGGTTCCGCTGTCGAGTCGACAGCTTTCTGGGTAGCAGTGTGATGCAGCAATGTCATGTGGGACATGGGATTTAAGATTTGGAGCATAGCTGGCATGTAGTTTTTTTAATTTTCTTTTTTTATTTGGCACTGCTAAAAGGGTAACAAGCATATGCATGAAACGTACTCGAGGGATTACCGGGAAACTTTTGTAGGCAACAAATTAGTGATGGAGAAACAATACCATGATTAATGCCATTTAAGAGCAACAGCCGAGCAGGGTCACCAGGAAATGCTAATATTCTACCTGTGGTACAAAGTGGTAGGTTCACTTAAAATTATGATTCATTTTCATTTCAAACCTATGAAGTTGGACACCCCAAAGTTTTCCGATCTTATTTCCTCGAGTAATTTTTACTAGGGAGGGGAAAAATCAAATATAACATTCTTGTGGCTAGAAAGATAAATCATTTCCCAAGACAAAATACAAAGTGTTTGGTGATCATGTTTGAGAATGTGCTTTTGCATTATTAGTTTGTGGGAGGAGTAGATTAAATTGTGTTATTTTCTTAGATTCTTAATTGTTGAAAGATGGTTAGTTTAGAAATATCTTAGATTTCAATGATGGTCTGTAAATTTACATTTATCATCCTAGATTTGAATAAGTGATGATGCACCTTGTTCTTGTTCTGGTTTGATGTACTGGAATGATTACTTCCAAATGAAGAAGAAGATGCAGTAGGAGGAGGAGATATTTTGTTCTAAAATTCAGGTCCAAGGATTTAGAAAATGCTGTACATGTTGTCAACATATGGAGATGACAGTGTCATAAATATTATCTATAACCACTTACCAAAAAAATGAAAAGAAAAAGAATGCATGGATAAGCAACAATGGTTATTGAATTTTCAGTCCAAGTAGGCTAGATAAATTTATATTAATGAATTAATTCAAGGAATGTTGTAGGTTCGAAAAAATTATACTACCCTCACAGTGATCACAAATTGCAAAAGCAAAGATTGATGTTTGTAGGATTATATTGCGGTTACAAATGATTGGGGATCATCCAAGCAAATTTAAAATACGTGCTTCTAGTAGGAAATACATGGTTAAATTGAGATGAATAATATTGTGGAAGGTTGCTGGTAAGTTGGCAGAAGAAAATCTACAGGGAATTAAGGCATAGATTAAGTGTGGAGGTTGATGGAACCGAAAAGGAAGGTTTGGTAATCCCTAGAGAGAGGAGTGGTAACAGTGGTAACAGAGGGAGAATTCTGTGTTTGTTGATGGATAGGGTAAAGTTTTGTAGTCATTAGAGAGAGGAGTGATAATAGAGAAAGAATTCTGTATTGCTGGATGGAGTAAATGCTTCTTGTGAAGTTGGTTTATTGTCTCAATAATGACTGATGCCCCTATTTGTCATAGAGAAGTTAGGCTTGAATCTTGTGTCGGAGGTGGGGGCGTTGGTGATCAAGGATATAGTGGTGGCAGTGCCACCTATTATGTTGAGATATGGGAAAGCGGGCACAACACGGAAAAATCTACGTGGTAGTTGGACTCTCTCTCTCTCTAGTGATTGATCGAGACTAACTCCATTAAAGGAGGAAAGGGGAAGCCTTAAGAAACCAGTAGAGGCCCAGCTTCCAATTCATAAGTCCCTTCAAGTCTTGTTAGTTAGAAACCTAGCCTCAGCCTAGGTTGTTGGATTTACCTCATGAACAAGTAGTTTCTAGAGTGTAATTAAGAATGTCAGAGGAAACGGACGTAAAAACCTTGTATTTTCATGGCAAAGGGTAGTACATGAAAAATAGAGTGCTCAAGAAGAGAGTTTCATTAGTTGAGCCATTGAGGTGGGTGTTCCAGGAGAACACCCTTGTGAGGATCTTAGATGATGAACAATACACCTTTTCTCTGTCCAGGCTGCGGGGGTGTTGCAAGCATCCTTCAAGAAGTTGACAATATGGATTGCTCAAGCAGAGAGTTCTGTCGGTTGAGCAATGATATGTCATGATTGTTAACGGGCTTGGGCAGAGAGTGCAAATTGGCCAAGCTGAGGAGGTGCCAAGAGCATATTTAACAATGGCCCATGGGATTGCTTGGTGGTTTCATTGTTGGTTGCCAGTAAATTGTAAATTCTTATTCTCACGTCTTTATATAGGGTTCACACCATTGATGGTGAGTTTTTACTAATATTACTAGAAAAGCAGAGAAACTAATAAAAATAAAAAAGGATAAGAGAAAATGCTCCATGTTGAACTTTTGATTGTATACACATGTAGAAGAGTACTTGTTCTGTATTTTGTGACCGACAAAGTTGCCAAGTTGGAAGAAAAATTTTGTGAGATGACTATAAAGCCAGCAAGTCTTAAAGTGCCAGGCAGTTGGAAATATAGTCTTTTAGGAGAACAAGTAGTTTAAAAGCAAATCTCAAGATTAAAAAATTTAGAGTAAGGAATACAAGTTAAGAGAAAACCATCTAAAAATCTTCAGGTTACTTGCAAAAACAACAATAACAACAACATATCCAGCCTTTATCCTATTATGTGGGATCTGCTGCATGAATTCTATACTTCCATGTATTTTTGTCTTTTGTCATATCCTCATTTAGGATCATACACTTCATATCAAACTTTAATGTCTCCCTCATAGTCTTCTTGGATCTACCTTTACTTTTTTTTTTGGTTAATTGTTCCATTTCATCAACTCCCTTAACAGGAGCGTCTCTTGGTGTTCTTCTCACATAACTAAACCATCTTAATCTAGTCTCTCTCAACTTCTCCTCGTTTGGCACTACTCCTACCTTATTACGAATAATTTTATTTCTAATTTTATCTTTTCTTGTATGGCCGCACATCCATCTTAGCATGCTCATCTCCACTACACTCGTCTTCAGGTTACTTGCAAGTGCAAAAAAAAAAAAAAAAGAGCTTTACTAGAGCTTTGAAGTGTGGGTTACATAGCTCATGGTGACAGAGGTGTTATTGAGAAGCAGTGAGCATCAATAAGAAAATCCAGACCTTAACGACGAACCTCAACCCCATCCAGTTCTGTGACCAAATGCAGAATAGATTACTCTTGATCAATTGAGGGGAGAAATGGATTGTAGAACTAAGGAGAAGAGACAAATGAGGACTAATAAATTAGATCTGCATTTATTTTATTTTATAATTGATTTTCAACTCTTTTTTAACTTGTTTCATTGTCTAATTTGTTGAAATGGTGGAAAGTTAGAAGCATCCTCATCCTAAAAGTGCTGGTGGTGAAAAAAATTAAAAAATAACAGGACATCATTGGATAAATATCTGACAAGGGTTAATGTCCCACACATTACAAAACCTTACAGAATTCTCTGTGCTTCCATGAACAAATAGTTAGTGAATACTCCCATGGGCAAATGCCAATAGTATGAATAAATGCTTGTACTCAAACGTTGGCAATGGTTTGTTCAGGCACCAAATGCATATATAGTGATTGATGATACCTATGCCACCCCTCCAACATATGGTCACTCCTCTAACAGGATTCTAGGCCATGACTTGTGTTCATATACGTAGATGTTGATTCTCTAACTTGATCCCTTCACTATAAATATGGAGTTCATATCTCCATTGAGAGAGGGGATTGCAAAAGAATAAACAAAATCCTTGCTGCTCCATATATTATTTCCACTGCTGCTTTCTCTCTCTGAATTGCTTTAGCTCTCTTCTTTCTGGCTCTGATGGTTTTTGTGCATGCTTGTTGCATCATAATTCTCAGAAGGCCATCAATCAATTCAACCTTCCTTTCACCATGACTCACACTCAAGACAATGAGCTTGCCCTGATCCCATTATCACACTCAAAAGCTTGGCTTCTTGTCCTGTACGATGAATCCATGACCATTAACACTATGTTCATTGCACAATTACACCTTTGATTTCCACTCATAACAAAACAAAACAATAACTTTTAGATGGACACTCACCATATGGAAGACAACTTGTATCCTTAGGTCTTGTCAAGCAAATCACACACTCTTGGCTTGGATCTTCATCTCTGAAGCTTTCAGCAGTTGAATATGGGATTCCATAAATGTCATGCAGTTCATACCGAGCCCTAAAAATCCATAATATCTGTTTGAACACTCTCACATCAAAAACATTCTCATTGTTCTTGTGAATAACAGCTTGAGTAATCTGCATATAAGGGGATGAACTTAGGGAAGGATCAGTAAGACTTTCTTCTGCAGGATCAGCTGGCCCAAATGTTTTAGTAGAGATTACAAGAGGGAAAAAATCTTCTCCTGGTGATGGTGTAGAAAGTTCCTCCAATTCCAAGACAACCAAGTCAATGCCAGTTCCAGAAGGTTGGCGGAATTTCTGGCTAAGCCCTTTCTGAAAAGGGACTATAACTGGCACATAAGCTTTAGGAATTACTGGAAGAAATTTACAATTGGGCACTTCCTTGGCAAAGTAAATAATGATGAAGCTGTCCATCAGAAAGAATCATAAAATGATATTAAGCAGCAAAAATGGTAAATCACATTCAGAGAAGTCAAATATTTTTATGTTTCAAAATTAGAAACTTAAAAAGATTAACATGTGGCACCAAGTCGTTCCATCTTGGTGAAGACATCGTGCAAAGTTCAAGTCAGGATTTCGGATCCCAAGATGGAACGACTTGGTACCACATGCTGATCTTTTTAAGTTGCTAATTTTGAAACATAAAAATATTTGACTTCTCTGAATGTGATTTATCATTTTTGCTGCTTAGTATCATTTTATGGTTCTTTCAGATGGACAATTTTACCATTTTTTACTTTGCCAAGGAAGTGCCCAATTGTGAATTTCTTTCAATAATTCCTGAAGCTTATGTGCCAGTTATAGTCCCTTTTCAGAAAGGGCTTGGCTAGAAATTTCGTCAACCTTCTGAAACTGGCATTGACTTGGTTGTCTTGGAATTGGAGGAACTTTGTACACCATCACCAAGAGAAGATTTTTTTCCTTTTGTAATCTCTGCTGAAACATTTGGGCTAACTGATCCTACAGAAGAAAGTCTTACTGATCCTTCACCAAGTTCATGCCGTTGTACGCAGATTACTCGAGCTGTTATTCACAAGAACAATGAGAATACTTTTGATGTGAGAGTGTTCACTCAGATATTATGGATTTTAGGGCTCAGTACGAACTGCATGACATTTATGGAATCCCAAATTCAATTGCTGAAAGCTTCAGAGATGAAGGTGTAATTGTGCAATGAACATAGTGTTAATGGTCATGGATTCATCATACAGGACCAGAAGCCAAGCTTTTGAGTGTGATAATACGATCAGGGCAAGCTCATTGTCTTGAGTGCATAATGTGGATTGGTTTAAATCATGAACTCTGATGATTACCCAAGGGCCAAGACAATTCTTGATTAACTCAACCATGAACTGCCTTCAAGCACACTTAGTTGAGCTCAACCCTAAGGCATTTTGCCCATGCTTGCTGTGACTTTCCAATATGGACTTAGAAATAGTTCAACTTACATAAAATTTGATGCTCCCCGCACTAAAGAGCATGGGTCTGCCTGTTCATAAGTCTCTCATTTCTTCTTTTGGGGTGTTCTGTTCATTTCTAACTTCCTGTCTTTGTTGACTAATCAACTGTTGCTGAACTTGTGAAGCATGTCTTTCAAATGGTTGATGGTGTACTGGCATTTTTTGTCAGTTTCTAGTCTGCTGCTTGAAACTCTACTAGAAGTATACATTTTTAGCACTTAGGATATCTGTGGGTAAAATATGGGAGAAATGACGGATGAAAGTTTCTTTTTGTAGAACAATCTGTACAGGCCCTAAAACACTTTGCCGTTTTATTTTTGCCAGCAAAGACATGTACTGAAGAATCAATTGGGACTGAGCTATGGGGGGGGGGGGGGGGGGAAGACTAGGTAGTCAATATTTAATGCTTGCAGGATATGCTAACCCAAAGGGTGTCTAAGAGCTTTTTTGTTTCTCATCCTTTTTAATTTTTCATGATTAATGTTACTTTGGATCTATTCAAATCAAACTATATAATCTTCCCATGGCTTTTATATCCTTTCCTTTAAAGTTTAATATTTGGGATTTTGTTTGTTGTGGTATGGGAGTTATCAGGTTAATATTAATGGTGAAATTTCCAGGTTGGCACAACAATTGTGATATGCGGTCTCTGTCTTCTATTTCTATTACTCCAGTTGCTTATTTTCTGACAGGAGAATTTCTTATTTTGCAGTGCATGTGCCGTGAATGTGCTGAAGAATTTAGGTGTCGAGCAAATAAGTGCCCTCTATGCCGTCAACCCGTCAATAAACTCTTAGTGGTGGCTCCCTTCGTTCTGGATTAGTATGATACTCTTTCAATTTTATACTAGTATGGTGAACTTTTAATTTTACAATTTGGAATGTCCTCCAACTATGGATTTTCAAACTCTTGTTACGAATTATATTAACATAATTCTCCAGCATTATGAATTGTCAATAATCTCTCTCTCTCTCTCTCTCCAGCTTTATGTACTGCCATTGACAATTATTTTTCATCCTCACGATTCCTTTGGATTTACTCTCAGATCCTTGTGGCCTCATTGCTTTCAACACTGTGACAGTTGGAGAAAATAACAAAATTGCACTGTGTGTCAAACTGTAGCATACTAATCAAATTCCTTCAACCTTTCCCCAAGCCTATTTTCGTTTTCTTCCCGCCCTCTATCAACACTATTCTCCGCCCTATAATTGGAGGACAAAGCTGCAGATGATGAAACATATGAGCCAACCTTTCAAACAATTACAGACACCAAGCCTTGGGAGATGTACATTTCTCAAGTCTACTGTGCACTGCGAGAGACAAAGAGACCGAGATTATAGGCCAGGCCTATTCTGCCATTGCCATGGGTAAATTTGTTTGTAAAAAATTATTATTATTATTATTAATTGCTACAATATTTTTCTGGTTTCCTCAAGACATTAAATTCTAAGCACGCAAATGCCATGTGAGGATTGGCCCCTATTATAGGCAGAAAGGAGGCAACGCCACTGCCATATGTGTGTCTGCACTTTTCAACACAAACAAAATCGATCAATTGAGTTGAATCAGCCGTCATTTGGTTCATTAATCACAAGTTCAAGGTTAAAAGAGTAGTTAAATGACGTTGATTCAAATAATTAACGTGCTAATTTCTGCTTAGTCAAAGATCAAATATGTTTAGTCATTAATAAAAACCTCCCTCTTTCTTTCTTTTCGTTTAAAATTGAAAATTAGCGAACAACAGCTGATTGTTTTCAACTCTCTGAGTCTCGAGGGCAGGCCACCACCCATCACATTAAAGTAATGCTATTTTGCGCCCCAGGCACATCTCCGCTGGCAAATGCAGGGCTTCCTCTGCGTGCTTCAAGACTTCTGGTCACGAGTTCGAGGCTTGTGAGTTGGGACATATTCTCGATTTACTTCTTCAGTGTAATTTTAGGAGTGGGATGGTTGAGGATGTCACTAATGGGTCCTAATCTAAAAAAAAAATAATGTTATTTTGCCATCTCACGAGATAGCATGATATCTCGCATTTTACCATCTCTAAACTATCGCAATATGAAACGTGGTCCAAAAATCAATTATTTCAAATTTCTAACTCCTCTCTCTTACTCTCGCTCGCGCTAAAACTTTCTCTTTCTCTCTCTCTCAAACCTTTGTCTTTCTCTCACACTCTCGGTCGCACTTCCCATGATCTCATTCCTCTTTTTTACTCGTCTTGCACCACAACGTCTTCGATGTCCTTGTTTATAGTTTTCAGCAAAGGTCCATGATATATGTATCTACTAACAATTTAGGTTTGGTCGAAAGTATAAACTTAGATCTATGGAGATTCAGTCGTTGGATCTTGCTGGTTTTTGAATATATAGGTCGATGGGAATAAGGGTGTCGGGTGGTTGCCTCGAATAGCTAGAAACCATCGGCCACGATGGCTGGTGGGGACTGACAGTGCGTTTACGATTTGGGTTTAATCGAAAGTTTAAACTTATATCTATAGAGATTTGGTTGTTGGATCTTATTTGTTTTTGGATATGTTGGTTGATAAATATAAAGGTGTTGGGTGGTTGCCTCTAATCGTTGGAAACCACCAGTCATAGTGGTTGGTGGCAACTAGCAGTGCGTTTACATGGGTGTTGGGTTTTGTCGAAAGTTTAATCTTAGATCTAAGGAAATTTGACTGTTGAATCTTGCTGATTTTTGGGTATGTTGGTTGATGGGGACAAAAGCGTAGGGTGGTTGCCTATGATTACCGGAAACCAATGGCCATAGTGGCTGGTGACACTGGCAATGCATTTTTAAATTGTAGCTAAAATTTAAAAATTAAATTTATGAAAATACAACCATTAAATCTAGTCTACTCTTGTGTATGTTAAGCTCTTTGACTTGGTGTTTCTAGCAATAGGATCTGATCGGGGGAATCTCCAATTGGCAGTCACCGGTGCTCGTTGGTGGCACCGATTGTGACTAATTTGGGTTGTTTTTGCTTGTACTTACATACATACATATATATTTATATATTTCATTTTCTTGTGTTTTAGATTTTTTGTTTGTTTATGTTGTTTTTTTTATGGTGGTGACCATAATGATGATTTTGTTGTTAAAATGAAAATTAAAGAACATGACTTGTTTTGGATTGTAAAAAAAAACATGATTTGTTTTTTTATTGTGTTGTGTGTGCATTCAGATGTTGAGAACGGAGTTTGGGGTTTCATTTGCAAAGAAGGCAAATAATTGAGCTTATGTGACAAAGCCAATGAATGAAATTCACTTGTTGGCGAATGTCGCATGGAAAAGGCTAAAGATGATGCTGCGAGAGACAAATTGCCAGATAGTGTTAAGAGAGACATGATTTGTTTATTATATTTTTTTGTTAATTTTTTATCTTTAAGTTTTAATTTATTTAAAAAAATTAATATATCATCTTGTAATTTTAATTTGTTCAGTTTTATTTATTTATTTTATATATATTAAAAAAATTAAATATAATTTTACTCGTAACAAGTATTGTCTTTTCATTGTTAATAAATATCAAGATGATTTTTAAGTTGTCATTAATTAATTTTAATAAATTAAAGAACATCACTGAATCTGCATTGCATCTTTGAAACTTTACCTACTTGTATAGAAAAACCATAGAAAACGAGACCACATAAAGTATACAATAGAGCTATATTTTTTCTATAAAATGGTAACTAAAGAGGTAAATCAATAAGTAAATAAAGAGGTGGTTTTTGGAAGAATTTCTTGACAAATTTTATCAAAAGTGATCTGATTTTCAAGTTAATGGGTATATGAGTATACGATGACCAAGCAAATTTATTTGGTGTTTTATAGAAAATGTTCCCACAAAGTCAAAGCATGACGCACCACTAATCCTGCTCAATAAAATCATACCAACTGAGAAGGAAGGTGTGGAGAAGTTCTGAGAAGTGGACATCTCAATAATGAAAACTCAATTGATACTATTTCTAAACTGCCTACTTCTAGTACAAAGTTGCAGATTAAATTACTTTCTAAGTGATGGAAGATTATTTCTGGCGTTTTTGAACAATGTAGTGAGACTATCACAATAAATCATACCAAACTATCATTTTTCTTTTGTTGTTTGTTTTTCTGTCTCTTATCCTCCTGTATCATGGAATGACACAAGGCTAATTGCTTCAGGAAATAAAACTTAACTTTTGATTTTTATTATGGTAAGCTCACTTTCTATCAATGAAACTATAATTAAACCTAATAATTTAACAATAAATATTTATCATTCAATTTTTAATTAAACCTAATTATTTAACTTCAGACTTCCACAAATCAAGTACAAACCAATTCAATTTTTTGACATTCAAATTTTAACAAATCATTTTATTTTAACTTTCACAATATTCAAAATACAACATATCCAATCAACCTCTATAATACAAACCCATAATTAAATATTACATTCATCGTCTACAACCCTTTACCCACTGTATTCGCCAAAGGTTGAATTCCTATGATCAAAACCTACTATTAAAAATAACAAGTTAAGGGGGTTAACATATACAAAAATTGGTAAGATTTAACGGTTAGATTTCTGTAAATCTAATTTTTAATTTTCAACTACAACTAAAAAACACACTACTAGTTGCCATCAGCTACTGTGATCAGTGATTTTTGAAGATCAGAGACAACCACCCGACACCCAAGGACTTATTGACCAACATAACCAAAAATTAACAAGATTCAATGGCCAAATTTTTTTAGATCTAAGCTTAAACGTTTGACCAAACTCAACACTCGCCTATATATGCAATGTCAATCACCACCGACTATCGTAGCTAGTGATTTTTAGCGACCAGAGACAATCACTCGACAGCCAAGGGTCCATCGACCAATATATCTAAAAATTAACAAATTCCAATAATTGAATCTCTGTAGATCTAAACTTAAAGTTTTGGCCAAAATTAAATAACGCGTAACATATATATCATTGCTGATACCACTAAAAAACTTATCTCCATATAGATAAAGGTTAATGGAGGTTGCGTCTCAAGGACTCCAACCAAATGTGGTCACACAAGCGAGCGATAGAGAGAGAGAGAGAGGGGGGGGGGGGAAAGAAGGTTGAAGCACGAGAAAGAGTGAGAGAGAGAAGGATCAATTGAGGGTATATATGTATTATATTGAGAATATATTTATAATTATAATAATGAATAAATTCGTAATTGTGTATGGGGTGACACTAAAAATAGCTCTGTGGGAAGCCGAATATCATTACTCTTCACATTATACAGCCTCAGTCTCAGGAGAAGGGGGGTGGGTTTGGCTGCATAATAAAATAAAATGAGCAAAAAGAAGAGATGGAAGGACAAAGTCATAGGGGGGAGAGGGTTTCATCATGGTTTTAGGCTTTTAAGAAAGACAACAATAATTAGCTTAGAGAGGAGTGGGGATGGGGGGGAGGGGGTTAAAACTTAGAGAGCACAACTCCTCAAACATCGTCCACCTGCTTCCAAGGACATACTGTTAAATGGGCTACCTTCGCATTACTATTAGCCGCCGGCGCGCGGCCCAGCACTCGGCCAAGCCCGCGCGCGGCCAGAACGTGCTGGGACTTACTTTAAACCCTAGTGTGACTAGGGTCTTGAGCTCCTCGTGTATAAAATGGCCATAAATGGCCTTCGCCAAAATAGGAAAAGAGACCGCATGCTGTTTGACATGGATTGAAGTTTCTTCTTTGTGTGGATCCCTGAAGAGGGTGGGTGACACTCGCGCACAAAGATTCAATTTTTTCTTGCGTCGGATAAGTAAGCGGGTGGTTTTTATTTTTGATTCTTTAGTTTATGTGCAAAATGATTATACATATTTGTAAATTAGATCCGATCTATTTGGGTTTGTCAAAGAGTTTGATTGATAAAAAAAAAAAAATTATTTTCGGCTGCGTTATGTTCCTTGAAACCCAACAGATCTACAAGGATAAGTCTTTCAGCTTTATTAGCAAGATCCATTGATGTATACGTATATACGCGCATTTGGGTCTTTGGCCGGAAAGTTTAACCTAGATCTACGAAGATCTGGCTGTCAGATCTTGCTAGTTTTTGGATATGTTGGTCGTTGGGGGTAAGAGTGTCAGGTGGTTGCCTCTGATCGCCGGTATCCACTGGCTGCAGTGGCCCGTGGCGATTGGTAGTGCGCTTTCCGTTTTGGGCGAAAACTTAAAAGCCAGGTCTACAATGATTTGGCCGTCGGATCTTGCTGGTTTATGGATATTTTGGTCGTTGGAAGTAAGAGTGTTGGGTGGTTGCCTCTGATCGCCGGAAACCACCGGCCGCAGTGGGTCGTGGCGATTGGCAGTGGGCTTTCCGTTTTGGCCGAAAACTTAAAAAGCCATATCTATGGAAATCCAATGTTAAATCTGGCTCATTTTCGTGAATGTTGACCCTGTATTCTTCTTCTTCTTAAGCGGATGCTGCTGCCGGAGCGGCAGCAGCATCTGCTTAAGAAGAAGAAGAATACACAGTTCCCATCACAACCAACCTCCTTTTGAACTCACTGATTGGCCTCCGCCGCCGCAGGCCCCGATCAGGAATTACGTGAATGTGCATAAGAATACGTTGCGGCTTGAGGTTGATGAGCAGAACCCAGATCATCTTCTGATCTCATTCGTTTTTGATGCACTGTTTGATGGGAGGTACGTAATTTTTGTATCATTTACGTTCATGTATAAATTAAATTCTTTTGGGGGTCTAGATGAATTTGTTGGTTATGCCATTTGTTGAACTGGGTCTGGATTGTGATGTTATGTGGGATTTAAGATTTGGAGCATAGCTGGCATGTAGTTTTTTTAATTTTCTTTTTTTATTTGGCACTGGTAAAAGGGTAACAAGCATATGTATGAAACGTACCCAAGGGATTACCAGGAAACTTTTGTAGGCAACAAATTAGTGATGGAGAAACAATACCATGATTAATGCCATTTAAGAGCAACGGCCGAGCAGGGTCACCAGGAAATGCTAATATTCTACCTGTGGCACAAAGTGGTAGGTTCACTTAAAATTATGATTTATTTTCATTTCAAACCTATGAAGTTGGACACCCCAAAGTTTTCCGATCTTATTTCCTCGAGTAATTTTTACTAGGAGGGGAAAAATCAAATATAACATTCTTGTGGCTAGAAGGATAAACCATTTCCCAAGACAAAATCCAAAATGTTTGAAGATCATGTTTGAGAATGTGTTTTTGCATTATTAGTTTGTGGGAGGAGTAGGTTAAATTGTGTTATTTTCTTAGATTCGTAATTGTTGAAAGATGATTAGTTTAGAAATATCTTAGATTTCAGTGATGGTCTGTAAATTTATATTTATCATCCTAGATTTGAAGAAGTGATGGTGCACCATGTTCTTGTTCTGGTTTGATGTACTGGAATGATTACTTCCAAATGAAGAAGAAGATGCAGCAGGAGGAGGAGATATTTTGTTCTAAAATTCAGGTCCAAGGATTTAGAAAATGCTGTACATGTTGTCAACATATGGAGATGACAGTATCATAAATATTATCTATAACCGCTTACCAAAAAAATGAGCTTGCCAAAGGTGACTTAATGCTATCCTGGATTGATTTTGCTCTGGAAGGTGGAGCACTGCAATTGTACAAATTGGAGGATGTTTTGAGAAAGAGACAAAAAAGTTAAATATTTTATTCATGTGTATTAGGTATATATACACTCTACTAGGGGCAAATGGATTTTCAAACTCTTGTTAAGAATTATAGTAACATCCATGAGAAGGCAGCCTATTCTAATCATTAGGCAAGTCTTAACCAGATTTCTATTCCTTTCTGTTTTCTATTTGGTCTTCTTTATTAAGCTAAGCCTAGGTTGGAAGAATTTCTGGGCTTTTCAGTATTCTATTTTTTATATTCAGAGAAAGGATGAAAATTGTGATGAATGAAAATGCCATAAAACAGTGTGTTATCACGTAAGCCATTCATTTGTTCCTGTTCTTAAGCATTCATGAATCGATGATTCTCCTGATTGATCATGTATACGCCACGCATTTGTTTCTGTGTCTCACTTTTTGAGTCTTTGTTTTTACTTCCTCCTTTTTCTTTGGAGAAAACATAAAGCTGTGACAACACCAAGGTTGAGAGACCACGTGAGTGTGGATAATAACACCTATACTAACACTTATATTTTTAGGTAGTGTTTTATTAAAATAGGTTAGATAAAATTTTATTAAGATAATTTATATATAAAGTTTAAGATAATTTATTCAAGAAAGAATAAAATTATTTTTAATATTTAAGGTATAAAGTTATGTGATTTTTTTTAAAAAAAAATTAATAAATACTATTGAAAGCACTGTTGTCAATATGCTTTTCCAAATTTTTATTTTGGCAGTTTATATCTTGCTTAATGAACGTTATTCTTGAAAATAATAATGTTTTAAGTCATGTAATCATACAAAAGAATGAACTAAATGAACAAAAATAATCTTTTGTATTTGTTTTTCCAAATAAATACAAAAAATAAGGATATAATCAAATTTATCAAAATAACAGTCGAGCCCTAGATTGAGAATTTGAAATAATCATGGCTTATTGGAGTTATTGTTTCTGCAAGTTGCACTCATACACAGTTTCAAACCAACTGGCTGGTTTGAGTTGACAAATCGGAGTAAGAAATATGATTCAAGATCGATCTCTCTCTCTCTCTCTCATTATATGTTGCCATTGTCAATTATCGCCATCAACCACAACTATCGCCATCAACAACTGTTAACAACCATTACTAGTTGGAGATTCCCATAATCAAAGCTTATCATTAAAAACATCAAGTCAAGGGGGTTAACATACATAAACAAAAATGGACAAAATTTAAAGTTTAGATTTTTATAAATCTGATTTTTAATTTTTTGTTACAACTAACAAATGCATTGCTAGTCGCCACTAGTCACCATTGTAACACTCTATTTTCTTGGGCATGTTATGATTTAGAACAATTCTGGGATAACGTTTTTTTTTTTATTTATTTAAAACTACAACTAAACTATATAATTGTTCATATCCATCTCAAAATTTTCATTTTTCTCGAAAGAGAATCATCATAAACATTAAATACAGAAGTTAGAATCGAATCTTAACTTTAATATTAACCATAAATAAGGTTATACGTCATCATTTCTCAAAATGTTTAGAATTTAAAGTAGAAAAATTTAAATATATGGGCTACATAACATACATTCAATTCATCATGCACTTTGCTAAGTGTCATTTCATATCTTATTCATCCTCATTTCTGCTACAATTTTCATCTGGAACGTTTGGATATTTCAAGAGTAAAGCCCTGGTTATCAAGGATATAGTTGTGGCAGTGGCACCTATTATGTTCAGATATGGGAAAGTGGGCACAGTGCAACAAAATCTACGTAGTAGTTGGACTCTCTCTCTCTAGTGATTGGTCAAGACTGACTCCATTAAAGGAGGAAAGGTGAAGCCTTACAAAACCAGTAGAGGCCCAGCTTCCAATTCGTAAGTCCCTTCAAGTCTTGTTAGTTAGAATCCTCGCCTTAGCCTAGGTTGTTGGATTTATCTCATGAACAAGTAGTTTCTAGAGTGTAATTAAGAATGTCAGAGGAAACAGGCATAAAAACCTTGTATTTTCATGGTGAAGGGGTGGTACATGAAAAATAGAGTGCTCAAGAAGAGAGTTTCATTAGTTGAGCCATTGAGGTACTGTGGGTGTTCCAGGTGAACACCCTTTTGAGGATCTTAGATGATGAACAATACACCTTTTCTCTGACCAGGCTGGGGGGGTGCTGCAAGCGTCCTTCAATAAGTTGACAATATGGATTGCTAGAGCAGAGAGTTCTGTCGGTCAAGCAATGATATGTCATGTTTGTTGTTAAAGGGCTTGGGCAGAGAGTGCAAATTGGCCAAGCTGAGGAGGTGCCAAGAGCATATTTAACAATGGCCCATGGGATCGCTAGGTGGTTTCACTGCTGGTTTCCAGTAAATTGTAAATTCTTAATCTCACGTCTTTATATAGGGATAACACCATTGATGGTGAGTTTTTACTAATGTTACTATAAAAGTAGAGAAACTAATAAAAATAAAAAAGAAAAAGAGAAAATGCTCTGTGGTGAACATTTGATTGTATACGCATGTAGAAGAGTACTTGTTCTGTATTTTGTGACCGACGCACTTGCCAAGTTGAAAGAAAAATTTTGTGAGATGACTATAAAGCCAGCCAGTCTTAAAGTCCCAGGCAGTTGGAAATATATTCTTTTAAGAGAAGAAGTTGTTTAAAAGCAAATCTCAGGATGAAAAAATTTAAAGGAATACAAGTTAAGAGAAAACCATCTAAAAATCTTCAGGTTACATGCAAGTGCCAAAAAAAAAAAAGAGGAGTTTTACTATAGTTTTGAAGAGTGGGTTACATAGCTCATGGTGACAGAGGTATTAACGAGAAGCAGTGAGCATCAATAAGAAAATCCAGACCCTAACGAAAAACCTCAACCCATCCAGTTTTGTGACCAAATGCAGAATAGATTACTCTTGATCAATTGAGGGGTGAAATGGATTGTAGAACTGAGGAGAAGAGACAAATGGGGACTAATAAATTAAATCTGCATTTATTTTATTTTATAATTGATTTTCAACTTTTTTTAACTTGTTTCGTTGTCTAATTTGTTGAAATGATGGAAAGTTAGAAGCATCCTCATCCTAAAAGTGTTGGTAGTGAAAAAAATTAAAAAACAACAGGACATCATTGGATAAAATATCCGACAAGGATTAATGTCCAACACAATACAAAACCTTACAGAATTCTCCGTGCTTCCAAGAACAAATAGTTAGTGAATACTCCCATGAGCAAATGCCAATAGTATGAATAAATGCTTCTACTCAAAACGTTGGCAATGGTTTGTTCAGGTACTAAATGCATATATAGTGATCGATACCAATGCCACCCCTCCAGCATATGGTCACTCCTCTAACAGGATTCTAGGCCATGACTTGTGTTCATATCCGTAGATGTTGATTCTCTAACTTGATCCCTTCACTATAAATATGGAGTTCATATCTCCATTGAGAGAGGGGATTGCAAAAGAATAAACAAAATCCTTGCTGCTCCATATATGATTTCCACTGCTGCTTTCTCTCTCTGAATTGCTTTAGCTCTTTTCTTTCTGGCTCTGATGGTTTTTGTGCATGCTTGTTGCATCATAATTCCCAGAAGGCCATCAACCAATTCGGCCTTCCTTTCACCATGACTCACTCTCACTATACTTGGATTTGTTGCTATCTGTATTGATTTCATATTTTTTTGCGCCTTTTTTTTTTTTTTGAATTTTGTATTTTTGAAGAGAAACTTGGGGATATACTGCTTGTATGGCCATCCTTTTTTTACTACTAGCTAGCCCTTGTTCTATTGGACCTTTGAGTGATTTACAGAAATAATAAGTTCAAATCACTCCAAGTTCAATATGCACACTTGCAGATGGTGTTGAAGTTTGGGTTACATCTGCTTCTGTTGCTCTCTTTGTTAGTATCATGTCTCTCTGGTAAATATTTTTAGACTTTTAACTTAACCTGTATCCCAATTCTTTAACTGAATGTTGTATATATTCTTGCTGCAGGATTGAAGTCATCATGTGTTGTCTCACTTTATCATTTACTTTCTTGTGGACATGATGAAACATTAGCTCCTGTAAAACATAGAACAAGGAGAGTATGGATTTTTTTCAAGACCAGACTACATGACGTTAGGGATATTTATTTAAGAAAGTAAATATGCAGATAAATAAGTTTGCCAAAGATGATTTAATGCTATCCGGGATTGATTTTACTCTGGAAGGTGGGGCACTGCAATTGTACAAATGGGAGGATGTTTTGAGAAAGAGACAAAAAAGTTTAATATTTTACTCGTGTATTAGGTATATATACACTCTACTAGGTACAATTTAGGAAGCACCACGTACAAGTCTAAGCATGTACGATACTATAAAGCTAACAGATGTCTACCATTTCTGGGCTTTAGATAGTGCTGACTTGTTTCATGTTTAGCTATGTGGCATCCTTACATTTGATAACTTTTTATTAATGAAAGAAAGATTGACTCCAGAAAACTAAATTAAGTAATACTGAATGACAGCATCCCTGGGTTCTATAACTGAGGAGTTGGACCTTTTCTGATAGTTCTATCTATTTGGAGAAATTAGAAAGGTAAATACTATCACGGCGGGGATATATTACTTGGGATCGGAAATGCTGACTTAACTTTGCATGATGTCCTCACCAAGTTGGAAGGACTTGGTGCCACATGTTGATCTTTTTAAGTTGCTAATTTTGAAACATAAAAATATTTGACTTCTCTGAATGTGATTTTCCATTTTTGCTACTTAATATCATTTTATGTTTCTTTCTGATGGGCAGGTTTACCATTTTTTACTTTGTCAAGGAAGAGCCCGATTGTAAATTTCTTCCAATAATTCCTGAAGCTTATGTGCCAGTTAAAGTCCCTTTTCAGAAAGGGTTTGGCCAGAAATTCCGTCAACCTTCTGGAACTGGCATCGACTTGGTTTTCTTAGAATTGGAGGAACTTTCTATACCATCACCACGAGAAGGTTTTTTCCCTCTTGTAATCTCCGCTGAAACATTTGCGCCAGCTGATCCTATAGGAGAAAGTCTTACTGATCCTTCACGAAGTTCATCCCCTTGTACGCATATTACTCAAGCTGTTATTCACAAGAACAATGAGAATGTTTTTGATGTGACAGTGTTCAAACAGTTTTTATGGATTTTTCAGGCTCGGTTTGAACTGTATGACATTTATGGAATCGCAAATTCTACTGCTGAAAGCTTCAGAGATGAAGATCCAGGCCAAGTTTGTGTGATTTGCTTGACAGAACCTGTGGATGCTAGTGTTTTTCCATGCGGACATATGGTGGGTATCCATCTAAAAGTTATTGTTTTGTTTTGTTATGAGTGGAAATCAAAGGCGTAATTGTGCAATGAACTTAGTGTTACTGGTCATGGATTCATCATACGGGACAATAAGCCAAGATAATGGGATCAGGGCAAGCTCATTGTCTTGAGTGCATAATGTGGATTGGTTTTAATAATGAACTCTGAAGATTACCCAAGACAATTCTAGATTAACTCAACCATGAACTGCCTTCAAGTACACACTTAGTTGAGCTCAACCCTAAGGCATTTTGCCCATGCTTGCTGTGACTTTCCAATATGGACTTAGCTATAGTTCAACTTACATAAAATTTGATGCTCCCCGCACTAAAGAGCATGGGTTTGCCGGTTCATAAGTCTCTCATTTCTTCTTTTGGGGTGTTTTGTTCATTTCTAACTTACGGTCTTTGTGGACTAATCAACTGTTGCTGAACTTGTGAAGCAGGTCTTTCAAATGGTTGATGGTATACTGACATTTTTTGTTAGTTTCTAGTCTGTTGCTTGAAACTCTACTAGAAGTATACATTTTTTAGCACTTAAGATATCTGTGGGTAAAATATGGGAGAAATGACGGTATGAAAGTTTCTTTTTGTAGAACAATCTGTACAGGTCCTAAAACACTTTGTTGTTCCATTTTTGCCATCCAAGACGTGTACTGAAGAATCAATTGGGACTATGAGCTATGAGGAAAAAAAAAAAAAAGAAAAGACTAGTTAGTCGATATTTAATGCTTGCAGGAAATGCTAACGGAAAGGGTCTAAGAGGTTTTTTTGTTTCTCATCCTTTTTTTCTTTTTCATGATTATTGTTACTTTGGATATATTAAAATTAAACTATATATTCTTCCCATGGCCTTTGTATCCTTTCCTTTAAATTTTACTTTTTGTGATTTTGTTTGTTGTGGTATGGGAGTTATCGGTTAATATTAAGGGTGAAATTTTCAGGTTGGCACAACAATTTTGATATGCGGTCTCTGCCTTCTATTTCTATTACTTCAGTTGCTTATTTTCTGACAGAAGAGTATCTTATTTTGCAGTGTATGTGCGGTGAATGTGTTGAAGAATTTAGGTTTCAAGCAAATAAGTGCCCTCTATGCCGTCAACCCATCACGAAAATCTTAGGTGGTGTTCTCTTTGTATTTCAATTTTTAGTTTTGAGTTTTTAATTCATTTTCAGTTTTGGGTTTTGAGTGTCTATTTTGAAAATTTTAAAAATGCGTTCTTTTTGTCATTCTGAAAAATTGTTTCTCAAAATAGAAAACTAAAAAACGCATTTACTTTAAAATTTTGTAAAATGTTATTTTATGATATTTTATTTAAAAAATTTTATTCAAAATAAATTATAAATATTTATTAATAAGTTATAAATTTAATTTAAAATTTTTTAAATATAATATTAGAGATAACTAATAATTTAATCATATGTAATGTATTAAAATTACAAAATACTTTCTAAAATTATTTTTAATTTGACTCAATTATTAATTTCATAATAATTTTTTTATCTACAAATTGAAATTATCTACAGATTAAGATTATCACAACATAAATATTAAAAAAATTATAAATCATAAAAGTAAAGGAAGGAAGAAATGGCAGAGGGCGTGTGAGGCGGTGAATGAAGAAGAAATGGCAGAGGCGGTGGCGAGCGTGGACGGCGAATCTGGGCGTGGCGATGGCGGTGGCGGTGGCGGGTGTGGACGACGGATCTGGGTGAGGCGGTGAAGGAAGAAAGAAATGGCAGAGGCGGTGGCGAAAGGAAGAAATGGCAGAGGTGGTGGCAGAATGAAGAAATGACAGAGGGCGGTGGCGGTGGCGGGCGTGGATAGCGGATCTGGGTGTGGCGGTGGCTGTGGCGGTGGCGGGTGTGGACGACGGATTTGGGCATGGCGGTGGCGGTGGCGGTGGAGGGCGTGGACGACGGATCTGGGCGTGGCGGTGGCGGTGGCGGGCGTGGATGGCAGTGGCGACCGAGCTTGAAAAGAAAGAGAGCTGGAAGAGAAGAAGCCGAGCTTGAAGAGAAGGAGAAGGGAGAAGAAAGCTGGAAGAGAAGAAGCCGAGCTTGAAATGAAAGAGAAGAGCGCTGAAAGAGAAGAGGACCGAGAGGTGTTTTCCGTGTTTTCGAATCACTCGCTGGTTTTGGCTGAAAACGGCCAAAACGCGATTTTGCTGTTTTGAGTTTTGTGTGTAAATTTTTTTTGTGTTTTGGAAAATGTATTTCTGAAAATGGGTAAGTAAACACGTTTTGGGTGTTTTGAAAAATCAAAAACAGAAAACGGCCCGAAAACAACAAAGAGAACAGGCCCTTAGTGGTGGCTCCCTACGTTCCGGTTTAGTATGATACTCTTTCAATTTTATACTAATTTTTGGTGAACTTTCAATTTTACAATTTGGAATGTCCTTAAACTATGGATTTTCAAACTCTTGTTAAGAATTATGTTAAGATCTCTGAGAAGGCAGCCTAGTCTAATCATTAGGCAAGTCTTAACCAGATTTCTATTCCTTTCTGTTTTCTATTTGGTCTTCTTTATTAAGCTAAGCCTAGGTTGGAAGAAATTCTGAGCTTTTTAGTATTTTATTTTTTTGTATTCAGAGGAAAGATGAAAAGAGTGATGAATGAAAATGCCATAAACCATCGTATTATCACGTAAGCCATTCATTTGTTTCTCTCTCACTTTTGAGTCTCTTTTTTTTACTTCCTTCTCCTTTGAAGAAAAACATAAAGTCATGGTAACATGAAGGATCCTGAAGATGGGAGATCATGTGGGTGTGGATAATAATATTTATACTTCTTTTTGTAGGTAGTGTTTGTTATGATAAATAAGATAAAATTTTATTAAGATAATTTATTTATAAAATTTAAGATAATTTTTTTAAAATTGAAGAAAAGGTAAATTTATTTTGAATCTTTAAGATAGAAGTTATTTGATTTTTTTAAAAAAGAAATTAATAAAGTACTGTTGTCAATATATTATTATTTTTAAGAATAATATTTATTTATTAAGATATAAATTATAAAAAAAAAGTCATCGTATGTAATCATACAAAAGAATGAACTAAATGAACTTGCATTTTTCAAATATAAACAAAAGATAAGGATATTTATCAAAATAATAGATTGTTGTCAATATGTTTTTTGGATTTTATATTTTTTAATTTATATCTTAATTGACAAATATTATTTTTAAAAATAATAATCTTTTAAGTCATCATATGTAATCATATAAAAGAATGAACTAAATGAACTTGCATTTTCTAAATAAAAACAAAAGATAAGGATATTTATCAAAATAATAGTCAAACCCTATATGTAGAATTGGAAATAATCATTGCTTATCGGAGAAAAACATAATGTTATGACAACATGAAGGCTGAGAGAACATGGGGTGTGGATAATAACATCTATATTTTTAAAAAATAATAATATTTTAAGTCATTATAGGGAGATTTGTTGAATCTTGTTTGATTTTGAATATGTTGATCGAAAAATGTTGGGCGGTTGTCTCTAATCATTGAAAATGATCGACTATGGTTATTGGTGACGACTAACAATGTGTTTACATGGATGTTGGGTTTGACTAAAAATTTAAACTTAGATATAAAGAGATTTAGTCATTAGATCTTGTTGGTTTTTGGGTATGTTGGTTGGTGGGAATAAGAGTGTCGAGTGATTGCCTCTAATCGTTGGAAATCATTGACCACGGTGGTCGATGACAACTGGCAGTGTGTTTTTAAGTTGTGACCAAAAATTAAAATTAAAATTTTTAAAAATTCAATTATTGAATCTGATCTATTTTTGTATATGTTAACCTTCTTGACTTAATGATTTTTATGGTAGGCTCTGGTTATAAAAATCTCTGGTCGACGGTGATTGATTAGAGTATTTTTGCACGTACATGCATACATATATATTTATATATTTTCCTTGTGCTTTAGTTTTTCTTGTTTGCTTATGTTGTTTTTTTTTTACGGTGGTGATAATGGTGATTTGGTTGTCGAAATGGAAATTTAATAAACATAATTTGTTTTGGGTTTCAAAAGAATATGATTTGTTTTTTTTTTATTGTATTTTGTATGCATCTAGATGTTGAGGAGGAGTTTGGGGTCTCGTACACAAAAGAAAGGCCTATATGATGGGTCAAAAAATGAAATTCATCTTCTAATGAATGCACTGGAGAAAGTGTTAGTGCTAAAAAAGACGTAAATCAATGTTTAAATATTACTTTATAATTATTTTAGTTCTTGTTATGTGGAAGCGGGTGTTGATTTTGTTACATGCATGTTGATGTTAATGTTGAATGTACTATTTAATTATGAGTTTGTATTATAGAAGTTAATTAGATCTGTGATATTTTGAATATTGTTAATTGGATATATGATATTTTGAATATGGTAAATGTTAAAATGAAATGATTGGTTGAAATTGTATGTCAGAAAATTGAATTAGTTTCTATTTGTTTTTGAGATCTTTAAAGTTAAATTATTAGGTTTAATTAAGAATTGAATGACAAATAGTTAATATTAATTTTATTAGAATTTAGGTATTTATTAATGAGTATATATTTTTAAATTTATATTAAATAAGATAAAAAATTTATATACTTAAAATCAGTCTTCAAGAGTTCGATCTTCAATGTTTAAAATAAATATTTTTAATAACTCAATTTGATTGTATCGATTCTTTTTGATAATAAATATTTTAAGTTTAAAAAATAATATATATCTATTATTTTTAATTCAAAAAGAGTATTATAAAAAAGAAAAAAAAAGACAAGTAAATTTTTGAAGCTAATACAATATAATTTTTTTTATTATTTCATATTTAAATATAAAATAATAAGATGTTTTTCAAATAATTTTCTCATAAATAATCTTTGATTCCCTATTCATTCTTGTCTCTTCGTTAATAATGTCAGTGATATTTTTTAATTCATTAAAATTAATTAATGACAATATAAAAATCATGTTAATACTTATTAACAATGAAAAGATAATACTTATTATGAGTAAAATCATGTTTAATTTATTTTTAATATATATAAAATAAATAAATAAAATTGAACAAATTAAAATTATCAAATGATACATTAAATTTGTTTATTTTTAAATAAATTAAAACATAACATAAAAAATCAACACAAAAATATAATAAACAAATCATATATCTCTTAACATCGTTTTATAATTTGATTAATGAACACATTTTTGTTTCTCTCTGTAACTTTTGAGTCTCTTGTTTTTACTTATTTCTTTTTCTTTGGAGAAAAACATAGAGCCAAACAACATGAAGGTTGAGAGACCATGTGGTGTGGATAATAACACCTATACTTTTACTTTTAAGTAGTGTTTGTTAAAATGAGTAAGATAAAATTTTATTAAGATAATTTATCCGAAATTAGAGAAGAGATAAATTTATCTTAAATATTTAAGATAAAAAATTATGTGATTTTTTTTAAAAAAATTAACAAATATAATGAAAAGTATTTTTGTCTTTTTTGAATCTCACATTTTTTAATTTATATCTTAATTAACAAACACTATCTTTAAAAATAATAATATTTTAAATCATCATTTGTACTCATACAAAGAATGAGCTAAATGAACTTGCTTGTTCCAAAGGATATTAATCGAATTTATCAAAGTACCAGTCAAACACTCGATGAAGAATCGGAAATAAGTTGGATCAGTAATTTTTTACTCGTAATAAGTATTATTTTCTTATTATTAATAAGTATTAACATAATTTTAGATCAAATAATTAGATCATGATAAGATGAGATTCGCATTAATAAATCATAAATTTAACTCTTTATCTTGTATAATAAAATAAAATTTTTATTTATAATTTATTTTATCTGTAAAAATTAAAGGTACCAACGAAAAATCATACAAATACAATAATAGCATGAATCAGAAATAATCATGGCTTATTGGAGTTACTGTTTCTGCATGTTGCATTCACACACAGATACAAACCAAGTGGCTGGTGAGATTTGACAGATCGCAGGAAGAAATATGATGAAAGATCTCTCACCGTCTCTCTCTCTCTCTCCAGCTTTATATACTGCCATTGTCAATAATTTTTCATCCTTACAATTCCTTTGGATTTACTCTCAGATCCTTGTGGCCTCATTGCTTTCAACACTATGACAGAGTTGGAGAAAATAACAAAATTGTACTGTGTGGCAAACTGTAGCATACTAATCAAATTCATTCAACCTTTCCACGAGAGCCTATCTTCGTTTTCTTCCCGGCCTCTATCCACACACTATTCTCCCCCATATAATTGGAGGACAAAGCTGCAGAAGGTGAAACATATGAGCCAACCTTTCAAACAATTATAGACACCAAGCCTTAGGAGATGTACATTTCTCAAGTCTCCTGTGCACTGCGAGAGACAAAGAGACCGAGATTATAGGCCAGGCCTATTCTGCCATTGCCATGGTGTAAATTATTTTGTAAAAAATTATTGTTATAAACTGCTACAATATTTTCTGTACCAAAATTCTGTAAAGGTGCCATTTTCTTGTTTCCACAAGACACTAAGGGCTACAGTAAAGAGGGGCTGCAAATGCCATGTGAGGATTGGCCCCTATTATAGGCAGAAAGGAGGCAACGCCACTGCCATATGTGCCTCTGCACTTTTCAACACAAACAAAATCAATCAATTGAGTCGAATCAGCCGTCGTTTGGTTCATTAATCACGAGTTCAAGGTTAAAAGAGTAGTTAAATGACGTTGATTCAAATAATTAAATATGTAAAAAATAATTAGACCCTGTTCTCTTTGTCGTTTTCGTGCCATTTTCTGTTTTCAATTTTTTAAAACACTCAAAATGTGTTCTCTTTGTTATTTTCAAAAACGTATTTTAAAAAACAAGTAAAAATTTTGTAAAGTAAATCCAAAACAAGAAAAACTCGTTTTGGCTATTTTCAGTCAAAACACGGGTAAAAGATGAAAACACAAAAAACAACATTTCTTCTCACGCAGTGGCAGACGCTCCCCCCTCCAAGCCTCAACCTCCATTCTTGAATCTCTTCTCTCTCTCATCTCTTCTGTCTCTCTCTCTAACCTCTGCCAAACACTGCGCCCACCATCTCTGTTGCAGCCAGAGCCGCCGTCGACCTCGTGCGCCATCTCCGTCGCTGCCAGAGCCGCTGTTGACCTCGCCCGCCACCATCGAAAGTCGCTATCGACCCACCCTCTCCCCCCAAATCTAGCAGACCCCATCCATTCTCTCTCTCTTCTTTTCTCTCCAAAACACTCAAAAATCACAAACCCAAAAATAGAGCACCCTCTCTACCACCACAGTCGACCGCATCAGCCACTGCCACCGAGACCACCGCCGTCGACCGCGCCCGCCACCAGTCGTATCTCACCCACCATCGCTCCCCTTACATCTCGCATCCATCATCGTCGCTGAGACCCAATCCATTATGTGTTCTTTGTTTTGAATTCTTTCTTTATTTGATTTTTTTTTTTGTTTTATTTGAATATAAATATGTAATATGATATGTAATATAATTTTTTTATTAATTTTTTAATAATTTATAATTTATTAATAATTGTTTTATAATTTATTTTAAATTAAATTTATTAAATAAAATATTACAAAATGATCTTTTTCAAAATTTCAAAACAAACACGTTTTTTAGTTTTAAGAAAAAATTTTTCAAAATGACAAAAAAAATATGTTTTCAAAAATCTCAAAATCAACGCTCAAAACATAAAATTAAAAATAAATTCAAAACTTAAAATTAAAAACTAAAACACTAAGAGAAAGCCGCCTTAACGAACACAAGCTGATTGTTTTCAACTCTCTGGGCAGGCTCCCACGCTTCATATTAAACAGTCTCAGGAAAAGAGAGGGGGGGGGGGGGGGGTTGTTTTGTTCTTTCATCATGGTTTTAGACTTCCAGCGTCTTCAAATCAAAATTCGTCTCTCGTTCTGTGTGTGTAGTAAGATGGGGATATCATGGAGCAGCAGCAGCAGCAACAACAGAAGAAGAAGAAACAACATCAAAACCCACCTCCTTCTCATCTCATTGCTTCATTTTCTTCCTGTGACCCCTATCCTGCTCCGTCTTACTACCCTTATCCTGCGCACCCTCCTCCTCCTCCGCCGCCTCCTCCTCCTCCGGTTCACTCTTCCTACTACTACTCTGGTGGGTACAGTGCCGGCAATTACGGCAATCCCATGGCGGGGCGGGCGAATTTTGCCCCGTACCGTGCTTACCACAGCCTTGGCTGGTCGGCTCCTGGAATTCGGCCGCCTCCTCCGATGACTGGTTCGCCACTGCCGCCGCCTCCGCCGTATTGGGAACACCAGCAGGCCAAGAAGGTCAGGAATGATGTGAATGTGCATAAGGATACGTTGCGGCTTGAGGTTGATGAGCAGAACTCAGATCATCATCTGATCTCATTCGTCTTTGATGCACTGTTTGATGGGAGGTACGTAATTTTTGTACCATTTACGTTTGTGTATAAATTAAATTCTTTTGGGGTCTAAATGAATTGGTTGCTTATGCTATTCGTTGAACTGGTCTGGATTGTGATGCAGCAATGTCATGTGGGATTTAAGATTTGGAGCATAGCTGGCATGTAGTTTTTTTAATTTTCTTCTTTTATTTGGCACTGGTAAAAGGGTAACAAGCATATGTATGAAACGTACCCAAGGGATTACCAGGAAACTTTTGTAGGCAACAAATTAGTGATGGAGAAACAATACCATGATTAATGCCATTTAAGAGCAACGGCCGAGCAGGGTCACCAGGAAATGCTAATATTCTACCTGTGGCACAAACTGGTTGGTTTACTTAAAATAATGATTCATTTTCATTTCAAACCTATGAAGTTGGACACCCCAAAATTTTCCGATCTTATTTCCTCTAGTAATTTTTACTAGGGAGGGGAAAAATCAAATATAACATTCTTGTGGCTGGAAAGATAAATCATTTCCCAAGACAAAATACAAAGTGTTTGGTGATCATGTTTGAGAATGTGCTTTTGCATTATTAGTTTGTGGGAGGAGTAGATTAAATTGTGTTATTTTCTTAGATTCTTAATTGTTGAAAGATGATTAGTTTAGAAATATCTTAGATTTCAATGATGGTCTGTAAATTTGCATTTATCATCCTAGATTTGAAGAAGTGGTGGTGCACCATGTTCTTGTTCTGGTTTGATGTACTGGAATTATTACTTCCAAATGAAGAAGAAGATGCAGAGGAGGAGGAGATATTTTGTTCTAAAATTCAGGTCCAAGGATTTAGAAAATGTTGTCAACATATGGAGATGACAGTATCGTAAATATTATCTATAGCCACTTAGTAAAAAAATGAAAAGAAAAAGAATGCATGGATAAGCAACTATGGTTATTGAATTTGCAGTCCAAATAGGCTGGATAAATTTGTATTAATGAATTAATTCAAGGAATGTTGTAGGTTTGAAAAAATTATACTACCCTCACAATGATCACAAATTGGAAAAGCAAAGATTGATGTTTGTAGGATTATATTGCGGTTACAAATGATTGGGGACCATCCAAGCAAATTTAAAATATGTGCTTCAAGTAGGAAATACATGGTTAAATTGAGATGAATAATATTGTGGAAGGTTGCTGGTAAGTTGGCAGAGGAAAATCTACAGGGAATTAAGGCATAGATTTAGCATGGAGGTTGATGGAGCCGAAAAGGAAGGTTTGGTAATCCCTCTAGAGAGGAGTGGTAACAGAGGGAGAATTTTGTGTTTGTTGATGGATAGAGTAAAGTTTTGTAGTGATTAGAGAGAGGAGTGATAACCGAGAAAGAATTCTGTATTGCTGGATAGAGTAAAGGCTTGTTGTGAAGTAGGTTTATTGTTTCAATAATGACTGATGCCCCTATTTGTCATAGAGAAGTTAGGCTTGAATCTTGTGTCGAAGGAATGTGAGCACTATATTGTAGCCTAACACTCTAATGGTGGGGGCGTTGGTGATGAAGGATATAGTGGTGGCAGTGGCACCTATTATGTTCAGATATGGGAAAGTAGGCACAGTGCAACAATATCTACGTTGTAGTTGGACTCTCTCTCTCTAGTGATTGATCAAGACTGACTCCATTAAAGGAGGAAAAGGGGAAGCCATACGAAACCAGTAGAGGCCCAGCTTCCAATTCATAAGTCCCTTCAAGTCTTGTTAGTTAGAAACCTAGCCTCAGCCTAGGTTGTTGGATTTACCTCATGAACAAGTAGTTTCTAGAGTGTAATTAAGAATATCAGAGGAAACGGATATAAAAACCGTGTATTTTCATGGTGAAGGGGTAGTACATGAAAAATAGAGTGCTCAAGAAGAGAGTTTCATTAGTTGAGGTTGAGCCATTGAGGTACTGTGGGTGTTCCAGGAGAACACCCTTGTGAGGATCTTAGATGATGAACAGTACACCTTTCCTCTGACCAAGCTGCAGAGGTGCTGCAAGCATCCTTCAATAAGTTGACAATATGGATTGCTCGAGCAGAGAGTTCTGTCGGTCGAGCAATGATATGCCATGATTGTTAAAGGGCTTGGGTAGAGAGTGCAAATTGGCCAAGCTGAGGAGGTGCCAAGAGCATATTTAACAAGGGCCCATGGGATCGCTAGGTGGTTTCATTGCTGATTGGCAGTAAATTGTAAATTCTTAATCTCACATCTTTATATAGGGTTCACACCATTGATGGTGAATTTTTACTAATATTACTAAAAAAGCAGAGAAACTAATAAAAATAAAAAAGGAAAACAGAAAATGCTCCATGGTGAACATTTGATTGTATACACATGTAGAAGAGTACTTGTTCTGTATTTTGTGACGGACACACTTGCCAAGTTGAAAGAAAAATTTTGTGAGATGACTATAAGCCAGCCAATGTTAAAGTGCCAGGCAGTTGGAAATATATTCTTTTAGGAGAAAAAGTAGTTTAAAAGCAAATCTCAAGATGACAAAATTTAGAGTAAGGAATACAAGTTAAGAGAAAACTATCTAAAAATCTTCAGGTTACGTGCAAGTGCAAAAAAAAAAAAAAAAAGTTTTACTAGAGCTTTGAAGAGTGGGTTAGTAGTAAAATAAGGATGGCCATACAAGCAATATATCCCCAAGTTTCTCTTGAAAAATACAAAATTTGAAAGAAAAAAAGGCGCAAAAATATATGAAACCAGTACAAATAGCAACAAATCCAAGTATAGCGAGTGTGAGTCATGGTGAAAGGAAGGCTGAATTGGTTGATGGCCTTCTGGGAATTATGATGGAACAAGCATGCACAAAAACCATCAGAGCCAGAAAGAAGAGAGCTAAAGCAATTCAGAGAGAGAAAACAGCAGTGGAAATCATATATGGAGCAGCAAGGATTTTGTTTATTCTTTTGCAATCCCCTCTCTCAATGGAGGTTGGAACTCCATATTTATAGTGAAGGGATCATGTTAGAGAATCAACATCTATGGATATGAACACAAGTCATGGCCTAGAATCCTGTTAGAGGAGTGACCATATGATGGAGGGGTAGCATTGGTATCGATCACTATATATGTATTTAGTACCTGAACAAACCATTGCCAACGTTTGAGGACAAGCATTTATTCATACTATTGGCATTTGCTCATGGGAGTATTCACTAACTATTTGTTCATGGAAGCACGGAGAATTCTCTAAGGTTTTGTATTGTGTTGGACATAAACCCTTGTCAGATATTTGTCCAATGATGTCCTGTTATTTTTTAATATTTTTCACTACCAACACTTTTAGGATGATGATGCTTCTAACTTTCCATCATTTCAACAAATTAGACAATGAAACAAGTTAAAAAAAAAGTTGAAAATCAATTATAAAATAAAATAAATGCAGATTTAATTTATTAGTCCTCATTTGTCTCTTCTCCTTAGTTCTACAATCCATTTCTCCCCTCAATTGATCAAGAGTAATCTATTCTGCATTTGGTCACAGAACTGGATGGGGTTGAGGTTCTTCGTTAGGGTCTGGATTTTCTTATTGATGCTCACTGCTTCTGGTTAACACCTCTGTCACCATGAGCTATGCTGGCCCTTGTTCTATTGGACCTTTGAGTGATTTACAGAAATAACAAGTTCAAATCGCTCCAGTTGAGTTGTTTACAGTCAAATCACTCCAAGTTCAATATGCACACTTGCAGATGGTGTTGAAGTTTGGGTTGCATCTGCTTTTGTTGCTCTCTTTGTTAGTATCACGTCTCTCTGGTCAATATTTTTAGACCTTTAACTTAACCTTTATCCCAATTCTTTAACTGAATGCTGTAAATATTCTGGTGCAGGATTGAAGTCATCATGTGTTGTCTCACTTTATCATTTACTTTCTTGTGGACATGATGAAACATTAGCTCCTGTAAAACATAGAACAAGGAGAATATGGATTATTTTCAAGTCCAGACAACATGACGTTAGGGATATTTGTTTGAGAAAGTAAATATGCAGATAAATAAGTTTGCCAAAGATGACTTAATGCTATCCCGGATTGATTTTACTCTGGAAGGTGGGGCACTGCAATTGTACAAATGGGAGGATGTTTTGAGAAAGAGACAACAAAGTTAAATATTTTATTCATGTGTATTAGGTATATATACACTCTACTAGGTACAACTTAGGTTCAGCTACAGCATTGTCCTGTGGTACTGTAGAATGTTGCGTAGCCATGAACCAAGCAGCTGATAACATGGAAAACCCTTTCGTATTGGTTTGCCTGGACTTGAATGTTCGTCATGGCTCTGTTAGATACCAGGTGACTATGTTGTTCTTGCTTGTAATTGAGCAGCTTGCAAGTTATTGTCTTGTTCTATCTTCGGAAAATATTTTTATGACTACTGTTTCAGATTCTTCTATTCTTCAAAATACAAAAACAACCACCCAAATTCAATCTTCTTGATTATGGTATAAAAAGCCATATTGAGTTTCGATGTTAATGTGAAAAAGAAGCATATTGAGAATTGCCCCAGTGGCAAACTGAGGTGGCCAAATTATGGATAACACTTATAGCTGGACTAGCTATTGTTTCAGAAAACCATTCAATCAACTATTCTGGTGGTGGGCTTTAGATAATACTGTCCAGTGGAAGGTTTTAGCTTAAGAAAGGAACAGTACTGACTTGTTTCATGTTTAGCTATGTGACATCCTTACATTTGATAACTTTTTATTAATGAAAGAAAGTTTGACTCCTGAAAACTAAATTAAGTAATACTGAATGACAGCATCCCTGAGTTCTATAACTGATGAGTTGGACATTTTCTGACAGTTCTATCTATTTGGAGAAATGCAAATACTATCATGGTGGGGATATATTACTTGGGATCGGAAATCCTGACTTAACTTTGCATGATGTGTTCACCAAGTTGGAATGACTTGGTGCCACATGTTGATCTTTTTAAGTTGCTAATTTTGAAACAAAAAATTATTTGACTTCTCTGAATGTGATTTACCATTTTTGCTGCTTAATATCATTTTATGGTTCTTTCTGATGGACAGCTTTACCATTCTTTACTTTGCCAAGGAAGAGGCCAATTGTAAATTTCTTCCAATAATTCCTGAAGCTTATGTGCCAATTAAAGTCCCTTTTCTGAAAGGGCTTGGCCAGAAATTCCGTCAACCTTCTGGAACTGGCATTGACTTGGGTTTCTTCGAATTGGAGGAACTTTCTACACCATCACCAGGAGAAGATGTGTTCCCTCTTGTAATCTCTGCTGAAACATTTGTGCCAGCTGATCCTACAGAAGAAAGTCTTACTGATCCTTCACCAAGTTTATCCCCTCATATGCAGATTACTCAAGCTGTTATTCACAAGAACAATGAGAATGCTTTTGATGTGAGAGTGATCAAACAGATCTTATGGATTGATAGGGTTCGGTATGAACTGCGTGAGATTTATGGAATCCCAAATTCAACTGCTGTAAGCTTCAAAGATGAAGATCCAAGCAAAGAGTGTGTGATTTGGTTGACAGGACCTAAGGATACAGCTGTCCTTCCATGCCGACATATGGTGAGAGTCCGTCTAAAAGTTATTGTTTTGTTTTGTTATGAGTGGAAATCAAAGGTGTAATTGTGCAATGAACATAGTGTTAATGGTCATGGATTCATCATACAGGACAAGAAGCCAAGCTTTTGAGAGTGATAATGGGATCAGGGCAAGCTCATTGTCTTGAGTACATAATGTGGATTAGTTTAAATCATGAACTCTCAAGATTACCCAAGACAATTCTAGATTAACTCAACCATGAACTGCCTTCAAGCACACACTTAGTTGAGCCCAACCCTAAGGCATTTTTCCCATGCTTGCTGTGACTTTCCAATATGGACTTATCATAGTTCAACTTACATAAAATTTGATGCTCCCCACACTAAGAGCATGGGTTTGCCTATTCATAAGTCTCTCATTTCTTCTTTTGGGGTGTTCTGTTTATTTCTAACTTACTGTCTTTGTTGACTGATCAACTGTTGCTGAACTTGTGAAGCATGCCTTTCAAATGGTTAATGGTATACTGGCATTTTTTGTCAGTTTCTAGTCTGCTGCTTGAAACTCTACTAGAAGTATACATTTTTAGCACTTAGGATATCTATGGGTAAAATATGGGAGAAATGACGAATAAAAGTTTCTTTTTGTAGAACAATCTGTACAGGCCCTAAAACACTTTGTTGTTCCATTTTTGCCAGCAAAGACATGTACTGAAGATTCAATTGGGACTATAAGGAAAAAAAAAAGACTAGGTAGTCGATATTTAATGTTTGCAGGAAATGCTAGCCCAAAGGGTCTAAGAGCTTTTTTGTTTCTCATCCTTTTTTCTTTTTCATGATTAATGTTACTTTGGATATATTCAAATCAAACTATATAATCTTCCCATGGCCTTTGTATCCTTTCCTTTAAATTTTACATTTTAGGATTTTGTTTGTTGTGGTGTGGGATTTAATGGGTTAATATTAATGGTGAAATTTCCAGGTTGGCACAACAATTGTGATATGCGGTCTCTGTCTTCTATTTCTATTACTTCAGTTGCTTATTTTCTGACAGGAGAGTTTCTTATTTTGCATTGCATGTGCAAAAGAATTGAGGCTTCAAACAAATAAGTGCCCTATATGCCGTCAACCCATCGAGGAACTCATAGAGATCAAGATCAACAATGTTGATCAGTGAGTGATCCCTTCCTTCGTTCTGGATCTATTGTATAATACTCTTTCAATATTCTTTTCTTTGTATCTAATCCTTTTATATATGTGCTTTTTGTTCTGTTAGTTGTTAAACATATCTTCATTTCTTTCTCTGATCTTCGATCACATGGCACTGTATACATAAGGGTGCACTTTGTCATGATGTTTTTGCAAAAAGAGTATGGTATTTGCACCTAGTTAGTTGATAAAGGTTGTTTTTATCTCCAGAAACCTCTCTTTGTCTCCTCTCTTGAAGTTCTCAAGGAATATGATCTGACTAAAGTGTTGAAACTCTTTACTTTCCCTTTATTCTTCTTTTCCTTTGGACATAGAAAATGAATTCCGCCAGGCCTTCCTTGCAATTTCACTTCATATAGTCTTTTATCCTTGAGCAAGATATTCAGTTGGAGGGTGTACCCAGCAAGAAGAAACAAAAGAAAAAAGAGCTGGGTAAAAAATAGAAAAGAAAGAAAGAAAGAGGGCTGTGAGAGGATGCAGATTTAGGAAGCAAGAGAGGCAAATCCTATGCCTAAAAAGGTAGATGAAGATTCCAGGTGATGGGAAGGAACTCTTTTCAATCTACTAACAGGCAAAAAGAGAAGAGGCACTGAGAATATTTGCCATGGGAGTTGGCAAAAGGAGGAGAGAACCTGAGAATCTTCTAGCATTGGCTGGAGAATGAATAGAGGATGCAGATTTCTAGAGTTATCTTGCAATTTTATACTAATTTGGTGAACTTTTAATTTTACAGTTGGAAAGTCCTTCAACTATGGACTTTCAAACTCTTGTTAAGAATTATATTAACATCCATGAGAATGCAGCCTAGTCTAATCATTAGGCAAGTCTTAACAAGATTTCTCTTCCTTTCTGTTTTCTATTTGGTCTTCTTTATTAAGCTAAGCCTAGGTTGGAAGGATTTATGGGGTTTTCAGTATTCTATTTTTTGTATTCAGAGGAAAGATAAAAGTGTGATGAATGAAAATGCCATAAAGCTTCGTATATCACATAAGCCATTCTTTTGTTCCTGTTCTTAAGTATTCATAAATCAACGATTCTCCTGATTGATCAAATATAAGCCACACTTTTGTTTCTCTCTCTCTCTCACTTTTGAGTCTCTTGTTTTTACTTCCTTCTTTCCCTTTAGAGAAAAACATAAAGCCATGACACACCATGAAGGTTGAGAGACCATGTGGGTGTGGATTAATAACACGGGAAATTCTATCCCTAGCCCACCTTTTTGCTTTTCACAGTCCACACTTAATATTCTTCAACTACTTTGCATTAAAAATCCTATATTACCCTTCCACTTTTCCTTCCTTTCTTAGCCATTTCTCTCATTTTTCTCATTCTCTATAATTATGTAAAAATATTGATGAGATAGGAAGAGTTTTATGAAAAAAAATAATGAAAAGTAGAATGAACAGAAAATGCTCGACGGAACCATCGCTTGGGTCGGATGGCGTAGTCAGGGAACCCGCGAGTTCCCGACCATCGAGGGTTGGGGTAGGGAACCTAAGGTTCCTTGACCGGCAACAGTGGGGGAACTCAAGGGTTCCCCATCGCGGGAGGTTGGGGGCGGGAAGTTTTTGTCGTGAAGTTAGTTTTTAACTTATCTGACACAACCAATTTTATAGATTTATGTTTTATTTTTATTTTTTTTCACAAAATTTCATATTAAATTCTTGAGTAATATTATACATGTAGAAGTAATGTTACATACCCATATTTTGTCCAAAAAGTTAAATAAAGTTGCACTTCAGTTTCTGTTGCATCCATGTGTGTAAGTTTTTTTCTATGTTCTATATTCCGCCATTGCATGTGTATACGTAAATAAAATTGAATAAAAAATAATAAATTTGATAAGTTTAATGTGTGAGTATAAATTAATTATGGCTTCCTGGTTTCTCGTTGGGTATCTGCTGGTGTGGCGGGTGGTTGAAATTGATTCAGTGGTGCTCTTGATGATGTTATTCCAGGAGCTGATGGATATATAAAGGACGGGACTTAAAACGAACTAGTGAAAATAAATTAGACATTTATTTTTTAAAATATTAAAAATTTCTAAATAATAGAAATTTTATTTAAAAGTTATTTCTAAATATCAACATTTAAAATTTTAATTAAAAAGATAAATATTTCACATATTTTAAATAAAATTCATTTTTTTAAAAAAATTATTTTTTATTAAAAAATAAATATTAAACAATTTATTTTTTTATTTTAAAAAAATAATAGGTGGCGGACCTGCCACCATCGTGACCGTCGTGGAGGCAACCCACGACGGTCGTTGACAATGCCCCTTACTGCCCAAGGCGATCGGTGGGTTGCAGATCACTCGATTGTCACTAGTCGGGGGTGATAGCGAGTATACCCCTGAATAGCAGCAATCGGGGGTTTCTTAAACCCCTAACGAGTTATAACATCCTGGAATTTTGAAAATAATTAATAATTATTTGAGATTATTATGGAATATTTGAAGATTAAATAGAATATTTATTTATGTCGTTTTGAGGAAATGAGAAATTAAGGTAAATATTTTAATTGAGAGTATTTATGAAAATAATAAAATAGATTAAATTAGTGGATTTCTAGAAAATAATGGGGTTTAAGTGTAATTTCAAAAACTGGTGTGGATGTCACCTTAAGTATAAGTTGAGTGCAAAAATAAACAAAGAAGGTTGTAGGCGAGATGGTCAAATGGGCTTAGGAGGAGGGAGTGGTAGTGGGATAGAGCTACGGCCAAGCAAGGAGAAAAAGTTGGGTTTTTAAACCTAGCTGGCGCCAAAACAACGTTGTTTTAAGGTGTAGGCAGCGCCACCTGCCCTTCCACGCATCCAAACCACTTTTTGCCACCATAACTTGATTTCCCTCTACACCCACATTATTTCTACACTACTCCTTCCTCTTGGCCTATAAATATGAGATGAATGTTGGAGAGAAATAGGAGAATTTTGGAGAAATTAAGAGGAATTCTGGCGGTGTGGGCTTGGGCTGTGTCATAAGCGACCCTGGTTTGTTGTAGCAGTTAAAGGATAGTATCTAAGGCAAGTTCTCTTCATATTTTTGCAAGTTCTCTTTTCTCCTTAATTTATTTTGGAGGCAGGTCTCTAATAAATGCAAGTTTAATTGCTATTTTTGCAAGTTTATAACCCTCTTCTTATATTCTTTAGTCTCTACTCAAGTCTTTATGGTTTTTCATATTTTATACCTTCCTTTACCATGACTCGGTACTACGCATTAATAATATGAATTTGCATGAAAACTATTCTATGATTTATGTATTATTGATGGGTCTATTGGCCAATGAAATAAGGTAAGTAATGATTACTTGATGTTGTTGATTACGTCTTTCATGGGACTTTGTATCACTCCGTTTCCTTGGAAATGATGCTTATTGGGTAGGGTCAGATTTATGCAAGGTATCGTAACATCTTACAAATGGATTAGTTACGAGGTTACGAGTTTGCCATCTTGCTCTATGTTCTGTGATCCTTGTACGAGTCTTATGCATATTATGTGTGGTTATAATCTTATTTGTGATATGATGCATGCTAAACATGAGGGTTAGATGCATGAGGAATTGGGGTCATTGTGCATGTTGCATACTCATGAAATGATTTTTGAAAAAAATATGGCACTTGATGCGCACAGCGGACGAGTCCATAAGATATATTCGCAGAGAAAGTTTCGGTTCAGAAATGGACTTCGGTCCTAGAGTTTTGGACTTCAATTCCATGACTATGGTTTTAAAAGGATTGCATGTGAGCATAATGCATGTTTCATCATGTTACCATGTAAAAGTATCTTAAACGTCATGATTCTATTTGCCTTTCGATACCCATGATTCTTATGCTCACTTTCTTTCAGTCATACTTGTTGGTCTTTGTAGTTCATATTTGCTTGCATCATTCTAGATTAAGGAAAAAAAAGTTCGAAGTCAAGTTTAGTGGTATTAGATCCTTATTGATATCGATGTGTACGGAGCTTTCCTAACTGAAAAGATCTTAAGGGTGTATTGGAGATAGGGATGTTTTCATGTTTTAATTATGGTTATCGATATGTTTTAGTATAGTCCTACCCTGAGGTATGTATTAATGGTTATTTGCGTTTCTGTTATTGTGAAAGGAGATTGGTATCAGAATATTGTGTAGAAATAAAAAAATTTATTTGATATGAAAATTTTTGAGTCGTGTATACACGAGTGCTAGTCAAGGGTTCAAGTGTTCGAGAACCACTCGAACCCTCCATCGTCGTCGGACGGTAGGTCGATTCATTACCATCTCTATATATCTTTCTCTATGTATATCTTCTTGGAAAAAGACGGAGACAGTGATGGTTTTATTGCAGAACTCGCGGTCATGGCCTTCACCGGGTGGTGAGTCGATTGCCAAGAACCTCCAACCCAGCCAAATGAGTGTATGGGGAACATGTAGAAGAGAAGAATGGCAAATTTGGGATATGTGAACTGTAATGAGCAATTAATTGTGGTTGCGTAGAGTAAAAATACAAATTAGGTTTGGGTGGACTGTGACGAGTAATAATGTGGGCTAGGATAGAATTTCCCTAATAACACCTATACTTGTAGAAGATAATAATATTTTAAGCCATATCATATGTAATCATATGAAAGAATGACATAAAATGAAATTACCTGTTCCAAATAAAAACAAAATATAAGGATATTAATCAAATTTATCAAAATAACAATCAAGCCCTGGATGAAAAATTGGAAACAATCAAACTCTTGGGCCATAGGTTAGGTAATTGGGTAAGTAATATGTTAGTGTCAGTTTAATGAATTGTGAATTTAATTTTTTTCGTTTCACACAATAACGTAAAATTTTATATCTATAATTTATTTTTTTTAATATAATTAAAAACACAAGCACGAAAAATCATACAACAACAGTGATCCCAAGAATTGAAAACAATCATGGCTTATTGTAGTTATTCTGTCTGCAAGTTGCATTCATACACAGATCCAAACCAACTGGCTAGTGAGATTTGACAGATCGGAGGAAGAAACATGATGAAAGATCTCTCTCTCTCTCTCTGTCTCTCTCTCTCCAGCTTTATATACTGCCATTGCCAATAATTTTTCATCCTTACAGATTCCTTTGGATTTACTCTCAGACCCTTGTGGCCTCATTGCTTTCAACACTATGACAGAGTTGGAGAAAATAACAAAATTGCACTGTGTGGCAAACTGTAGCATACTGATCAAATTCATACAACTTGTCCCCAAGCCTATCTTCGTTTTCTTCCCGGCCTCTATCCACACACTATTCTCCCCCCTATAATTGGAGGCAAAGCTGCCGAAGATGAAACATATGAGCCAACCTTTCAAACAATTATAGACACCAATGCTTAGCAGATGTACATTTCTCAAGTCTCCTGTGCACTGCGAGAGACAAAGAGACCTAGATTATAGGCCAGGCCTATTCTGCCATTACCATGATGTAAATTAGTTTGTAAAAAATTATTATTATTAATTGCTACAATATTTTCTGGTTTCCTCAAGACACTAAATTCTAAGGGCTACAGTAAAGAGGGGCTGCGAATGCCATGTGAGGATTGGTGGGAGAGAATATAATGCAAGCTAAATATAGGAAAAGGGCATTGTCAAAGATGTGCCCATAGCCAGCTAGCCAGCCTGAGTTGATCTCATTATCAGTCACCTTCTAAATTCCATGTGATGCTCATGTGAAGCTTGGTAAATAAATGGCAATGCCACACCCACCCACCCTTCTGGCTTTTCATGTACAATTCCCAAGGAAGCATTAGAAAGAAAATTAGCGAACACAAGCTCTGATTGTTTTCAACTCTCTGTGTCTCAGGGGCAGGCTACCACCCTTCCCATTAAACAGTATCAGGGAAAGAAGGGGGGGGGGGGGGATTTGGGTGCATAAAATAGAATAAGCAAAAAGAATTGATGGAAGGACAAAGTCACCAGAGGGGATGTTTCATCATGGTTTTAGGCTTTTAAGAAAGACAACAATAATTAGTTAACGGAGGAGAGAGTGGGGTGGGGTGAGGGGCGTACAAACTTTGAGAGCATAACCCCTCAAACATCGTCCACCTGCTTCCAAGGACACACAGTTAACCTTCACATTACTATTAGCATGTCTACTGTCTAGTCTAGTTGAAAAAATAAATAGATAAAAATGCTAACTTTTATAACATAATAGTAATACTATTTATATTCATC
Organism: Diospyros kaki; assembly: GCA_036245055.1. Taxonomy (NCBI): domain Eukaryota; kingdom Viridiplantae; phylum Streptophyta; class Magnoliopsida; order Ericales; family Ebenaceae; genus Diospyros; species Diospyros kaki. The sequence continues at coordinate 4,766,217 of BSEG01000016.1, read as the reverse complement.
AATTCAAAGAACAGAAAGAAACCCTTTTTTTTTTTAAATGAATGCTTGCAAAAGAATTTGTTTAAAAAGGAAACCATTGTTTAGGGAATAAGAGGCCCTAATGAAGGGCTCAGATCTAACAATGAAAGCATCCAATATGAAATATTTATTTATATATCTATATATTATAATAATCACACAAATGTAATTGTCACCATTTATTTTGCTTTATTAGCTATTAATTATTCTAAAAAAATTATCTCAAAATATCACAGTATATTAACAAAATAAGAAAGAATATATTTTTTAGCTTTAAACATCATTATTATATAAAAACTAAAAATTAAAAGTTTCCAAATTCATGCAGTTGGTAGTTAATAATTATTTAAAATATTATCACAAATAAAAATTTAACAGAATATTATCTCTCTCTCTCTCTTTTCTTTTATAAGCAAACATATATCAACAAGAAAAATTGTAAAGTGTGTATAATTTAAGCTAGAGTATCATCTCCTGAGTAAACACAAAAAAATCAAAATAATTTAGCAAATGCTAACCTAATAGCATATTCACATAAAATATATAAGAAGATAACACCATCAAATTAGATTAGTAATAACTATTCCTTTAGTATTGAAACCCTTTCTAGCTGATTTAAGGACATTCTTCTAATTTCACAGGACATGTTCAGAACTAGAGTCGTCTATCATGTCAGATGTAGTGTCTTCATCCTCCACACGACCTCTTCTACATTTATTTTTGGCATTCAACTCTATCTCATCATGGGATTCTTCTTTTATTTTTTTTTTCCAGTCATTATTGAAGAATACTAATGATAGTTGGTATTTTTTAAATTTATATATATATATATATAAGTGTGATTTAATCATGCAGGTACAAATCTGATTTATTGTATGTAATTGACAGCCCTGCGAACTTGTCCATCGTGTGCTTCACTTGAGAGGTCGAAAGATGCTTGCTATTTAGTGTTAATGTGTGAAATAAATGACCTAATTAGATATGAAAAATAATATAATATGAATTTTGGACCCCAACACGACTCATCGACTGTCATGGTACGGTTTATGGAATTTTTATGGTTTTAATAACTATCAAATTTTAAATTCATTGAAAAGAATATTCTATCAAAGATTAAAACTAGATAGAATATATATACATAAAAGCTATTAAATAGTTGGTATAGAGAAATAGAATTGCATCTACTTTTAAAGTTAGATGGATTAGGTGTTAAATATTAAATAATTGAAGAACGAAGAGTATTAAATTTTGCTTATAATGTAATTAATTTGTTATGTTATTTGAGGCATCATTCCTTATAAATTTATATTTTTTAAGGTAGCATTTGTTAAAATAAGTGAGATAAAATTGTATCAAAATAATGTTAGAATGTTTTTTTGAATCAAAATATGAAATGATCAAGAGAAGATTGTGAAGTGTTTTAAGATTTTTATCAAATTATTTGTTAATTTTTTTTAAATGTATTGAAAGACATACACGTTATTTTTTTTTATCTGTAAGGTTCAAGTTAAATTTATCTAAAAAAATAAATATATTTAAAAAATCTAAAATAAAAAGTCACGTGACTATTTTTTTAAGAATCGTTAAATAAATTTAACAAATATAATAAAAAACACTTTTATTAGAAATATTTTTCATATATCACATTTTTCGATCTATATCTTAATTAACAAACCCTAGTAAAGATAAGAAATCGTATAATATAATAATCATGTGCATAATTTCTTAATAAAATATTTATACAAAATAAAATAATATCCCAAATAATGTGAAAATATAATAATAAAATGATTCTATATATTTAAGAAAGGATAAATAAATTGTGTAACATTTACTAATAGCGACACAATTGAGGAGAAAACTTGAGGGAGGATTAGAGTTGGAAAATGGGTAGACTGGCTTGCCTCCCACTTGGCTCACCCATTTCGTGGGTCGAATTGAATTTGGCTCATGGGGGAGGCAGGCCTAGCCAGACAATAGGAAATGAGGACTTGGCATGGCTCTATGGTCCTTAATAAACGGATCAAGCCAGACTATTTTAATGGGTCATCTCCATTTTTGATAGGTCGAGTAGAGCCGCAAGCCACAAAACACTAACTCGATCAAGCCTGTTTGTTACAATATCAGGCTGACGTAACTCGTTTGGTACAATATTAGGCCAGGCCAGACGGACTGGGCTGGGAGGCAGGCCCATGGCCGCCCGGCCCATTAACCAATTCTAGGAAGGGTTCATCCACGTCTACTATCTACTCTACTCGACGGGTAATTAATATGAACCAAAATATTTAACCAGAACCCATGTGAATTCATTAACAATCCAAGCCGAGCCGAAGCCGAGCCCCAGGCAAGCTCCATGCGGCTCGTCCCTGATTATATATATGTCAATAAAACACCAATAAATAAAGGCCAAAACCGTGGTGTCTGAGGCTTTTGTCTGTCTCTCTCTCTCTCTCTCTCCAACTCTGAAATAGAGGAAGCAGAGAGTTTAATGTCCACCCACCGCTTCTGAACTCTCTCTCTCTCCCTCCCTCCCTCTGTGAAAGACTGAACCTTGTAGTTGTCTCTTAAGCTTTGGTTGCGCGGTGGCTTAGGCCCATTTGCTGTCTCACATTTTCCCCTCTCTGCGCGTTTCCGTTGAGTGAGGCCCAGAACAGAGAACAGAGAAGAACGCCTTGAGGATCATTTTCTTTTCTTTTATTTTTCTTTGTAATTTCTTCATCCTTTTCCTGTTTGTTTTTCTAGCCCTTTTCTGTTTCTCTCAGATCTGTTTGCGACCTACCATTTCTCTGTCCTAATTAGTGTACCCTTCTGGTTGTTCTGTTACGACGGAAGAGATGAGTAAAGAGGAGTTTTTGAAGATTCAGGTACAATTTCATTTCTTTTTTTTTTCTTTTTTATTCTACCATCTTTATATATCTCTGTATATTCTTGTATCTCATTAGTTTTTTTATTACACACTCTCAACACATGTATATCCGCACCGCACAGAGAAGCACACTTCCTGAATCCACGCTGTTGTGCTTTTAAATGCTTTGCTTGTTCTGAAGTGAAATATAGAGATATTTAGTTCTTTTTCTTTCTTTCGTGTTGTCCTTTTTCTTTTTCTTTTTCTTTCTCTTCGTACATTTGCAATTGGGTTAATTTGTGTGCTCTTCCTCCCTTGACAAGCTTGGAATTTCCTCTTTTCTTCTCTTCTTTTTTTCTTTGTTGAATGTTTTTTTTTTTTTTTGGTTCTGGTTTTACTTTATCTGGGTTCCCATGGTTTTACTTGTGCATGCAGACTTGTGTTCTGAAGGTGAACATACACTGTGATGGGTGTAAGAGCAAAGTGAAGAAGACGTTGCAGAAAATTGATGGTATTTTTTTTTCTCCATTACGAGACCCTCTTTTCTTTGGTTCATTCTCCCCTTTTCTGTTTGTGGTCCAAATGAGCTTTTATGGATTCTTGTGCCAGATATCGTTCACCTGTCCTTGAATTTATTTGTTGGTTCTCTCTCTTCCTCTTGTCTCTATTTGGTCGAATTAGTGTTTATCCTGAAGTGTTTTTGGTTGATTACTTTTCAATTGCTTTGTTCAACCAGGGGTTTACAAAATCCATATCGACTCAGAGATGGGAAAGGTAACTGTATCAGGAAATGTAGACCCAGACACCCTGATCAAGAAGCTTGGAAAGAGTGGCAAACATGCAGAGCTATGGGGAGCTCCAAAGGCCAACCAAGGCAACCAGAATCAGCTCAATGCCCAGTTCAAGAACCTGCATATTGACAATAGCAAAGGTGGGAATAAGGGCCAAAAGGGCGGTGGTAACCAGCAGAAGGCTGGTGGTGGAGGCGGCGGCGGCGGACAACCCGGCCTGACCCCCCAGCAGCTGCAGCTGCTGCAGATGAAAGGGTTACAAGACATGAAGCTGCCCCAATTGAAGGACCTGAAAATGCCCTTCTCCAAGGACCAGAACCAAAAGGCTGTGAAGTTCAACTTGCCCGAGGAAGATGATATGAGTGATGATGAATTTGATTGTTTTGATGACGAGGATTACGATGATGACGATGAGTTGGATGATGAATTGGGTGGTGCCCCCCCTGCTCCCAACAAGATGAAACCCATCATGGGAAACGGCCAAATGCCTAACCTGATGATGCTGAACGGGCAGCAGCTTCCTCCTCAGTTTATGAATGCTCAGGCCAAGGGCGGCAACGGTGCTAACAACAATGGAGGAAATGGCAAGAAAGGTGGTGGCGGAAATGTCCCTGTTCAGGTGAATGATGGGAAGAATGACCATGGCGGAAAGAAAGGCGGTGGCGGTGGCAAAAATGGGGGCAAGAATGGTGGTGGCAATCCGGGAGAGGGTAAAAATGGTAACAATAGTGGTGGGGCTCAGAGCAAGAATGGGAACGGCGGCCATGGAGGTGGTGGTGGCGGCAATAGCAACAATAATGGCAATGGGGGCAAGAAAGGGGGTGGGATGAATGATGGTGTTCAAGGCTTGCCCAACATGGGCAGCGGGTTCCAGGGCATGGCTGGTGGTCACTTGGGCCAGATGGGGGGCATGCCCATGGGCCAGATGGGCCACCTCCCAATGGGCCAGATGAACCACCTCCCAATGGGCCAAATGCCAGCTGTCCAAGGCCTTCCTGCCGGCCCGTTGAACGCTGGTGGCGGCGGAGGAGGTGTTGGTGGTTACTTAAACGGCGCCGGGCAGGAGGGCCTGGCGGCGAACTCGTACCAGCAGCATTTGGCGGCGGCGATGATGAACCAGCAAAGGGCAAACGGGAACGAGAGGTTCCAACCGATGATGTACGCCCGGCCACCGCCGGCCGTCAACTACATGCCGCCGCCATACCAGTATCCCTACCCGTACCCACCTCCGCCCGACCACCCGTATACCCATGCCTTCAGCGACGAGAGCACCTCAAGCTGCAGTGTGATGTGAATTTGCTAAGTGTGGTTGTGGGTGGAGGTGGAGCTTTGCCGAGGGTATAGCTCTCAGTTCAGTCAAGTTATAGTGGAAGAAGAAGAAGAAGTCTTGACGCCATATAAATACATGAAATGGGTTTTCGTTTCAGTTTCTTAGTTTTGCTTTCTCCCCTTTAATTTTCCCTTTCTCCGCTTTAAGCTTTAATTTATCCTAAAGCTTGAATTAGAGTTTTAAATTATATGAACAGAGTAAGTAGTACTAGCAAGTAAGTGGCCACCTTCCTTGGTATGTTCCTAATGTGTTTATAAATATATGTATCTCTACATATATAAAAATATGATATGATATGTTGCCCGCAAAATGAAAGACTAGAAGAAAAAGAGAATGGGGTTTGGCGAGAAGCCCCATCTCTCTGCCCATTTCGCCCCTCCACTCTACCTCCCCCCCCCCCCCTCTCTCTCTCTCTCTCTCTCTCTTCCTTAATTATCACATTGCACCCCTTTCATTCTATGATGTGATCGAAATCATGGTGGCTAATGCGGTGGAGCTCACCACCCAAAAATGTTCTCCCCAGATTTGCCTTTTTTTTTTTTTAATAGTTTGATGGGAAGGTTAACTTTGAATTTCACTTTGCCCAGGAACAGATTTTAAACTTTTGACTTAACAGGAGGAACCATATGAAATTAACAGTATTTTCATAGTGTGGCACTATTAGTAGGACCCACTACATATATATTTATAGTTATTGCCGTGAGTGATAATAATTGCGTATATATGTGGAATTTTATTTAAGCATCAAAATTAAGTAGATTGCATCATCAGCTGCAAGATAAGTGCTTGCGGGCGCACAGGCGGAAGAATCTGAGCCGTTGATCGTGTTGACAAGGACAAGCTAATAATTTCACATCAGGGAATCCAACGGCGTTGACACTCGACACGAATTCTGGTGAGGATCTAGTCCAATCAAGGGCCGAGGGTGTAGTCTAATCAACGAAAAGGGCACCGAGAGAACTCTTCTTGGATTTGTCAACATGATCATGGCATGATGCTGCTGCTGGACATCCAAGGAGTAATAATGGTAGATGCCCACACGCATAAGGATTCGATTAGACAAATCGACGTGTATGATTACCTGTGGTAGACGTAGGCAGGCCCCGTGTACTTGACTGCTTCAGAGGGTTGTACGTTTGGGAGGAACAGCGTGGGGGTGTGAAGCAGCGGATAAAACTCCTCCAGATGTGGCAGCGAGGGACTGGGGGGGACTATACTTACCTGTGGCTCGGGCGCACTGTAATAAGTACTTTGGGGGGAAGGGGGACTGCTTTTGATTTTGACACGTACGATAAGGCCACTGACGTAATTCACATTTAATGAGGCTGAGGCTATTGTATTGTACTTGTAGCTTGATGAGAGCCGAGATCTTCTCGGAGCATTTGGTTACACTTACCGTGTTAGCCCAGCCTCCCCGGTTCCCCTCTCACATTGCAACCTCATCACATTTTTATAATCTAAAGATTTTAGTAAATCAAAATATTAAAATTTAATATAAATTACAATTGTAAATTTTGTAACCATCATTGTTATATAGAAAAAACCAATGATATTTAGATAGAAATAATATCGAAATTATTATGTTCATCATGTCAGAGTAATATAACATTTGCTCAACGCAAACAAAATCAAAGGGAGAGTATAAGCCTTAATCTCGAGTAACATCGAAATTATTATGTTAATTGTATCAAATAATATAACGTTTGCCTAACATGAGTAAAATAAGAAGAATAGTATGGGCCTTAATCCCCTCTTTCCCCCCAAATAATCTATGTGCATGTAGGCATCAAACAAATTCGATGTGAACAACATAACAAAGTGCGGAATAATGTTAGGGTATGTTTGATTGTATTATCTAGAATTTAATTCTAGTTAATATTGCCTAGAAAATAAAAACTACCTCACCCCCTTGAAAAATAAATTCTATGGAAATAAACTTTAAATGTTTGTACCATATATATTTTTCTGTAGAAAAATAAAGAGTGTTTGATTGTTTTCTATAGAAAATGTGTGCAATCAAACACACTCTTAGTGTAATAGAGTAGTGTTTGAGGTGCATGGATTAGTGGGCATGTGTCAGATGCAAGTAATTTGTCGAAGGAAGATCACATGGAAAGTGCATAAAGATGAGATGACGATAGTGAATGATGATGGTGGGTTCTGTTTGGATGCATGATACATAGGAAAATTTTATATGCACTTACCATTTTTACTCTCTACACGCATATTGAAAAACATCTCAGAAAAAAAGTCAATTTTATCTTTGCTTGTAGCCACCCATCATTGCTGGCGATCGTGACGAACGCTGTTGCCATCAACTCCCACCCATCATCGCACTCACTTTCTTCTCTCTCTTTCTCTCCCTCTCGCCAACATCACTCCCACTGGCGACTGCGATGAACGTGATCACCATCATCGCACCCAAACCCTAAGGTTCGAGTGGGATGATGGATAGCCTCATGGCCACTAGCAATGCGATTGCCAATAGGAGTTTTGCGATGATAGGCGACTACGTTTCTTGTTGCTGTCGGCAGTATAATGATGGGCGATCGTCAACGAGTGCGATAATGGACGATGATGGCTAGTGATGCAAGTGAGATCACTGTATATAAGAATATTTTAAAAAAATAACTATACAATTGTAGAAGATGATTGTAGAGAATAAAAGAGTCCTTAACAAGGTATGAGTGCAAATAAAGTTTTCCTAATACATATTGCACGACAAACAGATAACTTAAGTCATTCCCATTCTAATCCTTTCCTTGTCTAGTTTATTTACGGGAGTTTGAATTGTTGACTTGTGGACGCCTATTGCCGGCTCAAATTTTAAAAAATCAACCGACAGTACATGCAAAACGTTACATAAGCAGTCCCTATGTATAAATTTACTATAAATAATAAAAATCAATTTTGTATTCCCCGGCGGTATCAAACTTTTCGTTTTCTTCTATTATCCAAATTGAATTAAATTGCTAAAATGGGTGAACTTTTTGGATGAATAAATTGATGTGACTGTTCTAAAGTTGTAATAATGGTTTAGAAATTGGAAGTGGGCATTTTCCCAATAATGCTGAAAAGAATGCATCAAGGCATTGTGTATCATGTAAGAGTTTTGTTGTGATTTTTAAAACTTTTAAAAAATACACATATATAATGGAAAGATACAAAAATAATCTTTGCAAAATTAGATATATACAATCATATGCAAATATATACAGTATCAAAATGAAAACTAAAGTAACTATTACCTCGCTCCATTGAGATGTTGTTGTTATGCTTGTGATACACTTGACCTGAACTTTTTCGATCACAAATAGCTCTCACCAAATCGATTTGCTTCAATACTTGTTTCTTTAGCTGACAAAGCCAACCCTTACAAACGTAAATGACTAAGTCGATTCACACCTAGACTACACTAGAACCCTTCGTCTTACCCATGTTCTAGACAAGCAAGAGCGAAAGTGATTCCAAACAGTGTTGGGTTCTCCTTAGATGACTTGATTGTGTCACAATCTTAAGACCAACATAAAATAAGGAGCAAGCGAGAAGAGAAAACGATGGAGCAGAGAAAAAGTTGATGAATAGCGACAAGAAAATGGACCAAGATCTACTATTCAAAATCGGGCAGGGCAGAGAAATCTCTCGGGCAAGCTTTACCAACCACCATCATCTTCTTATCTTCTCTTTCTTTATTTATTGCGTCTAAGACGCATGAGATGGCTTTGGCTAAATGCTCTATCAATTGAAACAATGGAAGAAAAACATGTGGAATCAAATCCTACTCAGTGAAACTGTCGACCGTTCCATACGAAATGTCGAGAATTTCAAATACTGTCAACAATTTAGGAACGCTATCGATCATTTCATACATTTCTTTCCAAATTTTACCAAATTGTATCAAAACCCACCATTAACTCTTAATATAAATAAAAACTTCTTATTAAGTCTTAACACCGTGCCTGTTAACTCTTAACGGTCTCCCTCTATATATTAACTTATAATTAGTTGTTGATTTGTTTGTTAATTCTTAACAATATATCTATCATCATCATTAATTCCTTAATGATGATTGAAAACACGCGATAGTAAGGAATCACTAATCTAATGCATTACCCAGTATATGTGTGATTTTCTAGATTCATGACTATGTAGCAATTAAGACACGTCAAACTTTTTGACCCCGATCGAACATTTCAGTCTACTATGAGAAACTCTTCATTTCCTCATAGCACCCCGATAGGTTCTAAGTGACCTTTAGCATAATATCAGAACAATTCTAAGGCCCATGAAGTCAATACTTTGAATGAACCTATTTAGCCTTTTGATTATCATGCATTATAATCTTTCCATTAACTAACATCTCAACTGAATGAGAGCTATGGATTGATTAAACTTACAAGACTCGGTAATATGCTAAAATCTAATATTATGTGATCAAGATGACGTATCAAAACTCTTTCCAATGTCAAAAGCTCTTTCTAATCATGAGCATCTAAGCTAGGGTACTCCAACCACAACCAACTGCGACTGCATAGGATGTTTGTCTCACACCAGACGCCAATGGATCCCATTGGTGAGTATTTGCCTTAATACACCACTATATAGAGACCATACAGAGAGTATTCCCACATTTTACACTAGAATCATGCTAGATATATATCATTTTTGTACATCTTGGATTACAGAAAAGGGTATTATGACCAAAATACCCCTTATCTCCATGCACCTCATTAAGGAGTTTTTTTTGTCATTGGTATACCTTTGTGTAGCACAAGGTGTACACAAAAGTGTACCAATAGCATTTTTCTTTACACTAAATGGTTCCGCTCAACAATAAATCTTTGACATCAATGCACAAGACAACTCTGTTACCTCTGGTTAAAGACGAGATGCACAGTCGAAAACTAACAACAGATCATTAATCATTTCAACTATGTGATATGTCATAAGCGTCACATCTAACAGATGTTCAACTATCATCCACTCACATGTGTACTACCTACATCTCATTTAATATGGTATGTGACTCACCATCATTTATGATTAATATCTTATACTAATTAAAGATAATAGTTCACATGTTAGTCCATAATTAATTTATCTTAGTCCCCATATAATAAAACTAAGAATTAAGAATACTTGTCCCCACGGATATAGTCCAGTGGTTGAGACCGTAAATGTAACGCCCCACTTTTCCCAAGCGTGCGTTAATTCGAGATTTCGAGAAAATTTAAATCAAACACCACATAAATCCCTCGATAGCCATCAAAACCGTTTTTCCGACAATCTCGATCATGCCTTCTTAGTATAACAATATTCAATAAATAAACTAAGACAGACATCATCAATCATATCAGCGGAAACAAGATCGAAACCTCAAATATATACATATAACTGACAATTTCTTTTACAATAACTGAATCGATGTTTCACATGAAAATACATTACATAATCTCTGAACATTGAAAACATAGACAAAACCAACTGCTACATCCCGACGACATTCTTTCTCTTGACGCCACTGCTTTCACCTGGAACGTTTGAATATTCCAGGGACATAGTCCAAATTAGATGCTGAATCATCTAAATGAGAGTTCGAAAACATTTTCATGAATGTATGCAGAATTATATACACAAAATTGATAAATCTCAACATGCACCAGCCTAAGAGAATCCCACACAGCATTTAACCCTAACCGGGGAAAACGCAATCTCTCTAAAGGCGACACGACCAAATCGACCCATTGGCAAACCTCGACAACCTCGACACATGAACCCAGGAACCACCCCACTGTCATTGTCAGGCTTTACGCTCATACTCAAGCATTCCAAAACACAACCCTAGCCCCAAGAGTGTCACGTCAGCACTATCCTCGGAATTAACGTCACCTCGGCATTAATGCTACTGCTCAAAGGACCCTGGGGTGGTGTCCACTTGCAGCCCCGCCACTTGAGCCAACAACCGGGGTGGTGTTCACTCGCAGCCCCGCCACTTGGGTCCCGTAGGGTGAAGTCCGGTCTCAACCCCGTCCCAAGTGGGTCACCAAGCATTAATCCTAGGTACGCATCCCGAGTGCTATCACTCTGGGCTCGTCACAGGTTAACAACCCACATACCACATGAACGACACAAAACAGGCCAATGGTCGAAAAATCATAACATGCATCATTTAAATTCATAACATGCGTCATTTAAATCAATACTTAAAATCAACGTTTAATGCACATGTAACCAGTCATTTGGACAATTTATCACAAAACCGAGCATGAAAACCATTTACATGTTACTTGAAATCTTTTCGGGTAGAACCACTCACAAGTCAAATCGAGTTTGGGGAGAACACTCACAGTAAATCAAGTTTTAGAGGAGAACTACTCACCTTTAGACAAATTTTCAATTGTCAAGCGTGGTCAGCCTCGATTTACGCGTCTGCCTTGATCTGCGTGCCTAGCCTTGATTCTTACGCCTGACGCTTTTGTACTTCAACCTCGAGTCTTACCGATACCTTAATCATCACATTTGTTCAAAATCACATCAATATCTATTTTTTCTAATTTTTCCATAATTTCTTCATATTTTCTTTATATTTCTCCTTAAAAATTCTAATAAATACCTACTCAAAATTTTTCCTTGATTTCACTTCACAATAATTCATAAGTAATTAATTCCTATCTCCCAAAATTTTCTAAGGATTTTCTAATTCCTTTTCCTATTTTTCATAAGCCTTTTTCACTTTGAAAATTGCAAAATGACCATTTTCTCCAACAATTTTCCAAATTTTCTTGCACCATGATACATAAAATAATTTTCATAAAATAATTAAAAAAAATCAAAAATACCTGATGTCTCACGCGCCTTCACGCGCGGGCGTGGCTGGGCAAAACCTGTAGGCGCGTGGCAGTCACGCGCCACCTTCTTCAACCTCTAGCCGGCCGCCGGCGGGTGCTCCGATGGCTGCAAATCGGGTGCCGTTCGAAATCCCTTGAAGAATCGATCACGTCCCCACCGGTTTCAGGCCGAAAGGAAGCCGGAAAGTCGATTAAAAATCGAGTTGCAGGTGTCGGTCGCGGTACGCCTAGGGCTTTTCCGGCCACCTTCGAAACACCCTCAAACCTTTACCAAAATGCTTCAAATCGATCCCAAAATGATCCTTACCTCCTGGAGACCAAAAGCCCTCTATCCAATCTCCAAAATTCATTCAAAATCGGCCGAAACCTTGGGCTATTTATAGCCAAAAAACTACCCCACGTGGCCGATTTTTCGGCCATGCTTCTTCCCCACGCCTCCTAGGACACCCTAGGCTACTCCTTGACAAGACTTGACGGCCAAATGGCCGGATTTTCCGGCCAAATCGTGCGGCCAGATCTGCCTTCTCTGTGCAATTTTCTGAAAATTGCACTTTAGCCCCTTGAATTTTCCTTTTGCATTTTGGCCCATTTTCTCAAGCCCCTAATCTTTCTAACACTATCACCAAGACCCTCAAGGTTAGTATTTCTCATTTCACCCTTGAAATTTTCAAAAAATTGCCGTTTAGACCTCTCTCGGGCATTTTTAGAAAATTACACTTTGGCCCGACTGATTTATTTGACCTCAAATCCACTCGATTCAACTCGAAACCACTTAAGGGTTGTTCTACACATCGAACACTATTCCATGACACTCTCTGTTGACTTTTTGGATATCGTTTACGGTAATTCAACCTAAATGGGCAGCTGTATTTTGCTGTACCGAAAACTATTCCCGACCCATTTTCTTTCGATGCCATAAATCATATCTTAAATTACTCGACACTTCCATATCATTTTCTTCAGGCATCTTAGCTCCAAGGTACTCCCGGCAGTCGATTCAGTCAATTTATCTGGCTATTCTGATACCTATTTTCCTCAAAATTCGATTTTTCTAATAAAATACTATTTCTTAAATAACCCAACGTTCTCGGGTATTACAGTAAATGTGTTGATTCTAAAGAATTAGGAATACCTCTTAAAAATTATATGATATAAATTCTTGTTATATATTCTTAACGATTTAAGAGTAAAACTATTTAAAAATTTAAAAACTCATTCATACACATTTAAAGAATAATAAATAAAAAAGTAATTATTTTATTAATTACAAAAATATTATATATCTATCTTCTATAATATAATAAATATTATTTAAATCTATCGTTAAAACATACATCTTTTTACATGTCATCAATTTTGCGGCCTTTTTCATTCCCTTTTGTTGATAAAGCAATAAAATGAAAAGAAAGAAATGAAGGCTTGTCCAATAATTCAATCATTACGGGTCCACGCAAAATTTCCTGGTCAAATGTGAAAGTCAAAATTTCGTGTAAATTTGTAATTAATTTATCGATCTCACTCAATAAAATTATAAAAGAAAGCCATCGAACGGCGGAAAGGAGCGGCTGCTCCTTTTGAAGCCCACGTTTAAACCGTACATCATGCCCCTCCCGAGTATCTCGACGGCCGAGGCAGAATTACGAAAGTAGCCTCGATAATGGTCTGGAAAGCCCTGCCGTGCCGTGCCGTGCCATGCCCCCACCCACGACTGCAATTATCTGTTCAGACAAGTCAAGTGTCAACCCCAAGTACCAACGTCCAAAAATTTTCAGTCTCGACCCCTCAGTCCATTGCCAAATTCCAGGCCAATATTTTTTAATACTTAATTTAATTGTCACCTTGCTTGAATATATATATAAACATATACATATATCAGAATTTTAAAAGACTTATGGGGCTCGGAATGAGTGCATTTTAGGGTTCGTACATGATGAAAGAATAATAAATAGAGACATCGTCTCGGGTGTTTGTACTCATTATTAAATAATTTAAAAGATAATGTATTTATTATTAATTAATAAAATTATAAAAATAATATATTTATACTTTAATCATTACTCTCACATGTTATATTTTATAATAATAAGAATAATACTTGAGATATAATGACCCTCACTTTTAGTATTCATACTATCGATTATATCAGAAAAAATAAATTATATGTTAAATTTTTAACTCTTGTATAGAACAAGAATCGAATTCACAACCTACTAAAAATAATATTGATATATTATTCATCCGACCATTCAATCTATATCCTTGACACATAATAAGAATAATATTTGTGAGGTACAAGAATTCCATCTATTCCATCATTTTCTCTAATTTTCACCTTATAATGTGCCTATTTTATATTTATTTAGTAATGTTTCTTTTTTTTATCTATATTTCTTTAGTAATTTTTCTATATTAACTTATATTTATAACATATGTTTCATTTTTTAAAATATTAAAAACCCAAAAATAATGGCACCCCACCAACACCAAGAGTAAAATCTAAAATGACTCACTTTTTATATATATATCTATATATATTTTTGACCTTTTAAAACACCGCTATGCACAAAATAACAAGCAAATATAAATTTTAAGATATTTAAAATATCAAATTAAGTAAAATAATATTATTAACCCTCACACCTTTATATTTGTGAATTCTATAAGGAAAAACTAAACAAATAACAATAAATAGCCCTTTCTATGTGTAGCAGCCATAGCTAGAGGATGTGATTGAGATGTGATGGGGCTACGCGGCTGCCTGCTGGCTCTAAAAGTGAAGCTATGGTGTGGTGTTGTCACTTTAACCCTGTTCTGTTCAATGTTCATGTAGGCCATCACCAACAGTCTTCTGCACTGGTTTAGTGCTATAAACTCATCTAATAATACATGCATAGCATTTCACTTTTAAAGGAGCACTCGTTGAGAGGAGATAAATAAATAAAAGCATCGTAATCAGCGGGAAAGTCCTAATCATTTTCGGTGACAGAATTAGGTAAGCAATACATGTCTGGAAAATTGAAGAAGGGCCTACAACAAGAACAAGGCCATCCTCGCAGTTAAAAATTCAAATCACTAACTGGTACTGCCGTTTTTAGCTAAGACTCCAAAGTCAGACTTCTATTTCATCACTAGTAACCAAATGTGCTACCAATTATATGTTTCATATCTAGTTGGACCTTAATTAGTCTTTAATCTTTAAAGGATTATTTTGTCGAGTTCCTTAAAAAAAATTGTCTCGCACTCTTTGGTATTCTCTACCTACCCATTTGTGTCCATTTAAGCATGGTTGGTTAAAATATAAGGACAAAAATAATTAATTGACACTTGTGTTTCTTTAATAGCTAAAGAGTTTGACCAATGAAGGCGGAAAGCAACAACTACTATTATTGTGGAAGACTCTGCTACATGTATTGACGGGATGATATGCTCGATGACCGAATCACACTTCATTCGATGATGAAGTCTGATCGAACTTTATAGATCAAACTTTATTATTGATCATCAAGTTACCGCAAATGAGAGAAGTCTGGACTAGATTCATGAAGCCTAATTAGGCTTTATCCAGAGGCGATAACGAGATGGTGTAGTGGTGGTCAACGCAAGGCAATGACAGGATGTCGGAGCTTGCTGGAGACAACCAGGACAGAGGAAAGAGAGGGCCAAGGGTAGGGGTGGTGAATCTTTAAATTGAGTGACTGTATTTTTGTTATTTAATGCTTTTAGTCACTATAACAAATTTTGGATTAAGAGACATTTAAAAATGTCATAATAGATAGTTTATTGGGGCATTTTAACTATTAGGGCACTAATAATAATGTCTCGTGTAACTGTGCCTCAAAAACGTATTGAGACACTTACAAATGCCTTAAAAACAACTATAAATTTAAGTTTCTTGCGACACTTAAAAATGCCTCAAAAATCATTATAAATTTATTTTTCATATCTCCCACAAGGCCTTCTCTTAATTCTAACTTACTTCTCACTCGGCTCAAACCCTGAACCTTCCATTCTTCTTGCACACGCGTGGTCACCTAATCTACACATCATCTTATTAATATATGTGCCTATGTTTATTTTATAGTATATCTAAGTTTTATTAGAATTATTCTATTGTGGCACTTAAGATTTGTCTATTAGGGCACTTCATTAGAGTGTCTTGTTAGAATTATCTTAATGGGGCATTTCAAAAATTATGTTGTAATACCCGAGAATAATTTAAGGACAAAAATTTGGTAAAGGGCTTAAATGGAATTTTGGGAAAAATAAGACTATAGGGCATACTAACACAACTTTAGACGACCGAATTAGTCAGAGGGAGTAACCCCGGACCCTAGATAGACAAGGAAAATGGTATAGTAACGACAAGTGATTTAAATTATGATTTTTAGTGATAAAAAAAATGAGATCGGGAACAGTTTTCGATACAGCGAAAATATAGCTGCCCATTAGGTCGTACTACCGAATTGTTGTAAACGATGTCCAAAAAGTCAACAGAGAGTGTCAAGGACTAGTATTCGATGTGTAGAACAACCCTTAAGTGGTTTCAGGTTTAATAAAATGGATTTGAGGTCAAATCAATCAATCGGGCCTAAGTATAATTTTTTAAAAATGCCCAAGGGAGGTCCAAACGGAAATTTTTCGAAAGTTTCAAGGAAAAAATGAGAAGTACTAATCTTGAGGGTCTTAGTGAGGGTGCTAGAAAGATCAGGGTCTTGAGAACAGAGGCCAAATGCAAAAGAGAAATTTCAGGGGGTTAAAGTGCAATTTTCAGAAAATTGCACATGCATGGCCGATTTGGCAGTAGACTTGGCCGAAAAATCCGGTGATTTGGCAGTCTAGGTTTGTCAGGGCATGGCCTAGGGTAGTCTAGGAGGCGTGGGGAAGAAGCTTTGGCCGGAGATCGGCCACGTGGGGGTCAGATTTTGGCTATAAATAGCCAAGGGTTTCGGTCGAATTTGAATAATCAAATCGTTCAAGTTTGAGAGCGAATCGAGGGAAACTAATAAGGGGCTTTTGATCCTTGAGGCAATAGGAGCATTTTTGGAGAATTTGGTGAATTTTTGAGGCGTTTTGAGTGTGTTTCGAGGGTGGCCGGAAAAGCCCTAGGCGGACCGCCACTGAGACCTGCAACTCGAGTTTTAAAGCACTTTCCGGCGTCCTTTCGGCCTGAAACCAGTGGGACTAGGATCGATTCTTCATGGGCTTTTAGGGGGTACCCGTTTCGTGGTGATCGGAGCAACCGCCGGCGGCCGGCTCAAGGTTGAAGACGGTGGCACATGACTGCCACATGCCAGCCTTTGCTTCCAGCCCACTCGCCCGCGCGTGAGGGCACGTGAGGGCTCAGGTAATTTCACAATTTTTTTTTATTATTTTGAGAAAAATAAATTAGGAATTATGGTGGAAGAAATTTTGAAAAATGTTAGAAAAAATGGTCATTTTGTAATTTTCAAGGTAAATAAGGCTTATGAAAAATAGGAAGAGGTATTGAAAAATTTTCAAAAAATTCTAGGAGTTAGGAAATATTTATTCATGAATTGTTGTGAAGAAAAATCAAAGAAAAAATCTTGAGTAGGCGTTTATTTTGAGAGGAAATAGGAAGAAAATTATGAAAAAATTAAAAAAAATAGATATTGATATGAATTTGAACAAACGTGATGTCTAGGGTATCGTTGAAGCTCGAGATTGAATTATAAGAGTGTCGGGCATAAGAATCGAGGTCAATCACGCAAATCGAGGTGACTCGCGCTTTTTGAGAAAAGTTGAGTTGCAAGGTGAGTGGTTCTACCGAAAAGACTTATAGTAGCATGTGAATGGTTTACTGTGAGTGTTCATCCCTATGACTTGGTTTATTGTGAAGGATTGTCCAAACGATTACTTACACATGCATTAAATTTCGTATGATAAATTACATATATCGAAATGTTGATTTTAAGCTATGCATGTTATGATTTTCGACATTGGCTTGTTTTGTGTCGTCCATGTGGGATGTGGGATGTTAACTTGTGGCGTAGCCCATAGTGACAGCACTTGGGATGCGTACCAAGGATTAATACTAGGTGACCCACTTGGGACAGGGCTGAGACGGACTTCACCCTACGGGACCCAAGTGGCGGGGCTGAGAGTGGACACCACCCTAGTTGTTGGCTCAAGTGGCGGGGCTGCGAGTGGACACCATCCCAGGTTTCTTTGAGCAATAGCATTAATGCCGAGGTGACATCAATTCCGAGGATAGTGCTGATGTGACACTCTTGGGGCTAGGGTTGCGTTGGGTTTTGGAATGCTTTTGAGTAAGAGCGTAAAGCCTAACAATGACAATGGGGTGATTCTCGAATTCATGTCGAGGTTGTCCCTCTTAAGTAGGATCGGTTTGCCAATGGGTCGACGTGGTCATATCGCTTTTAGAGAGATTGCATTTTCCCCGGTTAGGGCTAAATGCTGTGTGGGATTCTCTTAGGCGGGTGCATATTGGGATTTATCGATTTTATACATGATTTTGCATATATTCATGAAAATATTTTTGAACTCTCACTTAGATGATTCAGTATCTAATTTGGACTATGTTCCTGGAATATTCAAACATTCCAAGTGAAAATAGTGGCGCCAAATGAAAGAATGTCATCGAGATGTAGCTGTTATGTTTAGTCTTCGTAGGTTTTTGACTATGATTACGATGTTTAGAGATTATGTAATATATTTTCATGTGAAACATTGATCTGGTTATTGTAAAAGGAATTGTCGGTTATATATATATCATTGAGATTTTGATCTTGCTTCCGCTGATGTGAATGATGATACTTGTCTTAGTCTATTAATTATTAAATTTTGATATACTGAAAAGGTACGATCGGGATTGTCGGGAGATGATTATGATGAGATGATTAGTGGTTAATTTTGTAAAATTTTTGTTATAATTATAACCCTCATTTTGATTTTAAATTGGTTTAATTGAATAGTTATGTGTAATATATATCTATATATATAATATATAATATATTATAATAAACATGTAAATATAATACATATATATACTCAATGAAATGCATGCATGGATTATCTATATAATATATAAGCATATAATATCCCATATAATATATCATATCAATATATATATAATATAATAGATGATTTATTAATAAATTGCTTATTTATAAGTATGAAGAAGGTGAACTTGGAAGCCCAAGAAGAATTCAAGCCCAAAAAGAATTCAAGCCCATGAAGAAAAAAGAATTCAATCCCTCAAGCCCATGGAGAATTAAAGTCCATGAAAAGAATTAAAGCCCATGAAGAATTAAGACCCAACTTAAGCATCCCATGAAAGATATCATTTGAAGAAGGCCCAAGGATTATTTTTAATCATAATGAAGATTAAAAATCAATTTATAGAAATCTATTTTTATTTTTTATGTGAGTGCTTTATTAAGTGTGTTTTTTAGCTAAAATACATTTAACTATTAGTTGTGTATTATAGCTAAAATCTATTTAACTTTATGAGTGCTTTATTAGGTATGTATTTTAGCTAAAATTCATTTAACTTTAATTATGTATTATAGCTAAAATTCATTTAACTTTAAGTGTGTGAGTGCCCATTAGATATAATTATGTCTAGTTGAATAATTGAAATTGTGTGGTTTGTATTGCATCTTGTGGCCTATAAATAGGTTACTTGATTGCATTTGTAAGTGTAATTATTATTCTTGAATAAAAGTTTAGTTGTTTCCTTAGAATTCTCTCTTTGAGAATTGTTCTTGTTCTTTCTCTTTTTCTTTATTATTTTCTCTTGTGATCTTACTTCATTTCTTTCTTCTTTTAAATTCTTATGTCATTTATTGTTACTTTATTAATCACCGCCTAAATGGCCGGTTAGTTTATGCTTTTAAATTTCTGTAATTTTAATTCTTGTCTTTTAAATATTCACCGCCTAAATGGCCGGTTAGTTCCTATCATTTAAATTCTGTCATTTAAATTACGCCATTTAAATTTTTGTTAATTAATTTACAAATAAATATGAGTAGCTAAACTCAATCTTGGGTTAAGGCAAGGACAGTGTCCAACGCCAATGATTCCCAAAGAAAGCTACGCTTTAAAAGAGTAATATTAATTTAAATTTCACTATGAGTGTGTATTTTTAAATTAAGAAATCACTAGGTTTGGATTGAAGCATAAGCCTAACTTAGAGCTTTCATGCCATGTATGAAAGTTACTAGAATTGGAAATGCTATCATACCCAAACCCGGATGATTAATTTAGTTGTTTTGTGTATTAATTGTAATTGGATTTATGGTAGTTACTTAAACTAGAATCTCACATATCATGTATGGAGATTGCTTAAATTAGAACTATCATCATCTCTAATTGCATTTAATAACAAACCCTCATATCTGAAATTAAATTAATGTTACTAACCTTGTCTATTAAAATTTGAGAATCAACGGGTTGGCACTGAAATTGTTTTAACCCAAGTACTATCCAATTTCATATTCTTACATTCAATAATTATTTCAATTTCTGCTTTGTTTTATTTCCTCGTATATGTTGTCTAAAAAACCATAAAAAAACCTTGTTGCCAATTTGTCCAAGTGTGTGTATTTATGTGTGACATTCTTTTTATTTTGCCATAAATAAATCTCTCAGTGGACGACCTGGATTCATCCAGAAAATATAAATTTAAATTTGGACTACAACTGCACTCGTACACTGATGAGTATAAACCTCTCACCAATATAAAGAAAAAAAATATAAAATTTTTATTGTGTTTTGTTTTGTGTTTTAATTGCAGGGTGAGAGTGCAGTCAAATTTTGGCGCCGTTGCTGGGGAGATTGAGGCAAAAACGAAAAAAGAAAAAAAATAAGAATAAACATCTCCGAATAAATTCGGTAACTCTGTTTTTTTTACTTTATTTTTGTTTGTGCATAGTGTATGATACTTAGGTCAGGTAGAACTATAGAATATCAATCACTCATGTCTCAACACAACGGGAACATGCCACTTGCACACAACGTGTCTGCACATGGTAGTGACCACGGTGACCCTGATCCCATTGATCAGGAACTGATCAGACCCCTTAGAGAGTATCTTCATCCTCCTAGGCAGACAACTCCTTCATGCATTATTCTTCCCATCAACCATCACAGGTTTAATTTCAACCCTGACACCATCCAACTGTTGCCAACTTTTCATGGCATGGATTCTGAAAACCCATACACCCATATGAAAGAGTTTGAGGAAGTGTGTAGCACCTGCATGGATCATACAGTGAATGAAGATGTCATAAGATTGAAACTCTTCCCATTTTCACTTAAGGATAAGGCTAAGATGTGGTTGAGCACTCTTCCACCTAGGTCTATAGGAACCTGGAGGGAAATGCAAACGACATTTTTGAAAAAATATTTTCCAGCCAATAGGACTGTCACCCTTCAGAGGCAAATCATGAATTTTGTGTGCAAACCCAATGAGAACTTTGCTCAAACTTGGGAGAGATTTAAAGACCTTCTCCATGCTTGCCCACACCATGCTTTTGAACAATGGAGAGTGGTCAGTTTCTTTCATGACTCTCTCAGTACTCAATTGAAAATGCTAGTGTCCACCATGTGTAATGGTGAGTTTTATGATAAGACTCCAGATGAAGCATTCCAGTTCTTTAATACCCTAGCAGAAAACACTAGAAACTGGGAGGTTGGACCAATATCTTCTAATGACTCAAGAGAAAATCCACAGTCTAGAGGTAGGTACCAACTGAGTGAGAGTGATGATCTGAGTGCTAGGATAGCTGCCTTAACAAGAAAGATTGAAAGTCTGAAAACCAAGAGAACACAATCTGTTAATCAAGTGGAAGCAAAATGTGCAGTTTGTGACACAACAGAGCACAAGACTGAGGAATGTTCTACATTACCTGCTTTCAAAGAAGTATTGTATGGACAAACAAATAATGCACATCCACACAATTTTGAGGGTAGGAACAACCAAAATCAAGGGGGAAACTATTACGGGCAAAACCAAAGTTACAATTCATATCATCCCAACAATAGAAACCACCCAAATTTTTCTTAGAGAAATGATTCTGCAAATCATTCTCAGCCACCCTTTCCTGCATAACAATCTTTCCAACCAAATCAAGGTTTCTCATCCAACACCTACCAGCCACCTCATAGGAGACCTTTAGAGGACACTCTGCATCAATTCATCCAAAGCCAAACAGGAATCAATAATCAAGTTACTAAAACACAGGAGCAAACAAACAGAGCCATAGAAGACATTAGGTGCCAGTTGAGCAAGTTAACACAAACATTGAGTGTGAGAGAACCCGGAAGGTTTCCATCCCAAACTAATCCTAACCCAATTAGGCAAACCAACCAGGTAGAAAGTTCAAATAGTGAAACCAACACTCATGAACAAGTGCAAGCAGTGACTGCCTTAAGAAGTGGGAGAATGATAGAAAAACCAACTGATCCTAGGGTAAACCAACTTGTTGTTGAAGAAGAAGAACTAAAAGATCATGAATCGACCGTGGAGAAAAATGAAAAAAATGAGAAAAATGAAAAAAATGAAAAACAAAAAAAAGATGGGAAAGAAATTCAATACAAGCCCAAACCATATTTTCCACAAAGGTTGAATCATTTGAAAAAAGAGCAACAAAATGCAGATATATATGAAGTGTTTAAGCAAGTGAGAATCAACATCCCGCTGTTGGATGCCATCAAACAAACACCTTCATATGCAAAATTTTTGAAAGATCTGTGCACTGTAAAAAAAAAAATGTGCATGAAAAGGCATTCCTGACCAAACAAGTCAGTGCCATTCTCCAATTGAAAACTCCTCCCAAATACAAAGACCCAGGTTGTCCAACCATTACATGCATTATAGGAAGTCAAAAGGTTGATCGTGCACTCTTGGATTTAGGAGCTAGTGTCAATTTGTTGCCATACAGTGTGTATCAACAATTGGGATTAGGTGAGCTCAAACCCACTAGAGTGACCCTTCAGCTGGCTGATCGATCAGTCAAAGTTTCACGAGGAATTGTGGAGGATGTTCTGGTACAAATCGATAAGTTCTACTTTCCAGTGGACTTCATCGTTTTGGACACTCAGCCGCATCAGGGGCCTCAACCTCCTGTGCCAGTCATCTTAGGTCGACCATTCCTTGCCACATCAAATGCCATCATCAACTGTAGAAATGGTGTGTTAAAGCTATCTTTTGGGAACATGACTGTAGAAATGAATATCTTCAGGGTAGCCAAACATCAGGACACTGAGAGTGAAGTGGAAGAGGTAGACTTGATCGAAACACTGACCAATGATTATTTTGAAGAGTTCATGAGAAGACCTAAAGAAGGAAATCAAGATCTTGAGGAAATAAGAGAAGTGGAAGTCATAGGCAAAGAAAATGAGAAACCTACATGGATGCCTGTTTTAGACCCATTAAGGAACTTGGACAGTAAGCTCACGGCTTCTGATAGCCCTCAGTCCACGCCTGAGAGAAAGCCATTGCCCAGTGATTTGAAGTATGTCTTTCTAGGAGAAGGAGAAGCATTCCCAGTGGTGATCTCTTCTAGTTTGACACCTCAGCAAGAACAACAACTGATAGAAGTTCTAAAAGCACACAGGAAGTCATTAGGATGGACCATTTCAGATTTGCATGGTATTAGCCCTTTGATCTGTACTCATAAGATATTTTTGGAAGAAGGAGCAAAACCAGTTAGGCAAATGCAAAGGAGATTAAATCCCAACATGAAAGAAGTTGCCAGAAAAGAAGTGCTTAAGCTATTGGATGCTAGAATAATTTACCCAATCTCTGATTCTAAGTGGGTAAGTCCAGCACAGGTAGTACCAAAAAAGTCTGGAGTCACTGTTGTAAAAAATGAGAACAATGAACTGATTCCCACGCGCATCCAGACAGGATGACGTATGTGCATTGATTATAGAAAGCTCAATTCTGTGACAAGAAAATATCATTTTCCTTTACCTTTCTTGGATCAAGTTCTAGAAAGAATAGCAGGCCAAGCCTACTATTGTTTCTTGGATGGGTACTCAGGGTACAATCAGATAGAAATTGCACTAGAAGATCAAGAGAAGACTACTTTCACATGTCCATTTGGGACATTTGCATACAGGCGCATGCCATTTGGGTTATGCAATGCTCCAGCCACCTTTCAAAGGTGTATGATGAGCATCTTTAGTGAAATGGTTGAGCAAATTATTGAAGTATTCATGGATGACTTTTCAGTTTATGGAAGTAACTTTGAGGCATGTTTGGAGAATCTGAAAAAGGTTTTAACAAGATGTGAGGAAACAAATCTGATACTCAACTGGGAAAAGTGTCACTTTATGGTGAAACAGGGCATAGTCTTGGGGCACATTGTTTCATCTAGGGGGATGGAGGTAGATAGGTCAAAAATTGAAACCATTCAAAAACTCCCCACCCCTAGGAATGTGAAAGATATCAGAAGTTTTTTAGGACATGCAGGGTTTTATAGGAGATTCATTGCTTCCTTTAGCACCATAACAAGGCCCTTGTGCCATTTGTTGTCTCAGGATGTTCCGTTTGAATGGAGTCTTGCCTGTCAAAATGCTTTTGATAAATTGAAAGATGCACTCATTTCAGCACCTATCATTCAGTCCCCTGATTGGTCCCTCCCGCTTGAACTTATGTGCGATGCTAGTGATTACGCAGTAGGAGCTGTGTTAGGGCAGAGGAAGGATAAGAAACCTCATGTAATATACTATGCTAACAAAACTCTTAATGAGGCACAAAAGAATTACACCGCTACAGAGAAAGAGTTACTAGCTGTTGTCTTTGCCCTGGAAAAGTTTCGATCTTACCTCGTAGGGTCACTAGTGATCATTTTTACTGATCATGCTGCTCTGAAGTATTTGTTCACAAAGCAAGATACAAAACCCCGTCTCCTCCGATGGATTTTGCTTTTGCAAGAGTTCAACATTGAAATCAGAGACAAGAAGGGAGTAGAGAATGTGGTGGCTGATCATTTGTCAAGGATTCCGGGTCAAGATCTCACACAATTTGATGAACCAATCCATGACAATTTCCCTGATAAGCAACTGTTTGAGGTGAATGTAATTCATGCATCATCTGTTGTCCCTTGGTATGCCGACATTGCAAAGTACCTGGCAACTGGTATGATTCCAGACCCTTGGAGTAAGCTAGATAGGCATAAATTCTTCAGAAAAGTCAGAACCTTCTTTTGGGATGAGCCCTACCTCTTTAAGTATTGTCCTGACCAAATCATCCGTAGATGCATACCCGATTATGAGCAAGAAAGTGTCATTAATTTTTGTCATACTCTTGCATGTGGAGGCCATTTTTCTGTCAAGAAAACAGCTGCAAAAATTTTTCAGAGTGGATTTTATTGGCCGACACTATTCAAGGATGTGTACAAATTCTGTTCAAGTTGCGATCGATGTCAAAGGTTAGGAAGTCTGTCGAGGAGAAACATGATGCCATTACATCCGATCCAAGTGTTAGAAGTTTTTGACTGTTGGGGTATGGATTTTATGGGCCCATTTGTCAATTCATTTGGTCATGAATACATCTTACTTGCTGTCGACTATGTGTCCAAATGGGTTGAAGCAATCCCGGCCAGAACAAATGACCATAAGACTGTAGTGAAATTTTTGAAAGACAACATATTCAGTCGATTTGGGATGCCACGAGCAATCATCAGTGATGGGGGTTCCCATTTTTGTAATAAAGTTGTGACAGTACTAATGAAGAAATATGGTGTACTGCATAAGGTTGCAACACCATACCATCCCCAAACCAATGGTCAAGCCGAGTTAGCCAATAGGGAGATTAAGAGCATATTGGAAAAGACTGTTGCTACTAATCGTAAGGATTGGTCCTTAAGACTAGTGGACGCTCTTTGGGCGTACATGACAGCTTACAAAACAATTTTAGGAATGTCTCCCTATAGGCTAGTATACGGTAAATCTTGTTATCTGCTAGTGAAAATTGAGCATAAAGCATATTGGGCAATTCAAAAGATCAACAAGAGTTTAACTGAAGCAGGCCTATCTAGGAAGCTCCAATTGAATGAGCTCGAGGAAATTCGGAATGAGGCATTTGAAAATGCAAGATTGGCCAAGGTTCGCATGAAAGAGTTGCATGATCGGCACATCATTCGAAAAAGCTTTCAGGTAGGGCAACAGGTACTCTTGTATGATTCTAGACTGCATCTATTCCCAGGAAAATTGAAGTCTCGATGGGTCGGCCCCTTTGTAATCGAGACTATCTCAAAATATGGAGCATTTGAGATAGAAAATCTGGAGTCAGGACAACTTCTTACAGTCAATGGTCATAGGTTGAAACCATATCAGGGTTTTGTTAAGGAGAATGAAGGATTTGTGGATTTGGGTGATCCACCATCATTTGATGAATAAAGAGAGTTTCGTGTCGTCTGGGAATCTGACGTTAAAAGACCACATTTCCATTTAGGTTAAATGGATGTCTCTAAATTTGGGACATTAAAAAAAAAGTAAAAAAAAATATATATATATATATACATTGTTCCTTTTCTGCATTATTTAATTAAGTTTGACTTAAATAGTATTTCTTTGTGTGCAGTCTAAACAAAATTTTTGCATACGAGTTCATGCATTGAAGACCGCCAGGTATCCCTATCTTCTATCCTTTTATTGCTGATTGAGGACAAGATGCAATTCAAGTTGAGGGGTAAGGTGTACTTAGGAATTGATTTATTGGTATTGATCCATTGTGCAAATAATTTTGTTTGACTCGATAATATTGACTTATGTGGTATACATACTTTTATTGAACCCCTTAAAAAAAATTAAAAACAAAACAAAATTTAAAAAAAAAAAATTCAAAAAATTAGGGAGACAAAAATTGACGTTGGGGGTAGCCACTTTTCTTGAGCAGTGTAATCACATTGCCCTATAAAGAAAGAGATACACTGCCGAATGTTGAAAAATGAGACGCTAGACGACGCCAAGCGTGTCAGCGCAATTATGGCATGTCTTGAGCCGAGTGTGGAATAGTGGCACCCATTGCTCTATAAGAGACTCCATATCTGTAAGAGGCAAACCACACTTCTGCAAGCAAGCTCAGTCTTCTCTCTTTCGTGTTGTTCTCCAATCAGGTACTTTCGTTCATTTTGTAAGATTTATAGTTTCTAATTTTATAGTTATCTTTTAATTTATAAAAAAAAAAATGGATCTTCGACTCTCAAAAATTTGCAAGTACTATCCATCTCTCCCAATGAATGATTTGAAAAAAATTTATGCTGGTAGGTGTGAAAGACTTAAAATATTGATGCGTAATAACATCCCTGAAGATATTCGTTGGCTGATCGAAGCAAAAGTTCGATTAGCTGGCGAAACTTCACCTAATTTTAAGCACTTTCCAGGTTTGGGAAAGAGTAGTTTTGCGAAGAAACGAAGAGCGAAAAGAGTGAATGGTTGTCACAAGTGTGCTCGTTGGACATGTAACACACGATGCAAATCTGTGGGGTTTACGTCCGTAAATCGAGAAGATAAAATTAGTTTCATAAATGATGGACTGAGTAAGGAGTCTTTAGATGATATCCGATTGACTCTTGAGATGCATCCGAGTGGAATAGTGCAAAGAGAACTTCTTGCTTTATGGACCCAATTCATAAGTGACCACCAACACTATAGTCTTGGGAATCTGACTAAAAACGACCCTGTTTGCCAATCTATAAGAAAATTGGATGGGAAGCCTATCCCCACTTCATAGAAAGTGTTTAAGCCGTTTCTGGACGTAAAATCAGAGGAAGATGTGAGCCACAATCACAACTACTTGTACAAATGCATGATTTTTGTTTGTGTTTATTTATTGTTGAATTTTTGTATAACTGCTTTTGATCATCAAACCTCTTTTCAGGGCATACAGAAGGAACAAATATAAATGGAAGGTCAGTCAGTTCGTCGAATCAAGACCATATGTGTACTATGTGGCTCTCAACTTGGGAGCGATAGTTGTTACGTACTTGCAGCAAGCGAACTTGGCCTAAAATTAGGAGAGAGAAGAATTAATTTGGTATATGCAGGGGGAAGTCATGGATTAAATGGTTGTGTTTCACAAGCTGCACATCTTGAAAAATCATATGTGGTAGGTGTAATGCCAATTCCTTGGGCTGAACCACATATTTTTGGGATTACACGCGGTCAACTTATAGAAACGAATTCTATGTCTGAGCGCATGGCTTGTAAGATTTATCAGTCAGATGTCTTCATTGCTTTACCAGGAGGTTTTGGTACACTTGAAGAAATCTTCTATATAATCTCTTGGGTCAAGAGCAATCTACATACCAAACCCATTGGACTTTTAAATGTTAACCATTTTTTTGATGGGTTGCTCTCATTTCTTGATCAGGCTGTAGATCAAAAGTTCATTTCTCTTTCAGCAAGAAAGATTCTCATTTCTGCATCTACCATTGAGGAGCTGTTAGAGAAATTACACACTTATGTTCCACAGCACGATCCTTATGAGCCTAGGATAGATTGGTCTAAGGCAATCAGAAACAAACGTCAAAAAGGTCTGATTAATTTAGATTTATCACTGTGAAGAGTGCTCTTTGATAAGATGGCTGAGTAAGGAGTACTTTTGTACTCTTGAGACGCATCTAATTATTGTGCAACTTGCTGGATTTTTCTTGGTTGTGTTTCTTAAAAAAAAAAAAAAAAACTGTGGAATGTTATTAGATAAGTCTATGATAAGATGGCTGAGTAAGGAGTACTTTTTGTACTCTTGAGACGCATTTTGTTTATCTTATGACTTGCATGAAATTTTTATTTTGGTGTGAAAATATATAAGAATATGGTATGCTCATTTGTTTGTTTGAGTTTTAGCAGTTCACAGTAAATCTATGGACTTGTGGAGTTACAGGTATTCCTAACAACCCTATTTTATTACTGTAATTCAAGTTGAGGGGTGTAAGGTCTAGTTATGAATTATCTGGTTCATGATTAACTATGAATTTACTATTGCATGCTTGTAGTCTTATGTGAATTGATTATCTTTATCTACTTTTATTATAAAAAAAAAAAATTGTGTGTTTTAAATAATGCTATTCCTAAAGCTTTGGAATTATGCACTAATAGCTGGTTAAGTTTGCAATACGGAACATGAATGCATTGATTTCTTATTTGAAAACGTATATGCATTAGAACAAGTAATTTGCATTCATCGGGTATTCAAATTTTAAAATTGGTTATTGGTCATAATGTCAAAGGTAACAATAATTAGCTGATTAATACATTGTATGATCCCTCAATAGAAGTGGAGACTATTACCCAAGTGAGTGTTTGAGCCTAATAACCGTTAATTCTGAGTGAAATAACACTTACTCTAAATATGGTTAATTGTTTATCTCATCTTTTGAATAGCTTCAAAACATCAATTTGCTTTGAATGTCTAGTATGATAGCTGATGAATTTGACTGGTTTCAAATTCTGAATTAGATGACTGAGTAGCATTGTTTTGAAGCATGATAAGGGGATCAATTTCTTTCATTTTGGGCCAATTAACATTTTCTTTATTTACATTAACCTCCCTTGCTAGCCCATTGAGCCAATTGTAGTATAATTTTTTTTTTCGTTACCCTCGTTTAACCCATAACCATATGAATTTTGTATAACTTGGTGTGTTTATGGGAATTAGTCTGTCTAGCTACTTTCATATTTATTAAAAAAAAAGAAAAAAAAGAAAAAAAAGAAAAAAAAAGAAAAAAAAAGTGAAAAAGAAAAAAAAAAGAATTATCTTAGCTATTCAACACAAGTGTTTCGAAAAAAAAAAAAAATCCAACACACCATTTGCACACTTTACCCTTTTATTTGACAACCAGTATTAACCTCATAGCCCCATTACAATCTGGTCTGGTCCCTCTTGATGCTATAAATCATGTGATCTCAGAATTCGAGTTTGGAGTAGGAAATCATGTTTAAATTCAAAAGTTACTCATCTAGAGCATTATTCCAATCATAAAGCTATGCCATTTTCCCTGTTTTTTCATGAAAATACGTTCCTTGTATTTGGGATGACACCGAGTTTTGAACTTGTTCTACATTTACTCTTATAATGGTGCACCCTCTTGTGTGTACACCTGAGGAATCCTTTTTATTGGAGGGAAAATCCATAGTAAGGTTTGAAGTCAAAACTTCGAGGGAGTAAGTTTGTGTGTTGGTTATGCTAATTGTCATCCCTCAGATTGTATGACCTTTAACCAAAAATTTCATTTAGAATGCTAAATTACTTATTCGATTTTATGCATTTCTGTTTCGAATTTGAAATTTTTACATTCATACAGTTATTGCGAATAAAGCTTGGCAAGTGTATAGTCTGATTGCTAAGGGACTAGCAATGTTTAAGTTGGGGGGTATGATTAGTGGTTAATTTTGTAAAATTTTTGTTATAATTATAACCCCCGTTTTGATTTTAAATTGGTTTAATTGAATAGTTATGTGTAATATATATCTATATATATAATATATAATATATTATAATAAACATGTAAATATAATACATATATATACTCAATGAAATACATGCATGGATTATCTATATAATATATAAGCATATAATATCTCATATAATATATCATATAAATATATATATAATATAATAGATGATTTATTAATAAATTGCTTATTTATAGGTATGAAGAAGGTAGACTTGGAAGTCCAAGAAGAATTCAAGCCCAAAAAGAATTCAAGCCCATGAAGAAAAAAGAATTCAAGCCCATGAAGAAAAAAGAATTCAATCCCTCAAGCCCATGGAGAATTAAAGGCCATGAAAAGAATTAAAGCCCACGAAGAATTAAGACCCAACTTGAGCATCCCATGAAAGATATCATTTGAAGAAGGCCCAAGGATTATTTTTAATCCTAATGAAGATTAAAAATCAATTTATAGAAATCTATTTTTATTTTTTATGTGAGTGCTTTATTAAGTGTGTCTTTTAGCTAAAATACATTTAACTATTAGTTGTGTATTATAGCTAAAATCCATTTAACTTTATGAGTGCTTTATTAGGTATGTATTTTACCTAAAATCTATTTAACTTTAATTATGTATTATAACTAAAATTCATTTAACTTTAAGCGTGTGAGTGCACATTAGATATAATTATGTCTAGTTGAATAATTGAAATTGTGTGGTTTGTATTGCATCTTGTGGCCTATAAATAGGTTACTTGATTGCATTTGTAAGTGTGATTATTATTCTTGAATAAAAGTTTAGTTGTTTCCTTAGAATTCTCTCTTTGAGAATTGTTCTTGTTCTTTCTCATTTTCTTTATTATTTTTTCTTGTGATCTTACTTCATTTCTTTCTTCTTTTAAATTCTTATGTCATTTATTGTTACTTTATTAATCACCGCCTAAATGGCCGGTTAGTTTATGCTTTTAAATTTCTGCAATTTTAATTCTTGTCTTTTAAATATTCACCGCCTAAATGGCCGGTTAGTTTATGCTATTTTAATTCCTGTCATTTAAATTCTGTCATTTAAATTACGCCATTTAAATTCTTGTTAATTAATTTACAAATAAATATGAGTAGCTAAACCCAATCTTGGGTTAAGGCAATGACAGTGTCCAACGCCAATGATTCCCAAAGAAAGCTACGCTTTAAAAGAGTAATATTAATTTAAATTTCACTATGAGTGTGTATTTTTAAATTAAGAAATCACTAGGT
The DNA here is from genome assembly GCA_036245055.1 of Diospyros kaki. NCBI lineage: Eukaryota > Viridiplantae > Streptophyta > Magnoliopsida > Ericales > Ebenaceae > Diospyros > Diospyros kaki. The sequence continues at coordinate 4,734,703 of BSEG01000016.1, read as the reverse complement.
TTGGATTGAAGCATAAGCCTAACTTAGAGCTTTCATGCCATGTATGAAAGTTACTAGAATTGAAAATGCTATCATACCCAAACCCGGATGATTAATTTAGTTGTTTTGTGTATTAATTGTAATTGGATTTATGGTAGTTACTTAAAGTAGAATCTCACATATCATGTATGGAGATTGCTTAAATTAGAACTATCATCATCTCTAATTGCATTTAATAACAAACCATCATATCTGAAATTAAATTAATGTTACTAACCTTGTCTATTAAAAGTTGGGAATCAACGGGTTGGCACTGAAATTGTTTTAACCCAAGTACTATCCAATTTTATATTCTTACATTCAGTAATTATTTCAATTTCTGCTTTGTTTTATTTCCTCGTATATGTTGTCTAAAAAACCATAAAAAAATCTTGTTGCCAATTTGTCCAAGTGTGTGTATTTATGTGTGATATTCTTTTTATTTTTCCATAAATAAATCTCTTAGTGGACGACCTGGACTCATCCAGAAAATATAAATTTAAATTTGGACTACAACTGCACTCGTACACTGATGAGTATAAACCTCTCACCAATATAAAGAAAAAAAAATATAAAATTTTTATTGTGTTTTGTTTTGTGTTTTAATTGCAGGGTGAGAGTGCAGTCATGAGAGTATGTATATCGAGAGATTTATGTTGTGTTTGATTTTGAAAAAAAAAAAAATCTCAAAATCCCAAGTTAACGCACGCTTGGGAAAAAGTGGGGTGTTACATCTGTCCTATTAGATTTATCTATTAAGACACTTATATTTGTCTATTAGAGCATTTCATTGTCGTGTCTCATTAGAATTGTTTTATTGGGGCACTTATTTAAATTGTGCCTTAAAATGGTATTTTATAGGGCACTTAATTGTTGTGCCTCATTAAAGTTATTGTATTGGGACACTTTCTTAGATTGTATCTTAAAATAGTATTTTAGAGAACACTTTCTAGAAAATATCTTAAAAAAGATACCTCAAGAAATCATTTTTGTTGTAATGAGTTATTCTCTCAATAAACTCATTATTTGTACATGCTCTCTTTATTGTTTTAAAAAATGTCTTAAAATATTATGGTATTTTAAGGGCATATTCTCTTTATTGTTTTCAACTCGTTTTGAGTTTTTAGTTTTTCAAAATACTGAAAACGTGTTTTCTTTTGTGTTTTTAAAAACACGTTTTTGAAAACAAGAAAAAAAATTATAAAGGAAACCTTGTTTTAGGTGTTTTTAGTAAAAACACACTTAAAATACCAAAACACAGAAAACAGATCCAACCCCCTCGACACACCCACCCACCCACCCACCCACCCACTGACTACAGAGATCCAAACCTCTCATTTCTTCTCTTCTGGCCGTCGAACGCCACTGCCATCACCACCACCATCGCTAAGCTTCTGGCCCGCCATCTCCTTTCTTCTCTTTGAGTTTCTGGCTTGCCACCGCCATCGCCGACCGCTTTCGCCACCACCACTGCGACCACCGTTGTCGACCGCCCTACATCGCAAACCCTCGTATCGCGATCAACGCCACCGCCTACCGTCGTTGATCGCCCCCGTCTCTTTTCTCCTCTCTTCTCTTCTGGCACGCCATCGCCCACCGCCGTTGACCGAAACCCTAGCATTGCGCCTGCCACTGCCCACCACTGAATGACCAAGCATCTCCTCCCTTTCACAATGGTTTCTTCCTACTTGCTGTTGCAACTTCTCTCCCTTCTGCGATTTGATTTTTTGGTTGTTTTGTTTTGTTTTATTTTATTTAAATCTTAAATTAAATATGTAATATAATTTTTTTATATTATTTTTTTAGAAATATTTTAAATTTTTGGATTATACCTGTGATAATTTTATGTTATTTTGTAATTTATAATTACTTTCTTTTATTTTTAAAATTAAATTATCAATTATCTCTTGAATTATAGTTTAAAGTTTTTGAATCAAATTTATAATGTATTAATAAATATTTATAATTTTTTTAAATCAAATTTATTTAACAAAATATTATAAAATAAATTTTCTCAAAATTTCAAAGTAAACATGTTTTTCAGTTTTCTATTTTAAGAAATAATTTTTCAGAATAATAAAAAGAATGTATTTTTAAAAATTTCAAGACAAATACTCAAAACACAAAATTAAAAATAAATTTAAAACAGACAATCAAAACATAAAATTAAAAATGAATTCAAAACTCAAAATTAAAACACAAAAATAACACTACCTAAACCTCTTTGTGACAACACGCTCATACTTTTAGCAACTGCCAGCCAAACTAAGTTGCAAGAAAAGAATAGATTGCGAGGGAAGGAGATTGTGTGCTGTTTAATTGTAATACCTTTAACTTTTCTTACATGAGAGGTTAGCATTTAGAAGGTGAAAGTGAAGGTGAAAGTGAAAGGTTACTGATATATCTTAATTGAACTTCAATCATGAAAATAGGAATTTTTCATTCAGTGGCGGATCCAAGGAGGGGCCGGTACGGGCTTCAGCCCGTGCTAGTCCCAACCAAAACATTATATATATATATACATATATGTATACATACACAGCCCCTCTTGAAACTCCAGCCCTCCCCTTAGATCTCCCCTGGATCCGCCCCTGTTCCTATGTAAACCAGCGGTGATCAACTTTCTTAATTTGGCCAGTCTTCTTTAAAAATATCATTAAGCTGTCTATTTTGAGCCTCTACACATATAAAAGAATAGTGATATGACACTCTAGAAAGCATTTCAAGAATAACTTACCATATCATAAGGAGTGATAAATAATTTACTCTTGATTAATTACCATTAATCTTCAACACAAAAATTTGTGAAAATATCTCCTAATGCCAGTCAAGTATTAAGTAAGCATGAGATCACTTACTTAATTATTCCTGTGAGATATATTATATATGGAGATGGGATCAGTCTTCGTGATAGATTTTGACAATTCAAGATTTGACATGAAAGTGCATGTCTCCTTCAACTGAGAGAGAGAGAGAGAGCCACACACACGCACACACACACACAGCAAGAATCTGTTAGGCCGTAGCTTCTGTTTGGCTGATATAATTTAGTAGCAGTTTGAAAAGCGGGACTGGCCTAACTGCTCAATTGGAGACTAAACTAAACCACCTTGAAGTTGGAAAGCAATGGGGCCCCATTTGCCAAAAATCACACTTTAAATACTACAGATATGAAATGATAAAAGCTTACCTAATTGCTTTGTATATATAGCATGCAACATTATGTTGTACCCCATTATCATATACCAATAAATGAATAAATAAATAGCAGAGATAATTTCACATCGAATGGAAGCGAGAGCCGAAAGAAAGATAAAAGTGTTGATTAAGTGAACATATAATTAACTAAAAAAAAAAACAACTGTTATTATCAGTACTCTAATGACAATTTTGGTGCTCCATGCACAAGTGGTAACTATATATGAGTTGCCCTAGCTAGCTAGCCCTATAGATCGAGTTGATTAAGTTGAAAGCAAGATCGTGAAAAGTTGATCAATCCGATGACTTTTTTGTAAGTTTAGGTATATATATGTTCATTCACATGCAATCGGTTTCGTGAAAGAAACAAGTAAGCAAATTATTAATGTGTTACTTTGCTAAAGCGATGGGTCTATTTGTAACCATCTTGTTCAGCAAGATTGGAATCATTAGTTGAACCCTCTCTTCTTATCTTCTCTTTTTTCTAATAAAGCAAATTGTAATATTATATATGTTACGGCTTTGAATTTTAGCTTTTACTTTTGAAAGCTAGCTCCGTCACATCAAATAATTAACTCGTGAATTTTGTGAACATGTATATATGTTTTATAATCTTAATTACTAGTTTGGAAGAATGTACACCAAACAGCTGTGAGATGTCCCATGAACATAGAATACTAGACATATAAGTTATTTTAAGTATTAATTCAGGATAAATATAACAGTCGATTGTGTTTCAGACTATTAATTACTTATATGTAACCCATATAAAAATTTGTTGAGTAGCAGGCATTTTAGTCATCATCACAAGACAGAATGTTACCGAAAGTTACAGAATGTTGGCAACATTAGTAATGGTATCAAAATTGACATTTAATACAGAATTTTCATTTGGAAGGATGCTACTTTCCAATGATTATACATATTATAGGGAAACATATCCACTAATAATGTGGGTTCATATACATAATTGTTAGAATAACGCTGTCATAGTATTTTAGTGTCAATTTCTATATAAAAATTCTATAAAAATATTATTTTTCTTTTGTCAATTCACAAGAGATCGTATTGAGAAGATGGGCAAATTAAATAAATACAAAAGATGGTTGTTGCTATTCTTTTAGTAACTCGCAACAAATTTTGAACCCATTTCTTGAAAAAGTAAAAAGGGTGGTACCATATGAACCATAATGTTATTAAACCATTTTTCATATGAAAAATAGAACTATAGTGGTTAACTGACTCAATATATATAATAAGGTAAAAACCATTTCTCAAGTATAATATTTAGTGTTTAGTTGGATGGTCATTTAAACTTTTTTGTCATACAATTCATTTATTTTTTTAGTAGAAGATACTATCTAATAAACAACCGTATGATAACCATACTATTCTAAGTAAAACTAATAGGTATAATTCTCTAAGAATTTTTTGCGTTAGAGGTAGGGATAAACAGAAGTTTGGGTAAATCGAATCGAACCGATAAGTTTGATTAGTTCGGTTCGATTATATTTTCTTCTAAAAATTAGTTATTCGGTTCGATTTAGTTATTTTGATATAAACAATCAAAAAATTGAATCGATATATCAAAAAATCAAATCGAATTGTGTAGCCACAACCTTCCCCAACTGAACCAAACCGACCCCCCCCCCACGTAGGCGCGACACCAACCCCAACTGAACTGTGCACCCACACCCCATGCAACAGTCGAATCCCAATAGGCGATAGCCTTCTCCAATCTCCAATTTTCATCCCTCACCTCCCTACGATAGTGCAATAGACGTCTTCTGACTCTTTTCTTCGTACCTTTTGACGGGTTCCATTCATCTCCTTATCTCTTTGTCCTTTCTTTCTCCCTCTACCATCCCTCGCTAATGGCGAAGACAAAGATGAAGGTCAAAGAAGAACACGACGTCGATGGCCCTTTTGATAAGTTTTTCGACTACTTCTATTTCACATTAAAACCTAAATCTATTAAAATCTAACCATTAGATACTTTTAATTTTTGGGTATGTGGGTCACCATGATTGGGGGAATCCGATGATCGATTTCGATCATCGAAATCACCAGCCGGCTAGGTGACTAACGACAATAGCAATGACAAACTAATATTTGGTCTTTTGGTTATTTTGTGTTTCAGTTCAATTTTTAGTTTGATTCGATTATCACACTTTAGGTGTCGATTAGTTCGGTTTGTTAGGGTTAATTGGTCAGTTCAGATCGATTAATACATATGATTCAGTTCGATTCATGATTTTCAATCAGTACAATTTGATTATAACTGATTGCACGCCCTAAGTTTGAGGTTTGTCTTTATATATACTTTTATATTTTATAAGCTTTTGACTTCTTTTAACTTAAGAATTGAAGAGTTTTCCAACCAGCTACGACGATAATTATATGATGATTATAAATGTTTTAACCATGACTCATATAGCAATGAAGCACTAAACTTTTTACTAGTCGAGTCCAATTAACATTCTCTAAACATTAGCATTACCAATATATATTTAAAACAAACGGTTATTATAGTGCTATATAATTATAAAAATATTGTCATCACATCATTTGGAATTAGCGACGTTTAGGTACAAAAGCAAAGCTTTCCAACCTGATCCATGCAATAGTGCATTGGAGACAACCAATCTAACCAATTTCAGTGCTACCCACTACATGACATACTCGACATGTATGTAATTAATTGTATAGTATCTCCAAACTAAGGTTAATAAAAATCAACTTAATGCACTCGTGACAACCAACAAAATTTTATTTATTTATAAGTCATGCCAAGCACAACATATACATGAAGGAGAGAGATTATTGAGTTGGGTAGGTGGGATGCCGCGACATGAGCGAGGAATTTAAGGTACATGAATTGGATGATAATGTACAAATAAAAAATTCATCTGTATAGTACGTACTAAAAATTAATACAGGTTTAACTTATTCATTCTCTTACAATGAACAAAACACCACAATCTTAGTTTATAAGCACACAAATATCACTATAAATAACATTTTTTTGACTATATGTCTTCTGAAAAAGGATCAATTTCCTACATTATCTAGTGGGGTTGTACATGAACTGTGTGGCAGACTGCATGATAGGTGAATTGGGACACCAAGTCCCTTATTAAATGATGAAAAGGGGAACAAGTGGTTTTGGTCACACACCACTCGCTGTTGATGGATGCATTATCTTACTGCTCTCTCTCTCTTTCTCTCTCCCTTATTCATAATGTTGCATGATTGTTAAATCACCTAGAGTATATCTTCTTTGTATAAAAAATAAAAACCTTTCAAGAGTCAAGAGCTAAAGGTCTCTACCAAGTCTCATCATTTGCATACATTTTAATTAGTGGCTGTTAATCATGTTTAAATGAGATTTAAGGACGAAAATATTAAAAATATTATTATATATTAAGAGGCCATTAAATAATAAAGTGTCACACTAAGTCTATAAAACTTTATCTTATAAACGGGGGATATGAGTTAGACAATCTAACTTACACGCAAAATTCTTTTGACTTTATTTTAAGCCTTTTGTTAGAAAAGAACAAGGAAGAGAGTAAGCCATGCACATGTGAAGTTGAAAATCTTAAGCTTGTGTCTGCACCCAAGTAACAAATGGATTTTTAATCCAAAAGTCCAAACCCTAATTATTTTGATTGATGTTTCAATAATAATTTCAACCTCCAATAATCATCTTCACTCCCAATGTTTTGATGTCCAATCCATTGGTCAACAAAACGAGATTACTACGTTTTCTCTAATTATAGAAAGCATTAAAAGACAAATTTGGCAGAAGTCATATTTTATTGGAGCCTGTAACAATAAGAACCCAAAATTGCTTGCTTGCTTACTCGGAATATAAATTTCAATATAAACAAATTAATTATTAGGGTGTTACGTTCAGCTACCAAAGATTGAGGAAAAGCAAAGCACACCCCAACCAATTATGCATACAAGGCGATGATGATTAGCCGAAACCATGGCCCATTTAAGAGATGTTTAAGAATTATTTTGAAACAATTATATACGTATAATTTTTATTATTATTAATAAATAAATCATCATATTATTATTATTATATCTTACATAAAAGTTTTGTCCCTCCTATATTTTATTTTTGATGGGTTCCGAGATGAACTACTTTGGAGAAAGTGCTAATTCCTAATTAATTAATGATAAAACGACTGAATTTCTCGCTGGGCCTTGGACTGAGTGCGAGACAAATTGGGTGCAGCCACGTTTAATTAATATTAATTAGTGAAGTTAATGCAAAGCTACAGCCTAGTCTACCTCTTTTTTTATTAATAAATTAAATAAATAAATAAATACAGGAAAATTCCAAGTGATTCGTACAATTCTTGTTTGCTTTCCTAGAAAGTTTTGCTGGGTCAAGAAAAGAAAATTGTTCTCCTGGAATTGAGTGAGGGGGGATTAATTAGTTGATTAATAATGTGTAAAAGAATTATACTTAACACGGAGGAGGGGTTTACATATAATTAACATGGAAGGCAGTCAAAAAGACTGGGACTGGGAGAGTGAGTAGGACTGATGATATTCCACCACCAGAGCAGCCTGCCTATCACATGGCCATCCTCCTCCACTTCTCTTTCTTTCGCTCCCCCATTCTCACGTTAGATTTTATTAATTAATTAATTAATTTGTTAACCATGTTTGTTTATGACTGACTATTATATCATCCTATGATGCTTAATTTAATTAGTTGAATTTATTTATTTATTTATTGGCTACATTTTTAGAAAACAAAATGCAGCTTAAGTTAATAATTTTAAAAAATGACTGTCAAGTGAATTAAAATATTATTTAAAATGAGATTGATTAATAAAGAAATGGATTAATCCAACTGATCGCCTCCTTTCTCGCTCGCTGGACTCTCGGTTAGTTTGTCTTTTTCCGAATTCTCTCCCTCTCTCTCCTCCGTTCCATCCCTCTTTTTCCTTCCTTTGCTTCTCTTTCTCTTCTTGGTGTCTCAAAACTCCCAAAAAAGAGAGAAAATCCCGGAAAAGAAGAACAAAGCAAGCGGCGCAGAAGCCAGGCTCGCCGAGCCGAGCCGAGTGGAGTGGAGTCCCGGCCGCAAGTGGTTAAGGCACAGTGGCAGGAACGTAAATCGGGGGAGAAGGGCAGGGGCGAAACAGGGAAGAATAATGCTATTTTGCCCCTTTCTCTCCTCTCTCAATTACCATTTTACCCCTTTCCCCTCCAGCAACCTCTCATTTCTCATCCATTCCTCTCATTGCCGTGGCCGCTGCAACCGACCATCCGCCGTCGACCCTCTTGCTGCCGTTCTTCCCCTCTCGCCGCTGCAACCTCGCTGCCTGGCGGCTGTCGCCTCGCCGCCTCGCCTAGTCACCGCTGCATCCTCCAGCAACCGGCTCAGCTCGCCGCTGCATCGGGGCAAGGTTGCAGCGGCGAGAGGAGGCGAGGCGGCGAGAGGCGAAGAACGACAGCGAGAGGATCGGCTGCAGAGGTCGGTTGCTAGAGCAAGAGGAGGGGAGAGAGAGAAAGAGGTGAAAAAAATCGCGATATATCGTGATATTTTAACATCAAAATATCACGATATGTAACCCTATATATTCGCCTCTTAAACTCGCCTGTGTACAAACAGCATGACTCGGGAAGGGAAAGCACTTGAGGATGACGGAAGCATCACAAACGGCGATAATTGTCAATTAGCCTGAGAGAGGCAGAAGAAGAGTCAGGTGAAGTTAACGTTTCCCCTCTGAAGAGGCGGGAATCTTTTTCATTTTCTCGTGTACTGGTGCAAAGCGGGCCCCCACCCGACAAGCCACGCACCCCACTCATTATTACTCCCCCAAACCCTCTCGCCGCTTCCTCCCACCACATGCATCCCCCATTTTTATCTTCTTTTAAAACCCTTTTGTTTTTTTTTAAATACATTAAATAAAATAATAATATCTTATTCTGTCCAAAATAATTAAGAATAAAATAGTTAATAATAGTTATGGGATATATTTTTTTTCTTTTTGGGTTTTGGTTTTTTAGATATTGAAGATTGTGACTGTTGTGAGTTGGGCATGATGATTGATACTACTACTACGGCTACTGTAGTTACTGTACTTTGTGGGGGGTGGGGTCGTGTGGAGTGGAGTGGAGTCACGTGAGAGGGATGGTGGGTGGTGGATTAGGGGGTCATTTTTGGCAATTTGTCAAGAATAGGGAAGGGAAGAGAAGGGACATGGGTGATGGGTGGCGGTGGCTCTTCACGGCTGCCGCCGGCGGCGCTGATGGCGGTTTGGGTGGGGGGGCAGTGGTCAAACCCCACTTTCAAGGTTTCACGTTTAGGTGTGGTCATGCTTTTCATGAAGCGAAGGGAGTGGGAGTGGGCTCCGCTTCTTCACGTTTTCCTCCCTCCGCCCACTCTCTCTCTCTCTCCTCATTCTCTCACGTGTCCCCAAATACTTGTATAACATCGGTGTATAAATTTAACGTGTAATTATTAAATTTAAAAAATATAATTATTTATTTACTAAATTTTAAATTATTATTATCTATTCACTTAATTTTATTAAATATGAATCATCCATCATCCATTATATCTTACAAATAAAAAATATTTACGTAACTAACGAAATTTAAAAAAAATTAACAAACACTTATTTAATTTTAAAAATATAATTATTTACTCATTAAATTTTAAATTATTATTACTTATTTAATAAATTTTACTTTACGTCAATCATTCATCACTTGTTATATTACCGTTTAATCTTACAAATAGAAAATATCCACATCACTAACAAAATCTGAAACAATCCTATCAAATCTTTATTTTCGACCAACTCAGCAGCACTTTGTTTCTCTCTCTCTTTCTTTTGCTCTAACAACGGCAGTTGGTTGGCGAGAGGCAGGCGACGACTCTTGTCACTGCCAAAGCTAATTAGGTTCCTTTGCCTTGGTGTTAATAGTTTTAGTAGATTTTAATAATTAACTCGAATTAGTATAGAATCAACATCTAATTAGGTTTGAGTTAAAGATCATCGAACTTATATATACTAAATTTGGAATTTTTTTTAATCCAACGTAGCATTAATCAGTGAGCATAGGTCAAATTTTGCGTAGGTTACTTTGGTCTTCAAAGACCATAGAGATGAAGAAATGATGTATATTTGAGTACTAATGACAAATGGAGTTAATTATGGACAAGACAACACATGCGGAGTCTCTATGATTGGATCACAAAGTAATGATTTTTGATTGTCCTCCAAGCTAACATATATATATACATGATCATAATACCGTGCCACTACCCCTACATTCATTAGCACTTCACGAGCAATACCCATTATCAAAAATCAAAGTCATGCCCCGGATTAATCCACGTGCTTTAAGATAGAACTTAAGTGCTTATCAACCACTCTTTTAACTGATTGTGTATGGGTTCCATTTTTTGGGTTCATGACCTCTTGAACAAAAAATCAAGAAATTGAGCAACTTGGGCACCGGTAGTGAAACGCCATTCAAAAAAAATCAAAATCATACTCTTAAATAGAGATTCAAATTGTAGTAAAAGATTTTTATGGGCATCTTGATGACCCGTGTATAAAAATCATAATATTTTTATTTTTATTTTTGACACAAAAATGCTAAAATCATAATATTGTAGTAAAATTTATGTACTGGCAAGGCATTTGTGCGCGCGCGCGCACGTTTGATTTACATGAGTTGAGGTGATTTCAAAATTAGGTTTTGATGGAGACTTATGAGGCTAGAAGGAAACGTGAATTTAGCCTAATTTTGAAAGAGTGCACCCACATGAGGGAGTTGTTACTTAAGATAGATGTACAAGCAAGCAAAAACAAAGTCATGTGGGGGAACATGTAGAGGATTCACCATACATGCCCTTTTTAGACATATATATTGCATGTGATATATTTGACAAAAGAATACTCAATATATTCCTTATTTTTATTATGTGTGACTTAGGCTAGCATGATCATGGAACCATCATCTTTCATTGTGGGCCCATTTCTTAAGAATGAAAGCCCATGTTGATAATGGGTCTATCTGTAGTTGATGGGGCACAAAGGAGTAAGCCTTTCCATTTCATATCTTCTTCTTTGGGGTGGAAGGACTTTTGCAAATTGTGCTCGATTAGGATCTTCCAAAAGGCCCACATATTGTGACAGCATTTTTCTTTATCTTCTTAATGCTTAATTCATGTAGTGAATTTCTCATAATAAAATAAAATTTTATAATTTATAATTTTGAATTTCCTTCTGTAATGCAAGAAATTGTTATTTCATTCATATGAAAGAAAAATCTTTGATTCAAGCAATTCATGGTTGGTTAAGCTCTTCGTTTACAATGATATGCTGTAAAAGTTGTTATTACCAGGTTAAAATTTTGATGTAAGGTCACAAATTGTGGAGGTCCGAACAAAGCCTTTGGGCCCACTTTTGACGGGGGGGATTGAATTTGATTAGATAGCACATGGAGCCCAAGAGATCAACTTAAACTGTAGATTGGACTAGTTACTAGAAAGACAGGCCCACCAAGACTAGTCCAATCATTAATGGTCCAAGCTGCTTTTATTGGCTTGGCCCAGTTTAAACAGTTGCCAGTCAGAAAGTCGAAAAACCTACACAGGTGAGGAGCCAAATCAAGATGTCACCTATGGGCCACATTTAGCCAAAAAAATAGAAGGGGGAGAACAGATCTTTTAATTAATTAAACTCTCCATTTGGATCTTATACAGAAGCTAGAACAATTGGGGAACCATCAGAAACTCAAGATTCTCCATAACAGAGCTCTTTGGAGAACCATATGATGAATTATGAAAGTTTAAGATTAATTCACTGAAGAACTACTCACAGTAATGGGTAGTGAAGGCAACTGAATTTTCAAGCCTATGGCACAGCCATAAGTCACTGTCTTTGTCAACATTACAATTCACTCTTATATTGGCTCCATCTGAACATGTCGTCATCACTATCATAAGGCTTGACGGGATCCTGAACTTCGGAAGCATCAGGTTCCATAGCTTCTACATCTCCTTCCTCAACCTCCTCAGGTTTTGCTACTTCTTCCTGGGAACCAAAATACATCGAAATCATGATCAGACGAAACAAAGATTAAACCAACCAACCGGAGAAGTAAAATATCAAGAGGTCACAAAAGCATGGAATCTAGAACATATGAAGGATAGGAAGGAATATCAACCCCACATGACGGTGTGTGGCACTTGCTTGTCAAACCATCACTAATAATCCCATAGCAAAGGCCTGATATACCAACTCCAAGGCAGCCTTTGTAAAACGTAATGGAAGAGAATGAGCAATAAAAAATAAAACACATACATTAACTTCGTTATTTTCTGCCTCCTCATCGCCCGTCAAGCCAACTGAGTCATCTCTAAAGGAGCTCTGCTTTTCCTGAGCAGCAAGTTGTTGTAAGCGCTCAATCACCAGTTCAAAGTGGGAATGATCTGCAGGAGAATCAAATTGTCACACAATTTCCAGGTGAGCAAATTTGCCATATAAATAATTTAAAAGCACCCAAATAAAACTGAACAGCTGTCTCTTCCAATTTTATAGATTGGCTCTTCTTTTATTTTATATCAACAATTAAAAAAAAATGGGACTTCCAAGATGCAGTTGGTAAAGGCTAAAATTCAACGCAATACTAAATTATTAAAGCAAACTTAAAAGGCACTTTCCTAAACTTCAACATGTCCCATTCCATAACTGCAAATTGCAACAGGGCTGCAAAAGGGGTAATTTGGCAGTAAAACCAAATTTGCATCCTTACCCAATAAATCCAAGCCATCACCAAATTCCTACTAAATTCAAGGAACAAGATACTGTTTTATTTCCATTTTCCATCAAAACAGCTGAAACATTTTCCATTTTTTAAGAAATTGACACAAAACCCTATTGGAACTTCAAAATTATGCTGCGATATACATCAAAACTTACTGAAACCTGAAGAAACAATGACACATGGTTGTTAAATTATTGCAGGAGCACTATTGGTAAAAGGTTGATTTTATTTACCTTTCCTTATTACAAAATATATATTTTTGAGAGCCAAAAAAAAATCATAATATATATCAAAATATCATGTTTCCATGTTGTATAGGTTGCTTTCACCTGAATAAACTATGTTAAAGATCTTAATATGTAAATTAGGGCCATTAGTATAATCAATAGAATGTTTCTAAGCACTCAAGACCGGAAGAAAAATAGACCACATCTTTTCCCTTTCTTTTCGAGTAGGCTTAAAATCTAAAAATATTTTTATTTGTCTTCCATTACTACATTCTTCTTCAACTCTTTTACCCCTCTCCCCCCTAAATCACCTTTTTCTAATACAAATGGGCTGTTTGGTACACCATAAGGGGGGGTTGGTATTACCACCTGACAGGGTTGTACCACGTTTTGGCATCTAAAAAGAGGAATAAGTTCAGCCAAGTACAAAATAACCCCACCAAAGTGAGATAAATCTATCCCAACTCCCCCTAAGAATAAAATAATCCCACCTTGGTGGGAATTTTTTGATCGGGATGGACATGTTTAACCGTCATCTCTCTCTCTCTCTCACACACACACAATATTCTGACAAAATAGTCATCTCTCTCTTCATTAATGCAAGATATACCTTATTCAAGATTTTACTATACCAAATATGGGATAGGACTTATTTAAGCTAATACCACCTCAAAACTTTGGATACCAAATATGAAGATAGGATTATTTAGTCAAATCGCTATTTTATCCCATGCTTAACTTTATCCCATTGCTATTCAATCTCAATACCATATGGGCCGATAGTTCTTTTCCTCTTTTCTTTTAGATTACCTGCAAGTCTTTTAACTTTTCCATCGTGTTATTTAGCACTATTTGTAGAACTCAAGCATACAGATTATACAGAATTCTCTTTTCACTTAACAAAGTGTTTCATTTCTTTTTCTTTTCTTCTCAAGATTTAACAATCCTTCATCCAATCTGATAATCCTACCATGTGACCCCCGCCCCCCACACCCCTCCCCCCCCCAAAAAAAAAAAAAAAAAAATCCTCATAATGATTGCTTGGAGCAAACCTTTCCAGATTAATCAATATTAAATGACAGGCCAATCCTGGGCAAAGTGTCTGAACCCTTGACACTTGAAGCACCTGACCTTAGGTGACATTTGGCCACAATTACTTTTATTCCTTCAGTCAACTTTCAGATCAAGTAGACTTATTCATACTAGACTTATTCATACTTCCCAAAAGCAAAACAACCATTTTGATCTATTGTTAACACCAATAATTCTTAGTAAATTTTATTTAGCATCTAAAGGTTAGAGAGATACAAAAAAAAGAGAGAACTTTACCTTTGGCACGATTAGTTAGAGCTTCATGAAGCCTCAATGGGTGTTGACGCTCTTCATTCTTGTATTTCAACTTAACTTGCGTGCGTGTACGATCAGGAAAAAGTTGCTGGATCATTGATATATCTGAACCAAACTGTCGCACAGCCTAGAACACAAAAACAATAGCCAAAGTCACTTTATAATCAACATGTGAAAGAGGAAATTGTGAAAAAAGGTAGAGTAACAAAATGAATACTGAAAGGCATTTGGGATAATGAATTTTAACCAAAGAAAAATATATGTGAACAGGAAGACCACTTCAGGAATCCAAACCTAGAATTTCTTAGAAATAAGTCCTCCCTTCACATAAAATTGCATGTATGTCCCAAATTCTCTAGGCCATAACATTGCAGAATACAAGAAATATACAGGAAGTCATAGGTTACTAGGTTAGCACCATGATTAAAACTAAGACATTCAAACTACCTAAAATATGTTTCCTAGCAATAAACTTATATTGCATCTGTTGAAGTTTGCCTCGAGTTTTGTCCTAGAAGATAGCAGAACCGGAAGGAGCATGAAGGAGTAGTCTCGGCTGAAGAAATTAGGCAGCTAGGGGTTAAGTGTAATTGAACATTTTGTTCGGGTTAATATGTATTTTCCCTAAGTTAGTTAGTTGCCTAAGTGTGTCCGCCTCCTCTATAAATAAGAGGGCAAGGCGCCTGCTGAGAAATGATCATTCGGTGAGTGCTCTAGTCCTTTTGTATTATGAGTGCAAGGCATTGTTCAAGAAAGAAGACTGTCTGTGAGTCTTGGGTTCTTCTTGAGGAAACAGTGTGGTGTTGTACTCGGGGTTTGTGGGCTATAAGGGCTGTGATGTACTGATCTTCTGTCTGGATATAAAGACTGCTTGAAGGGGTGTTTGAACTGCTGGATGTAGGATTGCCAAAGGCATTCCGAACCAGGATATATCTTGCGCCTATTGTTTGGTTTGTGTCTTGATTATTTTCTGTTTCTGTTATTCATGTTTTCTGTCCCTATATTTTCATTGCATCCAAGAGTGTTTGAGAGAGTTTATGTGAGGGTTTTCTCGCCTAAGGGTGTAATCTAAGAGTCCTAATGTTAACAGCATCAGAAAACATAACTTGACCTGAAGGACCCTTAATCATTTGATAAAACCGAAATCCAGTTAAATTTCTTGTCACTTCCAAAAATTATTCAAGTCAATAAGACAGCAACTTCACCAGATCATTTGAGTTTGACAAATACTAGAATAAACAATTTGAATAACAATCTTTCCCAGTTACCTCATACCCTATAAATCAAGGGAAAACCAAAATTCAGTTTCAGTTGTGGAATGCATGGAAGTGCATAAGTGAACACCTAAATATATTAATTATGAACTTTGAGACAAAAGGAAGCGTTTCTGGTATATTTTCACATTAGTAAAACAACATAGGATTTACCTTATAAAACAACTCTGTATCTTGTTTTGACCATCTTGACCTTGGTGTTCTGTTCGTGAAAGATTGGTAATTAGTGAAGATAGTACTTTCTTGAACAGTAGGGTTGGTTTGATTACTACTAGAGCCTCCTTGTTCTGCAGCAAATGCCTCATCTTCATCATAGTCAGGAAAAGAATTACTGGCACTGCATAGCATACAAGTCATGATCATATTTGACTTGAGAAAAATATCAAAGGCAATTTACCATGAAATACGTTGCTGCAATGAAGATGCCAAATGTCATAATATCTAAAAGGAGCAGCAGTACACATTTCAGGCACACCCTACGCTCAGTTATAAATTCAACAATAATAAGCATGAATTGTCTTCTACGAATTCAAGGATTTTTATCAGTAAAACAGGAATAGAAACCAGCTAAGCTTGTATCAACTTCCACATGGAATAGCAATAAGTTTCCTTATCACTAACTGGAACGAACATGTCTGCTACTGATGATATGAAAAATCTTGTGATCCCATAAATCTTGACAGATAAGAGCATGACAAACAAGACAGAATCAATAAGCCTCATGAAGATATATCTCAAATGGCTCATGTTAGAGAACTTCATACCGTTGATTGGTTGAAGGTGCTTCCATAGTGTTTCCCTCTTTGCTCTGCACAAAAAGAACCAATGATGACCCAGGCAGACAATCGGAAGTATTAAAATAAGGTAGATAGACAGCTCGTGGATGTGACAGCAAGAAAGAAGATGGTGATATTTCGATCATAAAGCATCAACAAAAAGATTGATGCATAACATATAAGATTATCCAGTTCTCCTAACCAATAAAAGAAACACAATAATAAACTAATGCACAATACATACAGACATCCGCTCCCTGTGTTCTGCAAGCAATATTAGATCTCTAATCTGCAATTTCCGAACATCAATTTCATCCTCTGGGGTCTCAAGCAAAGTCCTGTCCACTATTCAAAAGTAAATGTGAAGGCACAGTTAAGAGTACTGCACATCCAATTCAGAGATCAAAATCCTGACACTCAGAAAGTGCAAATTACCTAGTCTTCTCCTCCGGCGAGTAGAGTGAGAAAATTTTTTAGGAGGCTCTTTAGTTTCCAGATCCGCTACTTTATTCACCTTCTTGCGCTTCTTAACTGGTTTTTGTTTCTGAGATACTGATTTCTTGGTCTTCCGCAGCACTCTTCCATTTTTTCTAGTTTCGTTTGCTACTTCACATTCACCATCATTATTATAATCTCCATCTACATGAGAACCATTGTTACTTTTATTTGCAAAGTTACAATCATCATCTGCTTCTTCATCTTCATCAACAAGTTCACATGCATTAATATGTTTTCTTGGCTTCCGCGTTGCCCTGCCAGATTCATTCCCCTGACCAGATATTAAATCATTTTTCCTTTCTGGAGATTCATCTGATATCATAGGACTTTTTCCTTCTTGACCCTTCTCACTCTGATAAAAACCAAATTCAAAATTATATAAAATAAGAAAAATAAACAAGAAAATAATTTTTCCTTCTACGACCAGAATAAATCAATTAGACAGAACTGTACTTGTTTCAACCAATATTCAGAGAAGAAATTGGATGCAATACAACCTTCTCTGCAAGTTCAGGAACATCCTCAGGATTTTCTCCAGGGATAGAAGCATCTGAACTAGAAGCCTCCATGTGATCTGTTGGTTTTTCATTCTCAGGAAGTTCATAAGTAGAATCACCAAACCCCAAGGATGGGAAATCAAGATCATGATTTGGTTGGAATGCAGGGATAGAGCCTTCCTTAATGTATTCACCTTCAGAAGGAATGGACAAATCATCTTGAAAACATGGAAGAGACTCAACCCCGTCAGTATAAGATGTGTTAGTACCAGGATCCTCTCTTGAACCAATTTGAAACTTGGGCTTGGGAAGGAATTTGCCAGTCTGCTGTCCTGAGATCAGTAACATATTAAAGAACTAATAATGGTTAACCCAAAGTAAAACAAATAAGATAGCGCTTGGATTTTGTAGTTACCAGATGCTTCAGTTAACTCATATAGATTATCTAAGTTTTCTGAGCAAGGAACAGAATCTAATTCCTGAAATATACAAAAACCAAGTAGGTAATTTCAATGAGACAATATCTAGCGTACAAGTAAAAAGGAAGAAAGATAAATTATCTCTTTACCTCCATCTCCACCCCCGCAGTATCAATGTGCAAACCTCCATCAGAATTAGAAAGCAAAGGTTCCCCATGGGTTAAGAGATCTTGTGGAATAGCAACATCAGGATTTGTATTAGGTGAGAAAGTATTAGATGCCCTAACAGTTGAGTCATCAAGAGATGAAACAAAAGATGGGGTAACAGCTCCAGTTGCAGCATTCCTTGTATCAGAAGCATGAACAGTGGGCATCTCCAAAGGTGCAAGAGAACCTTCTGCATCATTATTTACAGGGGACGGTGCCACAAACTCATTTCCTAGTTGGACACTCGAGTCTACCCGGTGTGGAGATCTACTCACAGCACTGACTGCTAATAGAATACATAACATACTGACTACAATTAGGCAAGGCAAGCAAAACAACACAGTCAATTAGAAGATTCTAACAACAATGTCAGACAGAATATTCTACTTTCTCACCTGTAGCAGTTGTTGATTGAGAATAAAAATCATCAAGAGATTCCAGTCCAAAAAAGATGTCTGCACTCTGAAAATAACAAATATTACTGACTACGGCAGAAAAAAAAAAATCCCAACCACAGAAAGCAAGAGAACTTACCTCTCCTGCCAATTTCCCTGTGGCTGGGCGCCAACTTCCATTATTGTCAGGTAACAAGACATCAGAATGCGGACTAACATTATTCCCCAATCTCTCTCCAATTACAACATGTTCAAACGAAGAGCTCACTAACAGAGAGGAATGAACTACAGGAGCAGATTCTTCATTATTTTTCAATTCCTCAGGACTAACCAACGATGGGCCCACCACAGCAGCCAATTCATTGTCTGCAACCTGAAAAGACTGTGCAGAAGGGACTGGTGCAGATGATTGCTTTCTTGGGCGGGGTTTGGTTTTAGGTTGAAACTTGCCACCAGCCCTACCTGTAAGAGAATTAACATCGTACACGTTACAACAACAACCATATCCTCCAACCATATCTATTCATGAGTTTTACACCTCCAACCATATCTATTCATTGTCATATCCTTTGTAAGGCCACACGTGTGAGAAAAAGGGTTTTCCTCCATTTTATCCAATCACCTCACATGTGTCTATCAATATTTTTCTCACATGCTCAAAGTATTTTAATTGCATCTCCTACATTTTATCTTCAATAAGTATGATGTTCAATTTGACAAGCTTTATACAAAAGGAAATAACTTCACAAACAATAAACTACGACAGTGATCAAATATAACTAACCATTATTAGCAGCACGCTCAAGGAAAATGTCATCCAAAGGATCCAAATCATTTGCCATCAGGATTGGTTCCTGTTAACAACAATAATTTTTTAAGCAGAACTCACATGGGCAATGTAACTACACTGTTCCCAGAAAAGAAAATAGTTGTTCTTCACCATACATACTGATTTCCAGCAGCTTGAGCGTCAATCTCCCAAGCTGTCGCACTTCATAGCATCCAAATGTTGGATCGTTCCACTCGTATATTCATTTCCCCCTCCTTACAAAGTCTACACCCCGAAACAGAGAATAAGAACCTTAAAATCCATAAAGCAATTAACTGGAGAAATAGAATTGTATATCACATATAAAAGGAGATGGGAATGATGTGAATTGGAATTGATAAAACCCTAAGCACCTAACATGACCCTAATAATAGTAGTATAATAATTCTGCATAGCTAGTTACAAATACCATATACAGTATTTATTGACACATACACAAAGAGAGTCTGATATTGTCACACTCCTCTCTACAGGTTGTGTAACCAGCCATGAATCCTAAGCTAAGACTTAAGATTAATGAAGCGTAAAAATTCTTCCACATTTACATAATTAAAATAACATAAAATAACTAAAAAATTAAAAATTAAAATATCTCAAATTGAGTTCACTGATAATTCCTCAATCCAAGTCAACATCTAGCCCCCTAATCCTGCTCACCCGAAAAATATGTTAGAGAGAATCTCAAGCTTAAAGCCCAGTGAAGGTCACACTATATAATAGATCAATACCAAAATAAAGAATTTCATACATACAATAAAACAAAAATTCTGTTTCAAAGATTCACCAATATTTCCCCACGCAACAAGAAGTATCACCAAATAAGATCACATCATACCAAATGGTTGTAGCCCACAATTTCCATAGTGTATGATCCAATAAATCAAAGGAACCACAATAATATTCAGTAATCAATTCAAACCCCAATGTACAAGGGGACCCAGTAACTCCCCTAGGATCTACCACCAAGTACCCGGTGGAGCATGATAGAATAATCGGTCCATCTCCTCTCATTGAGAAACTAAAATTCCCCTGACATCATATAGATAGCAGAATTTTAGTTGCCAGGGTGACCCTTGGACTTCCCCAATGGTATAGATAATATCCATGTATATTTATGATTCATCTCTCAGTTATCCCTTAAGAGTTCATACAATCCTTTTCAAATTATCTTCCAATAATATATATATATATATCATTATGTGTTGTTTTCAAAATACAATAATTAAAATTTGTGATGTGAGGGTCCACTGGAGCTCGGGGTCGAGTGAAATTAGGTTGTCGTAAGAGATGTCGCCTCAAGGGAGTTTGCCACTAGGATGCTCATCGCAAGGATTCGCCGCTAACTCTCGCCATAAGGTCTTGCCATAAGCTCTCGCCACAAGGTTTCGTCACTAGCTTTCGTCACAAGCTCTTACTGCTAGCTCTTGCCACAAGGTTTCGCCACTAACTCTTACCACAAGGTGTCGCCACTAGCTCTTGCCGCAAGCGCTTACCACAAGCTCTTGCCACAAGGTTTTGTCACTAGCTCTTGCCACAAGGTTTCGCCACTAGCTTTTGCCACAAGGTTTCGCCATTAGCTCTTGCCACAAGCTCTCGCCCTTAGCTCTTGCCACAAGCTTTTGTCTTCGCCACTAAGCTCGCCGCAAGGACTTGGCCCTGTTGATGCTCCAAAAAATGAGTTAGAAGGCTCGCAGGAATCTTCCTCTGCGAAAACCTTCCGATGCCAAAGTCAATCACAGATCCCAATGACTATTTACCAAAATAGTAAAAGTGCATTCAAAGTGTATAAATTTTACCGAACTTGGAAGTCCTCATCAATATCCTGTAGTTTGGTATTTATAGGGCAAGATTCTCAAGGGTGGCTGGTGTCGACACGTGGCGGTTGCCGAATGGACCATGCTCGAGGTGTGTGGCTACAATCAAGTCCTTGACGCAAGGCCTTACCACAAGGTCTCGCCGCAAGGTTTTACTTCCGCCACAAAGTCTCACCGCAAGGTTTTGCCTTTGCCACAAGGTCTCGCCGCAAGGTTTTACCTCCGCCACAAAGTCTCACCGCAAGGTTTTGCCTTTGCCACAAGGTCTTGCCACAAGATTTCACCTCCGCCACAAGGTCTCACCGCAAGGTTTTGCCTTCGCCACAAGGTCTTGCCGCAAGGTTTCACTCCGCCACAAGATCTCGTCGCAAGGTTTTGCCTTTGCCACGAGGTCTCGTCGCAAGGCTTTGCCTTTGCCACGAGGTCTCGCCGTAAGGCTTTGCCTTCGCCACAAGGTTTGTCATAAGGTTTTGCTCCGCCACAAGATCTCGCCGCAAAGTTTTACCTACGCCACAAGGTCTTGCCGCAAGATTTCACTCTGCCACAAGATCTCGTCGTAAGGTTTCACTCCGCCACAAGATCTCGCTACAAGGTTTTGCCTTTACCACAAGTTCTCGTCACAAGATTTTGCCTTTGGCACAAGGTCTCACCGCAAGGTTTTGCCTTCGCTACAAGGTCTCGCCGCAAGGTTTTGCCTTCGTCACAAGGTTCGCCGCAAGGTTTTGCTCCGCCATAAGATCTCGCCGCAAAGTCGCTTCTGCAAAAAGGGCTCGCAGCACTACGCCGCAAGACTTGCCACAAGGTTGCTACCGCAAAGGGGGCTCGCAACACACTGTCGTAAGGCCCTTGCCACAAGCACTGCTGCGAGCCTTTTATTTTTTTCTTTAAAAATTCTC
Organism: Diospyros kaki; assembly: GCA_036245055.1. Taxonomy (NCBI): domain Eukaryota; kingdom Viridiplantae; phylum Streptophyta; class Magnoliopsida; order Ericales; family Ebenaceae; genus Diospyros; species Diospyros kaki. The sequence continues at coordinate 4,712,495 of BSEG01000016.1, read as the reverse complement.
ATTTCTTCTCAACCTATTTTTCATGGCACAACATTATGATATTTCTTTATTTATCCCATACGTAATCAAATTTAATTCAATATTCCAGCCCCATTTAAATCCCTCCACAACTATGGTAATCCCTCTTATCTCAATATCCATTTAGAATCTGAACTCAATACCAATTTCTTTGAAACTTTAATTTATCCTAATCTGCAGTGATTTTGGAAATCATATTTCTTCTTGGATTTTGTTCTCTCTTATTTGTCTCTTTATAAAAATTTGGGGTGTTACAGATATTTCTTACCTTCAATTTTGAAAAAGCAGGGAGTTGAGCAGCAATTTCAAAATAAAGAAGTACCAAAGTTGAATAACACAGTTCCAATTCAACCTCTAAACCATAACCAATCACCAATTTCAGAGATATCGAAAGGAAAAAAATATGTTAAAATGTACAGGCATCATAGACGGACATCAAAGCATGATACATTAAGTATAGCAAGAGTCCAGAATGAACGTCGACCCATCAATTTCCTGAATGTAATCCAAAGAACAAGAAACAAGAGACGGATAGACAAACAAGCCGTGCTTTGTGGTGCCAAAACCTTGAATTTGATGGCCTCCTCCGTAGTTGCAGACCCAGTGCTTGGGGAACAAGCAAGATCAGCCTAGGGTTTCGATTGGTAACGAAGGCTCCGATAAGATTTTCCGGGACCGGGAATCAACAAACCAGAAACTAAAGAACCATGTGCACAGCAATCTTAAACAACAAAAATCACAGCCAAAATCTGTGAACAGAGAATATCACATCAACACAAAAAAAAACGCAGCAAAATTCCTAACAGTAAAAAACACAAGAAAAAATCTGTTCATAGTGACAAACCACGGCAAAGATCAAAAAACCACGGCAGTTAAAATGTCTCTGTTTACAGCAAACAAAACAACAAATCCAACAACAAAACACAGCAAAAACCCGTTAACAGCAATACAGCAGGGAAAAAAAAAAAGAAGCAAAAAGTGGGATACCTCTCAGATCTCAACCGGCGAAGCAGCAGCAGGGGCAACAGCGTCGACGGACCGGAGATGAGCTACGGACGAGGGACGCCGGAGATGCTGCGAGGGAGGAAAAGGCGATGAACAACTGAGGAGCACGAATGTGATTTTTGGCTTAGGGCTTTGGGAATATGATATGGAATTTTTTAATTTGTCTGAGGATAGTATTAGCTTTTCACGTCATCAAAATCAGTTTTTTATTAGTTTTTTAAAATTTATAAATTATAAACTAACCATTCAAATATTTTTATTAATTTTACAAAATTAATAAATAATTTTAAAATTGATGTTGAATAATTTAAAAACCAAGCCAATTACCCAAACACCCTCAGCATAAGTTTCGTCTCAGCTTTCCATGTTCCACTTTGCTTCGTTTAAAGCTTTTTCTTTTCTTTTTTTTCCTTTTTTTACATAATATTTAGATAATTTATATTAAACAATACTAAGAAAATAAAAGATAAATTTATCATATATTCCTTATACTTTCATTATTTAATTTGGATATTTTAAAATTTTAGAATTTACTTTATTAATATCTAAACTTTTAAAAATTAATTAATCACACCGCCTTTTTGATTACTAATAATGTTAAGTATATAACACTTCTAAAACTTTAAATTTTTAACTCGACTCATTTAAATTTTTGATCTTATGCCAGTTTGGATACCTTTTAATTTTAGTTATTTTGTCAATAGATGTCTAGAAAGAAGACCAAAATTTCAAGAAATATACTATTAATTTACTTAGCCTTCTTAGTAATGAATGGGTATTGAATTAATATTTTTGAAAATTTAGAGATTAATTAGATTAATTTTAAAGTTTAAGAGGATGCTAAATAAATACAGTGCTTCATCAATTTATCTAAAACTAAATTACCAAAAACATTCAACTTTTACCATATTTTCAAATTTAGATTCAAATTTCAATATTTTTATTTAAATTCAAAATAATATTTAGTTATTATCTCATTCCTCAATTTGTGCTTATTGTTACTACTAATTTTTCCTAAAAGTTATTAATAAAAAGTCGCTTCATCATTTACATTATTTTTGTTTCTATGTAACTCTTTTATCGAGTCATTATTTAATGTAAAAAATTAACCGTTTCCAACAATATTCTATAATTGTAACAAATTAAAATAAGTTAATTAATAAATTGTTAAATAAAATATTTATTTTAAAATTATAACAAATTTAAAATTTTAATGATTTACCTTGCCTTAAAACTAGTTTAATATTTAATCAAATTTATCCACCTATCTAATGTAAATTCACATAATTATATAAAGTCATACCACAACCTCATTTTTCAAACTAATTCAAAATATGAGATCATGTCTTATGGGTAGGGCGTGAGTAAAATTTCGATTAAACTAAAATAATTAAATGAATCGGGTGAAATTAGCACTTCAATTGGTTTGATTCAATTTGTAGATCGGTTTGGTTTACTTTCTAAATTTAAACTTTTTGATTATTTTGTTTCAGTTTAATTTTTTTATTAAAAAAAATAAAATTACCGAAAATTATAGGAGCCCTTGAATGATGAACTTGTTCTGCCTAAGCTGAACTTTCGTCCACCAAGTTAATGCAAAATTATGATACATGGAAGACAAATTCTGTAGATAACATTAAAAGGATTTGATTATAAACATGATCAAGATGAAGAAATTAATGTATCTTTTGTTTTCCTTTCATCAACATCATCATCATCAGGATATATAGGTAATTTGATTTGATTGATTGATTGGAGTGGTTTCTTGGGAAATTAAGAAGCACAAGCGTGTCTGCATGGGTAATTACCGAAATATATGTGACAAAACTCAGAGCTATAGTTAATTTAATTCTAATGTAGACTATCTGATAATCAGCTTCTTCTATATCTCGTTGACATAAACTGCATCGGAGCAGAAGCTTTTCTGAACTTCAGTTGCTAGTTCCTCCACACTTAGCTGACACTCCAGCCCAATCTGCAACAAGAGATAGAATTAATCACAAATAATAATTAGAAAGAAAGAAGCACAGAAATGGATAATCGTCAGAAATTTATTTACAACATATTATGTACATGTCTTCTTATATAATATATATATAGATATTATAGCATCTGTATAATATGTATAATATATATATTATAGATATATATTATCTCGTTTCAAAATCAGAAAATGACTTTGTTATGAAGTTAGCGTCGAGCATCGCTTCATCTTCTGGTTCGAAAATGGATATAGTACTATCTGTCTCAAGTTCATAGATATCAGACAGGCTTCATCTGATTGTGTCTACATACATATATAATATGCATGTTTTGTCTTGCCTGCAGTAGAAGATGGAAAGAAGAAGAAGAAGAGTCATCCGTTCAATGCACCAGCTATACATACATACTAATGCTAAATAAGCTATATATATGAAACATATATGTGTGTATATGTATATTTATACCTTGATGACAAAGGAGTAAAGAACAGTGTCTTCCATGCTACTGATGCTCAAATGAAGAATCTCAAAGGAAAGTTTCTCTAGAACAGTGATGATCCTGGTAACTTGACCTGGGATTCTCCGAGAAATCGTTTTCAAGATGACGTTAGAACCAGAGATCTTCGCCTCTACGTTCGCAACCGGAGAGTTGCAGCATGCTGCAAGTTCCTTGAGACTATTTTCAGTCAACCGGAAAGGGCTGTCAGGCTGCTGGGGAGTGAGCAGCAGTGGTCTGGGGCTGGGACCTGGACTAGGGTTTAGAGTCTTCCTTTGTTTTTTGGACTCCAAAGTGTGGAGAACTTGGTGCAATTCCTTGATGAATTCAATCACTCCCCCTATTACAGAGGCTTGATCTCCCTTCATATATACATGTATTGAAATCAAATTCAAGTTATATTAATTAATTTGAGGTACAAACAAGTTTGTAAATTAAACCCCTAGCTAGCTGTTAGTTCAAAATTGTGAGTTTGTTAGTTTAAAACATTGAAGGATCATACATATATAATCATAGGATATAATTCTATATATACATATGTAAAAACAAATTATACACAAAACCTAAATAGAATAACAACATGTCAGTGATATTCTTTGAAATTATGATCAAGTCACTATAAGGGTCTCTCAGCATGAAATTAAATTCTGTAAAAAAAATCCTATTTATGTAGCATTATTTTTATAAAAATATGCGCAGTTCATCCTTATGATGCCACTTATGCATAAAAAAATTTGGTAATTAATTAAGAACACAGGTATTGATCTTGATTTGTATATATAAAGGGTGGTCTCTCGTGTGTGTGTTGGAGAGAGAGAGATAGAGAGAGAGAGTACCCTCTTGATGTAGAAACATGGAGTCAAGGACCTCAAAACCTTGAGATGTTCATTCATCTGCCTTCTTCTGTTTCTCTCCACAGCTATGTGAGACATGATCTTTGCTCTGGAAATTAAAACCAAAACAATCTCTCTCTTGGTATATATGCTCTCGCTGTCCTTAATCCTAGTTTATTTCTTTCCCTTTTTTTTTTTTGTTTCACGTGCATATATACATATATGCTATATAGCTAGCTAGCTACTGTCGATCTCTTGCCCTATTTATAGGCATATATACATCCAGCCCTGGCAGTGAAAGTACTCCCACGTAGCTATATATCTCTAAATACATATACCCTTCTTATTAAATGCAATATGTTTCACTCCCGTGAGGCTTTCTATTCTCTCTTTTTTTTTTTTTTTCACTCTCTCTCTCTCTTATGTGATATTACTTCTCACGCTTATTATCTTGGGACAATTACGTTCCCAGCGTGAGATAAAAGAAGAGAAGATTACACACACACACACCATATATATATATGCATATATACCTGCTCCTCCATCATGCATGCCATGCTCGGCTCTTTCATCGCTCGAATCGCCGGGTATTGTCACTGAAAACTCGCCATTGATGAGCCTCGTTTCTTGGTTGATGATCGATTTTGCAATAATTTTATGACCCAATAAGGGATATTTGCTTAGCTATATATTATAAGTTCGCAAAATATTGCAGCAGGTTGGTAGCTAGTATATGGTTCACAAGTCTCCATGTTGGGTATTTAAGAGGTGAAGTCTGGGTTGTGGTCTCCTGCAACTGAGCTACGTACATAGACAGCCGCTGATTAGCCGAAACTTAATTTGTCAGGAAAATTAAGTAAAAAAAATCATACCAGGAAATGAAAATTTGGAAAATGATACTTGTGTAAAATGGTTGACAAACAAAATTCAAATGACAAAAATATTCTTCACTCAACTGAAAATTCATTACCCTTACCCTTGCCCTTGGCCACCTCCCCTCTCCTCTCTCTCCCTTTTTTATAGTCGCCTCTAGTAATCGTCGCCTCGCATGCCTCATCGATACAGCCTCGTCGTCATTATCAGCTCGTTCGCCTCGCCCTCATTGTCGTTGCCTTCTCCCGTGCCTCACCTATGCATCTTCGTTGCCACTGCATCCTTGTCGCCTGGCAACTGTGGCTTCGCGATGATTGGGCTTCATCTTGAGTACGGATGAAGTCCAATGATAAAACCTAATCAGACTTTATCGTCGATGAATCTCAATTAGGCCTCATTGCCACAAACAAAGAAGAGAGAGTAAATAGGAGACGATAAATGAGTGAGGTTTTTTCATCATTTTATGTATGTATAAAGTTGTGTGTAAGTCTCCATGTACGTAAGTCATGGTTCTAAAATTTTATATTGTTATTAGCAATAAGTTATCATTAATGTTAGGAGCCGATTTAAACATGAGTCATCCTAGACTTCAGCCCACAATTAAAATTAATTTTTAATATAAAATTTTAATTTTTTAATGTAAAAAATAATTTTTATTAATAAATTAGTGTAAAAAAATACAATCCACACTAAAATCTATGATGTATAATTTTATATTTCAAAAAAGTTTTTATCCTCCCTCTACATAAATTTCTACATCAGCGGTTCATTAATGTTGGGCTTATATTCATTAATTGATTGGTGTACGTATTAGTAATTATTGTTCGAAGCTCTGCAAAGTTACTATTTGTTCGTCTTGTCTTTTCTAATGAAATTTGTTGGAGCCCACAACACTATTCTATTACTTTCTTTAACTATATATATATATATATTCACCATACTATTTCATTATGGTTTGTTTGATATATATCCAAATTAAATAGTAATAGGATAAAATTAATAATTGGATAAAAATAGTACTAAAATTAAATAATATTACTCTGCCTTTGGTAAAAAAGATATAATCAAAGTTATATAAATCACATATTTGATAGGGGAAATTGTGAATGAGGTATTATTGTAAATTTAATTGTTAAAAGATCAATTTGTCCCTTTATCTAAATATATTATTATAATTACAAAAAAATATTTAAATAATATATTAAAATCTAAAAAAATAAATTTAAGAAGAGAGAGGACAGTTAGATTTGTTAAAGTAAAAGTTAGGGACAAAAAAGTTAGGTAACAATCTTTTGATGGGCCTCAGCTGAGGTTGAGATCTTTGTATTTGGGCTGGGCTGGGTTGGGTTTTTGTTGGCCCTTTTGCATGTAAGTTTTGTTTGGGAGCCCATTACTAGCGAATTTTTTTATTTTTTAATTTCTTGTACTATTGGCTTGATTCTAGCCAAATTTGTAGGCTCCGGTGATTTACTCTCTAGTGGGTTTTCTCTATTATAAATGTTACCAAACATGAATTTTAGTGCTCCATAAATGTTGAAAACAAAGTAGATTTCTACTACCCCCGATGCATTTACACAGTTTTCTAGTTCCCAGAGAACAAAGTTCATAATTTTGCCATCCACCCCACACGACGGCAGATGCATGTACATACATACCTGCATACAGACATATACATGCACAGATCTCAGTTGCACCAGAAAGAAGCAGAAGAGGAGGTTGATTCAAAACGACATATATATCTCATAAGACTACAATTTTTATCAACTAACTAGTTTTTTCAGACTTTACATTTATCAACATGTTAAACTTGCTTCAGCTGGCATCATCATCATCAAATTCAATGCAGATTCAGTGAATAGACTTAAACCTCATGGGCTCCTTTCCCCGCTCTATCTTTTCCTGCATTCCAATCACAAATGCTGATTCAGGGTCCGTTTGGCTAAGCGGTTTGACCGCTTTTAAGCTATTAATATAACTTTTCCGCTGTCAAGATTCTTTTATTAAATGTTTGGCAAACTCAAATAACTTAAACGCTCAACAGCTTAAACACTATTTGAATAGCTTTTTCAAAAGTTTCTCCCCCTCAGCTTTTGCAAATCGCTGTGAGAGAAAACGCTACGTTAACCATGAAAATTACCCATTTATCCTCAACCAAAACATCTATTTCCAACCAATATCCTTCATCTTTAACCTCTGCAACCAATTTCCCACTGACATTGTCGCCCGTCGCCATCCGCCTCGCCATCGCCCCCACCGTCGCCTCCAGCTCCTCCGTCGCCGTTCCAAGCTCTACAGCCACAAGTCGACTTCTTTATCGCCATCGCAAGCCTAGTTCGACCGCCTCAGTCCCGCTACCGCCATCGCCGCCTCTGCTTCCAGATCCGCCACTGCATGCTGCCCAGGGCCGTCGCGTCTCTGCCGCCTACTTCACCTCTTCTCGCGATCGTCTCCTGCGCCGTCGCCGTCCCCTCCTACGCCGTCGCCCATCTCCTTCTCTGTTGCCGGCCTCCTTCAGTTCTTCACTGTGTACATATGTATATATATATATATAACGTGTAATACTATATATTTAGTTTGTATATAACATATATTATATATAGCAATAATTTTATACATAACATATAATATATATTAATTTTAATAAAATATATTTTTTAAGAATCTAATATAATATATATTTAGATTTTTATGAATTAAATCCAAATTTATACATAAAATTTAAAAATTATATATTTTTAATTATTTTTTTATAATTTATTAACCGTAAGTATTTTAGCTATACATTAATTTAATTTTTTTTAAAAAATTATATTTTCTAAATTTTATCTACATTATTTAATATCATGTCTATTTTAGTCTTTTTGTCAAATTCTAATAACTTATCAGCTTTTACAAACCAAACACATAATTTTACACTAATAGTTTAAAAGCATATTTATCCAAACACATTATCAACTTAAACACTATTTAATTTAAACGCTATTACACAACTTAAACATTACCCAACTTTTCAACTACCAAAAAAATGCCTAGCAACTAAGCCTCAGTTCCACGAACAAATAGAGGAACACTTCAACTGGAAAAGATTGCCCAGAAACTGATCGGCCTGCAAAGAAATGGTAAAGTTTGGGGGAAAAACTATGTGGAAACATGCACAAGTTACGAAACACAGGCATGGAGAACAGGATCATGTAAACTTAGAATTTATGAAGCAACAAATCGAAGAAAAATAGCAGCAATTACCTCTTTCAGGAGGGGGTGGCGGGCAATAGGGGAAATAAAAAAAAAAATCCTCTTTTGTTGTCAAACGTTTCCTAAAGGGGTCCTCCTACTCTAATTTCTTCGATCTTATATTACCTCTGAATTAAATATGCAATATCCTAGGATACATTTAACTCTCCTCCCACTTATCTAAATAGGATATGTGATGTAGGAAAGCACTAATCCAGCTTACATTTTCGTTCTTTTTAGTCACATTTTCAGTTTTTCCACAAGTTGCTACTACACTTATGTAATCAATTATATTTCAGTTGTGATTTTAGGCGTATTTTGCAAAAAAAAAAAATTATAATTACAACTGCCTAAACATTTGTCTAAAAAGGCTACCCAACTGTATCAATTTATAGCTACCTACCTTTTTGTCAAAGAACAGCTTGATTTTTTTTTGTTACAGCACTATGACAAACTGTATTTTTTTCATCTCTAGCAGCCTATATAAGGCTGTATTATTGTAGTTTCAATTACTTTTTTATCAATCAAAATTACTGCTCATGTGTTATTAAAATCTAGTATTTTCTAAAGGGTTGGAGATTGTATCAACTTCAACTCTAATTTGTTTTCCTAACTAATTTGAATTATTTTAACTCTAAATCAATTTTTTTTATTTGTTTCACTGCATCAATATGGTTTTGAGATCACAAACAAACAAGGGCAGAGCCAATGTAGGCCTAATGAGAGTCTTGGCCAGCCACTCATTGAGGCTTACACTGACTTAAAATTTTTAACAGGCCCTCACTTATGTTGGACTGTGTTTTTACCTAAACTTATCTACTTTAGGTATAAAAAAAATTTAATTAGTAAATTAAAATTATAAATTCTGATAATCCAATTTTAAATCTTCGCAAAGAACTATTGTGAGGTATTGAATAAATTATGTTAACTTTCAATATATTTATAATATTAAATTATTTCTAATATTTTCTTTAATAAATTTCGCCTTCACTGAAAATTTTAAGTAATAAGGTGTTCACGTGTGTTCTTTTATCTGACCTAAATCCAATGATACCTACACCATACATAACCAAAATATGTCTTCTTTATAAACAACTAGAAATAACCCGTGCCTAAAGGCACAATACAACTAAAAAAATTAAATATTAAATTTAAACGCGAAATAATTAAATACTGAATATGGTTATCAAATAATGCATAGCACCTCACTTACTCTACAAATATAAAAGAAATTAAAATTAAAATACACACCAGACATCAAATTATAACTATATAAAAAAATAAATATTATATTGTCATATACTAAAAGAGTGAGTTAAAACTTTACAAAAAGTAAGTTAAAGTTTTCCAATTTGATAATGTGAAATTACCATTAGATTGAATATTTTTTTAATTTGATTCACCATTGATGTTGGGTTAAGCAGGCTTCTGATTCATCTTTATTTCATTTAATATTACATTTAAGAGTATCAACATATAAATTTATTTTTTTCTTAAAATTAATAAAGACCTTTTTTAAGAAATTCAACACACCATCCTATAAAAATTAATTTTTTATTAAAAAATTAATAAAAGTATTTTTTATATTAAAAGTAAATATTAACTCTGTTTAGACAAAAGATGAGATAGAGCAAATTGTGCATCTCGTGATCTTATCAATTCCCTCATCTTCACTTTGTCTTATACTTAGCAAGTGTTTGTCAACTTGTTCAAACACTTTTTCATGATTTGATAATTATGTTATTTTTTGATTGTACATGTTTTTATTTGGTAATAATTTTTTATAAAGTCTTTTATATTTTTTTCAAAATTAAGATAGATCCCAACTTTCACTGGGATTAGAAGTAAATATATATAATTTTTATTTTAATATATCACTATTTTTTCTATAAAAAAATACTTTCTAATCAATTTTCATTCTATCTCTCTCCCAAATGCACCATTTAGATAATGGATCATTGGTTTACTCAAGCATACTTCATTAACTCAAGCATAGGATGCATCTTACTAATGCGGATGCAGTGTCTCATTCTCTTTGCAGTCAAAGTTTGGTCAATATTATATAAAATATTAACTCTAGTTGAAGATTATGCAGCAAAATTATACACAAAATTTCTCCCATACTTCAAACACTAAGTCTGTTTGAATATCATTTCCCCAATAGTTTATGAATTTATACATAAAATTTAATTAATCTAATATACATAATCTACACATACAAAACAAATATACATAATACACAATATAGCATATACCTATGCTTAAAGGCACAGTGTAAATAATATTAAGAATAAAATACAGTTATAATTTATACATATTATGTAGTCGTGCTTTTAGACATGGATATACGCTAGTATTATATAAAATAAAATTAAATTAAATTTTACAATATAAAATTTTCAAAGACTAAATTTACACTCAAATAACAAACATATTCTCTTAGACCATAGTATGTAAATTTTTTATTAAAAATAAATTTATAAAAAAATTCTTAATTAAAAGTAAAGCTATATTACATGGAATAAAGGTAAAAAATAAAATCTAACATTAAAATTATAAATTAAATATAAAAAAAATTTACCATCTCAAATCATCATTTCTTTATATCCACACAACTCAAATAAAAATTGAGAAATAAAAAGAAAAATTCATTTACAAAAAATAAAAATTAGATAATCATGTCCAAAAATCTGTTTTTCAAATTAGCATATTATTTTTTTACTGCTTTCTTTAAAAAAAATGACATCCCTTGTATTAATATTATTAAAAAATATAATACATTTACACACAAAAAAATACATATTTATTAATGGAACATGAACTATAAAAATACAAATAAAAAATATATTCAATGCACATCAATAAAAAATACATTTAATTAATGGAACATCCACCTATGAAAATACACATAAAAAATACATTCCGTGCACAGCAACGCAACGCAACGCAACGCAATGTATTAATTAAAAAATATATTTTTCTTTTATTTTATCCTCCTTCCCTGTTCATCTTCTTCTTCCCGATTCTTCTTCCTGCAACGCAACGCACTGCACCAGCGATCGCCCGCACAGCCTCCGCCGGCCTCAGCCGCGGCCAACGCCGTCTCCGTCAGTCGTCCTCAGACGCCGCCCCACTGCAGCCATCATCCGTTCGCCGCCGCGGGCCACCATCGCCGTTCGACCCTGCTGCTGCATCGTTCGACCACCATCAGCCGCACCTCCGACTGTCGCACCCAGCCGCTATATCGTCCGCCACCGACCACCGTTCGACCTTCAACTCCCTTGCCCACTGCTTGCTCTCTGTGTATATAGAGAGAGAGTCGATTGTGTGTGGACGGTTGCGTTGTAAGTGTGTGCCTGTGTATACAACCGAGTGTATATAGATGTTAGTGTGTATATATATATATGTATGTGTGGGTGGCTGGGTGGCTACGTTGTGATGTGATTGTGTATATACATATATATGTGTGTGTGTGTGGGTGGCTGTGTTGTGGGTGGAAGATGGCTGCCTGACTTTGGGCGGAAAAAATTTTAATCTCAGCCATTAATATATCAGAAATTGATCTCAATCATCAAAATGTCTATACATTTTGGACAATTCAAAAACTGTTCTGTCATATTATATAGATGTTTTGAGAAAGAGAGATCATCTCTCAACATCCAAAGGGTACCTAATAGAAATTCCAACTCCATAAATCTGCTACTACGAAAAATTGTAATCCAAAAAGTGTAATCAAATAATATTCACTTCTTCGCATGTAAGGAAATACAACTGTTGTGCCATGAAAAATGGGGGGAAAATAATTTTTTTCTGAAGAAAATGAAGGCTTGTTGCTCGCGGCAAGGGTTGGCCGCAAGGACTAGCCTCGCGACAGCCCGGCCGCAAGGCAACTTGCAACTAGGGGCAGGCCGCGAGCACTAGCCTCACAGCTAGGGGCTGGCTGCGAGTGCCAGCCTCGCAGCAACTTGCCACTAGGCAGCTGGTGACTAAGGGCTGGCCACAAGGGCCAGCTACGCGACAGCCTTGTGGCAAACCCCCCATTCTCGATGAAACTTAAACCCCACTCAACAATCGTCAAATGTCAACACCCATCATCCTTGAGAATCGTGCCATATAAATACCCAATTATAGGATATTGAAAAGGACTTCCGATTTTGGTAAAATCTTGGACACTTTGATTACATTCTCATTGTTTTCGTGAATAGTTATCTAGATTCGGTATGGACCTAGGCATCGAAGGGTTGTCGTGAGCGAGGATTCATGTGAGTCTTCTAACCTATTTATGAGTATCAACAGGGCAAAAACCTTGCGGTGAGACCTAGCGATGAAGACAAAATCTTGTGGTGAGACCTTGTGGGGGAATTAAAATCTTGCAGCGAGACCTTGTGGCGAAGTTAAAGCCTTTGCGGCAAGACCTTGTGGCGAAAAAGCTCATGGCGAAACCTTACAGTTAAGACCTTGTAGCGAAGGCTTGTGGCGAAGGATTGCGACGAAGACCTTGTGGTGAAAGAGCTTGTAGCGAAAAAGATTGTGGTAAAGGAAGACCTTGTTGTGAAAGAGCTCGTGGCAAAACCTTGTGGCGAAAAAGCTCATGACAAAAAAGCTCGTGGCTAAGGCTTGCGACGAAGACCTTGTGGTGAAAGAGCTTGTGGTGAAGACCTTGTGGCGAAGGAAGATTTTTGTGGCAAAGGAGCGTGCGGCGAGCATTTTTGTGACGAACTCTCTTGAGACAACTTCTCTCATGACAGCCTAACTTCACCCGATATTGAGTTTGCGTAGACCCCATCTCACAAATTTTAATTGTTGTATTTCTAGCAACAACAACAACAACAATAACAAACAAATATCAGTATCATGCAAAAGAGTTAAATATTTCAAATGATAAAAGGCATCAGTTTTTGGGCCTGTGGTGCAATACTCAAAAGGATTGTGCAACAGAAAAAGAAAAAAAGAAGAAATAGAATATAAGGTCACTCATCAAAGGTACTTATATTCCATGACAAAATTATGAATAGAGAAATAGGATGACAAAAATAAACCATTTAGTCAAGAACAAAGTACTGAAATGTCTTTGCTTGATTTTGGAACAACCATGTCTCCACAGAACTATATACCTCGAATAGATTTCTGAAAGTCCTTCAGCTGGGACATAAAACCACGGTTAGGGGCTGCTATTGGCCGTTTACTTCTTACTAGTTGCAGAGCATCAGAAATTTTTTCATTAGATAAGCAGCAACTATAGTCACACTGCAAGGAAGAACAAACAAGAGTTCTGAAAATTTGCTCAGGCCTATATTTGGCATGGTCATTGAAAGTCAAAACAGCAAAGTACCACTCACTTAATCAGTAATGATTGGTGCTATAATAACTCAACTTTTTCCCCTCTCCCCTGGTCTTTCACTGCATCTATGGACTATGAGGGGACAGATGAATGGGCACTGATCATGAAAGAAAATACGGAAAAGTTTGTGATATCATAAGTTCCAATACATTTATAGAGGACCTACTTAAATGTATAACACTATCTCTTTACAGAATTTGTGTTCTTTCTACATTTTATTACTTCTTTTTTTTGTTGTGATTTCATCGATGGTCCTGAGAAGATCAACATAAATTAGAAATGTATTGATGTTTTTAAGCGTTCATTTCCAATCTACACTACCTCTAGCCATTTATCCATAATTTGAAGGCAGATTTAACATCTGGGTACCAAGAAATGCAGGGTAGAAACATCCTATGACGTCTTCATAAGGCACAAGAACTTGAGCCCTGAGAACTAAGAGGAAAGGAAAATGGGTTAGGAATTAAAAATCACCTTCTGGACTTCCCAATAAAACAATGGACCAGTATGCCACCATCCATTCTTTTAGCTTCATCGATGATATTGAAACACTCCTCAAAATACTGTGCTATGTTTGTGTCTTCCTTGTCCGCAACTACATCAATATAATGAAGACATATTATTAAGAACTTTGGCCCTAAAAGTTCAATGTAGCTTCAAACATCAAATAACTCCATGAAATATTTATTTTCAGAAATTATGTTTAGAGCATTGAAACCTCAGCATGCATTCTAGGAGGAATAGAAAAAAAAAAAAAAGCAGAATCAAGACAAACATATAAAACTAAAACTGCTCTAAGCCAGCATGTCGTTGAGTTGAATCTTCATTGTCAAGCTTGAATAGAAATTACATAGGAAGGTCCAGACAGCCTAATTTGTCTAGATGCTATTCTACCCAATGTGAAGGGCTTCTTCAAACAGTCAATTGTCTAATTTAGCCATCAAATACAAACATAACTTGTCAACTAATTAGTTAGATTTTCCATATGCTTAAGGATTATAGTTCTTGAGAAGATGTCAGGACACACACACACTAACCCCCACAGACTGAACCGAAAAGCAGATGTTTCCTACCATCAATGATTTTGTATACAAGCACTGAACCGTTTAAAAGAATTTACTTTTGAGGATATAGTTAGAGCTCCTGCAAACCTCAAACCAAGATTAAGCAGCACAAGAAGGATGAAGTATTGGCAAAGGGGCATTTGACTTTGCTGAGAAAGGCATCCAAACTTGAGAAAGAATACTTGAAATGCATTACAATGAAATAGTGATCCTAAAAATACAGAAGTCCATAAACGTCTAGAGATGTGCGCAGGAAACACAGTATTATGCATATATAATATCAATAATGAATTTTAGTTGGAATGAATAACAAAAGAGATATAGAAGCTTAATGAAAAACAACATGATTTGCCACTATCTAAAATTATGAGAATATTCCTATGCACTAATAGTCTCACTCGTCACGTGAATTGTTTGAGAGATTGACACATGACAAGTCAACAATCCGGAACGAAGCTCAAAAAATTCGGACCAGGCCACAAAATCCGTTCCAACTTGACCGGGATCCTCAGGAGCCATGCCTGCTCATCTCGAGTTTTATCTTGGGTACCCCATAACGGGTCCGCCTATAAAAGACAAGGGTTCTCGCCAGGTATCCCCAAGCTTTACAACTCTCACATTTATTACTACTTGTATTTACTCTACTAATTTGAGCGTCAGAATCCACCTCGGGAGATCTTAGCTCCAGCCCTCCATTGTCTTGCAGGTTCTATACCCGAGGTCCGACATCGCCAAGTATGAGGTACTATTCCCAAGGTCCAGTTCACATAGTGATCGGTCCCAAAAACCATCATCACACCACAATTCAATTGTCGGTGATCATAGTTTAAGACTCAACCTATATATATGAGAAAGAAATGGCATATGCTAAGATCATGTTTTAGCATCATTGACATGCAAAAAAGATGTGTAGTTGCGTTAACTGTTGCACAAACAGAATCACAAATCGCCCGCGCACACACACAGTGATACCATTTAAACCTTTAGACTCAATAAGAGAGACAACATTGGAAATGAAAAACACAACTAGCAAACACAAAAATGATGGAAAAAAATAACACGAGAGATTTATTGTGATTCACCCGAAACAGATACATTCACGTTGAGCTCCGACAAATGAGAGCTTATTGCATTATCGGAGTAAAAATAGGGTTTACAATACTTACAACATACAAACCTCACAACCACTCTATTTACACAGATTGGTTCACTAACAAATTCGCCTCAAAATCATATAAAAGAGGAAGATCAAAGATTTACCCTATTGAACCAGAGAGAAGAACACAAAGGAGCCAGAGAGTATGAAACAACAGAAAATGAGAAAACCCTCAAACCCCATAGCATCTCCTTTCACTCTCTCTCAATCACTCTATTCATATCCTGATGCATAACGAATAAATAAGGATCGCACAATACAAAAGAATGATTGGGATTACAACAGATAGAAGGCAGTATTGACGGTTTATATCTTATGTGTAAAGGACAAGACAAGACGTTTGGCACAATCAAAAGAAGGACAATCAAGCAGTTGTCGAGTTTTCCTCCGCTGCCACGTGGCAGTGGTTGTAGGTGACTCTCTTGCCTGGCTTCATAATTAAAACCATGCTTCACAATTAACATTAACTTAAGATTATAAATGTATAGAAACAACTTGTATCCCGTGTTGCATGGCAGATCTTCAAAGTAGTCACTACATTTCACTAATTTAAAAATGGGGACCCCTTCATTCAAGATGCTGATTATTTCATACCACCTAGAAGCTCATAAGAATCATATTTCAAAACTGAAATCTGATTTCCTAGTATATATTTACAAAAGATGTTCCAAAAATGTGAGCTTTTGACTGGAAAGAATCTCTTGAATGTCTGAAAACTGAATTTATCAATAAACAGAGAGAGAAGAATCTCATAATTAACACACTTGAGCACGGCATTCAAACATAAGAGAATCTGCGATCGCCGGTGAACATGTTATGATTAAGAATTAGTCTTTTTATTTTTATTTTTTTTAAAGTGAGGCTACAAATGTGTTTTAAAAAAAGAAATTATAAGAAAAGGTATCATCAGTCATGTGTCAGCATAACACTCAAACATAATCCAAGCATATTGTAAGGCCAAGAAAGATAATATGTCTATACTCCTTATAACTTAATAGTATTACATTACATAATACTACATATCAAAGTATTTTTCTTCCTAGTAAATTCAAAGGTGAGTAATTCACCAAAATTCTGCCATAAAAGTAATTATACATAATTGTGTTGTGGTTGCAAATTGCAGATTTAATATTAAAAAAGACAGAAGAGAGTAGCACAGATCTAATCAAAGGGATAAGCAACCGCAAGTATTCAATTATTATTACTTTAACTTTACAGGTCTTGGTCAATTATTATTATTCTATAATAATAATACTAAGTCCCCCGGCAGGCCAACGACTTTACCTTAAGAATAAGTAATAAACAAAAAACATGTGATATAATATGTTAAAATATGCGCTGGATCTGGGCCACACGGAAATATTATCGGAATATTTGATTTTTTGATATTTAAAATATATATCAATTATAATTCCCAATAAGACTAAATATATAATAATAATATAATAAACCGTCTCCGTCTGTACCAAAGGACTAAATTGTCCTTTTAATAGATTTTCACAAATCACGATCAGAGTGAGTGAGTGATTATGAAAGTTATATGCGCTGGATATTTTTATTTATGTGTTGGATTGGACAATATTCCTCCACTTTTGTAAAAATTATTATTCCTTAAATCTTCATTGGCTTTGGGTGATGTGATACAATTTTACAAGAAAAATCAGGAAAGAATAGCAGATGACAAACGTTGGACAGACGGTGGCCGGGTCAGGGCCAAAATCGAACTTACATTGTTCGTAAATTCCAAATCGTAGATAGGAGTGCCAAGCAGAGTGTGAAAGGACATGTGTTCCCTCCCAGTGCTTATCCACTCCGCTCTACACACTTTATATCTGTCAAAGTCAGTCATCGGCGTCGACGCACCGCACCACACATAACAAATATCTCTTCTCCCTCCCTCCCTCTCTCCGTGCTTCAAGCTTTCTTCCATGGCTTCCTCTCTCCAGCTCCTTCTCTTCTTTTGCTTCGTCTTCACGGTCCGTTTCTCTGTCGCTCAGAGGCCCAGCTTGGGGTACGCTAAGGTGCTTCGCGTAAGCAAAGATGCATCGACGCTCCAGTACTGGACGCACCTGTATCAGGGCCCCGAAATGGCGCCCGTCAAGCTCATCGTCGATCTCGGCGGCCCGTTTACCTGGTTCGACTGTGGTTCCGGGCGCGTGTCTCCGACGCTCCGTCGCGTCCGCTGCGGGTCGCTCGGGTGTTCCGCCGCCAAGGCCGGCGGCTGCTTCTCTGAGGCCGAAGCTTGTAGGCTCGATACCGTCAACGCCGTCATACGGCTGGAATCGACCGGCGAGCTGGCGGAGGACATCATGGCCGTTGATCAGATGGGTCTGGGGTTGAGCCCTTTTACCGCCGTTGACCACTTCCTGTTCTCGTGCGCGCCGTCTTGGCTGGTAAACGGGCTAGCTAGTGGCGCCCAGGGCATGCTGGGGCTTGGGAGGTCCCGAATCTCACTGCCGTCTCAGCTCGCCGCCGTCGACCGGAAATTCGCCGTCTGCCTGTCTCCAGCGGCCGGCTTCATCCTCTCCAGCGATCGGCCTTTCCCATACCCGCTTACGTACACGCCCCTCGTCTCGAACCAGGTGGCCGGCAAAACCGAACCTGACTACTACATCAACGTCAGGTCCATCAAAATTATCGGCAAGAAACTGTCGCTCAACACATCCCTCTTGTCACTGGGAACGAAACTAAGCACAATCGTGCCATACACTACAATGGAGAGCTCAATATTCGAGACATTCGCCCGAGCATACACCATGGCGGCGGCCGCCATGAACCTGACGAGGATGGAGGCGGTGGCTCCGTTTGGGGCATGCTTCAGGTCAGACGGGACGGCGCCGGCCCCGGCGGTAGATCTGGTGCTGCAGAGCGAGATGGTGAAGTGGAGGATCCAGTCGATGGTGGAAGTTGGTGGCGGGGTGATGTGCTTGGGGTTCCTGGACGGTGGATCGAGCCAAAGGGGTGGAATTATTTTGGGGGGTTATCAATTGGAGGATCATTTGCTGGAGTTCAATTTGGGGACGTCGATGCTTGGGTTTAGCTCCTCGCTGCTGATGGGCCAAACTAGTTGCTCTGATTTTGGCTTGTTTTCAAGCCCCATTCAGAGAGCCTGAATCCTGATCATCTCTGGGTGAAGAAAATTTCATTTTTGGGGTCAATCTGGAGGGTAGATTAAACCTACCATCTCTGATGGTTGTACAATTTTTCTTTTTGATCTGTATCTGTATCTGTATCTGTATTTGTACCTGTACGTGCATCGATCAGAACCTCTGAACCAAAAAACACTACTAATTGGAAAATGCTATACGAATAGAAACTTTGACAACTTGATGGACAACTCTCTAATAAAATTATAAATTTATCCTTAACTTTTCCTTCCAAATTTACTACACTATTTTCTTTTCTTCTTCTTCCTCGCACTCTCACACTCTCTATTTGATCTGGATCTGTATTTGTATTTGTACCTGTACCTGCATCGATCAGAACCTCTGAACCAGAAAACACTACGGAAAATGTCATAGGAACAGAAACTTAGACAACTTGATGGACAACTCTCTAATAAAATTACAAATTTATCTTTCACTTTTCCCCCCGAATTTGCTACCCTACTTTTTCTTCTTCTTCCTCATATTCTCTCTCTCTCTCTCCACCATTATTCGCCACCGTGCCTGTTCTCACCGTCGTTGTAGTTGCCGTTGCAGTCACTTCTGCCATCTTTCACCATGGACACAGCCGCCTCTACCGCTGTTTGCCTCCAACAAATAGATGAACAAGTAAATAAGGCTGTTATGGCTGCAAACAAGGCTGCCACTGCAGTCAGAGTTGTCGCTATCAAAGCAGTTCAAGACAGGATGGATGAAAGATTTAATAAGCTAGTTAATTAGTAAATTAACTTAGTAAAAAAATTTAGTGATATTTATTGAAGGATTTTAGTAGGATGGTTGCCATAAATTTACTTAATTAATTTTTGTTATACATATTTATATAGGGAATTTTGGGTGCATCGATGGTGCGTTGACCGAGTTATTGGCATTTAGCAATTAATAAGGTAAGAGTTTAATATATTCTGTATGTAAATTATTTTTGTCTCAGTTTGCATAAGATGTTGAAAGAGTGTTTAGGTATAAGGTAGTAGATTTTTGACTGTGGGAGTCTCGAGATAGGGTCTTGGAGAAAATCACTCAAGGCCACCTAAAACTTGAGATAGGTGCAGTGGACAGGTTTGTATGCATGTTGCATTTCATATTTATCTATGATATCATACTTAATAATTTATTGCATTGCATATTATCTTTACTGAATCCTAAGACTCACTCCTTCATTCCTACTAACCACACAGATAGATTGGGGTCCGATAAGAGAAGGCGGTGTATGTCGAAGATCAACTGAATGATGAAAGTGGCAACCCATGATGGGAATGCGGGCCTAGTAACTTCTGACTATTATGTAATTATTTTGTAGTTGTGTTGAACGTCGTTTGTATTTGTCAGTTGGACTTCTTACTTTTAATGAGCTTTGTGTGAGTACGTTATGATATACTTTAATTGTCACTTATTAATCTACTTAGGAGGCATATGTCAGATTCGAGACTCGAGTGTCCTTTTACTATCTATGAGTCTTAGAACTCGAGTTCTTGATGGGCGGAGGCGGAAAAACCTAGACCTCACCTAAGGCACCCACTTTATTTTTATTCTCATGTTGTTAGGGCATAGTCGACCTTCGAAATGGGACTTATTGACGTAATTTTGAGTTACGGTGACACCCGATAGTGGGGATGGGGTGTCACACAGTTCACCACCAACGCAGTCGCCTTCACCACCATCCTTGCACAAATCATTCATACAAAACATAAAAATTTTTAGTATATTCTATAAAATATAAATATACACAAACTATATATATATTATATAAAAGATTTACATATATATAAATATACACAAATATATTTTTTAAATATAATTATAAACTAAAAATATATTATACAAAATTATTTGGACCAAATTAAATATTTTGCAACTTTTAAAAGCATAGTTTGGCTTGTTATTTTTAAAAAATTATTTTGTAATTTTCTTTCATTTTTTTAAGTTATAAAATGAAATTCAATTATAAACTATAATATTATACTATTTATTTTTAATGAAAAGATGCATTCATTCACAACACAATTATATTTCTTCTCTTTATCTTTCATAACAAAATAGAAAATTTTATATATTTTATAATTATCTTATGTATAAATAATTATATATATTTTTATGTTATTATTTATTTATATTGCTAGAATTAAAAGGTTAAAAATTATATATAAAATTATACAAAACCATAATATCACATTTTACAAAAGTCAAAACTTATATGTAAAATTATAAAAATCATAGTATTATATTTCACGTTATGCAAATAATACAAATAAATAATAACAGAAAAATATTTTTAACATATTTTAACCCAAAATATGTTATTTATTTGTGTCTCTGTTTAGTTTAAATTTTTATTTCAAAAATATGTGTATTTAATCCAAACTTATATTCAAATATGTTTTCAATAAATATACTATATATGTGTGTTAGTTTAATTTTTTAAAAATTAGAAACAAAATGATCAGTTGGTCGTTGATGTGAACGAGCGGGGAATGGCGGCAGCAAAAAAACGTCGGCGATGGCTAGAGATGGAGGCATCAGTGGAGAGAGTGTGAAGACCCAAAGAGAGAGAGAGGACCTAATGAGAGAGAAGGCCTAGAAAGAGGGAGATAGCAGACCTAAAGAGAGAGAAGGCCTAGAGAGAGAGAGAAGGAGATGGAGGCATCGACAATGGTGTTGGAGGCGAACGACGGTGGTGACCAGAAGCATTGGTGGTGCGTGACTTCAACGATTACAAGAATGAGAAGCAAGAAAGAGGGAGGGGGAGAGAGAAAAAGGGTGGGAGATAAGAAAAAGAAATGTGAAAGCGAGAAACCAACAACAAGAGCGAGAGACAGAAAGTAGGCAAGGGGCGAAGGACAAGTGGATAAGACTGAAATATATATATATATATATATAAGAGATGCTGAAAGAGAGGGGGACAGAGATTGAGGTCGAGAGTGTAGGGGACGCTACCAGAATGTTGGAGGGGATGTTGGATGACTATCGTTGTTGCAGGAAGGGACGCTGAAAATCTCAAAAATCAAAAAGATCAAGGAGGCATTGAATTTTTGGGAAGACACTGAAAGAGAGAGAAGGTGACGAAGAAGAGAGAGAGAGAGTATGAGAAAGAAGGGTTTGGATGGGTATTCAAAAATTGAGCTGCTCATTGATTTAAAACATCACCATAAATTTAATTGCCAACAAACTTATCACAATAAAATTGTTCATATAGCATTAGCCCTAATTTTAAGGTGGGTGTTCCTGCTGCATCTTATCAGGTGGTTTCGTTACCCTTGTATTGTTATATTATTGATTAGTATCTTGTGATATATAACAAAATTGGCCTGATAAGTCGTAGCTGTTTCACTTCTAATTTTATTTATTCATTGTCATTACTAAAAACAAATCGTGATACTAATTTAAGCCATCGGATGGGTAAACCCGTAAAAGGGGATTTTACCAGTTGGACCCTTCTCGAATCACTTTGGGTGGTAAAAAAAAAAAAAAAACAAAGTTTTAAAATAAAGCCATTATCCTCCCTTGAATAATAGACATATACGGTTCATCAGATGGCTGGTCATGAACATCCCTCCGCCAGTTGATTTGCCAATCTTGTTCTTGCCAATTTTGATAAAAGAACATTTGTTTATTTGAGTTGCTGACCTTACCTTACCGACTAACACGGTCAACTTCATCATACCACATAAACAATTGTCTATTAATTGCCCTTTAACATTCCAAATCTTTAATTTTGCGAACACGCCAATACCAGGCGCAGGGGAACGAACGGAATGAAATGTGACATTTCTATAAAGTGTTCCTTTTATGCAAGATATATATATCACTGTAAAAATGCATTAACATTTTTAATTTAAAAATTTTATTAGTCAAGTCAAATCATACATACGTACATACACGCTTTTAATAATTAATACGTGGAAAGAAGGGACCGTGGAAGCACCTTACTTTTCTTTTTGCGGGGTACCACCAGTACCTACCACACATGGACCCACCCCAGTGTCGCAACATCAATAAGGCATCAAAGCATATATAGGAAGATACATATTCATATAAGGGTATGTTTGATTGAAAAAAAAAAGAAAAAAAAATATTTTTTAATTTTATAGAAAATAATTTTTACTTCCTTTTAGTTGTAATTTTTTTTTTATGAAAAATGGGTTAAAATATGTTTTAATGTGTTGTACCATAAAATTTTTTAATGAAAAATATTAAGTAATCAAACATACAAGTATGAAATTTTTTTTTTATTGACGTAATATTTTTCATGAAAAATAATTCTAATTTGATTGAAAGAAGATGAAAAAGAAAGATATTTTTCAATTCCATGGAAAATAATTCTCACCTACTCTTAGTTGTAATTTTCGATAAAAAATGGGTCAAAATATGTTTTAATGTGTTGTATCTTGAAAATTTTCCATAGAAAATGTTAAGTAATGGAAAATTTTTCCTTGATACTTTTCATGAATTTTTTTTTATTAATGTGATATTTTTTACAAAAAATAGTTCTAATCAAACAAACCCCTAAAATTCAACACGTCAATTCCATGTTTTTTAATTCAATTTTCTCAACTGGTACATTTAAAGCTTCAGCTAAGCACCCACCCGGGGATCAGGCTTTTTTATTTAATTTTTATTTCATTAGAATTGTTGATAAAAATTATTTATAAATATGGAGTAATGCTTCAATCAGATTATTGTAAAATACACCAAACGCTTTTGGTAGAAAAGAAAAATCAATTATTATATTTAAAGCATTAATTCTAAAATAATAATGAACATTATAAGGAAAAATAGGTGGTAATTACAATTTGAAAAGTGTAATTTAATATGAAAACTATCGTCATTTGTCCTCATGACCACATAATTAATTGCTATGTGCAGACACGTACGGCAGTTTGGATAAGGCTAACACGTGTGTGCCCTTTTAACGTTGAACAAACTGATTGAATTGAAAGCAACATAACATTTGTCCCAACTCGTAATTATCTTATGGTAATAATAATAATCATAATCTTTTACGTACCTCCACAGATTAAGAAAGAGATATAATTAGTTAGAATCAAAGTCAAATATCCAAAGCCGACACGCTTCTGGAAAAATGCTTAGTTGTCACCACCCTTCAGATCGCCATCCTTGACTACTCTACAGCAAGCCAGACCAGCTATCTATCCTATAAATATGGCCACCGTCTCCTCCTCCATTGCCATAGCTTCCCCAATGGCTACTTCAACCCATCTCATTCTGTTCTCCGCCCTTCTTCTGGCTGCCTCCACCGCAGCCCAGACCTCTTTCCGGCCGAAGGCCCTCATCCTTCCCGTCAAGAAAGACGTTGCCACCCTCCAATACATCACCAACCTCACCCAGAGAACTCCTCCGGTGTCGGTGCCCCTAACGCTCGATCTAGGCGGCCAGTTCTTGTGGGTCGACTGCCAGAAGGGCTACACCTCCACCACCTACCGCCCCGCGTGGTGCCACTCCGCCCAGTGCTCGCTCGCAGGCTCCGACAGCTGCGTGGAGTGCTACTCTCCCCCCGGCCCCGGCTGCAACAACAACACTTGCGGCCTCCTTCCGGACAACACCGTCACCCACACCGCCACCGGTGGCGAACTCGCCTCCGATGTTGTCACCATCCAGTCCACCGATGGGAAGAACCCCGGGAGGGTTGTCTCCGTCAATCAGTTCCTCTTCGTTTGTGGATCTACATTTTTGCTAGAAGACCTGGCCGCCGGCGTCAAGGGCATGGCTGGCCTCGGAAGGACCAAAATTTCGCTTCCTATCCAGTTCGCCGCCTCTTTCAGCTTCCCCAGAAGGTTTGCCATTTGTTTAACCTCATCCACCTCGTCAAACGGCGTCGTCTTCTTCGGCGAATCGCCGTACGTTTTCCTTCCCGGCATCGACGTCTCGAAATCCCTCATGTACACTCCGCTCATCCTCAACCCAGTGAGCACAGCTTCCGCTTATTCCTCGGGCGACCCGTCGTCGGAATACTTCATCAGAGTCAAATCTATCAAAATCAGCGAGAAAACAGTACCAATAAACACATCACTCCTCACCATCGACAACAATGGCTACGGCGGAACTAAGATCAGCACTGTAAATCCTTACACAGTCCTGGAATCCTCCATCTACAACGAAGTCACTAATTTCTTCGTGAACGAACTCGCCCACGTTAAGAGGGTAGATTCAGTGGCGCCATTTGGGGCTTGCTTCGATTCGAAGAACATCAGCAGCACGAGGGTTGGACCAGGCGTTCCTGCTATCGATCTGGTGCTGCAAAATGAGGATGTTTACTGGAGGATCTTCGGAGCAAACTCGATGGTTCAGGTCAGTGAAGATGTTCTGTGTCTAGGGTTTGTTGATGGAGGATCAAACCCTAGAACTTCTATTGTGATTGGAGGCCACACCATTGAAGACAATCTTCTGCAGTTTGATGTTGCTAGATCGAGGCTGGGCTTCACCTCTTCACTCTTGTTCAGACAAACAACCTGTGCCAACTTCAACTTCACCTCCAATGTTTAATATACGTGTGTGTATATATATATATATCTATATCTATATATCTAGACATACACACATACATAGTCGCATATATACGAAATAGTATAATACTGAAATAATATACTTAATTATATGCAGTATGATCATATGATTAAATAATTGGCCATATATATATATATATATATATATATGGTGTCTTGAGGTGGCTTTCAAATTAAGTTGTATCCTTACTTTATTTCATCCAGTAATAAGATGATGTGTTTTTTTCACTTTTATGTATGCCTTCATATGCCTTTTTATCTTTACAAAATTCGTATGCATTAAACTAATGAAAAATAATATGGATGAATGGAGCATTTTTGCAATAGACCCCACGCTTATTTTTCTTTTTTCTTTTAATAATATTTATTAATCAAGATATAAATAAAAAAAAATATGATATAAAAAGTATTCTAAAAACAAGTATTTTTCTTTGTGTTTATTAAATTTATTTGAAAAGATGTAATGTGATTTCTTATCTTGAATTTTTAAATAAATTTATCTTTTTTCTTTTTTAGATAAATTATCTTGGACTTTATAAATAATTTATCTTGATGTAATTTTATCTTACTCATTTTAATAAACGCTAACTGTCTAAATAAATTAACATTAAATATTAAGAAAGCAACTTAGTTAAAAGCTTTACAAAATATGATTACTTACCCGAGATTGCAATTTAAGGATCAAGCAAAAGATTACACAACCCATCGAATCATTTGCAAAACAAAGGATAGTGAGACGAGAAGGAGCTAGCCAATATCAAGTTAAGATAACTTGCTAGGATCAACAAGAACGAAAAGATTACACAACCCATCAAATCATTTGCAAATCCATGCACACCAAGCTAATAATTAAGCATAGTCCATTCATACTGATTTCAATCTCGATTAACATTCTAGGGCTACACTTGACTAAATTCCCACAAATTAAGGAAAGTTGTAAAAAAGCTTGAATGACCCTAACAAGGGATTATATAATTAATGACCTAATTAAGTAGGTTAATTAATGCACACTCGAAGAAAGGCCGATATACAATTAATCTTTGAAGCTAATTAAAAGGAAGGGTTTAGCAATTTCATGAATGAAGGATCAATCACATTACTTTCTCAAATGGACTTGAAATGTGAATCAATGGATCATAGGGTCTTGTGAGGTTGAAATTGCCATTTGCCATTGGTGAGGTCGACGGAAATAATGGAGCAGATGGGACAATTATTGGTAGTGAGACTCGACGAGACGAGTGTGAATTTGGTCGAGAGTAAGAGTTTCTGTGATATGAATCAACTCGGTTTGGTAGGGTAATTCGACCAAATTCGACAAGGTTCAAATATTGGATTTGATCAGACTTGCTAGGACCGGACAGGATTTGGCCAAATTAATCAAGCTCAAAGAGAACCAACCAGATCTAGAGAGATTTGATATGGTCAGATCAGATCTAAGTAGATCCAAATAGCATCATCATCGTGGTCTGATCAGATTCCACGAGATCCAGCTGTGGATTTTTTATGAAATTTGTAAGAAAATTTCATAAAAACAAGAGCAAAATCTTAAACAATATTTATTGAAGAAAACTTAATTTGTTTTTAATAAAATTGAAATTCCATAAAATATACATGTACAAAATATTGTATCCTCATAATTGAGTTTGTCTTTAAGTTTGGTTAAAAGAAGTTGTTACACTCACAAAAATTATGTGAGCAATTTACAGGTTGGCACCAAGGCGCTAAGTTTGACCTCGATGCCCCATCCAACTGGCTTGATTTGAATTCCACTTTCTCTTGAATTTTCATATATTCTGCCTAATCCACAACGATCTCTTCAATTAACGTGCCGACCACCCATCTGGTGATCTTGTTACAAAGCAAGAGCATGCATTTGAGGGTAAGGTTGCAATTGAGTCAAGTCATGATGAGTTTCGTTAAAGTCAAGCTCAACTTACCAAGATAGTTTATAAGCTTGGGTTTGAGTTTGACTCGAGTTCAACTCGTCAACTTGAGCTCTGGCTAAAGCTCGAAGAGAGGAAGCTATGCGAAGAAGAATGATGTGTACAACAACGATAGAGAAGGAGGAGATCTGTGGTGAAAGAGGTGTGCAGTGGCAAGCAGTGGTGGCCGGCAATGGCCTCACGACAATCAGCTTCAAAAAGGAAGAAGGAGTGCGGCGAGAATAGGGAATGAATGTGTGAAATGACAGGCGACAATGACAAATGAAAGCCCCACAATGATCGGTTTCAGATAAGGAGCAGATGTGTGATATTGGTGAACGACATTACAAGAAAAATAGTTCTTACCGATGGAATTTAGTGACGGAATTATTCTGTCACTAATTAGTGACAGATAGCGACAGGGTACAACTCCCGTCGTTGATTTCGTCGCTAAAAAAGTTATGTCGCTAAATTTTAGCGACGTGCTTTTTAGTGACGAAAAGGTATTCGTAACTAAATTCGTCGTTAAAAAATTTAGTAACAAAATTTTTCGTCGCTAAAACACTGATTTTTTATAGTGATAGTAGTTGTCGAGATAGAACCTACAGGCTGCAACGATAGCGAGTGAGGATCGATCGTGGATTCGTTTGTCTCTTTTTCATTTCTTTTCTCTTTGGCACTTCAATCTTCAGTTCATCTAGAGTTTCATTATAATTTCTAAGTGAAGAATTTATATGGTGTGTTTAGTTAAACTTAATTTCGAAGAAAATTTAAGCAAACTTAACCACATCAATTCTATATTGAGAAACTTAATAATTTTATTAACAATTAATATGTCTCAATTGTTATATTAATTAATATAAATTGCAATTAACTTATGATATGTAAAATGTAAATTTTTTTATTCTTTCTCATATTATATATGGAAGTAATATTACATAATTTATAATAGTAGTCTTAATTGTCATGCCAGTTTATAAATTTTGTCTGTCGATACAAAAGTTGAAATGTGCATTTAATGTTGTCTATAACAGGTAGTTTTTTAAAATTTAATGTCACACTAATCAAGTAAACTATGTATAGAGTGAGATATGTAATTATTTAAGTAAGTTTTTTTTATACTCAAATAAAATATGACTTTACTCAACTATAACTTTAATTTAGTTAATTAATAATTATTAATAGAGTAAGATTTATGTTTACCCAATTAAGGAATTAATTACTCGATTAATATTTCCTCTTAATCGTCTAATGATATAAGTGTAGAGATTTGTCATTTTGATCTAGATTTATTATTTGATTAAAGGATATAGTTATTTGATTAATGCATCGCTAATTAGTCAATTAACTTTTTAGTTACTCGAGCAATACTATTCTATCATATGTTCGAGTAAAATAAGTATGTAACCAATTAACCCTTTGAATGTTTAACTTTTACTCAATTAAAAAAATAAGTTAGTCAACTTCAACACTTGTTACTCAACTATATATTTCATTACTCATTTAAATAATAATTATTTTCTATTAAACTCATACATTAGTTAATTAATATTCAAATCACAACATATATTATTATTAATATATTCTAATGGAGAAAGTATATTAAACTTTTTATATTTAATTTCTCATCATTAAAACGTTCTCAAAATCAAATTCAATAAAATTTAATAATATTAGTATAATAATTTTATATTAAATTATATATTTATAAAATTATGAATAAATTTATTAATGTATTTATAAATAAATTTCTTGGTAAGCCTATAATTGAATTTGTTTATGATTCTTTAATCAAACTAGTTTGCGAGTTAACAACCCAAATTTTATTGAGTTTTAACTCGACTCAGTTATAAATCGAGTTTTAAATCTAAACTTCAACTCAACTTATTAACTTTAATAAATAAAGTTTTATCGAGTCAAACACCAATTGCTTGTTTGTTATTGCAACTTGGATTAAATTAAGGTCCTGTTCAGTAATGTTGGAGCATTCATTTAACACACTTAAATTTTTAATAATAAAGTATAACAAATATATATTATTTATGAAAAAAATGAGTATATTTATACTCTTGGGAAGTGCCCATGAACATGTGTTCGCGTGGCGAATATATAATCACGTGCTCTTCGTTTTCTGTAATCAGTACCAATGTTTAAGAATCACGCGGGTTCATTTCTTTACCTATTAAATATATATATTATTTTCAGATTATATTTTTAAATCTATAATTGTCTTGAATATATAATAACACAATTGTTAAGATTTTAATTAATAAAAAAAAGTTATTTAAGTAAAAAAATTTAACGTTCTATGCAACAATCAATATTTGTAATCAATTACTCAGTAATAGTTATTCACTGTCACGTAACGTTAAATGTTCCATGCGTTGATGGGTCAACTATAAAAGGCGCCACCTTTGACCTATACGTATGGGAGTATGGCCCGCCACATGCATCTCCAGGCTGGTTTCCATTTTCCCATAACGTGTTCAATTCAATTCAATAATCCCTGAATCCCTGCTATAAATATGCAGATCCATACATGGAGGTTTCGCTACCAGACATTCAGTAGTGTGACAGCTCTGAAGCCATGGCTTCTTCCACTTTTCGTCACCTTTCTCACGTCTTCTTCAGCTTCATGATCATCTCCTTCTTCTTCTTCCCTGCCATCTCCTCCTTCGCCATTGCGGCCACATCTTCCAGGCCTAGAGCACTGCTTCTTCCAGTCTCCAAAGACCCGCCTACTCTCCAGTACCTCACCCATATCTCCCAAGGAACACCTCTTGTTCCACAAAAACTCACTCTCGATCTCGGCGGCAGGTTCTTGTGGGCCGACTGTGAGCATGGCCTTGCCAGCTCCAGTTACAGGGCGTCCATGTGCGACTCCGCTCTTTGCAAACTCGTCATCAATGGCGGCTGCGATCAATGCCCTAAACTGTAAAAGGGACTTTGCACCGTCAACGGTTGTCTACTCCTTCTGGACAACACCGTTACAAGCACGGCTTACGGCGGCGATCTCTCCCAGGATGTTATCTCCATCCAATCCACCGACGGCTCCAACCCGGGCATGTTTGTCTCCGTGCCTCGCTTCCCTTTCACCTGTGCTCCCACTTCCCTGTTAAAAGGCCTCGCTAATGGCGTTGCCGGAATGGCCGGGCTTGGATGGACCAACATTTCCCTTCCTCCCCAGCTCTCTGCCGCTGTCAGCTTCCCCAAAAAATTCGCAATTTGCCTGAGCTCTTCAGCCCAAGGCGGCGTGGTTTTCTTTGGGGATGGCCCCTACGTTCTTCATCCCCATATTGACGTATCCAAGTCTCTCCTCTACACCCCACTCCTCAAAAACCCTGTTAGCACGGCTTCTGCTTTTTTTGGAGAAGAGTCATCTACAGATTACTTCATTGGATTGAAGTCCATCAAGATCAATGGCCGGAAAGTTCCCCTCAACAGAACTCTTCTTTCCATCGACCAGATTAGCGGCTTTGGAGGAACCAAGATCAGCACTGTGAACCCCTACACAGTAATGGTGACTCCAGTCTACAATGCCTTCACTCAGTCCTTCATCCAACAGCTTGGCGATGTCCCAAGAGTGAAAGCAGTGCGGCCTTTCAAGCTGTGTTTCAGCTCCGAAAGAATCGGAAGCACCAGAGGCGGGCCGGCGGTGCCGGCCATTGATCTGGTATTGCAGAACAAGAGTGTGTACTGGAGGATCTTTGGAGCTAATTCAATGGTGAAAGTGAGTGAAAATACGTTGTGTCTAGGGTTCGTGAATGGAGGGGAAGACGAAAAAACTTCCATTGTGATTGGAGGGCATCAGATTGAAGACAATCTGCTGCAGTTTGATCTGGCCGCATCAAAGCTGGGCTTCAGTTCTTCTCTCCTGTTGAAGCAAACCGCCTGTGCCAACTTCAATTTCACATCTCATCCAAATTAAGAATTTTAAATCAATAGTTGTGATTTGTTTTAGAGAATTGTGACCACTCCCGTTTCTTTCCAATAAATTACTGCAAGTCCATGTATATTATCTCCACGTGGAGAAATTAATCACGTGGCTTCATTTCAAATAAAATTTTGGATTAATTAGTATAAAGATTAAATTTATTTTTCAAAAAACTTTGTGAACTATTTATATATATATATATATACTTTCTCACTTCAAAGCTGAATTTATTTGAGAAAATGTCAAATTAATGATCATTTACTGGCTAATGTCTGTTTAATTATACTCCTTTCAAAATTATTAATTCAAATATGATATGCATTATTTGAAGGTAATCACTATTTTAATTCATCTTTAACTTAATCCAAGGAGGAATAAATTAAAGATTCGCAACAAAGGTTAGGCTTCTTAGAGAGGGAATGGAATGGTGGTCCCACAAAAATCAATTGGAGATAAAATTCTCTAAGCCTAATCAATCCGTAAAATTTTAATTAATCTCTAAAGAAATCGAAAAATCAATCAATTCGTGACCAAAACAAAATCTAATTAATTTTTCAATTATGGAAGCAAAATAATCTCTCAAGAATTGAATTTTTTATTGAACTTTTTTCCTCAATAAATATGAGTTTTTATTGAATATTTAAACACATTTTTTTGATTTTTTTGTTTTTTTAATAAATATTAATTTGATGTTAAAGTATATCGTGAAAAGAAAAGAAAGAGAAAGCAGAGGAGGTTATGATGATCGCTTAAGATAACTTTATATATTTAATGTCGCTTTGTTTATTAAATGCTGTGAATTAATTTCCTGCCTTTTGATTTAGTATTCTCAAAAGAAAGCAAAATTATCATTTGCCAATTTAAAATTACTATTATATATATGATATATATATTCAATGAGGGAGGTGACACCAGCCGGCATTGACCACTATGGCCCACCACAGGCATCTCCCAGCCTGACTTTCCAATTTCTTAAGCAAAGTCAGTATAATTTAATCCAAAACCAGACACGACAATCACCCATAAAAGCTCATTCATCGATTCCATGTCTCAACCATTACAGATATACATGGCTTCTTCTACTTTTCACCATCTTCTGCTCTTCTTCTTCTTCTTCTCCACCATATCCTTCGCCGCTGCCGGCAAATCATTCCGGCCTCGAGCACTGGTTCTCCCAGTCTCTAAAGACCCATCCTCTCTGCAGTATCTCACCCATATCTCCCAAAGAACCCCTTTAGTCCCTCTGAAGCTCACTCTCGATCTCGGCGGCCAGTTCTTGTGGGTAGACTGCGAGCAAGGCTACGCCAGCTCCACTTACAGGCCGGTCCGGTGCGGCTCCGCCCTGTGCAAACTTGCCGAGTCCGGCTCCGGTGGAGACTGCGCCGAAGCTCCAAAGCCAGGGTGCAACCGCGACGCTTGCTCTCTCCTTCCGGACAACACTGTCACCGGGACGGGCACCGGGGGCGAGGTAGCCCAGGATGCTTTGTACATCCAATCCACCGACTGTGGAATCCCCGGCAAGGTTGTTTCCGTGCCTCGCTTCCCTTTCACTTGTAGTGCCACGTTCCTGTTACAAGGTCTCGCGAATGGCGTCGTTGGAATGGCCGGTCTTGGATGGACCGCCATTTCGCTTCCACCCCAGCTCTCTTCTGCTTTTAGCTTCCCCAAGAAATTCGCCGTTTGCTTGAGCTCTTCACACAAAGCTAATGGCGTGGTTTTCTTTGGAGATCTTCCCCATATTGACGTCTCCAAATCTCTTCTCTACACACCATTGATCAAAAACCCGGTTAGCACAGCTTCTTCTTATTTCGGCGATGCGCAATCTTCAGATTACTTCATCGGAGTGAAGTCCATCCAGATCAATGGAAAAAATGTTCCCCTCAAAAAAATGTCCACTTTGGTTCCATTTAAAAAAAAAAATACAAAAAATGAAAGCATAAATTCGGATTTCAATGTTTGTATATCATTAATCATTATTTTTTAATACTTATTGGATTGGGCCATTGTTATAAAATAAAATAAATATATCTTGATTAAAATAAAAAATTGAAAAAAATAAATTTAATTTGTCGCATAAAGACAGAACTTTAAATTTTTAAATTTAAGATTTAAAATTTTATCACAGAAATTTAAATATTTTAAATAATAGATTTAAAAATCGTATTAATAAATATTAATTATCCTACAATTAAAAAAATTTATACAACAATATTAACACAAATTTATGATAAAAGTAAAATAAAACTTAACATCAAATATCTAATTAGTTGCAAATTAAAACTTAAAACAAAAAATTATCTATATATTAAAAAATAATAGATAGTATTCAAATAATAAAATTTAACTCTTTTTAAATATTTCAAATTATTATTATTATCATTATTATTATTATTATATTTTAATAAATAAAAATATATAAGACAAAATAAAAATTAAAGAAAGTCGTGACCTGTTCAAGTAACCCAATTCGACCATTTCAACTACAAGGCTTTTAAAAAATTGGCCAATAATTTAATGATTAATCATTTTTTTATCAAGAACCTAGTCACTCACTTGTATACTCGGTTATTGATTCAACAGTCCAATCGACCCATCGGCCTGGTTCTTCGACACCCGTAGATGTATATATTAATTTTTAATTTAAGATTAAACTAAATCAATTCATTTTTAGTAGTAAAATTAGACCAAACCAACTAATTAATTAATTATAGTACTTGGACCGTCCAGGCCCAATCTTGACCCTTCCCTTAGGCCCAATCTCGGCCCCTTCTCATGCCTGACCTCGGCCCAATCTGATCTCTCTTTTGGACCCAATTTGGTCCAGCACCAGCATGCCACGTCATCATTGCAAACTCATTACCTCTATCGACGCCGGATAGCCAGTTTCATCACGTGCAAGTGCACATCTCATGCATGTAGAAAGACTTCTCCTCCTACTATATCAACTAGTTCTCTTCAAAGTTAAGGTATATTCTCACCCTTAACCTATTGATACACTGCTTCATCTTACTCTTTTACTCGACTGTCAGAGTACTTGCAGATGTCAGCTACCTCTTGGATGGATCTATCGCCGTAGCCCGTGCCTTGCCTCCGATCTACCCCTTTTTGGTCATGGAGGAATAATTGATGAAATCAAATCCTAAAATTTCACAGATTCATTTGATTTAACCGAATACTAATTAAAATTATTTTAACCAATAAAAATGTAAATAATTAATAGTTCAAAACTTTTGTACAAGTTAAAATAAAATATTATTTGTATTTCTTATAATTGGCATCATCTCAGTTCTAAGATGTTCATTAGGCAAAGAATATAAAGCGTTTGGAAGCCAATATCCTTGATATCTCTTAATTTGACCTCCACTTCTCTATGCAAAGTCTATATAACTCAATTCAATCCACAAGAAGGATCACACATTCAGCTATAAATATGGGTTCATCAATCCATGTCAATTTCACTCCCACACATTCCCATCAGTACTTAACCATTACACACAAATGAATTCTTCTTCTTCCTCTTCTTCTTCACCATCTCCATTAATGGCATATATAGCCACCTAATCCACTGCTTCTTCCATTCTCCAAACAGCCATCTTCGAATCCACCGTCCGGAAGCAGCTTGTTTGGGCGCCTCGCTTCCCTTTCACCTGTAGTGAGGAACTCCATTTAAAAGGTCCTGCGAAAGGCGTCGTTGGAATGTCAGGGCTTGGATGGACAGCCATTTCGCTTCCTCCCCAGTTATCTTCTGCCTTTAGCTTCCCCAAGAAATTCGCCGTTCGCTTGAGCTCTTTAACGCCATTCAATGCCTAAACTCAAGCAAAATCCTAATTGATCTCTAGAAAAAACAAAACTCAATTAATTCATAACTTAAGCAAAATTCAATTTATCTTTCAATCGAAAAAACAAATTAACCTCTAATTTATTTTTAAATTGTGAAAGTAAAGTAATCTCTAAAGAATTGAGTTTTTGAATGAATTCTTTTTTCTTATTTTTTTCTCAGTAAATACAGTTTTAGATTAAATTTTCATACAAGCAATTTTTGAATTTTCTTACTTTTTTCTCAAAATTTAATTGAATTTTAAAACACTAAATTTCTGTTCCTAATTTCAAAAATTGGAAATTATTTTGTTTATTGGCAACAACCATGACCAAAAATTACTATAAGTTACTTTACAACGACAAATCGTGTTTTATGCAATCAGAAGTACCCATCTATTGTTTCTATTATATTTTTAAATCTTTTCAAAAAATTTAAAATAGAAAACAAGCAATGAAATAATGTTATTTTTTATTTAAAAAAAAAACAGAAACTCGGCAAAACAAGCTCTAAAAATTCTTATGAACGTCAAAATAAAAATAAAATAACAATTTTTATGTAATTATATTTTTTATTTATTTTTCCTCTCAAATCATTAATTGGTGCCACTTTCTCCATTTAAGAGTGACTTTGGTATTTTTATTATTTTTAATTATTATTTTCTTGTAAATTCAATTTTTTGGTTAAAAATGTCAAGGAGATTCTAGATTACAATAAAATTAAAGTATAAAATTAATTTGAACAAATTTAATAATTTTAAGTCTTATCTCTGTGATATTATATATAAAAATAATTTATAATTATACAAATATTATTGCCGTGTCATTTGGATAACACATCATGGGGTTGGTCTTGAAACAACATCTGGACGCAGCAAAGTCAAGGGGTGGCTTTAGCAAGGAATTGGCAAGGGAGGGTGACATCTATTAATTAAACAATGGAGTGCAGGATCTATCTATAGTAATGTTATAATTTGTATTTTATTTTTTGATATTTATAAAATTATAAATGGTTTTTTTAAAAAAATAATATTATTATTATTTATTTATAAAAT
This sequence comes from Diospyros kaki, assembly GCA_036245055.1. Taxonomy (NCBI): domain Eukaryota; kingdom Viridiplantae; phylum Streptophyta; class Magnoliopsida; order Ericales; family Ebenaceae; genus Diospyros; species Diospyros kaki. The sequence goes on along the minus strand of BSEG01000016.1, from coordinate 4,676,087 downwards.
TAGTATTAGTATTATTTTAAAAAAACATTAAACCACCCTCTAAAATGATTTCCTTCTTCAAGCCCTTCCCTTGTATGGGGAGCCAGCCACTAGAGATGGCAATTGTAACCGAAACTGTAGGGAATCGAATCGAAACCGAACCAATCAACGCGGTTAAAAATTGTTTGACTGGGTAATGGTTTGGTTTGTAGAAAAATCGAACACTGTTTCAATGGGTATGGTTTGGTTATGGTTTTTTACTAAAACCAAACCAAAACCCGAACCGAAACCGAACCGTTTTGTGGGTAACCGAACCGAACCGAACCAAATATATATAATATATATATTTATATAAAATATTAGAGGGGCGGCTGGAAACCCAGCCCACCCGCAAACCCGCGACCCGCGAACCCATCCCAGCCCAGCCTGTAAACCCGCCCCAGCCCATTAACTCGCAAACCCACGCCCAACCCGCAAACCCTTCTCTTTCTCCTTCCTCTCTCGACCTCGCTCTCGCTCTACCTCTCGCTTTCTGCCTCTCGCTCTTGCGCGTCCAATCGTGCTAGCCTCTCTGCTCTTGCAGTCTCGCTCTTGCTTGCCCATTCTCTCCGTCGCTCGCCCTCACTAGTTCTCTCTTTCTTTCGCTAGGGCTCGGCCCCTCTTGCTCTCGTTCGCCCTCCTTCTCTCCATCTCTTGCTCTCGCTCATCCTCACTTGCCCTCCGACCGGACTGACCCTCGCTGCCTTTCCTCTCGCTCGACCCCTCTCGCTCTCGCCGGCCCTCGCTGCCTATCGACTCGTGCTAGGGCTCAGCCCTCACTGCCTTTCCTCTCGCTCTCTTGCTCTCAGCCCTCTCGACTCTCGCTACCACTCGCTCTTTTGCTCCGGCCCCCTCAGCTTTCACTGCTGCCTCTCGCTCTCGCTCTCTTGCTCTCGGCCCTCTCGGCTCTCGCTGCCACTCACTCTCTTGCTCTCGGCCCTCTCGGCTCTCGCCCTTTAGGTATTTTTTTTATTTTTTAACAATATTTTTTTTACTTATTTATGCTTGAATCTTGATTTGTTGTTGAAATTGTTGTCATTTTGATTTAAGTAGTTTTTTTATTTTTTAGCAATATATTTTTTACTTGTTTATGCGTGAATCTTGATTTGTTGTTGAAGTTGTTGTCATTATGATTTATTAATTTTACAATTTAATTATACAAATATTAATTTATTGATCTTAACAATTGTAGGTTTGGAGATGTGATTTTATATCCAAGAAGTTTTGTAACTTTATACAAGAATAAGATAACTTTATTAGTATTTATCTTTATTTGTTGTGAAATTATCAAAAAATTTTATGAATATTATTTGTCTTTGTTTGTTGGTGTGGATTAAACTAAAAAAACCATGGTTAAACCGAAACCGAACCGAAATCGAATGGTTTGGTTATGATTTTAAATTTTTAAAATCAAATGGGTTTTGGTTTGATTTTGATTTTAAAAATTTAAATTTAATTTGGTTTGGTTATGATTTTGACAAAAATCAAAATCGAATCAAACCATTGCCAACGCTACCAGCCACAAGACAAGACCAGTTCAGATCCAACATTTTGAAGAGCACGGATCTGACTCCTTGCCGAGAAGCAGGCATCTTTCTTTCCTAACAATGATTAAACGTAGTAACACAGCTATTACCCAATTCGGTAATAATTTATTATTTTAAATGGCAGATAAGGTCATAGTCAACCATGAAGGCGCCATCATTGACCACCTCCGCGGCCCCAACTTGAAGTCCTCTTTAATGAATGAATTCAAACCCATTTGCAGGGCAGAGGCGATGAAACTTCCATTTTTTCTGCTATAAATCCGGCTTCTTCCATGGATATATTCCAACGTTCAAAGCCATCCATAGCCCATTCCAAGATATGGCCGCTTCTACTTCTCATCGCCACCTCCTCCTTCTCTTCTCTCTTCTCTTCCTCTCCTCCGCCGCATCATTCCGGCCACGAGCACTGGTTCTCCGCATCATCAAAGATAAGTATTCTCTCCAGCACTACACCTACCTCGCGCCACGAACGCCTTTCATTGCCGTCCAAGTCACGCTCGATCTCGGAGGACAGTTCCTTTGGGTTGACTGCGACCAGGACTATAACAGCTCTTCTTTTCGGCGGGTCACTTGCGGGTCCGCCCTCTGCAAGCTGTCCGGGTCCCGCGCCTGCGGCGGCAACACCTGTGTGCTTAGTCCAGACAACACCGTCACAGGCACCGGCACCAGCGGCGATTTTGCCCAGGACTCTCTGACCATCCAGTCCACCGACGGCGCCAACCCCACCGAGCTAGTGTCGGTGCGTCGCTTCCCTTTCACCTGTGGCGCCACGTTCTTGTTGAAAGGCCTCGTCGATGGCGCCCTTGGAATGGCCGGACTTGGAAGGACCGCCATTTCGATGCCTTCCCAGTTGTCCGCCGCTTTCAGCTTCCCCAGAAAGTTCGCCGTCTGCTTGAGCCCTTCATTGCACGATAGTGGAGTTGTTTTCTTCGGCGACGGCCCCTATATTCTTCTTCCGAAGAATATTGACGTCTCGAAGCCTCTTCTCCACACCCCACTGATCAGAAACCCAGTTAGCACCGCATCTGGTTATTTTGCAGGTGAGCCATCTTCAGATTACTTCATCGGAGTGAAGTCCATCAAGATCAACGGCCAAAAAGTTTCCCTGAACCAAACCCTCCTCTCCATCAACAAGAAAACCGGCTATGGCGGAACCAAGATCAGCACCGTCAAACCCTACACAGTAATGCAGACATCAATCTACAATGCCGTCACTCAGGCCTTCATCAGACACCTTGGCGGTGTCTCAAGAGTTAAAGCTGTGGCACCACTCAAGGCGTGTTTCAGCTCCAAAGGAATCGGCAGCACCCGAGCCGGGCCAGCGGTGCCGGCCATTGATCTGGTGCTGCAGAGCGAGAGCGTGTACTGGAGGATCTTTGGAGCGAATTCCATGGTGAGAGTGAATGAAAACGTGATGTGTCTGGGGTTTGTGGATGGAGGGGAAAACCCAAGGACTTCCATTGTGATTGGAGCGCATCAGATTGAAGACAATCTTCTGCAGTTTGATCTGGCGGCATCAAAGCTCGGCTTCAGTTCTTCTCTTCTGCTCAAGGAAACTAACTGTGGCAGCTTCAACTTCACTCCCAAGCATCCCTACTAGAAATCTCTGTTTCATATGTAAAATTAAGCCCATCTGGACTAGTTCCATCTACTTTAATAACGTATCAACACCACGTGTAAGTGTTCTTGTTTGGATCATGAAATTCAAGGACTCTTGCTTCCACTTTAATTAAATAAATACACTCCCAGGTGGTCTCTCATTATTGTAATTTTATACAAAGGTACAATACATATATAGCTTTATTTATGATTTGTAAAATTAATTATGTGATATCATTCATGTACGACAGATACAGTAAATGTTTGGTGCACGTATTAATGGTTGATTTTGCACTTACCTCTCTCCATTCGTTGCTTGTATATATGTACCCCAGCGTGGGTAACTAATGTTACCTCCTTATAAAAGAAATAAAAAAAAATTACATTTACCGACCACATGATCCTTTCTAGACCACTCTCACAGCATAGAATATTCATGGAAAGAGATAGTACGTATCTAACGAGTCAGGTATATCATAATTACGTCCCTTTATTTCTGGGTTGGGTTCCTTCAAATTGAAAATGGGCCGGGTTTGGCGGATCCAATTGAAACTACAAAACAGTGAAAACAGCCCAAACCAAGAAACTGGACTGACTGCTCAGGGGAACATACTTTCATTGGGCTTGCCATCAAATTGGATCAAAATTACAACCCATTCCCACAGTTTCAAGGTCCAATAATTTATGCCCAATATACCCTATAAACAAACACAATTATACCACCACATCCATATTTATTTTTGTACAAATATTATCTACAAAAATTAAAAATATTAAGTTTCAACTGTCAAATATATTTTTTAACTTGTACATATTTAGCACGGGACACACCCCTAGTGCAAATATTAATAACTATTGGTTGTGAAGCTCCAAACGGCGTCGTTGTCCTTAGTTGGTTGGAAGGACACGTGCAGCAACCGCACGTGGCAACCATCAGCTCTCTTTAGTTGGCGCCTGATTTCGCCTATTCCTTTGCCCGATTATCTCCTACTCATCTACCATTTTTTGTTGGAATTATCAATCGTGCTTGCATGATGTGATCTCATCCATCCATCCATGCTTTATGAGGTGCAATCTCAGCCGCACTTCATCGCTTTTAACCTTGCCTCGAGATGTGAGCAAGATAGACGAAAAATATGAAAAAGGCGAAAAGAAAGAAAGAGAAGGAGATCGAGTTGTTTTTGGGTTGGGGTCTCTCGCATAGGGTTTCTTCTCTGGTTTGCTCTCTGTTTTCTCTTTCTATAAATGATTGTATAGATTATATTTTATGGTTCGATAAGGTTGCCTTTAATCTGTATTAAGTGATTCATTAATAGTTTTGTTTTTCTCGAACCATTGTTAAATCGAGGGTTTTGTGAGGGCTTATGTGGGTGTAATCTGAGTTATTCATTTCATAGTGCAGTGAGCTTTTCTCTCTCGAGCTCAATGTGGACGTAGCCTCGGTTTGAAGTGAACCACGGTAAAACTCTCGTGCCTTCTTTTGTTTTTCGTTTTTTATTTTTGGTTTTGATTTCAGTTCTGTGTATGAATGATTTGCTTTCTATATTGTCCATCGATAGTCTGTGATTGAAGATAGCAAAATCCTAAGGTATTGGTTATTGTTTCTCAACAATAACAAAAGTATTTGTTTTAATTATACAATACGTACGGAATGGTGTGACCTAACGACATAAATGAGCTTATGCATAGTAAGTACATAAACAGCGAAGCCAACAGATCTAATGCCTTCACATGTATTAGTTATATATGACATTTATATTATATTTTAATTATATGACAGATGTCAATATGGTCCGCTACCCGACTACATAAGTATACGTCTCTACGTTTGTTGGGCTTTAACATATATATAGAAGGGGGATCCAACGTCCAAGCCTAGACTGATGCATAATTAATTGGGAGATTGAATTTGAAGGGTGCCGGCTGGAAGCATAAATTGTCTTCATTTTAGAATCAGATGGATGATGGCGGCTTTATTTTATATATTTAAACATCAATCACCTTTCTTAGGAATATGATTTCTTACCTAAGAATCCTACATGCTGCCGCCCGGCTACATCGACACCTCAACTCAGCTGCTCAATACCTATTTTTTTTTAATATATATGTATATCATAGAGATGCAAGCTAAGATGTAATATATCATAAAGTTTACATCTCTCTCTCTCTCTTTCTCTGCACTCTGAAGTGAAACTTGTTTGTACAACAACGAACAAGCTCCCCATCAATCGGTCATTTATATTTTGTGAGATGAATATCATATTATTCAACAACTGTCAAACAATTTCTATCAAAACAATAATATAATAATAATAAACATAAAAACTTTTGAGGAGTGGAAATAACAAAATCATATCCCCAATCGAATCCCCAAACCAAACAGTTGATTAGCCATGAGAATGTCATATCCTAGTGAGAATAATTCAACTTTCGAAATTTCAACCTACAAATGGCCTGCACCCATTAAGAGATTCTACTAGAGAGATTGGAGGGGCAGAAGAAGAATCATTCAATTTTGAGGCTGTTCATGGGAACAAACAACCATATCTCTAGCTCCTTCAACTTCAAGTCTAATGTCTAGTGGACCCTTTTGGTGCATATGTGGCCATGGATCCAATTGGGTCTGGGGAGAGGAGATATCTATGAATTAATTAATTTAAACTTAGCCATCACTATTCACCACAAGTAGCTTTCAGCCACTCCAATCTCAAGGGGAAAAGGAAGAAGATGTGGCTATCACTTTGCCTAAATTATGGGCAATAACTAGGGGGTTTGATTTGTGGGCAGTAGTAGTTGTGGCTGAGCTAAGCCTAACTGTCTTTGGTGGAAGCAATCTCACTCAGTTCACCCAAGCCGGCTTCGCAAATTTGCATATTCTTCATCATCTTGCTTGTTGCTTCTGGACCATTCCTTTGCATCATATGTATCCCTTCTCACATCCTGGGGCCACAGCCTTGGCCACACTCGCCCATTCGGACCCATTTGCCCCTCTCTTCCTTTCTTCACGGCTATCAAACCGATTCACAAGATCTTTACTATTGGTTTTTATTTTTCATTTTAATTAAAATAGTATTTCCGATACACGAGATTTTACTTTTTTAAGAATCCAAAAAAAGATCATTTCAATACACGACCTTTTATTTATCATTTTTTAATAAAAAAAATTACATATACGACTTAAAACTCATAATCTATATATGTATTAACAAAGTTCGTCCTTAAAATGGGTTTCGATGCAAAGGCGGGTGGAAATTGGAAAGGGTGTGGTCCAACAGAGATGGCAATGGGGGTCACCTTCAACAGAGCCCTTCTCCTTATCCAATTTGAATCATTTCTTATCCTTTTGTTTTCTTTGTCATTACCTATCCTTTTCATTCCCTTATACCTTTCTCCAACTCAAAAGACTATTTCTCTTAATTACACAATTTCAATGGAATAACAAAATAAAATAAATGAGTAAAAGTTATTGATGCCATGCATGCATAACTATAAATAGGAGGGAGAAAAAATTCAGTTTATCTGAATTAATTAAATCGAATTGATCAAATTTATTAGTTTGATTCGATTAATTTTTCTCAAAAATTTAATTTTTAATTTTTGATTTGGTTCTTGGATTAGAATTAATTGAATCTATTAAATTTTAAAATGATATTATTTTGATATTTATAAAATTATATTATTTTTTTATTTTGTGTGTTTTCTATTAATTATTTTGGTTTTGTTCAATTTTTTTTACGTTTCTTGGATTTAATTGATTCAATTTGATTTATATGATTTGGATTTAGTTTTTTTAGTTATTGATTAATTCAATTTTTGAGATTAATCGGTCCATTTGAATTTGTTTTACTCTCCGATCTGATTTAATCAATTAGTGAATTTTAGGATAGTTTGTACACCCTTAAATACATGTAATTAATATATAATTGATTTCAAAATTCAATTAAAATATCTTTAATTATAAAAGCTTAATTTCTAAGTTAATAATCTTAAATGTATTTCTTCATAAACAAAACACCTATTTATTTAATAATGATTAGACTTGGCCTGGCTGCTTCCTTCAGCCACTTGGACAATAAACCCACCCACCCACCCTCTTTAGAAAACCAGACAACGGTCTCTAAAAGCTGCACATTCTTCCTTTTAACATATAAATATTTTTGTAATGTAATTAACATTACTAAAATTAACATTAAATTAATTTGAATGGAATCTTTTATGCAGATTCAAGTTCAACACCTCAAGACACGCTCCTTTTAGCCATGGTCTGACTAAGCATCCCTCCAATCATAATTAATTTATAATACTTTGTTTATAATGTCACCAACATCAAAGATGATTTATTGGCTGCCTGTCACCCTCCAATGTTGCATCACCAAACTTTAGCTACATATGGCTAATATGCATAGATTCAAAAGATTCAAATAATATTTTTGTTTAAAGCATAAACCTAGCTTGGGTCCATCCATGGTTTTCCTAATTTTGAACTATGGACCTTTCTACCATCAGCTATTAGTGTACAATAATTAAAACTTAATCATATCATGTGGTACGAAATTTTGAAAGAGTTACATTTTTTTATGTGAAATTTATGTTTATTAGGTGCATCTCCCTCTGCGAATTCAAAGTCTAGGAAAGAAATCTTTGACATGTCATGATTATTGAATTAATGTATTCAATTTATAAAGAGATTATACGTAATTAGATGGAGACTATAAGTGGGCAATTCAAATAAAACTTTGAAGTAGATGGGAAGCAATGATATGATAAAAAAATAATATTATAAATTATATATGAGGAAGGTGTCATCAATTATATAAATTATTTTTCATTAAAAAAAATATTAAGTAAAGATAATAGTACATGATTTTTTTAACTAGATAAAATGTGTTGATATATAATTTTTTAAATTATTTTTAAAAAATATTATATATAATTGATAATAAATATGATTCCTACCATTACTCTAAGACCCTGTTTGATAGTATTTAGTTAAAAAAATATTTTTTTAATTTGGATGAAAAATAAAAATTAATTCTCTTTAAATAATTTTTTTTATAAAAAAAAGATAAAACATTGTGCCATAAAATTTAATTTTATAAAAAATATAATATGTTAAATAATAAAGATAAAATTTAATTTTTTAAATATAATATTTTTTATAAAATTTTCATCTTATCAAACGAGTACTATTCAAAGGATCTATTTTTTGATGGATGGAAAATGAAAAGATATTCTTTATCCACCAAGCACAGGCGTTGGGATCGAGAGTTGATGACACGTGGCAGTGGATGCTTTGCGGTGCTGGGCCCCACCAACAGAAACGACACGCTGGGATCATCGACACCTTGCGGGCCCCGCTTCACCTGCCTTGATACGTAAATTCAACATAAATAAAATAAGAAAAAAAAGTATAATGCTAATTTCTAGTCTGTCACGTCATTGGGCTAAGATGGAATGACAATAATACCCTCGTCCAACTTATTATATATGGCGAAGGCCGGCGTCTGTGATTCCTCTCCCACGGTTGAGTCCCTCATTTCTGTGCGTGCGAGAGAGAGGAAGAGAGAGGATCAAGCTATGTTGGGCGTATTTAGCAGCTCGATTGTGTCGCCGCCGGAGGAGCTGGTGGCCGCCGGAAGCCGGACTCCATCGCCGAAGACCAAGGCGACGGCTCTGGTGAACCGCTTCCTTGACGGTAACCCCTCGGCGGTGTCCCTCCAGATCGGAGACCATGTCCACTTGGCCTATACTCACCACAACCAGTCGCCTTTACAGCCCAGGTACTGTGTTTTTTTCACTAAATGAACAATTGAAAGAAACAAAACCGAACGGAAAAAGTAAACACGTACGCGCGTAAGAAAATAAGCTGAAAACCCTCCGATCGCTCGTACGCCGGCCGATTCTTGGCTGCATGAGATCGGAAGACGCTGGTAGATCCAGTTCAACACCGCAGATCAAACTTGTTGACAGTTGACATAATTAACTAAAAGTTAATGACATCGGTGATCAGTATCACGAATCAGTTTGTGTGTTCAACAACCACTTGAAGGTGCAGTATGTGTGCTGTTTGGTAACCGAGAAAATTGGTGGAAGCACATACCTAGCCTGCTTGCTTAATTAACGGTGGATCTATTGCTTTATACCATAATTGAAGATACTGCAATTGAATTTTACAGGTTAGATCAACAAAAATCGCAGTTTAAAGATGAATATAGGAAACTCTAATTACGTCCGTACCAGCGTAACTCTAATTATTCGTTCAGGAGTTTGATGCTATCATCTCATCTACATGTTTCTTTTTTTGTTTGCAATAACTCGAATCTTTTGAGCTCTGTTTTCTTTCATTTTCCCTTTCATCTTAATTTTATTTTCTCGTTTAATTTTGCTTCTATAATTTAGAGAAATTAAAATTTTTAAAGATTTTTTATATAAAAAAAATCTCCTTAAAGAGTGATATAATAACGATATTTGTACTTGTAAAAATTATATTACTTGTAAAATACTAAAATCTCTATTTTGTTATTAGAATGCGTAACTGACGGTGCATCGTCTTAATAACGTTTTTTCCTGCTGGGCCCCTGGTTCTGATCGGTGGTGTGGGAACGCTATTTAGAATTTATGAACAGGCGGCCCCACTTTATCTTGCGTGCCTGCCACTTATTGAGTCCAAGGTCATCATCTTTCATTCGGATACTTATCTGTTAGCCTTCTTTATAAAAACATAATTTCCTTGTAAATATATTTCACACTTCTTTGTTAGATAATTTTTCATCCGGAAAAGAAAAATATTTATATAGTTTTATTAGTTTCCTTCATTATAATTAAAAGTAAACTATTAAATAAAAAATATCTGTCCCAAGAGCCCTTGGGATACCCTCCTTTACGGAAGCCCCGCTCGATCTCATAATTTTCGACAGATTTATCTGCTGTCCCAAGAGCCGTGATAGGATAGATAAATGTTCATTGTATTTATTTCGTGGGTCACCGGCTCATTGACCAAGTCATAGTTTGGGCTCCAAGTGGGCCGAAGCTTTTAACCCTATCTTCTGATCCCGTAACTGGCAAAATCACCGCCTATTTTTCCCTAGGTGCCGTCTCATTTTGGTCCCAATTCCTTTATTGTTATTACCATTGCTAACCTTTGAAATGGTTGTGATTAGCATCATATGCCGTGTCGGGTAATAGTCTTTTAATAGGTAATAACTGTTAATGAATGATGATCCCGAGATTTCGGGTATGTTCCGTGAGTTCCACACACTCTCTTTTAAGTCTTGCATAGTCTCCTCTCATATTTTGTTGGAGTTAAAAGAGGTGAAGAATTAATAAAATATTTTTTTTTTTGAATTCTAATAATTAGAACTCAGTCCACTATTTGCTTTATGTATACGACAAACTTTTTCTCTCTCTCACATGCCCACCTACTGCCAAAAACTTACAATTACTTGTACGATGGAAATGGCAGATCATTTGCAGTGAAGGATGAGATATTCTGCTTGTTTGAAGGGGCACTTGATAACTTGGGGAGCCTGAAGCAGCAGTATGGGCTAGGCAAGTCTGCAAATGAGGTAGTACTGGTCATTGAGGCTTACAAGGCCCTTCGAGACAGAGCCCCCTATCCACCCAGCCATGTTGTGGGTCACCTCGACGGCAGCTTTGCTTTCGTTGTCTTTGACAAGTCCACCTCCACCTTATTTGTGGCCACTGTGAGTAATTAATTAATATTCTCCTACCCACTAATTCCCTTATTCAAGCCTGCGTTGATTGCTTCGTTTGAACTCTGATGACAATTGGGGTTGGTGTGACTGCAGGATCAATTTGGTAAGGTTCCTCTGTATTGGGGAATCACTGCTGATGGGTACGTAGCCTTTGCCAATGATGCTGAGTTGCTTAAAGGTGCTTGTGGCAAGTCACTTGCTTCTTTCCCTCAAGGTGGGTTAGATTCGGTTAACAACATTACATGGAAAATCCTACTCTCTTCAATACTGTTTACATAATTTTTTTAAATTCATGGCACCATTCAGCTTATTTCTAATTAGTGCTTGTTTAACAAAGATTGTACTCCATTTTACACAGGATGCTTCTACTCTACAGCAGTTGGAGAGCTAAAAAGCTATGAGTACCCCAAGAACAAGGTCACCGCTGTCCCAGCACAGGAGGAGGAAATCTGGGGCGCAAAATTCATGGTGACGAATTGATCTGATCCCTTGCTCATTCAGCCTTTCTTACCCATGAACAACCTAACACAGAGAGATGCATTAGGAGCCACAAATTGTTTATATTGCTTGCTAACAGTACTATAATTGTACGACTATGGTGGACAAAATTTCAGGTGGAAGGGTCCGCAGTTCTTGCAGCCACAAAGTAGAAGATCATCCTTCTCCACAAACTTGTAACCTTGTATCTCTATCTTCAAGTGAATTAAGGGTGTCGAACGACCGTTGGTTAGATGGGACAAGTGGAAGAGCAGAAGCCTGTGTCATATTCGTCTTGCTAGCAATGCCTTTTATATTATATATATATATATAGAGTGCTGTAGGTTTGCGTGTTTTCCTTTCTTGGGTTAGGTTTCACTTTGGATAAGCTCTTTGTTGAGTTTCTTCTGTTGCTTTCTCCCTCATTGTACAGTCACGCCCTCTATCTTGGTCTAATAAAACTTTTGGATAGATATTCAATCTTTGTATTGTTCTTTTTCCACTACAGTGTTGCATATAATTTCTGCTATATTGTTGTTTTTAATATTTTTGGTATTGTCAGAAGCAGAAATAGGAAAAATTTAAAAATTTCATTGCTTATATATAATTATTGTTTTCGTAAAATCATCTTCTTCTTCTTTTGAGATGTTATATTAGTTTGCCAAACGTTTTTTTTATATAAAATAATTTTAAATCTTCGTTAAACAAGTTAATAATTAAAAAAAAGTTTTTTTTAACTCAAAACTAAACATCGAATTTTATGAACCTTTGAAAAATTTGATTATAAATAAGTATGAATAGTTAGATCTTTTATTTTTTTAATAGTAAGCATGAATAGTCACTTGATAACAATAAATAATAAAAATATACTTTTATATATCGTGCGCACAATTTGGTATTCTAAAATTTTCTATAATGAAAAAGACGAAAAAATATATTTCTAAAATAAGTAATAGTCAGATTTTTTGTTGAGTTGATAATTAAAAATATATATATTCTTGGTTCATAGACTTATCTCAATCCCATCATTCCATTCATAAACAAAGCCCATTCAAATCAATCATATCATCAAAAAAATCTTTGTATATAAGACGATTTCCTTTCTACCCATCCGTAGAATGTGATTTTATGCCTTTGCATGGGTTGTGTTAAATAATGCAACTCATACAATAGTAGAATGAGATTTTTATTCCTTATCCATCACTATCCTCATTTTTCAGTGCTGCAGAGTTTTGATTGCACTTATTTTTCAATTAAATTTTAATTTTTGTAAGATTAATTTTCATCCAAATTTTAATTTTTGTAGTGTTTCATTGCACTTATTTTTCAAAAAAATTAAGTTATCATTTTCGGTCACGGGAGGCTCCGATTTCTCTAGGGTTTCGGGTTTCCTCTACCATTCGAACCGGCTTCGTCCCCTTCCTCTTCGTCGCCATCCACCGCCGAAGTCGAGCCCCTACTTGGGCTTCGTCGCCATCCCCGACTTCTTGTGAGTAGCCATCCACCGCCGAAGAACACCATCTCCGACTTCCTGTGACTCGCCATCCACTGCCATCCATCTTCGACTTGGGCTTCGTCGCCATCTCCATAAAAGACCAGCTCTGACTTCGTTTTCGTCGCCATCTCCGCAGAAGACCATCTTCGATTTCGAGTTTCACACCACCGGCGCATCTTCATCTTCTTCCACGGTAAGGTTTCCGTCCTCATTCTGTTCTTATTTCTGTAGATCCAGCGAGCGATCTTGGTATTCGTCCACCGATCTTGGTTTTTCTCTCTGTTTCAGTGAGCGATCTTGGTCTTCGACCATCGATCTGGAGTCTTCGTCCACCGGAAGCGATCTTGTTCTCTGTTTCAGCGAGTGATCTTGGTCTCTCTTTCAGCGAGCGATCTTTGTGTTCGCCATCTCCGCCGAAGTCGACCTCCGATTCCGACTTGCAGACCGCCGTTCATCCTCGTCGCCATATTCGTCCACGGTAAGCTTTCGTCGCTATCTTCGCAATCTTGGGCAATTTTTGTTCTAAAAATTTATAATTACAAAAAACTTCTCATTTATATATAGATGTTTTGGGTTGCTTTGTGGCAATTTTTGTACTAAAAATTTATAATTACAGAAAAATTATAATTACAGACCAATTTTTGTACCATCTTGGTCTCTGTTTAGAGTTGTTTTGTCTCACATTATGCATATAATATTTTGTATAAAAATTGTGTCTCAATGAATAGGCAGTGGCGATGCCACCCATGCTATTTTTAATTTTGCTTTTTTAACTTTTAACAAAAATATATTATAGATATATGATATTTCTCTAATCACTGTATGTCACGATAAGGATTAATTTTACTATTTAGTTTGTGTAAAATTATGTGAGTTTTTGTTCACTTTTAATGGTGAAAATATTTTGTATGTGTCTTATGTAATTATATTATGTAATTTATATGTTGATTTTATTGGATTTTTATTTTATACGTGGTAGTGAGTAACATGCCTTCAACAAGGAATCGACATCGATGGCAACGACAACGTTTGGGTTTATTTTGGACGATGGTCATGCAAGCGATTGTGATGTATAATGATATTAGGCGTCGCAACCGACATCTCCCAAGGGCTCATATAAATTGGGATTCTGAACGACAAATGACCCTTTCACGAATGTTTGGAATGAGTGATAGAATTTATCATAACCTACTTAGGATGAAAATAGAGCCGTTTCATAGATTATGTGCTCGGTTACGAACATATGGATTGGTTGATAGTAGATTTGTCCTAGTTGAGGAACAAATGGCTATTTTCCTAAACATGGTCGGGTATGACGAACGTAATCGAGCTGGAAGTTTTACTTTCTTTAGATCTGGACAAACAGTGAGTTATTACTTCCATAGGGTCTTACACCCTTGTCTAAGATTGTATAGAGATGTTGTCAGTAATGCCACTGTTCACAACTAACCATACGAGAAAGAAAATGTCAAGCCTTGGTTCACATATTTTCAGGTTAGGGGTCGAAATTATTTCATTATATATTTTGTAAAGTTTGAATATTCTAAAGTATTTTTTTTTTTGTTAAAGGATGCTGTAGGGGCAATATATGGTACACATATTGCTGCGAATGTCCCCTTAGAAGAACAAGCTAGGTATCGCAATAGAAAGCAAGTGATTTTTCTTGAGCGCTTCTTTGCCTTGGGTTTCTTTTCCTCACTCAGCCAGGCTCGCCGGTGTCTCAGTGATGACCAGTGAACTGATAAATAGGACTAGAGCAGGAGTGCCAGCCACGCCCAAAGCTACCCTCCATCCATTAGGATGCAGGGTTGACAAGCCATAGTTCACGAGATTGGCGAACAGGATTCCCATCGGTACAAAGAGCTGGAAGAGAATGTTGACAGCCCCCCTGTGCTGGACCAGTGCAACCTCTGTTAAGAACAATGGAACTTCCTGCAATTCTTGAAAGCCATAGACAATTCTTTAATTTCCTCCAAAAGAAGAGAATTAGAAAACAGTAACAATTAGAGTACTCTCGAAATTAGATCGAAGTACCCTTTTTTGATTTTCCTACCTCATTGCCAAATCCTACTCCTATGCCAAAGAGAATCCTGCCAATGATCAGCATCCAATGGTGTTTGGCTGCAGCACTCAGGGCAGCCCCTGTCAGGAAGAATGTCGATGCAATCAGAATTGTGGGCTTTCGACCAAGCGCGCTACACGCTTTTGAGGCGCCAAAGATTGCAACAAGAGCAGCAAGATACAAGGAAGAAGTGAAGAGCTGGAGCAGCTGATCATCGTATTTGCAGTAGTTGTCCTCCTTGGCATGAAGCTTCTTTTCATGAACTCGTGGGAAGAATTTGATCAAGAAGTCATCCATGGAAGTAACACCGCCTAAAGCCAACTCAAAATCACGAAGTTTAAAAACGGATACTGAATCTGAAAGGGTATTGATTTGCTAGCTGCATTTTGTTGATCAAGAAAACTCACCAGGAACGCCAATGTCATAACCAAACATTAGGCCTCCAAAGGTGGCAAAAATCCAGCATGAAACCACATAAATAGTTACTTTTGAGTTGAATGTTGTATCTCTACTAACCATCTTTACTTTTACAAGATGTAGAATTCAATTTACAAAACCAAATATATATATATATATAGACACACGAACACAAAAGAAGAATGCTTGCTTCACTTTTTAACTCTGGAAGAAATTGAAGTGAAATTTTAAGGAGAGGATAAGGAGAAGCTATTATTAGTTTTATAGAAAAACTCATACTAAGTTAGGGATGCCTTGAACTGGTGGAACTTGTGAAACATATATTTAAGATATATTTGTGGGTAAGACGGGCTTGATACTTGTAAAATTACATAGTATTATTCTTTTAATTGTCACGACCCTAGGATACGGGAAGGATAATTATGTAATTGGGGGCTGCTTATTGTTGTGGGTTGGTTAAAAGCATTTGATTGTTGCTCTGTTGTTGTGAATTAGTTAGAGACATTGGCGGTTGCCCTATTTGTTGAGCTTTCAGTTACTATATCTGAAGAACAACTAGGAACACCTATAAAGGGGTTAGCTGTAAGAAGATGGGAACGAAGAAATGAAAGATGGAATCTTTTCCCTTAACTTCTCTAATAGCTCTCTCTTTTTCTGTTCTTTCTGTAATTCTTCTCCAATTCTTGCTGTAATTTCTCCTCTTTCAGTCTAATTTCCCCTCAACTTTTTCCAAATTTCCTATTCAAACCCTAGGATTGTGTCAGGGGGTATGGCAAGTTCGACCAATGCTGGAGATTTTTTTCTTGTTATTTTAGTATAATTATAATATATGAAAATATAATTTAATAATTATATATATAATTGTAAGAACATATGAACATATAATTATATATTAGAATATATGCTTGCTTACGTATGAAAATATAATTATATAAATATACACTTATTTATAATTATTGAGCAAATGGGCAATTTGGTCATTCGTCACTAATTTAAATACCAAACATAGTATAGTTATAAACTCAAGTAATACATCATTTACAAAATAAGGGATAGCATTATTTACACCCATCATTATTTTATCCCGTCATTATTTTATCTGGATACCAAATGGGCCGTAAGTGATCTCCCATTAAACTCTGGGCAAATTAAAGAAATATTAAGAACCCTATATGTTCATTAATCAGACAGTAAGACGTACCACTGAAATTAAGTTTTGTGTATCAATGGGCTGGGTATCTTCACATAAATCAATAGATAGTGGAATCCATAAAACTTGTAGACCTCCTTAATTGCTATTAATACCATAGTTACCTAATATGCCCCACCGCATTCCAATACGCGTGCATTGGAATGCGGTGCGTTTGCGTCTTGGAACGCTTGGGGACGCTTCCCAGTTCTCCGGTAATAAAGACCCGGGTCCCTGCTACCATCTTTTTCCTTTCTCCCTGCAATAGCTCTTCCTTTCTCTCTACAACAGCTCATGGTTTTTGTCAAGAAGGGGAAGCAGCGACGAGGATCAAATCTGTATAAGTTCTAAAGAGAGGTTGCAGCAAGTTCCCCATCGTTCGAGCTTCTCATCTCCAAATAAAGGTGACTACGGAATATGGATGACGATGGACAACAAATCTTCGAAACTTCTTCAACGATGGAGTACTTCAAGTTGCAGAAGATGAAGATGAGGTTCCTTCTTCCACTGTGAGGCTTCAAGTTGTAGTAGCTGGTGGAGACCAGCTGGTGGGTTTGCTCTACAGAGAGGCACAACCACCTCTTGTGAGTTGTGCTTCACTTTTTGGCTGAAGTTTTTATTGGGACCCCACATCCCATAAATCCCATTGTATTTTCTAGAAATACATATGGAAAAAATCTCATTACATATTAAAATAACGTTAAATATAAAATTTATAAATTAAATAAAAAAATAAAATTTATTCTGTAAAATAATATCAAATATAAAATTTCTAAATTACTAGCCTTAGTTACATTAAAAACATAAATTTATTTCATTAAGCTATATCAGTTATGTGAGTTATGGATTAATTTATTAGTTATGTCACATAAATTTATTTATTAGTTCCTATTTCCTAATTTATATGGTAAAAAAATTTAAGATTTTTTTTTAAAAATTTATATATTCATCGGCGTTCCACTTTGGCACACCAAAGCATACCATGACCCCAAGTGGCGAACCGAACCTACCTCCACGTAACCGCGTCCTGGGAAAGTGGCGTACCACGTCCCCGTACCTTATTCCACGTACCAAGCGTTCCACGAATTAGGTAACTATGATTAATACCATATTCACAAAATTTGTAATCTTCTCACACAATAAATTGCATTAGGGAATCTCTATACCACTATAAGTTTGGGGTGGCACATGGATAGAACCTACATGTAACAATTTTCTATGAGGTATCTGAGAAGAAAATTCCATTTTAGTCCACTGTTTGCACTATATATACAATGTGCTTGTTGTCCCCTTAGATTCAACGGATGGGGCATCTATCCATGAACTTAGCCTACTTTTTCTTACATAGAAGGTGAAAAAAAGAATTCATTAGCAACAAGGTCCAACTGCCGATGATGTCCCTCCTTTTGTAACTCCTCTATCTCCAGCCACAGGCTAGCTATTCTTGAAGAGTGACCATTTTGGACAATAGAAGTAGGGCACTAAGTTAAAGGGTAACTAGTTGCATCTACGATGAACTGACATTGGGCTGTTGGCAATTTTTTAAAATGAGGATGCTTCACAAGACTCAAGAAGACAACAATTCTACAAATATGGAACCATTGTTAAGGGTCAAAGGACTATTGCCTTAATAGACCACAGATCTCTACCTTTTCAGACAAAGATACTTGATTTCCATAAGTTGTTGCATCCTAAAAGCTGTATAGGTTTCCTAATCTAGGTTTAGAATCTTTCTTAATTCAGTTTTAGCAATTTCCTAATCTAAAGAGGAAGTTTGTGTATAAATTAGATTCACCCGTGAGAGGGAAATAAGATTGAAGAGAAGCATTTTTTTCCCGGTCCTTCTTGACAATCCACAAAGGTGATATCTCTATAAGCCTTAAAAGTTGTGCCACATTTGCAGAATTTGTTGTCTTCTTGCATCCAATGAAATATTCTCACTTTAGAAAGTTGTTGAAACCACATCTTAGTTCGTTACAGGTGCAACTAGTTACTCTTTAAGTCAGTGGTCTACCTTTTTTTGGTCCAAAATGGACACTCTTCAGGAATAACTAGTTGATTGTGCCTAAATCCAACCTATGGTTGGAGATAATGGAGAAGGTACAAAAGGAGGGGCATATTAGGCATGATGAAAATTTATGTAACATTTTAAATAAAAATTAATAAATTACTAAAAGATTTAAATTTGATGTTATGTGATGAAATTATAACTTGACAATGTACGAGCGGTGTTACATTACACATACGCGGTCTAATTAATTTCTTTCTTTTTTTTTTATTTATTTCTCAGTGCTTCCACTACTTCAAGTTTAGTCGGAAAAGCCGCAACGCACTAAGAAAGGGTGGTATCCTCACTTACAAAAGGAGTCAAAATGCAAAGTCCAGATCTTTTCTTAAGAGTTGTGAAGGCGAGTGGGTGTCTTCGCAGAGTTCAGAGAGTTCGATAAACCGACTAGTTTCTGTCGCCAAGCACTCAGCCACTGTATTACTCGCAGCAGAGACTCTAGGTTTGGTTTCTACGTCAATATTTGGCTTGTGTGTCTCGGCAATTGTTTTTGATTAGTGTATTCGCCGTTGTTTAATTCAGTTATAGAGGCTCTTCTTCGGTTTCTAGGGTTTTGATTGTTAAGCAAGATCAAACCAAGGTAAACCTATCTATGTGGATTCTTGATTCTTGATTCTTTCTCTGTGTGTACATGCAAGTATACGTGTATTTATGGATTTATATGTTTGGAAATGTGGCTATATGTGCATAAGCACATATGGAAACTTGGGGTTTTGATTTATATGTGTTGATTATTGGTAAGGATAGGCCTTTAAGAGGCTGTGATCGTTGTGTTTCGGAGAACATATATGCAATGCATTCTGTTTGTGTGGATGTATCGATAGATATATAGGGAAAGGCATAAACATAGTCTTTGGCTAGTAAAGGAGAACTAGAAGTTTTTTTCCCCAAAATTTGTTTGTTTGTTTTTTTATTTTTCTTTCTGGTTCTTGGTTGGTTAATTGAGTCTGAGGCAATCTGAGCTACTTTTCTGCTGATGAACATGAATGGGTGTGAAAGAATATTGTCTCCTTCACACATCATGCATGGGCTCACCCCTTGTTATTGGAATTATGACTTATTTGTGTTGACTATATCTAAGAAGCTTTAAAATCAAAATTTCTGTTTGCTTGCCTCCACAAATACAAAATGATCAATGAGTCGAGTGTCTTTGCTAAAATCTATTGATAGTGGGAATCTATAAAACTGATAGGCCTCTGTCACGGCTTGGTCCGTGACAAGCTGAATTCCGGTTCGGGATAAGAAAAGTATTGAGGGAGAGATAGAAGAATTCCGTTGGAGAGAGAGAGAGAAGAGAAAGTGGGAGAACGAGAGATGAGAAGAAAGTTCTGATTAATTTTCCATCGATGCCTTCCTTACACGCATGGGTGATGATATATACTGGCTGGGTGTTTTGTACGCCCATTGCAGCATATCTTTTCTACTCAGGCGGTTACAACAACCCTTTTTGTCCTATTCTCCACACTAGCACATGGCCTAAACTAACTCTTAACAGAATTGGCAGGAATAACAGCAAGTAATAAAAAGAAAGAAAACAGAAATGCCTAGCTGGCTCATCTCGTGACAATTCTCCCCCCTTAACCGATTTCTTGTCCTCAAGAAATTTAAAGCAAGCTGGCTGCTCTAGGGAATTTCTTGAGTAGATCCGGTAGATATTCCCAGGAGTTACCTTCTGCTGGCCTCTCCTTCCATTTGATTAACACTTGAATGAGTGGTACTCCTTGGTGGTGAATAACTCTCTTGTCCAATACAGCTTCCGGTTCCTCCAACATAATTTCTTCCCTTGGCAGTAGGGGAAGTGTAGAGCTCACTCGTTCTGTACCCGTCGCTTTCTTCAAGAGGGAGACATGAAAAACGGGATGGATGTGTGAATCTTCAGGCAATTGTAGCCGATAGGCCACCTTCCCCACTCTGGCCAGAATAGTGAATGGCCCATAGTATCGAGGGCTGAGCTTGGTCACTTGCCCCCGTGTGATGGATTTCAAGTGAGCATGCTTTAGCTTCAAATAGACCTTCTCTCCAACAGAGAATTCTCTCTCACTCCTTCTACGATCAGCCACTTGCTTCATCCTATTTTGTGCTGCCGCCAGCTCTTGTTTTAGCTGCCTTAGTACTTCCCTTCTCCTTTGCAAATATTCCTCAACCGCGGCAGCAGTGGTGTGCTCGCCCATAGCTGGTAGTAGGGGTGGTTTGTATCCAAAAAGGGCTTCGAATGGCGATGTTTTGAGGGAAGAATGATGGTTAGAGTTATGCCACCATTGTGCTAAGGCTAGCCACCGATGCCACTCCTTAGGTTGTAGGATACACATGCACCTTAAGTATGCTTCCAAACTCTGGTTTACCCTCTCGGTTTGCCCATCGGATTGAGGGTGATAAGCTGTAGATAGACCCAATTTTATTCCCATAGCCTTCATTAACTCCTGCCATAGAAGGCTTGTAAAGATCTTGTCGCGGTCTGAAATTATGGTCTTGGGGACTCCATGTAGTGCCACCACCCGATCTAAGAAAATCCTGGCCACCTCCTTGGCCGTGTAAGGATGGGCTAAGCCTATAAAATGGGAAAACTTGGTTAATCTATCCACGACGACCAGAATGCTGTCCCTGCCTTCCGACCTGGGCAGTCCCTCCACAAAATCCATTGAGATGCTTGACCAGGCTTGCTCCGGTATGGGAAGCGGTTGTAGCAGTCCCGGGTAGGCCACATTTTCAGACTTGCACCTCTTACAAGTGTCGCAGGCTATGACAAAATCCTTCACTTCAGTTTTTAGCTTAGGCCAGTAAAAGAGTTGCTTAACTCGTAGGTAGGTGTTCTGAATTCCAGAGTGTCCTCCTAAAGGGGATTCATGCAGTGCTTGTAGAATTTTTGTCTTGAGACCAGCACTATTGCCAATTACTATTTTGCCTTGATACCTTAGTAATCCATCCACTAAGGTGTATCCTTCTGGTTCCTGGGAACCGACTGCCACCCTCTCTAAAACTTCCGTTATCTTGGCATCCCCTTCATAGCTGCTTACCACCTCTTTGCACCAATCTGGAATGATGGTGGTCATGGCTGCATTGCTTCCTTCCTCATGGCACCTCGAAAGCGCGTCAGCAGCCTTGTTCTCTTTTCCCTTCTTGTATTGAATTGAATAGTCCAAACCCATTAATTTCGCCATCCCTTTCTTTTGTAGCTGGGTTTGGAGCTTCTGTTGTAATAGAAACTTCAAGCTTTCGTGATCAGTTTTGATCACAAATCTGCCACCCTCCAAGTAATGCCTCCACCGGTCTACTGCCATTAACACTGCCAAAAATTCTTTTTCATATATGCTGAGCCCTTGATGCTTAGGGCTTAAAACCTGACTCAAGAAAGCCAATGGTCTCCCCTCCTGCACCAGCACGGCCCCAATTCCACTTCCACTAGCATCCGTCTCTAGCATAAAAGATTTTGTAAAATCTGGCAGTCCCAAAACGGGAACCCTGCTCATAGCTTCCTTCAGCCTTTGAAAAGCTTCCTCAGCCTTGGTATCCCAACTGAAACCTCCCTTCTTTAATAATTCAGTTAAGGGCTTGCTGATTCTTCCATAATTTTGCACAAATCGGCGGTAATAACCGGTTAACCCTAGAAATCCCCTTAGGGCCCTAACCGAGGCAGGCCTTGGCCAATTCATCATTGCTTCTATCTTCCTTGGATCGGTGCTAACCCCTCCTCTTGATATAATATGTCCCAAATACTCTATTTGTCCTTGACCGAATGCACATTTAGATTTCTTAATGAAAAGTTGGTTAAATCGGAGGATATCAAGGGTGACCCTAAGATGGTTTAAGTGTTGCTCAAAGGTGGGACTATAAACAAGTATATCATCAAAGAATACAAGTATAAATTTTCGTAAATGTGGCTCAAAAATTCTGTTCATGAGTGATTGGAAAGTAGCTGGGGCGTTGGTAAGCCCAAATGGCATTACCAAGAATTCAAAGTGCCCGTGATGAGTCCTAAAGGCTGTTTTATGGATATCTTCGGGATTCATTCTAATTTGGTGATATCCCGAACGCAAATCTAGTTTAGAAAAATATTGGGCAGAATGCAATTCATCCATTAGATCCTCTATCAAAGGTATAGGGAATTTATCTTTGATGGTCATGGCATTAAGTTGGCGGTAATCTACACAAAATCGCCATGTCCCATCTTTTTTTTTAACCAAAAGAACGGGTGAGGCAAACGGACTTTGGCTGGGTCGAATTATGGCTTGTTGAAGCATATCCCTAACCATCTTTTCTATCTCATTTTTCTGGATTGGAGGGTACCGGTATGATCGACTGTTGATAGGTTCGGAGTTGGGTTTGAGATGAATAGAATGGTCAAATGACCGAGTTGGGGGTAAGGTTTTGGGTTCAGAAAAGATATCCTCATAATCTAACAACAGTTCATTAAGAGTTTCTAGGCAATGTACCTGGTCAGGACCTCCGGGTGGTGTGCTGACAGTCATTCCGATCTCAGCCTGAACCTCTGCTCCTCCTTCTATAGCCATTATTGAAAAGAATTGAGCCAGCTGATTCCATCTCCCCTTGAACACCTTTTGTAGCCTCTTTCCTGAAATCATCTTACAGGTTCCAACTTCCTTGTCACCTGACAAAGTCATCCTTCTTCCCTCCTTTTCAAACGACACTTCCATTTTGTTGAAATCGAAGCTGATGGGGCTGACCCCCTTCATCCAATCCACTCCAAGAACTACATCACAACTCCCTAGCTGCAATAGTCTTAGGTCCGCCTCAAACTCTTCTCCTTGCATTTGCCAGCAAAAACCGTTACACGATGATCTGCTCAAAATCTTCTGACCGTTGGCTACTGTTACACTTAGAGGAAGTGTACCAGCTAGCTTGCAGTTCAACCTTCGAGCCGTTCCTTCATCAAGGAAGCTGTGGGTGCTTCCACTATCGATCAGGATCATGAGGCTATCTCCCTTGGCTTGTCCCTCCACTTTGATGATTTTGTTATTAGCCATTCCCTTCAGAGCGTGTATGGAGATTTCTCCATTATCTTCATCTTCACAATCTCTATCTTCTGCCTCCCCTTCTTCCTGTGTATCATTACCTTCTAATAGTAGTATTTGGCGCTTACATTGATGCCCAACGTGGTACTTATCCCCGCAACGGAAGCAGAGGCCAGCGATTCTCCTTTGTTCCCTCAATTGATCTCCGTATGGCAGTGAGCCCGTACCCATACCGCCTCTACTTCCACCGCTTACCCGGACTGGTTCTCTAGTATAACCCCTTCCTCCCGGGCTAGAGACTCCCAAGGTCACCCCTCTTGCTTGTTGTTTCTGTTTTTTAAGTAATGCCTCCACTGCTAGCTCCTGTAAACGAGCATTTTCTGCTGCTTGCTCCACCGTCTGGGGCCTTAATACCTTGACCATCGGCCTCAACTCCTCGTTAAGTCCACTCAGGTAGCTGGACACAAAATATGTCTCGGATAGGTGGGGATTATGCTGAAGCATGAGTGACCTCAGCTCTTCAAAACGCACCTGATAAGTCTCCACGCTACCTGTTTGTTTGAGCTTGTTGAATTCCTCTATGACATCCACCATGCTTCTTTCTCCAAACCTTTCGCACACTTTTTCCGAAAATTCGTCCCAAGTGCAACCCCTTCTTCGCCTGATGCACCCTTGATACCAGGCGTCAACCACCTCATTAAAATAAGCGGATGCCAGCGACACCCTCTGCTCTTCTGGAATGTTGTACCAGTCGAACATCCTCTCACATTTTCGTAACCACCATCGGGGATTAACCCCATCGAATGTGGGAATGTCCATCCGAGGCATGGGAAAGCCTGGTTGGTGGATAAAATTCTGTCCATTCCTCCTCTCATGATTCAATCCTTCAAACTCGTCCTCTGGTTCCGCTTCTAATTCCACTGCACCATGACCACCAACTCCCCGATTTCCTTGAAGGATTGGTTCCGTTCTCTCTCTAGGAGGGAATTCAGGAGACAAGCTCACCCGATTCTGGCGACCGAACATCAGCATAAACTGCTGCATTTGGGCAGCCAGGTCCTCTCGTACCCGCATTATGGAGCCTTCGAGCCTCCGCTCTAGTCCTTCTATGGAATTTTCCACCCTTCGGTCCATTGTCGCAACCGCTTCGTGGCTTCGATTAGCTCCCAACTCCAGCTGCTCTATCCGATGGTGGGTGTCGGATATAGTCGAGTTGAACTGTTGCACTTGCGCCTCCAATGCCTTCATCCGGGTTCCTTCTGCCATTGCTTTTCTAGCTCGGCCGAGGATGTTGCTCTGATACCAATTTGTCACGGCTTGGTCCGTGACAAGCTGAATTCCGGTTCGGGATAAGAAAAGTATTGAGGGAGAGATAGAAGAATTCCGTTGGAGAGAGAGAGAGAAGAGAAAGTGGGAGAACGAGAGATGAGAAGAAAGTTCTGATTAATTTTCCATCGATGCCTTCCTTACACGCATGGGTGATGATATATACTGGCTGGGTGTTTTGTACGCCCATTGCAGCATATCTTTTCTACTCAGGCGGTTACAACAACCCTTTTTGTCCTATTCTCCACACTAGCACATGGCCTAAACTAACTCTTAACAGAATTGGCAGGAATAACAGCAAGTAATAAAAAGAAAGAAAACAGAAATGCCTAGCTGGCTCATCTCGTGACAGCCTCCTTAGTTGCTGTACCATCTTCACAAAATTTTTAATTTTCTCACACATGATAAATTGCATTAGACGATCTCTATTCTGCTATAAAGTTGGAGTGGCACATAGATAGAACCTACCTATAATGATTTTGCATGAGGTTTTAAACAGGGCCGGTCTTGAGATTTTAGGGCCCTAAGCGAAACTATATGTAGGGCCCTTTACATTTAAAAATAAAATTACATGTAACGAATACAAATAAAAAAATTTTACTATATAAAAACATTTAAAGTTACCACAATAATAGTTTAAAATTCATAATATTTAACTTTAAATTTACTCTTCTAGCATTTTTAGATGAAAAATCAACAAATATTTTCTGGTAGACATAATAAATCAATTTAAATACGAAAATCAATACAATATCAAATTTAAATGTAATTGAGAAACAATAGAACCTAGTTTGATTTGATATTTGAATTGAAATTTGCAAAACAAATTAATAGAAGAGCACAATCGTGAAAAATAGAAGAAATTAATTGCACTTTCCAGAATTTCCCATCGCCCACAAAACAACCCTAGACGCACCACTACCAAAATTTTTGAGAACTTAGTGTTTTTGTTTCCTCGTTAAAAATAATTTTTGATGTCCCCCCTTTTCTCCCTTTTTAAGTGTAAAATTTAGAACTAGAAGAAAGAAAAACCAAACAGAATCTTCAAGCCCGAATAGTGGACTGAAGAATAGTATATACCTAAACAGAACAGTGGTCTTCCGCTAACGATGACTGGCGAGCAGCGACAATCGGCTGGCTAGAGACAACGAAGAGGGGAGTATGTGAGAGGGAGATAAAGGCAATAGGGGGTTTGGACTTTGGAGATTTGGGAATTTGGTCAAGGGAAAGAGGCGGGACATCTCCTGCCACTATTTTTTATTTTTTCTTTGTTGAAACATTTTGTTGAATAAAAAATAAAATAATTTATGAAAATAATTTTAATAATTATTTGATTGATAAAAATAAAATAATTTAAGATTATGATAACTGATAAAATAATTTAAATTATGACAATTATTAATAATTTAAATATTAATTTATGAACCTCCCTAAAATTATCAAAAAAATTAAAAGTAATTGGATGAATGGGGGGCCCTAGGCAGCTGCCTAGACAGCCTATGCCCAGGGCCAGCCCTAGTCTTAAAAGAAAATATGATTTTCGCGCATTGTTTGCGTTATATATACACTGTACTTGTCCCCTCAGATACAATGGATGAAGGTGAAAAATAGCATCCTTTTTCTTGCGTTGAAGGTGAAAAATAAGAGTACCTTAGCAGCAAGAAGGTCTATCATGCCTAATATGCCCTTCCTTTTGTACCTTCTCCATTATCTCCAACCATAGGTTGGATTTAGGCACAATCAACTAGTTATTTGTGAAGAGTGTCCATTTTGGACCAAAAAAAAAAAAAGGTAGACCACTGACTTAAAGAGTAACTAGTTGCACCTGTAATGAACTGAGATTTGGTTTCAGCAACTTTCTAAAGTGAGAATATTTCATTGGATGCAAGAAGACAACAAATTCTGCAAATGTGGCATGGCTTTTAAGGCTTATAGAGATATCACCTTTGTGGATTGTCAAGAAGGACTGGGAAAAAAATGCTTCTCTTCAATCTTATTTCCCTCTCACGGGTGAATCTGATTTATACACAAACTTCCTCTTTAGATTAGGAAGTTGCTAAAACTGAATTAAGAAAGATTCTAAACCTAGATTAGGAAACCTATACAACTTTTAGGATGCAACAATTTTTGGAAATATACAGCCATAAAAGTATCAATCTAGATCTAGAAGATACACTGTTTATTTAGGAAATACATATAATCATTACCATCAATCAACACTGATTTGATCTCGTCCAAGAATAGAGACAAGATCTGATCCTTCATCGCTGACATGACAGGATTTATTGTTTCAGACAAAGATACTTGGTTTCATTATCGGACAATTTTATTGAGGCTAGTTGACCATCTACATTACCTGTCAATTAGAGACTAACAGCAGGGCAAAGATAATCAATTGTTCATTCACAAGATGTTGGCAAATATTTGTAGTTTTAATGTCTATGTTTGAAGATGATTTTCACACTAACAATACTGTCATGACCCTAGGGTAGCAGAGAATTAGGGCCAATTTTTGGAAGAAGTAGGGCAGAATTTGAGAAAGAGGGGGGAAACAGAAAGAGGCAGAAGAAACATGGAGATCAAGAGAGAGAATCAGAAGGGAGAAAGAAAGGAAGAGAAGCTGAGGGGGAGAAGAGACAGGTCCGAGAAGGAGAGAGAAAAAATAGATGTTTCAATTGATATTTTTTGGATGTCCAACTACAACAGCCCTAGTAGTTTTATATAGCTACTTCAACAGCTTAACAGAAAATACAATAGCTTAACAGAAGTAAAATAACTACTCTTAACAACTCAACAAAATTAACTACTCCTCCTAAGGAATAATTTGCTACACTCAACCCTATCGTAATCTCTTATACATTCTCGTGTCCTGACAAATATGTTATAATTGAGAGTATTGTCGGTCTAAGAATTCACCCAATAAACTAACAAATTTGACCACTCTCTTATGTACTCTCTTCACCGATTCAAATATACAACAAAAACAAAAATTAAAGAAATTGACAAAGGAGAGAGTTAGAGCAATCAAACCACACAATACACCAAGATTTATCCTGGTTCGAACTGGTTAAAACCAATCCTAGATCCAGCCTTCACAGAGAGAGCAATCCACTATAATCTTGATGAAACCAGTACATAGAAATCACTCGCACACCCCCACAATCCTCACTGAAAAATCAAGAACCCTCATTGTAAGATTATAAAGATGTCTCTTATATCTTTTCTCTAGCAATACAGCTCTCGCAATCAATGAGCATGATCAGTATATCAGGCTCTTGACAAACTACCCCACGCCTCTTTAATGCCTTTTTTTTTTCTAAACATAGGAGGCATGAGTTACAATAAGAGAATATCTAGACAAATGTCCTATCTACCCCACTTATATTTACATGCAATTAGCCTTTTATTTCCTAATTTGCCACTGCCGCATATTAGCCTAATATAACCAAGTCCTAGAATTTCCAGCCACTCAATGCAAAACTTGAATAACAAAATACATTATACTTTTAATTGTAACTAGTTGCATATATGATGAACTGAAATTGAGGCGTCGACAATTTTCTAAAGTCGGGATACTTTGTTGGATGCAAGAAGACAACAAATTCTTCAAATATGGAACAGTTCTGCAAATATCTTTGGTACTGCAGAATTTGTTGCATTGTTCGTCCAACAAAATATTCTCACTTAAAAATTGCTGACAACACAATGTCATAGGTGCAACTACCTACCATAAAAGGTCTAAAATGCCTTTTTAATGTGAAAGCCACCTTCTGGCATGGACATGATGACAACAAATATTTCTGAACAATCCACGAACACACAATTCACTATCTTTGTCCCTCTATAAGTCTCTGATTGAACGGTGGTGCTGATGGTCAGATAGCCTCCATAAAATTGTTTGATGATGCAATCAAGTATCCTTGTCTGAAAAGGTAAAGATCTGTGATCTATTAAGGTAATAGTCCTTTGACCCTTAACAACGGTTCCATATTTGTAGAATTGTTGTCTTCTTGAGTCTTGTGAAGCATCCTCATTTTAAAAGATTGCCAACAGCCCAATGTCAGTTCATCATAGATGCAACTAGTTACCCTTTAACTTAGTGGTCTACTTCTATTGTCCAAAATGGTCACTCTTCAAGAATAGCTAGCCTTTGGTTGGAGATAGAGGAGTTACAAAAGGGGGGACATCATCGGCAGTTGGACCTTGTTGCTAATGAATTCTTTTTTTCACCTTCTATGTAAGAAAAAGTAGGCTAAGTTCATGGATAGATGCTCCATCCGTTGAATCTAAGGCGACAACAAGCACATTGTATATATAGTGCAAACAGTGGACTAAAATGGAATTTTCTTCTCAGATACCTCATAGAAAATTGTTACATGTAGGTTCTATCCATGTGCCACCCCAAACTTATAGTGGTATAGAGACTCTCTAATGCAATTTATTGTGTGAGAAGATTACAAATTTTGTGAATATGGTATTAAGCGCAATTAAGGAGGTCTACAAGTTTTATGGATTCCACTATCTATTGATTTATGTGAAGATACCCAGCCCATTGATACACAAAACTTAATTTCAGTGGTACGTCTTACTATCTGATTAATGAACATATAGGGTTCTTAATATTTCTTTAATTTGCCCAGAGTTTAGTGGGAGATCACTTACGACCCATTTGGTATCCAGATAAAATAACGATGGGATAAAATAATGATGGTTTAAATAATGCTATCCCTTATTTGGTAAATGATGTATTACTTGAGTTTATAACTATACTATGTTTGGTATTTAAATTAGTGACAAATGACCAAATTGCCCATTTGCTCAATAATTATAAATAAGTGTATATTTATATAATTATATTTTCATACGTAAGCAAGCATATATTCTAATATATAATTATATGTTCATATGTTCTTACAATTATATATATAATTATTAAATTATATTTTCATATATTATAATTATACTAAAATAACAAGAAAAAAATCTCCGGCACTAGTCGAACTTGCCAGACCCCCTGACATGATCCTAGGGTTTGCTTAGGGTTTGAATAGGAAATTTGGAAGAAATTGAGGGGGAATTAGACTGAAAGAGGAGAAATTACAGCAAGAATTGGGGAAGAATTACAGAAAGAATAGAAAAAGAGAGAGCTATTATAGAAGTTAAGGGAAAAGATTCCATCTTTCATTTCTTCGTTCCCATCTTCTTATAGCTAACCCCTTTATAGGTGTTCCTAGCTGTTCTTCAATTATAGTAACTGAAAGCTCTGCAAACTGGGCAACCGCTAGTGTCTCTAACTAATTCACAACAACAGAGCAACAACCAAATGCTTTTAACCAACCCACAACAATAAGCAGCCCCCAATTACATAATTATTCTTCCCGTATCCTAGGGTCGTGACAATTCCCCCCCTCCTTGAGAGAGTTCTTGTCCCCAAGAACTTACAACTATTAGCTCTACTATTCATCCAATTCCTGCCTTCGTGAGCTGATTGATTCTTCTTTCCTTCTTTCTGCTTCTAGGCCTCTTCCTCTTTGCTTTTTTGTTCCTTTGCTTTTGCTTCCCCTTGAGAAATAAAAGGTGGACCTCGCAGATCACCATGTCAAGGCTCCCTTCCACAACGTCAAAACTTTCGAACCAAATGGCAGCAACCTTCTCTTCCTTCATCTTCTGAATCTGGTCTACACCAGGCAGAGCCGGCCCAAGTATAAGGCAAAATAGGCGGCAGCCTAGGGCCCCAATTTTTGATAGGCCCCTAATTTAAAAATTTTATAATTTATATATATTTATATTTTTAATAATAAATATTTTATTAAAAATAATTAAATATAAAACACTAAATCTATAAAAAAATCTTATTGTTCCAGTTCACTTCCCTTCCCCTCTCCCTCTATCTCTCTCACAGAGACTCTCTGCCCAATTTTTGTACAGTTGTTTTTACACTTCCCAATTCCCAATTTCCCATAATCTCACCACTAAACTCATTTTCACTTCTCCCTCTTCTCTCACTACTCTTTCTTTCTCCCTTGCGCGCTTTAGATTCTGCAGAAATAATACATATTTGTAGAATTAAAATTTGTTCTTTATTAGTAAATTTTATCTTTTTAATGCTATGAGTTTAATGTTTCGTTTTGTTTCTTTCTATAGAAAAATTAGGAATTTATAATTTTTTGCTCGACTTGTATCAATTTTCTTAGAGTTTTAAAAAAAATTAGTTTTGTTCTTTCTTTATTTATTGTAATAGATTGTTTAGTTTTCTCTTTTTGATCTATGAGACTTTATATTTTAATTAAAAATTCATTATCGATAAGAGATTATCGTATTTTATAATTGATTGAATTTTAATCTTTTTTAATTTACTGAAATTTTCTCATAAGAAGGTATATGATTTATTTTTTTTACAAAAAATTAATACTCTTAAAAAAGGCCTCGAGAATTTTTTTTGCCTAAGACCCCTAATGCCGTTGAGCCGGCTCTGACACCAGGTGACATGACAGCAATACTATCATATTGCCCAAGATCAAAATTGCTCAAAACAGTAGGGAGATTTTCTTTGGCTGGAATTATCTCAACCTGTGACTTCTCAGTTTTTTTCTAAACCAAAGGCAAAGAAACAATACTCTTGGAATCTGCTTTCTCACAATCATTCTTGCCCTCAGCCTCCAGTTTTTTTCTTTGGACCAAGTCCTCATCAGTTGCTTGTCCATGCTCATCAGCTTCAGTGTAATACCCCGAGAGCCCAGAGTAGTTAGTATATATCAAGGATAGTGTAAGAAAGGAAACAATACCAGCTGGATATCTTTTGGACTGAATGTTGGCAAAGAACTCTCAAGTTAAGCGTGCTTGACCTGAGGTAATTCAGGGATGGGTGACCCCCCTGGGAAGTTCGCGTAGACCCATCAGGGTAAGTTGTTCCAGTCCTTCCTATCATTTGATCGGGTCGTTACAGGTGGTATCAGAGCCGACCCCCGAACCTCTGAGCGCATTGGTGGGGCAAACCTCAGCGAGGAGGCCAAGTCCCGAGGGGGCGTGTAGGCCCCTATGGGAGGTGTGTGTAGGCACCTTAGGTGAATCCCACATCGGCCATGCAAGGGGAGAGAAATCTGGGACTAGTTGTAAGGTCGCATGACGAGGACATCATATGCTTAAGTGGGGGAGAATGTAATACCCCGAGAGCTTAGAGAAGTTAATATATATCGAGGATAGTGTAAGAAATGAAACAATACCAGTTGGATACCTTTTAGGCTGAATGTTGGCAAATAACTCCCAAGTTAAGCATGCTTGACCTAGGGTAATTCAGGGATGGGTGACCCCCTTAGGAAGTTCGCATAGGCCCATCAGGGTAAGTTGTTCCGGTCCTTCTTATCGCTCAATCGGGTCGTTACATTCAGTATCAGCTTCCTTAGAGCCATTGTAAAATTGTTCTGGTCCGGATTGTTCCATAAAAACTCCTTTAGCTCCATGTGGTCCATCATAAACTCAAGAGCTTCTCTTAAGATAACTTTTTGGCAGTAGCCTATGCTTTCTGTAAATGGCTTCCAGTGCCAATTCGTGCAGCCTCGCCTTCTCTGCCACTTGTTCCACCGTGGTAAGACAAAACATTTTCACACTAGGCCTCAGCGCATCATTAAGGCCATTAATGAATTTCAACACAAAATAAGACTCATTCAAGGTCGGATGGGAATTGAGCATCAGCGCTTTCAATTCCTCAAATCTGACCTTATAATCTATTACAAAGTCTTCTTGTGTTACGTTATTGAATTCTTCATTGCAACTCTCGGTTCCAATCCGATCCTTTGCAAGTAGTTCATCCACTTCTTGCAGACCAGAGGTCTTATGACAGATTCCAACTCCTACTGGGATCTGTTCTGTAGTGGATCTTGAATAAAGATCCGTTGGCATTCTAACTTGAAAGACCTGCAACATCAGATCCAGTAAGTCTTCCATTCTTTGATTGAATTTAGTGAATTCTGTCTTGAACCTATACTCCATGTTCGTAGACCAGTTCCTTTGAAAATTTGCCTCCAAACCAGCCTCTTGATAATTGATTTGATTCTGCTTCACCTGCGGAATTAACTTCACTGAAACCACCTCCTAATGTGAACAACCTAAATTCACCGAAACCTGAATTCGGTAAACCTAGTCTACCTCTGTCACAGCCGGAATTTTTGTAGCTTCCTTCCTGATAGCTCGCCTGAGTTCACTGGCTCTGTTCTGCTGGATCAGCGACGGAATTTGACAGCCAACAGAAACCAACAGCCTCAGCCAGCACCCAATCACCGTGCAATGGCCAGAGGACCACTGGCTTTGCTGCCATCTTCTCAAAATCCCTGTTGACACTCACCTAGCCTGCTCCGTCTTCAAAAGTCGAACCAGAATTGCCAGAGTTCCAGCAGAAAGCCGCGCTTGGTGCTGCTTCGTATTTCACTTCTGACTCTGGATTGCCTGACTCCATTGCATTCCAGATTTAATCAGCTCTGTACAGCCCCTTGATAATCGCCTGAATTCAGTGCCTTTGATAGAAAATTGTTTTCTAGAATTTGCCTTCCTGAATCGCGGCAACCGAGGAACGCCAGTCTGGATCAACAGCTGGAATTCGCCTTCAAAAATCCAAACCGAACTGTTGCAAGTTTGCCGGAATCACCGCCGAGGATTGCCTTGCTTTGATACCATTTGACACGATCCTAGGGTTTGCTTAGGGTTTGAATAGGAAATTTGAAAGAAATTGAGGGGGAATTAGACTGAAAGTGGAGGAATTACAGCAAGAATTGAGGAAGAATTACAGAAAGAACAGAGAAAGAGAGAGAGATCAGAGAAGTTAAGGGAAAAGATTCCATCTTTTATTTCTTCGATCCCACCTTCTTACAACTAACCCCTTTATAGGTGTTCCTAGCTGTTCTTCAGTTATAGTAACTGAAAGCCCAACAAACAGGGAAACCGCCAGTGTCTCTAACTAATTCACAACAACAGAGCAACAGCCAAATGCTTCTAACCAACCCACAACAATAAGCAGCCCCCAATTATACAATTATCCTTCCCGTATCCCAGGGTCATGACACCCCTGTTGCTGGGTTCCCAGAAATCCAGATCTGGAAATCTGTGATGAATGAGTAGGAGCAGCAGCGGCTGCTCAGATCTGGAAATCGACGATGAAGACTGAAATTGAAGAAAAAGAATGGCCAGCAATGACAAGAGGGAAATCAGAAGAAGAAAATCAAAATCAGAGGGTGATAGCAGCAGAGAGGCTTGGGACAGTGCCTGGGCTGCAGTGACAGGAGAGGAGTGGTGGTTGATGATGTTGGTTCTGATGCTGATGATCAAAGCTGCAGCGTTGTGAGTGACAAGAGAGATGAAAAGGGAGGTGGAGGAAGACTGGGACAAAGAAGAGAGGCGGAGCAGTGGTTGCAGGCCATGAGGGACGAGAGAGGAGACGTAGACAAACAGAAGAGAGAGAAAGTGGTTGTCATAATAAATGAAGAGAGAGAAGACAGGTTGCATTTTATACTACAGGGGCAAAATTGTCCAAAAAAACCCTCTAATCCTCCAAAACTTGGATAAGCTAATACTACCTGGGTGGGGGGAGGGTTTATGTAATCCCTCACCATTTTGCATTCTGGCAATCCCATGTCTTAGGAAGCAAACAGAACAGGCTATTAAAGTCCTGGGATTAGAAATTTTGCTGAGCTGAATTTTCTTATAACTGCCTTACCAATTGTACCAGGAATTCCTGTCCTTTCTATCTCCAGTGGTGGTTTTGATCCATTAGCATAACTTCATTTTTAACTCACATGCCTGATTTAATATGTGATAGTGGGAGGGAAAAAATATTTTATTGCTAACATTCAAGAGGTTTACAAATTCAATTGGAAGATCAATTCTAATGCATACATACAAGTTGGAGCTTCCATATTCCTTGATAACAATTCAAAAGATAAGCCTGTGACGTCGAGGGTGAATTATCTATGCTGTAGAAAATTTGCACCTGCAATTCATGGAGTTATTGGTTATTCGCAAGAGAAGAACTAGAAAGGCGCAAGTGGATCTCTGAACTTTACAGTCAGTTGAATTATTAGAAATGCGGGGAGGATCATGGTCGAATACTTGGAATTTTTCCATTATCGTGGGTCCTCAATGTTGCAGATTCCATAGTTTGCTTTATTTTTACGTTTTATGGAACTTTTCCTAATTTTATTTAATAGGTTTTAGAGACTTTCCTTGTATTTCATGTAGAAAATCATTGGCATTTATAAAAGTTGTCAGAATGACGGTTTCCTTCAAGACTTACTGATTAGTTGGTAACTTTGTATCAGAGCACAAAGTAGCTAACTGAATGTAAGTTTTCTTTATTCAATCAATTTGGATTGTGGTTACATTGATTGTGTATGCTTAAATTCTTTTGGTACTTGCCATTATTAGTTTTATGTGTCTGCATATGTTAATTTGTTTGCTAATATGATAGTTTGGACCTCAATTTCCATTTCCACGTGTTAAAATGTTTAAGCTGTTTTACCAATTTCTAATTCACATGCTCTTGTTTGTATATGAAAATTCAGTGGTGCAAAAATTCAGTGGTGTATCTGCAACGCATCTGAGCTATCAAAATGGATCAGCAAGGGCATGGAAACCCCCCTGTTTCAGGAGTGGGGGGCAGCTCATCTCAGATGCCATATGGTGTGGCTCCTTATCAGGCGAACCAAATGGTTAGGCCTTCTGCTCCTGCACCAGTTGGATCTGTACAATCTCCTCAATCAGCAGGTCTCCCTGCCTCCTCAGCTCAGCTTGCACAGCACCAACTTGCTTATCAGCACATTCACCAGCAGCAGCAGCAGCTATTGCAGCAACAACTCCAAAGATTTTGGGCAAGCCAATA
The DNA here is from genome assembly GCA_036245055.1 of Diospyros kaki. Lineage (NCBI taxonomy): Eukaryota > Viridiplantae > Streptophyta > Magnoliopsida > Ericales > Ebenaceae > Diospyros > Diospyros kaki. The sequence continues at coordinate 4,640,340 of BSEG01000016.1, read as the reverse complement.
CCAAGAAATTGAGCATACGACTGAGTTTAAAAACCATAGCCTTCCACTGGCCAGGATTAAGAAGATTATGAAGGCAGATGAAGATGTGAGGATGATATCAGCTGAGGCTCCAGTTGTGTTTGCCAGGGCCTGTGAGATGTTCATTCTGGAGTTGACATTACGGTCTTGGAATCACACAGAGGAAAACAAAAGGAGGACACTGCAGAAGAATGATATTGCTGCAGCCATTACAAGGACTGATATATTCGACTTCCTGGTTGATATCGTGCCAAGGGAGGATTTGAAAGATGAGGTACTTGCATCAATCCCAAGAGGAACCCTTCCTGTGGGAGGCCCGTCTGATGGTATGCCTTACTATTATATGCCACCACAGCATGCTCCTCCACAGGTTGGAGCTCCAGGAATGTTCATGGGTAAGCCTGTTGATCAAGCATTATACGGCCAACAGCCTCATCCTTATGATGCAGCGCAGCAGATGTGGCCACATCAGGAGCAACCACCTGCCGATTCTTGAGCAAGGGGCAGATCAACAGGAAGCATGAGTGACAGTGTAAGCTTAACATGTAATTTCTGCATAAGTCATATATACCAACGGCGTTCACATGAACTTTCTCTGATTGATTGAAGATTTTACAATTACCATGTTTGTGTTTTGGATCCTGACAGTTTCTTACTCCTTGCTGCATCTTTCTGACCCTATCAGACATGTGGTCTCAGTTACTCTTTTGGCATTTATATTTCGTGGTTGCTTTAAGTTCCATTCTTGTGTGGGAAGTGCTTTTGCTTTATCCTTTTCCAGCCCAGTTTCTCCCACTTCTATAAAATAGCTTCAAATATAAAATATTTTGTTAACATTCACCAGGCATTGTGCTATATTTTATTTCCTATTACAGCATTGGTTCAGTGCCTGCTTGCAGCTTCTTTTGATTTTTGCGGATTTGGACTTAATTTCCTGTTTTTCAGTCACTAGCAAATATCGTTTTCACTTGCCGATGGTGCTGCGGTCAAAATTTCGTTGTTTCATGCGATTGCACTTTATACTTCTTATTGATTCCTTCTCGAAATGGCTTCTGCAGAGGTTATGCTGGAGAAGTTATCCTCCCACCGGAGCACAAGATGAAGATACCATACAATGGTTAAAAAGAGTCCAAAAGAAATAAATCTCCCAGAAACTGTTTTTCACTTTTTGTTGGGCAACTGAAACTGGGATGCTGTAAAGTAGCTTGTTAATATCTTCTGAGAGTTTGATTGAGAAAAAACTGCTGTAAAACTGTAACTTTCTTGTAAGTCATGATGACTGCTTGTAGGTTTTGGTTATGCGAACATTTGCAATGCCTTGTTTTAACATCCAGACCTTGATTTGATTCCAACCTTTTATCAATTCAGATGAAACCCATCTTCAATCCAATTCCCCACCCTGTTGGATGGATTTATGACCCAACAACTTTGCTTCCTGTTTTTCTTTTAAACCCAATCTTATTTGATTCATAGCATCCTTAACTCCTTGGAAATAGTACCTGCATAAAAATGTCCAACTTTATCTTTGCAGCCGTTTGGCCCCCTCAATTTTAAAGTGGACCTGTCATATCGTTGAACTTGCAACAATTACACACTATAACTGAAAACAGAATATGCGAGTTACACGTGTTCTCACATATGAAAATCTCAATTTTTTTACTGTGAAATTTAATTGTTTACAACTCTGATTGGTCGTCCAAACCTTTATGATCATTTTCTTTTGTCGGTGAAGAAGCTGCCTTATGCGAACCCTTCTCATTTTCATTGCTTAGTGCTCGATGTCGTCGCCAATTCAAGACTCCGATTGCTCGTTGTCACTATTTTTGTGTAAAAAGAATTGTCTCTACATTGCCACAGTCGATTGCCGATTGTATGGTGTTGCCGGCGATTCAGCTTAATGTTATATTATATATCATATTATTATGAATATATAATATATTAATACATAAATATTATTAAAATTATTATTGTTCTGTTTTTATGTCAATTCTGTTTATTTATTAAAGAGGCAGTTAGTGTTCGTTTACAAAAATTAAAATTTTAAATAAAAGTTTATTAGCTGATTATTGACAATAACAGTTTATTTTTTTTATTTTTAAAGATAAAATTCTAAATAAAATAAAATTTGGTATAATAATAAAATTATTTTAAAAATTAATTATTATTTAGAGATTGTGAGATCAATGTGGTTAATATAATTAATTTTTATTTTTTAAACAAAAAATATTAAGAATAAATTTGAAAAACATACTTTCCATGCAAAAGATACTTATGATAATAAAAACTTTATAATTTAATATGCACTTTCTAAGATGAAATAATTTAAACTTTGAACATACGATCAATCATTTTTAGTTCATGCGGTCAATTTAATAATTACCTTGTTGTTTGAGTGGATTACAGTACAAGTTTATCTAAATTTTACGGTAATATTAGTTGCCATTTACTTTTGATATTTATAAAATTAATAATATTTTTTTAAAGAAATGTTAATTATTTACAAAATTAAAAATATTTTAAATTTTTAACTTCAATGAATTGCATCCTCAACCTTTCATGTCTATTCCGGCGATGAATTAGCGTCGACAACCAGGGAGGCTAACGGTCAATTGGTCTGTTGACTCGAAGAAGGAAGCAAGCGAAAGGTCAGTTAATCAATCAATACGAGGAAGGAGAGAGGTCAATCACTCAACAATGCAAGGAAGAAGGAAGCAGAGAAAAGATTGGTCCGGTCAATTGGCATGAGGAAAAGGAATCACAATTGAGAGGAAAGTCGATTAGTCATCAGTGCGAGGAAGAGAAAGCTCTGTCAATTGTTGGCGCGAGGAAGAGGTAGCACTTTTGATTGATCGTCTTTCTCATGCTTTTGGTTAGTCATCAACGGCAACAAAGAGGAAAGAGAATAAATGAAAAATTCTACAATTTTTAGCCATTGAAGGCTAAAATTGACCCTTCATGCTCCTCAATTGCACGTGATTTCATATGCAATGCTGACTAGACCAAGAGATGTGTGATTGTTCGAAATTAAAAGTTGATGTGTGTGATTGTTCCAAAATTGAAAGCTCAAGAAGATGATAGATCCACTTTGAAGTTGAGAGGGCTAACCGACTATAAGTGCAAAGTTGATGGTATTTTTATGCCTTTTTGCCACTTAGTACTTATACCAAAGCATATAAATAGCCAAACCCAAACATACAGTTGACATTCCAAAGCACTTACACCACCCCCATGATCATCGTATCTCCCGGTACAATTTAGGAACATTAGTAAAATCCACCACTGAGATTCCCTCCTTTACAAGTTTCAGAATTCCGGCTTCGCCAAGGGGCGATTTTGCCATCATCGCGCAGCAGCTTGTGGTGAAAAAAGTTTGTGGAAGAAGGCCAGTCAGTATCTTCAGCTTCTACTCTGATAACCAACATCAAGTAACCGGGCAAATTTCCTCCAAGCTGCATAAAAAAGAAAGAAGCAAGATGCACAGTATGTTCAATTCTCCTCTCTGTTTAATGGGGAAGAATCCAATCTGGGCAATTAATTACCTTCTTCCCAAGCACTCAATGATGTCGGTGGTGAGGCTAGACCTTCTCTTGTTCTCAAATGCAAGGGCTGCTGCCTTCCTCACCAAAGCAGAGCCGGCAATGCACCCCAATATCGCCGGATTTATGGCCTCTTCCCCTTTAGCAGCAGATATATATTGCCGGGCCCAAGATACAAAGACCGCGACGCTGCCAACAGGACAAAAATGGCATCCAACCAACAAGCTAAGCATTCTTTTAAATGTTCAAGATAGAAAGTCCAAATGCTAGAAGCCTAGAATCGAGGAGCATGATACTTTTCTGATGTGTGATTCAGAAAAAGATGGCCTTGAATGTCCTATTAGTTTCTAGAGTTGTCCATGCATGGCTTGCATCCAAGAATTTAACCAAATTACTTGCCTTCCAGAAAGTATGTCACCCTGGCCGCCACACCGCCTGGGAGAGCCATAGATGCTCACTGACTTGACTGCAATGAAGGATGGAAACTCAGAAATATGGAACTGGAAGTTCTCATGAAAAAAAGAAGTTGGAATATTCAGATAGGATGTACTCTTGAATTTGGTCATACAGCCGGTACAAAAACAGACATTATATGTGCCTATGAAAGGAAATTGTATCTCATTTGCTCAATTAAAGGGTAATAGTGACATGTATCGTGCTCAATTTTGCAGAATTTTAGGTAAACTCATCCTCGAAGTTAATCTGACCAGCTGAGTTGAGCAGCGTTTCAACGTTTACAAGACTAGAGAACATGGACCACGGAACTAGAAATGCAATTAACGTCAGCTACCTGTATGACCATCACTGATGAGATCAGATTTTCCTTTGCGCAAGATGGTCACACCACCAATCCTGGTCAATGAAAAATTTTAATCATTAAGTTTATTGACTAGAAACTTCAATATGAATAAAATGCATATTCTGATCCAACTATGCATGTCCAAGCTGCCGTGAGATGGCTGGCAATAATGTGATGAAGATGGTAAAAGTGGGTATACCCTACTCTTAATAATACTGTACAGACTTATGCACAGAACTAACTACAATGTGTGCTACAAAATGTTGGAAAATTTTGATGGGCTTAATATATGGCGCTTAGAGAAAAAAAAACAATTAAAAAATATGGCATTTGGTCCCTAAAATGCAAAACCTCAACAATTGGTATCTAAACTATTAAAAAAATGTTGTTTTAAGTCCTTGTCACGACGACCTATTAGTGCGTGCACACATGCGCCCATTTCTGATAGTGAATGCCATGTTAGAAAAATACATCAAATTAGACTTAATACATAAATATAACATTAGGTGCGTCAACAATTAAAAAAAAAATGACATTTGGTGCCTGATATGTAAAAAAGATCAAATTTTATATTAAAAAAGACCTAAATTTCATACAAGAGCTAAAAATATTCAAAAAATGAAATGAATTTCATAAATAAATCTAAGAATTTCATTAAAAAAATACTTAAAAATAGTCCAAAAAACACCTAAATTTTATTAAAAACATAAAAATTTCATAAAAAAAGCTAAAAAATATTAACAAAAATACCTAAAGATAATTAAAAAATACCTAAATTTCATAAAAAGACCTAGAAAATAAAAAATAAAAAGATCTAAATTTCATAAAACACCTAAAAATTTCATTAAAAAGACCTAAAAATAATCAAAAAATTTATGTCCTTTTATGAAATATAAAATGAAATTTACGTTTTTTTATTATTTTTAGGTCTTTTAATAAAATTTGCAGGTCTTTTTTTGAATATTTTTAGGTCTTCTTTATGAAATTTTTAGGTCTTTTGATGAAGTTTAGGTATTTTTTTGAATATTTTTAGGTCTTTTTTAAATATTTTAGGTCATTTTTATGAAATTTTGAGGCCTTTTTATAAAATTTAACTCTTTTTTATTAGTTTTAGGTATTTTTTAATGAAATTTTTAGGTATTTTTAAGAAATTTATGCCTTTTCCTGAATATGTTTAGCTCTTTTTTATGAAATTTGTAGTCTTTTTATAAAATATATGCTTTTTCAATTATTTTTAGGTATTTTTTATGAAATTTTTAGATTTATTTTATGAAATTTAGGTCATTTTTTGAATATTTTAAGGTCTTTTTATGAAATTTATGTCATTTTAAAAATATTTTTAGGTCTTTTATGAAATTTAGGTCTCTTTTTTATTAAATTTGGTATTTTTTTATATCAAAAACCAAATGTCAAATTTTTTTAATTATTGAGGGACAAAACATTATATTTATGAATTAAACTTAATCTAACGTGTCTCGCTGATGTAATTTTTTTTATCTAACATGACATCTTACGTTGTGTAAATAACGACTCCGTTTACTCTCACTTATAATAAGGACCTTTTTTTTTCTGTAAGTATATGATAAGGACTTAAAATAATAATTTTTAATAGTTGTGATACCAAATCTTGACATTTTGCACCTTAAGAACTAAATGTCATATTTTTTAATTATTAAGGGATCACCCTATGTATTAAGCCAAATTTTGACTAATGTTATAATCCAAACTTCAAATAAATTTCTAATGTTTAGAAAAATAAATCATGTCAAATTCAAACTTTAAGAAGAAAACCTAACATTTAAAGACTTGTGCAAAGAAAAAAGGTTGAAAAAGTTAAAAGTGCAAGAGCACCGTGAAGTGTCAAGGAAAGAAGAAAATTCAACAGCCATTCGGATGCTGTGAACAATTTTTCCAAGTCAGTAATGCCGACTTTAAGAGGATTCCTGCAGCATATCTGCAGATATAGATAAGATTATTAACTGAATGATGGATTGGAGATGGGAAATTGCTAGTTGACATGGACAATGGTTTACAAGTAATGCATATCTAATCTAATTAATCAAAACCAACTAAAAACCAACTAAAGCTTGCATAATCTAAAGAAACTTCCTTAGTTGGATCTTCTAGGGAGAAATAAAATGTAACATCTACATTTTCCAAATAGCCATGAATGCACAATTAGAAGTGGTGTATTTCAACTTCTGACTTATATCTGATATCCCCTTGGTGATTCTGTCTCTTCCCTATCGTGTTATGTAAGTAAGCCCTTATATGCGTACCATGTTATATAATTTTCAGACATGGTAACTATTCACAAATGTTTCATCAAGAGAGGGAAAAAAAAAGAAGAATAACTGCAAATATACATGCAGATGTGATTTCAGATGACAAAACTTACTAAAAAGGATGCTTAAGGAATAATTGAGTAAATGAAAATTATTTTAAAGAGAACTTACTGTTTGGCAAGAGATGTCAATTGTTCAGGAGCAGATTGATCATTTACTTCACAATCTAGTACTTTCTGAACAAGGCGCTTGTATTCATTCACATTTGGGGTTAGGATGGCCAATGGGTAACCACTAACCAGATCAAGACTGTTTGTGACAAGAAAAAGCCCATCCTGATAGAGATCCATACAACCAACCAACAACATGAAAGTTCAAAAGTGCACCATATGGAATTAGATTAGAATCTTCAACTAAAATATCTTCCAGGAAAAAGTGTACATTCTCACATAGTTTTAATCACGTACCCCATCTATGACAATTGGGATGTTTGACTGCATTGCGTGCTTCATTATATTACTCACACAGTCCTGGACATTGTGCACATTCTTAGACCGGATTCATTTAACAGGAACAAAGAATTTCAGGAGCAATTATATTGAAGAGAAATGGAAAGGGATGGAAAACCATAACACGAAGGATACTTCTCAAATGCAAACAAGAATAGCTAAGTAGCTCTGGCATACAAAGACAATTATAAGCTTGCCATGTCTTAACCATTATGTACTCAAAGTAGTGAAATAGTGCAGATGAGAACCATAAAATCCAATCTTCTTTTCGTTGCAACTCTATTAGATTAAGTAAACAACTACAACAACATCTTTACAGTTTTACACATATAGGGTCTACAGATACACTACGGATTTCACCATTTTCTTATTGTAGATTTGAGGCTCACTCTCTAATTAAGGATCTCTCTATTCTAGGCATTGGGATCAGTTACAATTGAACTGACAAACCAAGCATATTACAAAATCTATCAACTATAAGATCTTTCGAATAGAAGATTTTCAGACCAATTGCATCTTTGCATACATTCACACAGTCGACAAGATAGACTGAAAAAATATATTAGTCTTCAAAATATGACAAATGAAGCTCCACAGGGCATCAATCACATATAAACACCTTCCCTCACTTGCCTTAGTGCTTATATTATCTAGATCCTTGTTGACATCCCATTTGTTTCTTATGTTTTTACCATTTCCCGCAGTTATATAGTTGGATGTGTGTCAAGACTCGAGGCAACCAAGAACAGAAGGATCAACTTGTCATTTTAAGGGAAATAATTGCATAAAAAATATTAGGGAAATAATTGCTTCAAAAATATTAGGTCAACAAATAACTGCATCAAAAATATCTAGTCTTCTTCAGCAAATAACTGCATCAAAAAGATTAGGTCAACAAAGCACACCAGAAGAAAGGGGTCTCTTCCAAGTCCCGGACCAACTACCAGGCAATCAAATCTTTCCATCCACTTCACAACTTCAGCAAGGATCTTGTCTGAAATTGGTCTTTTCTCCTCGTCCCTGGAAGTATTCAGGGGAAAAAAAAATCAGTTTTCCATGCAACAATTAGCGGGAAAAGTTTCAACAAATTAGTTTGATAAATTCACCTGACACTGTACGATTCTTCCAGAACAGGATGTACAATTAACTCAGGACTGTAGCTTTTTATAACTGGAGCTGCATCTTTAGTACAGAAAACATGAGACAAATCTGCACCCTGTGGAAAGATGGGGAAAAATAGCACGTCCATGAATCTGGCCAATAGAACATCTGACATAACAAAGGACTTTAAACTATTCTCAAGAATGCTTTAAAATAAGAATAATAAAAAGTTGAAAGTAAGGAAAACGTCGGGTAAGGGTGAGAGTAAGAAAACTAACAATTTTCAAAGCTGAAATAGCAGAGAAGTACGGAGCACCTGTATACTCACGACATCCACCTATAACAGCTATCTTCCCTGAATGACAGGTAATACGATCAAATTATTAACAAGATGAAATGAGAAAAAAAAAAAAATTACCTGAGAGGATATAACATTATGCTGAATGAAAATTAAGCAAAGGTAGCAGTTGCCAATAACAAAAATTTACATGTTCACCTAGAGCAAAATCGGCTCTGAGAATTTAGCCCAACAAAAAATAAATAAACAAATAAAATATGCTCTGAACATAATTGTTGTGTTTACTAATTTAAGAACATATTGAGAGAGGAACAGAGTAGTGACAAATCCAGACAGAAGGACATGTCAAGGTTATGTCATGAAAATCCATCACATCTTGAACAAAGATTGTTTACAATAGTCTAGGTTTTGCTTCATGTTTAGTGAGTACATAACTGCATCATCTCCTTTAAGTGATGTTGCAAAAAGCCTTATAGGGTTTGCTGGTTCAGTGTCAAGAACATGTCCCTTACCAAGCAAATTCCTGAAAAGCAATTTGTAATCACCCCAACCGCCACCCCACGCCCAATAATAAAAAAAAAGAAAGAAAAAAGAGCGTGCACACATGTAGAAGGAGGGATATATTTCAGTAGAATAATGGTTAAAAATTAGGCATAAGAATGATTAACGAACAAACTTTCCAACAAATTATCTGCATATTTGCTGGCGTTATTCTGAGAAAACCTTTCTTTTACAGGTAATTGCTCTGCGGGCTGATGGTAATCAAGGAGTCAAGGCTTATTTTAAGAGAAAAAACAAGATTTGCAAAAATCAAAAACAAATTAGTTTAGGTTTATTTTTATAACTACTTCTTATTTCAAACTTTTGGTAGGTTAATTGTAGCATAGGATACTCACTTATTATTTCTGTAGGATTTTTTTTTTTTTTTTTTTTTTTTGGGGGGAGGGGGGGGGTGGGGGGTGTTGCATAAGCAAAAGTGTAATGAAGAGCAGTAGTCACGTTTTTTAATGGATATTGGACAGACAAAACTTCAGTTAAAAAATTTTTTGCTATATGCTGACCATCAGGCACTACTATGCCATCACTTGCAAAGGAAGTTGAACTTTTAGACATGCTAAGTGGGTTGAATGAGAATATATATTTATTCATCATCGCCATACAGATGCTGAAAGTCTGACATATATAAGTTTAACACACCAAGTAGAGGTGTTGCAGCATTACATACCATGAGCATTCATGTGATGAGCCTTGATAGGATATGGAAGAAAACACTTTTTGTCCTACTTTTAGTTTTATTTATCAAAATCCTTGTTCTTTCATCTATGCTCAACTAAATTGAGCCTGATAATCACAAATGAAACTACGAGCACAGACCCAGATGAAAATTTCCTGAAATGACAAGAACTAAACATTGTTTGACAACCATATTCTTAGTTAGGTAGGGTAATTGATTTCAAAATCCTAGTATGTCTTCTGTACTCAACCAAATTGAGCCTGGGTTCGTCACAAATGAAACTACGGGCACGGACCCAGATGAAAATTTCCTCAAACGACAAGAACCAAACATTCTTTGAGAACCATGTTCTTAGTTAGGTGGAGTAACTGATTTCAAAATCCTAGTTGATTCATCTGTGTTCAATCAAATTGAGCCTGGACCATACAAATGAAACTATGAGCACAGACCCAGATGAAATTGCCTCAAATGACAAGAACTAAACATTGTTTGACAACCATATTCTTAGTTAGGTAGAATAATTGATTTCAAAATCATAGTCTTTCTTCTGTATTCAACAAAATTGACCCTGGGTTCACCACAAATGAAACCATGGGGACAGAAGATGAAAACTTCCTCAAATGACAAGAACTAAATATTGTTTGATAACCATATTCTTAGCTAGGTAGAGTAGGTAACTGATTTCAAAATCACAGTCTTTCTTCTGTATTCAACCAAATGGAGCCTGGATTCACCACACATGAAACCACGGGGACAGACCCAGATGAAATTTCCTCAAATGACAGGAATTGAACATTGTTTGAGAACCATACCAGCTTGGCCCTTGTGCCTAGATGGGTCAAGAGATGGAGTGATTGATCTCAAAACGGCCAAAGCATCAGCCTCCAAACCTGCACCAACCATCGCAGAATGCATTCTGTCTCGATTGTTGCCCTGAGAACGCAAAGACCGTTTCAAGAAATACAGCCTTCTGAGAACCCCAGAAGAAGCCTGCATACAGCCAAGCTATTTGGCCCGAATGCACAGTTGGAGGCTTCTTCCGGTGAGAGAAGGGATTTGTCTACGGCCCGAACGAGTACGCTTACGGTCAGCGTGGGGCTTGTTTGGAAATTGGAGTAGAAATTATCTCCTCATCTTATTCTTTTAAACGTGCTATTCCATTAATTTTAATAATTATTGTAGTCCCTATATTTATTTATATTATTATGTAAATAAATACTATATTTATATTTATTTATATTATTACATAAACTAATATGATTCATATATTTTTATTTAATTTTTTTCATTTTTTATACACACATACATGTATTATTTATAGTTTATAATTATTTTTTAAAAATATATCAGAGGTGTCGGATCACACAGCTTGTGGTCAGGCCAGAGCGCGGCCCATAAGGCCCAGAACGGCTGAGTGAGAGTGAGAATGGGCTCACATCATCTTTGTTGTTGGCCCAAGTAATCCAATTAGGTTGACAAAATTTGATAAGAAAAAAAAATGTAAATTGTATAATGACAAGTATATATTTTTTTTATTCTTAAAAAATATATACTTTATGATTTGACTTCTCTTTCTCAAATAATAAATCTAAGCCAAACTTTATACCATTTTTTTTTTCAAAATTTACAATCCAAACTATATTTTGAAAAGATTGAATCAAATTAAATGAGACCAAATTAAGTTATTTAGTACATCTAATAGTTGGCACCAAATTATATATGTTTGCAATATGAGAAAAGATATGTAAAATTTAGGAATGTTCAATCCGTCTAAACTAAATTATATTATATTAAAATAAAAAAATAAGAAATTAGTAGACTGAAAGCTTGATTAATTAAAGAATAAACTACGTCAAATCGATTTTGGTCCAATAGAATTCAACCAAGCCAATTTTTTCTCCTCTCTTTAATATGAATTTGACGAAATATATATATATGTACAAGGGTCCAAACAAAATCAACATAATTTTAATCAATCAAATTAAAATTGGTCCTAAATAAAAAAAAATCCAAAATAAAACAGATCAAATTGAGACTTATTAGTTAATGTGACAAATCAAATTGGTCATAATTTTTTTGTTTTATTTGATTTTATCATATTTCTAATATCTCAGTTTAGACTTGTGTTTTAGATTAATGTGTACTTGGTCCTTAATCAAATTAGTTATTTTAATCTAGTCTATACCATTATTTGAATATTTTTAATAAAACTTATCACAAGTCTTAAATTGAGATGTTAAAATTATAAAATGATCAGAGACTTATTTATGAGAAGCTTGTTTAGCATACAATAAGATATGGAATTAAAAACTTAAAAACATATTTGTATATTTGCTTGATATATGTATAATTGAAAGTGAATTATTACCTATCAACTGGTATATCTAACAAGATAATTGTAGATTTCCATTATTTGTATAGAAATAGTATGGTTTTCAAAAATTCAAGTATTTTCTATTTTAAATACCCAAAACAAGGAAATAAATGCAACGAACAATTAACACAGGGACTATGCAGTACGTGTGATTGACATTAATGATAGCCATTAATTAATCGAGTGGAGAAGGAAGGGGAAAGCCTCAGACCATCAACCAAACTCTCATGAGAAGCCATGGGAGTGGAACTTGACTGTGTCCACTAGATAGCCCTCAAGTACCTTTCAACTGCCCATTTTCTCAAATCTTAAAGATCTATTGTGTTGACAAAATGCCTTTACTAATTATCAACAATACTATTTTAATTCAATAAATAAATAAAATAAGAAGCCACCAAACTTGTTCTTCTAATCTTGGCCGGAGATGGAGCTTTCATAGGCAATTCCATGCTGTCACATCTTCAATTACAACAAGATAATATAAAGCTTTCAAGCGGAGTTGTTGAAAATTTCACACCCATGACATATACATAGTCATCAAATGATATTATAACTTATATGAAGCAATTTGGCGTATACAATGGTTGTTTGGTATTGTTATTTGGCTAAATTCATATTTTTATTTTTATTATGATTATATCACAGTATTTATATTTTTTAGTCAATTTAATTTTTTATATATATATAATTAATTAAAAAATATTTATTTTTATAATCATTACCTCTCTTTATATTTATGCCACGTTCAAAAATAGCTATTTAATATTATAACATCATTTTTAGTCACTCTACTAATATATACCACAATAATAAAACATTTTCTATTTGATTTTTTTAATAAAAGCAAGCACGATTAAATTAAATATTACTTCATTAACATTACTTTATACTGGACCTTCCAATATTTGTTCTTATCTAGCTTGGTTGAGGTGTGGATTTGGTGGATTAACGACTCTCGAGCCAGCCCTAGCCCTCACTATTTTATTCATTCACAATTAATCAAATGTAATTAAGGTGGGAAAGATGTGGATTAATTGGCTCCATGTGGATTAGTATCATTCTTAGATGTCATCATAAGCTTCCTAAATTATCTATTTTAATAATCGCATCTAATTATTTCTTAAGTTAAATTAATTAGTTTATTAAGTGGACATATCTTTCTTCAAATCCACTGTATTCGTTCACATTAGGGATACATTTGGGGAAATGTTAAATACAATTTACATTTCCTTAACTTTTACGTTATGCACGTGATGGGGTTTATATATAACACAGCCAATTCTTGCATGGAATGTGACAGAATATTAGAAGCGAGTGTCAAGATTAAATACTATATTATAACTGCATAATAACAATCCGTAATAATCGTTAATAAATGCTGTACCCAATAAGATCCGTGGGTAATTTTCATAAGCTCTATTCTTGAGGTCGGATTCTGCTGGAAGAAATGTCACCATGTGATTGGGTAATCGGAACATCGGGTGAATCCTACTGTCAGATCATGTCATTAGAGTCTGATTAGTGTGATCACAAACACGTGTAGCTAATTTAAAAAGCACTAAATCTGGGCCCGACCCAATAATTATTAGAATTTCGTGTGTTGATAAACCATTTTCAGAAAGTGGCAGGACGTGGTATCGTAGCACCCGAATTCTCCCCGCCACCCAAATAATTTTTCTCTACCCATTTTATGTAATTGTTACTACACCGACAATTAGAGTGCGTTTGATACGATTGAAAAATAAAAAAATAAAGATGAAATTTATTTTTTATTAAATTTTAAAAAATTTATTAAATATTTTTTTCATAAAATTTAAATTTCATCTTAGTTCAAAAAATAAAATTTTTTCTTAAAATCAATAAATTAGAATTCATAAGAGGTGGGGTAAGAATTAAAATTTCACCATACTTTTCACCTTTTAATCAAATACACTCTTAGTGATTAATAAAGGGATTTCTTTGATAACGTTCAACGGCCTTTGTTTAGTTAAAAAGAGGGTATTATAATTGTGGGTTAATTACATCGATAATCATTCAATTTTATATTTTATTATTATTTGGTTACTGAATTTTAAAATATTAGATGTTAGTCATTAATATTTCAAAATTGTTACTGTTTAATCACTGAACTTTAAAATATTATCTGCTAATCACTAATATTTCAAAATCATTTCTTATTCGTCACTCGTAAACTTAAAGTTCAATGACTAACAAATGACGAATAAGAAACGATTTTAAAATATTAATAACTAGCAGATAATATTTTAAAATTTAGTGACTAAGTAGTAATAATTTTGAAATATTAGTGACTAACAGGTAACATTTCAAAATTCAATGATCAAATAGTAACAGAATATAAAATTGACTGATTATTAATATAATTAACTATATAATTGTTGATGTTACAATTAGAGTTTAATACGTGTGACTTATAAAATATTAAGTGAGCTTACATTGTAAGCATTTGAAAGATAAGAACAATGTTTATCTTGTCCCACCGATGATTTAATTTACTTAGTAATAAAATAAAACCAAATAACATTATTGGAAAATGATGAATGAATTTTGCATTGTGCAATCGTAGAAGAAAAAATAATTCCAAATGTAATTATCCAGGGCTCGCACGCTTCAGATATCTAGTACTGCCCCTGCCTTCTTATGTCGGGTTATTTTAAGGCTTTCTTACGAATCATAAAACCACTCTCTCTCATAGCGCGTGAAGTACACGAAATGGGAAGAAGAAGAAGCGAACCGTTCTCTTTTCCGTTATGGCACCTTTACTTGCCATTTGGGCCACGTCCCACCCCCCATCAAACCCACGATTTCTCATAGATAGAAATTAGAAAGTTCTCGCTCTCCCTCTCCCTTTCGCTCTCTGCGGATACAGTAGCAGTGGACCTGTTTATAAAAGGGCTGCGGCATTTCAAGGTTTGAAGTTTGAAATCATTTGGTGGGTGGTTTGTTTTACAGTTCATAATTCCGTCGACCCAACCAGGCCCCTTCTAAAGATTCCAATGGAAGGGGGCGGCTTTCCATCTCCCATTCTCGCCATGAAGTTCGTTACCTTGCTTTCCGAACACCCTTCTTGCTAATACACACCAAGTAAAGAAGCCCAAAAGGTGGGGGGGAAATGATTCAGATTCATACCCAATTCGCCATGAATGTTGTTTTGCTTCCAAACCACACCTCACCGCTGCTTCTCTCTCCTCCGCCTCCTCTTATTAATATTTGTTTCTCTCTCTAGAACCCACCCGCGTCCCCAATCCTGCGAAATCCAAATGTCCAAGTCCCCATCTCACCAGGAACTCGAAGCCAGGCCTGCTTGCTTGGATTTGTTCAAGAAATTCAGGCGTTTGAGGCTGTTTGAGCCCTCTCTCGGCGTTCTGGGCTTCTTCCTTGTCGCGGTCTGTATTATTTGCTGCTTCTTTTACTTGGATTACAGGGCTGCGGCCAAAGGATTTCGGATTTCATCTCAAGCTGACCGCTCTTTGTGGATGAAATTTAATGGGTCTCGCGAGGATCGGATAGTTCAGTTCTTGAGTGAGAAGGGTGGCGGCTGTGACGTGTTCGATGGTGATTGGGTGTGGGATGAGCGCTACCCTTTGTACCAATCGAAAGATTGCAGGTTTTTGGATGACGGGTTTAGGTGTTCTGAGAATGGCCGTCCTGATTTGTTCTACACCAAGTGGCGTTGGCAGCCCAAAGCTTGCAACTTGCCCAGGTATTGGTTTTCGCTTTCTTTGCCGCTTCTCCTGGAAATTGTGTTTGGTTACTGGGAAAGTTGGAAACAGTGAAGCAGATTGGGTTGAAAAAAGCATAAAACTGTTATAATTAGGCCAAATCGAAAGATTGTGTTTAGTGTACTTGGAATCTTGATGCAGTCGGGTGTTGGAATTTTTCATCATCGTCTTTTTTTTCTTCTTTCTTTCTTTTTTCTTTAATCACCAATATGCATGTGTTTGATATAGTTCTGTAAATCCCTGTGGCTTGACTACGATTTGTTCTTGCAATTTGGACTGAAACTACTTGAATCACGAGGGCATTTTTGGGTATATCATTAATGGATACTGCCTTTTCTCTCGGTGCCATCCTTTCTTTTTCACGTTTGGCTTTTGTTTCGTTCTTTTCTTTGGAATCGGTTGCCCATCAAATCACGGACAAGGGTACATGTGAAGCTTTGGGCCTTGAAGCCACAAGTTCATTATCTTATTTGCCATTATTTTGACTTTTCGCAGGTGCTGAACTAATAATTTCTTAATTTTTGTGGAGACATATAATTTTTCTTCTCTGCGATAATTCACTATATTCTTCAAGCATCGAATTTCTTGATCTAGCACGATGCTTTTCCTCTTTAATATGTATACGTTCTAGTATTGGATTTCTACTTTCAGGTAAAAGACTTTTAGAAATTTGTTTAAAGTTCAATTAGATTTTGTGATACATTCCTCAAGAAATCCGATTCTTGCAGATTCTTCTCCCGACTAAAAAAAGAGATCTTAACAAAATTGTTACAAATGAAAATTGAGCACAATTGTGTGAAAGAAACAAACCACCTGTACCTGTTTGCAAGCAGAAATGGGAGACGTGCTTAATTTGGCTAAATAGTTGACCTGGCCCTGCACTTTAATTGGCATTATTTTTCACGATAAGCAAGCACGTTATAACCAAACTATTATTGCACTATGATTGTGGTCCCAAATTTGAGTGGTTATGGGAAACTTGTGATATGTTAAATCTATCTTCAGTTTTAGTTTGATATAAGATGGAAATGTTAATGTTTGATTCCCTTCTATGTCTAACATGTAATCTTTTGTCATGGATTCCCCCCCCCCCCCATATAATCTGGACCCATCTCAGTCTAATGGGATTAAGGAAAAACGGCTAATACTCTACTCTACGTTGTTTGGTTACTTACAAAAACAGATTTGATGCAAAACTGATGTTGGAAAGATTGCGAAACAAGCGGTTGGTATTTGTTGGGGATTCAATTGGAAGAAACCAATGGGAATCCCTCCTTTGCATGCTTTCTTCTGCAGTTACCAATAAAAGTTCCATTTACGAAGTCAACGGCAGCCCAATCACAAAGCACAAAGGGTTCTTAGTGTTCAAGTTCAAGGACTATGATTGTACAGTGGAGTACTATAGGGCTCCATTTCTTGTTCTGCAGAGCCGACCTCCCCCTGGAGCCCCACCTAAAATAAGAACTACCTTGAAATTAGATCAAATGGATTGGAGCTCTTCAAAGTGGCGAGATGCAGATGTGCTGATCTTCAACACAGGACATTGGTGGAATTACGAGAAGACCATAAGAGGGTAATTTGATGTTTAAGATTACTTTTCTTATTTTCTATAGTTTCTTAACTTGTCCATCACGAGCCTTTGAACTGGAAAACTTTCATAGGTTCAGTGAATTTTGTGAAACGTGATGCAAGAACTGCTACATCTTAACTTGTGCATCATGTTTTTTGAACACGATTGCTCACCTTTGGTGCCTTTTTTTTTTTTAATGAAACTTTGCATATTTCATTGAATGTATATCAATTATGGTCAGACCTTTTGGAATTCTAGATTATAAAGTGTAATTGGTTGATGATATATTTTGACAGCCGTGCTATTGGTGAGACCACTTTTTACTGTTGCATTTCCTGCAACATATTTTATTCACCATCAAGCTTTACATATATTATAAGAAGGGATCTTAACCTTCTAAACTAAGGTACGGTATGGAGGAGGGCTAAGATGTCCATGGTTTTGGGAGAAACTGGTTGATGGGCCAAAGAATCCAATTGAACATGGTTGAAAGATTAATTAGTTGTTATCAACTTTTTGGTACAAAAATGATAAGACTCCACATCTCTTTGTCTATGGAACAAGTTACAAGATTGAAAGGAACATGCGAACTTATTTGGAAGAACTACTAAGTCATGTTTGAGGAGACAATGTGCGCGACCTGCCACCTGGTTTAGTTTTGAGTCTGTTACTAAACAGAATGTTTAAACTACCTGATCAGGGGTTGTTACTTCCAAGAAGGAGCAGAGGTGAAGATGGAGATGAAAATTGACAGTGCATACAGGAAGTCCTTAGGTACTGTTTTAGATTGGATACACCGTGAAGTAAATATGAGCAAGAGCCAGGTGTTTTTCCGCACATATGCCCCTGTACATTTCAGGTTGGTTTCTTAAATCTTAATTCCTTTTATTGAATTATGATACTATCTGATTCTTTTCTTTTCTTTGGAATTTTCCAAATCTGTTTAATTTAAACTAGGTTTAGGAGTTTCAGCAGTTCAAAGTATATGACTTCTTTCAAAGGATACCCGGGAAATCCTAAAGTTTTTTTTGTTATTTATTTCCAATTCCAGCTCTCTTCTGTTATTATTTCCAGGGAGGTAAACAAACAAATATAATGAACTAAAGTACAGAAGGAGGTTTTGACTGAAAACATAAAAGAAGGATGCTATTATGTTTCGAAGGATATGTATCAAATTTTATCTGAGCCTATCTTTATTGTATCAAATTTTAAAATGGGTAGCAATTATGTTGTTGTTGTCATTCCATCTACTAAGACTGTGCATTTGAGGTAACATAGTGACAAAACTTAGGGTCTTTGGCTGTCTAAATGTTGATATTGCCTCGTGCTTACCCTGGTATTTTGTTCTTTTGATTCCACGCCAAGTTGTCTTAGTGACCAATTTACATGAATTGAATATGCCTTCAATTTAATTTTAGGTGGGATTTTATCATTCACCGGCTTACATATTTGCATAATATGCGTATATACTTGTGATGGTTGGAAGCGGAAAAGATTTGAGTCAGATGGCAGCAATGATATTTCTGCTTGACATGGAAGGGGAAATTAGAAAAACTGGAAAGAATCATTTGTACATTTCTCACGTAACATTAGTTTTAACGAAGATAAACTAACAGTTGCACGCTTTTCTCACCATTACAACGAGATTTGGTGTCACAAATGAATTTCAGGGAGGTGACCTATTTTCTGGAATAAAAATCAAGATTGTTTCTTTTCTTGCCATGTGTATTTCATCTGCAGACATCATACATGATCTCATTTGAGGAACTTAACTCATCCAATGTGCAATATGCAGAGGTGGAGATTGGAGAACCGGGGGAACTTGTCACTCGGAGACACTACCGGAGTTAGGCTCGTCGTTGGTGCCACCCCAAACATGGGCTCAACACAGCATGTTTATTGATGTTTTGTCAACTCACTCGAACACACATAATGTGAACGCGTTAGAGATCTTGAACATAACCCTTCTGACCTCACAAAGGAAGGACGGGCACTCGTCTCTGTACTATCTGGGTCCTAATGCTGGACCTGCGCCCCTCCATAGGCAGGACTGCAGCCACTGGTGTCTTCCGGGAGTCCCTGATGCATGGAATGAGCTACTCTATGCTTTGTTTCTGAAGCGGGAAACCACCTGCTCCCAAAATTCCTCCACATTTCGAGCACCAGCATGATGTTCAAGGGCAGCTTATTTATTTGTTTGGTTCAACCAGAGCTGACTGCAGTGGAAAGAGTACATCTGCACATATTTAGATATCAGCAGAAAGGAATGAAGCAGCTCTAATAGGAAGAGACAAGGTCCTGCTGAAAGCAGGTCTCTGATCGGATTTGCTGCTGCTGCTGTTCATAGTTATACAAGAACTTGATTTTTAGGGTCAATTTGGTGGGCTGAGATTCTTCGTGGAAATAAGATACAACAAATTTTTAGAAGAAAAATACAGGTTTTGGGTCCTCCTTGTGATTATTATAGGGTTTCTTTAGAACTAGTACCAAATTTTGTTGTATATTTGAAACCTGTACCCGTGCCTTACCAAATAATGCCTTCAGCTTCAGCACTTCATGCTAGCTACTCCTTAATTTGTAACAAAGTTGATGTTGTATCAGTAGGAACAGCTAATGAATAAGCTATGTTCAAAACACAAACAAATTTTATACAAAATATGACATCAAAATAATGTGTTGGAGCTACTATTTTAATTATAAACTAGCTTAGCACCCGTGTAATGCACAGATTCAGCTAAGAAGAGACATATTTAAGAGATTTTGATATTAAAAAAAAAATGAAGAAGTCTATATCATTATATAGATCAATATCGAACACTAAAAATATAACTCAAATCAAAGAAATTTTACTTGTATCCAAATGATCTTCATTAAGGATCCTACATAAATTGTAGTGTTAGTCAGTTTGCACTTTATCCAACCATCATAGGTAATCTGAATTTATTTACCTCCAATAGCAATGTATCTGCAACTCTATATTTGATTAATCCAAGGGTCAGCGCATGAAATTTAGCTTCTTTCGATTGCCTTCTCAAATATTCTAATATTCAATACCACATACTATTATTACAAACCCTCTTGACCATTCTAGTGTTCGTGCTTATTATTGATGCCTTTCCTTCAAGTTGACCAGCTGGAAAAGGTAGAGAATCACCTCTAAAAAATGCCTTCACTTGTATAAGGATATATGCAAAAATAACAGGCGAAACTTTCTTTTTTTTCTTAATTGTGGATTAAAAAAGAAAAATAATAAATCTTATTGCATTATTATATCAAAGGTTTGGTAATACAACATATAAAAAATGAAAGTTTTGACATGAAACTAGACAGATTCTTGATAGGTAAATTTTTTGTGATAGAAAAGCTAAGAAGTTAAGGTTCTCACAAAAAAAAAAATATGTTAGAGTGGGTTCTATGAAGATTTAATATGAGAGTGTTAAACCTCTTAGCACCCCTCTTGCAAATCACTTCAAAGTTAGTAAGAAATATTGTCCTTTTACTAAAAAATAAAGGATCTTAAATTAATTGTGAACATAATAAATATATTAAAAACTGAAAGCATATTGGAAAAGCAACTCATCAAAACTAAAGTAAGAAAGGATCTCAAATTAATCATGAGCATAATAAAATGTATTAAAAACTAAAATAATCAAATATCAAATAGAAACATCTTAAATTTAGCTACTCAATGCAATGTTTACCTTGACAGAGAGACAATGTTTTATTATGGTTGCTGATAATTGATATATTCAACTTTGCAATTTTTTTATGATTATTCTCCATATCTAATAGATTGTCACGTAAAATGCTATAATGTTCACAAAAAATGCATAGTTTCAAAAGTTTGAGAAAATAGAAAGAATGAAAATGGGAAGTTGAAATGAAGAGCGGTCGTGGATCAAAGATGCAAAAAGAAAAATAAAAAAGAATATAAACACACACATATAATTTTTTAGTTTGTATATCATATTTTGAGTTTCTTTTGAGTGGTGTGATTTTGTTAATCAAATTATATTTTTGATACTAGCTATATGTATTTTTCATACAATTTCTTATGGGCTAAGTCCAATATAGCAAGTCGTCTCAATCATTTAAAGCTCAAGAGGCCCTAGCGGGCTCACCAAGACAAACTCATAGATCACTTAAATCCGAACTCATATCGCGAAATCAAGCAAGTTTCTAGCGAGCTCCCAGCAAGACTTTTAGTAAGCTTTAGTGATCAACTCAACGAGCTCCCAATAAAACCCCTAGTTCGCTAGCTCAAATATTCAGCTCGTCGGTCTAAATCTTCTAGTTCGCATAGACAACAAAGCTGCTGAACAGCCAGAGACAAAGACTCATTTGCTTTATCTAAGGCAAGTTATACTCCTCGTAATGAAGATTTCACTCCCAATTTTTTTTTTGTAAATGATAAGCACTGTTTGTCCCTCATTATATTTTTATATCTTATGCAATTGTAAAGACCCTTAGGATAAATAAGGGTTAGAAATACCATTGAAAGAACATACAACAATAAGAAGAATAATCAGACACTACCACTTTGAAAAGATAATCAGAAAACCATCGTAGAGTAGACATCGTTTTGGCTGAACTACGAAAAATTTCCTTGTGTTCTTTCCATTTTGTTCTTCTTCTTTGCATTTTGGACTCATTCATTTACTGCGACCCTGACGAATCGCGGTCGGTTAAAATTAAACGTCGACAATACATAAGTAGATACGAATTATATGCACAAATAAAGAATATAAAAACACATACGTGATTTTTTGTCACTACAAATATAATTTTTTGACTTATTTTAATCAATTAACGTAAAACACATAAATTTACAACACAAACAACAATAAATAATTCTGCTAACGTAATAAGCAATGGATGTGTTGAAATTGGTATGCAAACACGCAATAACAATTAGTAGTATATGAATATATTAATTATGCAATAAATTTATTTTAATAATTATTTCTTATAAAAAAATTAATATTTATGTATATTAATAAATAAATGAATTTTAAGTGAAACACTGATCAAAATACGTACAATTACAATGGTTATTGTTCTGATTGCTTTTTAATTTTTTTTATTTTCATATATTACGTTTAGAAAATTATTTAAATTATCATGAATAATTTTTTATAAACTCTTAATGACAACGTTAAATTTGATGTAAAATATAACACCACAACTTGTCACTTTGATGAAAATTTAGGGGTGGGATAAGTGAGTTTGACTTTGGAAATACTTTACTTATGTTCGTGTGTTATGTTAGTAATTTTGTGTTTCATATATTGTTTTATTAGTGAAAAAAAAGGGGGAAAAAACAATCAGCGGAGCAGCGCGTCTAAGGTTAAGGCGTTTGGAGTAAGCTATCACAGCCCCAGAGCCGAACACCCGTCGTCTTCCTCTCCATTCTATGTGAGAGCCCGTGTGTGTGTGTGTGTGTGTGTGTGTTTGGCCTGGGAATTCCACCAGTTCGTCGATCGATTCCAATGGCGGACTCAACGGCGCAAGCTAGCAGATCGAGAGACCTCGACAAGCTCCTACTCAGGCCCGGCCACCTTGTCGGCCCTAACTTCGAACCAGGCCCCGAAGTACAGATGTTTCTGTGGAACTCTTCTTGTCTCTGTGGAATTCTCACAAATACTTGGCGTGCGTCTGAGAACAAGGTATATTTGGTTTCTTATTGTGCTGTTTTTGTGCAGTTGAGAGACGACCTTCAGGAGTACGCCAGAGTGTTGGTGGTTGGCGCTGGTGGGTTGGGATGTGAGCTGCTGAAGGACTTGGCTTTATCGGGTTTCCGGAACCTGGAGGTCATCGACATGGACCGAATTGAGGTCTCCAATCTTAATCGTCAGTTTCTCTTCAGGTCATTCGATCCTCATTTGATTTCTTGGTTTTTGTGCTCTGCCCATATATGATTCCGTATATAGGTTTTATATGCATATGTGCATGTGTTTATGCTTGTGTAAATGCGTGATCGTTATGTCTACACGGCGTAACTGTCGTCCTGAACTCACCTTAGGTGCTAAGTTCAAGCTTGTTTCATGGACCAATTTCTCATTTTTATGTTGTTCCAAGAGATTGATAGTAGTCTGCCTCGTATTCAAATTGCAAAAATATTTGCTATCATCAGCCTCTTAAACAACTTGCTTGTCAGTTATGGTACTTGCTATCTATCTAACTATTGCAATTCCGAATGCAACTGCTGTAATTGGTCTCACTTGGCTAAATAAGAACAGGAATACCAATGAACTAGACATGGACCAGATGCACCCCTGTATATGTACCTGCATTAATTTCTTAATACCTTTATATATACCCGTAGGGTAATATACTTAATCCCTCATTCCCATGCCCACCGGATAATGGATATCCATCGATTTAAATTCTCAATTTAAATTTGAGGTTATTGTGTTTTCAGTTTAAGGTTGTTACTTGTTCTTTATGTTGATTTTTTATTTGGTTAAGTTAGGTCCAAGTTTAGAGCTGCCCAGCAAGAGTAGGTGTGCCCCTAGCTAGTAGCTAGCAGTATGGCGTTTGGGTCTGTTTGGCCTTGTATATACAATAAACTGTCATGACCCCAAGGAACCCCTAGGATATATTAGTAATACATTTGTTTTCCTTATTAGTTGTATTTTCTGTTGTTGTTAGCATTTTCAATTGTAAAGCCTATAAATAGGCTATAGCATGTAGAGAAGGATATCATTGAATTGAAGAAAACATTTCAAACTCTATTTCTCTCTCTTAATTTCTCTCTCTCGGATTCTCCTTCTCTTCCTTCCCCATCTCTCTTTCTGTTTCAGTTCTAAACCTTCCTCCTTGCTGTTTTCTCTCCCCCAAATCTCTCCTAATTCCTATCATAACCCTAGCCAAACCCTAGGATTGTGACAATTGGTATCAGAGCAGTCAATCCTTGGCTGTGATTTCAATTAATTCTAGTTTGTGACTTTAGCAATTTTTATCCGAAACTCAAAGGCCAGGCGAGCTAGGCTAATTTCCGGCAGTCCGCGTTCAAATTTGCAATCAAAACAAGAAGCGTTGTTGCAGTCGAACAAGGAAGGAGAAGCAGATCCGTGATTGCAACTTCAATTCCAGACTCAGCGGAATTGAGTCTTGAATTGGCCGATTTGGAGTGTTGGACGGTGATTGGGTGTGGACTCAAGACTCAGCGGAATTGAGGATGTTGATGAACGGCAGCGAATTTTAATAAGTCTTGCTTGGAATTGGCGTGCGAAGGAGAGGCCGACGATGATATAGAGTTGAACTTGAAGTCCAAATCAGAGTAGCGCAGCTGGTATGGGAAGCTGAGGTACAAGCGATCACGACTTGTGATCTGGAAGAGCGTTCGACTTTTTTTGGGAACGAGCAGAAGGTAGGCGCTCAGCCGCGACTCGCAGCAAATTTGTTCGAAGCAGAGGGGCGAAGCAACTTCAGGGGATTCGGAAGCGAAGTCGCGTGCGATTGAGGCTAGTCCAGATTCTTGAAGCGTTTGATGATCAACGACAATTGCGATCATAGGCGGACAATTGGCTGACTTGGATTGCGGTTGGTGATTGGGTGCGCGATTCTCCTAGGCTGGTTAGAGGCGATTGTTGCCTGGAAATTTTGGCGCACTCCTGTTCGACTTTGAAGACAAAGACGGCCAGTGATTGAAATTTCAGTGATTTCAATGAAGTGATTGAACTATGAGATCGACTCTCCTAGATCACGAAGCAGGAGGATGAGCGTCCTGCTTGAGAAATTCGAAGAGTGTTGACCAAGCGAGGAAGACGAGCAGAGAATTCCGATCGATTAATTGGCTGTAATTTTAGTTCAGAATTTGAAGGTGATTAGGCCAGGCAGTTCCGACTTCCGGTGAATTTTCAGTATCCGAAACTGAGAAACAACCAGGTGATCTCTGGTTGAATCTTAGATTTGACGTCCGAAACTGTTAAGTTTAGACGCTAACCACGCTCGCTGATCCACAGTGAAGCAGATCTTGAACGGTAGTTGATCCACAGTGATAGGGTGCAGTGATTTCCAGCAATCGGCTTGGGTTGGGAAATCGTTGAGATTGCAACTGTTGTTAGTCCTGATCGATTGTCAATTGCAGATCAAAGAAGATAGTAATGGCAGTTTAAAGGAGGCTGATCAAGTTGCAATAGAAGTTTCAGGAAGCAGCTGTAGGATTGATCGAACAACTGAGTCAATCAATTGCAGGTGGTACGAGCTGCAGGTGGAGCAAACTGAATTCAGGCGAATTCAGTTCCAGCGGAGGTGGTTTCCCAGCTATCGACCCTTGAGGTGATCGATTATCCACCAGCAATTTGAATTCTAATGGCAAATGACATGGGATTGAAGCAATGGAATCTCAGAATTGATTCCGACGCACAAGGGGAAATGAATCTGGCGCACAAGGAGGTGAGATCGGCTAATGTTTGAGGCTTGAAGTTGAAAGACAGCTTGGCCAGTTGATTTCGACGCAAGGAGCTTGACTCTCGAAATTTGAAGGCGATTACGGAAACCAGGATCAGCAGGCGATCTAGATCAGTTCCATGACTTCGGCAATCTCGGTTGTGAAGGTGACCACTGTAGCAATTGATTCACACTTCGGATGGCCGATCAAATCACTGTAAGTGTGTGATTTTTCTGCTGCTAAAATAGACTTACCTTGAAGCATAACAGCAGCTGCAATTTGCCACTTATTGGATCAATTTAAGAGGTGATTGGGTGAGGCAGCTACAAAAAGGGAAGTGTAGGGATTCAGGATGGACAACATTTCGATTTCTTGGCCTGTGGCTTGTCCAATTCGTGAAATTTCTGCCATGACGAGCAAAGCTTACATGAGACCATGGGAGCCTAATCTGTAGCAGAAGGATGTTGCATGTTTAGCTGGAGATAGACATCAGGGGAAGTTTGGCCAGAAGCCTTATGCATGGGAAAAGAAGTTGGAGATGGGGAGCAGCCAATTGGACCAAGGAACAAGAAGTGTGGTACATGAATCGAGCAAAGAATTCGGCCAAATGATACGTGAAAAGTTGCAAGAGTTTGCAATGATACTATCTAAGGAGTATCATTACAATTTTCCCACCGAATACTTTTGAGGATTATCATGGGAGTTTTAACAAAGAAGATTTCCTTAAAATGGAGCAGCCGAAGGAGGAAGCAAGAAGTCGAGAAGCGGATTCACTACCTATTTCCAATGTGGAGTGGAAGAAGTGTACCGATTCTAGCAGAATTATCAAGGGGAAATGCAGCATTAGTGATGATATTGGTGGTGCATGGCATTATCCCAAGAGAATATGTGATGAACAGATTAATAAGGCAGCATTTGAGGAACTGATTGAGGAAGCTGAAGCCGATCCGTTACCTTTGGTGATTAGAGCAGGGATGGAAGGATCGGATGGTGTCCCAAATCAGAATTCTATCAGAAAAAGATTTGATGGTGGAGCTGATAAGGCTGCAAATCATGTCAAGCATGAGTAGGAGGAAAAATTGGAGTTGGACCGGCCAATTGTAACTAAAGATTTCAGCAAGGAAGAGGGATGGGACAATGCTATCTGTGGGGATCACTGTTCATATCTGTTGGAAGATGATGTATCAAAACTAGAAGGGAAGGGTGGCAATGGTGATAGTGTCCTTGCAGCTGATGAAAAGTATGAGGCTAATAAAGACCTGAGGATAAGGACGATAGCTGCAAAGAATGCGGATACCTCTACTAAAAAGGAAGAAGACATTGGGCAGAGGGTGGGGAAATTCTTTGTGGATAGAAACAAGACTTTTGCTGCTTCGATAGTTCTCATTTCCATTGGAAAGCAGCGTCATCAAACCAAATTTTGGCCTGCAAAGCACTTTGACTTACTCTCAACAGTTAGAGAGATTATGGTGGAAGGTGTGATAGGTCAGATGGAATTAATTTTGAGAGCAACAACGAATGGGCGGATGGCTGGAACAGGTGCTGCAACGAATCATGATACGGCTGTTTTCGGAGGAAAATATATGGCAAGACAAAAGAAAAGAAAAGTGAGAGATGAGAACAAGAAAAGGCGAAGAAGAAAACAAATTATTAAGGCTGGAATTGGGTGAATAATAGGGTTAAGAGCAGCCAATTCTTGGGGACAAGAATTGTTTGAAGGGGTGGGGATTGTCATGACCCCAAGGAACCCCTAGGATATATTAGTAATACATGTGTTTTCCTTATTGGTTGTATTTTCTGTTGTTGTTAGCATTTTCAATTGTAAAGCCTATAAATAGGCTATAGCATGTAGAGAAGGATATCATTGAATTGAAGAAAACATTTCAAACTCTATTTCTCTCTCTTAATTTCTCTCTCTCGGATTCTCCTTCTCTTCCTTCCCCATCTCTCTTTCTGTTTCAGTTCTAAACCTTCCTCCTTGCTGTTTTCTCTCCCCCAAATCTCTCCTAATTCCTATCACAACCCTAGCCAAACCCTAGGATTGTGACATAAACCAACACTATGTTAAACAAGATAATATATATATTTATTATTACATACGAGTTGGGAGCTTTGTATTCATCCCCGCCAACCTGTACCCATGCAAATGTATTTTTTTTTTCCCCCAAAGATACCCACCTTGTTGAACAAAAGTTTAGGTCTATACTTGCCCCAAATGGATCAGATTTGTTCGGTACCATTTGGGTCCTGTAGAAAATGTTATCCCTGGATAAAAAGTGCCTACCTTTCTTGGAGCATAAAGGTGAATGATTTAACCAACTTTTGAAGTTTTGTTGCTTTACTTGAAGTGAAAATGTGGTGATTAGTACAATGCCTATCCAGTGTTATTAAAGGCGCATCTAGGTACACCTTTGGCACCTGGAATGCTCCTAGGCAGGTGCACCAATGCTCCTAGGAGGGTGCAGACCAGCCAGGTGCACCTTTGGCGCTTGGAATGCTCCTAGGTGGTGTGGACCAGCCAAGCGCACCCCTTAGGCGCGCCTGGCTTTTTTTGTTACCTACTTTTACTGTTTAAGTGTTTATTGCTGTAATTTTTAATAGAATCCTAATAAATTTTCAGATTCCAATTATAACTAAATACTGATTGGGATTGGTATTTAGTTATTGGAATTGATATTTTCTTTATTGCCGTAATTTTTAACAGAATCCTAATAGGAAAATGAAACTTTTCAGATTCCAATTCCAATTATAACTAAATACTAATTAGAATTGGTATTTAGTTATTGGAATCCAAATTGGTATTTTGTGATGCATTATATACTAGTTGCTAAAATATGATGGGATGTATTTTGTTGAAATTTACAGGTATGTAAGTTGTTTTAATATTTCTTTTAGTTAGTGTATGTTGAATTTTTTAATTTTCTTGATAACATGCTTGTGAATATATTATTAGGAGCTAGGACCTATTTTATACCTTATTCTTCAACTAGGACATATATTTTTCTTTTTAGTTAGCATGCACCTGTTCCACCAAATGCATGCTTTGCCTTGCGCCCTAGGCTCCAACACCCTTGTGCGCCTTAGTGCGACTTGGGCCTTTAATAAGACTCAACCTATGACCTAGGGTTTTGGTCCTTTGTAAATATTTGAATGATGATGGTTTTGTTTGCATGTTATGGTAAAAAAGGGAGTTTTTAGTGCTTAATGCTCTGTGCTTCATGAGGGTTGAGGGAGGGTCATATCCACTTGCTTTTTACAAAGAGAATGTTTTCACAACCCAAATTCATGACTTTTCAGTCATAAAGGAGCAATCTTATTGTTAGAGTATATCACAACACACTCTCAGATTCTCTCAACTCAAATAGCTCACCCTAGGCACTCCCACACCCGATAACACAAACAATATAGATAACACAAGCAAGAATCAAAAGAAAACAGTAAGAACACAAGAAGATTTATCCTGGTTCGGTCTCAAAAGAGATATACGTCCAGACTGTTGTTCTGCGCTCCAATCCACTATCTTGAAACAACCTTTAGGATGATTACAAGAGTACCCGAATCCACACCCTACCCATATACCTTGAAAGCTAAATGGATTCCCGAGAATACAAGACTTATTACCCAACCTTTCTCTCTCAATCTCTTGATTAATCCCAACCCACAAGATAGAAACAAAAGACCTTTCCGTAATGAAGCACACACCCCACTGCCTTGCCCCATGATCCCTATTTATAGATTATAGGGGCATGAGATACAGTGACTTAACTAACTGACCGGCTGACCGAAATTAACTAACTAACTAAAACGGTCAACCATCATTCTAGAAACATACCTTCTAGAATTATACTTATTCCAACCGGGAAAACGCAAATGGGAAGTATACAAATGCCAGCATACACAAACTATCTTCTAATCTAATACAAATGAAATAACACTTACCATTTGCTACCAAGGTTCACCCTCTTGCAGGCTATGGTTAATAGCCAGAAAATCATAACTTGTTGGGCAGAAGGCAAGTTGGAGGATATGGTTGGTTGCCATGTGCACTTATATATATGAGATGCCAAGAGGGTTAATTTTTGTCATGGTGTATGGTTAGGCATGGGGTTTGCTACTGGTGTTTTTATGAGGTTTTCTTGTTGCAGGTAGCTTTGAAAGGGAAGAACAAGTAGTCATGCAGGCTTCAGGTTGAAAAGATTGCTTCGGATTTCTGTTTTTTTTTTTTTTTAGTTGTTGACTTGACGGTATTGACTGGTGTGGTGAGTTAAGAAAATACGAAGCTGTGTAGCCATGATGATTTTGGTGCGTGGAAGTCTTTGCCTCAGATAATGACTGGAGTAGCTGACAATGGTTCTTCTTATTTAGTTGGGAAGATTTTTGAGAAATCTCGTTGTTTCAATTTTAGTGTTTCTTTGTTTGGAATGAGGACACTTGTGTGAGTTGTTTGGTGCCTGATTGCATATCCTCTTGAAATACTATGAGAACTAAAATATGTGAATGCTATTCAGGATTGTCCTTCAACCAAAAATGATATTTGCAGTTACAAGGACATGGATATGCTTGAGTGAAATCTAGTTAACATGATTTATTTATATTTTTTTGGCTAAATCTAGTTAACATGATTTAGAATTGTCATAATTTGTAATGACATTGTGGAACAAGCCTCTATTAAGTGCATATTGATTATGTCCTCTTTTTGTTCATTCATTTTCCTTCTTCCTCAATAAAATTTTCAAAGGTATGGGCTTATTGATCAGTAAGCTTTTTTATCTATTAGGTTCATGCAGAATTTGGCTCATTTGACATTCATTGCTGTAGCAGATACAAGGAATTCTAATATTTTCTGTTGATTAAAAAACTCCTTGTCACATATCTAAGTGATCTATTTCATTTATTTTAAGGAGCCATTTCTTAATGATCTTGTCTTTGTAGGCTTGAAGATGTTGGGAAGCCAAAAGCAGAGGTGGCGGCAAAACGTGTCATGGAAAGAATTGCTGGTGTGAATATTGTGCCTCATTTTTGCCGTATCGAGGACAAAGAGCTTGATTTTTACAATGATTTCAATATTATTGTTCTTGGTCTCGACTCTGTTGAGGCTCGGAGCTACATAAATGCCGTGGCTTGTAGCTTTTTAGGTATGTGTTTTTCATTTTATCTGCCAGTGAGGCAGTAATTTATGTTTTCTATATTAATCTTTTTAATATATATATTTTTTTACTTGTTGAAATGTTTCTTACTTTAAATAAGATTGCTTTGTCTAAATTACCTCGTCCCCACCCCCACCAAAAAGGTGTCCCCAATGCACAAGGTTCCCATCTATCAATTAGGGTAAACTTGATTCACTGGGAAAGAAATGAAGATGTAAAAGGTTTGAAGGATATAGCTTTATATGTTGTACAGTGTTATGTTTTCCTTTAGTTGTACCTTGTAGAATTGTATGTATGTACCTAACTATGAATAAAATGTTTATCTCTTGTCTCTCTCTCAAACATAAAATATACAAATTGTATGCCTGTGGTTAGACCCTC
Organism: Diospyros kaki; assembly: GCA_036245055.1. Lineage (NCBI taxonomy): Eukaryota > Viridiplantae > Streptophyta > Magnoliopsida > Ericales > Ebenaceae > Diospyros > Diospyros kaki. The sequence goes on along the minus strand of BSEG01000016.1, from coordinate 4,608,953 downwards.
TTGGTTTTGTCTACCAATTGTTTTGAGTCAAGTATTGTGTACATGTGGCACTTCCAAGCTTTGGGACTAGAGCTGTACATCATGCATTTTCCTAAAGGCTTACCTTGAAGGAAGTCAAGGTTTTCCACGAAGTCACTTTCAGGTACTTGGATGAGGAAAACTCATGGTGCCAGCCATGCAAGAAGCTGTGGTGTATCATTCCTTGTACATTTTTCTGTGAGCAAAGAGTATTGTGGGATTCCCATCATTGGCTCTGACCACATATATTGAGAGTTCCATCTGACCATAGTTTTGGCTTGTAGTTTGTGTTCTGTTTCTGAATAAATGTTGGGCACTTTTATTGAAATTACAATGTTTTGGCTGCCCTGTTCATTTGTTTAATGCAAATTTTATGCCACGTATTTTTTCTTGTGCTTAACATGCTGACAATTTGATTAGCTTGTGTGTGGTGTACTAGGACTAATGTAATTTATCTTCTTCTTCTTCTTCTTCATTTTTTTTTTTTTTTTTTAAACTTAGAGTATGATTCTGATGACAAACCACTAGAAGAAACAATCAAGCCTATGGTAGATGGCGGAACTGAAGGCTTCAAGGGCCATGCTAGGGTAATTGTCCCTGGGGTCACCCCATGCTTTGAGTGTACCATTTGGCTTTTCCCTCCTCAAGTGAAGTACCCCTTGTGCACTCTTGCAGAAACCCCTAGAACTGCTGCTCATTGCATTGAATATGCCCACTTAATAAAATGGGATGAGGTAACCCATTACTCACATTTTTCCTTTTCTATTGCAAAGTGTTGTGATGATGACATATCGCATTTTGGCTGCAGGTTCATAGTGGAAAGACTTTTGATCCAGATAACCCTGAACATATGCAGTGGGTTTATTTAGAGGTTCACGAAATGCCATTGTGTCCCCCCCTCCCCCTTTTTCCTGTTTTTCTTCTTCCTTCTTTTTTGCTCCTTTTACTCATGCTACCCATATTCCATAGGCTGTCAAGAGAGCGGAGCTTTTTGGCATTCCAGGAGTTACATATTCTTTGACTCAGGTGAATATCCTTTGGTATTTACAATTATCTGAAAGTGGTTTCCTGTGAATTAGTAAAGTACCAAACCATGCAAAATATGATTGTTAAGCAGATGAGAATATTAGGATGAATGTGTGGCGATATAAAAAAGGATAAATTAAAAATGTGGTTATTTGTAATAAGGGTGTATGTAGTGACTCCTATAAGAGGTTTTGTCATGTGAGAAACAGACTAATAAAGGTTCTGTGAGGAGACTTGATGGAATGGAAGAAGTTTTTTGCAAAAGAGGTAAGAGAAGACCGAGAAAAACTTGGTGGGATATTTTTAGGCATGATATGAGTTATTAAGTCCTTATAGAATATTCGAACATAGATAGAGATGATTGGCAAGTTAGAATTTATGTTGTTAACCCTTCTTAGCGGAATTAAGGCTTGATATGTTGTTGTAGTTTTTTCCTGTCAATTGACTGTTTGGTGAATGTGTTGTTAGTCTATCATGTCCTTCTGCAATCATATGTAGGAAACTGGGTCTTTAAGCTAAATTTTTTGTTTCTTCTCTCTGATTTTCAAGTATATGGCCATAGATAGAGATGGCTAGAGGTCAAGAATTCATATACTTGACCCCACCTAATGAGATTAAGGCTTGTGATCATTGTTGTTGTTGTTAATTGGGTTTTCAAGTGCTTATACTCATTGTAAATTGAATCCATATATTTGCGAACTTGTTTAGTATGCCCAGCCATATTTGGTAACATCTTGCCAATTCAACTCTTTTCTTTTCTTGGTTCAGAATTTTGATGATAATATGTTGTTCTGTTCATGGCCATTTGTGAACTTAAGTGTTGCGCATGAATTTATGGCTTTCTTCTTTTTTCTTTCTGTGATAAGAGAAGCAGATATTGTTCATTGTCTTATTTATTTACTTATTTACTTGTTGCAGGGTGTTGTGAAGAATATTATACCTGCTATAGCTTCCACCAATGCAATTATATCAGCTGCTTGTGCGCTAGAGACCTTGAAGATTACCTCCGGATGCAGCAAAACATTGTCTAATTATTTAACGTGCGCCCTGATTCTTCTATAATCCTTAAATCCAATCTTTAATTTGAACTACAAAACTTTGACATTTTTGAAGTACAAATTGTTAACATTGTGAAGGCATTGCTAAAATCAGTGACATGGTATATTGGTGACAATCTATTGAGAAGCATTGCTAAAATCCGTGTGAATTTCCTTGGAAGTCAATATAATCTTGTCTCAACTTTGCATATGCTTTATCAAATACAATCCCTAAAGTACCTAAGGGGTTGTTCTCTTCGTATTTTTTTTTTCAGTTTTATGTTTTGAGTGTTTAGTTTGAGATTGCTAAAAATGCATCTTTTTTTTTTTGAAGTGTTTTCCGCGTTTTAGAAATTTGGAGCGTGTTAGTGATGAAAACAGGCAAAACAACTTTTTGTTGTTTTGAATTTTCTTTACAAAATTTTTCCTTGTTTTCGAAAATGAGTTTTTGAAAATATAAAAGTAAACACCTTTTTACTATTTTAGAAAATTGAAAACTGAAAACGGCTTGAAAACAACAAAGGGAACAGGGCCTAATTGTTTGAAGTTGGCAAAACTCTAAAAGAAAAGATGAGTCTGATTAATAATCAGTTGGGTAATTGCCAGTTTCTTTTGTGCCTTTTCACTACAGCAGCACCTGGATTTTTCCCAGCTTAGTCCTATTTATTAGGTTATTTGGTGCTTGGATATGTCATGGTATAGCCATGTTGAACTGCCAAATTCACCTTGCCCATAGATTGTCAGTGCCATATCAAGACATCAGGTCAACTGTCTAAGTCCTTGTATACTAATTCAAGGTTCTTAAAGACAAGGGGCTTGCCTCATATATTTGGACATGTTTATTACCTTGCTGTGTTATTAAAAGATAAATGTCTCCAGTAATTTCTTTTTAAGCATTTCTACTGTCAAATTTTGTAAGCTATCTCATTTTGGTTAGTTCTAACTTCTAAGAGCCCCAGTTACCAGTGTCCTTGACAAATTATATTGAATCATTATGATCAGATTTGCAATGCAAATTGAGATGACTTAAAAATAATCAGAAATGTAATTTACAATATGATTTCTCAGGAAAATGAGGTTTCTCAATCTCCTGCTTAATCTTCTTGCAACATTTATGAACATTAGTCTGCTTACAATCTGAATCGGTTGCAGGTATAATGGTGTTGAAGGCCTACACACTAAAGTGACTGAGTTTGTCAAGGACATAGATTGTCTTGCATGTGGTCCTGGCATTCTTATTGAGCTGGTGACTTCGGTTACTTTGAGAAAGGTTCTATAGTTCCCCTTTGCCCTTATTATCATTTCTTGTAGAAGTCCATATGTTTTTCTTTTATATTTTCAACTTGGTATTTTATTATTTAGTTATGACTATGATGTAACTTAAACAGCAATAATCAGAAGCCTTAATCCCACTAGGAGCCATTTCTGTCGATGACCGTATTCTCTATAAAGTATTTAAATCCTATGTCATGTATGAAGGCTTTCCACCAATTTTTTTTTTTTTTCTTTTTCATCTTCGTCTTTTGCTATAATTTTTTTTATTATATCCTACCTTTGAACCTGTTTCAGGCAGCATTTGATTGTCCAGTATTCTCTTTCCTTGCTTTGAGCTTATGAATGTTACCCTGTAAAATGCCACTGCCTAAATTTTGTGGTGGGCAATGTATGACTGCAAGGTATAAGCTGTGTGTGTTTTGCAGAAACGAGCAACATTTTCTTTTCATGGAGGTCAAGTCCTTTTGGTAGATAAGCGATTGCTTCTTGCTCTATCAATTCTTCCAAAGTGTTTTTTTCCTGTTGTTAGCAAATCTTGTTCTCACCTGACAAATGTTTCAGTCATTTAGGAGACGATCAGCAAGATAATTAGTCATGGAAAATAGGGCTGCAAAACTTTCATTTGCATTTATTTGGTATCGCTGGAGTGGATACTTACCTTTCAGTGAGAAGAAAATGTAAATCTTTTTCAGACGAGGGCCTTTGCTCTCAATTCTCAGAGATTGTTGGTAGCTTGTCATATCACCTCCAAAACAAATTGCATTTGAGAACTAGCTCTCGAATTCTGCCATCCGTCAGAACAACTAGAGACCTGTTGGCTATGTGAAGTGTCTAGCATTTTGCTTCGCTTCTTGTCCTTGTTTTATTTTAGCTCCTGTCTTAATGTACTTTCTCCTTTGCCAGTTCATTGATTTACTTGAAGAGCACCCTAAGCTGCTTCTATCCAGAGCAAGCGTCACACATCGAGGGAAGAATCTCTATATGCAGGCACCTCCAGTTCTGGAAGAGATGACACGATCAAATCTTGATTTACCGCTTTATGACCTGATGGATAAAAACCCGAAAGGTATTGTCCACGTGACTGGTACAACAGGCAAGAGTGACAAGAAAACATCAGCTTTGAGGAAACTGCGGGTCGTCTTCAAGGGCGTTGACGGGGTTGCAGATATGGACACAGCTGGAGGGGCATAGTTGATTGGGTATACTGTTTTGACTTCCTTGTTGGATCTCAAACTCGAGCGGAGTTTTTTCCGCTCCCCCCAATCAAAATCCCACAAACCAAAAACAGAAAGAAAATTGTGATAGCGTAGAAATGCAGGAACTGATGGTTGAAAATTGTATGCCTTCTTTGTAATACTTTCTTGAGATGCCTTCCCGAAAGAAGGCTTGAAGAATTGCGTATGGATAACCAAGTAAAATGGAATACCAGAGAGTTTGTGTCAGCCAATGTTTTGAACTATGTGCTTACTGTTTTCTGGAGTTTATTTCAAGAGAAGTTGGGATGAATGTTCCTACTTGTTTTGACAGAATTATTCTGAAGTTGAGAATTGCTTTGGTGGGGGGAATTGCAGTATTGGCTTTGTTAAACTCATCTAATTGAAATTGGTCGTTCGCACGTGATGTGGGTGTTGAGTATTGTTAGGTTGCGTGTTCGATCCTTGGATAGTGTGGCACTATATCGTTGTACTATATGGGGAGTTACAGGCATAAGTCTTCGACTTAGATTTATCCGGCTCGACTGAATTGCCCATAGGTTATAAGAAGGATGACTCTCACACGAAATGTGTCTAGTGGGATTTCTCGATTCTTATATTAAAAAAAAAAAGAAAAAAAAATTGGTAAGACTTGCAAGCTTGTAATTGGTTTGTTGAAGAAGAGGGGAAAATGTGCCTCTGTCCTGATGGCATTTAATGTAAGAGCCCTTCTCAAATTAGGAACAAGTTATCAATTAGTCTCCCACAACTTGTCGTCTAGTGTTTATGAGCCAAGGGTATTAACTCTGAAAGAAATTTCTTTTTCTTTTTAATCAATTTGAGCCAACAGCCAAAAAAAGCTCTGGCCTTGAGTCAAACATGATTTGTTGTGATAAGAGGGAAAAGACCAGTTACCAACTGTTTGAATCAATTGAACTGTGAAGAACCTTTTGGCATTGTAGAAGGAATAATAACCAGTATTGCAATAATTGCTTCCACATGGCTACGTCAAATCTTCAACTTGTAATGAAGTCAAGAATCCTATTTATTCTGAGTCTCATTACCCAATAACTTAAAAAGTTTCAAAGGACTAGTTTTCTCTTTTCTTGTTCATCTTCGAGGTTGTTTGTGCCCCATAATTTGAGAGTTAAGGCATCCATGGAAATTATTGTGTTTTCATTTGTACATAATTTTTAAAAGAGTTGGTTTCTTGGTGATCTATTCTTAATTGTTAATTTGAAATAAATTCGTTTTTAAGAATTATTAAGAAAACACTTCATTTTTTTTACCCTCCACATCAATTATTTTGAAAGAAAGACATATAGTCATGCTTGTTTTGCAAAACTATCATTTCAACTTCTAAATTCTCAATAACCATTAATTAAAATAGTAATTTAAATGATATAATATTAATTTATTAATATTAAAGAGTTTGATTCATCTATCAAACAGTTTATATGAGTTTAAACGACTAATGAATGTTCAATTTAAGTCACCATCACTTTAACTCACTCATCAATGTGCACAATAATGAGTCTCACACCTCATATTATAATCAAATTCTACCTATTACAAGTAAGTTTCGTATTTAAAATTCAATTCTCTAATCTAAAAATACAAAAGATGCCTCCCTAATCAATTGGACTATCACCTTTTGATAATAAAATTACTTTATGTTATTACTATAATGATTTTAGTAGTTTGGGATTCTATGTATGATTAGATTCTTGTGATAATATTTGCACAACAATTCTTATGCAATAAATTAGGTATTTTCTTTAAGTATGAATAAATACTATTCTGTATAACTTTTTTGTTTATATAACATTAATTAATTATTGAAAGAGGACCCATGATCAATTAATGCATGTATGCATTGTGGGCCTATAGAAGGAACTTCTTGCCCCCTAATGCTTAGGAAAAAGGAATTTTCTTGGATCCTACCAAGAATGAGCATATAACATTCTTAATTAATGAGAGATGATGAGGATTAAGTTGCTACTAGTAATTAGTTTGAAAGTATTCACTTGGTTTCGCAATTTGTCACACTCGGTTCACTGGTAACTTGGACAAAATTACTTAAATCAGCTATATATATATATATATATAGAGAGAGAGAGAGAGAGAGAGAGAGAGAAGGGGGGGGGTGTTGGAGCCAAGTATGAGAAGAGATATGAATCTTGGATGAGATAATGAGGGTGTGGGTAGCTGCCTGGCTGGTAGCTCCTAATCTCTACAATACTGTCCCCAATTGGATAACAAATATATCCCAACCCATAAGAGGCCTTTGTGGGACTCTCCGTGTCCCACCACCCCACATGAATTTCTACTTCCCCAAGCCCATGCCCATCCCTACCCTTTTCCTATTTAATGCCTGCTTATCCCGTACAACTGGAAAGGAAAAAAACACTCTATATTCCTCCCCCTCATTTCAAAGCAAATTAAATCCCTTCACTTTCCTTCTCTCTCTCTTAATTTCTTATATCTTGCTTTTTGCAACAAGCTCAAACACTACCAGATCATCTTAGTTCATTATAATGGAAGTGTCCATGGAAGTTGAAGATGATGCCTTCTTTGCAGACTTGAGCAAGCAAATCTCCCTTCTTATCATGGATGACGACGACGACGATCATGAGCACCCCGTTCGTGCCCATTGCCCCTCGGTTTCTCTCCAGGTGCGTAATTAATTCATTAACTAAATCTTCTTCTTGTTCCCTTGCTAATTCCTGTTGATATTTCAGGCCCTTCAACTAATCAAATATTTGTTAATTTAATCAGGCTTTGTCTAGAGCAATCCAGCCGGCAGCACAGCCGCCATTCTCCTTGTATCAGCAACCATGGGGGAGAGCAGATCAAAGCAAAGGGACTGGAGTGTTTATTCCCCAGTCGTCTCATCCAAGAAGGAGGAACAGGCCAGCAAAGTTCAGCTCTTCCAAGGCCAAGCTCCATCGGCAGCTTCTTCCAGCTGATAACTCAAGAGGCCTTCTTCCCCATGCATCTAACTATAACACCAACTTTCCAACCTCTTTCACTTCTTCCAAGCCCTAGAGAGAGAGAGATTAAGTCTATGATTAATTAGTAATTTCTACTCGTTTTAGGATTTGGATCATCATGGTGACGGAGATGGAGATGGAAGGCTTCACCAAAGAGTTGCCCCTCCCCTGCAATGGGAACGTATACTGTACGGGTCCTCCTCTTAAGCTTGTCCAGTTCATCGTGTAGTAATGCTATATATGAGAATATTATTGTTTTATTTTTTGGGGAAATTAAAATCATGTACTGTAAATACTACTGTAACGTTTATGTTTATATTAATGCAGTTTGAAACTAAGCTAGCTAAGTGCAAAAGAATTCAGCCTTGTCTTGTCTGATCTAATTAAATAAATTAATATTGTCATCAAAATATGCTTATTGCTTACGCTGTTTCTACTTTTCCCAGGTAAAAATATTGTCAAAAAATGACTTAAGACCCACAGAACAGCCAACAGAGTGATGCTTTTAATTATAAATTAATTAATTGAAGTGTACTTTTTTCTCTCCCTATCCTTTTGAGATCATTTGCCATGGTCGCTTCGGGTCATCTTCATCCTTGTCAGTTGTCACATCAGAGATCTATTGCAAGATCGAATTATTACTTTTTTTTTTCTTTTTTTCTTTTTTACCAATCCGATCCAAACTTAATTTTATTTTATCACCCCAGAGAAGATTGATCTATATCTAATCTTTCAAAATCAAAATTTTTATTTTGTATAATTTTTAAAAATATTTAATTTAATTACAAAATCAAAAAATTTTAACTTCCTCTTTTTAGTTAAAATTTATATTTTTATTCCTATACTTTTACATTTTTTCATATAAATATCTAAATTTTTTATTTTTTCAATTATACTCATAAACCTAATTTTTAAGTCTATTTAACCCTTATACTTTTTTTTTTTTTTGTGTCAACTTGAACTTTTTATTATTTTAATTACACCACTAAACTTTTATTTTCGATTCAATTTAATTCATATACTTTCATGTGTTAAAAAAAAGATAAAGTGAGATGACAAAATATATATCACACTCTGTTTACGTTAAAGTATAAAGGTTAAATTAACTTAAAAATATAGGTCGAGAAGCGTAATAGAAACAATAAAAAGTTTTGATTGTCACAAAAAAAAAAAATTAAAATACAAAAGTTAAATTAACTCGAAAATACAAATTTATGAGTATAATTGAAATAACGAAAAATTTGAATAAGTAAAAAAAAAAGTAAAAATATAAAGATAAAAATATAGATCTGTCAATGTTCAAAATTAGTTGACCGTGACTCGCAGGCACGCAATGAGAGAATAAATCCAAACACAAAAAGGAAGAACCAAATAGAAGTAAAGATAAATGGTACGCAAGAAATTTTTACGTGGTTCGGCCAGAACGATGCCTACTCCACGACTGTTCTCTCGGTATTTCGTCAGAGCAACAGTATATTATTCTTGTTGTCCATCCATTTACAATGGTATTTTTGGCCCCTATTTATAATGAGGGATGCTTACAATAGCATAAGATACAAAAGTATAAATATGATATAATGGATGACAAGTTGTCCTTATCATCTGCATAAAATCAAGAGTGGGTTCCTTATTACAAAGGATCTGACTTGCCTCAGATAAAGTCAATGGCCCCTTGCCTCTATTTATTCAGCAGCATGATTGTTATGCGAACTGATCGGTTAATCAAGTGAATTGGAAGCATCGCTGGGAGCATTGCTGAAAGCTCGCTTGATTCTGTGGTTTGAACTCGGGTTTGAGCGATGTGTGCCCTTGCTCTGGTGAGCTTGATTCAGGCTTATTGAACTTTTGAGAATTGAGTCGGTCTATTGGGCTATACCCAGCCTAAAAGTAGTAGTGCGAGAAATATTCATAAGAAGATCTTAAATATTTTATTTTCTTTTGTTATAATATTTAATCTTTACTAAGTGTGAATCTTTTGTTTCAAATTTTTAATTTTCTTTTCCAATAAACCTTAATATTGTGATTATCGTCATTGCACGATCTCCAATCGTTCGTGCCTTTAATTTTGACAGAAAAAGTAAATTATATGTAAAAAATTTATCTCACTGTACAAAATAAAAAATCAAACTCATAATCTATTAATACGAATTATAATTTATCATGACCCAATCATTTGACTTCTATCGCACCCAAACTCAATTTTTATCTAAGCAGCAGTAGCCCTGGTGAACCAATAAATTAATATTTAAACTAATTTATTAATGGCCGGATCATTCTTAACCGCTATCCTTAACATGGGAGTGGCAACTTTGATTGCCTAGGATGCTATTTTTGTCCATCATAGGATTCTGATTCTCCAGACCCTGTTCAGGTTGACTAAATGACTGATTACTGGTGGTGGTATAAAATAATGATTTAGTTTAACCTCTAGTTAACTGCCAATTTCTTTCATCTAAAAAAAAAAAAAATTAAAATTGTCAATTTCGCTAATCATATTGCACTAGTTACGCCGACCACTTAATCACTTCTTAATCAATCAAGATCTCTCTCGTATCTTTTCATATAATTAATAATAATTCTATATAAGTTAAATATTTTAATATAATCGCTATATCTCCTTCTATATAATAATAATAAAATTAAGATCATTCTCACTTAGCTTCCAAACCAGACTTATCAATGCTCTTCTCTTCTGTTGATTTGAGTCTAAAGAACAAAAAAGAAGATAATTATCTATAAAAAGTGAAAGAATTCTCTTTGAAAAAAGCTCTTCCATCAATGCCATTTCCCAACAAAATTCTGCATAAAATATTTTCTTTGAGACTGTTTGGTTTCCAATAATTGAAACAGAAGAAGGGCAGTGTGGGTTGCCACCTTTTTCTGTTTCACTTTGAATGTATGTATGTATTTATTGGATTCAGAAAAGGAAAGGCCGAATGTGAACTGGGAAAGAAAGAGACTAATAAAGGAGAGGAAACATTTTCCTTAATATAATTATCAATATATTATATATTAAGCCTAGAGGTGATGTTTAAATGAGGTAAGCCTGTCACTTCAGGTCACCATGTCTAATCAATTGCTTTCTTTGTATCATTGGGACATTTGTCTACAACACTTTCATGTCAAATTCTGGGGCGTTGCTACACTAATTTGGTGGGGTCACGTATTTTTAGTAATTTACCATTATAGAATTTCGATAATGAAAATAAATATTACCATTGAATCCGTGTAAATCAAGAAATAAATTAAAGCATGGAAATCATGAATAATTTGGCTTCTATTATCCATTCTCAAAAACTTATAAGAAATTAACTTTCTTGTATTATTGGGATGATCGTTCTTACGTGACTCAACGCGACTCTCAATACTCATATTTTTTATTATATCAGAAGAGATAAATTATAAGTTGACCCTTTGACCCTTATATAAGATAAAGATTGAATTTGTAACCTACCGAATTGATATCGACATATTATTCATCTGATCGCTTAACGAGGATATACTCCTTTGTATTCTTTTATCTTGAGAGTACAATTATAATTTGATATGATCATTTAACTCTTGACTATAATGTTTTTGTTGTCTTATTAAATAATCTGCCAAAGTTACGACTCAATGATTGATTTCAAGAACAAAAGATGTATATTTTCTATTGTCTTCTTGTTATTTAACTTTACATTTAGTCTTTGCATGTTAAACTATTTATATACTTAATCTTCAAATGTGTAAAAACCATTAGATAATAAGAAAATTTTACTTAAGTACATTTAATTTTAACATTTTAAATGATACTGATATATCTATGTATTATATTATCAGTCATGTTAAAAAAAATATATAATATTTTAATGTAGAGTATCATTTAAGTGTAAAAATTGAGCTTCCAAGTAATATTTTTATAAATAAATATTATCTACCCTGAAAAAAAAGTTTTTTGATGGATAAAAAAAATAAAATTGCCTACGCTTATTATGGCCCTCGGGGAGCCCAACAAATCCAATTTTTAACTTTTGGCTCTTGTACATAATTTACAAAGTGTAAAGCAAAATGGCCCAACCAATCTTACACTGGCTCTATTTATGGGCTTACTCTTCCTGTTGGGCCAAGAGCGCACTACCTTCTATTTAAAGGGAAGCCCATTACTGGCTGTAATTGGGCTTACAAAAGAGACAGCCCTGGCCCAATTTCATTTAAACTGAACAGATGAAGTGTTAACTGCAGTTGCCAGTGGCATTCATCGTTTCAATCGATTCGACATCGAAGCTTTCTCACCTATGGTGGATGTGAAAATGGCCTTTCTCTCTTTGCTCGTTCTCATCCCCCTCTCCCTTCTTGCCGTTCTTCGCCTCATCGTCCGTCCACGGCCGGTCAGAATCCCTATCAAGAATCGACACGTGTTCATCACTGGCGGATCGAGCGGCATCGGACTAGCCCTGGCCCATCGGGCCGCGGCAGAGGGCGCGCAGGTGTCGATCCTCGCTCGCAGCGCCAACAAGCTCGAAGACGCCAAGCACGCCATCCGCCTTGCCACCGGCATCGACGTCGCCACCTTCAGCGCCGACGTCCGCGACTTAGACGCCGTGAGAAGCGCGGTGGAGAAAGCCGGGCCGATTGACGTGCTGGTGTGCAACCAAGGCGTGTTCGTGCCGCAGGAGCTGGAGAGTCAAGAGATGCAGGAGATCAAGTTCATGATCGATGTGAATCTGATTGGGACTTTTCATCTGATTAAGGCCGTTTTGCCTGGGATGAAAAACAGGGCCGGACGCGGTCCGGCCTCCATAGCTATCATGTCGTCACAGGCCGGTCAGGTATCTCCTCTTACCTCATTTTTTTCTGATATTACCAATCCTCGTTTTTGACATTAGCCTGTGGAGACATCTTAAATTTTAAGTTTTGATAGAAGCCTTTGTTTTGTTGTATGTTCCTCATGGCCTCACCATGTCAAGTTCTCCTTTTTTAATGAATGTAGCATATAATCAATCATTAGGTGTCTTTCACTCAAGTGGTTATGGAGTCACCATTAGAAAATAACTTAATTATCTTTAAATGTTAAACCCTATAACGTTTGGTTCCAAAGTCAATAAAATAGACCGACAAGTTATAGAAGCTACAGTCAGGATTGCTTTCCAACCAGTGTTTGTTATTTTCTTTGTTTCCTTTGGTGACATTTTCATTGAACAAAAGATCAAGCCCTGCTACAAGTACTGTATATATGACATTATAAACTGAATCAAATCTGCATGCACTTGGAAAATTTAACAAGGTCTGCTTTTGATTGTCAGGTTTCAGGTCTTTTGTCGGTATTATTTAATAGTTGGTCTGTAGATTCCCTCTACTATTTAGAGAAGATAAAATGAAAAGCTAGAATTTAGTTCGCTGACCCCACATCGTGGGATAAAGGCTAAATGTGTTGTTACATTAACACTGGATGGAACCGTACATACAAACTATTTTGTAATTGATGGCAGTATAAAAATGCTATAACGTTGTTGAATTTTGTAGCATTTTTGTACTCCCAACAACTTTCTAACAGTTGATGTTTAAAGTTTCATCTAGTTTTAATGTCAAAAAAAAATCTTTTATGGACTACACCAACTGCTTTATTTCATTTTTAAATTTTTAAAAATGGAATAATGTTAGTTAGTTGGCTTATCCTAAAAGATTTTTATTAGACTTGGAAAATTTAGATGAAACTCAAATTATCAACTATTAAATAGTTGCTAGGACAACAACAATATGAGAGAGTTTGAGATGGGAGGTCCATTAGTTAGACCTCTATTTGTTGTTGGGGAGGGGGGTGTCTGATTCCCCTAAGTCCCAGGCTGGCAGCCTTGTGGGGGGTAGACTGCAATGTACAGGCTGCCCCTGTGCCTATGTTGGCCTGGGCTGCTACATGGACTGGTTGATGCTTCTACAAGAATTGACATATTTGATATTCCGTGCATTATAATTGTTTGTTTGCTGTCAATTGTAACTAATTTATGTTATATGCAACCCTAATAGTGCTTATCTTCATTCTGTTCAGTTGTTCATGTAAGTAGATATTTATTTGCAGGTGGGTATTTATGGATACACTGCTTATTCAGCCAGTAAATTTGGTCTCAGGGGCATGGCTGAAGCTCTGCAACAGGAAGTTATTGCAGATGACATACACGTCTCTCTAATATTTCCCCCAGACACTGAAACCCCTGGTCTGGAAGAAGGTTTGGACTTTGATCCTACTTTATTAGTGGATGCATAATTTATGGGAAAGCTTGTTTGGAATTATGTCCTAAACAAGCTTGGAGGTGTGACTTGCAACTCCTGTAGAACTAATATTGATTCTCCATTTTTTTTTCTTTTAGTAAATAAAACTAATGCTTTTATTTTATAAATCTCAATCTTAACCCACAATTCTGTTTTTATTTTGTTGTCAAAATACTTTTTTTTAAGTAGTTGGTAAAATACAACATGAAAGCACTTCACCTGAAAATATGGAAGAGTTATATATTGTAGCTGGCCTTCTTCAACAATATAACACACTGTTACTATATCACATTATCTTTCTACTTTCTAAATTATGTTGTAAAGACAAATGTGATTGTTTTTACTTTAGCTTCTTGGTCTTTGGCTGTTGAAAGAAAAATATGAAGTCTCATATCTTACATTCTGTATATTTCCATGTAATTTTAAGTTATGGAAGTGGATGTGGTCAAGGCCCTATAACATAACTTTTGACCAATTTTCAATTCATTGCTTCTCTACTCAACTTGATCTATTTTTTTGTTATAAAGATAATCGTGATTCCTGTCGTTTTTCCCTTTTCTCTCTCTCTCTCTCTCTCTCTCTCTCTCTCTCTCTCTCTCTCTCTCTCTCTTTTCAATTTAAATATTATGGTAAAGAAATTCTAAAACCTCATTTGCTATATTTCTTTGGCATAATGTCTTTTTGGATGCTTCCGTCATTCCACGTTATTGTGGGGAAATGCTGAAGCCTTTACATAGGTTTTGTTGAAGTAGACATGTGGAAGCCTAAATAACAAATAGCTTTTCTATCATTTTTCAAATTCATTGGTTCACAACTCAATTTCAGTCAGTTTGTTGCAAGAGGTACACTAAACTATAAGCAGGGATGATGGATGGTCTTGCTACATACATCCTACTCAGCTAACCCCAGCATGTCAATAGCTGCATCTTCCAAATCATTGCTCATCTTAGTTGCCAGGATTGGCTAGATTTTGTTTCCTTTAGGAGGTCCATTAAAAGTCACAGCTTCATTTTAAGTCTAAGACAATCATGTGATTATGCCCTTTCTTCTAAATGATGATATCCTAGAGATATGCTCGATTCTCGGAGGGAGAGCTATGGAGCTACAGAGGTGCTATGAATGGGCTGAGGTGATTGGATACATATAGTTCTCAAGTAAGCATATTGGGGCAATATGTCATGTCCCTAGGAGCAATAGAGGGATAATATTGTAATAGAGATATAATAGTTGTTAAGATTATGGTTGTATTGCACATGGGTGCTAAGGCTGTGAGGCTATAAATAAACTACTGCTATAGGAGGGTAATCATGTTTGAATTGTTGAATGAATTCTCTCATTTTCCCTTTCTTGAATTCTCTCAATCTCTCTCCAATTTCCCTCTAATCTCTCTCTCAATTTCCCTCTCTCTCGATTCTCCCTAATTTCCCTCTTTGTTTTGTTCTTCCCTAATTTCCTCTCATTTCTTCTGATCTAACTTTCTCAATTCCTTCCAATTACCTTTTAAACCTGTCATGAACCCTAGGTCCATGACAATTAGTATCAGAGCATCGTTTCTCGGTGGGTTTCTTGTTGATTAATTTCCGACGGAAAATGATAGTTGTTGTCCGATTTGCCATCTGACACAACTGACTCTTCAGAATTCGATTTCAACTTAAGGAGGATTGATTATTGATTATTAGAATTTGGAGACGACTACGGAAACCAAAAGTAGTGGCGTGTGAAGGCAAAGCAGAACCAGTGACCCTCGACCATTGAATTGTGATCTTGGTTGTTGTTCCCTGGCAGTTGGGTCTAAGTCGCTGCATGTGATAACAAAGAGCCAGCTAAGTTCAGCAAATGTTAGCAGTAAGGCGCAAAGCAAATCCCATCAAATTTCGATGATTCCGGTAGATCCAAGTCCAACTCTTGAAGACGAAGCCGGCAGTGACTCTCGGTTGTGAATTTAGGAGCGTTGGTCAAAAATTGCAAACGTGCAAGCCGACCAATTTCAAATTGGAAGGCAACTTGGCCAAACAAATCCAATTGTGATTCCGACAAGTTCTTAACAGTTGGGCTTATATTGTGGAGGCACAATTGGGTAGCTGGAGAAGGTGAGTATTGGAGACAGGCAGATAACGACGACTCCTAGGGAAGTTCCAGTTGATCGGAATTCCCAGACGAGTAAGGCCATCCCATCTCGAAGTTGTTTGTAGGAGAATTTCGAAGAAGCTATAGCCGAGGCAATCAATTTAGGAGAAGTGAGACAGGCAAAACTTATAGAGCCTGGCGGAATTGTGGTGAGTCTTGTTCGAAAGTGGAAGGGTGAAGTAATTTTGGTGAATTCCTTCTGTGTTCTGGATCGGTAGTTGGCAAAATTCCTACGACTTCCAAAGCAAATCTTGCTTGTTCTGGAACATCGACTTCCTTTGCTCTTGATTTAAGGTTGATTGTTGAAAGGCGAAGCAGATTTGATGAATTCCGTTGGTTGCATCAAAGTTAACATACATAATGAGTAGATTTTGGCAGCTGATCACGAAATTGGAAGCGATTTCTGAAAATTGACTCTATTTTGTTGTGGTGATTTATGATGACGAAGAGACAAATCCATATTTGATCTGTAGAATCGACAGTGGATAAGAAGGTAGACAGTGTTGCTGATATGTTGCACGAGGAGATCAATCAAAGACATGAAATTATTGATGAATTCAGAAATTGGATGAGGGACCAGTACATGATAATGTTCTCCAGATGAAATCAGGTTAGACTACTTGCTTGTTTGCTTTCCAAAGAATATTCTGATCCAATTATTATACAGAAGTTACCAAGTCCTACGATTAATCCTTACTCTCCTCGAAGAAATGGGTTAGATCGTATATCAGTAGGGAATCCTTACTTTTCTTGTCCATGGAACCAGAACTCCATTGACAAATCTCAAAATATTGTCATGGACCTAGGGTTCTCTATGACAGGTTTAAAAGGTAATTGGAAGGAATTGGGGGAGTTAGATCGGAAGAAATGAGAGAAAATTAGGGAAGAACAGAACATAGAGGGAGATTAGGGAGAATCGAGAGAAAGAGGGAAATTGAGAGAATTCAAAAGAGGAAAAATGAGAGAATTCATTCAACAATTCAAACATGATTACCCTCCTACAGCACTAACTTATTTATAGTCTCATAGCCCTTGCGCCCATGTCCAATACAACCGTAATCCTAACAATTATTATATCCTTATTACAATATTACCCTTCTATTGCTCCTAGGGACATGACAATACCCCCGCGCGTGCGCGTGCGCCTTAAAACTCAAGAAATGCCAAACCTCCACAGGTTCCAATATGTTTTTTCCTTCTCTTCCACAACTTGGATGGAGAAGTTTTGAAAAACCTCTATGCGCATAACAAATTTGCAGTGGTTCTCATGTTCACCTCGACTGAAAGACAACCAAAATCAATCACTCTCCATTGGTCAAAGATAGCAGCTGAAATTTGCCAGTTGTTGTCCTTACCAACTTTCCCCACCATAGTTTCTTCAATGTGGGTTGGTGCACATTCAGAAGATTGGCTAACTGTGATCCCAACCTCTTTTAGTATTTCGTCATCATTTGCAACAATATCTGCAAACGCCTTTAAATGCAACAATGTAGAAATGTCAAGTCTAGGAGTTGTTGCGGCATCAATTCCAGTCATCACTCCATCCCTCATTGCAGAAGGCAAAAATCCCAATCGACTAGTTGTAGCAATAACGCACAAAGCAGCAACAACTTTGTTCTCCATGGCCAAACTTTTGACTTCTGTAGCTATCTTCCTTAGCTTTCTTCCAACTACAGTCGATCTCTGAGATTCCTCTCAACTTTGAATCTACTACTAATGGAGAGAATGCCTAATAGGGTCATAACTCATAGGAGATTTCCCTTGGCTGGAAGAGAAATCAGCATCTCTCTTTTCAGCGAGCCTACCTTGCTCCCCTAAAACACTAGTTTTGGTTACTTTTATTGCCACCAGCATCAAAAAATGGCTTGCACCTTTTGAATTATGGCTGGCATATTCGGAAATGACAGCAACACGGTGACATTGTTAGGATCAACAAGACTTCCTCCTGTTGGTGTTGTCTTCACTTTATCGTTAATTAAGGAATCCTCAGCATTATCTGAAACCATAGGCAATGGAATAGTATCCTTAGAAACTCCATTATCAATTCCATTTCTTATAGAATTCTGATCCGAGACACCATCCAATCCTTTAGTCTCTGTACTAGTCACCAAAGGTAACGAATTGGCCTTGGCTTCCTCGGTCACTTCATCAAATATTGCCCTAGTTTCCTCTTTTTTAGCCTTTAGGTAGTTGCATCTTGAGGTAGTACTTCTACTTTTATCTTCTCAATCACTACTACAGAATTCCTCTTCCTTTCCAGAAATTCCTTGTTGCCTCCTGTTATTCTTGCCAACTGATTGACTGCATCATTCATCCCTTGTTTTGGACTTCCGTCATTATCACTCGGAACATCCTCATCAAGAATTTTTTTTCCAAAGCAATTAAATTGTTCCTTTGTACCTACTGTCCCAACCACCAAATCGTTACAGCTTCCCTCTAGATAATGCTTTTCACCGCTAATATTATTTCCAATATTGGTAGTCATCCTTGTTGTCATTGCTGCTTAAATCAGAATACTTCTTCTGGTCCAAACCGGAGGTACGTAATGAATCATTTTCCCACACTTTTGACCCCTCCTTAGATTTTTGCATTTTAGGGAACTCTCGAGGCAGTAATACTTCCTTAACCATGTCCTTATTATTGTTTTCTACCCTAGACATTCTAGCATTTCATTCCAAAACAACCGTTTTGTCTCCCTACGTTGGATTCTAAGATTTGTCAATGTAGTTCTAGTTCCATGGACGAGTAAGGTAAGGATTTCCTACTGAAACAGGATATGACCCATTTCTTCAAGGAGAGTAAGGATGAATCGTATGACCTTGTAGCTTCTCTATAATAATTGGATCCGAATATTCTTTGGAAAACAAACAAGCAGGTAGTCTAACTTGATTTCGTATGGCGAACATTATCGTATACTGGTCCCTCATCCAATTTTTGAATTCGTCAATAATTTCACACTTGTGATTGATCTCCTCATGCAACATATCGGCAACACTGTCTAGCTTTTTATCCACTGTCGATTCTACAGATCCAATATGGATCTGTCTCTCTGTTATGGTAAATCATCATAGCAAAATAGAGTCAATTTTTTGAAACCGCTTCCAATTTCGTGATCAGTTGCCAAAATCTGCTCGTTATGTCTGTTAACTTCGATGCAACCAATGAAATTCGCCAGATTTGCTTCGCCTTTAACAGTCAACCAGGAGCAAGGGAAGTCAATGTTCCAGAACAAGCAATATTTGCTTCAGAACTTGCTTCTTTGAGTCTTAGGAATTCGGCCACCAATTGATCTAGATCACAGATGAAATTCGTCAGAATTACTTCGCCTTTCCACTTTCGAACAATACTCACCAAAATTTTGCCAGGCTCTATAAGTTTTGCTTGTCTCACTTCTCTTAAATTAATTGCCTCGGCTGCACCTTCTTTGAAATTTTCTTGCGAACAGCTTCAACGATGGGATGGCCTTACTTGTTTGGGAATTCTGATCAACTGAAACTTCCCTAGGAGTTGTCGTTATCTGCTTGTCTCCAATACTCGCCTACTAAAAGGACTCAAGCTTTGGATGATCTTTATTGCACAGGTTTCACACTAGTTTTATAATACAACAGTCTAGCTAATCTCCTAGTTACACGGTGTGGATAAAACTGCATCCCAAAGACCAGGGATAACATCTATCCATTCAAACTATTTCAAATGTATAACACACGGCTGAATTCTGTTTATTATCCTAACATCCCCCCACAAACTCTACTGGGTGGGACACACAGTAAGTTTGGACTGGAGCAGCTTGAAGCGTCCCGAGCTGAGAGCCTTGGTGAAGATGTTAGCAGTCTGATCAGCCGAAGATATATACTGAACCACAAGGTCATGGCGATGAACTTTCTCATGAACAAAATGATAGTCCACCTGGATGTGCTTTGAGCGCTGATGAAAGACTGGATTTTGGGTCATATAACCTGCGCTAATGTTATCACAGAATATCATCGGAGCTGAGGAGAGAGAAATACCAAGTTCCTGAAGCATCTGCTGAAGCCAAACAAGTTCGGTTGTGGCAAAAGCAATACCACGATACTCGGCCTCAGTACTAGAACGGGCAACAACAGATTGCTTCCGAGATGACCAACTGATGAGGTTGCCACCATAAAATACGGCATATCCATGAGTAGAGCGACGATCATTAGGATTACCAGCCCAATCAGCATCAGAGAAGGCGGTAAGAACTGAGTGAGATGCGCGACGAAGTAATAAGCCATGAGAAATAGTTCCACGAAGATAGCGGAAGATCCTCTTTATTGCTTTAATGATGACACATGGGGCGATGCATGAACTGACAAACCCGATTCACTGCAAAGGATATATCGGGTTGAGTAATAGTAACATATTGTAGGGCACCAACAGCACTACGAAATAAAGTCGGATCAGACATGGATTCGCCGTGCTCCAGAAGTTGAGACGCAGTCTCAGCAGGAGAAGGAACAGGGTTAGCATTATGCATTTGATATTTCTCCAACAGATCCTGGATGTACTTGTGCTGACAGAGATGCAACCCAAAAGAAGTGCGAGAGACTTCAAGCCCCAAGAAATAAGAGGGAAAGCCGAGATCCTTGATGGAGAAGAGACGATCAAGAGTGTGAACAAACTCATCAATAAAGGCAGGATCACTCCCAGTCACAATTATGTCATCAACATAAACAAGGACATAAGTGGATGAAGCACCACGGAGACGGACAAATAAAGAAGAGTCAGTATGACAAGACGAGAAGCCGAGTTGAAGGAAAGTATCCTTGAGCTTGTCAAACCAAGCTCGGGGTGCCTGCTTGAGACCATAAAGGGCCTTATGAAGCTTACATACATAATCAGGACGAGATGAGTCCACATACCCAGGGGGTTGCTTCATAAACACGGTTTCTCTAAGCTCACCGTTCAAGAAGGCATTATTGACATCCATTTGACGCAAAGTCCAACCATGAGTGACGGCCAGGGATAATAAAAGTCGAACAGTGGTAGGCTTAACAATAGGACTAAATGTTTGAAAGACATCAATCCCGGGCTGTTGACTGAAGCCTTGTGCAACTAGGCGAGCCTTATACCGTGCCATCGAGCCATCTGCATGATACTTAACACGAAACAACCACTTGTTACCTACTATGTTAGTGTTCGGAGGTTTAGGGACAAGACTCCAGGTTCTATTACGTTGAAGGGCGGAGTATTCATCATGCATGGCAGCATGCCAGGACGGATCTTTGAGAGCCTGAGAAACGGTTCTAGGAACAGTAGGAGATGTGGTGGTGGCATGAAGGACTCGAGGCTTGAGGTGTCCTGTCCGAGCACGGGTGACCATTGGATGGATTGAGTGTGAAGCAGGGCGAAGATGAGACGGGGCTGGGAGATTAGGGGGCCGAGAAGACTGATCAATTTGAGATGGTGAGTTGGGCGGGGCACTGGGTCGAGGGATTTGAGCAGGGAGGCCGTGGGGACAGACGGTAGTGGTCGAGCAAGAGAGCTATATGGGAAGCGGGATTCATCAAATATGACATGACGGGCAATGTAAACACGAGATGAGGAAGGTTGTAGACACAAGTAACCCTTGTGTTTGGAGCTATAGCCAATAAAGATACAAGGAGTGGATCGGAAGGCTAGTTTAGTAGAGCTATAGGGTTGAGTATATGGGAAACATAGGCAACCGAATGTTCTTAGGAAGGAGTAGTCGGGTGGTGTATGAAAAAGAACTTGATGCGGTGAGGAGTGATTGAGAACAGGTGTAATAGTATAGTTGATGAGACAAGTGGCAGTATGGAAAGCATGCTCCCAAAGGGTAAAAGGTAAATTTGCATGGGCAAGAAGGGATAGACCTTTATCAACTATATCTCGATTTCGTCGTTCCACAGCCCCGTTTTGTTCTTGTGTATGAGGGCAAGACAACCGATGACCTATGCCAAGTGTATGAAGAGATTGAGACACATTACGGTATTCACCACCCCAATCAGTTTGAACAAATTTAATTGGTAATTGAAACTGAGTTCGAACCATAGCATGAAAGGAGCGAAAAATGTCAAAAACTTGGGATTTGTGCTTCATAAAATAAATCCAAATATGCTTAGAGTGATCATCAAGAAATTGAACATAGTAGTAATTACCATTAAGAGAAGGCACAGGGGCAGGTCCCCAAACATCGGAATAAATAAGATGAAATGGAATACTAGATCGTTCATGCGAAAATGGTAAATGACCACGATGGGCTTTGCCAAGTTGGCAAGATCCACACACATCGGGAAACTTATGAGACGTAATAGGTAAAGAGAAACTAGAAACAAGTTTCCTAGTAATGCGCTCATTGGGGTGGCCTAACCGAGCATGCCATCCATGAAGATCGGTTTTGACACCTAGAAAGACACTTGGAGATGGAGAAGCGACGGTGGATGGAACTTTGTAAAGGCCATTTTCAAGATGTCCCTGGAGGAGCGGAAGGCCCTGAGAAGTTTTCACAACACATGAGTTAGCAAAAAACTCAATAGAAATGTTATTATCTTTTGTCAACTGTGAAACACTCAGGAGATTTTTCGATATGCGGGGAACACGTAGCATATTAGAGAGAGCAAGTGGTGTATCATGTGTTAGTAAAGTAGATGACCCAACATGGGTGATAGGTAACTTCATACCATTACCAACAACAACAGTTTCTGGTCCGGTATACTCGCCATGGATGGATAGATTATTGAGATTGGCGGTCACATGATTTGAAGCACCCGAGTCAAAATACCAGAAGGAGTCGGCTTGTGACTCGGGTCCAGCCAACATTGCTGAAATTTGGGGCGCATTCTCCGCAACATATGCGTGATCAAACTTGTTATAACACTGAATAGCAGAGTGCCCAAACTTAGTGCAAATTTGGCATTGAATTCGCTGCCTATTGGTACCTTGTTGTCGCCCATGGGGACCCATATGTGGGTTGATCGAATGGTGTTGCTGTTGCAGGTAAGACCCCCTGCCACGTCCTCTACGTCCACGTCCACGTCCACAGTAGCCTCTGGAGGAATCATTAAAATGTTGTTGAACAGGACGTCCAGAATTGGAAAAATGAATGTTGGGCAGTGAATTTCCATGGGTGGCATTGGCCACGTTAGCTTGTAGCAGATTGTTTCGGGACCGCTCCAAGTGCTCTTCTTCTTGCAGTAGCATACCCAATAAATCTTCAACAGACACGGAATCGTTTCGAGTGAGAATTGAAGTGTAGAAGGCCGAGTATTCGTCTCCGAGCCCCATTAAAATGTACCCAACCATATCGTCAGAAGGTATGGGTTGTAAGTTAGCGGCGAGTGTATCAGCAAGTCGCTGCTTTTGTTCCACATATTCAACCATAGATTTGGAGCCCTTAGTAAGGGTTTGAAGTTGCATACGTATTTGCATCACACGTGCCCGAGTTTGAGACTTAAATATTCTTTCAAGGGTAAGCCAAGCATCCCTAGAGGTTTTAGCATTGGTAATATTACCTAATAGCCGATTACTGATTGTGGATCGGAGCCAAAGGAGAACCAGCTTGTCTCTTCGTGGGCACAGCGTGGTGGAGGTTGGTGTTGCGGAAGCGGCGGACATAGAGCCAGAAGATGCTGATTGTGTAGCAGGTGGGTCATTGAGTATGAAGGACTCCAATTCGAATGCCTCCAACGCAGCCTTCACCGTTGCGCTCCACACATAGAAATTATCATGGTCTAACTTTATTGAAACTGATGGGAATGACAGTCCCATGTTTTGGATAGGTGACGCAGCAGCTAGAGGTGCTGTGTTAACTGGGTTTGACGCCATGAAATTGGTTGTAGAGGGGACGGTGTTTTGGATCGAAGCGAAGGAGCCGATTAAGCTGTTAAGGCTCTGATACCATAAAAGGACTCAAGCTTTGGATGATCTTTATTGCACAGGTTTCACACTAGTTTTATAATACAACAGTCTAGCTAATCTCCTAGTTACACGGTGTGGATAAAACTGCATCCCAAAGACCAGGGATAACATCTATCCATTCAAACTATTTCAAATGTATAACACACGGCTGAATTCTGTTTATTATCCTAACACCTACTCCAACTGCCCAATTGCGCCTCCACAATACGAGCCCAACCGTTAAGAATTTGTCGAAATCACAATCGAATCTATTTGGCCAAGTCGCCTTCCAATTCGAAATCGTTCGGCCTGCATGTTTGCAATTTCTGACCAACGCTCTTGAATTCACAACTGAGAGTCACTGCTGGCTTCGCCTTCAAGAGTCGGACTCGGATCTACTGAAATCACCAAAATTTGTTGGGATTCGCTTTGCGCCTCACTGTTGACGTTTGTTGAACTTAGCTGGCTCTCTATTATCACTTGAAGTGACTTAGGCCTAGCCACTAGGGAACAACAACCAAGATCGCAATTCAATGGCCGAGGGGTCACCGGCTCTACTTCGCCTTCACACGCCACTGCTTCCGGTTTCCGTAGTCTTCTCCATATTATGAGAATCAATCCTCCTTGCGTTGGAATCGAATTTTGAGAGTCTGTTGTGTCGGATGGTAGGTCGGACAACAATCGTCGTTTTCTGTCTGAAATTAATCAACAAGAAAACCATCGGGGAACGATGCTCTGATACCAATTGTCATGGAACTAGGGTTCATGATAGGTTTAAAAGGTAATTGGAAGGAATTGGGGAAGTTAGATCGGGAGAAATGAGAGGAAATTAAGGAAGAATAGAGAAGGAGATTAAGGAGAACCGAGAGAAAGAGAGGGAAATTCAAAGAGAGATTAGAAGGAATTTGGAGGGAGATTGAGAGAATTCAAGAGAGAGAAAATGAGAGAATTCATTCAACAATTCAAACATGATTACCCTCCTATAGCACTGGCTTATTTATGGTCTCATAACCCTTGCACCCATGTGCAATATAATCGTAATCCTAACAACTATTATATCCCAATTATAATATTGTCCCTCTATTGCTCTTAGGGACATGACAATTCCATACAAGTTATGGAAGAGAAGGAAAAAACATATTGGAAGCTGTGGAGGTTTGGCATTTTTTGGGGACAAGAAATGTTTTAAGGTGGGGGGAATTGTCATTTCTTGAAGAGCAATAGAGAGGTAATATGATAATAGGGATATAATAGTTGTTAGGATTACGGTTGTATTGCACATGGGTGCAGGGGCTATGAGGTTATAAATAAGCCACTACTGTAGGAGGGTAATCATGTTTGAATTGTTAAATGAATTCTCTCATTCTCCCTCTCTTGAATTCTCTCAATCTTTCTCCAATTTCCCTCTAATCTCTCTCTCAATTTCCCTCTCTTTCTCTCAGTTCTCCCTAATCTCCCTCTTTGTTTTGTTCTTCTCTAATTTCCTCCCATTTCTTCCGATCTAACTTTCTCAATTCCTTCCAATTACCTTTTAAACCTGTTATGAACTCTAGGTCCATGACACAATACAAGTGTTGAAGAAAGGAGATACGAAAATACTTCTTGCTGTGCCAAAGTGAGATAGGATGATAAGAAGAGGTTTGAAAGATTTTAAAATTAAAGCAAACTAAGACAATAAAGAAGAGATAAGAAGTTAGAGATAAAATAGCTCCATAAAGATAGGATAGGACTGGACTATTACTTAAGTTTGAATCCTATCTTTATTTGTTGTATCGTATTTAAAATTGTATTTTGTATTCATGTATTCTAAGAGCAAACCGAGGCCTTCTCATGTATAAATACTTCATCTAGGTTCAATACAAATTGAGAAAGCAGTTTATTTGTTTATCTCCAATTATCCCTAAGGTGTTCCTACTTAGGTTCTTTCATTTTGTTCAACAAGTACCCACATTTGTCTTGTTTGTTCTAGGTTGTGAACTGTGAATATTCCTTTGTCATGGTGATATGCCTGTGTCCCCTTAAAATTCTATCACTAACCTAAGCCATGCCTTAGTTGTCACGAACCATTGCTAATTGAATGTTATTTAATCTACATTTTGTTTCATTGCAGTAATTTTATTTTTGTAGCTTTCTTTTTTTCAATCTTTTGGTATTTAAACTGTCGCCTTCTTATAAGATTCTTGGTTATTACAGAGAACAAGAGAAGACCACAACTGACCAGCATCATAGCATCTTCTTCGGGGGCAATGAAAGCCGATGAAGTTGCCAAAAAAGCTTTAGATGGAATCAAATCCAGTAGTTTTATTGTCCCCTGCAACTTTGAGGGACTCCTACTGTCCATAGCAACTGCAGGTCTATCCCCACAGGGATCATTCGTCATGGCATTCGTAGAGGTGGTTGCTGCTGGGATATTACGCATTGCGGGTCTATGCTTCCAGTGGAATTGGTATGGGAGTATAGAAAAGTGGCATGCACAAAAAAAGTAGTAAGTATTTAAGCAGTTTTGATTGAAGTAATCCATTTCCCTTTGTTGTATCCATTTTCTGTTTGCCATGTTTTTGGGGAGGAAAAGATTTTGTTCATCTGATCATATTGGATGATAAACTGAATTAGTTTTAAGTCATGTGGACTTTTTACATAAGAATAATTTATGGTGCATATAGTTAATTCAGGGGCTAATTACACTGAATCATTTTGCCTTTCTTCTTTACTATTCAGTTTCAACAGTTAAGCCTTTACATCAAATAGCAATTCAATCCCCATTAGTTTCTGTTTAAACCATAAAAAGAGACCTGTTGTCACAGGCCTGATATCTGTAAGCATATGGGGGCTGACTATCACAACGGCTTTCAATTTAACTTGTGGGTATTTTATGTTATGTTAAATTCTTCAAGGGGCTAGTCCCGGAACATTTGCTTTCTAGGAATAATGTTAATAGGGCATCCATTAGTTGTTGCAGCTGCAGCTGTATTTTTACCCATTTTTCATCTGTTCTTCAATCACTTGATGTCAAAATGTTGGACATGTCTGCAGACTTCTATGTCTGTGACATTGTTTCATGGTCCGCTGGAGTTATAGAAAAGATAAAATTGATACACTTAGGAAGGTACAATTTTGTTTAATTTTGTCTTGGATTCTACAATCGTATTTCTTTAATTGCTTTAGTCGTTATTGAGAAACTGGATGCTGCAAGTTTCTCGAGTGCCATCTTGCAGAATATATATGGCCTGTCTTGAAGGAGTTTGTTCCACAATTGATGTACCAAATTTTCCTTTTGTTGCTTGATGTTAGAAACCTGCGACTTCTGTTCAACAAGGGGAGAAGCCCAATTTCTTCTATCAACAATGGGGATGAGATCACTTCATGTGCCTGCATCAATGTTTTCAAAAGGTGACAGAAGCTGAATCTGTACTTGAAGTGGGTTTCAGCAGCAGCAGCACTCGTTGTTTCAAACACAAAAATTGTTCAGTAAATCTTCATAACTTAAAGGAGTAATCTATCAGCTCATAATTCTGTATCTTGTATTTTTGATAAGTTGAACTGATAAAATAGCTTTTAACATTCCCTCTATTTTAGGTTGATAAAAATCACTCTTTCTGTTGGGATGAATTTCAGCTCCTTAGCTATTCTTATTCGTAATCATGTGATTTATCTTAATGTGATTTAAAAAGGTACTTCAAATTGTCAGATGTTAATTCGAATGATTCCCTAGCTTTCCTAATACTACCATTTTGACATCTGACTGTTCAATTGGGAGGGTTTATGCTTATAGTGACATCCGATAACTTGTTAAAAAGTGATGTTTTATATATAAAAATTTTGTGAAAATAAGACAAAAAATAACATTTTTATAATTATAAGTTTCAGTGAGTGCGAATCAAAAATATATCATTTGGGTTAATTTTACAATGGGATTACCCAAACTTTTAATTTGAAACACTTACTATATATATACATATATGTTTGATTGTTTGTATGTATTTCGCTGCTGGTTGGTTTGGAATTAAGAGGAGGTATTTTATTCGACCGGTTAATTATATTAATAATTATTTAATTTTATATTTTATTACTAGTTAGTCATTAAATTTTAAAATATTATTTATTAATTATTGATATTTTAAATTTATTATTTCTTTATTATTGAACTTTAAAATATTACTTATTAGTTACTAATATTTCAAAACTGTTTTTCATCTGTCATTTTTTAAACTTAAAATTTAGTGACTAGCGAGTGATAGGTAAAAAATGATTTTGAAATATTAATGAGTTGTCAGTAACATTTTAATGTTAAATAATTAAACAGTAACAATTTTTAAAAATTAATGACTAATAAATAATATTTTAAAATACAGTAATGAAATAATAATAAAATATAAAATTAAATAATTATTAATGTAATTAACCTGATAAGTTCGTGACAAAAAACAGTTTTTATGGGGATAACCCTTTCTTTTTCTTTTCCATTTTCGGGCTAAATAAACAGCACCTAAACTCATCCACAGCTGATCTGTCTCCGACCTCGCTCTCTGCTCTAGAACCTGCAATGGCTTCTTGTTTCTCTGCAACCCAGCTCTGTCCTCCTCCTCCATGGCCGCTTTCTGCAAAACCCAGTGAAGAAAACCCTAACTGGATCCTCAAGTTGTTTCTTAACCGCACGAATGGCGCTCTTAGCTCCGTTTCCCATCTCATTCACAGGCCTTCACGAGCCTCTTTTTGCTCTTCATGTGTTGCAGTCAGAGGCGATCATGTCTCAGAGAATGCACCGACTCTCCGAGAACTCTGTGAAGGTCACGTGCCGGGCCATATCCTGCGCAGGCGAGTTTTCTTTTCTTGGAATTTTCTGGGTCTGTTTGGCTCCACAGAAAATGCATGCTGGAAAACTAACGAGTTGATTGATGGTTGATGTTTCTTTTTTATTTGACACTCAGAAACAGTTGAAACCATGTGTTTTGAGAGAAAAAAGCGTTCCTTTTTTTGTCAATTTTTCTGTTTCCGAATGCATCCTTCTCTTTCTTTTCTTGGAAATTGCTGGGTCCGTTTTGTTTTAGAGAAAAAAAAAAGAAAGAAGAAAAGAACGGGAAAGCAACCAGGAATTCCTAGCTAATTAAATGTGTTCTTTATTGGCTCTTACGGCAATTGAAATAATGGTTAAGAGTGTAGCAATGTAACGTAATCATGACTCTTTTTCCCTATTTGATATATACAAAATGCTCCTCTTATAATCGAAGAATTCTATTTTCTTTGGTTTGTATTGTGATTGCTTAATGATTGATTTGAATTGTGATTTTTTTTAGGGGGGTTGGGGGGGATCAATGTATTGTCTATTTTCTTTGCTGTTGCGTGCAATGAGCATCCCTCACTAGGATGCCAGAAGGTTGCAATAGAAGTTTATGGGGATTTCAATGTTCAATTGCGGTGGAAATGGATTTTACTACGATTGTGTGAAGAATACTGATTAGAGTTGGATTAAATTGACGTAGGGTGGAAGAGGTTGGATTTACTGTGGCTACTGATGTGCAGCGTCAAGCTTTGCCATTTCTGCTTTCTAGGCGTGATTGCATACTCCACTCACAGGTCAGTTCATTCTCTTTGAGTTTTATTTTTATTTAGTTTACTTTTGTGACTAGGAGGTCATTCACTCGTGTTGTGGAAATGTTATCTTTGCAAAAAGTTAGGGGAAGGCTACATTCAAATATGACCCTTTCTCGACCATTGCAAAGCATGGAGCCTCATGCACTAGGGATGGCCAATTTATTTTATTTTATTTATGTGACATAGTTTAAGTTAATAAAATTTAGTTAATTAATGGATTTTTTTTTCAGATATTGTAGAAGGGGTGAGTATAGATATGTGTTCACCACGTCCAGTTACATTATCTTGCCCTTTTATCTGTCAATTAAGTGGGCAGAATATCATCCTGCATCGCCTAATACCAAATCCCTTTTTCTGTATGTCTGGGTCACATATCAAAGATGATACATTATTTATTTACTCTTCCTACTTGTCTTCTATGATTCTTTGCTTGCTAAAAGAAATATAATGACAAATGTGAACGTCAATGGGATCTTATATATGGGTGATTGCAAAATGATGGATTTATAGTTTATTTATTTATGGTATGATTCATGATTCACGTGTTCTAGGAAATCTAAAATTTCAACCTATATTGATGCCTTTTAGCAGAATCTTTGTAGTGATGGGATGTACGAGGTCAATTATTTTGCTGTTTTCAAGATTTTAGGAGGGGATCAACCTGCGTGTTTAGTGATCTGATATAAAACCTGAGTTGTCTTCCTCTTGACCCTGTAGCAGTTGCAAAATTAATGTAGCTGGTTGTTTTTTCTTTTCTCTTGGCCCTGTAGACAGGTTCTGGGAAGACCCTGGCATATCTTTTATCAGTGTTTTCAGTTGTAAACACTCAACGATCAGCTGTGCAAGCACTTATTGTTGTACCAACTAGGGAACTTGGCATGCAAGTAAGCATATCAGTAATGAATTATGCTTTGATTGTTGGAGTTAAAATTATACATATGGCATGAATCCTACGAGTGCTCAGATGTGTTATATTCTGACACTATAGTCTTTTGGCAAACAAGGTTACAAAAGTTGCTCGTTTGCTTGCTGCAAAACCTGCTGAAATAGGAATGGAAGCATGCTCTGTTATGGCTCTTCTAGACGGAGGTATGCTGAGAAGACACAAGAGTTGGTTGAAGGTATTGTATTGGGTCATTGATTTTACAGAAATGTGTAAAAGATGCAAAAAAACCATATTGCCTATGAAACATTTTCAAGGTGTATAGAACCTATATCTGGAAAGTACTCATTTCATTTTCTTTGCCTATGTTTTGCTTTGTGCCCCTTTGGTTGACTGCCAAATATTCTGTTTTATTAACTATCTTTCTGATAATCAAGATTGCATTTATTTCCATGCATGCTGCAGTGACAATCAATTTAGTGATACGGTATTTTGTAATAATATTTTGAAAAGGAAAGGACTATTAAAATTGGCATTAAATACCGTACTTTCATTGGGATGATAAAAAAGATGGAGCTTCCGTGCTAAACAAGCCTAGATATTCTATAGGTGCCTGGCCTGCCATAGCTGTGCATTTGTGTTTATATAGATGCTAATGAGTACCTGTATCTGAATTAATACATTGCATACTCTCGTCAATGAGTACCTGTATCTGAATTAATACATTGCATACTCTCATCATCACTGCAGTTGCACTAAGCATCCTGTTGTTTTTTTTTCTGAAATATCGTCCATTTGCTTGAGATCTATCAGACTGTTACCATTTTCCCACATTCATCAGGTAGTTCATTTCCTGCAATAAAAAATTTTGTAAGAAAATAATTATTTACAGGAACATGTTAAAAATCACTTGAATTGTCAGGTGGAGCCACCTACAGTAGCGGTTGCAACTTTGGGGAGTTTGTGCCAAATGCTTGAGAAGCAAATTCTGAAGCTAGAGTCAGTGCATGTGCTAGTAATTGATGAGGTAAGCGAATTACAGTTCACTCTTTTATTTGTTAATGGATTTTGTTCTTCAGATGACCATCTGTCATAGCCCCAGGTTTGTTTGAAAATCCAATTTCAAACTGGGGGCAGGACACCATAAAGAATAAGTGATGGTATCTTTTGCTTCTGTTTGAATAGAAGTTATAAGTAGATATTTTCTACCTGAATGGAATCAGTAAGAGACATAGTTGGCTTTTTTCATGGTACAAATTGCTTTGTATAGTA
Organism: Diospyros kaki; assembly: GCA_036245055.1. NCBI lineage: Eukaryota > Viridiplantae > Streptophyta > Magnoliopsida > Ericales > Ebenaceae > Diospyros > Diospyros kaki. The sequence goes on along the minus strand of BSEG01000016.1, from coordinate 4,577,416 downwards.
TAGTGCATCTCCTGCAAAGGGTTCACAGCAGGAACTTATGTGATATATTTGCTGCATTTTAGGTTGATTTCATGTTCAATTTATCAAAGCAAGTCAATTCTCTTCGAAAGCTTTTGACATCATACTCATCAAGCAATAATCGACAGACTATTTTTGCCAGTGCATCAATTCCCCAGCACAGACGATTCTTACATGACTGCATTCAGCAGAAATGGACCAAGGTTTGTTGATGGACTTCTTGTCTCCATGTATTCTTCATGGCTTTTAGCACAATCTGTCGATAATTGTATCACTTGTATATTAATCATATTTCTGGCAGGCTGATGTTGTTCATGTCCATGTCAACCCTGTTGAGCCAATGCCATCACGCTTGCATCATAGATTTGTGGTAAAACTATTTGGAGACATAAAATGTGTCCTATTTGGTTTGTTTAGTGTTGTTTTGTTTATTTATTTTGCTGTTGTTTTCTTGCAGATTCATTTTATTTTTTATATTAAGATCCTATTCCAGCTACATTTTTTTTTTTTTTTGAGGAAATCTTTTGATTGGGTTCTGCCTTTTCTTCTGAAATATGGATGAATCTTCTGATCTGCTGCATGCTTTGATGGTTGTCCAGATATGTGGTAAAAATGAAAGGCATGAAACCTTGCTATCCCTGTTAAAAAGTGATGCCCCTCGATCTGCCATAATTTTTGTCAATGACCAGGTCAGGTTCATTAATATTCATAATCTGTAATTACTCAAGACTGCAGGATGTCAAATTACATTAAAGAATATCTCTACCCATTAGTAAAATTTGTGAGATCTCTTACTCATAGTTGATCTTTTCTATGCTCTAATATTTTAACAGATAATTGAAATTCATAATATATATCCATTATATTTTTAAGATAGCCAATATATATCCATTATTGGAACCTGAAAAATGGTGATACTAGTTTATTAATATTTTCCGTCTCCAACTATAACACAGTCTGAGAAGTCTAAAAAGGCAGGTGAAGCTCCAACAACAACTCTTCTAATTGATTTCTTGAAGACTGTGTATCTTGGATGTACCAATATTCTTCTTCTGGAGGAAGACATGAATTTCAACTTACGAGCAGCTTCCTTATCCGTAAGTTTTCTTCAGCTCATGGCAGCTTGATATGTCCATATTTTGTCTTTTTATCCTCAAGGGAAAAGGTATAAAAATTGGATCAGATAAATAGCTTCTGACTGTACAATCCTATTGAATTTTGTCAATTTCAATCCTTAATCTGACATACACGATTATGCAAGTCTAGTTGCGTTGCAAAAGGAATGACCGTTGTGAACCATTCCAAGCCCTTGATTCTTGAAGGAAATGTTGAGTTGAGAGCTAACTGCCTATACATGTTTAATTCTGTTATACAAAAAGTATATGACATTTTTGCAGATCAGATAACTACACATAACTATGGAATCTCTATTTTTAGTAAGCATTCCGGAACGTAACTTTCTTTCAGTTTGGTTCTGGTCTGGGAATAGTTTTTTTTACTGTATCCATTTGAATTTTCCTTATTTTGAGTGTAGGAAATTAGACAAGGTGGAAGCTGTCTTCTTGTGGCAACAGATTTGGCATCCAGAGGAGTTGACCTTCCAGAGACAACCCATGTGTACAACTTTCAACTGCCAAAATCTGCAGTAGATTACCTTCATCGAGCTGGGAGGACAGGTAGGAGACCATTTGCAGAGGAGAAATGTCTTGTTACTAGCATTATAACATCAGAAGAGCGGTTTGTCTTACAGAGATTTGAAAACGAATTGATGTTCCACTGTGTAGAGGCATTTTTGTGAATCCAACTTTTAGTTTCAACCTTATTTATTTTCTATGATTTCAATTACCCTTTTTCCCTATGATTTCAATTACCCTTTTTCCACAATTTTCAACACAATGTGAGGATATTCCTACTTCTCTGCAAAATCAGTCCTCCCATGTCCCATCTCACAAGGGCAACATCAATTTGAAAGAGGGGGGGGGGGGGGGGGGGAGTTCAAAGGCTCCTTTATCTTGATCCAATCCATGAATTTTTGCTTTGCTGAAAGATCTCAAGAACCAGACGCATTTATCATATCATAAAATCAAAAATCCACATTGATAGAACACAATAAAGGATATAATCAGTGTGTGTCTCTCAAATTTTTATTTCCCTCTCTAATTGAGCCAAAAAAATAGAGGAGATTATGATAGCCATGCTCATCATATAACAAAACCATCTTGGATTGTTGAGTTTTTCAATATGATGGTAATGCCTGATCTTATATAAAACCCTTCTGAGGATCTATCTGCCTCTTGAATGCCCTGCAAATTCATGCAAAAAAGAAAAAGAAAAAGAAAAAGAATATATAGTACACAATTAAGTATTTGAAGTAGTTTTTAAAATTGTTTTCAAGAAATTTAAATGAGAAAATGAGTTTTTAAAATTGCAGTCGTACAGAATGAAAACTATAGGAAGGCAGTAGTTCTCAAATTTTCATTGTTTTTAAAATGAAAGTACAAAAATCATAACCAAATGGATGCTTCTCGTATAAATTCTGATATTTCTGGATGAATTATTTGAAAAAGTTTACCTCTGAGTTAGCAATAACAACATTCTTCCCAATTCTGGCATTCTTGTCAATGATGCAATCCCTGCATAAGAATGTAATAAGGGTAATCAAATAATGAAGAGTTATATACAAAGATATGTAAGTAGAGAAACTTAAATATTATTTGTACTTGATTTTCGTATTTTCCCCTATTCCAATAGGAACTCTTCCCTCAGCTAGCAAAGATGCAACTTCACTGTCAGTTTCATAGTAGTCAGCACCAAGCATAACTGTATCCTGTATGTCCATGGCCAGAGCCATCAGCTTAGAACTCATTTTGAAGAACAAGAAAGTGTGAACTATAACATTTAAGGCAGTTACCAAAAATTAGATTAAAGTTAGTTCATTACAGGAGATAGAATAAGAAGACTTCTATGTTGCATAAAACTTGTAATTCTGCAACTGAGATTCAAGAAATAGTTGTTTTTGAGCTGTAAACAAACCTTCAATTGCACATTGGAGTTTATCCGGGATCGGATGCCAACAACACTGTGTTCTATGGAGCAGTCAGTTAAGAAACTACCATGTGATATGATTGAATCAACAACCTGCAACCGAATATTGATCCCTTTACAATGCAATGGAAGAAATACATTCAGGAACAAAGCAGAAAATTAAGAATTGACCCATTTACAAGTCCAAGGGATTATGCTTCAATGAAAAGATGAAAAAAGAATCATCTTCTTCTTTGTCGCTTGCTCAACCAAAAAAAGATAAATATATAAATAAGTTTTATCAGTCTCAGGAGGAAGCTTAAGCACAAAATATTGAGATGTACTAACCTTGCTATTATCAATCTTTGATGGAGGTAAGTTTCTTCTTGATGTGTACATTGGCTTGGCTGCATCATAGAAACTAAATCTGGGAGGCTGAAATAGGCAAAAGGAAACGTAAAAACCCTGCCTATAAAGAGTTCAACTATTAGAAAGAAATTACCAAAAGATACTAATTTCCGTGCATAGACATATTCTCATTGCTACCAAATGCTTGTGGAGTAAGATGTTTATTTTGATATACTTACATGTGCAGTGAGGGCAAGGTTTGCTTCAAAAAATGATCTAATTGTGCCAATATCTTCCCAGTAATCGTTAAATAAATAAGCCTGCCAGATCATACCAGGAATTATTTAGATTGTTGGCCCAATATGCATCTAAATTTGTATCTATATCTGCTGAAAAAAATAAATCTATAAAGCACCTAATGTAAGGAACAACAGATTCTTTTTTTATCCTGTATTTATCCTAAAGTTAAAAATAATGTAACATGTTTGCATGGGAAAGAGGCCAGCCAACAAAGATGAGATACAGACCTTTATGAAGAACTCTCTGGCAGAGGCAGGAATAATCTCTGATCCAAAGTCATTTGCAGTTGGGAACCGCCATCTGGCTTGACAAGAATGCATAAGTTTTAGTACTTGCTTATGGATAATCTACTTCTCAAGCTAAGGAAGGTATGATTTTCTGAACAAGGAATTGATCTCCATAGATGTTCTATCATCAATATCAATTGTGATTTTCTCAACATGGATTTGAACTACGGTATTGAAATAATTTACAGGAGTTCAAAGGTCAAATCAGTGAACCATTTTTAGTTCAATTACCCTTAAACTGATTTCAAAATGTTTCTTTTGTATTCTACAGTTCATTTTATCTTACTTGTCTTGAAGTGATGGTAGCTTCAGCTTTAGAGTACCTTAAAAGATTCAGCAGTATCTCCTTCTTGAAGACATATACTCCCATGGAAGCTATATATGGCTTCTTTTGAGCCTCATCTCTTGAGAGCCCCAGAACTGTTGTGTCTACTGCCTAAAGCATGCTGTAATGTCAAATGCATATTCCATAGGTAGTATAGTAAAGAGCTTTGTGAACCAACTATAAACTTGAGTATTACCATTGCCTTCAAATCATCTCCCCTAGGCTTCTCACTGAATGATAGGATCCTTCCCTTGTTGTCTATCTTCATCAACCCGAAATCTGAAGCACGGCTATCATGGAAACCGAAAGAAGACTCAAAGAGGTTATTTCTACCCATAATAGTTGAATCTCGAGCATGTAAACCTGCTCAACACAAATACATTTCAAGGCTAAGAGTGGAAACACAAACCTACCTGTCATCCATTGGCAAACAAGAAATGGTGATATCTGCACCACTTTGCCGATGATTCTAAATGAAAAATACTAGTATCAGAAATAACGGTTTGAATCCATTCACAACTTTGAACAAATTAATGAAGTTATGTGTATGAAAACAAGTTAAAGTAGTGGCTAACTTGAACAAAGTCCATATAGTCCATCCTATACAAGTGATCTCCTGATAGAATGAGCACATCTTCTATCCCTTTGCTTCTTGCATCCTACAGGATACAAAGTATATTCTAGTCATCATCCATCATAATGTCACGGTTAGAGAAGTTATACAGAGCAGACAATTTCCCAGTGGGTACCTCAAAAAGCCAGTGGAATTGGCGGACAGCATCTGCTGTACCTTGGAACCATCTTTTGCCTTCCTCACCTGGAGTTTGAGTAGCTGCTAGAACCTATCAAAGAACAGAAACAACTCGTGATTAACTGATCCTACATTGACTCGAAAGATCCTAAACCAACAATGTTGTCCGAAGGTCACCTCCACATAGCCATCTCCTAAGGTTGCACCACCGCCAAGGTTGTATGCGCGTGCAATATGCCTGTTCAGTGATGCTGAGTTGAACTGTGTGAGAATGTAAACTTTGTTGATCCCACAGTTGATACAGTTGCTCATTGGCACATCAATTAGCCTGTATGCTCCTCCAATGGGGACCTGGAACAGAGGGTTCATAGCAGAGATGATAAGAACATTAAAGATGGCATGAAAGATTTGTTGGAAACTTGAAAGAGAGACTTACAGCAGGCTTGGCGCGGCGTTTGGTGAGAGGGAAAAGGCGAGTACCGGCTCCCCCTCCTAGGATAACTGCTGCAACTGTTCTTGGGTCCCTTTTTTCCATATCCAAGTCTCTCAACTGCACGTAGAAAGTCTCAAATCGGAATAAGAAAGAGTTGCGTTAAGTAATTAATAATTGGAGTAAAACTCGTTAAGAGAACTCACCTTGACCTCACCTGCAACATCAGTGGTGAAAGACATGCACACACAGGGCCTAGCATTGTCCTTCCTGGCGCCATGCTGCTGCAGCTTCAGCTTCATCGTCGTCTTCATCTTGGTCCCCATCAACTCTCCATTGCAGAACTTCACCAGCCTCCAGCGACTCCCCGGCATCCCCCCGGGGCCGCTCATCTGCCCTGTCGCCGACAAGGCAATCCGGCCATCGGCTGACACTGCCATTTTCCCGGAAACCAGGGAGAAAATTGGAATTCAGATTGGAAAAATGTCTGCTTGCAAAGACTTTGAATGAAATGGAGAGTTGCAGAGATATGCTTACATGGAATGCATGCTGCTGAAGGATTGGGCCACGCTATCCAAACTCAATTGCATCCACCAATTCACTCTGTCTTTGTGTGACCCTTGGGAGCACTATGCAATTACAGAAAAATCCTCCCTAAGCTTCTCTAATTACGTGCAGAATATTCCTAGGCTGCTGCCTGGATTTTTTTTCTTTTGTAAAACATAGACCATGTATTTAGTCTCATTAAAACAGATAAAATATTTGATAGCATGATTGGCTGCCCTTTGATACTAACCCAGGTCGAAATTGAAATATGAATTTTGTTATAGTTTAAAATTGTTTTATTTATATTATTTGGTTCAATGAATATTAAATTGTTTATATAACTAATGATGTTAAATAGATTAGACTCACTAAGTCGAGTTTAGGCTTAAACCTTGGCCCGTACAAAATATAACATGGCTTAGCCTATGAGTTCACCTAAAAAAAATAAAGAACTTGAAATTTAGTAGTTAAAAGTTTAAAAATTAAAATTTGTATCTTTTAATAATTTCTAAATTCTAGTTTTTAATGATCTAATTACACTTTTAAAATGATATTAAATTTTATGAATATTTAAAGTTATAAAAAGTTTCTCATTCAATAAATATATATTTAACATTCATTTAAGGTAATTATAACTTTTTTGTATATGACTATATATAATTATGTATTTAAGTGATTCGTTATGAGTAATAATTAAGAATATCTAAATGACCATACGAATAATGTTTATATACTTTTTATTTATGATTATTGTGTTGTGACATCTTCTTTATAATTTATCATTTTTAAGATAGTAGATTTGTTAAATTATATATTATAAATTTTAAATCAAAATTATAATATAAAAAATTATAATTTTCTTATTTTAAATAATAAATGTAAGTCGAGCCCAACGAGCTAGGCTTGCAAGGTTAGCGGGCAAGGGCAGCAAGCTTGAGTTGGGCCTCGCATTTTTTTCGGCTGGGCTTGAAGCCCAAATATATTGGGCTTGATTCAATTCTTTCTTTGTAGTCAGCCAAGTTAGGCAAGATGAGGCGCATGACCTATTTAACATCACTATATACGCCTATAGTGACGAACTTTACCATGTAATATTATTTAAATATTAGACTTAATACATATAATTTAATAATTAAAAATATGATATTTAGTCTCTAAAATATAAAATATTAAAGTATGTCAATTATTAAAAAATATTATTTTAAATCCTTATTATAACTGAGAGTAAACAGAGTCATTATCTATATTATGTAAGATGTCACATCAACGAAACAAAACAAATGAAATTTAATACATAAATATGATATTTAGTCCCTCAATAATTAAAATATTTTAATATTTGGTTCTTGATATAAAAAAATTAAATTTAATAAAAAAAGGCTAAATTTTGAAAAAGACCTAAAAATATTTTTTAAATGACAAATTTCACAAAAGAGCTTACAATATTCAAAAAATGACTTAAATTTTATAAAAATAATCAAAAAGCATAAATTTTATAAACAGATCTACAAATTTTATAAAAAAAGCTAAAAATATTAAAAAAACACATAAATTTCTTAAAATACCTAAAATAATAAAAGAGCTAAATTTTATAAAAATATATCAAAATTTTATAAAAATGACCTAAAAATATTTAAAAAATGCCTAAAAATATTCAAAAAAAAAACTACCTAAATTTCATCAACATACCTAAAAATTTCATAAAGAAGACCTAAAAATATTAAAAAAAGACCTAAAAATTTTATTAAAAGACCTAAAAACAATAAAAAACCTAAATTTAATTTTATATTTCATAAAAGACCTAAATTTCATTTTATATGTTTTATTTAGGTGTTTTATGAAATTCAGGTATTTTTAAATTATCTTTAGGTATTTTTTATTAACTTTTCAGTCTTTTGTGAATATTTTTAGCTATTTTTTTTATAAAATTCTTAGGTTTTTTATATAAAATTTAAGTTTTTTTTATTATTTTTAATTATTTTTTAATGAAATTCTTAGATTTATTTATAAAATTTATGTCATTTTTTAAAATATTTTTAGGTCTTATATGAAATTTAATTTTTTTATTAAATTTGATATTTTTTTATATTAGAGACTAAATATTAAAATTTTGTAATTGTTGAGAAATTAAATATTAAATTTATGATGTATCTTATTGACGTGACATTCATTCACAAAAACGAATACATGAATATATGGGTTAATAAGTTATCACGGTAAGAATTTAAAATAATATTTTTTAATAATTTAAATTTAAATTATTAATATTTTAATTAAACGTTATATTTTTTAATTATTAAAAAATATCGATATATATTAAAAGTTAAATATTAACAATGTTAAAGAATTAAATTTATAATCTTAAATTTAGAAGATATATTCGTAGCTGTTGCGTGTCTTTTAAGCAAGGACTATGGAATCGTTTCCCTTTCCCACCATCAAACAAACGTCTTTACAATTTTTTTTATTAAAATTGTGATTATGTTAGTTTTCCGTTGGATTGTCGAAGTACTCCGATAGTGATAGCTCACCAAACGACGTCGTAACTTCCTCGCCGTCGCCAGCTATAAAGAGTGCTCCTCCACCGACTCGCTTTCTCACCTGTTCTGTGTCTGGTTCAGCTTCGAACACCGGAAATGGCGTGTCTTCAACGCTGTCTCTTCCTCTCTGTGCTTCTCCATTCCATTCTCCTTATCAATTATACAGTCAAATGTGATGGTAAAGGCACATTGTTCCTCTTCTTGATTCCGTACATTTCCCTTTCTTTGACTTCTTGTTCCTCTTCTTTATGGATCTGAAGGCAATTCGCATTTCTCTCTTTGTTATGATCTTTTTTGATTTTCAGAATCACTTAAGAGTTGATTTTGTTGTGCATAAACTAATATTATATATATTGGCATCACATGTTAGGAGGTCGACTTTGGAAAGCGATTTTTATCTTGATCCAACTGGAAATGCTTGGAATTGGGTGTTTTCTAGGTTGACGAATTTTTGTTTTTTGTACATTGATCAGTTAATCTTTCTCCTGCTTATACTTTCTCTCTCTGTAATCTACCTCACAAGTATTAATTGATTTATTCGTGGAGTAGGGGGAGACCAATTGAAGGGGCAACGTGAGAGGAATTTCTTGAAATTGATTGTATGCTAATTGGATGAATTTGTGTTTTTTACACAAAGATCTGCCAAATCTTTCTGGTGCTTGTTTTGGTTTTTCCTGTTATCTACTTGATAAATATATAAATTACTCTGAGATTGATTGCTTGAAATTGGATGTTTCTAGCCAGATGATGTATCTGGTTGCTTACTTGCTTATTTGTTTGTCTAAATTTTCTTTGGTCGGCGATATTGTTCATTTGCACTCTCTTGGTGGACAATATCCGCTTATCTGTGATTCTGTGAATAATGGGGTTTGGTAATTTGAGAATTATAAATTTAGTTTGCCAAAGTTGGTCTTACTTTGCATAAATGGTTTAGGTTATTTGAAATTTAACCAGTATAGAAGTGCTTTGAAATTCCCTGTTGAACCCAATGCTATGTCTAACTTTCTCAAGAATCTCTTTCACAACTTGGACGATAGTGTCTTATAATTTGTAGGTATTTGGGAAGAGACGATAGCTTTGAGGTTTATTGTCAAATAGAAGAACTATTGGTTCTTACCATGGTGGCTTGGTAATTTGGTTGTGACTTGTGAGGAACGTAATGGAGAAATGAATTTCAAAATAAATTCATTAAGCCAGCATGCCAGAAGTACTTTTTTGTTCCCTCTCTTTTATGCGGACCTGGGGATGATGTCCAACAAGTCATACTAAGCTTTTGTCTAATTTTTAGGACTGAGTTCACTTGTTCTTTGTGAATTCAGGCTTGTTGATATGGAGAGCAAGTATTTTTTAAAGTTGTAAGAAAGGGGTAATTATGTATATGTTTCATTAGTCTAGAGAGAATGTTGGGTCTACTAGCTAGAACCTATCTCATAGCTACATTAACATTTAGGATTTAGAGTACAGCTTGAAGTTTAACAATTGAAGTTATGGAATTAAGATTTAGCTAAGCTGCATGCCAAGGAAGTGTTTGTTATGATCAATAACAATAACAATCACAAGCCTTATCCTACTAGGTGGGGTTGGCTACATAAATTCTCAACCTGTGACCAACTCTATCCATTGTCGTATCCTATATAAGACCATTATATTTTATTTCATACTTAAGGGTTGCTCAACAAACTCTTTTAGTCTTCCTGTCCCTTTTTTGCTACGAATTCATCCATTTCATTCAGTTGCTTTGGATGTGTGCCTATCAATCATTTCACACATATCCAAACCATCTTATCTTAAATAGGTAAAACTCCAACCTTGTTACATATAATCTTATTTCTTATTTTGTCCTTTCTTGTACGACCACACATTATCTGTAACATACTCATCTCAGTTACACTCATTTGGTACATGTTAGCACTTTTCAATATTTTGTGTCATGCAACAAAGATGGTCTTATAGTTGTTTGATAAAACTTCCCTTTTAGCTTTAAATTTTAAGATCATTCCAGAACAATACAATTCTGAACTATCAGTAGCCAGATTCGAATATTCTCAAGATTGTGATATAAATCCTTTCCTTGACTTGAAGCCAATTTTATAGGTTTACTATTTCATTAATCAATGCATGTAAAACTTGGAACAAATATTGTTCTCATGTGTTGTGACACTCTCCGTTCCAAATTTCTTTATGTCACTGCTATCTTTTTCTCAAACAAAAAATCTCAAAGTTAGCATTTCAATTAGCTCACCATGTTGTAAGAGATAATGTTCTAATCAATCTACCATTGGATAAATGTGAAGGCTGGTATTTGTAACCATTTTTGTGCCATGAAACATCCCCTCAGAAACCAATCTCTCACTCTCGGAATGCATGTTTGTGCATATTTTGTAATATATCTTGACTTTTCATCCCTGCCTTCTTGTGCAGATGAAGAAGAAACTCTTCTTCAGGGAATTAACAGCTATCGAGCATCCTTAAAGTTGGCAGCTCTGACGAAGAATGACAAAGCCGAGTGCCTTGCTGAGCAAATGGCTGACCAATTCAAAGATCAACCCTGCACAAACACGACGGGATCTAACACTGTGCCAGGAACTGAACCTCAATTTTCCACCTATCCAAAACTTCTAGCCAAGTGTCATTTAAATGTCACGACAACACAGGAGGGAGCAATATTACCTGCTTGCGTTCCCAAGCTGGATCCAAGCCTCGTCCTGTCTAACTTCACAAAGTCTCAGTATTCAGACTATCTAAATGACACCAAATACACGGGAGCTGGTATTGGTTCGGAAGATAACTGGATTGTTGTCGTTTTGACAACAAACACTCCTAAAGGAAGCTTTATGGAAGACAACTCAGTGGGTGGTTTGGCCAAGGTTGGCCTGATCTGCCAGTGGCTGCTTCTAGCAATGAACTTCCTGTTCATGCTCTGAGAATATGTGCATGATCGGATATTAGTAGCTTGATGTGCTTTTTGGGGTGGGATTAACTACCATGGTGTGATCACCCTTTTTCATTCCAGTGCCGGAACAAAGTAGAAGGATACCAATTTATGTTTTGTCGATTGAAATCTCAAACAATGTTGAAGAGTCTTGATAAAAGAGGTAGATGCCAGGGGAGGATGAGAAACTGTATGCCGATGTTTCTCCAGCTGTGTTGTTGTTTTGAGTTTTCCGATTTCGGTTTTGTAGAATGAGTAGTACAAAATGAAACCAAAAGCTGTATCATTCATGGACAAGTTTCTGGAAAATGTATCCTTGATTCATACAAAGAGGAAGGACTGTTTTCTTTTCATTTTATTCGGGTTTCCTTGTTTTGGTTTACCCTTTGGTGGGTGAGCTCAAGTTCATTGATGCAAGAAGAAATGATGTCCATGATCTCAAAAACCGGTGAACTTGGTAGCCTAATTGGAACTAGGCTGTAAAAATTGATCCTTGCTGTGCCATGAATTCAATTCCTGCAAAGGTTCATTCATAATTTATATGTGATTTTTTTATTACTTAAAAAATTAAATTTTTTACTGAATAAAAAAACCCAAAATTCAATTGCTGACCAAGAAAGAAAGTAGGTAAATCAGCAGTCCAGGTTAACTATAAGAATGTAAATTATATTAAGTATAAAGAACATGTTTTGTATTAAAGTCATATCTTGGGGGGTGGCGGTGTAATTTTCTAAAAGCAAACGCAGCAGTATCATAAATTCATCATAATGCGAGGGGGGACGGCGAATATTAGAAGCGAAGCACAAACGCGTGTATATATGTATGCCAACAACGTCTCTCTTCCCCAGTCAATTTATTTTTGAAAAAAATACCCTCTAGCCTCTTTCCCTCCTTCAAAACATACGCACCCTCTCTCTCTCTCTCTCTCTCTCTTTCTCTCTCTCTCGTCTTACTGTCACGCGAAATGCAACTCTCCAAACCCTAGATTTCACTATCACAGGACAAAATCTCTCTAATCTTACTCCGGGCTCAGTACCACCGTCGCTGCCGGGCTCATGCAGGACTTCATCGGCTCGGTTCGCCGATCGCTGGTGTTCAAGCCCTCCGGCGGCGGCGACGATGGAGGTAGATTTGGAGGCTTCGTGGAGAAGATCGGGTCCAGCATTCGCAGATCTAGAATCGGACTCTTCTCGAAGCCGGCGGTCCCCGCACTGCCGCCGATTGGGAGGGGGGAGGCTGCTAGAATTAATAAAGATGATGCGCCGGCAATCCGGTGGAGGAGAGGTGAATTGATCGGGTGTGGCGCGTTTGGCAGGGTTTATATGGGAATGAATATCGATTCTGGAGAGCTTCTTGCTGTCAAGCAGGTTAATTTTTGTGTGTTGGTTTTTTAAATCTAAGTTAGTTTTTCATGGCTTGGGATTTGATATTGTTGGTGTTATACGTGCAGGTGTCTATTGCGGCCAACAGCGCTTCAAAAGAGAAAACACAGGTAAGGAATTATGACCTTTTCATGTCCAATTTAATATCTTTCTATGACAATATTGATTCATATTCTCTGTATGTCAAGCATGGCTTTTGTTGTTTTGGATTGGTTTACAGTCTTATTATTTTTGTTTTGGTTGAGTTATAATAGCATTTAACCCAATTTTTCCATTGTTTTTGTGCTTTTATCTATTTAATTTCCTTAATAGGCCCACATTAGAGAGCTTGAGGAAGAAGTAAAGCTTCTTAAAAACCTTTCTCATCCAAATATTGTCGTAAGTAATTGAATTGTTTCCTCATTCAAGTAACATTTTTGCCCATTTTTATTGTTTCCCTGCAATTTTTTCTATGTCTTTTTGTTCAGTTGCGGTCTGACCAATCTGTTGTGTCTTTTTCTTGAAGAGATACTTAGGAACAGCTAGAGAGGAGGAGTCTCTGAATATTCTGTTGGAATTTGTTCCGGGTGGATCCATTTCATCACTTCTGGGGAAATTTGGTTCATTCCCCGAGTCTGTAAGTAACTGATATCACTAAAATTTTGGGATCTCAATGTTGAATTTTCACCCCTAAATGCATTTTTGTATAATGCACTTGAACTAGCCCCATATGATGGGATCATGGGAGGTTATGATCTCTGTTTTCCAAGCTAGTAATGGCATTGCATATGAAAAGGCTAGACTTGAACTTGGATGACTTAATTCTATATTGTCCATTTTGGGTGTTTGGGGTTGAAACTTCTTGCTAATTTGGTGCCTGCAGGTAATAAGAATGTACACAAAACAATTGTTGTTGGGGTTGGAGTACCTTCACAAAAATGGGATCATGCATAGGGACATAAAGGTAACTTTACCTTCCTGTAAATGGTTTTTAGTTTTCACTAACCAAACTCTCTCTCTCTCTCTCCACCCACTCACACAGGTATGAATTTATACACTTACATCTGTATGAAGATCCACATGCATGCAAGTATTTGTGTTTGATAATGGCATGCTTCTTTCAGGGAGCCAACATCCTTGTTGATAATAAGGGTTGCATAAAACTTGCAGACTTCGGTGCGTCAAAGAAAGTTGTTGAACTAGTATAAACACCATTTCCCTCTGTTCATCTTTGTTTTGCTTTTCATTTATTTAGTTTCCTTTTTGGTAGCATATGGGATATCTAAGATAACGATGATTGCTTCAGGCTACCATAACTGGTGCAAAGTCAATGAAGGGCACTCCTTATTGGATGGCTCCTGAAGTTATCTTGCAGACTGGGCATAGCTTGTGAGTACAATGATACAACATGCTTATTGCTGATAGTTTTAACTTTAGCCTTGAAGACGTAATTGTAATTTGTAATGCCTACATATGACACATTTTCTTTGTATCTTGCTAATGGATAAAAATACTCTTATTTCCACAATCCTGATATGTTACTAAAGGTGTTACCAGTTATCACATGAACACCAGGATATTATTACCGTCAAAAATCAGTTATATAACAAGGGAAAAGAACTTTCATCATTACATCATTGAATTAACAGAAAGAATATTTTCCTTTTTCTCACAGTGAAATTGCCAAAGTCCAAGGTGAAATTAGGAGTGATTTGAGCTGGTGAATAAATAGGAATTTGCTGCCAGTCTCCAAAGTGAGACATTACAATGATTACTTAACCATTGTGTTTTTGGTCCTGATGGACACACTTTTCTATTTAAAACATCCTGTTTATAAACTGGAATCACAATATTAATAAATTAATCTCAAATGCTTTTATATATTATGTTCAAGATGTTCTTTTTGGGAAAATCTGGAATTTTCACCTTTCCTGTTACTGCACTTTGTATCTCCAAGGACCATAGCTTCAATAACTTACCTCAACCAATTTCACCTCAACAATACCTTCAACGTGTATTAAGATACTCTTACTACTTGGTGTAGTAAATTCTTATATGCTTTTCACTTACACCAGCCTATAAACTGCATTTGTTGGTCTGCATTTTGTAGTCATTTGAGAGATCATTACTTTTGATATCAAATATTTCAGCTCTGCTGATGTATGGAGTGTTGGATGCACTGTTATTGAGATGGCTACTGGGAAGCCTCCTTGGAGCCAGCAGTATCAGGAGGTAAGTTCTGCTCCCATTTTCTTTTACTTTCATACTGAGGCATCAATTTTTCTGGTTGGCTAAAACCTTCAAACTCAATAAAATGCTAGTTTATTTGTTTTGAACTAAGTTCATTTGTTTCTTTCAGGTTGCAGCTCTCTTCCATATTGGAACAACTAAATCTCATCCTCCCATTCCCGAGCATCTCTCTTTTGAGGCCAAGGACTTTTTGCTAAAATGTTTGCAAAAGTATGGCCACATGCCTATTGCGTTTTCTTTCCTTCTCCTACTACACTTTTCATCTTTCGAGAACAATCAAGAATAATTTTTTATCTACAGTAGGAAAATACTGTATTATAAGAATACATTTGATCTTCTACTTTTAAGTTTCTTTCTCTAATCTTTCCGTTACCAATATGTTGCAACAGGGAACCAGATCTAAGGGCCACTGCTGCCGATCTGCTACAGGTGCTCTTGCACTTTAGGCTTTTTTAACTTGTTAATTTATTGTAGTTGTGCATTATGCTCTAACTTATATATGCAAGTAAAATTCCTTGGTTCTGGTGATACGTGTAATGTTCAACTAAATAGTTTTGTGAAGGCTTTTTATTCTTCATTTTTTCCCATGTATATCCTTTTTTACGTTTGACTCATCATCTGCAGCATCCCTTTGTTACTGGGGAGCGTCAGGAAACCAATCCTGTGTTACGTGTTTCCATTATGGTCAGTATACTGCATTTTGCCTCTTAATTTGCATTAAGCAGATTTATCTTAACTTTTCTTTAGCTAGCTATTAATCCTACAATAATCAGGAACATTCTGGAAAGTGGACAGCAATGCCTCAGTTTGAGCTTAAGAGCTCGTAAGTGTTACTTTTCAGTGATCTTGGGGTGCCTTGATAAATCGTAGTCTGTTATTTGTAATTTTTACTTTGTGAGGATGAACTAATGCTCTAACATGATGACCCTGGTATCAGGACAACACATGTGCGGTTGAATGATACACATAACAGGGTGATATGCTCAACTATATATCCTGACACGGTCTCAGGAAGTAGTGCACTGTGGGGATCATGCAATTATGATGATGACATGTGTCAGATAGATGATAAGGACAATCTTATGGTTGGAGTATCAGCAAAGTTTGATTCTCCTTTACTTTCTGGTGATTTAAATAAGGTAACCTGTCATGTCAAAGTGAGCCAACAAATACATTATTTGCTTGCATAGTGACCTCTAACAACCATTGTTCATTGTTTTTATTATCCAGAGTTTCAATCCTATGTCTGAGCCAAATGATTGGCCATGCAAATTTGATGAAAGTCCTGAGTTGGAGAAAAGTAGAGTAAACTTATTTTCATGTCAAACAATTGATAATAACACTAAAGGCTTTGTAACATCTAGCAATATGGAAAATGAGTTCACATTTCCAAGTGGACCTTTAGCAGCTGAGGATGATGATGAAGTTACCGAGACAAAGATTAGAGCATTCCTTGATGAAAAGGTATTTAATGCTTCCACAGAATTTTTATTTGTCAAAATAAAATTATGATATTTACTTGTGTAATGTTTTTATCTTTGATTCTGGGGGTATCTGCAAGACTTAGATCATATACTTTTTGACTCTTTAGGCTTTAGATCTGAAGAAGCTGCAGACACCTCTGTATAAAGAGTATTACAACTCAGTTAATGCAACTGGTTCACCAATTGGATTTGGGACTGAAAACAAAGAAAACTTTGCAAGCAATTTGAATTTACCCCCTAACAGCAGGTCTCCCAAACGCATGCCTAGTAGAAGACTTTCTGCAGCTATTGGTGTTGCCTACACTGCTGGAAGTGCAAATCATTGCCAAGATGTATCTAACAATGGGGCTGAAAATGATCAAACATTTTCACAAGTACCACCATGTAGGCCTAGTGAATGGGAAGAAGGAATACTTGATCCTCAGCAGGTGTTGATTAGTTCAAGGTATCTGAGTTGATGCCTGATGCGTGCTTTTAGTTTATGTGTCCTTTTCAATGGACTATTTTCTTTCTTAAGTTTGAAAGTGGAAAATGTTTTCCTGCAGTGCAAGCTTCTCTGAGAGACAAAGAAGATGGGAACAAGAGCTTTATGAAGAGCTTGAAAGGAAACGAGGCAAGTCCAATTTTCTGTGTCATTAAGAAAGAGAAATATAAATGCAAGCTAATGTATTTATTGGGACCTGTTGTTTTGCTGACCTGCCAATCCATACCATAGCTCTAGCTTGTTTGATTCTAGGTCCTTGAACATAAACATATTGAAAAAACTCAAATCTAGTTCTCTTGTGATTTAGGGCCTGTTTGGCCATGTGATGGCTGATGAGGAGCCATAAAAGTGCCTTCTTTTAATACATAACAGTGCTCAATTTTTTGTGGTGTTTGGCCAAAATCAAAGTACTCTTTTACTTAGTTAAAACTATTTTTCTGCTATGAAGCAGAAGTGAAATTTAAAGCTTTTGCTGTGAACCAAAGGGACAAGCAGAAAGTAAAATTGTTTTTAGACGAAATTACCCCAATCAATATTTAGACTTGTGGACACTACACTTATCAATTAGTATCAACTACGAAAACACTTTTGTCTATATCTTTTTTGGTAATTTTATCGCTGGAACTTTTTTCAGTCAATGGTCTAACACATGTAACAACACTAAAAGCATTTCTTAGATTAGTAGGCCAAATGCTAAACTGTTTTTCTTTGAAATAATTCTTGTAAAAATGTTTTTCATCGAAGCCATTTTCTCCACAGCAAAAATGTTATTAATAGAAGCATTTCTTAGATTTTTCTCATGCCACTGACTACTCTAACATGACATTCCTGACTCCTGTTATTGCTTGGAAGAGCAAATCATCAATAGACTTGAGAACTGGTTTGTAAATGTACTGTGTTTAAAGATGTTTAGAACCATCTTTCGAGTAGGTATTCCCTTGCATGAAGTAACAGGAAGCCGATGTGTCTGAATGAGCAACTGGAAACAATAATGTCACATATTGCTTAAGGAGTAGGCACTATGTTTTATTGGGTGCTAATCATGATGCCACTTGCTCATTGGGCTACAGACCCTCATGTCTTGGCCCACTACAGTCTTGACTTTTCGTGATTGTTGTCTTTGTTGAGGTTGAAGTCAACTATGTTTTTCTTTTTCTAAGCTAATTCAACTATCTTTTTCACCTGGCTACATGTGTGGTATTTTACCATCGAGGTTCATAATCTTACTCTAAGCTGCAATATTACATGTCATCTTTTAGTTCTTCACTCCAAGGAAGTCAAGAGTGACAGTTTGAAAATTACTTTGACTGCAAATTGCTCTATGATCCAGCCATTTTTTGTCTACTCTAACAGGATACTTCTGACTGGAAGCGCATATCATGAATAGACTTGAGAAATGATTTGTAAATATACTGTGTTTTAAGGAGGGTTAGAACCACCTTTTCAGTAGATAGGGAGTTTTCTTGGATGGGAGATTCTGTTGCTTAATGAGCAACTGGAATATGTATTTCCTTGTCATGTCACGTATTGCTTAATGAGTGGGCTTTTGAGTAGTTACTGTGTTTTATAGAGTGCAACCTATCATGACGGCACTTGCTAATGGGGCTACAGACCCTTGTGTCTTGGTTATCTCGAGTCTGGACAATGAGTGATTGCTGTCTGAGTTGAGATTGAAGTCAACTAAGTTATTCACTTGGCTACCTGGATGGTATTTTGAGAAAGTCGACAGTGACAATAGGGAAATCACTTAGATTGTGAATGCTTACGACACGACTTAGTATAGATTTTCTTTTAAGCATAATGACTGAATTTGCATATTGCAGAGATGATGCGTCTAGCAGGTGTGGTAAAGGCATCGTCACCAAAGGACCGAACTCTGTTTCGACAACAGGACCGGTCAAGGCTTGCTTCTCCAGGCAAATAAATGTACGTCTTTATTGCCTCAAAGATATCACATATCTGTTCTCTTTCCGGAAAATGACAGTTGAATCACCTATTTGTGAAGGAAAAAAGGAAGGGTCATCTCCAAATGGTAAATCACATATTGACAAAGGGAAAACGAGCAGTTAGGATTTGCATTAATAGTCATACAAATAGATCTATCCATGTTGATGCTGTTGCATTGTTGGAATTATCAGGCTTCGTTATTGCTTAATGTATGTATCTTTCCGTTTTGGTCATTTTGTTTTTCAATAATATATATAGAAATATTGGCTACTTAGCCTTCACTGCATGAGTTAATCTTGGCAGTGTGGCGAATCCACTCTTGTATTCAGTGCTTGTGGTTCAGCCTGGAAATATCGTGCAGATGATATCTCTGTATGTTGCTTTCCTTCTGTAAACTAAGATTTTGTAATGTGTGTTATTGCAGTATGTGACAGACGAGATGCTTTTTTGCTCGGTGCATGACATAGTAGCAGTATTTTTGCAATTATAAGCCCCTTTAATAAATAATTTTCTTTTTTATTACGATTATTAACGGTTTGCATGTTATGTAGAAGTAGATATAAGTAATATGGCCTGTTCCAAAAACATAGCCTTTTTGGATTGTTATTTCTTCCATGGAATTCATACCTGATTATCCTTTGCAACATTAACCTAAAATGTATACACGTATATATGTAAGTAAAATTTAGAACTATATGGCTCTTTAATAATCATACACTGGGAAGAAATTCTACCAAAATAACTTATAATTCTACACGTTTCACTGTAACATTATAAAATTCTGGAAGGATATGATTTTCTTACTCATAAGTGTCATCTTATTGGCAAATTGATGTTGACCTCGTATGCACCCTCAATAAATAGGTATCTGGTTCATTGCAAGATGTCCTAACTCGAGTTGGACGAAATTACCAGACTGCTTCTCTTGATTCGTGCAACAATAATGAACTTTTGTCAGATAAGATAAGAGTTTAGAAATAAAAGTGTGTTTGATTGCACATATTTTTTATAGAAAATATGTAATCATTACATATTTTCTATAGAAAATAATCAAACACTTTTAATTTTTTTATGAAAAAATATGTAAGGTACAAGCATTTAAAGTTTTTTTTCATGGAATTCATTTTTCAAAGGGGTGAGATAGTTTTTATTTTTTAGCCAATATTACCTAGAATTTAATTTTAGGTAATGCAATCAAACACACCCTAAAAGTGTGTTTGATAGCATAGAAAATGCATGGAAAATGTCCCATATAAGGAATTGAATTCCATATTGGGTGTTTGATATACTACATTTTCCATGGAATTGAATTCCATGGTACAACCATTAAAGCTTGTTTTTTTTGTTCTTTTCCATAGAAAATTCCATCTAGGGGGAGATGGTTTTTGTTTTCCATGTAAGTTGGAAAATATTTTCATTTCCACCTAAATGCTATCAAACACACTCTAAGAGAAATAGCATAGAAAATAGAGGTTAGGCTAGAAAAAAGATCCCCTTCGTTTTATTTTGTCAATTAAATTTATTATTTCTTGGGGAATATCATGCATTTTAGGATGTTATAATGGGTTGTTGAGAAACCTTACTATCTCTTTTAACTCATAGAAGATAACTTACGATATTTGATGGCATGCAAGGTTGGTGGAGCTATTGATGAGAGAGAGAGAGTAACAAAGGATTCACTTACTCTCCCTATTTGATTGAATCTGTGAGGAGTGAACACAATAATATAACAAACACCACAATATATGGAGCACAAAAAATAAAATATGCAAAAACAAAATTTCAATGTTTGAGACAAGCAATTTTTAATGTGGAAAACCATTTTTCAATGTAAAAGGGTAAAAACCACGAGATTTAATGGTCCACTCCAAAAACTCCATTATGAATAACAAGCTTTTATAAGTGATTGTTCAGCAATAATAGCAGGTACACAACTTCAAATCGGTTAGTTATCGTGAACAACTTCAAAACTTAACACAAAAGAAAGACTAAAGAGATATTATTGAAATTAGGCTACTGTTACAGAGTACAAAATTAGAGTTATAGAGCTCAAATAAATGATTCGACCATCAAGATTGAATTTCCAGATGTCCACTGTCTGCTAATCAAAAATTAACCCAATTGGACCACAAATGACAGTCCAATTTACAAATGATCAAAAACTGCTCTCTACTCTTTAACCTAGAAAAGTCTAGACAATAAACCCTATGTTCGAAGATCAATAATTTGAGTTGCAAACCTCAAAACATTAATCCGACAGTTCAAAACAAAAAACTATGTCTTTTACAAGCTAACAAAAAATTAGCAAGATCAGACCACAAACTATGCCTCAATTGTCACTTAATCAAACTTAACCAAAAATTAGTAAGATCGAACCACGGACTATGCCTCAATTGTCACTTAGTCAAATTTAATAAAAAATTAGCAAGATTGGACCACGGACTATGCCTCAATTGTCATTTGGTCAAACATGTACACTCCATACACATTTTCTCTAACTCTCCTCTTTTGTTTTTGTTTTTGAATGACCACCCACACACACACACCTCTTCTCATTTTATACTGAAATTTTAGAAACCCCTAAAGGCCTTGGGCTTCTTGCTCATGGGCTAAATAAGTTTTAGGCTTCTCCACATAGGAAGGGATTCAAAAACGTAACAATTCTCCCCCTCTTGAATATGTGGATGATTTTACTATTCCTGCAATGGAACTTCGTAACTCAAACTTTCTCTTGGTAACGTTTTTGTCATCATATCAGAAGCATTATCATCAGTGTGAATCTTGTCAAGTTCTAACAGCTTAACATTTAGAACATCTCATATCTAATGATATTTTACATTAATATGTTTTTATCTAGCATGAAAAGTTAGATTATTACTAAGATGAATGGCACTTTGACTATCACAAAATAAGACATACCTCTCTTGTTGAAAACCATGTTCCTGCGTAAATCTCTTCATGTAAAGTATCTCTTTTCTTATTTTAGTTATTGCAATGAATTCTGACTTAATAGTAGAAAGTGCAACGCACTTTTGCAATTTAGATTGCCAAGTCACTGCTCCATCTGCGAAAGTGATCAAATATTCTGAAGTAGATTTTCTTGTGTCAATGTCTCTAGCCATATCAAAATCCGTATAGCAAACTAAAATGGGTTTCTCATTCCCAAAACAAAGTTTCAATTGATTGGTTCCACGGAGATCTCATGATCCATTTTACCGCATTTCAATGTTCTTTTTTTAGATTCGAAATGAACCTACTGATAGTGCCAGCATCATATGCTATATCGGGTCTTGTACATATCATTGTGTACATAAGGTTTCCAACAACAAATGCATAAGGAACTCATTGCATATCCTCCTTTTCTTTTTCTATTGATGGGGCTTTGCTTTTTACTTAGCCTGAAGTGAGTAGCAAGAGGAGTACTTACCACTTTAGGTTTATCCATATTAAACCTTTGAAGTAACTTCTCAATATACTCTTCTTGTGATAGCCATAACTTTTTCTCTTTTTTGTCATGTGTAATTCTTATGCCTAGAATTTGCTTTGTTGATCCCAAGTTTTTAATTGCAAAAGACTTATTCAATGCTTGTTTTAACTTGTCATCCTAGAAGCATTACAACCAACAATAAGCATGTCATCAATATAGAGCAATAAAATAACAAAATCATGGTCAGAAAATTTCTACACAAAGACACAATGATCAGAATCCGTCATTTTGTAGCCTTGCTTCTCCATAACGAACTCAAACTTCTTATATCATTGTGTTCGTGCTTGTTTTAAACCATACAAACTATTTTTCAACTTGCATACATAGTCTTCTTTCTCTTTCACATTAAAACCCTCTGGTTGCTCCATGTAAATGTTTTCTTCCAAATCATCATGTAAAAAAACTGTCTTAACATTTATCTGCTCAACCTTTAAGTTTAGAGTTGCAGCTAAATCCAACACAGCTTTAATGGAAGACATTTTTACAATTGGAGAGAAAATCTCTTCAAGGTCATCTCACTTTTTTTTATTGTACCCTTTAACAACCAATCTGACTTTATATTATGGAAGCGAAGTATTTTCTTTTTGCTTCAATCGATAAACCCATTGATTTTTCAAAGCCATCTTGCCTTTAGGTAGTTTAACTAGTTCATAAGTGGAGTTGTCATGTAAAGAGTTTATTTCTTCATTCATTGCATCAATCCCATGTGGCTTATAAGACTCATGTCACATACTGAGTAGAAGGTCTTTTATCTCTAGTAGACCTACGAAGTGGAGCAATTGGAGGAGCCACAACCTCTTGGGGTTGATCACTATCATCGTTTTCATTTGCACTAATATCAAAATTTCCTTTATCGTGCTAGTCATTTTGGCCCCAATGGCCATCATGTGCATTATTCTGAACTTCCACATAAGTATTATCCTTAATAGGACGAGGCATATCTATTAAATGATTCAAATCAATAGAACTATTATTATCTTGAGAGGTTGTCTTCTCTACATTCTCTATATCTTTAATTGTTTGATCCTAAAAAAATACCACATCTCTGCTTCTAAGGAGTTTCTTCTCCACATGATCATATAATCTATACCCAAGCTCATCTTGGCCATAGCTAAGAAAAATACATTAACGAGCTTTAGCATCCAACTTCGATCTTTCATCCTTAAGAATATGCACAAAAACCTTACAACCAAAAACACTCAAGTGATCATAAGAGACATCTTTACCAAACCAGAATCTATCTGGAACATCATCTTATAGAGGAACACTAGGTGATATATTAATTACACGTGCCACTGTGGATAAAGCTTTACCCCAAGAGAATTTTGGCAATTTTGCTTTTGCAAGTAGACATATGACTCTCTCAACTAATGCCCTATTAATTCTTTTAGCCAAGTTATTCAACTAAGGTGTCTTCAGTGGAGTTTTCTTGTGTTTGATACCTTATTGTTAACAGTATTATTCAAATTGCCCTTTATATTCACCGCCATTATCAATTATAAAACACTTCAGTTTCTTCCATGTTTGTCTTTCAACTAAGGCACGAAATTGCTTAAACACATCAAGTACTTGGTCTTTTGTTTTCAAAGTATAGACCCACACCTTTCTTGAATAATCATTAATGAATATTACAAAATAAAGTGCACCACCAAGTGACCTTACTTTTAAAGGATTACAAACATCAGAATGCACTAACTCAAGAACATCGACTTTTCTCAAGGGAGGATGCTTATGAAATGAAACTATATTTTGCTTTCCTGCTAAACAATGAACACTTTTCTTCAATGTTCCACTTGTAGTTCCAGGAAGTAATTTCTTTTTTGCCAAATAGTTAAGCTCATTTTCACTCATATGAGTAAGCTTTCTATGCCATAATTCAATTGAACTTTCATTTTCTACCACATTCACTACTCCATTAGATATAGATGTATGCATTATATACAAATTGGAGTATTTGTTTCCTTGAACTACAAGGGAGCCTTTAGTGAGCTTCCATTTTCCCTCACTAAAGGTATTACAATACCCTTTATCATCAAGCTTACTAGCTGAAATCAAGTTCAAACACATATTTGGAGCATGCTTAACATCCCTAAATATCAATCTTGTTCCATTACTTGTTTCCAAGCAAACATCGCTAATGCCAACTATTTAAGCCAATCCTTTATTGCCCATTTTCAGTGTCCCAAAGTCACCAGAAGTATAAGATGTAAAGAATTCCTTTCGTGATGTCACATGAAGTGAAACACTTCTATCTATCACCCAATTAGTCTCATAACTAGAAAGAGTGATCACATCATCATCATGAACAACAAGAAGATTATCAGTGGTCATAGCATTAACACGATTATTGTTGCCATGATCTTTCTAATCTTGTTTCTCATTACTAGCCTTATTCTCTCTTCTCCATTGGTAACAATGCTTCTTAATATGGTCATTCTTACCACAATAATGACACTCAACATTATTGTATCTAGATCTGGACTTGCTTAAGCTTTTATCTCCACCATTCTTACCTTTGTGTTTGTCTCTCCCCTTCTTTTCAGTAAACAAAACTTTAGATTATGTTGACAAGCCTCGACATCTTTTTCTCATCTCTTTGTTAAGAACACTACCCTTGACTTCCATGGACACAACACCATTGGGGGCAAAATTAGTAAGTGAAACCCTAAAAATCTCCCAAGAATTTAATAGTGTAGCAAGTAACCAAAGTTCCAATACTTCATCATCAAACTTGACACCCATAACAGACAATTGATCTATAACCCCTTGAAATTCATTTAAATGATCAACCATTAAATTTCATCTACATCATCTTTTTAACAAGAAAAGTTTGTTGTTACCACTATTTGAAGCATATAAGGTTTCTAGATCAGTCTACAATGTTCTTGCATGATTTTCATTATAAATGTAATTATAAACATTGTCATCGACAAATTGTCGAATGAAACCACATACTTGTTGATGCTCAAACTCTTAATCTTTGTCTAATTTAGACTTTGGTTTTTCAGTAGCAAAAACTAGTAGGAGCAACTTTTTCACAAATAAAAGATCTTTCATTTTACTCTTCCATATATGATAATTTGAACCATTAAAATAAATGATCTTACTAGTATTCACCTCTATAATTCAATTAAATCAAACACACAATCTAGCTCTGATACCACTTTGATGGGAGAAAGAAAGAGTAACCAAACATTCACATATTCTCCTTATTTGATTGAACCTGTGAGGAGTGAACACAATAGCACAATAAACACCACAATATATGAAGCACAAAAATAAGTTAAGTAAGAACAAAACTTCAATGTGCAAGACAAGTAATTTTTAACGTGAAAAACTCATTTCCAATGTGAAAGGGTAAAAACTACAGGACCTAATGGTCTACTCCAAAAACTCTACTATGAATAACAAGTTTCTACAAGTAATTGTTCAGCAACAACAATAGGTACAGAACCTCAAATCGACTAGTTATCATAAACAACTTCAGAGCATAACATAAAAGAGAGATTAGAGAGATATCACCAAAATTAGGCTATTGTTATAAAGTACAAAATTGGAGTTGTAGAGTTCAAATAAACGATCTGATCGTCCAAATTAAATTTCCAAATGTCCTCTATCTACCAACCAAAAATCATCCCAATCAGACAACGAATGACAATCCAATCTGCAAATGATCAAAAATTGGTCGTTACTCTTCAACCCATAAAATTTTAGATAGCAAACCCTCTGTTTGGAGACTAATAACCCGAGTTGCAAACCTCAAAACTTTAATCCGACCGCTCAAAACGAATAACTAGATGTCTTCTACAAGCTGACCAAAAATTAGCAAGATCGGACTATGACGATGTCTCAATCGATCACTTGATCAAATATGTACACTCCACACCCCTCTTCTCCAACTCTCCTCTCTTGTTTCTGTTTTTGAATGGCCGCCAACACACACATTTTCTCCTTTTATACTGAAATTTTAGAAACCCCTAAGGGCCTTGGGCTTTTTGATCATGGACCAAATAAGTTTTGAGTTTCTCCACATAGGAAGGGACCCAAAAACCCAACAGCTATCACATCATGTGTCAACTTATTAATCTCATCCCAAATATTTTTTTGTAGGTGAATAAATTGTTGATCATTAAATTAGAATTTTGGAGGGGAAGAACTTGTAATTGAAGTATAACCATTAGACTTATAATATTATCAAAGAGACAGCTCTTATAGTAATTTTACCTTGAGACTCCTTTGTAGAGTTTCCCTCTTAAATATAAGAAAAAACAGGGGAAAAAAAAAAAAGGGTTTAACAGCAGAGTTTGCCACAAACTTCTTGAGTACAACCGCCCCAGGCGAGAATTTACCTTTCTTGGACAATTCTTTTTCTTTTTTGTTTTCTTGATGAATTTCCTCGATAATTCTTGACAATAAGGGAAGTGATAATTTTTATTACTAAAAATATTAATTAGAAAAATGTCATAATAATACTTCTAATAAAAATGTTCTTTTCAATAAGGGCATGTAGAGGCATAATTTTACTTCTGTTTCTACATAAACAAATTGTTTCCACAGGATTTACCTTATTGACAATGTATGTATGTATGTATGAATATAAATATGTATATATATGCATCTCTAATACAAAAATATGCAATTATGCGCAATTTTACCTTATTTCACTAATATTCTAATGGTGGGTTTCTGTACTCCATGCTAGCTCTGGGTAATAATTAGGGTCATGCAATGTAAATTATTATTTATAGTATGAAATTTTAATACAGAATGATTTAATTCATTTACCTTCATGGATTGAAAAAGTTACTAAAATTAACAAATTGCAATTATAGAACTGTATAGTCCATTATTATTATTTTTTGTAATAATATTATTCCTAATAATGGCTAATTATTAGTTATTGGTCGGTGAAGTCAAAGGAAGGAGCATTAGGAATGATTGAGTTTAAGCAGTGCAGGACCAAGGGCATTGTTTGGTTCACCTACATGTTTCCCATGGGATGTACATGATGGAGCTTGTCTACCCATTGCTTTCCCTCAGAAGATCATCAAAATCCCGAAAAAATTCCGTTTGTTTCCTGAGAAAACAAAGTATCAAATTCATTCGAGTTGATTGGTGAAGTCAAAAGAAATGATGGGTTGGTTTCTGCTCCTCAATACTTTCCGGGAAAGCAAAACAATGGGAAACGGGCATGCTGCATGCATTTGAATGGAGGCTGTGATGGGGGAAGAGTCTCTCTAATTAAGTACCAAAACAGACATGTTTTTGATGGATGGTGAGATTGGCGTTGCCTTTTTCTCCCTCTTTTGCCATTGAAAAGGAGGACCCTTTTGATGGGAAAGGCCTAGATTATGGAGATCAATATGACGTCAAATATGATAATGATTAATATATTTTTATAAATAAATATAAATAAAATGATAATATTTTCACATTAGCAACTGGTTTTAATAGATTTTTCTCAAATAAGATATGTTATGTAGAGATTTATTCTGTTAATGCAGGGGATGTGGGGTCTTCTCTAATTTTGTTCACGTTGGACAAATATTATGTTATAATTTTATTATTATGTAACAATAATATTCAAAATTAAAATGTTTTATGTATGGTCTGCTCTACTTGATTCAATTCAAAGGTCTCTCTTAAAGGTGAGAATATTCAATGTTTGGTTCCCATGATTTTTAATTATGTAAACGATATAGCAACCTCGCTTGTCGTGTCTCCATTTAATTGGTACTATGGCCCACTTAATTTTCTTTTCCCCCAAACAGACTCTTTTTCTATGGCCAATATAGCCAAAGCCTTTTTATTATTTATTTTTTTTTTCACTATCATACTTCACAGAAACTATAGAAATTAAGAAACCCCTGAAAAATAAGTGTTTCTGTTGCAAGTCTTAAGAGTCTCACAAGTCACAACCACCATGAAATGGAATCCAAAGGATAAGCACCAAGCACCTAGTGGACATGATTAAAAATCATAAAATAGCTTTTTTATAGAATATTTTTTAAATAAAATGTCATTAATTGATAGCAGATGAGATTTTTTTAAATATAATAATAATATTTTTATATAATAACATATCAAATCTTTTTCTCAATATATATATATATATATGGCCGATTTTGAATTTTAGTTCACCACTAACATATTTGTGGTGAACATATCTAACGTTTTAAGCCAAGTTTTTCTTCTTTTTCTTTATTTTTTAATTAAAAATTATTATATTTTATTTACTTTTCTTGTAAGAGTCTTAATTGGTTTTTTTATATAATTAAATTTTAATTATCTTTCACCTATCTTATTTTCAAAAAGAATCACTTTTTTTTTAGCTAAACTAATAATTAAGAGTCAATTCGAATTTATTATAAATAAATTTATTTTTAATTTTTAATTTTTTTTATAATTATGCATTCATTTATATCTTTATCTCCATTACATCAGATTTTGAATATATTAGTACACATTTTATGTCATATAAGGGCATCTCCAACCCTTTGCCCCAAATTTGGGATAAAGGAATAGTTTATTTTTTTTATTTTTTATTATAAATATTTATTAAATTGAATATTTATTCACATGATAGAGGATCTGAATCTACAAGAATATTTTTGAATTGAACAAATGAAAATTTTACAAAAAAAACTCAACAATATGCTGGCGGATCTGATCAAGCACCCCTGATTCCTTTTGCTAATTTTTTAATGGTATTGAAGGATTCGGAAGTGATTTATCGAATTATTAAATTATTATTTTTGTTTATGTAGTATTTAAAATTTAATAATATTTAATTTTCAAGATGTATGATATTGTAGTGTTCATTCGGTTCAATTCTAATATTTATCGTGTCTCTAACTTTTATTTAGTAATTTTTAATTTAGTGCATTTAATAATTATTAATTAATTATTATTTATTAATTTCTAATTTAGTGCATTATTAATTATTATTATTCATTAATTGATTACAATTTATTAATATTATTTAAATATTATTAATACTAATAATAAGTAAATAAAAATGTAAAAATATATATAAAAAATGATACAAAAGGAATTAAAATTTATTATTATACTTAAAATGGGAGTATACATATTGCTCCAAATTTGGGGTGGGATTTGGGGGTGTGTTGAAGATGGTCTAACAAGATGTAGTTATTTTATATTTTTTTAACTTTAAGAGAATCTTAAAATCACATAAAATAATAAATGTTCTTTTACATTTTTTCGATTAATTAATCTTTCAATTTTATCATCACATCATTATTCAAATTTATATTGTTGTGATCAAAATTATTGTGACAAGTATTTTATTTTTTAATGAATGAGAGGAAACAAAGTGGGGCATTCTAACAGTGCATTTTAAATTTAAAAAACTGAAAATTGAGAAACTCTTTCCATGTATGGCTGAGTGTGATTGTAAACCCCAATATTCTTTTTCTTTTCTAGTTCCAACCACTACAATTATGATGACAGCTTGCTCCATATCCACTAAATATATATATATATATATGTATATATGTGTGTGATAAACTGTGCAGTAGTATTATATATGTAATGGCTTGAAATTATTTTTCAGTGCCCAACAAGACATTTTAGTGACAATATTGGAATTTGCATGTGATGAACGAGACAATTTTGTGATGGGTGGATGATGAGGAATACCATCACTGAAAGCATTCTAGCTAGTGAATATGGAATGAGTTGTTTTCATTGGCCATAAGTGGATAAGTAGTAAGTAAGGTGTATGATCCACTGGCAAGGATTTGATTGTAATGCTTGAACAATAAGAACCCCCCACTGCATGCTGTGGTTCAAATGTGCCATCTTTTCTCTTTGAACTTTCAAACTTGTGTGTGTGACAATAAGGACTTGCTTACAGAGGTTGCAGGGAGGTAATGGGGATCCTTTACTTGAAGAACAAACCTCCATACATATTTTTATATATGGACAATATTCATGTGTGTCTATTGGTTCCAAAAACAAGAGAGAGAGAGAGAGAGAGAGAGAGAGAGAGAGAGGTGGAGGTATTATCCACAAGGAGGAAAGGGATATACAAGTCAATTCAAGTGTGTTGTCTTTTCGAGCTGTGGTTGCTTGTCTAAGGCTGGATGGACAAAGAGGTGGAATTTGGAAGGAAACGTGGCTTCTTTTCATAACAAAATTGGACATTTTTGGCGGCGATGGATGCCAAACTAACTAATCTTTATTTCCTTGCTTTTTTTGTCAACATTAAATGTGCTTTTAGTGATCCTGTCATTTTCTCTTTAATTCCTTTTTCTCTATATTTCTTTTTTCAATTTTAATTGTATATTGTACATTTATTTGATGAAAAACTCCTCTTTGAATTAAAATGCATAGATTAGAAGTTAATTTAATTTGTTAAAATAATAATTAAAGATTGATATATATAGATATGTCGTTGTTCTTTGCATCAAAGGAATATTACTTAATTATTTAGTCATTTTTTGGTTAAAATACAGAAAGGGTTTGTTGATTGCACCCCAACATTTGTTTGTTTCACATTACAAAACCATTTGCAAGCTAATCAATTTGATCGATAATATTGAAAGTAACTCAAGCCTTAGGGCTGAAGGAAATATATTATAACAGGTAAAGCCAAAAAACAGAAAAGAAAAATTGCAAGCCCGATCCCCACCTTGGCACTAATGCAAGACACTATCTAAAAGCAAGCAAAACCAATACTTATCCATTTCAATGCCCAAGCATATGTTGTGCATTTATATGTCACATTTTATCTACTTAAAATCTTTTTTTCTCCTTTTGAATAGTATTGTTAAAATGAGCAAGATAAAATTCTATTAAGATAGCTTATTATTTGTAAAGTTCAAGATAAATTATCTGAAGGGGAAAGGGATACATTTATCTTAAAAGTTTAAGATAAGAAGTCATGTAATTTATTTTTATAAAATTTAACAAATACAATAAAAATTATTTTTGTTCGAAATGCTTTTCATATCTTATTTTTTTCATTCTTCATTTTAGTTAACAAATATTACTTTAATAAATTAATAAAAATCCATAATCAAAACCAATCTAGCTATTATAACATGAATGAATGACAAGAAGAAAGGAAAAAGGAGAAAGAGAGTTGTTTTGAGCAAGTGTGGTCTTATAATTGCCTCTCTCCACCCTCTTTTGCCAAAGTGTGGAACTAATTTAGATCTTTAGGCCCTACAATTTGAACACACTAATGCATCACTTTTTAAGCCTTTCCTTCATTGCCAAGATTGTTATTTTGCTCCTTTTTCCATGCAATCAATGTGGGATTATTCTGTCACCCTCTTTTGGCTATTTTAATAATCCCACCTTTCTCAATTAGATTCTATATATATAAATATATATATATATATATATTCGTTTAACCTCTCCATCGAGAGCAAAAGGTGTTAACCCACACCTCGAAGGCCCCCCACGAACTGTCCCACGCCACGTGAGAGGGGTAAATCAGGAACCCAGCTGGCAGGTGACGGGGAGGACCAGTGCGAGCCGCCCACAAGGACCTCTGAGGAACAAGAAATCCCACACTGCGGCTTGCCCGACTCGATCCTTGCCACTCGGGAGCAACTCTACCCACTCCTTACCAACTGAGCTGTGCCCTGAAGGCAAAAAAGGGGTAGACACGTTTAACCTCTCCATCAATTAGACTCTTGGTGTTTCAAGCAATAAAATGTTGCACTCTATTGTAAAATAGCTTTTACTGAACGGAACTTAAACTTTTGTTTTTATTTATAACCGACAAACAAGTAAAGTTAGTATCTCTCATTAGGATTGTGTTTAGCGTTTACTTTTTTTTTTTTTTTTTTTTTTGGGGGGGTCTAAACTTAATTAGGATTATGCTTAGTGATTACTTGGTGACGTTAATACATCTTATGAATACATTAGTATATTTTAGTAGACTAATTAAAATATTTTAGTGTTGAATTTTTTAGAATGCATTAGATGATACAAACGTTATTTTTTTTTATCTATAAATATTAATATATATTTATCTCGAGAAGAGAGAAATAAGTATATCTGTAAAAATTCAGATAAAAAGTCACGTAATTTTTTTTTATTAATCGTCAAATAAATTTCACAAATACATCAAAAATAACAAAAATTTAAAATATTTTTTATATCTTATATTTTGATGATGTGTATATCTCAAACAATAATGGGTACCTAAATACAAACAAAATCAAACTGAGTACAAAAATGCACATCACCAATGAATGGATGCCTCCAGTCCACGAACGTACGTTTCCCTCCTCTTAAATACCAAACGAGATCAAACCCATGACATGTGAACAGTTTTTTGGGAATTTTATTCCAAAAATACCCTTGTGAGAATAAAAAATAAATAATTAAATCTATTTCCTTATGCTATTCAAAAACACCCTATAAATTCCCTAGAGTTCACAATGGAAAGTAATTATTGCTTTTTTCGGTGGGTCAACCAAATATTTGCTTTTAGAGGCAAATAAAATCTGCTTTACCCATCATCTCCGAAGTGGATCTGTCCCTTGAGCCTTTTGTGCTCTTTGGAAGGCGACCTAAGAACACAATGTCACAACTTTTTATGGGTGGTATTATTATGACAAAGGGGATGCTATTTCTATTCGAAGTGAATTTTATGCAAAAGCAATTATATGAAATTAATATATGTTTAATTAAAAAAAAAATATCATCATAGTAGCTCATATATATTACATATAGCCTAATTATTAAATATTGAGTAGGTATACTAGTATTCAAATTAATTATTTAAACTATTATCATTTCACAATATTATAAGCCAAATTCTTGAATAAAAATACCATTAAAAATAAATATGAAAATAAAAATATATCAGGATAATTAAATATTATAATAATTTTGAAAATAGGTTTTTGTTGTGGAATCATGGTTTGATGGAAAATATCTGTGTCTCTCGCCTAACGTGCGGGCGGGGGGGGCACATCCGTAACTTGTGGTGGAATGGTGTGCGGCCCTGACCCATGCAGCCCGCCCACCGCCCCATTATAGGGACCGTACAACCCCAACTTGCACCGCGTACAATCCATAGCGATGCATGTGGAACCGTGTTCTGAACACTTACTCCCATTTTCATTTTCATTTTCATTTTCATTTTCATTTTTTAAGGCAAAAAAAAGTAGCATTATCTATTAAAATAATTTATAAGTAATATATTGTTTATATATTAAAATTATTTTAATTTGGGTATAAAAAAAATAGTTACAGTATTTTCTTTTTTTAAGAAATGGGCATATATAATACAGTTGTAATATTAGGTGGGGAATTTGGTCCCCCAGAAAGTGTACGGGTCTGGTACAAATCCTTGGGGTTAGATTATGCTGCCATCACATGTACTGTGACATATCTCCAAAGTGATCCCCTGCCCATCAATCTGCACTTCTCTCTGGTACCACGTTGGCTAATTTCCATGCTTTCTGTAACCCCGTACCCTCCAAGTTGCCCAGATTGCAACCCGACGGACGTAGCACGGATGATTTTTAGAGTAGCAGATTATACTTAAAGATGTAAATTTGAGTCATAACAGTTATAATATAAGAGTTTTATTTTTATGTGATAATGACTCTTTGTAGACATCATACATTATCTCTTATTTTAAAAATTATCGTGTATCGTAATTAATTCTTTTCATATATGTGGGGGACTCTTAAGGTGAGATTTCACTTTTTTACACTCAAGAATATATATAATTATTTTCATTTTTTAATATAAATTTAAAGCAACGGCATCCTCAATTATTTTTATTTTGATAAAATTGAAATTTCTAAGATGAAACTTAATTTGATTATCACTAGCATAAGAGACTTAATCTCGTTACAGAAGTTGCCCATTAGTAGTTATATTCAGTATAATTGTTGATTAACCTATATATCTAGCATTAATTTGAAAAATAATGTTACTAATAAGAGCTAATAGGTTGTTTGTGTGGAGCGTCACGAGGATTTTCAATTTTAAGAAAAGAGTTTAGCCTATAGATATAATTAAACAAAAGACAGATAATGGGTTGGAAAACTGGGAGAAAAGACGTAGCATTTGGCCAATTTAGTCTACTCTGATCACGAAACTAAACCACTTAATTTCTCATGGTTAATGGTGGCCAGTGTAATGTCAACTAACTTGGGTTACAAGTCAGCAACAACTCGGTTTAGGTGCA
Source organism: Diospyros kaki (assembly GCA_036245055.1). Classification (NCBI taxonomy): domain Eukaryota; kingdom Viridiplantae; phylum Streptophyta; class Magnoliopsida; order Ericales; family Ebenaceae; genus Diospyros; species Diospyros kaki. The sequence continues at coordinate 4,542,715 of BSEG01000016.1, read as the reverse complement.
AAAAGAGCAACTATTTGGCTTTGACCTAATTCTAATCAATGGCAACCTAGAATTGTATTCCAGATGTACGTACACGATGCGATTCATCAATATTTATATAATACCAATGGTTTTATTAAACTACTTAGAATTAATTAATATAAAAAGCCTTTGTGTCATGCACATATATAGTGCTGATTAATTGTTTTCTTATATACATATATATATGTATATACCATTTCCCATAATCCATGGACTGTTTAAGATACTTGCAGCGTTGCTGATCTCAAGCTGCCACTAATCGATCGTATTATTGACTAATTAATCTCCCAGTTCAATGATGAGTTGTTTTGTTCTCAAACGTAGGCAAATTTGTCAAAATCCCATGGCCAGGTTGTTATAATTTAATCATAGCTTAATTATATATATATATATATATGTGTGTGTGTGAACAACAGATAACACATGAAAACACCCACATGCTTAGCTAAGCATTAATGTTGTTGGATATGGCAAAGCCATGCATGGAGAACACAGTCAGACAATGACTTACACAACGAGGTATATATTCAATATCCATCGAGCTTTCATACTGCTTCGTTGTGTGCTTGTCTCTGTCGACATGTCGAATTAACTTGAATTTCTGTCTGCGTTTTGTGAACCCGCCTAGAGGCAGCTGCAGCAAGATTGTCAAAACTCAAAAGTATATATATTCCATTGCTGAGCGCACTCTATACATTCATTCCCACCACTGAATCTTTTGCTCAGTTGGAACCGATTGGTACTGATCCGGTGATAAAAGATCATAATTAACTTTTTTTTTCATCAAAATATTCAAACTTTTTTAAAGCCGAGAGGATGCCCTGATTAATACCAATTTAGAACTGTGATGAGTTAAAACTTGAGCATGGGTTAATTATATGAACTTTTTGAGAGAGAGAGAGAGAGACTGAGTAACGATAAAAACTACCGGTGTAAGCATTAATGGAAAGAGAGGGAATTAATTAAAAACAAAGGGGGACAAAAAGGGTAAATGACAAATGGGGAAAATGAAAAAAAGGGCTACAAATTGGAAGCTTTAGGAAGTAGCCACCCAAAAGGGCACCCTATATACCCTTTTGCTATCAGGCCCTCCGTCCTTGCACCTGCTTGGTCTTTGAAACTTTTCTTGAATTCCCATTTCAACCCCGACTTCCAAACTATTTCCTTCCATGTCCTCCCACTTTCCATTTACATCCCTTCCTTCGCCTCCTCCTCCTCCTTCTTCTTCTTCTTCTTCTTCTTCTTCTTGGAATTCGAATTCGAACAACTCATCTGTTTTTGCAGTACCGTCTTCTTCTTCTTCTTCTTCTTCTTCTTCTTCTTCGTGACTAGCTTCATTATTTTCGGTTTCAGCTTCTTCATCTTCTTCACTAGAACTGCAATCTTTCCAAAAGCTTAGCCTGAGGCGGCCATGGATTCTTTCAGCTTGAAGATGAGTGTGCGCCGGCGGGACCTCGACGGCTTCGATGACCAGTCTGCCGTCGACCCGGTGAGGCCTGACTTGCAGGGAGCTTGAGCCGCCGACCATCGTGGTCAATGGCGGCGGGAAACTGCGAGAATTCTTGATTTCTTTCCTGCTGGACTCCATCTCCTGCCGTGCCTTCGCTGGACTAATTTCTCCGACAGGGTAAGAGATCGAAAAAATGCTGCTTTCACAGATATCGGTTCCAGTTTCAGAGCCCAAGTTTTCCGTACAAAGCTTCAGGCTTTTGTCGCTGAGCTGGGATACAGATCTCTTGGCCATAGGATGAACATAGCACGACGAGGTTTCTGGATAATGGGACTTCTCTTCGCCGAAGGATTCAAAGAAGCATGGCTTTGGGGAAGCCAGTTTGAGCTTCAGGGTTCTTGTTTCCATGAGCTGCTGCTGCTGCTGCTGCTGCTGCTGGGTCTCAAGACAAGATTTAAAAACTACCTTAGACATGGCGATATTGTTAGAATAAGAAATTATAAATCAAAGCTTCTGATGATGCTATAATTAGTAGAGCAGAAGCAGAGGGGGGAAACTAGAAGAGGGAATTTGTGGGTTTGGATCGAAATGAACAGTTTTGTGGGTTTGAGATTGAGAGGGAGGAGAGAGAGAGATGGGTTTGAAGAGATTTAGCATGGCGGATAACTGAGGACGAGAGCTGAATTTGTAGTCCTCGAAAGTGAGGAGAGAGAAAGGGTGGGGGGGTGTTGTGGAGCTAGCTTTTTGCACCACCACTTAAATTATACAGTCACTGGCTAATTAGCCACACGCTGCAAAAGAGAATAAAAGAAGTATATTATATATATATATATACGCACACACACACGTAGAAGTTAGGGAGAAAAAAATCTATGAAAATTTATAAGATTAATAACATGAAAGTAACTTTGTATATATAACAAAATGCCCTATTTTCACAATTTTTTCCTAAGATTCTAAAAAATAAGAATAAGAAATAAAACTATTTTAACACAAAATGATAGAAAAAGTTGATTAAAGAGTGTACCCTCAAAAACTAAGACTGAAACGCCCACCAAAAATAGAGATTTTTTTTCTTAATCTTTATTAATAAGCGATGGATATGAGTCTATATATATATATATAATTTTAAAGTCAACAATTTTATCATTATTTAAAATTTATTTTTTTAAAAAAATAAAAATAAAAACTAAACTCCAACCCGACATCATCACCCCTTGAAAATAAACTTTCATTGGAACTTTTTACCATATCTTATATCTGAGAATATATACGACCATTATTGCGGTAGCAAAAGGAGACAAAGCAAAGGGAGATCGACAATCCGGATTCTGTGTATTTGCATTGGAAGGTAAAAACAAAAGGGGCAGAGAATCCAAATATTTGGTGAAAGTGATTGCCATTCTATTCTCATTTTTCCTGACTTGTTTCTGAGCAGCAGTCAAGCCTAATTTTCTTTCTTTCTTTCCTTCTTTCTGGTGTGATTCATATGGCATGCTTGTGCTGTGAGTCAAAATCCCTATTTGTGTTGTTGATAGGAATAGGAGGAGGATTCAAAAGCAAGGCCGGCACCTCCCTCCCACCGCAGCCCACTTACTTTGAAATTTGTGGGCAAATGCATATAATGTAATCTATTGTATCTTGTTTTTTATTTGTTAATTGACTAAATTAAGTTTTTAAGAGTATCCGTGTCTTATATCATATAAAAGACATATAATATTTTTTTCATTGTCTAATATACCCTTTACAATGCATTTTTGAACTGATTTTGTTGATTGAAAGAAAAGCACATGTCAAATCATCCATTAATTAATTAATTAATTAATTCCACCCTTCGCCATGCCAATATTATTATAAATAAATATATACTTATTAATGTCAATTAAATGGAGCTAGCTAGCTAGGTAGCAACACAGGGAAACTGCATGCCTTGGACGAAATTGAAGCAATCTCTACTGAGAAACAAGAAACATAATTATGGAGTAATTCTTTGGACAAAAGCATAAGCATTATTCCTTGCCCTCCATCATTCAAGCAATAAATGTGTCGAATATGGTCTCACTTGATAATAATAACCCTATAACTTGTAATTATTATTTTTTAAAATGAATAAGATAAAATTATTTTAATATAAAATTAATATATGAAATAATTAAAATATAATTGATAAATATTTTAAAATTTTTATTAAATTTTTTAAAATATACTGAAAGATATATATATATTATTTTTTTATTTATAAAGTTCAAAATATACTTCTCTTAAGAGAAGAGACAAATATATCTAAAAAGTATTAGATAAGAAGTTACGTGATTTTTTTTTTAAATATCATTAAATAAATTTAATAAATATATTAAAAAATAAAATTTTAATTTTTTTATATTTTATCTTTTTTATCTATACCTTAATTAAAAAAAATCTTATAATATCTATCGCGAGGCCTCCCATTATCCCAAAGGTAGTTTAATTAGCCACAAATCACCCCAACTGTACGGGAAAAGATTCACAGATTTCGAAGGAAAAAGCTTTGCCACAATTGCTTTGGAAAGGAAGGACGTGAAATCATTCCACTAAGACACCCCCTTTAGTTTGTCGGTTGCATGTTAATTAAACATCTAAATCAAAGTTGTTGTGGAGACAGTATAACAATAATAATAATAATATGTCCATTTATCGAGGACAATATTATTGGGTTTGTTTGATATGCACATCTAAAATAAGGTCTCTTGATTTTGTCTTCGTCGAGTAAATTTTATGTTTTATGATACGAACAACGCAACAATTTCATTATTAAGAAATGCATCACATTCTATATATAATTTTTTTTATTTATATGTATTAGTAATCTTTGTGTAATTTTAATTTTTGTTTACAAATGCTTACGTGTCATCTCATTTTATACATAATATATAACTGTTTGTAGGTTACTAACTTTTTCCTTAAATGTTACGAATGTCTCTAGCTAGCTAGCTAGCTACCACCAAATTTGAATGAGATGGAGAACAAACTCATGTGCAAGAAATATAAAAAAGCCAACCTTAATTAAATGTTTAAAAAGTAAACCAACAACACTCATTGCCTTAAAGTTGCCATCTTTGACACTTCATTGCCACATGAGGAGCTGTACTGGTGATTTCCGAGAACGGCAATGGTGACTGCGTTACACTCTCAAAGAAGGGGCCGAATGGGAAAAGCATGTGGAGCCACTGCTCATCACAGCATCTTCTCGTACTATTGCCAAATAAGGTTTATTGTTAATCTTTATGTATTCTTGTTCCTAGGTACATTCGGGAACAGTTGAGCAAGCTAGCTACCTACCTACTGATCTCAAGTATCAAAATCATCGATTTGAAGGATCCAGAGATGAATGAAAAGCAGCTGGCTTGGTCTAAGCATCTAGCTTTCCCATGATATCATCTTTAATATTAGTCAATTATATATATATATATATTTATTTTACTATAATTAGACTAGATAAGGGTGTGAAAATATGATTTGACTGATTTCTATTTTTATTCAACTTGAGAAATTCAAATGAAACACAATCGTATAATTTAATTTGTAATTGATAGGTTATTTAATGCGATCTCAAAACCCACCCCCACCCCAACACTCCTATCCTTTGTGTCGCTCCACTCAACTTCCACCCCATCTCTTGCATCGCCTCACCTTATACAATCCCCTCTTGAGGCCCAACACAAGTAAATAGATTAGTCATCTAATATGGTATGAGTTTTAGATATAAAATTGAATTATTTATTTTTTATAAAATAATATCTTATACAAAGAAAATATGTACATCTCTTATAGTGTTCTAGACTTGGAATTGATTTTTTTTTTTTTGAGGGACCAATATACCACTAACTCTATCTTTTATTATTATTCTTGTGTGAAAAATTAAATCTAAAGTTTATACATACATACAAAATAATATAATTCCTATACATAAACCCATGTATAGATTAATAGTAAGTACAAATACATATGATGACGAACGATAGATTCAATTCAAAGACTCCACCTCAAATTTCCCAGGTTGTTGTGAAAGCAATGACATCATTATATAATATATATATCAACATAGACCAGATGGATCATCCTGTCTGAATGACTCTGATCCTTGAAAGCTTCAAGACTAATTAGCGCCAATTAAGTCTTCTGATTGATAATCAAGCAACAAAATCCATGGCCATTGGACAAGGGAAAGCCCATGCAATCCATCAACTACTTAATAAGTGGTCATGGTCAGAGAGAAGATTTTTATAGCTAGCTAGGGCTGCGCGCGCTCTCTCTCTCTCTCTCTCTCTATGTATGTATGCCTATGGTAAAGATTAAATAATCAATTTCTTATGCTGGCTCTGACCTGAATATAAACTTAGGTCATGAGGTAGAAGATGTTCATGCTCCATGACCAAAAACAGTCAAATCTCACTAGAAGAAAAAACGACAAACCAGGCTAACACATTAATATATATGTATATATATTATCAAATTAACTGTAAAAAGACATCACGAGCACTGCATAAAAAACGACAAACCAGGCTAACACAATATATATGTATATATATATATATATATATTATCAAATTAACTGTAAAAAGACATCACGAGCACTGCATAACAAGGCAAGAATAAGAAAGAAAGTTCAAGGGTTGCAAGATTTCGAAGTTGCAAAACTCTACTGATTTGTGGTCCCAAACTTAAAAGAGTACGACTCAACGTCGGCAATAGCAATATATTAATTTATATATTTGTGTTTCGTTATGATAAGCTTAACTAAAGAAATAATAAGCTTAACCCTTGGTGTCTCTAAACGAGCATACTTTTGAGTCCTTTTCGTTCACGAACGAAAAGCTTCTTTTGTTAGCAGCACTGGAATTAACATGTCAGCCCCACTTAGCTTTAAGTTGTGTCAAAACCTAGGCCTTGAACTTTGGCATTGTTTAATTAAGTTCAATACGAAGAATGTATTAATTAATAGAGAGGCGTCATCTTCATCATCATCATCATCATTATTATTAATATGAGAAAACCAATAAAGACTCTCAAATATCTGATAAGAGAAAAATATTTTTCAACACGTAATTCAACCTTTTCATGGTTTAATATTTTGTTTCAAGACTTAATAATTAGTCACATCATTGTGGATAAGTATCTTGTCTTGTATAATGATACCCTAAGTTTGGTAAAGAAATTTATATGGATCACTCACTGAAAACAAATTAATTAAAACCTATATATAATGACTCTCACGTGTACAGATTTATTAATATTATATTACTTTAATGTAAAAATGCATACTTTGTGTAAAATAATTCTGCTGGAGATATATACTGTATTTTGGGATGAGAATCCAGCGCTGGGTTAGCATCAGAACCCATCGTTAATTTTAATTTTGAGTTAATCAGCTAGCATTAGGACCCATGTGCTTTTTGTTGGAGGGTTTCTTTTTAATTATGCAAAGACAAACAGTAGAGTTTTTTTAACTAAATTAATGATATTCTATAACCCAGTTTTCAAATTCTTGATTTGATTAGGAAGCCTTATTAAAAGGGACAAGAGCATCCAATTCATGGCTTACCCAAGCACCTTTCTGGCCATGTTAGTGGCAACTTTCCTTTCCTTTCCATTCTCATACCCATCAATTAATTATTTTCTCACTTTCCAAGCGCAAAAGGCAGAAGAAGAAGCAAGCAGTCTACGTCATGGATTTTGAGCTTATTTTAATTTTAATGGAACACGACATTATCACATAAAAATATTATTAGAATAACAATGGATGTGACGTATGTTTTACTTTCCATTTGGAACAGGTTTTTTTTATTAGGATCTTTTAACTGTTTTTCTTTTTCAGCTTTACAGACACGCCCTAGGTACTTGAATCAAGTCTTATAACTGGTTGGCATGATGGTAAATATGTCATTTTCTTCCTTTCTTTCTTTGGCAATTGTTTCCCTTTTTGAAAAATTCTATATTATCTAAACATTAATTGGGGAAAAAAATAACTTGCACCCAAATAATCAATTTATTTTTAAATTTTTTTCTTCAAAAAATAATTATAGAGCAGATGTCTTTTTTTTTTTCCGGCTAAATTGTTCTATAAATATTTGAGCTTTGGGTTTGGTCCGGCCCGACCCAGTATCCAACAGACAGCAGATCTGTCGGCCTAGTGGGCCTGGCCTTGTCTTCTCCTGGAACTATTAACACTCAAATTTCCCAGGTGTATAAACAATTATATTTTATTTGCTTTCTTAGCTATTACCCACATTTTATTGTACGTAGTCAACTCTTACAGTCTTATCATTATTTGGTGACATAAGATTTGTCTTTTCCGTAATTATTTTTATCTGATAGAAAGTATGTTTTTAGAAGATTTAAATGAAAAAATGGGCCATGATATATAAATAAATATTTTATAGTACTTTATAATTAATTTCAATTAATTATAAAAAAATCCCAAGTTTTCAATTTTAAGCTGTATTTAAATTTTTTTTAACAATAATATAGCATCCTACTTTATTTGGTTTTAGTTATAAAGTATCATCATTTTTTATTTATTTTTACTATTTAAAAATAATATCGTGACATGTTAGAAACAGAAAGAACAAGACGTGGCATATTAGAGGAGAGAGAGAGAATGAGAGATGAAGGGATCTTTGATTAGATAGAGAACGAGATCGATGAGGTCGAGCCACCGCTAAGAGTTCTTTGTCTATGAGTTTTTTCTCTCTTTAAAGTATAAGGGGCAAGTGCCCTACTTACAAGAAGTAGGAGTACGAGATCATCATGGAGCGAATGCTTAGAATGTTGCGGCGAGCAAAAAATCAAGATCGATCACTCTCCAAAAAAAGTCTCCATTCCTGTCATTCACAAGATAATCAACACTTAACTATTGATCAGGTTTGTTCCATCTATTTAGATACTATTTCCTCTTTCTTTACATTTTATTTATTTTTTAAATAAATGACTTAATTCTATTTTGCTAGTCTAGGGTTTATTGCGGAAAGTATTGAACTTGCTGTTTTTGGAGGATTTGATATATATATTTTTTTTAACTAGGAATTTTTGGAGAATTTGATATTTGATGAGTTTATTGCATAATTTGGTACTTTTTCCTCAATAGTGAATAAAGATATCATTTATTTTTTCAACACTTTGTTTTAATTGTGAAATGTTCCTTAAGGATTTGATGTTTGATGGATTTATTTCACAAGTTCGAATTTTTAATTTGCATTCAATAATTTCTTATGGTTTGACTCCAATTTAGGGCTTTCTCCTATTATAGATTTGCAATTTTTAGATAAATTTAATAGGTTTTGAATTTACATAGTTTTTAAACTCTAATATTGGCAATGAGCTATTGCAAGACATTGTCTATTTTAAGATAACAACAAGATTTTTCTATTTGTGATAAATTAAATAATAACTCACATGCTTTTAAGATGTTACTCATACTTCTCTTTTTTTCTTCTTCAAATAACTCCATTTTCGATATGGAGAGTTTAAGCGACTTTGTGGAGGAATGATGGCTTAGTGCAAGTCATCTCTCTTTCTAATTTATTCTTTTTTTTTTTTAAATATGTCACATTCTTCTCTCTTTTAACATGTCATGTCATCATTTTTAAAAATAAAAATAAATAACAAGTAATTATAATTCATAATTAAAACCAAATAACACTAGTTTCTCTCCCTTTATTCAATATTACCTTTAGCAAGAAACCAAATAAAAGCAAAAATGTTAATTCACAAAAAAAATAACTAAAGATTTGGTCAACAAAACTTTTTCTTTTTAGTAATTGACTTTTATGGTTTCATGGCTCAAGTGATTTGGGCGAAGACTCTCCAGCCTAGTAGAATTTATCAGTCTAAACCTTACCATGTCACACGACCTAGTAGTCTATTAACACAACATAAACAAAGATAAGGCTATAGTGAAAATAACTCTTAGAATACAAGTCAAGTGATTAAATCACGATAAATTAAAATTCATACTAATAAGTCGTAGATTCGATTTCTTATCTTGCACGGTGAGTCAAATTCTCTATCTGTGATTTACTTCTTCTGTCGAAATCGAAAACACGAGTGATGAGAGACGGCGCAAAAACAATAATCCCAAGGCTCCGGTGAAAATATAAAATAATGATTGTTTATTGCAGAAATTGGAATTAAAAATAAAGACAAGAATTGGAAAGGTAATAATATAGAAATAGAAAAATTGGGGATGGACTGAGATGGAGCTCATAGCAATAGTACATTGGAAATGGACTAAATTAGTTGAGGGGGCAAATCAAAGGCAATGCATTAACAAAATAGATGCGACCATTTCAAAGCTCGCAATAGTACCTTCTCGCAATCGGGGGTCTCTCTCTCTCTTTCTCTCTCTCTCAAATCTCTATCATCAATCAATCACCAGACGCGGAGGTGTCCGATGGCGAAGGCGACGATAGAGAGCATTGTCATCGCCCTTATGCTGATCGTGATCCTCCTCCTCATCCTCATCGCCTTCAAGCCATGGCGCTTCTTCCTCTCCCCTTCTCGCCTCCGTCTCAGTACGCCTCAGGTCCAAACCCTACGTCCTCCCCACCCCCTCTCTCTCTCTCTCTCTCTATACATATATATCCCTTTCTGTTTCTTGTTGATTGAAGTGCATTCCGAGTCAATGTCGAATTGGTATTGCCGGATGCGAACCTTTTGCCTCTGTTCCGGTTTTCGCGCCCATCTATAATTTCTTTAGGGTTTGATGATTTGAGGGTACAGTGGTGGGTATTCTGCGTGCTGATTCCGGTCTCGTTGATTATTGAATGATCCATTTGGATGCGTATTGGAGGACGGGAATTGGATGTTGATGTATGCCTATTTGTTTGGTTTTGAACATTTTCTGGATCTTTTGAATTAGCTTTGGAATTGGTGACATTTTAGGTCGAATTATTTTGTGTTAGGGGTGATGCGCTTGTCAGCTCATTTCTCCAGTAAATTGAAATTATGGTAACGAAATGGCGTGCGTTACATGCGTGGAAGAAGGTCCAGCGTTTTACCTCTAGATGCCCGTGAAATCCACTTCAAACTTTGTGTTGATTTCCTGTTTTTGTTTCTCTGTGGGTTCCATGTTAATATGCCCGTCTTTTGTTGCTTGAATCAGTTGGGAAATCCTGCAGTGAACCAAATTTTTTAAGGCTTCAGATTATTCCTTAAAGAAGAGTTCTTTTGTTATTCTTTCAGTGAATAGCCATCACAAATCACTGATAGATTGACTATCCTTTCTGACATTTTGATATATCTTTCTGAATTGGTATATTTCGAATTTATCGTGCCAGGGTCTTCAACAGGACCAAGGATTAACCTTTTGATTTCGAATATTTTACGTCAAGTCCATATGACAGTAAGGAATGACCGACCACAAGTTCAATTTTGGAATCAAGCAATCAACTTCAAAGCACACAAAATGGAATTGAATGTAATTAGAATATGAAGAATGCTATCCAGAACATAAATGGCTTGAAAGACTACTTGCTGCTGTATGCAAAAGATGTCTAACTATGAGATAAATGAGTTGTTTCTTCTTACAAAAGATGATTCAACGGGCTTGAAAAATGGTGTTTTATTTTTTAGTTTAGCAAATTTAAGTTGTAGGACCTCTGCTCATTTTGCCTTTTTTTTTTTTTTTGACTTAGCACCCATGATGTCTGTTTCTAGTTGATGTGACATAAGTGTCAACTAGGATCATTTGTACTTGTTAAATGAGGGTTACTTGAGAATTCACTCATTTGGTTATTAAGCCCCCCCCCCCCCCAAAAAAAAAAAAAAAAAAAAACACAAAAAAAAAAAAAAAAACGCACACACACACACACATTTTCTTTCTACTTGAGGAGAGTTTCATAAGTATCTTCCTATAAGACCAGTTTAGAGTAATTATTCATAACATGGTAACATGGAATGGACAATTATAGTTAATTTTTTTCTGATGAATGAAATATAAAGTAGATTATTATATCCTATGCTACTTTCTTCTTGATTAACTGTGGATGATGTTGTGGTAAAATTTGGACAATAAAGCCATACCAAGAAGAGACTAGTTCAAATTTCTTTGATCAATCATCCAAAAAGATGGGAAGATTAACGAGGATGTTACCTAGAATTAAGGCAAGATAGTTAAACTGGAAAAAGTGCATTTAGCATTTTATGCATAGTAAAATTCTATTAAATCTAAAAGAAAAATTTTATAATACAGCTATCAACTTTGTCGCATGACACAAAATATTAAGCATCAACATGTGTAAAATATAAGTGTAATGGAGATGAAGATGTTAAGATGGATGTGCATCCATACAAGAGAAGATAAAATTAGAAATAAAATTATTCTTAATAAGGTAGAAATGGCTCCTACAAAGATATGACATTTGAGACATGATTAAAATGGTGTGGTCATGTGAGAAGAAGACCAATAGAGGCTCCTATGAGGAGAATGCATGAAACGAAAAAGCAAATAAGATAGAGGAAAACCAATAAAACCTGGTGGGAGACACTTAAGACATTATATTAGTCATAAGAGTCTTATAGAAGATAAGACCATAGATAGAAATGATTGGTGAGCTAGAATTTCACATAGTGGGGTAAAGACTTGGTATGTTGATTTTTGAGGGTTTGAGTTAGCCCCAGAACTTGTGGCATTCACATTTTTACTGAAAATTGAAGAAACCTATCTTGGTATTAGATTTTGCAACTTCTGTTGTTGGTCTGAGAGTCCATTTTGGCTTCTTGTTCTTGGAATTAGATTTTACATTCCTGGATCTCCCAAAATTTTAAGGGGAGTGACTAGCAAAGCTTCTTGTTCATCTTTATAGATGAGCACTAGTGATCTGGGATGGATGTGCATAAACCTTTTTATGTTTGTTGGACCTTCTTCTTTGCCTATAACCATGTAGTACATTAACATCCCTTGCCTTTATATGCTAGATAACCAATAGTTAGTGGGCATTGAGATCGGTAAATTCATTCAGTTTTCTTGCTGATTTAGTTAATCAAATTCTAAAAGCATCTTGCAGGACTAAAAATTGCAGAAGGCTCCTGCTTTTTGGGGTTGAGCAATTAAAGATGAATGGCAATTGTGATTATCTGGTGTATTCTGAGCAACTAAAACTGGATGGTCATGCTTCCCGATTTCTCTTTGTTATGAAAAATAAATCTGTACTGGTGTTGCCTACTTTGGCATTTGCTTTATGGTTTTTACTTGTTAACTGGTGTTTTGTCACTTTCTCAGTGTTGTGACCTTGTAAGAACTTTTGTAGGTTCATGACATAGAGAGGCCTCTTGTTTCAGAGGATCTAAATTTTGTCCAAAATCAGAGCGATGATCTCACTGGAATTGAGAGAACTTCATATCCAACTGAAGGGCATTTCAGCTCTTCGCAATCACATGGTTACGAACAACGGCTTCCATCTACAGATCCCCAGTTGACTCATAGTATGGAGTTTTTTCCTGTTACCTTTTTTAATCCAAGTTTAGTTTTTTCTCTTTAACTCCCACTTATAAATCTTCTTTCTTTAGTTTTCACCTGCTAACTCAGAATGCTATCTTTCACTTCTTCCAGGTGATAGCTTTGTTGTAGATGTAATTTCTGACCCTTCAGAAGATGTTCTTATTGGTCAGACACTTAAGGACGAGACACTTAAGCGTCCTTCTGCGACACAACACACTGCTGAAGAGCAGAAGTATGTGAGAAAGGAAGATTTGAACTATGACTTGAAATTTGATCAAGAAAATAATTTCAGAGAGCTGCCGAGAGGTACCGAAGATGAAGTAAATTTTCCTTTTTTTGACTTACATAAACCTGTCAAAGTTCTCTTCATGTTATCAATTTGATGAAGATGTAAAACATGTCATCATGTTTTTCTGTTAGAAGTGCAGGAAATGTAGGAAGTAGCCTCTCCTTGGAGGTTATTTCTGGTCCTTGTCGTGGACTGCGGTGTTCCATTCAGTCAACAAATGCTTCTAGGCTTCCCTTGACTATTGGAAGGGTTCCTCCAAGTGATTTGTTACTGAAGGATACAGAAATTTCAGGGAAGCACGCAATGATAAATTGGAATCTAAATGTAATTTGATTCCATTCTGATGAACCCTTTGAGTTTTGCATACTATCACGGTTCACTAAATTCTTCTAATTTTTCTTTTCATTCCAGAAGTTAAAGTGGGAGGTGGTAGACATGGGGAGCTTGAATGGAACTCTCTTGAATTCACAGGCAATCAATCATCCAGATTCTGGTAGTAGAAATTGGGGCAATTCCATTGAGCTGGCAAGTGGTGATATCATAACTCTTGGGACAAGCACAAAAGTATTTGTAAGTCAATCTCCATTTTGCATCAAGCCTTATACAGAACAGTGCTGTTCTCAGTGAGGGCTATAGTTTTTGGATGAATTTGTTTTTTTCTTTTGTGCACTTAGTTCAAACAAAGAGAATCTGATTTTTTTTTTTTTTTTGGGGGGGGGGGGTGGTTATTCTCAGTGAGGGTCATTCCTTGACAAATTCTTGTTGTTTTGCTTGTGTGCAATTATGTTTGAACAAATAGAATTTGATTTGTTGGTTAGCTATATGTCAGGACTCTGATAAATACATTGAAATTCTTCTAGTTAGGGGCAAATCTGTGCCACATGTTTTACAATCTCTGGAAAAGGGAAATTTTTTTTTAATGAAGGCATAGCTCTTATACTTTTATGGTGAAAATGCAACTTTTATTTCAAATTCTTGGACTATTTTTTTTATGAAGGGGAACTAAGGTACGATGACAATAATTGTGCCAAATTTGGCCAAGATGCATAGTCTATCGAACAAAATTTCAATTTCTCATACGGCATCTTACATATTAGATTGGAGCACTTTATACACGCATTAATGTTGAATGCTTCCTCTATCCCATCATATCTATATTTCTTGTTTATACTTATGCTTCACTGCTTGGAATTTGTGAAGTTTTCTGGATACTCCTTTGGTTACTGTTTCAAAATCTATACTTGTCTAAAGGAACCAGACTTCATACTCACATTTATATATATGAGAGGAGGGTGTGAGAGTGGGGCTTTGACATATTTTCAACTACCTTCTAAATTATCTGTTTTCCTTGTTTGATAGTTTTTATTGTATTGTTGGTTATTAACTTATATCTGCTTAATGTGGCATACATTTAAACTATATTATAACCACAATAATTCCTATGTTTAGTTGCTTATGGGAGATTAAGCAGAATGTTGTATGTTTCTCATTGTACCCTGTGAATTAAACCCCACTGAGCTGCTTTGTTTATACTTACTTCCCGCCCCAACACCCAAAATATATATATTTACAGGTACAAATCACATCTCAAGCCGATTACTCTATTCCTTTTGGAGTTGGTCTGGCATCGGATCCCATGGCCTTGCGTCGAGGAGCAAAGAAACTGCCCATGGAAGATGTGTGCTATTACCGGTGGCCTCTTCTTGGGGCTGAGGAGGTTATATACGTGTATATTTGGGTATTATCTTGACAATTTTCCACACTTCTTGAAAGGCTAATCTTGTGCAATTGCTGTATGTGCAGTTTGGACTATTTGGTGTATGTGATGGACATGGAGGAGTAAGTGCTGCTACATCTGCAAGCAAGTTAGTATTTCTTTTTTGATTTTTTGCTGGATAGCTAGTTAGTATTTCACATGCAGAAAAAACACTGTTATTTGGCATGGTTGGCTATATTACCTCTTGATTTTAGTTCTGAATGACATGCATAATAAAATTACAAATGTGATATATCATTGTCACTAATCCCAGGCTATGTATGATTATTCTAAGATTGTTGTGCATATTAACAACTGATCTTGAATGCACAATAGAGTCAAAAGAGTTTGGCCAAGCTGATCAGTGCCATATTGTGTTTCATATACATGATCCTCTTGAACACCTAAATCTCTACATGCTTCATATTAGTTTTCTGATCTAATTCCAATTTCAGTATCTCCTGCATTTCAGAATTGCTCATCCACAGGGGTTTCTGTTACTATTACCATGACTAATTACTTTTGGAAATTTAATTTCAGGATGTTGCCTGAGATGGTTTCTACGATCTTGTCAGATTCTTTCCAAAGAGAGAGAGTTTTATCTCAGCGCAATGCTTCTGATGTGCTTAGGGATGCCTTTTTGCAAACAGAAGCATACATGAACCACTATTATGAGGTTTTTGCCTGGCCATGACTATACGTGTCCTGTGTCTTTAGCTTTTGATCTTTCTTGTTTAAGTGTATAGCAGTGCATGAATATGCCTCTGAATTATTCTGCTTGTGTGCGAATGTCTGATTTGACAACTCCCCATGCTTTTCTACAGCTTTTAATTACTTTTGCATCTTAGTTTGATGTACTATGCTTGCTCCTCAAAACTAAGTGCTCCTGTCATGTTTAAAGGTGACTTTATAAGTATTTCTTTTTGTTTATTCTATGTACAGATTCAAGAGTAATTATTAACAATTTTATTGTTTATTTGGTGCCCAACATAATACCTTGCCTCCACTTTCATTGACTAGCTTCTAAAAATTATATGTTCAATTAAAGCACTATTACTCTAAAACAGCCAAAATCTCCATGAAAGTTATTGCTTCTAGAACTCTAAAAGAAAATAAAAATTACATGGTATCTAGACTTCTTTGTCCAAACAGAATAAAGGAAGCATTGAAGAAGATGAGGAATGATGAAGTAGATGGATCAAATAATATCCCAATAAAAGCATGGAAATGCATGAGGAAAAGAGGGCATCTATTGGTTAACAAATTTACAATGTGATCCTTAAATAAAAAAAGGATGTCAGTCAAGTGGTGAAAGACCACATTTATCCTTATTTATAAGAATAAAGGAGATGGTTAAAGTTGTGAAAAACTATAGAGGAATCAAGCTAATGAGCCACCCTATAACTTTGGGAGAGTAATTGACTGAAGGTTAAGAGGAGAAACTAAGATCTTTGGAAACCAAATTGGTTTTATGCCTAGTAGGTCAACCTCGAAAGCTATCTACTTCTAGAGACATCTAACCAAAGGTCCTAAGATAACGACAGATTTGCATATGGTATTTATAGACTTAAAAAAATCCTATGATAAAGTCCCTAGAGGAGTCTTATAGGTGTTGGAGAAGGATTTTGGATTGCTTGTATGCATGTTATTAAGGATGTGGACCATCATTAAGCAGAAAGATGTGCTCTGACTCGTGAAAGAGAGACCAAGGCTTTCCCAATTACAATTAGATTACATCAAGGATCTGCATTGAGCACTTGTCATGGATAAACTCTAAAAGCACATCAAGAAGAAGTGCCATGGTGTATTTTATTTGCAGATGATATTATTTGATGGATGACAAAAAAGATGTGCAATAAACTTGTATTATGAAGAGACACCTTAGAATCTGAAGGTTTTTAAATTAAACAGGTTGACAACCATTTGGAATGTAACTTAGGTAAAATTAAAAGTGTGGATGATGTTATTGTAAAACTTAGATATCACGTTATCCCAAAAAAGATCAATTTCAATAACTTGGATCAATTGTTCAAAAAGAAGGGGATATTATGTTGTAGGATGTTACTGATAGAATGAAGGAAGGATGCTTAAAGTGGAGAAGTGCATCCAATATTTTGTGTGATCATAAAAATTCCTTTAAAGCTAAAAGTGAATTTTTATTAGATAGACATAAGACCATCTTTGTTCTATGACTCAAAATGTTGATCAGTTAAGCACTAAAGTATGCAAAATATGAACATAGTTGAGATAAGAATGTTATGATGGATGTGGGCCAACAAGAAAAGACAATAAGAAGGGAGATCATACATAATAAAGTTGGAGCAACATCTGTTGAAGATATTATTAAAATGTTTGGACATGTGAGACGAAGCCTTAGAAGCACGTGTGAGGTTAATGGATGAAATATAAGAAATTTGTTGCAAAAGAGGGAAAGAAAGACCAAAAGAGAACATGGTGGGAAACCTTTGAACATAACATATGATATAATTGCCTTGCAGAGGATCATAAGTAGAGATAGTTGGAGATCTAGAATTCATTTAGCCAACCTCTCCTAGTGGGATTAAGGATTGTGACTGTTGTTCTGTTGAACCCTACTGCATACTAAGTCATGCCTCAATGTGTGGACAAGCTTGTCCAACAGATGGAAGTATGTCCTCTGTGGCTCCTAGACACGTCCACAAATTAAAGTAACAGTCAAAAGTTAGGGTATGACATTTGGGATGTTCAGACGTGCGTGTGGTATGGTGTCCAATGCATACCCACGTGCATTATTTGTCAGATACTAGTACGACACCCTAAATGAAATGTCTTTGCCTCCTACTGATGCAATCATAGGAGAGGATGGATATTTAATGTACTTTAAAGTGGCATAGATTACTGTTATTTAAATCCACCGCAAGCTGTCAAATTTGTCAGAATTAAATTCCTGTTGTTGCTGTAATATTGTTGGGAGTATTATAGATCCTTGTTTTTGTGATGTAATTTGCTTGGGCTATGGTCTTTTTTTAAAATGTAATCAAAATCTTTCAGGGTTGTACTGCCACAATGCTTCTAGTCTGGACTGATGATCATGAAAATTTCTTTGCACAGTGTGCAAATGTTGGAGATTCGGCTTGTGTTATGAAGTATGTGCTCATATCATTATTTGTATTTTTTTTACTTGTGATATGCTATCAAAACTTTTCCCTGTTAAAAATAATAAAATTGTTAGCATTATGTGTCCTCAGTTCTATCATTGATTTCAAGTGATGGAAATTGCAATTTCTTCATATCCTTGCATCTTGCTTTCCAATATTCATAGAGGCTAATACAAATTTGGAATTCCTTTTTGATGCTTTATGATGTTGCTGTCATACTCAATAAGATGTGGATAATATTTGTTTATTTTCACTTTCATGTGTTATTTCAGAAATAGGAAGTGCAAGATATTGTCTCTGCTAGCTTTTTCATTTTCAATTGTTACATTTATATTTGCATCCCAGTTTCTGTTGCCTCATTGAAGAAAAATAATATCAGTTCCACCATTGAGTTCTTACTACTTCAATGCCATGCAGTATGTCTCCATTGCGTTTTATTTTCAAAATTCCAGAGAGACAATGTAGTTCTGCCACAGTAATCTGCAAACTAGAAATAAAGTATGCTCTGCAATATTCTTAGTGTTGAAAATTTATCTATTAGAATAAAGCTCTGTGGATTGTAGGTTTGGACATTTGATTATCAAATATTATCTCCCTATATTCAAATGACTGCAATTAAGATGGACGTACCTATTAGATCACATCCAACATATTGATGCTGTCTGCTCCCCCATGTGTTTTGGTCTTCCTTGTGACCGTCTACCACCTCCTACGTGAACCTTCCTGTTCAACTTTCTGTGAATTGGTGTGTTGGCCTGCTGGAAATTGTGGTCTTAGTAAAATGGATTGCAGGATTCATAACTGGTCCTTGGAAAAAATAATAATAATAAATTAATAAAAGATATCAGTTAAGGGTCAAATTGATGTTTTGATGCTTGATGTCAGTTAAGTTTTGGTGGTTTTATTTCTTGTTTTTATTTAAAATTATCCCACTAATTCCATGCAGTTAATAGCCTTCTCAAATTGAAATTATCCCGTTTCACATAACAGTGCACCCTGTCTTTACATGGGTATAATGATCTTCCTGTTTTAGTATTGATGAAAAGCAGATTAAGATGACAGAAGATCACAGAATAACCAGTTATTCTGAAAGACTCCGCATTCAAGAAATAGGAGAACCTCTGAAAGATGGGGAAACACGATTATGCGGTGTGGAAAATTCTCTTTATTAAATTGATCATTTTGGGTTACTGAATATTAATAATCAGCTGTTTCTGTCTTTTCTTTTTGCTGCTCTCCTGGTACAGGTTTAAACCTTGGTCGAATGCTTGGAGACAAATTTCTGAAGCAGCAGGATGCTCGCTTCAGTTCAGAGCCTTACATAAGTGAAGTTGTGTCCATACATAAAGCAAGCAGGGGTTTTGCCCTTTTAGCAAGGTGATCTTACTCCCTGTTAAGGTGCCTGATCATTGAGCGTTGACTGCCCATATATATTTATGTATAGCTCTTGCGTTTCACTGTTGCTTGTGACTGGGTCACATGATTGATCGTCCATTTAGAAATTGCATTTTTGTTAACTAGATATGCCTGCAGCAGGTGGTTTCACTTTTATGGAAGAAATCCTTTCTCATTCAGAAGCACCCTGAGCTGAAAGTTGAATGTGTCTTTGATGTATTGTTTATTTCTTATTAACATGGAAATGTGACACTCATGATGCAGTGATGGCTTCTGGGATGTTATTAACTTCAGGAGGGCAATCCAGCTTGTTCAACAGGTAATATGTCTTTCATGTTCCTGGTATCCTTAAAATTCCTCCGCAGTTTTCTTGCCAAGTTGTCCCAACTAATTTCCAAATACACTGAACTGCACAGGCAAGGGACAATTATGCCGCGGATGCAGAGAAGCCAGCAGAAATGATAGCCAACCTTTTGTTGAGCGAGGCCCGGACGCTGCGTACGAAGGATAATACCTCTATTATTTTCCTAGATTTTGACAGCATAAGCAGAAACTCGTCCTCCTCATGTAAAGTCAATCCTTAGAATTAGCATCTTGTATGTAATATATATATATATGTATGTATGTATCACAATTTTATATTGTTTTATTTGTTCTTTTACCATTGGATTTAGTCTCCTCCCATTAGTTGTTACACTTACACTTGCCCTTTCTGCTATGCCGTGCTGTGCCAAACGGAGGACCTCGGCTCTCAATTCTCGGTGTGGGAAGAAGCTGTGAAATCACAGATATGTTCTCCAGAGCTGCCAAATTTTTGAATATGGAGATGGTGAATGGCTGATGATATGTTTATTTTTGGGAAGTCCAGTTGGATGCACGTTTCTGGGAGCATTCAGTTACAACATAGAGCGATTGGATGATTGGAAAAAGGTTGATAATATCATAAGAGTAATTCTTGTAGAACATGTCGAAAATGATTGGACAGATTCTAAGCGATAATAAGTAGCAATTTTGTTTCGTTGTGGGCACCCCATATTTCAGCGTACTCTCTAGTCTTTATCTTTTGTTATTACAAATTCTCCTTTCAAAGGCGAGACTAGAATTTCTAAAATTATGTGATTTTGAGATGCCAAAATGAAGATGTTAGGATGGGATGTTGAACAAAATGTGAATTAGATAGAAATGAGGTTACTGTTGTGATTTTGGATTGAAAATAAATCACAATCAGACCGTTAATTACATACACAAAAATAATTTATGTGTAAAATTTAAATATAAAAAATTACAATTAAAAAAAATAAAATATCACTATAATGATATTAATATAATAATAGTGATAGAATTGCTCCATTTACAAGGTATTGGGTATTTATTTATAGATTTAAAATTTATTTGTAGATATATACATAAAATTATATACTGATCAAAATGTGAGTCAATATAATAAATTTTTAATTGAGATAAATTCTAATCACAATCTAACTTGACTTCATAATCATAGTTAATTTTGAAATCCTAATCATGATTAAAGTATGAATTTCAATTTCAGTCAAATTTCAATTTTAGTTCATAATTATAATAAGTTATATTTGAAGATATAGGATAAATAATTTGTATGAAGAATGCTAGATGGACTCATCTATAGCCCTTCTCTTGACTAGCATCCAATTCACTTTAGAACCACTCTCGATATCCTCATATCTAATTAGTTTTTCATTAAGAAATCTAAGTGTAAGTGCATTTGGTCAATGATAAGTAGAATATTTGGGGTGCATCATATCCAATGAATGAGTTAGCACTTATTCAAAAAAGATGTTGAGTCCTCAATCAATGGAACAAGTCTAAGAGAATGCTAAGCTGCAAGAGTTGATGGTAGAGACCTTAGTAAGTAGAGACACCAAATAAGGGGAATGATGGTGGGATTATCCAGTGAAGTTAAAAGGAACCCTAACCGTGATTTGGTTAAGGGAAGTAGTGGGGTAAAGGGAGTGGTAGGCCCTATCCCAACTTCTTTTGGAGAACAACTGAAAGAATAGGAGAGGATAGTTGGTTTGTACTTTCGGTGTGGGGAAAAGTATTATGTTGGGTATCAGTGAAAGAGGCAGATACTATTGCTAGAAGGGGATGAGGAAATTGACCAAGAGCTAACGGAAGAAAAGGATTGTGTAGAAAGGAAAAAGGAGGACAATGGCAAAATATTTATTCATACTTTGAAAGGGGTAGCCAATAGCAAAATAATAAAGGTCAAATTAAGGGAAATGACCTAATGATCTTGATTGACAATAGGAATACTCAGCTTTCCAGATGAAAGTACAACCAAAAGATTGAAGTGTCAACTCACAAGGATGCCACCTTTGAGTGTGATCGTAGCTAATGGACAAAGGGTGATGAATACCTTGGCTTGTAATGGATTTTGCTGGGAAATAACAAGGAAAAGGTTGCAGAGGGTATTTAAAGAAAAATGGAGTCAATTGGCTAATCCCTTCTCCATTGTAGCAGTTGAAGAATTAAAAGGAGATCACCGAAATGCCTACCTGATTGTTAGTTCACCCATGAAACTCCTTGACTAGGTAAATCACTTTGATTGTATTAGTGAATTACTGGAAAACTAAATCCCTATCTCCTACTAGACCATTTGACCATACAATCCATTTAAAACCAAACATCGAGCCATATTAATGTGAGATCCTATTAATGTCCTCCACTTTAAATGAATGAAATAAAGAAAATAGTTGGGAAAATACTTCAATAATCCATCATTAGACCTAACTAAAACCCTTTTGCTTCTCTTGTCCTATTAGTCAAAGAAAAGATGGATCATGGCAATTTTATGTAAACTATCGTCAACTTAATAATATGACCATCAAAGATAAATTTCTTATACCTTTGATGAAAACCTTATTAGATGAACTTCACCAAGCCCAATTATTTTCAAAACTTGACTTGTATTCGGGATACCACTAAATTAGAATAAAGCCAAAAGATGTACATAAGATAGTTTTTTAGGACTTACTACAGATGTTTTGAATTATTGATAATGCCATTTGGACTCACAAATACCCTATTCGAGTCCTATCTTCAAAAGTTTATACTTGTGTTCTTTAATAATTGAATTAAATGTCAAAAACTTCTCTTCATTCTCTTACTTTTCTTACTCACTTTCTTTCTTTTTCTCCTTCTTCCTACCCATTCTACTTCTTCCTTGCTATGTTATATTCGATTCTTAGCGAAACCATCTTCTAATCCACACTGGATCAGGAGTCCACCAAATTCATGGTAGTGACGTAACATTTATTAAAAAAAAATGAATTATAGGAGTTCCAAGGAAAGTATGACATATAATGTTGTCTAGGAATTAATAAAGTAAAAAATTTCTACATCCAAACACCAAACTCTATTAGGAGAACAAAG
The DNA here is from genome assembly GCA_036245055.1 of Diospyros kaki. Taxonomy (NCBI): domain Eukaryota; kingdom Viridiplantae; phylum Streptophyta; class Magnoliopsida; order Ericales; family Ebenaceae; genus Diospyros; species Diospyros kaki. Next base: position 4,519,780 of record BSEG01000016.1, on the reverse strand, counting down.
AAGAGCTAAAGCCCCGGTTAGTAACCCGCGATTCTATAGGCGAGAGTTGTACCGCCGAAATGGCGAAGAAGAAGAAGAGGGTCGAGTCGGAATCAGTGGAAGCACAGACCCCAGCATGGAATGCTGGAAATCAGTCGGAGCTCGTCAACGGCGACTCTCAGGAGACGAAGCATCACCCGAAGAAGAAGAAGAAGAAAAATAAGAGAGAGATTGATCGGCACGACGTCGGTCCCAGGGAAATCCCCACAGTCAGCATTGCGGTCCCGGGTTCGATCATTGACAACGCTCAGTCTCTCGAGCTTGCTACCCGAGTAACTTCTCTCTCAGTGGATTTTGCAAAACCCCGCCCCCTCTTTCTCTGTTTGGTTGCCCAAAAAATTCATTGAAATTTGCAGCTTAAGTGCTTGATCATTTTTCCCTGTGGTAGAACTGGAAAAGTGGCTCAGTTGAGCTTAGTACTACTGTATGTGGCTGTTTTGGACTGTCTTTGTCTCCCTGAACCTGTTTATGGAACATGGTGTCCAATTTCAGGATGTTGGCAACCAAATTAAGGTCTTTCTGATAGCTTCTCATTTTCAATTTCTTTCTTTTCCAGTTGGCTGGTCAAATTGCACGAGCTGCGACTATTTTCCGAATTGACGAGGTAACTACCTGAGTTACTTTAAATTTAGCTTGAGTGCCTATAAACCTAACCGTATAATGTATGCTTTTCCGTGAGCACTTTGGTGCATTGTTTCTGCTGATATGACTAATTTGAATTGGATGAAGATGGAACTTTATAGTGGATTGTAGACTGAATTTGAGTTCTGATTCTTACTCAAAATCTGTTGTTCGGAGCAGGAGGAGGATTTGGATTATTTGTATAAAGAAACTGGCATTTTTACTGGCTAACCTAAGAATTTGTAACTGCTTGCTCATCAGAGGAGGTATAATTGTTGCTATATACACAGGTGGTGGTATTTGACAACAAGAGTGGTTCAACGAATGGTTCAAATGTTGATGCAATGAATGACGTTTCAGATGATGATGAGAGTGGCGCAGCTTTCCTTATGAGAATCTTGTGCTATCTTGAGACACCACAGTATCTAAGAAAAAATCTATTTCCTAAACATAATAGCTTGCGATTTGTGGTGCGAACCTAATATCTACTTTTCTATCATCTAACCAGTAATTCCTTCTTTTAGTTCTTGGAGGCATACAACTTTGTCACATCCAAAATTTTTGTAGGGTCTTTTGCCTCCACTTGATGCTCCACATCATTTGCGCAGGCATGAATGGGCTCCATATCGTGAAGGTAATTTATCTCCTTACAGTCTTAATTTATGTGCATTATAATAGCTACTATGCTTCGTAACAAGCTACTGCCTAACCATTGAAGTTTCAAGGTTGAAAATTTCCTTTTTTTTATTGCATCTTTTAATTGTCATCCTGTTGGAATCTGGCTTTAGGTAAACCGGTTTGCCTGGTAAATACCTGATCCATCATTGATATTAATCTGAATTGAAACACGTAGGAATGCATAAACTGAAGATTAAGTTGGCTATGCTTTTTTATGAAAGATAGGATTATATAGGCTGCTAATGGACAGGTGCTTAATTAAAAAACTTTAATTGCCTTGTACAATGATTTGTACCCCAGAGGAGGAAGGAAGAGGGCAGCATTGGAATTGATTGCTGGATGCTGGTTCTTCCTGATTCACTCCCCTGTCCTGAACTTCAGGAAATTGGTGATGTGAAAGATGAACTAGTAGCAACACAAACAAACAATTAATGTTGGAAATCTAAGCCTCATTGCGAAGTGGTTGTTGAGCCTTCGGATTTGAAAATGAGAGCTTGTGGGGAGGGTGACGAAATGGGTAGGAGGGTGATTTCTCCATAAGATTCTTTCTAATAAATGGTTGCTGGGGGAAAGGGTCTTACTAGTTGATGTCAGCAGGCCAATGAGGGAGGTTTTTCGTACCTTTATGGGTTCAATACGGAAAAAGAGCTTATGTGGCAACTTACCCTTTTTCCCCTAGGGAAGTAGTTTGAACTTCGTGGTTAGGGGGGAAGTTCACTAAGTTCAGGTTTGGAAGGATGGTTGTATGGCAGCATCCTTTTGGGTGGCATTTTAGTACCCCCCCCCCAATTAGCACCAGAGGAGGATTATTTGGTCTGAAGAGGTTGTGGGAGGTAATACAGAAAGAGGAGTTGGAGCCTTGGAGGACCAAGGCACTTCTCCAGTTTGTTATTTTCTGAATGTCATTGGAGGCAATACTTAATATTTGATTATTTGAAGTAGAGATGCAAAAGTATTTGTACAGGTGTTGTATACTGGGAAAACCTGCTTGGTAAGTAATGTGCTATTACATGTTCTGTGGCTAGGAAACTTTCAGTTTGTTAACTGCTGATATTGCAGTTGTGAAGTAGAGTGGCGGGTGATTTCTTTGGTTGTAGTTCCTTTATCCTCCAGGAGCAAGGTTTGCTCTAGGCAATGGGAGAAAGGGGCAATACAGTTGGTTATGCAGCTGTGCTTTCACAGCATTTGCAAAGAGAGAAACTGCTTGGTTCTTTGGGCTTTCTGAGACTGTATTGTGGTGTTCAAATTCCAGTTTAGACCAGAAGACCGGACTGGAAAACCCGGTTGGGTCCAACTGAATAGGTTTTGGTCCGGTCTTTGGTCTAGACTTTTGAAAAAATTGGCCTTCAGTCCAGTCCTGGTTTTGGACTGAAGACTGAATAAAATATATAAAAAACAAATTTTTAACATTACATAAATCTGAATACGTCAAAATTCCTATCCCAAATTGAAAACAAACTCTTTTGGTTCACTGCATGCATTCTTTACAACTCATAGATAGCACACAAATTTTGTCTACTATACAAACTTCGCATTGCAGCACGTGCATCTTCTTTTAGCATATAGCATCTCCACTTGGCCAATGCTTATACTGTCATTTTATCTTCTCCTCTGAACTCTACTAACTCAAACTTCATAAAAACTCATTGTATTATCTAAAAAGTTAACTTAAAAATAATACATTTCTCTCTTGTTAGTACTGGAAATTGACATTTGAGATCAATCCAGTGGTTACGTGTTCTTGAAAAACTCATTGTACTCTCTAAATGTAGCTTAAATCCCACTGCAATGCTTGTCTAAATTGCACTGCCACATCATCATTACCATTTCACTGCCTTCATCTTTGGGAACAAACTGCAACCATTTTAAAGTAAGCAAGAAGCCATTTTACTGTTTACTTGAAAAATAATACATAGGGCCGGACCAAACTGGAACGGTCCAGTCCAGTTCAGTCCTTCTCTACTTCAGTCCAAGAAATTGCAAAAAATCAATTCCAGTCTAGGGCCAGTCCAGTCTGGCCCACAGACCAAATGAACACACCCCATTGTGATTCATTGTCTAAAGGAACTATTCTCATATCCATTTTTACTTGGATGGGCAAATCTGTCCCTTTCCATATCCCTTGTTTCTTAGTATTTTGCAGATTTTGAATCTATTCATGTATATTTGTATTATATTTCTTTTATGTATCTTAAACAAAGAAGAAGGAGCAGTTATATCTTTTACACACTTTAGGAAAGCTTTTGGATCCCTTTGGTTGATCATTTACTTTATCATATCTGGCCATCTTGTAGGTGTCACCCTCAAGGAACCAGCTCCAAATCGTACAGGAACACTGGTTGATGTGGGCCTTAGTAAAGTATGTGTTATCATATAAAAGTTTGTTTTGGCGCCCTTATTTAATTTAGCTGGTAGCAATAGATATTTTCCTCCTTTCTTTTATGGACTAGAGATTGTTTGTCTTATGGTTAATATTGAATTATAATATGGTTATAGTATGTTTGTAAGCAGTGAGACACAAAATGCTCCTGTGAAAAAAGAAAGGGTAAGAGCTGGATGAATGATGGTTTGGTTTTATAAAACTTAAATTAACTTCACAATTATGCAATAACTAGCAGGTATAGTAGAATGATAAGCTAACTTAAGAGGATTTTCTGCAATTAACCCTTATCAGTTCCTGACAAGGTCAAGATGTGAAAAGTTTTCTTAACTACAATTGAATAGTTTGTGTCAATTGTTGCAAGCTTTGGGTACAACAGATGCTTATACAGTTGACTTGTAATCTTCTACTCTTGCTTTTAGAGAGTAAAGTTGTCTTTGAACACACACTCTCTCTCCGACATATATGCATGTATATGCATTTATACTTGCTTGCTTGAGTTCAGGCCCTTTGTTTTTTTTGCATACATTGGAAATGTTTCCTACTTGGCTTACTGATTTGTCTGATTTGTCATTTGTTTCAGCTTAGGAAATTAAATTTTAGCTTGTAATCATCAATATACTATAGTGGAAGAGATTAATAGACATGCTTAAATTCTTTTTCCCCTTTTTGGTGGAGTGACTTGCTGATTGGATGTCATGTTTTGCAGAATGTTTTGATTGATAAAGTACTTGAACCTGGAATAAGAGTAACTGCAGCTATGGGTACTGATCGCAATTTGGATGCAGGTACTGAATAAATGTTTTGGGTTAGTTTAATTTTTTGCGTCAACTAATTTCAATATGTTCATATAAGAATTAGCAAGTCAGTTTTTCATGTGGTTGTCTTCAGTCCCTCAAATTTGAATTAAGTTGCGTGTTCATCTTCTCACAGCCTGAACTATCTATTGCCAAATAATTATGGTTATGAGAAAGTATATGCTCAACATAAAGTCATGTGGTAGGTTGCTAGTTACTTCATTCTCTCTTTTCTTAATCTAAACTATCATTTTCTTGAGGGTTATTAGCATGAAAAATCCAAACCTTTTCGCATTTTTGTGATTTTATTCAAACGTTTTAATTTTGGCAATAGATGCCTGATTTGATCGATTGTTTACAATTTTATTCACGATCTGAATCCGATTCGAGAGGCGTGTGTGCTCACTGATGTGGCACGTCACCTGGCGTTCTAAAATATTTTGAGTGGGTCCCACGTTGACACAAGTGGAAAAAAAATAAAAAAGAAAATCCTATGTTATATATATATATATATGTGTGTGTGTGTGTGTGTGTGTGTGTTAAATATATATGAAAGAATAATTAGGGAAAATCAATCATTCACTTGTGAATCATTCATTGGCCTTAGGAGGATATTTATACAAAGAGAAATCTAAAAAATCTCCTAAAAATACTCCTACTTTACAGCTGTAGATAACCTACATTTAATTTTACAAATATACATTAGATATATCTATAAAATTGCCGATATATTAGCTGTTGTTGATCCTTTTAAACTCCTTCCCCATCTAGGATTGTTACCTTATCTAAACTCCTTCTTTATCTAGGAGTTTAGTTTGTGACTCATGCCATGCTTCTTATACCTCGGTTTCTTCCAACACTCCCTTTCAAGTTAGTGAATAGATGTCAATCATTTCCAACTTGCTTCTTATTTCTTCAAAACCCTGCTTTTGCATTGCTTTAGTCAAGATGTCTGCCTCTTGATCTTTTGTTGGAATATAAGTCAGATTTATATCTCCACTTTCTAGCTCCCCCTTAACAAAATGCCTGTCAATTCGAACATGTTTCATCTGGTCATGTTGCACCGGATTATTTATTATGCTTATAGCTGATTTGCTGTCACTGTAGAGAACTTTAGGTCCAACTATAGGAATAGATAAATCCTCCATGAGCCTTTCCACTAAAATTACCTCACAAATACTTTGTGCAATAGTCCTATACTCTGCCTCAGCACTGCTTCTTGACACAACTTGTTGTTTCTTACTCCTCCATGTGACCAAATTTCTCCAAAGTTTAGTGCAATACCCTGATGTAGACTTACTATCTTCAACGGATCTAGCCCAATCTGCATCTGCATAGCTCCTTATTCCTTTCTCCTCGCTTTTCTTGAATAACATTCCTTTCTCGGGATTCCCTTTCAAATATCTAAGAATATGATATGCAGCTTCTAGGTGTCTTTTGGTTGGGGAATGCATGAATTGGCTGATGATGCTTACTGCATACGCAATATCTAGCCATGTATGAGATAGATAAATTAATTTTCCCACCAAACGTTGAAATCTTCCGACATCTACCAGTTGTTCTTCATTTTTCTCCCTTTTATTTTTCTAGTTAGGCTCCAATGGAGTGCTCACAGGCTTACAACCAAGCTTTCCCATCTCTTTTAGTAGATCTAGAATGTATTTCCTTTGAGATAGAAAAATACCTTTGCTGCTTCTTGCTACTTCAATTCCCAAAAAATATCTCATCTCTCCCAAGTCTTTTACTTCAAAAACTTCCTTCAATTGCTGCTTCAACCTTTCTATCTTTTGAGAATTCTCTCCTGTGATGATTATATCATCTACATAGACTATTATGATAGTTTTCTTACCTTCGCAATCAACTTTTGTAAAGAGAGTGTGATCTGCTTGTCCTTGCTTGTATCCTAGGTGGTTTAGTGTGTCACTAAACCTTTTGAACCATACCCTAGGAGATTGCTTTAGACCATTCAAGGATTTTTTCAATCTACATACCTTTCCTCTTGTATATTTCCTTTCAAAACCAGGGGAAATTCTCATGTAGATCTCTTATTCTAGCTCACCATTTAAGAAAGCATTTTTTATGTTTAGTTGATAGAGTTTCCAGTCCAAATTCACTGCTAATGACAATAACACTCGGATAGAGTTAAGTTTGGCCACCAATGCAAATGTTTCTTCATGGTCAAGGCCTTGTGTTTGAGTAAAACCTTGAGCTACAAGTCTTGCTTTGTATCTATCCACTCTCCCATTCGAGTTATACTTTATGGTAAAAACCTATTTGCTGCCAACTGTGTGCTTTCCATATGGAAGATCCACTATTTCCCAGGTGCCATTCTTTTCGAGGGCTAACATTTCTTCCATAACCGCTTTCCTCCATTTTTCCTCTTGTAGTGCACAGTAAATATCTTTAGGGATAGCCTCATCGTCGATGCTTTCTGTAAATGCCTTGAATTTAGAAGACAGTTTTGAATATCCCAGAAATTTAGAAATAGTATACTTAGTGCAAGATCTGATTCCTTTCCTCCAAGCAATGGAAACTGTTGAGAATCTCGCATCGCCTCCACAAGGGAGACCTGGGCTATATATAAGGAGGAGGATCCCTCCACCTGTTAAGCTAGTTTTTTAGGTTGGAGTTTTACTTCTAACTTCTCACATGGTATCAGAGCTAACCCTTGGCTGTCGTAGTCATGTACCAGTACCCTGCCCGATCACCTGGGCATGTATCAGTTACTGAAGAAGTTTCGGCGTGGGGGGGAGTGTTGAGAATCCCACATCGCCTCCACAAGGGAGACCTGGGCTATATATAAGGAGGAAAATCCCTCTACCTGTTAAGGTAGCTTTTCAAGTTGGAGTTTTACCTCTAACTTTTCACAGGAACATCTAGATCATACTCTTGCTCATGTTGCTGTTGCACTTCTTCTCTATTTCCCTGAATATCGGCCTCCCTTTCAACCTCTTGTTTCTATAATTTTTCTGGAATCATCGAGGTTCAGATGATATGGATTGCTACTGATATTGAGTGTCATGTGGCCTCCTTGAATACACCAATAGTGGTGGTTTAGTTTGAATTTGATCACTCTTCTGGATTTGGTCTCTTTCATTCTCTCCCCCTTGATCAAATTTAAACACACGTGATGGAATTATCGGATTAGAACTAGCAGCGGGAGGAATCAAAGAAGAAGAGTCCAGAATCGGAGGAGTCCAATGGGTGACTGTTGAGAAGCTGGCTGAAAAAACAGTTGAGTTTCAAGGAAAGATACATCATAGGAGATAACAAATTTGCAGGTATTAGGATTGTAGCATTTGTATCCTTGTTGTGTTGGAGAATATCCCACAAAAATGCACTTGACGGCCTTAGGGTCTAGTTTGGATGAAGAGATATGTCCTACTGATTTAGGCTCCATTGAATTTACTAACCAAGCCATAACAATGGCATTCTCGGCTTCCCATATACTTGAACCAGCAGACTCTGTATTTGGTCTCGCCACATCACCAGTTAAATAGCCTTCCTTGCCCTTGCCTCTAATCACCAACAGGATTGATTGGAACCACTCTCGGAAATTGGTTCCATTCAGTTTATGTTGTGTAATCTGAAGAGGAGGACTTTCCAAGGCTGTCATGAGAGATGGGGCTGCAGGAAGAGTCCTTGCCAGAGGAGGATTAGAGGTTGTTACCTCACTGCTGGAGTCATCGACCATCTTGGAGACTCAATCTGTTTACTTGGGATAGTTTTAAGAAAAAAACAGGCCAGCAGGAATCTAACTCTGATACCATGAAAAAATAACTAGGGGAAATCAATCATTCACCCGTGAATCATTCATTAGCTTTAGGAGGATATTTATACAAAGAGAAATCTAAAAAATCTCCTAAAAATACTCCTACTTTACAGCTGTAGATAACCTACATTTAATTTTACAAATATACATTAGATATATCTATAAAACTGCCGATATATTAGTTGCTGTTGATCCTTTTAAACTCCTTCCCCATCTAGGACTGTTACCTTATCTAAACTCCTTCATCTAGGAGTTTAGTTCATGACTCATGCCGTGCTTCTTGTACCACGGTTTCTTCCAACAATATATATATATATATATATATATACAGAGAGAAGGCGGGCAGGGGATTGAGCGACAACAACGTAGGAGGAGATCGAGCTCTCTTTACTTGATCATGTTCTCTTATTAATGGAGCTTGAAACAAGTAAAGAGAGAGCTTGAAAGTTGGAGCTCTTATTAATGGTGTTTTTCAGAATGAAGGGCTTTCTTCAAGGTGGGTCTTCTTGTCTTTGATGACCATTTTTCTTCTGCTACATTTTACTGATTTGAGTCTTTCTCATCCTGCCTCTTCTTGCCAATTTTTCTGGGATCTAATCTGGTTTCTGGGCTCTCTAGTTTGAGGCTTTCATATTCTCTTCCTATTGTATTTCTTCCAGTTTGATGGATAGCGTTTTATAGGCTCATAATCGTTTGAAGTTCTGTCTTGTCCTTTGTTTTTTTGGGTCGCTCAAACAAAATGATTGAAGTTGTCTGTCTTACTAATTCGAATGATTTCACCAATTGAACCCGAAAATCGGGAGTCATTTTTGCCCATTTTTCTTTCCATATTGAGTTTCTGGACTCTGTTGGCGTGAGCCAAAGATGGTCAAATCTAGGGTTTCTGGAACTGAGATGTTTTGACCAATTCCTAATTCAGAACCTTTCAATGCATTCTTAAAGCAAAGAAAGTCCCTGGCTTTCCCTCCTTAAGATGGGGTTTTGATTTTGAAACAAAAGCTCTGCTTCTGGGTAAGCTTTTGGATTGATTCCACATGCTTTTTTGAATTAGGTTTTCAAACTGGACACGCTTTTTGGAGCCCGTTGTTAGATGGGCTGAACGGACCCTTTTGTTCTTTTGGAGCTTGAGCTGGTTTTCTTTCCGGGTTTCTCCCAAATTGGTTATACAGATAAGCTTCAGTGCATCTTTCGCTATGGAAGCCAATATCTCACTGTGCTGCTCCAATTATGGACAAGAAGAGCCAAAGAAAAGATGGGTGATGGGTCAAGCCATTCAACGGAAGAAATCAAGAGAAACCCATTGTTTCTCTAGAAATTGCAAGAGCACAAGCCCAAGGAGGCTCTTGAGGAAGCATCCGAAGATGGCTCACTCGTCAAATCCCAATATATGGAGTCTGAGTCGCCTCCAAGTCCTAACGACGGGTTGGGGAGATCACGATGACTCACAAGGCTCCAATCAACCTTCGTCACCATCGCCCTCGCTCCATCCCTTGCCCGCCTTCTCTTTGTGTGTGTATATATATTTATATACACAACGTATATATATATATATTTAACACACGCACACACACACATATATAACATAGGATTTTCTTTTCTATTTTTATTTTCACTTGTGAATGTGGGGTCCACTCAAAATATTTTAAAACGCCAGGTGGCGTGCCACATCAGTGGGGGCACACACCTCTTGAATCAGATTTGAGTCGTGGATAAAATTGCAACCAATCGACCAAATCGGGTGTCTTGCCAAAATTGAAACATTTGGATAAAATCGCAAAAATGTGAAGGTTTTGATTTTTCATGCTAATAGCCCATTTGCTGAGAGAAAGCACTCTGTTTTGTCTATTTTCTTTTGTTCATTTTTTATATGACTTAATATTTTCCTGTAGGTATTAAAGGTTTTTTCTAGTCTCTTTTTTATTTTGTACAAGGTTGGGTAGCAGTTTTTTTTTTTTTTTAATGATAGTTTTATTTAGAAACAAAACCCTTCATATTTAAGTCTATAATGCGTCTCCATTTGTTTTAGGGAATTTTCATAATAATTTTTCTTAATTCCTGAAATTTAATTTAGTTCTACACTAAGATCATTGATCACATGTGGATTTTTTTTTTTTTCATTTGAATTCAAAATTTTGTATTACTCATGGTCTATTACAACATATTTCAATTTCTAGATTTACCACGCCAGGTTGTCTCTTCTTCAAGGCCTAGGGAAGAATTGGGAATGTACTGGGGCTATAAAGTGCGATATGCTTCCAATGTCAGTTCTGTTTTCAAGGAGAGCCCACATAAGGTATGCAATCCCCACAAAAAGTTAAGAAAGATAACAGTTTTCCCCTTCTTTTGAACGGAGCTTGTTCAATTAAATTGTATGCTTAATCTTACAGGGTGGGTATGACCATCTGATTGGCACCTCAGAACGTGGTCAGTTTATAAAGTCATCAGAACTTATGCTACCTTCTTTTAGGTATTGCTTTCTACTATTTATAATCTATAGGTTCCTTGTTGCTGAAATTATCAGGCCAAATCCTTGTGCTGTGTGTTGACTTTTCTGGAGCCATTGCCCACCAATTGTTTTGCTAGCGTCCTGGAAGGAAAAAGTTTTGTGACGATTTCAATATCCTTGTCAAGTTTTCAGAACTAGCGCTGAGAATATCACAGTTTTGATGAAAACTATTAGTTTTTAGCTAGCTTCTTTCTGTTTTTTCTTTGTTTCTTGTAGACTGTCAACGCCACCCCCTTAATGGAGAAGGATTTTCATACCAAGACTCAACTCTCAAATATGTGGAATAACATCCGAGGGAGATTTACTACTATTAACAAACGCTTGATGATATATCCTATCAATATCTAGTACTAAGGCTGCAATGTCATTCCACAGTAGGCAGTTACTGTTTGCAATTTTTAGGTTAATGCTGTTAAATCCTTTTTCTCCAGCATCCCCTTCCCAATCCACAAAACAAAGACAAAAAATAAAAATAAAAAGGAGGGAGGGAGGATCCTTCAGTTTTTTGTGATTTATTGCTTAATAGGAGGGCGAGCAATAACTGTCTTAGTTATTAAACAATCTAGTTGCTATATACTCATAAATGCCCTTCTAAACAATCTAATTGCTTATTAGGAAGGTGAGCACACACTTATAAATGTGCTACTAAACCATCTAGTTCCTTAGTTCTACACCTGGTTGTTTTTCTCATAGAGTTTTCAACTTCCCATTGTTTTAAGCTCCTGTGTAATGTCTCAAGTGAAATGATTGTGTGTTAATCCTGATCTAAATTTGGCTGAAGCCTTTTTATGTATATGCGTGTGTGTTTCTCACATTGTTCAGGCACTTATTAATTGCTTTTGGTGGACTTGCTGGGCTGGAAGAGTGCATAGAAGAAGACAACAACTTAAAGGTAAGGTGATTTTAGGAATAGAAACTTTTTTGCACTTGTTCCAGTTGTTATAGTCTTCATTTGTCAGACCAAACCCCCTTTCCTTTGCTTATATCGTCCAATTTATCCTATGCTCTGTACAATTCATTTTGCTACGTCAAATTATAGCTTAAGTTGTTTTGTTTTAGGGATGGCTTGCTAGTGGAGAAAGAAACTGGTAAATTTTACTAAATCCCCAAATTGTATCTTTTTCTTTTTACCAGGGGAAAAATGTTGAGGAGATATTTGATTCATACTTGAACACGTGCCCAAATCAAGGAAGTAGAACCATCCGAACAGAAGTGCGGTATTGTTGATCTCATTTGTCAATTTGCCATGTCACTAACTTGTATTTCTGCCAGTGTTGACGTATTGATCCTTTGGTAAACAGGAAGCTATCTTTATATCACTTCAGTATTTTCAAGAACCAATAAACCAAGCTTTGCAGAGACTTCATCATCAAAATTACCAGCTTGAAGTTTTTAAAGAGCCACATCATCAGAAAGTTTATGGGCCAAACACTGATCAAAATTTCAATTTGTGATATGCAGCCAGAGATTTTCTACGCTTAGGTGTTCTGGCAATTGGTCAAGTTCAGCCTTTACCTTATTTTGTTAGGTTTTACCTTAAAAGGATATGCTAATTCAAGTTTCCATCTTATTCTCTTGTTTTCTATTTGAACTTGACCCGTGGCCGTGCTGCTATCAATTTGAATGACTGAACTTGTTAGATCAGATCCACTGGGATTGAAATACTTTTGTCCACAAATGCAAGTAGTGGTTTTTATTTTGCCTATAAGCCAAGATTCATCATCACTGGAAAGACAATTGCATATGGCTTCAACCTGTTGCTTTGCGGGTGGGCTGCACCATCCAAATGATCGTTTTGACTGGTTCAGTTCTGGCTCATGTTTCCTCAATTATTACCACTCTCCCTAGCAGTCTATTATAAGTTGTACATCTATTAGTAATCGAGCACCATGTAAACACATCCAATTATACATTTTATGTGCCCCATTCGGGAATTTTCCAGATATATGTTGCTGAAGCTAAATCTGTGACAATATGATTCAAAGAAGATGCTTGCTATTGGATAATGAAAGACAAACTAGTTAATTATAAGAGGCAGGTAGCAAGAGGAAATTAGGATGGTGTCATTTATATATGGGCTTTGGGGATCAAAATCTGACCTCTTGCTACACTGCCCTGACATGACAAGGTACATGAGTCAGTCGATTGCAGCTGAACTTGGATGGATGCACGAGACTTTTGACACTTGTGAGCACCATTAAGAGAAAAGTTGTTACAACTGCTAATTTAAGCAAATAAAATAACAATAATTGGCCCAGTTCTACCATTTCATGTTCATATTAGATTCAAGTTGCCTTGATTATACGGGATACGGAATTCATCAAGCGCAGTGGAGAGAGACAGAGAGAAAGCATCAATTCATAGTTCTTAACTGCCAAGACAACCCCAAAAGTTGGCATCTCAGCTAAGAAAGATTTTAGGTTAGTCATTACATGGAAAATCACAGAAACCAACCTAAAGGAAAATAATGTCATCAAACCTAAAATACGGTTGAACAATCTGTGCCGGGATCTGTTGGAGTTGCCAAAACTGACCCTGCTTGGTGAAACGGATCAGTTTTGGCAAACCTACGTATGCTCTGCTGGTTGAACCCAAAAGATACCTGACATGAAAGAACCTCTCTACTCCTCTGAGTTAACATCAAGATTCTTCAGTTTCGATTCCAATTCAAGTTTGTTACTTTCATCCTCATCTCCAGATTCCTTCTCACCACCGCCTTCATCCCCATCATCGTCTCCTCCCTCTCCCTCGGGGTCATTCTCATCCAGGGACCCAAGCATATTAGGAGAAGATTTAAATATAACCTTCAGTTCATCAATGCCTTCTTCAGAGATGAAATTGCCGTCAATGTTTAGTAACTTAAACTCGGGCTTCTGCACCACAGTCTGAGCCAATACCTGAGCCCCAACCCTCCTTATCGAGTTGGTGCTCAGGTCAACTTCCTTCAACTGGCCATGGCCTTCTTCCAAAGCCTTGCTGATTTGAATAGCACCTTCATCATTCAATTCATTCTCAGACAAGTTCAGCTTGGTAAGGAACTGCTTTGCTGCTATGCATGCAGCTAAACTGGAAGCAGCTTCAACTTTTATATCATTTCCAGCCATCTCCAAGACCTCCAGTGACGGAGCCGATTCTTTAAGTGCATCTGCTATTGCAATTGCTCCCTTGTCTTCCAAATTCAGGTAGCTCAGATAAACCTCAGTCAGATTTGCATGCTTGGAGAGTGCTTTGCTCAGCACAACTGCAGCCTCTACACCAAACATGTTGTCCCGGAGATCAAGCTTTTTCAAATGGGTACATGTCCCAAGTGCATCAGCTAAAGCAGTTCCTCCATCAGAGCCAATCCTTGTAGAGGAACATCGGAAATCCTCCAACATAGGAGAGCGCTTCACAACCTCAGATATAGCGGCAGCCCCTTCATCTCCTGTCATATTATTATGAAAGTGGAGAACCTTAAGCCTCTCTGTGGAAGGAATTAACTCAGAAACAGCTTGTGCAGCTTCCTCTGAGATACCATCATTCATTAAGTAGAGCTCCTCCAAGTTTCTTTGTGCTTTCAGGAGCTTCTCAAATGCCCTAACACCCTTCTCTCCCAAGGCATTGTTTGAGAGATTCAGAGTCTTCAAATTACAACCTTCCAGGGCAGCTGAAAATATATGCATGACATCAAGAGCTTCTGCCTCTGGCCTTCCTGCAATAAAATCTGATAGGTCAACTTCCTGCAATTGATCCTTAAGAGATTCCAAGATGGGGCCAGCAACCTGAGCGGCACCCAAGCCAAAGCTTCTATTGCTGAAACATATCTTAGTGTACAAATTTCCAGGCTCATTCAACGGACTTAAAAGTTCCTGAGCCTCCTCCGCTTCAATGAAGGTCCGCTGGCCTTTAGATATATCAAAAAAGGTTTCGTGAGGTCTGGTAACTTTGTCGACTTTAACAGCCTCTTCGTTCTCCTTGGTGCTAGGGCCCCTTTTAAGAACTTCCAAGATATACTTACTGCATTCCCTAGCATAAAGCTGCACTGCAGAACTTCCATCACCATCAGGCTCCTTTTCATAGTGTTGATTTGCAGAGGAAAAAGCTGCATCTTCAATTTCTTTGGCATTTTCTGCAGCTTCCTCCTTGCTCAGACTACCATATTTCTTGGTGAAAATGGTTTGACTGGAAAGGTTGTTGGTGATCCGTTCCACAAGCATAAGGCGTGTATTTTGGCTTGGGGGCCACAGTTTGATGGAAAGTGGTTGCCGTTCTGAATTTGGTGTTATCACATCCATTGCAGAAAAAATCTTCAAATGAAAACTGCATTTTAGTGAATAATTTGCCATTATCCTCTTAAAGCAAAATTTGAAAAACAAAGAAAAAATATCAACAAGAAAAAACTAAACCAATTTACAAATTCTAATTAAAAATGCCATATAGGTTACTTCAAATTGTCAATGATTCACCAAAAGCCCATAGCTTTAACACAATGATCGCCATAAACCTGATCATGTGTACTTCGTAGGTGTTTAGTGGAGGATAAACGACAAAGACCATTTGGATATTTGTATATGTGATCCCATGTTTACAATACAAACTTTAAGCAAACAAGAAGCACCAGGTGAATACATGCCAACAATGCTATAGAATTTGATGCACAAGCCAACAGTAACATATGAAATTGCTTCTAAGAAAAAAGCGATAAATGATAACACCCCCAAAAGTTGAGAAAGAATGAAGGTAGGAGAGGTTAAATAAGTTAAAAGAAACTGAAGGTAAGAGATGCTGTTCTAACAACAACAACAATCACAAACCTTAATTCCACTAGGTGAGGCTGGCTATACGAATTCTAGATCTCCAATCATCTCCATCTAAGGCTACATCAAGTCTAAGGGTTTCTCACCATTTTTTTTTTTTTTCGTTCTTCCTCTCCCACTTTTCCTACAAATTTCCTCCATTTCATCTAGTTTAGACGTTAGAACAAACAGATCCTTAAGACAAGCTAGTGAAAAACCATTCCTGCATGAAGGCATTACCTTCCCAGCATGTATTCAATGAAAGAGAAACATCTTACGTACAAACTTTTAAGAACAGTACCCAAAAATCAGTTCAAATGAATAGAACTGGTCTGAGGCATGATAAGCAAGCAAAGAAATTGCTATAATTGTTGCAGTTTTCTCTTGAAGAAAGGTCTTCTATTTTAGTTATAATAGGGGCAAAAAACTTAGGCCCTGTTCTCTTTGTTGTTTTTAGTCCGTTTTCAGTTTTTAGTTTTACAAAACAGTGAAAACGTGTTTACTTTCATATTTTCAAAAACACATTTTCGAAAAAAAAAAAATTGTAAAGAAAACTCAAAACAAAAAATCGTTTTGACTGTTTTCATAACACCCTCAAAATTTTCAAAATGTGGAAAACGCTACAGACAAAAAGAGAACAATCCTTAACAACTTGATACACTAGTTGCACATGGGCTTCATCTGAAAAGATATTTGTTTGCTTTTGTCAACTAATACATTAACGGTATCATGGGAGAGGAAACGATGATGTCAAGAAATTTGTATAACCTGTGAATTAACTAGACGATAATACCATTCTATTGCTACTAGCCTACTACCCTTTGCCGGGCATCTCTCCATCTTGCCTCAGAGATACTATTCTTTTCCCTCATTTTGCTCTAGCTATTTTCATGTTACACAATGTAGCCTACTCATCAGCCAATAGCAAAATACTGAATACTTATTAGCGGGTACCCAAACTCTTTGTCAGACTATTCATTTTGTTATGTATGCTCTCAACCACAAAGCTATAGACCTTACATAAATTAACAGAAAGAGAGAAATAAATTAGTGACAACAGCAAAAGTGGATTTATCTAATTTTAGAAAAACTGTTCATACGTTCCAGGAAAAAAATAAAATAATAATTCTATAAGTCCTATTTTCCCGAATAAACGCAGAATGGGAGCCGATATGGTAACAAAACCTCATAGGAAATTCAGAACCCAAACAAGATAGGGTTACAGAGATCTAAGCCCAAAAATAGGAACATCCAAAAAAGAAAAATCACTACCAAAACAACAAAAGACTTACTGACAAAATTTCAGAAACGTCGCGAAGACTTGAACTTTTGACATGAAATGTAACAGATCAGTCACAGTATAGGCGCATATATATGCTACATGAAAATAATACGCAAACTATCCACAAGGATCTTACAATGAAGAACCGAGTGAACCCTGAATACCCAACAAATGCAACAAAGATGGGATTCTGAAGAAATGAAATGAGTACCGTTTTCTTTGATCCGATTCTTCCGTCCGCTTAACTGCACCTTCAGCTGGGATTGCCGGACAGTCGCCGGAAGATGGGTTGGGGGGGAGAGAGTGAGTCAGTGAGTCAGTGAGCGAGGCTGCCAGGGAAACAAAAAGAAACTCACTCGATCTGAAACTGGAAATCAGGGAATAGGTTTTTGCGCTTTATGGTAAATGACTGGATCACCCTTTGAGTCTGGACAAACTACATATGACACTCAATTTTTCGAAAAATACACTTGCACCCCTGGTTTCTTGATTTTCCTAGTAGATTACTACCGCTTTTTATTTATTGTGAATTTTTTAATTTGCTTATGTTTCTAGGAAAGGTGGCGAATTTAATAATATATATACATGATTAAATTAAATTATGTTTTTGTTATACATGATTAGAACCAGAAACACATATATTTAATCTGCACACCGAATAGTTAATTAATTATAAGAAACTATTTATTGAAAAGATAAGATAAAAATCTTAAGTTCGACTAAATTTTGAGTTTATATACGAAAAAATCCCATCTTCTTTGAAAGTTTAAAAAAGTGAAATCCCTCACCTTAAGGGCCCCAGTTGCTGACTCCACGGTTACAATGAAAAAGGTAAATAACAGAACTCAGTATCAAAAATCGAACATGGGACCAACACCGTATATATAATGGCCACAATCCAAACCAACGTACTCGCCTCCAATCGTTAGGTATGCCCGTAGAGACATTTTCTTCGAAACTTTGTTGTATGTGAAGTGCATTGTTTGGTTCAAAAACGAATAATTTAGACGAATATGAAGGGTAACAACTTTAATTAGGCTACTTTTCAAAAACTTGAGAAAACTTCAGGCTTATTTGTGATGTCTTTGGGAAGGCGGTGGACGGCGAACGCAATGACTTTAGGGAAGAAATGTGGGTTTGGCAGATATGTTGGAAGAGATGGCAATGTCTTTGGAGAAGACATCGACAGATAACTGGGTCTTCTGGGGAGTCGAAGAATAGGGGAGAAATCAGTGATCAATATTTTGGAAAGAAGATCAAAGAAGTATATGAGATTTGTAAAACAAAAGGAGGACATATGAGAATATATAAGCACATTTTTTCTTTTTTTTGTTGATAAATTAAACATTTTTAATGAATGATTTGAGAGTTAAAGTTTCATATATTATATAGCATAGAACCTAATGACGACCAAGAAAAGAAGCTAAGAACATCTCCAACTAATGCGTCATTTCTAGCGCCAATTACAAATTGACGCAACATCATCTCCAACGAATATATCAAAATAGTGTTGGACACAATTTTCAATCACCAAATTTGGTGTTAAGTGAATAGTATAACACGAAATTTGGTGTTATACTATTCACCAACACCAAATTTATTTTTTCATTTTATTTTCAATTTTACCCTTTTTTGTATAACTTCAAAATAACTTATTCTCTTTATATTCTTTATCACTTTTATTATATTTGTATATTTTGATTAATAATTAAAAATATGAATTAAATTATTATAAAAAATATATACTGATAAAAATATTTTATCAAGATCTATGAAATGAATATAATATTGAATATTTTTAAAATATTTAATATATTTTATAAGTGTTATATTAATATAAAATGAACTATTTTTGTTTATGTATATGGATTTTTTAATTTATTTATAAAATGTGACTAATTATTTTTAATTATATTATACTAAATTAAATAAATAAATTAATATTTATTTATAAAATATTCTTTAAAGATTTTTTTTTACACTAATTTGGTGTTATATTGAGGCAACCCAAATGATGTTAAAATTTTTTATGTAAACCATTGTTGGAGTTGCTCTAACGCGTTCATCATTTTCTTAGCCATGTCAGTATCAGGATCCTTCACACCAAACAAGTGCCAGCGTCCTTCAATTTGGGGCACCTCAAGCTTTCCCGGCCACCCACTCTCTGCAACTGCGTCGCAGTAATGCAGGCCTCTGTCCCTCGAGATATCCTTCTCCGCCACCGCCACCAGTAGCCGCGAGCAGCCCAGCCCCGCCAAGATCGCCGCCTCCGCGGAAAAAGGGTTCACCATCGGGTTATCTGGGCCACCGGGAAGAGATGTAAAGACCTGCATCCAAAGCTTGTAGAAGATGTTGTTAGGATCTCTGGTTTTCGGCTCCGCCCTGATCGGCTTTGTTCCCCAGAAGAGAGGCTACAAGAGGAAATCTCCCAGGATCTTCACATTGCCCAGCAAGGGCTCCCAACCAGCTCTCATGGCTAGATTGTGTGCTATGTTGCCTGTTTTAAATATTGACAATTGAAGGTGCTTCGATTTCAATTCTTATAACAGCGGAACAATTCAATACCATCAATTAATTACCTCCAGAGGCACTGCCACCGACGAAGAGCCTGTCAAAATCGCCATGGCTGATCAGCCATGGCTCTTTCCAATCAGGGTGCTGATTCCAGCTGAGTGGGAACAGACCCACTGGAGAGCGGCCCAGGAGTCTTCATAAGCAACCGGAAGAGGGTTTTCCGGGGCCAGCCTGTACTTGACTGAAACTGCCAGGACTCTGACTTGGGAGGCCAAGGTGGAGATGTAGCGGTGGTAGAAGGCGGAGAAGGGGGACTCGAAGGAGAAGCCGCCGCCGTGGAAGTAGACCACGATGGGGAGCATTCGGCGGTGGTTGTCGGCAGGAGTGGGATGATCTGGCAGGAAGAGTCTGGCGGAGACGTGGGCGGAGATGGAGAAGTCCTCGCAGGAGACACCGGCGGCCGGATCAGACAGTGCCGGGGGCATATGAGAGGAGAGTCTTTGAACCTCTCCACGCTGCCGTCTGTGTAGACTAGCAGGACTGGTGACCAGTCCATGGCTATCTCCTTGGTGGTGGAAGCCATTTCTAGAAAGAGAGGGGGAGAGGTGAAACATGGATTTGAGACGAAGAAGAGATGGACGCTGCCGAGGATGGAGAGGTCAATTTAAAACAAGTTTCAGCCAATGCCATTACCGAAGCTTTAACTCCACGTGAGTCTTTGCGTTGATATGAGTTAGATTAAGAATTTAATTCATCATTAAAACATATTTTTTATCTCCTAAATATCGATGGTGGATGGGTTTGCATCAAGGAAACCAACCCAAAAGCACATTGGCAAACGGAATGACGATTTGACAATTTATCCATATGGTTATTTGGTATTTTTATTTTTCAAATTTTATGTTAAAATAAATTTTATAAATCTTAATATTTTAGTTAAAAAACACGTGTTAAACAAAACCTTTTCTTTATCTAGGGTTGGGCAAAGTTTTATGCTTTAAAAATCAACAAATAAAATGCTTGTATTGTAATGCAAAGTACAAACTTAAACATCATTTTTAACAATTTTAGTAGAGCCCCCCCCCCCCTTTTTTTTTTATGAATACATTCTAATCAATCAAGTACATAAATTAGAATAATTACAAGTGATGAGGTCTCAAATTACAAATAATTAATTTACATTAAAGAAAATAAATTAACTTCAGGATTCATGGGCCTATTTGATTATTTTAAGATTTTACCCATGCGTAGAAAAGGGAAAGTCGCCCGCATAAAAATGCCATCTATCGTGAATTTCCCTCCACACAACCATCAAACTGAATGACTGCACAACAGATAAGAATACAAAACCAGAACCATCTTTATACTAATGTTAACTCAACGTTGAACCCACTGGGTGAGTAATACATTGGGTAAACAAACATAAACCGTCTAAATCACTGCAAGTTATAATATTGCTGATAATAACTGTTGATAGCAGTATCCAAGATCCAACACAATTGACACTAAGGAACAACTTACAGTGTTACAGGTAATAGAGCTCTGCCATCAGAAAGGGAGTGGACCTTCTACAATCAGCCAATTAAGGCCACTCGCTGGCTTGACACCCGTTAAATCTAGAGTTTTCTGTACATAACATTTAGTTAGAAACCAAGAATTTACGAGAAACCCCCTCCAGCCGAAGGTTATGTGGATTAGGCTTAGTGAGTGCTTTTACGAAGTAATTTCGGATCTCTGGAATTATACGATGGATCAGATGAGAATACCTGCAAAATTAGAAAACAAAAATAATGACGATGATAATAATAACAACCAAGCAGGCAAAGGAATCAAATCTGAATATTAATTCATCTTCTGATGAATTGGGGATCCGCTTTCCATTTCATTATCAAAAGAAATAACGCTCTCGTATTAGCTTCCTTGTCCGCTTTTTGTCAATCTCTTTTTCTGCCCAAGCACACGCAAGGTATAATGCAAGGTTTTAGCATCACAGAGATTACAACTTTTATGGTTTTCTTGCAGCAACACAAGGGCCAGCGTGCAAATTGCGTTAATAAGTATCGCTTACCACATTAGATATCACAAGTGAAGAAAATAACTTAATAAGCATTTTCTTTCATTTGCCAATAATGACTTAAATGCAGCACAGTGATACACAGAGCCAATGAAATAGATGCAGGTCATGGACATAACCCCAAGAAACATACAACCACATAAGTATGCAAACAATAAAAACAAAGGATCAGTTAGTGATGCTGAATAAAGTGTGTTGATAGTTGTAGTTCTAAAATTCTTTCCAGTGTTTTAATCTAGAAACAAGATTGAAAAAGATAAAAAGAACACGTTAACATAAGTCGCAGTACAGTGAGTTTAGAGAAAGTACATACCCAGGCCTAGCACTTAATTTGTCAAACTGCTCCAAAATGAACAAAATGCAAGCATGCCTCAGCGACATTGCATGGAATGCTTCTGATAGCTCATACATGCTTGAAACATTTTCTAATGATATATCCTAATTATAAAAAAAAAAAAAAAAAAAAAAACAAGAGAGGCATATTCAGTAATCTATCTGATCCAAAAATAGCAAATGTAGTAAAAAATATATCTAGGCTCACCTGTGCGATGGTATATTCACAAAGCCGCTTAAGTCCCTCCAACAGATACTGGTCACCAGCTCTGAGGAGATCTTGGGCAATATCCAATGTAACATCCACCGATCCAGTGTATATGAATCTGCAGATTAACAAAAACCCTATGTAAACAAATCTTTAGCAGGATATATTCTACAGAAAATCAACGTATTGTAGAGCTTGTAACCTCATCATCATCTCAAAAACTTCCCATCTTATATTTGGAATCTCTATGTCTCTTGCATCTTTCTCCTGTCAATACAAGTAAAGAGGAAATAAGAAGCAAAGATCAACAGTGCCTATTTCTTTTGTTATGCAGTACTGGATCAGCCAGCACTTGGAAATTGATTTGAAAAGTCATCCGTGCACATACCCTATAACCACCATCAAACATTGCACGGAATGCATCCGAAGAAGCAAGCAAACAAATTCGATGGGCATAGAACCTTTTACCTGAAATAAAATTTTCCAAGGCATTTACTTATCCAATAAGACCCCTAGTGCTAATACAACAAATATTAACAGCTATAAAATATATCTTCAGATGGATGCAAGAAAGCAAAAGAGAAACAATGGTGTCCAACCTTCAACTAAAAAGGTAACATCAGATAATGTAGGATTGTTTACATATTGTTCCCCCAAATACACCTGCAGCAAGAATATTGTCATCATATTTACCAATTCTGTGTACCAAATACAAAATCAAAATAGCAATTGAATCTGGTACAACTGACATTATATTGCAAGAGGATACAACATAATAAGTTTCTATATATTATGAAAGGAAGGAAGCTAAATACATCAAGAACCAATTTTCATGGGATAAGTATCTGCAAATATAAATGGAAATCTGAGTATAAGCAGACTCCAACTTAGCAACTAGATATCAATTTCAGAGGTTACACGGAAAAGAACAAATAGCCAGTTCAGCTCTAGGGTTCATATTATGTACATCAGTCATAGCAGCAAATCTGGATTCACATTATGTACATCCAATTGTCAACAGAAAATACATACTAATAAAAGAATACTTGTAAATTTCTGGCTGCAAAGCATAGATCAGTAATCTATGAAATGTTGTAAAATGTTAGCTCTCTGTATTAACATCATGGTACCATGGAATGCATATATAACTGGGACACATGTTTAGAGATACAAATTGATGGGAATATGAAGAGAGAGAGAGAGAGAGAGGGGGGGGGGGTGGAGACTACATTCCAGGTGACAGTGAACTTTCCATTTATTGAAGGACCTGAAACCAAAGAAAGATTGGGAAGTGATAGAATATCAATGTTCCATCTCTATCATCATTTTTTGGTCAAACAAATCCCAAGTCACTTTAAAAGAAAGGTCCCCAGTACAGAATCCATAAAAAGTTAAATTTATATTTCATTAAAGCAAACATGGAAACTCTGAATTTATATTTCATTAAATTTATATTTCATTACTGAAATATGGAAACTCTGAATTTCAGTAAAATGGTAATTTCATGCTGCAAATCTGTGAAATATTCGAGTAAAATGTTTGAAATAACTCCAAATCTTATAAACTATCAGCATCAAAGTAAAGAAACAATAGAAAAACACCTGAGGTGTTGGAGACGGAGGAGCTCCATCAACAGGAGAAAGCGTCATGGCTTTGTTAAACAACTTATACAAGGCAATAGAACCATCAAGTTGTTGCTTTAGGATTGTAGAACCAAGAAGGCCAAGAAGCAACTCTAATCCTGAATACAAGTGATTCAAACTAATTCACTGACCGAATTATAATCATTGTTACCAACAGATTCAATTATGTCATGCGTAGGACTACAAATGGCATACCATTGTTATCAATGAATATTGTTCTCTGATCTTCTGGAGAACAAAGATGGGCAAGTGCCAAGGCAACTCGTTTTTGAATAGTCTTCTCTGCTACACGCATCATATACAACAAATGGTTCAAGACCTGCAAGGGGAAACTGAGTGATTCAATTTAAAGAATAAATTTATAGATGTAAACTAATCATCATGCTATTTAACATTGATAAATGCTCACCCGCCCATGAATCTTCTCCTCTAATCTTTTAAGTGTCTTGGCTACACAGTCTTTTGTTGCCTGAAAGCACATTAATCATTACGGTATTGGTCCAATGAAAAAAAAAAAAAAAAAAAAAGAGAACATTTTTAAGGTCATAGAGGAATAAATAATGCTAAAGCAACCTTGTAAGGAACTCAATCATATGATGTTATCTTCCAGTGGCATCTAAAGAAAACCTCAAGGTAATAGCAATTAAACAGGGATTTGGAAAACAAAAGCAAAAAATCAAGCATACTTGGACAATGAACTCTCCGTCCTGTAGCTTCTGAACCCCACCAACCTTGATAAAATCAGACACATTATCCTACAAGAATGAAATAAATTTAACTAATTAGAAAGCTATATAAGCAGTATTAGCCCAATGAATGAAGCTCATCACAAAACTACGCAGGCAGTAATTCATGAATTTAAAAACAAAGAATAGAAATCATTTCAACAAACTGAAACGAAGGATGCCAGTCCCCGTTAGTTCCACCGAATCTCATCAAATTAGTTTTATACCTCATTATCAGCAAGGCCATAAAGAGCAAATGCAGCATTATGTTGCAGAGATCCATTTTTCGAATCAAGAAGCTTGAGTAATGGCACCAAACCACCATTATGAGCAATACCAGCTTGGTTGTGAGTATCCTGAACAAGAGAAAATATGAAGCCAAAGATATTATTACAATATACTCAAGCACACCAGTGCAAGAGGTAAAAATAAGAGGGGAAATTTGTTATTCCAATACTAAAAGGCATAGATATAAAAAACATGGGAAAATTACAATGTTAGTCCCTGAACTTTGCATTTAGAAACAAACTGGTCACTACACTTCAATTTTTGTTTCAATTCAGTCCCTCTTTTGATTTATCATCAAATTCTATTAACGAAAACTAATTTGATATACATTAATATAAACCTCAAAACCATTTGATTGTGGGGTTTATGTTAAGTTTAACACTAAGTGACTTCTGAGTTTATATTAATGTATATCACATCAGTTTTAACAGAATTTGATCAAAATCAAAAGAGAGACTGAAATATAACAAAAAAATAAAAGTTTAATGATTGTGGTGACAAATATTAAAGTACAGTGACTAGTTTGTAATAAAATAAATAAATAAGGCAAGCTTTAGTAGTTTGCCAAGTTTTAATTCAGTACAAGGCACCTATGTAAGAGCAAGTTATCAGATGGCTGGCCACCATACTCTTAACTTGTGCACCAGTATGCTGATATGCATGCTTACAAGTTACAACTACAACATCATAGGCCTTAATCCCACTTGGTAACATCAGCTACAAGAATTCTAGCTCTGGAATATGAATGCTTATTCTTTTTATTTTATTTTCAACCTATCACCGCAGGATGTTGTCATTTCATGTAACCAACCAACATGAGACACAATGACCATAAGAATTGGCTTCAGTAAGATTTTGAATTTCTCTATCAATGTAAAATCCAACCTTTCCAGTCTCTTTCACGCTTGGTTTTGGTTGGTATTTTTAGTTTACCTTTAATTTTCCAATACAAATATATGTTTTTCCATGTCATGCTTTCAATTATATCATCCATTGTTGTCTCATAAATTCACTTTGTGATCCATGTTTGTTCTTTTGAGGTGAATGCTTATTTTGTCAGTATTTGTCATGCAATATTGCTGAATGATTTTGCTAGTACTTCAAGAAGAGAACCACATTATACAGTTTTTTTGCATGAGTAGGATGTTGTTAACTTGTTATCTATGATAAATTACTTTTGAGCTGTGTTTTAGAAATAAACTAATATAATCATAAAGATATTACCCAATACCTATCATGCTCAATATAGATCAACTCTGCCTAGTTTTCTCTCTTTTTCTTTTCCAATCACGTGGTCATGGACAGATGTGGTTGGCAAACTAGAATTCATGTATCCAACCACACCTAGTGGGATTAAAGCTTGGTTATCATTACTGTTCTTGCAATGCATTCAACAATGATTGATTCATTTGAAGCATGGATTTGAGGAGAAATATCTCAAGACCCACAATAAGGTTGTTCCATTTTGACCTCTTACAGGTTCAAAACATGGATACAGTCTCTTTGTGTTAATGGGGTAAGGCAACATATAACTAACCTCTCCAGAACCCACAACGACAAGGACCTCATATAACAAGAACTCTGAATACTGAACTAACAGAAGTATATTCCCTACTTTATTCTTGTAAGAATTCCTCGGCCACTGATTAAAACTTCACTGCCTCAATGATATACCTACTCACTACCAAATCTACAAAGGTGTGGAAATTCATTGAAGGGAGTAACTTACACTCGTCATACATGCCAACATTCATCAATAAACAGTCCGAAAATTGACCAGTCAATGGCATCAGTTAACAGCTAATCCATGGATTTGGCAATAAGAAAAATAAATAAATATAAAAGAACTAACCTGTGCCAACCTTCCCAGTGCAAATGCTGACATTTCTCTAAGCTGCACATCTTGGGATTGTAGCATCTCAATCAAAGGCCGCACAGCTCCTCTCTGAACAATATGTACCTGCAAATAATCTCACTTTCTTAGAGAAGGAAGAGGCAAAAGGAAAATAGAAAATAAACTAACTAAAAGGGCCATTAGATTAAAATAGAAATTTAAGAGGGCAGAAACAAAGAAGCTGCCTGTAATCATAGCCTCCAAAAAGGTTGAACAAAATGAATGTGAAAATTTGAAATCAAATGACAAAAAAAAACACTGATAAAAAGCTTTCCATAAAGAAACTGCCGATCCCTTCCCTCGAATATTGCAACCAAGCAACCAAGCAAATAAAACAAGTCAGACAGAGCAATACACCATGAGTCCTAATCTACCTTGCAATCTGAATCTGTGGCGGCAAATTGTCCAAGCAACAAAGCTGCTTCTCTTTGGCTCTCAGAGCAGCAAGAACTGTCATTCAAATCATGAAATTGAGAAAACGTAAATGGACAACTCATATAGCCATAGACACTGACTAGGAAATAGATGCCAGTTCCTTATGCTACATGAAAGCCATTTAGAAGTAACAAAATTTCATGGTCTGACACCTGAGCAATCCAATGACAGGTTGCAAAGCACCTGCAAGAAGAACTTCCTTCTTAATGTTTGGGGATGAGTGCACTAGATTTCCAATGACGCCCACCTGAAACCCATAATATCTGATGCTACAGTTACAGCTAACCAAATAAAAGCTCCAGACTAAGTTGAAACTAAATTAGGATGTGAACATGATAATTTGAGAAAAAATTCTACCGCTTCATAATGAATAGCAGCATCCTCAGATCGGAGCATTAGAATCAATGTAGGAAGGGCATTGCATTCTACAATCTGCAAAGTCATGAGTTTCATGTCGTTACAGCATTAAAAAAAAAAATTAGCTTGATAACAAACTCATCTTTCCGTAAAGGGCACAGAACCTGATGCTTGTTTTCATCATTTTTAAATGCCAGAGTTCGAAGTGCTCCAGCTGCTGCCCTTTGTACCTTTGGATCAATGAATTCAAGCAATTCAACGAGTGGTGGAATCCCACCTTCCAACCTGATAACACAGTCCAGATTACCAAAAAGAGAAAATGAACATGCTTCCACCCTGAACTTAGAAAACCAAGAGAAAATATACCTAACACGGGTTTTAATACTGCTATTTTCATGGGCAAGGTTAGTAATTGCATCAGCTGCTCTTCGGATGACGCTATTGACAGCCCGAGAGCTGGAACCATCCTTGTGCCTCTTTAGTAAATCCACAAGGTGAGGCAGGGCACCATTGTCAACAATAAGTTGCTGATGCTCTGGCTGTTTGTAGAAACAAAATCAAAAAAATAAAAGGTTAGCACTATATGCCAGTATAACAAGACCAAAGACTTCAATAGTATGGGAAAAAACAAGTCACAGGAATGAACATAAAAGAAACATAAAACCATTATCTGAGTATTATTACTTCCAGTGTTTCGAAAGCTCAGAGTTAGTAGTGGTAGACAAATCTGAGGACAGGTGACGGTCACCAGATTACAGCCAAACATAGCACCAATAACTAGAGTTGATAATGCTCTCATACCCCAACACAGCACAGCAGATAGGTGCCACATGTCCCAGGTAAAGAGATGAAGGTTTTCTGAGAAATAACCATGGTACGTTGCAAGGCTTACCTTTTGTGATGTTGGCCTGATAGTCAAGTGTTTCGCTATAACTAAAGTTTTATTTTGTGACATTCTCCATGTCAAAAAGGGATGGGAACATAGCTAGTGGATGAAATAAAATTAGAAAAAATAATTGTAGTAAAAGAGATCAAAGAAGTCCAAAAAACACTTTGTAAAAAACTCTTAAACATGATGTGGAATATAATGACCATGCATCAGATGTGGCCATGGATAGAGATGCATGCCCAACTAGAATTCATGCAATCAACCTTACATAGTGGAATAAAGGTGTGATTGTGGCTGATGTTGTTGTATCCTCCACATCAAAAAGGCTATTTTAGGCAAATCTAATGTAGCCATTCTAAAGTCCCACCCACAAAATAATAAAGGAACATCCTTAATGTATGAGGCTCCCTACTTTGCAAGGGTCAGATGGCACACAACTTACCCTGACTTTGCTGCCTTTTCAATCACAAATGAGCAACCTTACTATTACTACCAAGGTTCGCCCTCCCACCCTCAAAAAGAATAATACCAATTACCAAATAATAATCACACAAACAAATATCCTCTGGTTAAGCACAAGATCATCACCATATAGTGAAATTGTCATAGTGACATCCATTTGGATTGTGTCAGACTCTTCCTTAAGGATGAACCATTCTTTTATTTTACCCAATTAGTTCCTAAATAACTAGGCATTCAAAGGAACATGCGGCCAATTTATTAGGGGCTTGCTTTTAATCATAACCACTTGGAGGGCCTTAACGAGAGGAATGTGCTAACTTGCAATGTGCACAAAACATTTTTCCCAAATGGACATTTGCTAAAAACGGATTGTAAGAATAATCCCTGGAACTATCACAAGCCAATTCATCCTCAGCCAATTTATCCTCATTAAATTTGAAAGTTTCCAATGTAAAATTTAGGTCTAAACAGGAGCTAAATAATGAATTGGGTTACTAATATTTATATTTACTTCCAATTCAATAAAAATTTTGATGGACTTGGTTTCTTGATAATTTGAAAGAAGCTTGGGAGCTTTGTGTGTTGGATAATGCAATCTAAACCATGGCAGGTAATTCTTTAGAAACTCTAGGTAGGATTACTAGATTCTTCACATCTTCCTATGAAGTAGAAGTCTAAAATTACCATAGCTACATCGAAATTTCCAATTGCAGAACCAGTTACAGCCCAGAAACTCAATCCTAGCCAGCCTCAGTTGCCACAACAATTCTCTTCCAGGCAGATTTGCGTTAGTACCTAAACGTTGTAGTACCGACCATCTAAAGCATGCAACACAGACGGCAAGATCAAGTAGTTTATTCCCAATATCCTACATCAAATTGGAGTAGATATACGCATTGTAAATCGTCGTGGAAAATAAAATGTATGACAGGTATCTCTCTAAAAAGTACAACTAAACAAAGAAATAGAAAATAACGCAAATTTGGATGCACGCATGCAATTCACGTTGTAATCTAGTAACCTTTACTGCGAGAAGCCCTAGTGCAAAGGCACTTCCCTTCTCGACCTCGTGCTCGAACGGCTTCGGGCTCCGGTCACCGTCGCTCAACGGTGGCGCCTGAAGATGCTTCACCAGAGCCGGAACGGCGCCTCCTTCAACTATTACACTCACAACTTCCTCTGCCACCAGAACCAGCAAGCATATATATAAGTACAAGTACAAAGTTCGAGTGCTTGGATCCGAGCGGTTGGAGTGAGTTACCGTTCTTGGCGAACTCCGCGAGAACGTGCGTGGCGCGCTTGGCCGCAGCGCGATCGGCTTCGTTCCAGGAGAAGGCGTCGTTGAGGGTTTCGACCTCTGCGACCACTTCGCAGAGTAGAGCCGCGGCGGAGGCGCCGGGGGCGGAGGCGGACGGTAAATCGATCTCCCGGTCGTCGTCCAAGTCTTCCTCCAGCTTCCGCTTTTGCCCCTTCCTTTCGATCGAATTTTCCTTGCCCTGACGCCTGTGGAACTCCATGGACGGCAAAGGCAAGAGAGGCCTCTGCTCGAACGGAGGATTGGGTTTTGAACACGCCAGATCCAGTGGCATTTTGGGAAACTCGTAAATACTCAATTCTTTTTCTTCTGGCAACTGAAAGTGAAACAAACACTCCTTTTATTTTCTTTTTGTATTGTTGTTTTGTTTCATTGTTTGTAAAAGAAAAAGAAAAGCAATGACGTCCATAATTATGATGTATCAAAACGTCTTGAAAATATTATTTTATTATTTTTAAAATATTTTAAATTTTCAAACAAATATTTTTGACCATTTTTATAATTTTAAAAAATAATTTTTAATTATTTTATAATATTAAAAACACATTTCTATTTTAAAAATGCAATCCTGTTCTCTAAGTTAAATTTTTTAATTTTTTATAATTTATTTTTAAAATTTATTTAAATACATTATGAAATTTCTATTTATTTTTAGATTAAATAATTATTTTTTATAATTTTATATATTAAAAATTATATTTATAAAAAAATTATATTTTTTTACTTACGCATTTTACTAAATTTATGTTTTTTATTTTTCTTAAAAATATTATTTCTTTTTTTTTTTCGTACCATATTTATTTTCAATTTCCATTTTTATATAACTTAGTCCATAATTTTGCGATACACATTCCATTTGAAGAAAATCTATTCAAAAATAAAAATAAAAATAAAACTTAAACTGTCTTTGATATTTATTTTTGTATGAAACAATCGTTTTCAACATTTACTTTGGAAAACTAAATAAATTATTTATTCTAATTCTAAATTTGTTCTCAAGATAATACAAAATTATAGTAAACTTACATATATGCAAGAAAATTTTTGGCCAGGAAATTTTGATTTTTCACTGCCTGCTTATATTTCAAATTTCTTTACATTTTTTATTTTAATTTAATTGGTTGTAAAAATACAATTATTTTATTTTTCAAGTAAAAGGTGTAAGAGTGAGATTTTTTTCTAAATACCTAACATAAATAATTCTGTTTTGTTCATTATTTATTAATATTCATCAAAACTTTTTAAATATGAAAATATATATAATGAAAATTATTATAATAGTAATTATTATATCCAATAAAGTGAGCTTGTGTCCAATGATAGGCCATAACAAAGAGAATAGGCTCAAAAGCCTCTTAAAATAAGAAATTCATCGAAATTGAATGACACCACTCTAATTGACCCAAAAACCTAAATAAGAGGTTTGTGAAAGACTAAAATGAGCGACATATAAGAGACTTGGTTGAGGGACCAATATAATAGAGAGATTGGTGAGGTCACTTGATAACTAGTATAGTTGAAAAATTAATAAGATTGAGCCAAACACTTTTGATGTGCTTATTCGCAAATCCAAAAGAAAGGTTCAAAATATTTATCGAAAATTATAATTCTTCCTTCACTTGTCAATTGCATTATTCTATAAATTAAAAGGTTATCTTCTAACAAATATACACTTACAACTCTACTTGTAATATGACTTTATTGGTTTTTTACATCATACACTCTCTGATCACAAGACTAATTTAAACATTGGAAGACTTATGTATGCCCTTAACTAGATTATTTCTTTACATGTCTCTTAAAACCTACACTTCAAATACTATTATATATAAATAAATTTATTATTATATTTTGACAACAACAATAATATAATTTATTTAACATATTCTTAATTGAATAAATTAAAATATTTTATTTTCATCATTTAAATAATCTGATTAGTTTATGAAAAATGCGTCACATTTTGAAACATTTAATAAATCAGTAAAATTTTAGTAATGTTGAAAACAAGACACAATAAGTGCATATTATTTAAAATTAATATAGATTTATTACCCCTCAATCATCATCCTAACAAAATACTAAACATACTAAATTTTAATATTAACCTTAATAAATAAATTCACATTATTAAAATATTCAATAAGATCAATAGTTAATATTACCCTTACTAAAATACCAAATTTTGGTTCAATTATCAATTTTATGACCAACTTTTAAAAAAAATTAACTATATACCAAAATTTCGATTATATATCAATTTTATAATATTGTAATAACTCTTAACAGAATGAATATTGGTTATAAAACTTTAAAAATCTAAATCAAATTTACCTAAATTTTTTAAAAATTATCAAATTAATTTTAACAAGAGCGATTAAAGTAGTGATCAGTTTATCACAAATTTATCATCAAATACGTGACTTCAAAATTAGATTTTTAATTCTTTAAGAATAATTAAATAAGTTATTTTTTATGAGTTTTGAGTCAACAATAAAATCAAAATAGACCATGTCAATTATTTTCTTAAATAATTTTTATTTTTAGATGATATAAAAATTTAGTTTACATTTGATATTTTATAATTATTACATTAATTTAATAATAAGTTATTTTTTATTTTATTTAATTTTTTTCTTAAAAATTAATAACTGGTCAAATTTTTATATTTTATTAAGAATTTCCCATTTTAATTAATATTCGATAACTAGGACCAAAAGTGTTGGGGTCCACTAAGTGCATGTAGGTGGATTAAGCGACTGCTGGCAAGCCCACGTGTCGTCAAACCATTGACTTGATCGTGGCCCTCACAACTAAGGAGGAGAAAGAAAGCATTTAATTTAAAATGCGATTAAATTCCGATCGTTTATTTTTGAGCTGATTTAAAATAAAATTTAACTGAATGGGTGGTAGAGTAACTAACCCATGAAGTACGAACCATTCAAAGAGACAAATATCTTTTTTACCTACTTTTTAAGGCACTATAAATATTAACCTAAACATCTACCATTCATCCATTCAATTAAATTAACAATTAAAATACATTTATTATAATTTAACTGTTATTCTTACAATAATAATGAACACAACTCATTAATATTTTGAAAATATTACTTAAATATTTACGTTAATATATATATTTACATTAATTAGATATGTAATATATTTACAAATACAAATAAGTCATACTAAATATTATTCTTGAATGTTTGAACAATATTTCCCTTAAGGTTTAATAAATTATTAACCTATACACCATAAAATCACTGATTCTTTTTGAATGATTTAACAAGTACTGCTTTTAAGTAAGGTAGAGATTTTAATTAGGTGGACTTTTTGAGGGTAAGTTGAAATAATTGGTTGATAATAATACAGAGAAGTAAATTACAAGCCAAGCTTTGATGGGTCCCCCCCGTTAAAGTAAAATGGTGCCATTCATGATCCGCACGTAGAAATTTATCTTTCCACGTGCATGTGGAAGTGCATTTAAATGTTATAATAATAATGGGGGTGCATTAGAATTGTAATCAAATTTTAAAATAACTTATCAGAAATAAGAGCGTAATTTAAAAATTTTGTGGCAGGCTGGCTTAACGAAAGGGACAAAAGTGGGGCTGAGTCTCCTTGACCTGGTTAATCAGGGTAAGTATTTTAATTAATTTTTAATGGATTTTCCCGCGTGAACTGAGTCCCGTGAATGGAAATGGGGTCGGATTCTTTCCCTCTTCACCAACTTCACCTTCCTCCTCTCTCTCTCTGTCTTCTCCTATTCCTTGCTTGCATGATTCACCAAACGGTGACCCGTTCAGCTCCACTCCAGAACTAATTCTCCATATCTTGTCAATGATCTTTTCATCATCCCTGTCTTCATCGATCCTTCAGCCATGCCTCCTCTCTCTCTCCTCGTCCACTTCCTCGCTCTCTTCTCTCTCCTGTCCCCCTCCCTCTCCCAATCTCGTCGAGGTAGTCAATTCTCCATCTGTGTGTGTGTGTGTGTGTTCTATTGATCAATTGGATATGTGTTGAGATTATGAGATAACAGGGGCTTGAATTTGAGGTTTTATTTCTTGCACATGCATGATCAGCCGGCTCAGCTTTGTTCCTGTTATGTTGATGCATTCAACGTGTTGTTTTATTGAACATATATTGATGACGAGCCCGCAGTGGCTTTAATATGATGTTTCCTTGCTTGAATACGTATTTTCTCTGTACTCTATTGATGCATTCAAATTGATATTCTCTTGGACATACCTCAATTATGAATTCGCAATGTCTTGAATATGATATTTCATTACTTGAATGTGTATTCGTTTCCTTTTTTCCATTTTTTTTTTTTAAATTTGGTGGTATATTTGCGAATGATATCTGTCTGTTTGATTTTAGAGACGCTGATTGACTGCGGCGCAGCGACAACGTCTGTGGACGGAGGCCGACAATGGCTTCCAGACGCCGGCTTCGTCACCGCCGGGAGTCAGAAAAACCTAACAATCCCCGTTCTGTCCCCGCTGCTGTCCACCGTCCGATCATTTCCATTACAAGGTAATCTTCGCCGGAAATTCTGCTACACCGTGCCGGCGTACCGCACCATGAAGTACCTGGTAAGGACGACCTACTTCTATGGTGGGATCAACGGCCAGGATTTGCCTCCGGTGTTCGATCAGATGGTGGACGGGACGTTTTGGAGAGTGGTGAACACCACAGAGGACTATATGCAGGGCCTGTCTTCGTACTATGAGGGGGTTTTCCTTGCTAGAGGGAAATCGTTAAGCGTGTGTATCGCTGCCAATACCTATACCAATTCTGACCCGTTTATATCCGCCTTAGAGGTTGTGCTTTTGGCCGATTCGCTATATAATTCAACCGATTTTGGAGCATATGCTCTGAGCTTGTTTGCAAGGCACAGTTTTGGGAACAGTGGACCGGTCATTAGGTGAGTTACCTTTCATCCGTATGTAAATTTGTCAATTTCAGCCTGATGTTCCGTTTTGTACTGGAATTTGGGATTGGTCAATCTGCCTAAATTGTTTTGATAATTTAGCATACTTTTCTTTTTTGGATGATTGATTTGGTTAATCAAATTACCCAAATTCAGTTGGATATTTTAGTGAAATTAACAGTTTTCGATGATAGCTGGTTAGCAGTTAGCTAAGTGTAACCCTTACACGATCATTTCTCGACTCATCTATGATGATTGCTTGTAGTTTTGCTTGGATGGACTAAAGGAGTATAGCAGTTCAATACTGAATATATATCCTTCATGGCCTTTTGTATTCATGCTCAGAGCTGCAGAGAACTTCTAAATTGCCTCTTTTTATGTGCTTAAAATTTATGTACGTGCTTATTCACAGACATCAACATGAAAAAGTTTAGGCCTCACTTTTGAGTTTAAAAAGAGCAGAAAGATAGGAAGAGAAAAAGAACCCACTGTTGCTTTATTAGCTGCCATTACTTGTATTTTACATCTGCAAAACCAAAAATGACCTTTTGATTTAACATAGACAGTACCTCAACTGTTAGCAAGAATTTTATAATAGCTTAGCAAATATCTAACTGCCTCAAATTTCATGTTATTCTAACTCATAACAAACGCGGGCCTCTTTGTACAGATTGTATGAAGATTAATGTTGTTCTTCATTTGGACATTGGCTAACATTGACTATTTTGAAACACTAGATATCCAGATGATTTATTTGATCGTTTTTGGGAGCCATTTGGAGTAAATAATTCTACCGTTGCAAGGAGTAGAAATGTTCCTGTTTCTGGATTCTGGAATCTTCCCCCTTCAAAGATATTCCAGACAGAATTGTCAACTACCCAACCTGGACCTCTGGAGTTACCGTGGCCTCCATTCTATCTTCCAAACTCCACGTACTACATTGCTCTTTACTTTGCTGATGCACGTGATTCATCATCAGGAAGCTCCAGGGTGTTCACAATAACCGTCAATGATGTAATTTATTACCATGATCTGACTGTGACTCCAGATGGTGTCATGGTTTTTGCAAACCAGTGGCTCCTTGCTGGAATTACAAAGCTAATTCTGACTCCTGCCACTGGGTCAACAACTGGACCCTTGATTAATGCAGCAGAGGCTTTTCAGGTGCTTTATCTTGGAGGGAGAACTCTTACACGAGATGGTTTGTTTTCTAAAACCCTTGATCCTATCTTCATTTCCTCTGCAAGCAACTTGGTGCCTTTTCCAAGAAAACCATGCATCTTTTCCTCTGTTTGAACATTTCATCTATTAGTTAGGTCACATCTTGGATATGACACCATCATGTAAAGGTGGAAGACTTACTGGAAAGAAAAAGATATAAAGATGAAACTTTTATATTTTAAGAAATGATTAGTCAAAAAATGTGACCATATTGAACCAAGGTCAGTCGAATCTGCTGGTTGTTTAGTATCATTATTTCTTTGCATGGAATAGGTTTTGTATCTAAGCCTTGGCTATGTCTCATTCTAGTAGTATTCAATCATTTTGATGTCTGAATGGATTAGAATATTACCTTGTGGACTCAATTCCCTCTTAGTTTCCATTTGGCAGAGATAACTGGTCGAAGAAAGAGGGAAGGATAAGGGATACGATGGATGGAATGTCCCTCATTTAATTGGAAGGGACGAAAAGGGTTGAAAAGAAGCTGAGCTCGAATAATTGCAGGGGGGTGGGGGTGAACCTTTCATGCATTTCCCTTCCAAATTAAACAACTAAAACCTTTATTCCATCTATTTTCTGCTGACCCAAGTAAGTGTAGGAAAGATAATACATTTTCCCTTCCTTCTACTACCTATGCTTCTCTACCTTATCCTTCCTTCATTTTATCTCCCTGTCACCAAATAAAGCTGTGGACAATCGGCCTGTATTTGGCCAGGATAAGACAGATTTCACATCTCGCGTGTCATGCCAAGCTTTTCCTTTATTTGGATTTTCTTTATTATCCTATGAATTACTTAGTTTTATACATTGTGATCTTTTTATGGCAATTGCATCTGTTGTTGCAGTAACTGCTTTGGAACAAGTAAAGAATAGTTTCCAGAACCCTCCACTTGATTGGAATGGTGATCCTTGTTTTCCTGATCAGTATCATTCATGGACTGGAGTTACATGTTCTAAAGGACCTCGCATTCGTGTAGTTGCCTTGTGAGTTTCTAGATTTGTGACTAAACAAGTAAAAGTTTGTTAGCTATGCATCATTTCATACTGCATTCTTTTTGGTTTTACTTAACAATTAGTCAATTTTCCTCTTGTTAACAGAAACCTTACAAGCATGGGTCTCTCAGGATCACTCTCACCTACTCTTGCCAACTTAACTGCATTGAGTGACATGTATGCCCACAATTTTTTTTAACCTTGGACTTGAGTTAGGGGGATGTATTTATTGACAATCTTATTCAATCAACAGCTGGCTTGGAAACAACAGCTTGTCAGGAACTATACCTGATCTTAGTCCTTTGAAGAGATTAACTACATTGTAAGTTAATGAGTTTCTATTCTATTTTCTTCTTATTCTTGATTCCTTGAGTTTAGAATTAGCGAGATGAGTGCCCTGTGAAGTGATATCTCGTTAATCACCAACTGGGTGGAAAAATGAGAAATTTATTCAATAACCTAAGATTTGCAATTTCTACCCTCTTGTATCAGGACAACTCAGATTTTGTGTTTTTCTATAGTTCCATAGGTGTAACTGCATGCTTATTTAAGTTGTAAGAACTGGGATTCATACAAATTCTTTTGCATGGGGTATGTGCTTTCCCTAACTAGTCTTTTTTTTTTTTTACGGTATTAGACATTTGGAAGACAATCAGTTTAGCCAAGAGTTTCCCACATCACTTGGAAACATTGACAGCTTGCGTGAACTGTAAGTTCTACTTCTGCAAGACAATTAAACAACCATGTCTATTTGAGTTGTCACCATCTATTTCATAGCTTTCTTTGTTATGTTTCACTTTGCATCATTATATCTGACCTGCTTGTTCTCTAGCATGCTCGCACAAACTTTTTATCATTTTTGGCTCTGAAATAATTTAAAGCATTGAATTTCCTTTGAGCACGTTTCATTCTTGTTATATGCGGTTTAAGCTCTTGGTTTTTGCATATGGATAGTTCAAGTCTAACGTTATTTCAAGGATAATTATGAGTTTATTTGAAGTCCTAAAGCTGATTTAATCTACTTAGTTTTCCCACTGCATACCTATTTTTTAAAAAATTTCAAGCTTTATTTCAATTTTTTTTGCTCGAATTCACAGCATACAATAGCTTTCCCATGGCGCTGGTAGGAAAGCAAGAGAAAGCTATTCAACTAAGCGCTCATTGTTCCTCCTTTCCTTCTATCTTTCTAATGTTTGTATGCTACATAGAAACTTAGGGACTGTTTACCTGGGGAAAACTAGAGTAGTTTTCCAGAAAATATCTCTACAGAGATAGAAAATGGGAAACTCTTTTTTTTTTTTCTAAATTGGAGAATAGAAAATAAGTTTTCTATTTTCTAAAATTGTACTAGACGTTAGAAAATATCTTAAAGATATTCTATAGAGAAAACTTTTTTTTTTCCCTATTTTGAGCTCCCTTTGAATCCTATCAACAATAATTTTTTTCCCTTTTACTTATCTTTTTCCTAGTGTTTCATTTGCACCCACCCGCCCACTCACCACACCTTCCTCTCCTTTTCTCCACACCCTTTTCCATTATGACGGCAAGCGCAACCAACCTCTTCTCTTACCATCCTAATCCTTACCACTGCAATGGTGCCTTTTGCCACTGTAACAGCAAGCACCATCAGCGCCCTCTTCCTCTCCTCTTGCTGTCCTCATCCCTTGACCAGCACCACCGTGCCTCCCTCTATCATTGCGACTGCAACAATTCCTCTCTTCATCAAGCCGCCTTGACCATTCACCTCTCCCCTTATTGTCGATCTCTACATCTCTTTTTCTATATCATTTTGAATACATTCTCTCATTTTCTGAATCTAAAACTAGTTTCATATTTAAAAGAAATGAACGTGCTTTTTATTTTCTTTGATTTTCTGTAGAAATGAAAACATGGAAACAGAGATGAAAACTAGATGGAAAACAGAAAACATTCTCAACAAGTAAACAACCCCTTGGATTCCTAGAGTTCTCGTCTTTGGCATGTTGGTGAAATTACACCTGCAATATGCATACTCCAAATAGAGGTGCATAGTTGGTTTGGGGAAAATAGACCATGATTTAAGAATATGGACTTGCTTTGTTATATTTATCTGCAAATGAACTAGCTGAAGACTTAAAATTATCAATGATTATAAACCTCAAGAAGATATGAAAGGATGTTTGTAATGTCTCTGCAAGAGAACAAAGGCATGTAAATAGACTTTCACCGAAAAGTTAATTTGGGCTATTGATATTCAAAAAACATAAAATCTTTGTTCATGATTAGAAGTTTAAAGAAAGAGGGCATCCCAATGCATGAGGTTCCTTGATTTTTGAGGGTCAGGGGAAACTTGCCTTTAGCCTTACCCTTATTTTCCAAAGAAGCTATTTCTACAACTAGAACCCCCGACTCAAAGGAGCAATCTTACCATTGCTATCAAGGCTCACTTTCCATGATTAGGAGTTTAAAAGGGAAAAATTTAAAAAATCAAAAGTTTATCCCAGCAGCATGCCACTTATGCCTGGAGGAGAACATTCTATGTGCTGAAAGGTGCCCCCTAGACATTTCATTTCAACAGAATTTGGTTTCATATTTTTTATGAGTCTTATTTGATCATGCGTTGGTTGTTGTATTGTGAAAAGTTGTAAGAATAAAGAAATTTTTCTGTTCTAATTTTCTACTGAAATTCATTGTCTGAACATCATTATATACAAATATAATAACTTAATTCTAGCAACTAATCACGTGTTATACAAGACAAATAATAAACTTTCTTAATTAGAAAGATTCCTACCTAAATAAGTCTTCATTAATTGCCATGATCAAGGTTACAATCCCATAATTTAAATATTCATTTTGTTTATACCAGATATTATGGGTTATGTACCTAGTTATTTTTCATTTCGTTAAATATTAAAAAATAGTATAAGAAAAACTTGTGATTACAATTTTATACTTAATGTACATTTTTTTTTTTTATCTCTAGGTGATAGTTTTTCTTTCTTTAACCGATTCAAGTTTTCAATCCTTAATCAATTTTATATAGACAATTTCTTTTTTATAATTTCTATATATATGTATGTCTAATCAATTTAAAAGTAAGAGAAGTTTTTTTGTCCAAAACTTACATGGTATCATAGTAGTGAGATGAAGAGTTCAGAGAGAGAGCGAGAGAGAGGGGTGAAGATGTTGAAGTTCTTTCCCAAGAGAAAACACTACCATCATCAGCCATTGCCCATCTCCTTTATCTTCGACCACCATCGCTATAGCCACAATCGCAATTGTCACTATTGTTGTTGCCCTTAACTGCATTCACAACCATTGAAGCCACGTCGAGAGAGAAGATGTTGGCCGGTCACAGATTGAGAGACTTGTTCTCTTGGCCCTTCAAGAAGAAGGGAACGATCTTGTTGTTGATGTACCTCAGGACTTACCGCATTGGAGACTACGTCAACATCAAGGTTAACAGGGTCGTCCATAAGGGCGTACCCCACAAGTTCTACCATGGTCAGATCGGCCGTATTCGGAACGCCACCAAGCACTCCATCGGCGTCGAAATCAACAAGCAGGTGGGTAACAGGATAATCAAGAAGCCAAAATCCCGCCATTGTCAGAGATAAAAGGGTGCAACATAGCACCGCACTCCGACATCAAAGATGGTAGATGCAGGCAGTTGGTTGCAGACGGACGATCACTCACAACAGAGAAGGCGAAGAAGACCGCCATTGTAAATCTTCAAATCATCTCTCCATTTCTCTTTTCATAGCATTGAATTCCTACGACCATGTTGAGCTGAAATCCCATTTCTCTTTTCATAGCATTGAATTCCTACGACCATGTTGAGCCGAAATCCTGGAGCAATGATGCAGGATTGGGAGCCAGTGGTGCTGCACAAGTCAAGGCCGAAGTCATAGGACTTGTGGGATCCGAAGGGAGTTAACCAGGCTCTAAGGTCTGGCCGATAGGTTTAGACAGTGAAGAAGTTGTTAGGGATACAGAGAGTATATATGCGTACGTTATACAGAAATAACTTGCTTGATACAAAAAAATCAGTTCTAACCCACTACAGTACAAGAAACGTAAACTACAATATTTAACTATTATTACAATAGTTGATATTATCGACAACAGGAGCTTATAACCAACAACAACAAATGAACAATAACAAAGGTTACTAGACTAAAACAGCAAAGTGGAGAAGATGGTTGAACAGCAACGCTTGCAACTGGAATGGCAAGGAATCAGGAATAAGCTTATGGAACGTGGAAGAGGTAGGAACAAAAGTAGGTCGAGTTGCGCTTTGCGTTATCTTGAAAACAGTTTACGCCCTGTACTGACGGTAGGCAGACTATGGCGACTGTCTCAGCAGGATGAAACAACCTCTCCGATGAACGGCAACCACAAACAACCGGAGCTAGCGAAACTCAGGACGGGCTCGCTCTTAGTGATGGAAAACTCGAGAAAACCAAGCTCTTCCAAAGCTCAAAGAAGAAAACAAGTTTTAAAACTCAAAGAAAATCAAGTCTCTTAAAACCTCAATCAAGCTTAGGGAGCTTAGGGAAATATAATAGGCTTGATGAACTTGGAGACCAAGTAAAGCTTGAACTTGGAGATTAAGTAAAGCTAGAACTTGGAGACCAAGCAAAGAAGAACTTGGTAGGAAAGTCACCAAGCTTCTAGGGGAAGAAATGCAAAACTTGGAAGGAAAGTCACCAAGCTTCTAGAGGAAGGAGAGCAAAACTTGGAAGAAAAGCCACACACACACACACACACACTCACTTCCAACAGAAGTCTCATGTCAAGGCATTTGCTAGCATTGCCAAATACCCTAAGAGGGTGATTAGCGAGGACTCGACCAAGAGTCAAGAAGAGCCAAGAGCCAGTAAATCTCGCATCAAGGTGTTCATCAAACTCGTCAGTACCAATTAAATAAATCTACTTTTAGTGAAGACATAGGAAGTTGGAATAAATTTCATCCTCTACAAGATAGCACAAGAGAATGCCACAAATGATAAGTATACGAACACTAAAGACATGGCAGAGGCATTGTCAAATAGATCTCTTAGTTACCCAATATCTTAGTTGTCTAACTAGATATTGGCAACAATTCATTATGTTTAAAGTGACCTAAATAGACAAACATTTCATAAAGAAAAAATGAAGGTGGACAAGGATTTATTGAAGACTCAGTTTGAAGATGTGAAGATCAAAATCGTGCTTTCCTAATATCTAAAGCCCAGCTTGAGGGGGCGTGTAGAAAATCATGTGATTACAATGTACTTAGTGTATAGTTATTTTTTATCTCTAGGTGACAGTTTTTCTTTCCTTAACTAATTCAGTTTTTCCTTCCTTGACTGACTCCATATGGGTAGTTTTTCCCTTATAATCTCTATATATATGTATGTCCATTCAAATGAAAATTGAGAGAAGTTTTTTCTGTCCAAAAACTATAGAACATTTTGAATTGTCATTATATGTTTTCTTATTGGTTTGCAAATGTTAATTTAATATTGTTCTTGGCAGACCTAACACTCCCTTTCTCTTTCAGTTTCTTGCAAGGTAATAATCTAACAGGAAAAGTGCCAAAAAACCTTATAGGAAAGCCTGGATTGAACCTTAAGTGAGTGCACAGCAGTGAACATTTTCACATGTATTAACATTTTCTTTTTGGCTGATAAGTTAACATAATTATATTTCTTTGCAGGATTTCTCCTGGGAATCAATTTTTGCTACCGGCTCCTTGAGTTATATCCCTTGCATCCTAAGGTACAAGTAATGTGTTTGGATCGGTGGGAAATTCCTCGTTTAGTCAACAACTGTTTAAGGTCATGGATTTCTTTTTTACAAGTTCTCCAATCAACTAATCTCTGAAATGGAGTTTCCGTGCTGAACATCTGAGCTCATGCATCCTCCTCCTCAGAGCTCTTTTGGGTTTTCAAAGTGGCTGTTCATATATAGTTTGATTCTTTCTCCATTAGGTGAGAGTTGTGATTGTGTTCTAAAGTTGTATGCCAAAGGTTGTTTATAAAAATATTTGATATATTGTAATTCTTTTTTGTTTTTTGGTTTCCAGAATGTATTTGTAATTAACACACACGTATCAATTTTGTATGTTAGTACAGAGTCATCTATCTTCTCTGTCTGTTGGTAATTAACTATTTTAACCCAGTTCTAGGCTCCACATTATTGCAGTTTCTGATATTTCTGTGTAGAAGTTTGTTATATCTCTGTAAAACTCTGTTATCATTGAATGTCAATATCATTGAGATTTGCTTTTTCACCATTTGGTGGAAATTAAAAATAAACAGAGCTAGTATTTTCCTGGTGGCATGACCTTCACCCTCAAGTTATTGTGGGGGATTAAGTGAACCTAATAATTGAGAAAGAATAGAAAACTGTTGGAAAGGGGCAAAAATGGGAAAGAATTTGTTTGCAACTGTTGCCAACTTGGACACGTTCAATCTTATTTCTTTCTATAGCCCATCTATCTAACAATTGCAATCCATTTGTTTCCGTATCTGCTGTTGTTTGATTAAACTACATGAAAATAGCCACTTCTTTGAGTCTCTGGATTACCTATACCAAACTAACAGATTGTCTTGCAAAATCCTTTTTCCAGAGTCAATTTGGTCTTGTCAATCTTGATCTGTAAACACATTTTCTTCTTGTGATGCATAAAACACTTAAGAAGATTAAAACTATTTGACTGGTTCTATTTTGTGGATCTCCCCATACACCCATATGATGAGATGAACCATGGGGGACCAGAACCATGTGGATCTCCAGGC
The DNA here is from genome assembly GCA_036245055.1 of Diospyros kaki. Classification (NCBI taxonomy): domain Eukaryota; kingdom Viridiplantae; phylum Streptophyta; class Magnoliopsida; order Ericales; family Ebenaceae; genus Diospyros; species Diospyros kaki. The sequence continues at coordinate 4,475,876 of BSEG01000016.1, read as the reverse complement.
TGTTTTGTTCTATGTCCTGGTAGTATTATGGTCATCTGATTGATATCACCTTGAAAACATATATCCAGAGGGACCCAACTTTATATTCCCAATTTCTAGGTCGTTCCTAGAAAATTAGGAAGAAAACTTCATATTTAGGTGCTAGAAGTAGACCAGATGAATCATTTGTTAACAAAATCATACAGAAATGGAAGTCGGGATTTACATTCTAGTTCATCACATATAACTCAAGCAATAATAAACACAGACATGAAAGAGGAGGAAGATAAAGTAAACTAGAATTGAACTATGAAAGAGATGAACATATTGGACAATTCTACGTGCAACCAACAAGTAGTTAATGCTTCCTCCTCACCTATCTACTCTGCCTTTCTTTAGAGAAAAGAAAGGAGGCAGGGAATTGTTCCTCCCTTGTGTGCAAATTGGTACATTAACCATAGGCCTTATTCTTAGGCTGGCTGATCTTGTCCTTTCCAACCCTTTCTTAATCCTTTTGACATGTTTCTCTCTGTTTTCTGACCTTTCCTTCCCTTCCTCAATGGGGGGCAAATCACCAAGTGAGCTCGAAGAGGAAGATGATGACAGGGAAGAGGAAGTAGATGATGATGGTGACAAAGATGATGCTCGCTGTTTCTTCAACCTTAGCAATTCTTTCCATAGAACAGTGCACTTAGGTGGCCTAGGAGACGGATCATCGTCAACAAACCAACTCACCCTGCTCTCTTCCTTGTTCCCTCCTTCCACTTCCACTTCCTCCTCGGTGTCTTTATCCTTGAGACTGATCTTGCTGAGTTTCTCCGAATGTTGCAATTCCCAACAGGGAAGTAACTTTCCCTCATAGAATAACTCATCAGCAGTTAGCATGGTTTGGTGAGTCAAAGTGCTTGAAAGAAACTCGAATTCAGCAGCACGCGCTCTGTCCCGGTCAGCTCCATGCTCTGCTTCACCCGATGAGTTTGGGCTAATGGAGATGAAGTTTTCCTCATCAAGGAATTCAGAAGAGAAAGAAATCCGCGGGCTCAAGGTTGGCTCGACAGATCTGGGAATCACCTGAACAGTTTCCAGAGAAACCATTCTGGCTGTGTTGTGTCTTTGGATGCGGGGAAGAGGTGATGGTGTGGAGTTGGCTGATGAGTGGTGTTTAAAGTTTGAACATATGCATGGGATTTGTGCAGTCTTATAAAGGGGATGGAGATTCTTTACCATTCAGAATAGTCTATTCCCTTGCATTTTCAATCTCTTTGCTTTGTCATTGCCAGTAAATGCTTGGACGGTGAGATTATTAAAACCAAATGGTCTGGTGAAGCTGAAACAAGCGAGCTAAAGTTGTGTGTAGAATATGGGAACATCACATGCTCACCTTGGGAACTAAAAGACAATAGAGCACTGCTCTGAACAATAGCAATTCATAGTACTGTAGAGTTCTTGTGGGGTTCAGTCAAATTTCCAGGTTGGTATTCTATTATTATCTTGTTCCAGGACATGAAAGTGACACAAATATGTACCTGTTTGTTCTTTCTGCATGCATAATATCTATATTATGAAGTATGAGCTATGTGAATTGTATTTAGAGCCTTTAGCATACACTATAATTAAGTTTCTGTTTTGCTGTCTTTTTGGCAAAAGAAAAAAGAGCAAGCTTGAAAAAAGTTGCATTGAAGTTTCCCATAGTTGCTAGGTAAAATATTTATTTGTTAGTCCTTTTATAGTTGAATGTTACAGAAATAATAGTAATAATACCTTATAATGGGATTGAGCCTATAATTTGGTTTAGCTTCCTAGCCCAGCTGGAGCTGTATTCATCTGTTAGCAAAGCAGTTCACTATTGTTTTGTGCAAGGAAATTGGCCTTTTAAATTTTGACCCCTATAGAACTGACAGTTCAGAGCAATTTATCTTTTTTTTGGTCCCCAGTGGTTTTAGGCGTTTTGCTTTATACAGGAGACAGGGAGAGAATATAGGAAAAGATTCTATTACAATAGGGTTATCTTTTAGCTTGGTGGTAATGGATTATTAATCATGGTTTAGTCAAAGAGAGAAGCTTTGGCAGTTTGACCTCTCTTGCTTAGATCATAATAACATGGGAGGAGCCCTAAGAATGTGGCCACATGAAATTAATTTTTGCCATGTGATATAGCCCAATTCCCCAGCTTAATCAAAGACAGAAATGCAATATACCAAAATTACCCCTTGTAGCAATTTGACTGTTTGCTGGTCCGCATTGTCAGTCTCATGCCTAAGCAGGGGTTCGTTTGTCATTTTGGGGAAAAAACTTTTATGTGGTAGATGTAATTCATGCCTAACTCCTGAATAAGCTTGATTGAAGATTTGTGCTAAATTTCCCAGTCAAAGGCAGATATGCAAGATGCCCAAATTACCCTTTGTAGGGATTTGACCGTTTGGTGGTCCAGTGTGTTGATCCCATACCCAAGGAGGGGTCCTTTTGTCATTTTGGGAATAAAAAACTTTGATGTGGCAGATATAATTTATGCCTTAGCTCCTGAATAATTTTGAAGATTTGTGTAGCTATTAGCTAATAGACAGCTAATCAAAATAGGGGTAAATCTTGCCCAAGTGTTGTATGTGAGCTGTGACTTGATTTTTTATGAGACACATTATCTTTAACAATTGGTGACCCTGCTGAGACCAATAATTAACATGCATTATGCAAACCAAATTAAGATTAGCTCCTGTGATCTGTACATTGCTTTTATGTAATACAGATTAAATTTTGAAACTTTGTGAAGGAGACTGCCAGTTTTGAAGGTTGTAATGAGCTCATGAAATCAAATTTTGGGTGAATTGTATTTGCATAAATTTTATACAGAATGATGATATATTGATATATTAAGGAAATAAAAATACTAACATCTTTATAATCAGGGAAATAGTAGTCATATTAATTTAGATAAATATTTTGTACAAAATTCTGAATGTGGGTCACTCATCACCAACATTCATGCATTAAAAAGAGAGATCAATGTGCTAATTGCACTTGAAGTCGATTAATAGGCTAGTGGCTCCCTAATCACTGTTGTTATGTAGATTAATAGGCTGATACCCTCACTTTGTAGATTTATTAGCAGAGTAGTTGTCTTGCAATCTTTGTCGGCAAGTGAGATTGTAGAATTTGCAAATTACCCTTTAGTTTTTTAGATTTACCACTTGAAACTAGGTTAAAAGCTAAAAATATCAAATTATATAGGGTAACTTTCCAAAAGCACCTCTAATGTCATTTTCTTTCATAATTAGGGAAAGGGTCAGCCCTCGACATAGATTTTTTAGGCAGATGCCTAGAGTCCCTTTTTTAGATTCAATGCTTAGAAGTCCTTTTAATTTAGGGTCTTTTCAAATTCAACAATTAGAACAAATTCAACTAGATTAAAATATATGTAGATAACCTACGTAAGAAACAATAGATTAAGAATAAATATATTAAAATTGAAAAGAGAATGAGTTGTTTATGTACATATATATAATATTCTATAATAATATTTATAATAAAATTATAAGAGAAATTATATAAATAATGTTTTATAATATTTTTAAATATAAAGTATTTCATCTAAAATTTCACTTAAGACCCTTTAAATGTCGAGGTGAACCCTGATTGAGAATTTGACAAAAATAGTCAAAATTTGTTTCATGCATAAATAAGAGAGGAAAATTATTCATATTTATAAAGTACCTAAAAATTTTAACTATTTTTATAATTATAAAAGTATTTTAACATAATAATTTATTAAAAAAATTATGTAAACACTTAAATTTAACATTTGTAATAATAATCTGTATTAATATATTGTTCATTTATATTAATAAACATGTAATATAAAACATCCATATAAAATATTAACACAAAGACCAAACTTAAGTGTTAAAATAAAACTTTCAATAATTTATATAAAGATTTTATCAATGATTATGCTTTACTTAAAGGAAATGAGTTGAAAGGTGACAATGTGCACAAGTACAGAGGAGGAATGGACCCGGAAAAGGCTCCAAACCAAGCAATGTGGCTGCACTGTGATTGAAGTGGCAATCCTATTATTTATTTTCTTCATTAACCTACCTGCTCATGTTTAAACTATTGGCTTTAAATGTTGAAAAATGCCACTTTACCCAAATGTGATTTACGTATAAGATAATTGAAGATTTCAAAATGATAAAATTGCCCTCATTCAGGGAAAATGCTTTCGATTTCCTTCCAAGACCGTCTCCTCTCTCCTCTTTCTCTCATTTTCATAATCGCCTTATCACTTTCACCTCACAATGATCGTCGTTGGGTTACCTTGCCGCCTTCTTGCTACATCTTTGTTGTTGTCACCTCACGATGAAAGCCGATCAAACTTCATCCCGAATAAAGTTCGATCGATCATCTTATGTATCATCCACATTTATACAATATAGCAAAGTCCTTAAATATTTATTTTTTATTTTACCTCTTATCAACTATTTATATGAAAGAGATAAGGATGTGTTTGATCTTAAATTATGAACTCATTGAATAATGTGTTTATAAGATATGTGCTTGTGCTTTGATGTGCATAATATGTAATTTGCAAAATATTGTATGTTTGTGATAAATTTTCTCCATTCATATCTAAAAAATAATATTTTATCAATTTAAAAAATCATGATCATAGAAAAGATAAAAATTACAAAACACCTTTAAATTTTAAAACGTCAAAATAAAACTCATAAAAGTACTTGTCTACCAACTTTTACCATATATTTATGGGTTAATAGTTAAAAAATCTAAATCTCTTTGTAAATTTGCAGTCTAATCAAAATTTTTTAATTTTGACAATTAGGTCCCAATTATCTCAATTTAATATAATTTTATTCACCATGTAAAATCGATTTAGGTGATAAGTGTTCTACATGATATGGCATGAGAAGTGGTGGCACATATACATTTTCACGTATATTATTAATATATTATACCTAACATGTCACGTCACTTAGAACACATGCTCCCTAAATTAATTTTATATGATGGATAAAATTGTATCAAATTATCAAAATTGAAAAGATTATATTAGATTGGGAGTTCGCTTTGATTTTTTTTTACTATTAATCCTATATTTATTCTCTCCTCGGCCTGTTTATCAACGACTTTTAGTTTTATTCCATGAGGTTGGTCCATACCACTTATTGGGTTGAATCTGGGCTTCCAAAAGATGTCCACCCATATGTATTCATTAACTCTGCATTGTTAACTCGGAATAATATACGATCAATGACACGTCATCAACAAAAATTCAAAAATCTTAAGAAGATAGTCAAATGAGATTAGTACATAACAAAGTTAGAATAGTGTGCTATTAAAAATAAAATTTCAAGAGAGGCATACAAATAAAATGATTTAGATTGATTAAGAAAATAAAGCCTCAAAGGTCCACCCATAATAAAATAAGAGAAATACTCTTAAACTCAATTTGTGTAAATTTTATTAAAAAGGCTACATATGAGACCAAGTACGTTAATCTAAAATATTTTAGTTAACCCAATTAGGGATATAAGTGAATTTCTATAGACTTTTAATTAATATTATTTAAAATTTATCACAACAAACACAACATAAATAAAGGAATCATGATGCTAAATCTCCCACTAGAACCAAACATTTTTGGTATTAGTGGTTTTTTAATAATTAAAAAATATAGTATTTAATGTTTTATATACAAAACGTTAAGATTTGATATCCCAACTATTAAAATTGTTATTTTAAATTCTTAGTGTGATAGAATATTATTGTGTGCATCAACACGTTTGTTTTTATGAGTGAATGTCATGTCAATTAGATATATCAAATTAAACTTAATATATAAATATAATATTTAGTTTTTTAATAATTGAAAAAATCGACATTTAATCCCTTAATAATTAAAAATTTTGATATTTAGTTTTTGGTATAAAAAAATTAAATTAATAAAAAAAATATCTAAATTTCATAAAAGACTTAAAAGTTTCGTTAAAATTACTACAAATATTAAAAAATAGCTAAATTTCATAAAGGGCTAAAAAATTCATAAAAACCTAAAATAATTAAAAAATTTGATCGAGTTTATTTTATCACTTACTGTTTATGATCTCACTTGACAATTTGTGAACAAAATTTATAAATTCAATGAAGTTCTTTTCGTTTTTCACTTGATTTCTTGTTATTATAATTTCTATTAGATCTTTTCTTAAATATTTTTAGGTCAGTTTTATGAAATTTAGGTTTTTAAAAATATTTGTAGGTCTTTTTAATATTTTCATGAAAATTTTAACTCTTTTTATGAAATTTATTTTTTTTTATCAAATTTAATATTTTTTATATTAAATATTAAATATCAAAATTTTTAATTATTAAAAGATCAAATATTATATTTATGTATTAAACTTAATTATGTGTTATTGTTAATATTTTTATTTATTCTATAATAATAAGAATTTAAATTAATAATATTTAATAATTAAGATATTATTAAATTTTAACGTTTTAAATATTAAAAATTAAATATTACATTTTTTAATTATCGAGGTACAACTTATTTATGAACCCAACGTAGAAACCTTAAACCCAATATCTCTCTCTCTCTCTCTCTCTCTCTCTCGTTGCGTATTTGGCGTTGTTTCCCATCGCCGATTTTGCTTGTCAAGGCAGTGATCCAAATCTCCAACCTAACGTCCACCGACCTTCCAGCCTTCGTTTCCTTTCCGATCACGGCGGCTTTCCCCTGCGACTGTGATCCTATGCAACGGATTCATCCGATTCACTCGCTCTTTTGATTAGGTAATCGTCGCCCCTCCTAATTACCGATTTCTTTTCTTGATGTTTTCTCAGTTTAGTCGGATTCTGCTTTCTTGTTAGGGTTTGATTGCGTTGTAACTGTCGGTCTATTTCTCTCTTGATGTCGATTTAGAGCTTGTCGGCTAATGGATATGTCTACAGTCTAGGATTTAGAATTTTGAAAAAATGAGTGAATTACTAGAGTTCGGAATTTTGTGACCGCATGGATGGATGGATACAGAATTCTTTGTTCGTTCTTGCGGAATTTTTGCTTCAAATTAGTGGAGTACTAGAGAGATTCAAAATTTGGTGGCTGGTTTATTCCTTTGAAAAAGTTCCTTTTTCAAAACCATGGACAATTTTCTTGCATTCGCTGCTTTTTTCTCCGAATCAGTAGATTTTAAGATATTGGAATATGGTCACTGATTGGATTGGATAAGCTTTTTTCTTTTTTCGGCTCAAAATTGTCTTTGAATTGGATGTAGTTTCAACTCCAAATTAGTAAATTATATGATATAGAATTTCAGGACTGTTTGGATGCCTACCAATTCCTTGTTCAGCTATCGTCAAGAACTTCCCTCCATAGGTTCTGGAGTTTTAGCTTCAGACTAATCAATTACAGGCGATTTAACGTTGATGACTGTTTGAATGCACAACAAATAATTTGTTCAATTATTGATAATGAGTTCGCTACACTATCTGTGAAGTTTTAACCCCAAGAAATGAATTATAAGAAACTTATATTTGGTGACTGTGTGGATTTCAACAAAATTCTCTTATTATTGAGACAAATGACATTTCTGATTACCCGACACCATTTGGTTCCTAGTTTGGGATTCTGTTATTTTTCAACAAATTCCTCATTTCATATTTGTTATTATTTTTTTGTGTCTGTGTGTGTTTGGGGGGAGGGGGGGGGGAAGGGGAGGTTTGTTATTATTTTTTCGTTTCATTGATGCAAATCTTTATTAACTAGAATGTGCTAACTGTCGTTCCTTTTTTCTCTGTTTGTTCTGTTTTCTTGAATAAGCAAACAGGAACCATGTCTCACTTGCAGAGTTACCATTCACAGGGTGGCCCTTTTGCTGGTGGTTGTAGACCTTTTACCAATAGTAACCAATCTACCATCACAACTAGCAACCAATTTAATAACCATAATAGCAGCAATGGCAACTGCATTTGGAATTACGATGATTTCCATGATTGTTCAAGGAAGTTCAAGGAGTATAACTATCACGTTAATCGTGTTATGCCCAACGCTGCACCTTCTTTCAAAAGGAGAAAATTTTCTGCTTCTACTTGGGAAGACAATGGGAGACAGTATCAACCCAAAGGATGCAGTAACAATGGGTTTCCTACATGTAAGAACAATTTAGTCCATCTTGCTCCTTCAAGACCAGATGCCAATATCTGCATGTCTACCGCCAATAAACGTGACCGTAAAAAATTTGAGGATCAGGATGAGGTCTTTATGTCAAGGGATGAGATTGACAGATGCTCTCCATCGAGAAAAGATGGCATTGATGTACTGGTTGAGACATACTTGCGTTACTCATATTGTGCTTTTCTCCAAAATCTTGGATTGCGATTGGAATTGTAAGCTAGCTTTTGATTTACCTATTCAATTATATTTCTGAAGCTGGAACTTATGTGTGGCTAGTGTATTTCAATAATGGTCTGCAGATGCCCTTTCAAAAATTAATTCTATTTGTGGACTTTGTTTACAGGCCGCAAACCACTATTGGCACTGCTATGGTTTTATGCCACCGGTTTTTTGTTCGAAGGTCACATGCTAGCCATGACAGATTTGTGAGTTTCTCATGAAAAATGCTCAAATTTCACAAAAACTTTGTAGACTTGCTTGAAGTATGTTTATTCTTGTCAGATTTGAACTTTTTTCTGAAGCTGAAATGTACCTGTTAGAGGTGTAAGATTTAGATATGTTTACACTAAATGCATATCTTGATGAACAATAGTTAATTCATGGAATTATAGATATGTATATATGTTTTTTCTTGTACTGGTATCACAATCCATTAGTGCTTGATTTTGGATGGGAGTTTGTTGATTTTGTCTTGGAGATGCTTATTTTCTTGGATTCTTTTGTATCAGCCCTTGGCTGATGTGAGGTTTTTGTATAGACATGCAGATTTTTGTTCTCTTTTCTTGCAATTACAATGCTAAAGTTTGTTTTTCTCAATTAATTTCTTCTGCAGTTGATTGCTACTGCTGCTCTTTTTTTGGCTGCAAAGTCTGAGGAGACGGCACGCCCTTTGAACAATGTGTTGAGAGCATCGTGTGAAATTTTACACAAGCAGGACCTCACTTTCATCTCATATCTTCTTCCTGTTGTGAGTATCTTTTTGGAGTTTTGCCTCTTTCTGCTCCCTTGTCCTCTCTTGACCACCCCCCAAATATATATATATATATATATATATAGAAAGAGAGAGAGAATATGAGACTAGGAAAGGTATAGAGAAGAGGTAAAGCATTATGATTGTTTTGAGAACCCTACTGGCTTTATGTCAACTTCGTTTCATAAAAGGGTGCCATCTTAATTAACCATTAAAAGACTTATTTATTTACATTCAAATTTTTATTTCTAATATTGCACAAGCACGTTATAAGCAACCTCTGTGTGTGTGTGTGTGTATCTATATCTCTTTTCATTTGGAGCTGGCAATCCCCAATGCCAAAGTGTCAACTTCATGCACAACATGGCTTTCTATCTCAGCATGGATGTTTTAAAAAATGAGGCTGTACAGTCAATTAAGTTTTTGACATATGATAATATTCATTTGTTATGCACCAAAATTATCAACTTTCTGAACTAGGGATGTTGGAGATACAGGGTTCAATATACTTTCTTGATATGGTTCACCCGTTGAACAGGATTGGTTTGAGCAGTATCGAGAACGTGTGATTGAGGCTGAGCAATTGATATTGACAACTCTTGATTTTGAGCTTAATGTTCAGCACCCATATGCTTCTCTTACATCCATTCTTGACAAATTAGGCTTTTCACAGTCAGTACTGGTGAATTTGGCACTGAGATTGATCAGTGAAGGGTAAGTTTTTTACTTCCATAATTTTCATGGATCTTTGAAATTGCATATGATGCCATAGTACAGCTTGGTGTATTTCACTTTAGGCAGATTTAGGCCAATATTTGATAGCAGTATGTGTTGTGCCTGGGAACAATTTTACTTGGCTGTGGAAGCCTGGAAATTTCAATATATGATATGCAATAATACTGTCTGTGCTCCCTCACAGGCCATCCTTCTGTGGTGCTGGTGTGGTGTGCCTAATCTGTTTAGAGGCCTGGTTGCAATGTTGTTTGGTAGTTAGGGTTTGCTCGTGTCATTATGAAACCTGTTTGAAATTCAATAAAATTTCAGATGTTCAAGTTTGGATCGAATATTAGTTTGGAGGATGAGTTCATTTTTTCTTTGTGTACTTCATTTTTTAAATGATTGTCTTTGCTGTGTTGTGGTTTGTTCTTTCCTCTTGAGTAACTGTTCTACATAGTCATCCTGACATGGATATTGATTTGTTTGGATTGATAAATAATTGCAGGGTTTATACCAGATTAGCGTGCTGGCCTATATGATATTCTTAGCTGGCGGTTGATATGCTGTTCATGGAAAGTTTTGTTTTACATCTGAAGTTGAACCACCAATGTGTTGTGGATGCCTATTCATGAATATGTCTTTTAAATTGGTCATTGGCTATTGAGGATAGCCAGAGATGCTCCAGCACCAGTTTTGCCATCTCACTTTGACTACTGTATGGTCACATGAAATCATTTGTGTGGGTTCCTATTCAATGTTGCTGCCTGTCTGCTTGGTGTCTATATAGGACACTGTCATGTAGGCAAAAAGAAGCCTGAAAAAGTTGGTTGGATGAGTTTTGTCAAGCCTGTTGAAGTCCATGGGACCCCTTTAGATTGCTATCATCCATCCAAATAGAGGAATATATTGATAGATGGATAGGGGGCACTTTACCTTTGCGGGAGTCTTATTGTTTGGTTTTCTTACAAAACCATTTTAGGGTCTTCGTAAGACTTGTGTTGGTGGATAGATGGGGGGAGCTCTTGCCTCTACCAGAGTCCTGGTGTTTGGTTTTGAATTTCTGTTTTGGTTCAAAACCATTTTAGGGTCTAATAAGACTAGTATATGCTTAAAACTATCATGTTTTTCAGTCTATTAAGTAGATTTGGAAGAAGATTTCCAATGATATTATCTTATCACCAAAAACCTTTTTATCAACTTGAGGCCAACAAATAGTTATGGTGGTTGAGCACCTGGAATTAGTGCCATACTTTCTTGTTTATGGTTTTCCTTCCTTATTTTCTACTAGAAGCAAGAGCACACGTCTGTGCCTATCTGCATTTATGTTTTGATTTCTTCCTTTTTCCCCTAAAATATTCTTCTTCCCCTATCTATCTAATCTATATATTTTTTTTAGATTTCATTCTTTTGTTCTATGCTTGTCTCCTCCTCCTCCTCTCTCTCTCTCTCTCTGCCTTAACTTTAAAAACAGACTTGACTAAATTGCTGCAGTTCATTATTCATGGAAGTTACAAGTGATATAAATTTAATTTTCATATATATGCTTTTGTGAATTAAAAAATTTACTCGAAAGAAAGATGTTTTAAAGAGTACATCCATAGATTATTTAAGGGCAACACCGTCACAAAATTGTGACATGGCTTTGGAAGTGGGATAATCAAATTGGTGTGTTCTCCCTTCCTCCAAACCTGCCAGTTAAATCTTTTGTGTTTCTATCAGTTAAAATCTTCTTAATTAATATCAACTGCAAGACTTCACCGATTTTCCAAACCTAGACTTGAATAATTTACAATCCTTGGACTTATTACTGTTTTCACGCCCAACTGCTTTCATTTTGTTGTATTTCCTGTATGCTAAACAGTACTTATAATCCTTGAGTGGGTTATTTGTTATAAATACATTCAATATTTTATTTGCTATCTGATACATAGAGCATTTTCTCAAAGTATATTGATGTTGGCAAGGAAGTAGGCACATTAGTAATCCTTCCAGATAAAACTATTGAGCACAGCTGCAAAAGGTATCAACATTTGCTTGCTTTGGATGGTTTAGTTGCTTGCAACACGGGTTGCCCGTTTTTGTTTTTGTTTTTTTTCCCAACTGAAATCACCTGCAGCAGAACTGGGCGTGGAAGTTGATGTTTTCTCTAGATGAATATTGTATTTTTGCTATAGTTTTGGTGTACTCTGTTGGAGATTCTGCAGAAGGTTCTTGGAAAATATTTCCCCTGGGTTGCTGAGTTGTTAGTTGGTAAGAGAATTGCCTTCACTTGCTTTCGTTACTTGAAAATTTAATTATGTTGTCTTAGCATAGTATTCTTTAAGAAATTGGAAGTTTTATGGCTGTGACAATATGTTCCAATTATTCAAATATTATTTGAAAGTTGATGTTATTTGTGTTAATGTGGCAAGTTAACATGCGAGATGTTACCTCTTTTGTTATGGTATAGCACCACACGACTTCGCTTGATCATCCACTTATTACCTATCAGTGTTATAGGTTGGTTGTTTTCTTATTTCTTTTATGCAGTACTGAAGTTGGATGTTATTATGCAGGCTTAGAAGTTCACTGTGGCTTCAGTTTAAACCCCATCAGATTGCTGCTGGTGCTGCATATCTAGCTGGCAGATACTTAAATATGGATATGGCTTCATGTCAGAATATCTGGATGGCATTCCAAACACCTCATTCTATTGTTGAAGGTATTCCATATTGTACATTTATGCCACCATTGGAACTTGGATTTGTGGAGGGGAAATCAGAAAGGACAATAAATTTTCTTGTCTGCATGTACATAAGCTCGTTCATTTTTAATTTCATTGCCCTTCTTGTTGAGCAATCTAGTTCAAAACGTAGTGTTGGGTGTCTCATTCCTATTTTATACAAATATTGCCATGTGCACATCTGGAGTATTTTCACACTAGCACGCACTTACTGACTGAATACAATATTATGATTTCCGCTACTTCAGAAGCCAGTCCCCAGTTGTAACCTCATTGAACTGTTTTCATATTATACAATCCAGATTCAATCTCTGCTTTTCCATTTCTCTTACATGAATATTCAAGTAAACCGCACAACATTAGTTCTGGTGTGGCCATTGGTTTGTCATTACTAACTTCAACAATTATAGTGGGTGGATTTGTATTGGCGTCTTGTTGCATTTTATGTTGCATGCATAAATGCTTCTCTCTGTTCTAACTGCTGCAATTATGATGGTTGGATTTTTCCTGGCTTCTTGCTGCATTTTATGTTGCATAAAGAAATGTTGTCTGTCTATTCTAACTGCCGCAATTATAATGGTTGTATTTGTCCCAGCTTCTTGATGCATTTTATTTTAGGCTGCCTACAGAAATGCTCCTCTCTCTGCCAACTGCCACAATTATGACGATTGGCTTTGCCGCGGCTTCTTGTTACACACTATGTTGAATACAGAAATACTCATCTGTTTGACATGCATTCATGTTTACAGGAAAGCATTTAGTCGTATTCACCATTATGTTCTCTTGATTATTTGACTTGCATTATCGTAGAAGCCTTCTTCCGCTTTGTGTTACTCCAAGCAATTGATCAAACGATTAGATTATGCGAGTGTTCTGACTGCAGATGTGGCGCAGCAGTTGATGGAGCTATTTTAGAAATATAATGCAAGACTGCACCAGCACGGGTTGAGATAATACAATTCAGCTTTGTGGTAGAAATGCCAGTTTATTGTACTATAAAAAGTCTGGCTTACTGATGAATGATGATTCATAAAGCCTCAAAAGTTTTTAAGGATGCACTCACTCTTATAAGTGTTCATGAAGTTAGGGATGCCATGGTCATTTTCTGAGCTCTCTCTACTCTCCAGCCACTACCGAGTATTTTGCGTCAAGTTAGGGATGCCATGGTCAGTTTCTAAGCTCTCTCTACTCCCCAGCCACTATTTGAGTATTTTGCGTAAACATAAAATCGGTGGTTGAATTAACAGTTCTAAAATCGCTGGTTGAATTAGCAGTTCTAAAATCGCTGATTGAATTAGTAGTTCTTTAACTAACTTTCTTTGGAAAATAATAATGTTTGTTAAAATGATTACTTGAAGTGGTAGTTCCGTAATAAATTTGGTTTGAGCAATTGTTTAATAAATTATTTTATAAATATTGGTTTTTTTTTTTTTTTAAAAAAAATTGCTTTTCAGGGACTTGGTGGCTTGAATGGTTAGGAAATAGGAATCATCTGATGTTGACTCTTCAAAGTTCGAAGGATTAAGTAACTTGATGATATTTTTCTTTTCCTTTTTTTTCCTGGGTCAAATTTGATTAAATGTATTTAAAGCTTTAGCTGTTGCATTAATCATAGTGTAATCGCGGTATGACAAAACCGTAGTTGTTGGATTGATCATATAAAGGTAGGGATATTCATTGGTGTGGTAAGTTAATATCAGTTAGTATGGGGGTTTTACATAGTTATAATAAGTTAATACTATAATAAATTTTTATATAAGATCACCACCAGTGTTGAAAAGAGTATGTTTAAATGACAATTTATATTAATATAATAATATTTTCAAATCAATGAGTCACTTTAACTAGTATTAAAGTTTAAATTAGTTCATGATTTTTTCAATTATAGTCAAATCAAACTTAATTTTTTAATTATGAGTCTTATTAGTTTAATATTTTTATTTTGTGACCATTTAAACATAAAATAGTCATTCCCTTTAGCGCGGAACATTTACTTGGCTAAAAAAAAAAAATTATATTAAAATAAATTTTTATAAATAATTTTTAATAAAATATAAAAAAATAAAATTAAAAAAATGATCTTCTTGAAATCCACTCTTAACCATTTCAAATTTCAAAAATCTTAAGTTGGTGATAAATTCACAATCAATTAAGAGTTAATATCAAGAATGTCAATTTTTTCTTCTTGTTATTCATTTTATGTATCATCACAATACTATAACAATAAATTAGATTTCAATTACGAAAATTATTTTTTTAAAAGTTATAAAAATTATTTTAATACAATAAATTATTTTTAAATATATTTTAATACAACAAATTATAAAAAAATATTTTTTAATATAATAAATTATTTTTTTTCTTTGAACTGAGTGAATGTCATGTGCTGAAAAAAAAAACTATTTTGGAATTAATTGGTCATAAATTAAAATTATTGTGCTAATAAGATCACCTATTAAAATTTGAGTTTGATAAATCACAATTGAGAAAGACATGAACTAATAATAAAAATATAAATTAAAAATTATGTTTGATTGACGATATTTAAAAATGTTATGAATTAATTTAAATTTTAAAATTTTTAATTAATATTTAACTGATAAAGAAATAGATCGTAAAACGATTATGACAAAAATAGCTTATGCAAAACAATTACATGATGATGATAATATATAAATCAAATGACCTCTTGGTTTATTGTATGATAATAATAATATTGTTATTTCTTAGACCTTTAAATTTACACAAAAAGGCCAAACAGTTTCAGCATTAGAAATTTATAATATTTATAAAAAAAATCTCAGTCACGTGACGTGACAAATTCAAATTGCACGCATTAAATGAGGATGTGTCGGGCAAGTCGCGGACAGCACTTTCCGACCCAAAAAAGGCCAATAGACTTGTCCATGAAGTTGACGATTAAATGCTATAATTTATCCATGTCCGCTGCTCCTACAGCGTGTCAGTGTGAGCCCCCCCCCACCCCCTGCACCTTGCAGTGTCTTTCGAGACACGAACGCAGATCCTGCAATGTGCGAAGATTATGACTGGTTTCTTGAAATCAGCAAGTCTCACTGATATGTAGAACTTGCGTGATTATGGGATCTACTAACCCCATATATATAAAGCATAAATTTCTAATTTTAAGCTATTTTTTGAGATTAAAGATAAAATTCTTTATCTTTAAGAGTCTTTGTAGTTCAGTACCATGATTTAACTCCAAGCTACTCTTAATTCATACAAAACTCATTTCACAATCATATAGCTATTTCATAAATTACTCTTAACAACCAATCAATGTACTTTACAAGTTTATATGTCTCATCTAAACATATAGTCACACATAATATAGACACTGATATAGCAATATTATAGATCCAAATATTATAAATTTATACAAAAAAAGAAAAAAAATAAGGGTTTGAAGGCATAGAAAGGAAATCTTTAGCTGATCATTATTTGTATATATGATCATATATAATTATGTTATTTTATTTTTATTATTTAAAGTTGAAATGACATGGTTGGAGAGTTTTCAAGAGATACTTAGGGATCCAATTGAAAAAACTCTTGGAAACATGTAAATTTTGTCACAATTGACATTGCATAGTAAAAATTTATATTTTATTTCATCCATACATTTTATATAAATATTTTAATTTTTGAGAGTTCATCATTTATAAGATTTATCTTATAACTTTGATTCATCCATTAGAATGTTAAAACAATTTAGGTAAGACCAACCGTTCAAAGGGAAAAAAAAATAATTTTGAAGCGTAAATTTTTAAAATTTTATTATTTTTGTGACATGTCATGCTTTGAAAATGTTATTCGTATTTTTATGTGATACATTATAAATATGTATAACATTTATTTCGGTGATGTCAAATGTATCGAGTATGTTAAACCTTATATATCAACTAGATTTTCATTTAAGAACGTTATTTTATTTTGATAGAAATTTATTTTTAGTGTTTTTAAATATTTTTGGTTGAAACACTAATTTAGATTTCTTAATATGTATAATGAATTAAATTAAATTTATAAAAATAAGTGTGCACGTAAAGACCTCCCTTGATAATTCACATAAAGACTAGATTTTAATTTAAGCATATGATTTTAAAAATTTGGGTGCTTGAACGTCCGTGTGGAGTGGGTCCAACGCCGGCTAGTCGGCAATCAATTCATCGCCGACGGATCGCTCCAAACACCATAACCATTCCCTTCCCTCTTTTCCTGTCATCGTCAGTTATCATATTCATCCCAAAGCCGAAGGCGCCACGTCCGTTGCCGTTCAGACACGCATCCTAATTGTGATATTTTCATCATCATGGCAAAAGTAACAATATCTTCAGATTCTTCTCGTTGCTTTCAGGTGCATAATAAGTTAAATAATTTTGTTGGCCTCTAAATTTTATATTTTATATTTTATATTATATTTTTTTATATTTTAATTTATTTGATAAAAATCATTAAAATTTTAATTTTATTATAATTTGGTCTCCCAATAAAAATTTTATTATGAGATAATAATTATAATATGTTATTTATAAATCCATTATACTTGTTGTGTTTCCATATTATACTTGTTGGTTTCACCATGTCAACTAAGTTATGGAACACAACTATATCAATTATCTTCATTCACCACCATCTCATGAAATATTTCCATGTGAAGATGGTGTTCAAACTTCATTTCATCATTACTTCGCCAGGGGATATTATCCACTGCCGGTCCCAAGCCCAGATAAAGGAGAAGGGTTGCGTTAAGTAGCCGACAGTCAGCGTAAAACCTAGTCGGATCCAAATATGAATTCTAGACAAACTATCTGTTGGGATGTAACCCACATAGAAGTCTAGAATTCATGTAGCCAACCCCACATAGTAGGATAACGACTGGATATGTAACTCTATTTATCAATCCATTCACGTATAATATATATATATATATATATATATGTATATGTAAACAAAGTCATCGCCATCGAACTAGACGTTAGAAGGTGAAGTGTCTTGACTGTTTGTAACGACGCTTGTTTCAGCCGGATTCCCATTACCCATCGCCATCGGACGGCGTATCCTCTCTCTCTCTCTCAGAGTCACGGTTGAGGATAGAAATTTCCGAAGAGATCAAGAGAGGATAAGGAGCAAGAAAAGGCTCAAAAACGCCGCAGTTTTCATTCATGGATTCGTCAGCTCAACGCCGCCTCCGAGCCATCCAGAACCACATCGCGTCCGCCGCCCCCGGTGGCGACCATCAGGCACTTCTCCGGGCGAGCCACGCCGCCGGGGAGTTCTTCTTAGGTCTTTTCTCTCTCTCTCTCTCTGCTCGTGCTTTTTGTATGAATGTGTTGTGTTGATGTGGATCGCTGTGAATCTGTGATAGTTACGTTGACTAAAGCTTTATGTTTTGATGTTGGAACGTCGTCTTGTGTTTTCGATTGCAAAATATTAGGGTTTTAAGTTGTCTTGCTTGTTGTTCGATGTTCAATGTCAATCTTCATGGCTTGATGTGGGGCTGCGGTAATGATACTGTTTTCTGGCTCATTTGTTTATTGATGGATACCGTTTTCTGGCTCTTTATCCGCTTAATTCTATGATATTGATAAAGTTATCGAGAGCATTAATTGTCAAAGTGTTACATTTTTTGTTTGTTAGCCTTATTCTTATTGGGCTTAGGAAGCACTAACTTTTGCAATCAAAAAATAGATACTTTGGGCCTTTCTGGAACTGGGATATTTTCGATCAAGGACATGATCCAAGGACCGGGGTTTCATAACGATGGCAGTTTTTTCTGAACTTTGGGGGCTACTGTTTGAAGATAGTTTCCCGGAAGGGAGCATCTGTCTCCACCGGGCCACCCATGGCACTCATCTGGCTCGCTCTTTTTTGTGTTCTTTAAATAATTGTGTTTCAGCACAAGTACAAAAATTTGTTGGTCATTTAATTTGCCTTCGCCCTCCTCTCTTTCCTGGTTGAACAATTGAAAAGTAGAATGGATTATATAACATCCAAGGTTTTGAAGATAAAGGACCATCTCAAATGAAACTCTGGTCTGGTCAACCCTTAAATATTCATTTGTATTTGAAACTTGTTGAAGTCCTTCATAGATTCTTTATGATCATTATCCTGTCGAGTGGCAATTGGGGCTTTTGTGGTGAGAATTCAAGATGCTGCTTTGTATATTTTATTTTTATTTTTATTTTTGTTCTGTTATGCTTTTGCTTAATGTTGACAGTCTGATAGAAGGAGAATGCTATAGTTCCATCAATATGTCCCAATAAAAACTTTCAGTTGCTTGACATGTTTGATGAGGTGATTGTATATCAGGTGTAGGAGGAGTTTGAATTCTGACTAGGGGGCATTATTGAATTTGTAATCCATTAACGTAACTACTTGTGACATGGGATACATTGTAGTGGCTTTGCAGGACCGTATAGTGATTTAATTGTCAATGCCAAACTTTTTCTGTTAATTTCCCCAGGGGAAGGGATATTCTTTAACTTTGGTATTTTGGCACCTTGTAATGGAGCTGAGAAGAGCAGACCTTTTGTATTGTCATTGTTGTTGTTGCCATTTTAACTCAGATCAATTTATGTTGCAATTTTCCCTGATTTTCACTTGAATTCATATGTTTTATGAACTACACTTACTAGGCGTTCACTACAGCAGTGGAGTGGAGTAGCAGGGGAGTCTACTGCTGACTTTATCACTGACTTTATCTTTGCTTTTGAATTAGTCTTAGCTTTTGACTAAGTCCTAGCTCCTGTTTTGAATAATTTTGAATTTCAATAAGTTTTCTGTTCCACTATTTTAGCAACAGCATTAGGAGGCTGTTTGACTTGGTTCTTTAGTCATAGGACTGCTATGGTTATCAGAACTGCCAGGCAATGAAGAAAGAGGAGAGCAATATTTTCCTTAACTCATTGCTTTTCTCTAACATTCCTATCCCACTGCATTTCCTTTTACTCTTCAAAATTGCTTGTGGGCATTCAACTAAGCTTTGGGGAGAAGGTCCAGGCCAAGGTTCCAAGCAAGGTCGTAACATTTTAGTATTAGAGGCAGCCATGGTTGATGACCAATGTGACCAAAGTCTGCGTCGCCTTGAACAACAGATGGCCAACTTGAGCATCGGATTGGAGCGGGTGATGAAGTAGATAGTGGAGATGTCCCAAGCCTTCCACACTATAGAGGAAACTTCTACGAGTAAGGCCAGGCCTGCTCCAAGGAATTTCAAGGGGGAAGCAACAAGTGGAAGTGTTGTTCCCAGGCTGGCGAGATTGGACTTTCTGAGATGTGATCACTTAGAAGACCCCATCACATGGACTTGCCGCGTTGAGCAGTTTTTCGACTTTCAGGCTACCCCACCTGAAGATTAGGTTTGATTAATGGCATATCATCTAGAGGGTGACATACAATTGTGGTTTCAAAGGCATAAGTAGTTGCATAAGGACATGACGTGGGAGGATCTAAAGGATATGCTAATCAAGAAGTTTGGAACATCCTCACATAGGAACTCTTTCACGGATCTCTGCAAGCTAAAGTAGGCAGGGATGGTATTGGAGTATCAAACTCAAATTGACAGATTGCTTACAAAAACAGGAGCCTTGACGGATGAATAGGAAGTGGGCTGTTTCCTTAGTGGTCTCAAGGAAAGTCTAAGGGTTGATGTCCAAGCCCAAAGACCCAGCAATCTCAGCACAGCTATCGGCTTGGCCAAGGTTTTTGGGAGTAGAGAATTAGCAGCCTAAAGCATACAACTCGTCTCACTGCCCCAACTTCAAGAAGAGGGCCCACCAAGCCCAACCGAAGCAATCTCCTTCCTTGGGAGCTTTCAACAAATTCCACCAATGGGATCTCTCCAACCCTAAGCACTAATGCCATTCGTCGATACACCTTGGTGAAGTTATAGCAATGTTGCCAGCAGGGGTTGTGCTACCACTACAACGAATCGTTCATAGCCCAACATGTCTGCAAAAGACTTTTCCTTATAGAACTAGAATAAGAGGTCGACGGATGCCCAGGTGGGTGAAAAGGAAGCGTTATTTGCTGAAATCGATGCTGATGTTGCCGATAAACCAGAGCCAACCGAGATTTCTTTACATGCCCTTTTTGGCGTCCCAACACCACAACCTATGCAGGTTCGAACCAAGATTGCCAGAAGGAGTATTATTATTCTAGTGGACACACTCTCCCACGCCTGCCTTGGAATGGTTAATGGCTATAATAGCCCCAGGTAAGCTACAGTTTCATGTTTGCATCTTTTGCACACATCGCATGCTAGGACAAATTTCCCCACCTCTTCCTTAATCTTAGGCTAGCAAAATAATTGCTTCACCTTGTGATAAGTGTTTTGTATCCCCGAATGGCCCCTAATAGGAGACTCATGTAAAGCCTGTAGTATCTTCTTCTTCTTCTTCTTCTTCCTCTTCTTCTTCTTCTTCTTCTTCAATTTTGCACAGTTTCCAATAATCAGCCTTCCTTTATACCGTATCACCCCATTCGCAAAAGTATACCCTTCCTTACTTGCCAGATCTATAGTCAGTTGCTCCAAGAGGGCCTTGACCTGATCATCTGCCTCATAATTTCTTACCACTTCTTGACACCAATTGGGTACCAAGATTGTGATAGAAAGCAACTATTCCTTCCTCTAGACATCGAGAAAGGGCATCTGTTGCAATGTTCTTCTTCCCCATCTTATATTGAATAACATAGTCTAGGCCCATTAACTTGGTCATCCCCATTTTTGTAAGTGAGTGTGAAATTTTTGTTGTAGCAGAAACTTCAAGCTTTCATGGTCAATCTTAATAATAAATCTTCCCCCCTCCAGGTAGTGTCTCCACTTTTCTACTGCAAAGATCACTGCCAATAGCTCCTTCTCATATATGTTGAGGTCTACATGCCTGGAGGCTAAGGCTTGGCTTATAAAGGCTAAGGGTCTACCCTTTTGCATGAGAACAACCCCTATACCCATCCCACTTGCATGAGTCTCAACCACAAATGTCTTGTTGAAATCAGGTAAACTCATCACTGGGGCTTCACTCATTGATCTCTTCAACAACTCAAGAGCCGTCTTAGCCTTTTGATCCCACACGAAGTTATCCTTCTTTAGCAAATATGTTAGTGGTTTGCTAATTCCCCCATAACCTTTTACAAACCTTCTATAGTAGCCAGTCAGCCCCAAAAATCCCCTCAAGGCCTTAATGGTTGTAGGTGTTGGCTAATTAGTCATTGCTGCTACTTTTTTTGGATCCGTACTCACCCTAGGCCAGATATGATATACCTCAAATACTCCACTTTACCCTGTGTGAAGGCACACTTTGACCTTTTGATATACAATCGGTTGAGTTTGAGAATCTAGAATGTGGTCCTTAGGCGTTTTAGGTGAAGGTCAAAGGTTGGACTATACATTAAAATGTCATCAAAGAACACGAGGATAAAGATTATGAGGTGGGGTTCAAAAATTTGATTTACTAGTGATTGTAAGGTAACTGGAGCATTTGTTAGGCCGAAGGGTATGACAAGGAATTCATAATGGCCATGGTGGGTATAAAATGCAGTTTTGGGTATGTCAAGGGGATTCATTTGAATTTGGTGATAACCGGATTTTAGGTATAGCTTAGAGAAAATGATAGCATGTTTTAGTTCATCTAACAAGTCTTCAACAAAAGGAATGGAGAATTTGTCTTTGATGGTTATCTCATTTAGTTGGCGGTAGTCAATGCAAAACCGCCATGAATTGAGTTGGGGATGCAAAGGGGCTATGGCTTGATGAGTGATTTTTGAAGCATCTCCTTAACCATTTTTTCTATTTCTGTCTGTTGGTTAGGAGGGTATTGGCAGGCACAGATATTAACAAGGTTTGTGTTGGGCTTTAGGTTGATTGTGTGGTTTATAGGTCGAATTGGGGGTAGAGAATTAGGCTCTACAAATAGATTCTCAAATTCAGCTAGTAGCATATTAAAAAGGTTAGATTGATGTACCTCTATGTTAACTTGTGGGAGATTGTTGACAATTAACATGAATTCTCCTTCAGCTTCCAGCTTCTCTTCCTTTCTATCAGTGGCCTGGATAGAGAACAACTAAGCCACTTGATTCATCTTTTGCTTAATCATCTTCTGAAGCCTTCTCCCAGTAATCATCTTACATATCCCAAACTCCTTTCTCTCGGTTAGAGTCATCTTTTTCCTTTCCTTCTCAAATATCAGTTCTATTTTGTTAAAATCAAAGCAAATTGGACTGACATGCTTCATCTAGTCAACCCCCAACACCACATCACACCCTCCCAATTTAAGGGGTCTCAAGCCAGCCTCAAACCCTTCTCCCTTCATCTCCCAACATAACTCGGTACATGCTGACCAGCTCATGACCTTATTGTTTATTGCCATTAGCCATGGTCACTGTCAATGGTTGTGTAGTGATCAGGGGGCATTTCAACCTATGGGTCGTTCCCTCATCCAAAAAGTTGTGTGTGCTCCCACTGTCAATAAGGATCATTAGCTTGTTATCCTCCACCCTCCTTTCTTCTTTAATTATCTTGTTGTTCGTCAATCCCTTCAAAGCATGCAGGGATATCTCCCTATTATCCTCCTCTTCCTCTCCTTGTGGCTGGGATGTTTACCTCCCCCCCGGCCATCTCTCCTTCTTCCCCTTCCAATAACAAAAGTTGTTTCCTCTTCCTCTCCTTGTGGCTGGGATGTTTACCCCCCCCCCCCCCGGGCATCTCTCCTTCTTCCCCTTCTAATAACAAAAGTTGTTTCCTACATTGGTGACCAAGGAAATATTTATCCCAGCACTTGAAACAGAGGCCAACTTGCCTCCTCTGTTCCATAGTCTTCCCACTTTGGGCTGTGGGGGCAGGTAGTGCCACACTCTTCATTCTGGGAGATCCCCTTTCCATCTCCTTAGCGTAGCTCTTCCCTTCGAGCAAATTGCCTTGGGTAACTCCCTTGGCTATCAGCCTCTGCTTCTTCATTAGTGCTTCCACAGTCAATTCGTGAAGCTTGACACTATTAGTAGCATGCTTGAGAGTCCTAGGTTGAAACACCTTCACCATCGGCCTTAATTCTTTGCTCAAGCCACATTTAAAGCTTGAAACGAAATAGGCCTCTGTCAAGTAGGGGTTATGGTTGAGCATAAGAGCCTCTAGCTCTTCAAATCTCAACTAGTACTCCATCACCAATCCTACTTGCCTGATTTTGTTGAACTCTTCCACCACATTAGACAAGCCCCACTCCACCAACCTCTCACAATGTTTCTCTGCAAAATCCTCCTGTTTACACTCCTCTTGGACCTTGGACCGTCCCTGAACCAAGCGTCCCTTGCATCTTTGAGAAATGTTGCCGCCATAGTAACTGTCTATTGCTTTGCTACCCCATACCACTCAAACATTCGCTCACACCTCCTGATCCACCAACATGGACTCACTCCATTGAACAATGGGATTTCCAAGTGTGGCATGGGTAAACCATGCTGATTCTATCCCATCAGCGCCTCTGGCCGCCGTCTCCAACCAATCTCACCAGCCTTCCCATGTTCTTCTTCTCCTTCAGAGGTCCCTATTGTCCTCTGGTTCATCCTTTGCCCCGTTAAGATTGGATCTACTCTCCCCTGCCCCAACAAAATTGGATCCGATCTCTCCCTAGGAGGGAAGTCGGGTGAGAGATGCACCTAGTTTTGCTCACGAACATAACCATAAACCCTTGGAGTTGTTCTCTGATCTGAATTCCCATATCCTCGCGGATTTGGGCTACTACAACCTCCAATTTCCTATCAACAGCCATGATGGCTTCGTGGTTTCGGTTGGATCCCAACTCCAATTGATCCACCCGAGTTTGTAGATCACTCATCGCGGATCCACATTGCTGCACTTGAGCCTTCAAGTTCTTCATCCTAGTTCCTTCAGCCATCATTCATCACCCCTGATCATTGCGGCCAAGAATTGGCTCTGATACCAAAATTGTTAGATCCAAAGGGATTTGGCAATTGTTCAATCCTAAGCTCTTTTGTAAGGATAGAGATCATAAGGTAACGAGAGAATTCTCGTAGGAAAATAAGAGAGAGATAGAGAAATAGAATGGCAGAGAGAGAGAGAGAGAGAGAGAGAGAGAGAGAGAGAGAGAATTGTAGAGAGAATTCATTCACAATCCAGATACTTCCAATAGGGGGGTTGGCCACAATTTATAGCATTCCTACACGTACATAGATTCCCACCCAAAATTGATAACCACCTATGTACTATGCCCCCAAAGCTCTACCCATGTACAATCCCCTGCTGCACTAACTGAATTCTATTTTATTCTACTATTTCCACATCTACTATTTCCACTGTAAGTACATAACAACATGATGGGAAGAGTCGATGCATTTTCTAGTGGCTTGTCAGGGAATTATGGGAATGTCACATTATATGATGTAGATTCTAACTGTGGTCTTTTGTTTGTGAAACAATGGTTAGCATATGAAGGAAGCATGATTGCGCTTAGTTATGTGAAGATCAGCCACTCTGTGACTCACTGTGAGAAGTTGCAGAATATGGGGACTATTTTTCTTTATTGACTAATTGGTGTAATTGTTTACTGTTTTACTATTTTTTTTATTACATGCACGCACATGCATGCTAACAATGGTGCAATGTGCTGAACAGAGCAGGGGTACAGTGCTGTGCTTCCAGAGAAATTGCAGACAGGGAAGTGGAACGTTTACAGGTTGGATTCCTTAATCTATTCCTGGTCGGCTCTAGATTGCCCTAGATTTGCTGTTAAGATACTCAACTATTATGATGTAGATCAGCGCGCTCTCCTTTGACACTTGTTAGCAGATTCCCAGATCATCCTGAAATTGGGACCTTACATGATAATTTTGTGTGAGCGCCTCTTTTCTCTGTTGGGGTTGTTAATGTTCTCTACTGCTAATTTCTGTTTTATTTTTAATTTCATTGAGAAATTCTTTAAACTTTTTCCAAATTATCTGTCTTTACGGATATAGGCATTCAGTTGAAACTTTTCGGGACTATAAATACTTGGGTACGCGAATTCGTTTTGATGGAACTGTCGGAGAGTAAGTTGTTCATTTCATTTAAGTTTGCAATTGCTTTTGGAGCCTACTGACCAATTTGTGTTTGTTTATACACTTAAAAGGTACAAGTGGATGACATATGGGGAAGCAGGTACTGCTCGGTCTGCAATTGGATCTGGATTAGTATATCATGGAATACCAAAGGTAAGTGACTCAATTGACATTTTGTTTTGATTTTCTTCTTTTTGATTCTATTACCAAATTTGATATTCTGTCCATCGACATTTATATGTGTTATATAAACATTGAGTTGAAATTCTCGAGTCTTATAATTTATGTGACTGTTGAAGTTGGTTGCTTTTACTACAGGGAGCTTGTGTTGGGCTGTATTTTATCAACAGACCAGAGTGGCTAATAGTTGATCATGCCTGCTCCGCTTATTCATACATTTCAGTTCCCTTATATGACACTCTTGGTTAGGCATTTTTTAGTCAGTCAAATTGAGTTGGAATTTTGCCTAACGTTGCAGGTGTCCTGATGATATGGTCTTTTGTTTGCTTCTCAGGTCCAGATGCTGTTAAGTTCATTGTGAACCATGCTGTTATCCAAGCCATATTTTGTGTTCCAGAAACATTGAATACTGTGAGTTTTGACAGATGTGGCCTGAAATTCCTCTAGCAGTGAAATTCACTGTATTAGGCTCCAGATGATAGCCTTTATAGTCTTCAACTTGGTCTGCAGTTCTAGTCTATTAGTGATTGGCTGTGCTAATTGAGAAAAAAAAATTCAAAAATGTAAAATAGTACCCTCAAGGAACATGAGTCTATCATGACCCTAGGAGCAATAAAGGGGTATTATTATAATAGGGTATAATAGTTTGTTAGGGATATTTGACAATTTGTTAGGAGCACATGGGTGCTGTTAGAAATTAGATAAGCAAGTAGCTATGCCTATAAAAAGGCCAATTGTAAGAGGAGAGAATTATGTTTTGAATTGAGAATTGAAGTCTGATTTCCTTCCTCTGAATTCTCTCTCTCTCTCTCGATCTTTCCCTTCCTCACTTTATGTTTCTTCTTCTAAATTCTCCCTTCATTCTTCCAATTTCCAATCTAACCCTAGGCTAAACCCTAAGTTCATGACAAATGGTATCAAAGTATCGTTCCTCGATTGTTTTCGTTGCTAATTAAGGTCTGCTGAATGTTAATGGTTGCTGTCCGATGTAGTTGATTCACGAAATCTGAAGGCGATTTTGGAAACCGACAGCAGCAAGGTAGGCTGTAATCTTTGGGAGATAACCCAAGCGATTTCGGCCTGCACGGTGATTGGGTGAGAAGTAAGAGCCGGCTGGGGTGATCGCGAGTCTCCATGGTTACGACTTCGATTCCAGCGAATTCTAGAGTTCTGATAATTTCAATTAATTCCAATAAGTGATTCCGATGATTTTCGGCTAAGGATCTAGATTTTTTTTTTTAATATTAGTGCGTAAGATCCAGATTGTGAAGGCGTGCGATTGAGCTTAGCCTAGATTCTTGAGCGATTGATGATCAACGACAATTGCAATCATAGGCGGACAATTGGGCAACTTGGAGTGTTGGACGGTGATTGGGTGAAGCGGATGGTGATTAGTGTTGGTATCAGGACTCAGCGGAATTGAAGACGACACAACCAAGAGAGTGCTGACGGTGATACCGAGTTGAATTTGAAGTCAAATCAGAGTGGTGTAGTAGGTATTGGATCGGAAACGGAGCGACTATGAAGGTGGAAGCGTGAATCGCTTTAGATTAGGTTGTCGACTTTGAAGGTGGAACAATATGGTGATTTGCTGCTGTTTTCCGAGTTACTGTAGTTGATTGAGAAGGCGAGGTGAGTGTACGAGACTTTTGTAATAGGCGAGCCAGAAGGCGGAATTGGATCCGTTGCCTAGCTGTTCAGTTTGCTGGAGAATTGAAGATCGCTAACTGTGGTGAGGTGATTGCTTGTCCTGGGCGACTGTTGTGAAGCAAAAGAGTAGGTGGATTGCGGCTATTTTTTGAGGCTAGGTAGTGTGGGTCAGCAAGCCAAAGTAGATTTGGCGGAATTGGAAGCCAATTCATAAACTACTGCAGCCATCAAATTCTCAATTCTGGATAATTTTGTTAGTTGCAGCACAATCGAGCAAGGGAGGCGAGCAACCTAGGCAATTCCAGCAGTGAATTCTAGCGATCTAGGGAATTTCGACGAGTGGAAGGAATACACTTGACTCTTGGCAATTTCTTAATGGTTGAGCTTGGATTTTGGAAGTGCAATTGAGTAGTTGGATAAGGCGAGTCTGACGACGATTCCAGCAGGTATAGGGAATTATTGTAATAGGGGAGTTAGGAGAATTGGTGGTGACTCTAGAAGGCCGATCAAGTCGCTGTAATTGTGCGACTTCTTCCACTACTACAATAGACTTGATCTTGAAGCAGAACAGTGGTTGTAATTTGCCACTTATTAGATCAAGTTTAGAGGTGATTGGGTTAGGCAGTTACAGAAGGGAAGTGTGGGGATTTAGGATGGACAACGCTTCGAGTTCTTAGCCTATGGCTTGTCTGACTCGTGAGATTTCTACCATGATGGGCAAAGCATGCATGAGGCCATGGGAGCCTAACTTGCAACAGAAGGATGCTGCATTTTTAGTTGGAGGTAGACTTTAGGGGAAGTTTGGCCAAAAGCCTTATGCATGGGAAAAGAAGTTGGATAATTAGTTCAGTCAAAAGCGCAAAGATACGAGCAAAGAATTCGGCTGTATGATACATGAGCAATTGCAGGAGTTTACGATGATACTAATTAAGAAGTATCATTATAGTTTTCACGCAGAATTCTTTGATGATTATCGCAAAAGTTCTAACCAAGAAGAGTCCCTTAAAATGGGACAGTCTAAGGAGAGGTTTGGAGATCGAGGCTTGTCTAATGTGGTGGAAGAGTTCAACAAAATCAGGTAGGTAGGGTCAGTAATGGAGTACCAATTGAGGTTTGAAGAGTCGATGGCCTTAATGCTCAATCATAACCCCTATTTGATAGAGTCCTATTTTGTTTCAAGTTTCTTATTGTCTTGAACAAAGAGTTGAGGCCAATGGTGATGGTGCTTTAGCCCAAGACCCTGAAACATGCTGTTGATAGTGCTAGGCTCCACGAATTAACATTGGAAGCACCGAAGAAGAAACAAAAAGATAGAGATGCTGATGGGACAACATGGGATCAGGCAAATCCGATTCAAGGATTTGAACAATCTTATATTGGCCTACAAAAACTGACCCTGAAGCTGATGAACTTGGATCGACAGTAAGGAAGAAGCTAGAGGTTGAGAAAAAACATTCTTTTGGTGGGATTTTGGTTCCGAAGCAAGCTGAACTGTCCTTAACTTGGGATAAAATAGGTAACAAGAAGGTGAAGACAACACTAGCTAGAGGAAAACTAAGGGATATAGCGGAAGAAGCCAAAGGTTTTGCCGAAGGGAACAAAACTTTTGCTGCTGTGTTGTTTTTTACTTCCACTGGAAAATCAAGTGGTTGTCTACTGTAGGGTGGAATGAACCAATGGCTGATTGTGTTCTTAAAGTGGAGACCAATCTTGGTTGGACAACTATTGTAGAAGGTGAGTGTATTGAACTTAAATTCTATCAGGTTGCTCCTATTGAAGTTCTAGGCCAAATTACAATTGGGATTGATCTTGGACACTTAAGAACGAGGAAGAAGAAGAGGCCTAGAAGGAGAAAGAAAGGTAAATCAGATCGAGAAGGTGGGAATTGGATTAAGCAATGGCTACTTGCTGCAAGTGCTTGGGGACAAGAACTTCTCAAGGAGGGGGGAATTGTTATGACCCTAGGAGCAATAAAGAAGTATTATTGTAATAGGGTATAATAGTTTGTTAGGGATATTTGGCAATTTGTTATGAGCATATGGGTGCTGTTAGAAATTAGTTAAACAGCTAGCTATGCCTATAAAAAGGCTAATTGTAAGAGGAGCGAATTATGTTTTGAATTGAGAATTGAACTCTGATTTCCTTCCGCTCTCTCTCTCTCTCTCTCTCTCTCTCTCTCTCTTTCCCTCCCTCACTTTGTGTTCTTCCCTATTCTTCTTCTAAATTCTCCCTTCTTTCTTCCAATTTCCAATCCAACCCTAGGCTTAAACCCTAGGTTCATGACAGTCTTTGCTGTATTGTGTATGAGTTGATGCTTGTCTTGTCTTGGTGTGATAGAAATTATTAATATGTTAATGTTATTTGTGAAATATGAAGTACTTTTGGGAGATAGTTTCTAATTTGAGATGGTTCTTGGATGTTAACAGGCTATAAAATTTTGTAGACAATATACTCTTACATGTTTTAAGTAATTCTTCTATATGAATGTGTCTCAGCAAGATGAGAAATGTATGAGAGTTTGAATTTGACATCCAATGTTCTGCTATGTTTTTGTAGAAATTGACAATAAGCTTGGTGACCTTTGAGTGTATTTTTTTGTGGATATCAATCATAGATCAATTAATAGTTCATACAGAACTGCACTTCACAAATTTATGCAAGTTTTAAGTCACAGCTTACACCTGTTATCTCGTGTAATTTGCAGTTGTTGAGCTTCTTGTCTGAGATGGCATCTGTTCGTTTAATAGTGGTATGAAAATCCACATCATCTTCTTTGCTAAATTGAATAGCTAAAACTGTCTTTTGGCTGCTGATTATACTTCTGTATAAAGTGCTATCACCTATCCTGATATTCAATAGGTGGTTGGAGGGAATGATGAACGACTGCCATCACTTCCATCAACAGCAGGAGTTGGAGTTATATCATACTCAAAACTCCTTAGTGAGGTGATTTGATGTCTCTTCCGATATTTTTGTAATGTTCAATGGGGAAATTGATGCAGTTCTGGTCACCCTAGAGAACCATACTGTTTGATATTTCTTTCCGAGTGTTTCTGTAATGTTATATGGGGGAAATTTGTGCAGTTCTGGTCACCCTGGAGAATTATACAATTGGGATATTCCTGAATCTGGTTTTTAACTGTGGACTATTAGTTTCAAATCATTTTTCACCCAGATTATTTGTGCTTCAGGTGCATTTGCAAATGGGTACTTCTATGCCTGTTTATACTGGCGTTTTATTTTAGAAATATGCGTCATGATTTAAGATAGTTAATATCAGAATCACGCTATAGGGTAATATTGGTATACTACAATAGCACAAACATGTGCTTTACTTTCTGGTTGAAGGTGGGAAGTAGGCTGGTAAGCTCAAGATATCATTTAACTATAGAAAATTTTGTTACTAGAAGACAAGATGATGATCTTGGACTTTGAGTAGCAATGTGCAATTTAGGTACTTCTGCCTTTTGGCAGCAATTAATTAATCTATGCGAGATTACTTTTTGTTTTCTTCTTTCTTTTGGTAAAACCTTACCCTACAACTTGGACCCATTTTATTTGATTAATGAAGATATTTTTTTCTGCTTAATGGAATTTTTTTTTTGTCTTTGGTTGTCTGCCTAAATTTTATGATTTTATCGTCACCCATCTGGTCTCTTAAATTATCAAACTGTACAACCACATGGACACATATGTGCAACAGGCGTTAATGCATACATGTGCACAGATGTAATGTACAGTCATGGATACTTGATAGATCTTGAGTCCATGAGATATTATCATTCCCTAACAATCTCTTTTAGTAATGGGTTTCTATTGTGGATGTAGTATGCTCATGCTTACTAGGAATATTTGTTATGACTCTCATAAACGTTCAGGTTTCCATTTTACATATGATAATGTAATTATTCGAACCAATTACTTTTGATAATTCAAGTTCTCTTTTTTATAGTAATCTAAATGTACCTCATTCTCACTTTCCCCATATCCTAATTTTTTTTAATGATTTTCTTTTAGGGCGTTGGTAACCCTCACCCTTTTTGCCCTCCACAACCTAATGATGTTGCTACAATTTGTTATACAAGTGGTACAACTGGGACACCAAAGGTATTGGTTAAACTATTATGAGCTTTATCTTTCTGTACTTGGTGCTTCAACAATCTTCAATTGCTTTTAGCAATTTAACAAATTCTTTCCCATTCTGGTTACTGTAAGGGAGCTATATTGACTCATGGAAACTTGATTGGAAATGTTGCTGGGGCAAGTCTTGCTCTGAAATTGTATCCCTCAGATATGTGGGTATCTAATTTTGGCGAAGTAATTATTACTGCTTTATGTTTTTAATTACTTATTCAGTTGTGCTTAATAGGAGAAAACTTGCATAAAGTTCTATGCATGCACTTGGTGCTTGTAGACCCATCATCAGGGCTGCATTTATTGTTGGACAACATGTCGGATCTGCTTCCTTTTGTTGGCCACAAGCACCACTTGTATTAGGGAACTGAATCTGAGTTTTCCCCATGACAAGTCTTCTTCTACCCTGGAAATTAATAATTCTTCTTTTTCATTCTTGAGACAGTTACATATCATATCT
Organism: Diospyros kaki; assembly: GCA_036245055.1. NCBI lineage: Eukaryota > Viridiplantae > Streptophyta > Magnoliopsida > Ericales > Ebenaceae > Diospyros > Diospyros kaki. The sequence continues at coordinate 4,443,811 of BSEG01000016.1, read as the reverse complement.
TCCTTTGGCACACATATATGAACGAGCAAACCAGGTCTCAATGGTGTATTTTGGTGTTGCAGTTGGATTCTACCAGGGGGTATGAGACTTGAACATGCATTTATTGTGAATCCAGGTTCCTTGAGAAATTTCACTAGTCCAATCCTTTCTATTCCAAGAAATGCCTTCAAAGACATGGTTTAGGCTGCATGTATGGCATGGATATGACAGATGATAGATCTTTTTTATGTTTTTAATGAGCTATCCAAACTCATAAAAATATTGAAATATGAAAATGTAATAATAACTAAATTAAGTTAAACATCATTCAACATATGTAACCATTATACCACTTAAATTCAAACATCATTCTATTATATGTTTGTCAACAGATGTTAAATCATATGAATTCTGGAGTTTTTACTGCTACATAAAGAGTCAATTTATCAGGATGTATTTCATTGGGCCTTAATTTATTAACTTGTCTGCAGGACAATTTGAAACTAATGGATGATATGGCTGCTTTAAGGCCAACTATATTCTGCAGTGTTCCTCGGTTGTATAATAGAATATATGATGGGTAAGATCATCAAAGTCTTGTAAATTATTCATGTAAAATTTCATTTTATGTGGACATTTAGCATTTGCATGCTTTGTCTAATGTAGCATCACAAATGCTGTGAAGACATCTGGTGGTCTGAGAGAGAGGTTATTTAATGCAGCATATAATGCTAAGAAGCAAGCTCTATTGTCGGGTAAAATATATTTTTAACTAAAATTTTCTTGCTTATTTGTTTTGAGATTCTTTCTCCCTGTGGCACTTCGGATGTTTTTAGTTTTAACTAAAATATCATTTTCCATTAATTTAAGCAATTTATTATGCAAGCTTTGTTAATCTAGAAGAATTTATTATCTACTGAAGGAAGAGGTGAGAATTCTTTTACATCTGTTGGTTGCCATCAATCAACTGAATTAGTTTTCCAATTTGAGTCTAAAATGTGTTAATAGAACATAAAAGGAGATCCTCATGAGTGGAGAGAAAGTGCTCTTATCTTTGGATTCTTGATAGTGGAATGGAGACATTCAAACTGTTACAAACCTTAGCAATTGTTTATGAACATGAAAAATTCTGAAAGAGTTATGTATTACCTTGTTCCTTATGTTTTTTTGGGGGCATGGGAGAGAAGGAATAAGAGAAAATAAATTAGTAAAATGTATTTATGCTGTTCTGATACTTCTTGTTTCTTTTTTATGTTACTATTTCAGGTAAGAATCCATCTCCCATGTGGGATAAATTGGTATTTAACAAAATTAAGTCAAAGCTTGGAGGACGGGTTCGTTTTATGGTATCAGGTGCCTCTCCCTTATCTCCTGATGTAATGGACTTCTTGAGGGTGTAAGTTAATGGTTTTCCTTGGCCTGATTGACTGTCTACAGTTCCATTACATATTGTGTGGTAGTTTAATTTCCCCTTTTGCTTTGTAAGACAAAAAGTTTAATGTTGCAGGTGTTTTGGTTGTCGAGTTCTGGAAGGATATGGTATGACTGAAACATCATGTGTTATAAGCGCCATGGATGAGGGTGACAATCAATCTGGTCATGTGGGCTCCCCTAATCCTGCTTGTGGTGAGTTGTTGAAAGTTTTAGTTGCATATATGATTGAAAAGTTTTATATGATTTCTTTTGAGCATCATTTCTAATAGATATGTTGCCATTTGTTACTAAAAAAACTGGTTGGCTGAGAATACAGAACCTTTCTTTCGTATATCACCATCTTGTTCAGCTGAGAGATAATGTGCTCACAATATTTTTGCTAATAGGCTCTACTTATTTAGTCATAAAGTTTGGAGTCTATAAGAGTGCATGAGGATGATGAGTAGTCCTTAGTTTGACTGTTACAGCCGGTTTCTGTTGCCATTTTAATATCTGTCTAGGGTTTTGTTGCAACTATTTTTTTCCTTCTCTTTATGAAGTTGCATTAGACTAATGTTGGCTAAACGTGTTGTTTTTTCTTTTTCTCACAGAAGTAAAGCTCACGGATGTTCCAGAAATGAATTACACATCTGAGGACAAGCCCTATCCACGGGGTGAAATCTGTGTGAGGGGTCCAATTGTATTTCGGGGCTATCATAAGGATGAATTGCAGACGTACTTAACGATCAGTTTTAGTTGCTTAGTTTCCATTTTTCATTTTTATTTTAACTCTCTCGTTCCTTTTTTTTTTTTTATATCAAACTTAGCAATTTTTTCAAAGTTGAGTACTGCTGATATGCTAATCCAATTTTACAGGAGAGAAGTAATTGATGAAGATGGATGGCTTCATACAGGAGACATAGGGTTGTGGTCACCAGGAGGCCGTCTAAAGATAATTGATAGGTGATGTGACACTGTAGCAATGGTCTTTGGATAAATTCATATGTGCCTACTTCAATGAGCTTAAAAAGCTCTAATTTCTTGTGCCCACTTCAAGCTTAAAAAGCTGTAGAGAGTGGGTCAACTTATGCCCATCTCTGATATAATTTCCATTTAGTTGTTGCCACCTGATCTCAAGACCTTAAGTTTGACACCTTATGAACATTTGACTTCTCCAAAAGCTTTGGCTGGTCAAGTTGGGAAATGTAGATGTGCCCGGGCTACTTGAGTTAAATTAAGGATGTGGAAGGTATTGTCATTTAAACTTGCAAAACAGAGTTCTAATGTCATAATGTAATTAGTCTGAATATGCAGAATGTTTTCTGCATTTTCTTTAACCCTGTCCTTGAAGGATGTCCCTAACCATGTAGTGAGAATCTTAACACTCACCTATGTCAGGTGTGTAGGCATATATTTATTCAGGTTGACAAACCAATTACACCACAACCATTACAAGGTTGCAAATCTTTGGTTATGGGAAGGAGGAAACATATTATTCTCAATGGTTCTTTGATGGAACTGAAAGCTTATGCATTCTGGTTAGAGTTTTGCTTAAGTTGATTTTGTTGGTTAAACCTAACCAAGAAAATTGCAGATACAGGCAACAATAAATACGCACAAGTTCTGTTTTTCCTCGTCTCTCTTTTGTTTTTACCTCTTTTTTAGTTCTCATCTGAAAATGTCATTTTCATATGTTACTACTATAAATTCTTTTTGGATGGAACTTTCACTAAAACATGTTTTATTTTCTTCTCTATATTTCTTTCTTTTCTTTCTTTCTTTTTTTTTTTTTTTTTTTTTAATTTTTGGCTTTTCTGGAGGGGGTGGGGTGGGATGGAGTTTGGATCTATATATGTTTGGTTTTCTATGGAATACTTGCTATTTTGCTGCATAAGCTTCCTATTCTCTCAAGAAGGGGGCCACAAATTTGGATGATATAAAGGAAAATATCAGAAAATATATTAAATTTTCGTTATTATTGGAGTATTGTTATCTGGGGAAGTTGCATCTAGTGTTTTTTTGACAAGGAAGTTGCATCTAGTTGTTGGATGATTATATTGAATATATAATAACATTATCACAGGAAAAAGAACATATTTAAGTTGGCTCAGGGTGAGTACATAGCTCCAGAGAAGATTGAGAATGTGTACGCTAAATGCAAGTTCGTTGCCCAGTGCTTCATTTACGGTGAGGAAATGAGGTTTTATGAAGTTCCTTCTCTGTCTGTCTTTCTTTCTTTCTTTCCGACTCTATTCGTGTTTGTGGATAGGTGACAGCCTCAACTCTTCTTTGGTTGCTGTTGTATCATTGGACCCTGAAGTTTTGAAAGCTTGGGCTGCAAGTGAAGGGATTAAGGTAACTTGTTTGATTGGTTGCTTTGTTCTAAGAAAAAAGGATGTTGCACCTTCCATGATTTAAATAAAATCATATGATTTCTGTTTTCCTATCTTAGCTATCCATGCCATTAAATTTAGGGACCACTTTCAAATCATTGTGAGGGTTGATTTCTACACTGATGGAACAATTTTTTTCAGGCAACTTACACCTACCATACTTATGAACTAAGTGATGTCAGTTTATTTGTCTGTGCCATTACACCTAGTTACATCTTTCAAATGAATCAAATCATTACAAGGATTGATGACTTTCACACTGATGGATTCTCCTCTGAATATTATTTCCCGGGTGTTTTTGTTTTGGAAATTGATACAATGAGAGTATAAGAGGGATGCGTAATGAGATCCAAAAATGTCACGAGTAAGAAGGGTTTTCTATGTCAAATTTTATTTTGTAACCTCATCAGCATGTGAATGTCATGTCAAATAATGTGATACTTGTAATCACTCTCCAACTTGAGCATAACATGAAATGCGCAAATAAGCGTTCAACCTTGCATGGCATAATTTGGTGTTGATGTTCGTGTTTAGTACAAAGATTTAGGAGAACTTTGCATCAACCCAAGGGTAAAGGCTGCTGTCTTGGCTGATATGGATGCTGTCGGCAGGGAAGCTCAGGTATTTCCAATAAGTCAAAGTTTGGATCATCGTAATTTGTTTTCTTTATTCATTTCCTTGGTTGTCGATTTAAATATTGGGGGGAAAATGTATGTATTCCAGCTGAGAGGCTTTGAGTTTGTGAAAGCTGTTACTTTGGTGCTAGAACCCTTCACCATGGAGAATGGTCTTCTCACACCAACATTCAAGGCTAGTATTTTTTTTGGAATATCATGCAATTATTTGTGGACATGGGAAAATTAAAAAAATGATGAAAAATTTTCCTTTCTTGTGCTTTTTACTTTGTTCCATCCAGATCAAGAGACCTCAAGCAAAGGCATACTTTTCGAGAGCTATAGCAGACATGTACGCGGAGCTTTCGGCCTCTGATCCTACGTCCCAGAAGATGATGTGATATACAAAGCAAGAGTATCTCTTAAGTGACTAAACTCAATTCTTTATTTTGTCAATTCAAGAGAGCTGCAAAACCAAAGAACTGGAAAACAAAGTTGCAGAACTCGACTTATGCCCGTTTCTAAACTACGTGGTTTTATAACTTTAAGGTTTACCCTCTTCGCCCAAAATAGAAATAGCAAAAGATTAGGAAAACAAAGAAGACAAATAATTGAGTTTATCGGGCATTTTTGCCTTTTATGTATTTCGAATAACAAGCATATTGTTCCGTGTTCGTGTATTCTCGTGTCTCGGTGTCTGTACGTGTAAAATTAAACACTGTTTATAATGTTGCATGCCTGTTCTCCTCTCCTCTTTGAAAGCCCTCTTTTCCCCGATGGATGGGCTGTGGAACCCGTTCACACAGGCATCCAACATCATACCATTTTCTTGATGCTGCTTAATGAAGCTCGCCTTCCATGAATGCGGCTCGGATGTTTCAGAGGACTTTTAATATCATAATAAGTTTTAATTTTTGGGCACTATTCAAATCTCTTCCGAGGCTTCCTATGGATTCCATCCATGATTGGAAACAATTGAATTAAAGAAGGCAACAATCAGTACATGAAACTAGAGATGAAATTTGGCCTCAAATGAATTTGGGTAGTTGGTGCTGTTGGCCAAGACAAATACCTCCATCAAATGCAAGCTTACTGGTTGACTTGTACCTCGAGGGTCACACAATTGACTGCCTTCCACTTGGCCTGCCCTCTTCTATTCTACGTAGGAATTCTCGAAAATCGTACACTTCCGAAGCTAAAAGCTCTGGCAGTCACACGATCTCTGATGAAGCAAATCCTGCGGAGTAGGGAATGGGATGCCCTCAGAATAAAGGAAGCCTTGAAATCCTAAATTTCTGCCATTTGGCAATACCATGCCAATTAAAAGAATAATACTATGTAATTGTACAAGTATCAAACCCGTCTTATCCACAATTTTATCTTTCACAAGTTCCACCAGTTCAAGGCATTCCTAATTTAGTACGAGTTTTTCCTATAAAACTAATAATAGCTTCTCCTTATCCTCTCCTTAAAATTTCACTTCAATTTCTTCCAGAGTTAAAAAGTGGAGCAAGCGTTCTTCTTTTGTGTTTGTGTGTCTATATCTATATCTATATATATATATATTTGGTTTTGTAAATTGAATTCTACATCTCGTAAAAGTAAAGATGGTGAGTACAGATACAATATTCAACTCAAAAGTAACTATTTATGTGGTTTCATGCTGGATTTTTGCTGCCTTTGGAGGCCTAATGTTTGGTTATGACATTGGCGTTTCTGGTGAGTATTCTTGATCAACAAAATGCAGCTAGCGAATCAATACCCTTTCAGATTCAGTATCCGTTTTTAAACTTCGAGATTTTGAGTTGGCTTTAGGTGGTGTCACTTCCATGGATGACTTCTTGATCAAATTCTTCCCACGAGTTCATGAAAAGAAGCTTCATGCCAAGGAGGACAACTACTGCAAATACGATGATCAGCTGCTCCAGCTCTTCACTTCTTCCTTGTATCTTGCTGCTCTTGTCGCAAGCTTCGGCGCCTCAAAAGCGTGTAGCGCGCTGGGTCGAAAGCCCACAATTCTGATTGCATCGACATTCTTCCTGGCAGGGGCTGCCCTGAGTGCTGCAGCCGAACATCATTGGATTCTGATCATTGGCAGGATTCTCTTTGGCATAGGAGTAGGATTTGGCAATGAGGTAAGAAAATCAAAAAGGGTACTTCGATCTAATTTCGAGAGTACTCCAATTGTTACTGTTTTCTAATTCTCTTCTTTTGGAGGAAATTAAAGAACTATTTATGGCTTTCAAGAATTGCAGGCAGTTCCATTGTTCTTAACAGAGGTTGCGCCGGTCCAGCACAGGGGGGCTGTCAACATTCTCTTCCAGCTCTTTGTAACGATGGGAATCCTGTTAGCCAATCTCGTGAACTATGGCGTGTCAACCTTGCATCCTAATGGATGGAGGGTAGCTTTGGGCGTGGCCGGCACTCCTGCTCTAGTCCTATTTATCGGTTCACTGGTCATCACTGAGACACCGGCGAGCCTGGTTGAGCGAGGAAAAGAAACCCAAGGCAAAGAAGCGCTCAAGAAGATCAGGGGTCTTGATGATGTAGATGCTGAATATGAGCAAATCAAAGAGGCCTGCGAGCGGGCCAAACTAGTCAAGGATCCATTCAAGAAGCTCACAAAGCTATCGAGCATGCCCCCGCTGATCATTGGCATTTCAATGCAAGTCTTCCAGCAGTTCACAGGGATTAATGCCATCATGTTCTATGCACCGGTCCTGTTCCAAACACTCGGGTTCAAGAACGATGCTTCGCTCTTGTCAGCCGTCATTACTGGAAGCGTGAATGTTTTGGCTACTTTCGTCTCCATCTACGCTGTTGACAAGGTCGGGAGGAGGAAGCTGCTTATCCAAGCTTGCGCCCAGACGCTCATCAGCCAGGTAAAACAGTTGAAACCCCATTTCATAGTTGAAGAGAATCCTGCAGCTGAAAATGCTATTTCACCTTACACATCTTTGAAGATTTTTCTTCATTCAAATATTGTTCCGAGTAGTTTTGGAGATCTCCCCTCAGTCTCAAGCACTTGAACATGAAATTACAGTGAATGAATGCATGCAGGTGGCCATAGCCGGGATTCTGCTAGTCCACTTGAAGACGACGGGGACTCTGACACGGGGCTTGGCAGCCGTGGTGGTGCTGCTGGTGTGCCTATTCGTGATGAGCTTCGCGTGGTCGTGGGGGCCTCTCGGGTGGCTGATACCCAGTGAGACATTCCCTCTCGAGACGCGAACTGCAGGCTTCGCCTTCGCTGTCAGCGCCAACATGCTCTTCACTTTCATCATTGCTCAGGCCTTCTTGTCAATGCTGTGCCATATGAAAGCCGCCATATTTCTCTTCTTCTCGGCCTGGATTGTGCTCATGGGGCTCTTCGTGGTTTTCCTATTGCCAGAGACGAAGGGCGTGCCCATTGACTCCATTACTGAGACTGTGTGGAAGAAGCACCCAGTTTGGAAGAAGTTCATGAATGACGAAGAAGGGACACCAAGCATTGGATCAGTGGCCTAAATTAATATTATAGACATATAATAGGATTGATTCAATTCTTTAGATTGATTCCCTTCACGAGGAGTGAGATATTCAGCAGGCATTCAACATCGGATTAAGGATCTGTTTTATTGCTGTTGCATGTTGAGCTTTGCGAGGGAATTAAGAAGAAAAGAAAAAAAGGTTCAGTTTTGACCATCTTTTAAATTTGTTTCTATAGAGATTAGTATATTCTAATTTTTACAAATAGATTATCATTCTCTATAAACTATAATAATAATATAAAAGTGCCAAATTTGGATTTAATTGTTAATTACTATTGTCAAAACAAAACCCAACTGATTTAGTAACAACATTATATAATGATTAAGGTTACCTGTTGTTGCGGAAAATCTCCACAAAACAAATGGGTTAGTGCAATAACATCGAACTAGATTTAATTGAATGTAAAGAACAATACACAAAGTACCGATAATAGTAACAAGAAGATGAACACGGAGTAAAAACTCCCTGTTTAAAATAACATTCAAGACTCAGATTTGAAGAGTCCATTCACCACTTTGATAATGCCAACGAATGGGAACCACAAGTCACAACAAAGCCCTCAAACTGAAAGCCCAAAAGACCCTAATACCTCTCGGCCAAACACAAACGAAACCCTCTCTCACCCAATCGATCAAAACCACACACAGTAGGTTACCATAGAAGGTAGATCGGTCACAAAGACAGATGATAGAAAGCACAAAGTAAAGAGAAAAACTTCCCGAGAATGGATGATCGAAGCCCCCTAAATAGGGCATGCGCATCGACAACAAATCGGCCAAGATCAATAAAGAATGATGCGGCCTCTCAACATGTAAAGAGGTATCGGATCGAGATGGAAACGAAGCCATGAAGATCAGCCACAAAGGAAACCACAAAGGAAGCAATTGGCCAAGCAAGGAAACAAGAGAGTGAGTGGGGCTAGGGTTCAGTCAAGAAAGGAAACACCAAAAGAATGAGCCGCTCAAGAGCTTTTTATATGTGGGCTTAGGGCTTAGGCACAAGAAGACTTTTGGGCTCGGAACAATGGGCTTTTCCTATTTGAGCAAATGGGCCAAGCCCCATTTCTCCTCTAAAGTGGGAATAGGGCTTGTGGTCCAGTTTCTAAAATAGGCTGCTTAAAAATGGTGACGGACTTGGGTTATTCAATCTCAGACCAAAGCCTTTGAAGATAAAACTCTATCGAAAAATTGTCATAACCTTGGACCTCATTAGAAAACACAAACCCACCACCTGTATTTATGAAAACAAATCTTTTCTTATTGGAGTAGATTTATTAAGTGTATATAAAATAGAACCGTGTACTCAAAGGTAAGAAACAATTGCAGTATGTTTATAATGAAAGTTATGTACCAATAGGAAGTTTTATATTTTATTAATTTGCAGATTGGATAATGCTTTATATGTACAATGTATTAGAGGATTATCGAATGCAATATGTAATTATTATATTACTGGATTTATATATATGCATTCGAGCAGTATCTACACAAAAGTATGGATAAGGTTAACGAATTAAATTCAATGCAGTCTCAGTGCGTCTGCTTAATAAATCTGGACATTATTTATAATTAAATCATCACATTTTGTAATTCTATAACTAGTAGTCTTAACTCTCTCCAGATAATAAGGCTACTTAAAATATAATCGAGATAATTATTTTTTATTTTCTTCAAAAAATAATAGTTAAATTGTGATTGAGATAATCAGTATTAACTTACCTTGAAACAGCGAAGGCTAGGGACGTAAATGAGCCCCAATTAATTTCATTTAAAGTTAAAATAAGCATGAAAATAAGGTTAATTATGACCCATTTACATCCCCAACCAATACTACAATGTGATTGAGATGGTCATATGATTTTATATAGATATTTTACTTGTGACTCGCAGATTGTCGAAACATATGAAGATCGATGTGTTCTTCTCTTATTTTCGTTAGGTATTTTATTTTTTTGCTTATTAGATAGACAGTCGACTCTAACACAAATAAATGTGTATTTTTTTATATTAAAAATATTATTAAATAATATTTTAAATTTAGTAATAATATAAATATAGCTTTAGAATATCCTACACCAATCATTTATATTGATGGAATCCTTACTCCATTTAGGATTGTCCTCCTAATATTGGAATCTTGCATCAGATAGCAAAATATCATCTTCTTCAAAATATCCATAATTTATTCCATCAAAGTATGTTGACTTTGTGGTGCTTTGGCTTTCAATTTGCTGAGCTCCAAGTGGATGTGCCATTGATGGATCTTCCTTAGCTCATTAGACTTGAAAAACAATCTACTTTGATACCAATTGTTAGATGAGATTTGCTTAATGCAATCAAAACCTAAATAGTAAAGAAAAATAAAACTGCAACTTATCCAGTTTTAAAGAGCTATCTTTTTAATCCATTTCTCAAATCATCCTATTTAGGAAATATATCTGAATTATTTCTTGAATTTCCCTCTGTTGAAGAATAAAATTAAAAATGTAAACAAATATACAAAAAAAAAAAAAAAAGAACTAGTCATTATATGCAAGTTTCTATGTAAAGTTAATTATATTCATAAAACATTGTTGTTTGATAGCTTGATAGACAAAAATATCAGTGAAGTTCCTCTCCATCAAAATGTCCATTTCTTTGATCAAAATGGTCATTTCTTGGATCAAAATGCTTGTCCATTATCTTCAAAGTGCTTGCCCATTTCTTGAGTGGCCACCCCATTTGTTGAAGTTATAACAAAAACAAGATGTCATCTCTCAAGTTATTGAAAATTTTAATTAAGATATTAAATACTAAAAAATAAATTTCATAATCATCACATGTGTAACCATCACATTTTATCATTCAAAATGTTATAATAAAACCAGATAAAGGTAAATTAGAATTCCCATTAAAGTTAGATAAAATTAGAGTTCATGGGCTCCATTTATTTATTTATTTATTTATTTATATTTCTACAAATACATCTTTATTCACCTGTCTATTTTTTGGGATTCTCTTACTAATTTTCAAGTAGCTGATGGCAGATGCAGCTCCAGTAAATACATTTTTTGCATTAATTGATGAACATGTCCTTGAATTAAAGATTGACTATTAAAAATACTCTCAGAATTAAATTAGATTATAATTGTACATATTAAAAAATTAAAAATTAAAATGACTAATTAGAGGATTTCAAATAAACGGTAAAAAGTAAAGAAAATGTTATCAGAATGACGTGGCATTTAGATCTTATCATTTATATATATATATATATATATTGATATTGGGAGAGGAAGAGTCGATTATATATATTTATATCTAAAATTTGATAATGTTTAAAAATAAATATGAAATCCCATAAAAATAGGCACATTGGCATTGAACATATCCTTCCATTTTTGTAGGAAATTAAGAGTAAATCTCGACTTTATCAGAGTCAAATATTGCAGAAATCATTCCAAGTTTAGACCAAATAATGTGGATTAGCCTCCCTTTTATATATGGTCAATAAATTAATGATTTTATCCACTACAAAGAATCTACAGACCAATCCGATCACTCCTCTCTGATCATCTTTATTTGCTAATTCTTGGAAGCCCAAAACGCCCACATTTATTCACTTTTCGCTATAAAAAGTCCCATTCTTGACACTACTGCTCCATCCCCCATCTCTCTCTCTCTCGATCCATCGATCGACCTTCTTTACATGGTTTCCGTGCAGTAGATATATATTTTGCATTTTCACCATCATCTCGATCGACCTCGAGAGAAAAATTCAAATATGGCAGAAGAGGTTGTGACGTACAAATCGAGAACCACTGTTTATGTGGTAGCATGTTGGATCCTCGCAGCCTTTGGAGGCCTGATGTTCGGCTATGACATTGGCATTTCAGGTACGTGCTTCTTTTATCAGTTTTCCAAGGATCGGATCGAGGTGGTCGTCTTTCTTTCTATACAATCTTCTCGAAAAACTTGAACTTGCGCCCATCCACTCAAATAATCCCTCCTGTTCGAATCATTTCTGAATCAGGAAATTTTCCGAGAGAAATGTTGTATTTAATTTGATAGTGCTGGTGTTAGGTGGGGTGTCGGCCATGGATGATTTCTTGATCAAATTCTTCCCAAAAGTTCATGAGAGGAAGCTCCACGCCAAGGAAGACAACTACTGCAAGTACGACGATCAGCTACTTCAGCTTTTCACCTCTTCCTTGTACCTGGCCGCCCTTGTTGCAAGCTTCGGAGCATCGAAGGCCTGCACCGTGCTTGGCCGGAAACCCACGATTCTAGTGGCCTCAACGTTTTTCTTGGCCGGAGCCGGTCTCAGCGCCGGAGCTGAATTTAAATGGATGTTGATCCTTGGAAGGATTCTCTTTGGCATTGGAGTTGGTTTTGGCAACGAGGTAATTAATTATGGCTACATCTTCTAATCACATTCAATTCTTGAATTTCTTTCCATACTAGCATTAAAAGCCAAAAGCCAGTTTGCAAACTTCTCAACTTCCACCTTCCCAACCATGCAATTCAAGATTAAAGTTTTTAATGAATGGATAGAATTGGGATTTCATTTACCCTCGAACTCTGCGCAGGCCGTTCCGGTGTTCTTATCGGAGATTGCACCGGTCCAACTGAGAGGGGCAGTGAACATTCTCTTCCAACTCTTCGTAACCATTGGGATTTTCATAGCCAACCTTGTGAACTACCGGACTTCAGAGATGCACCCAAATGGATGGAGGGTGTCACTAGGCCTGGCTGCCATCCCGGGATTCGTCCTATTCTGCGGCTCGATGATCCTGACGGAAACTCCGGCCAGCCTGGTCGAGCGAGGGAACGAAGCCCGAGGCAAGGCGGCGCTGAAGAAGATCCGGGGTGTCGAACAAGTCGATGCGGAATTTGAAGAGATCAAGAACGCGTGCGAGATTGCAAAGCAAGTCAAGCAGCCGTTCAAGAAGCTGATGAAGCGATCCAGCAGGCCCCCTCTGATCATCGGCATCATGATGCAAGTATTCCAGCAGTGTACAGGGATCAATGCCATCATGTTCTATGCCCCTGTTTTGTTCCAAACCATGGGGTTCAAGAACAATGCCTCTCTGTTATCCGCAGTTATAACTGGAATTGTGAATGTGGCCAGCACTTTTGTTTCCATCATTGCTGTCGATAAGATTGGGCGGAGGAAGCTGCTTCTCCAGGCCTGCGTCCAGATGTTCATCGCTCAGGTATTGAAAATTTTCACTTATCTTGGAAGATAAAAATGCTATATATGGATAGAAATGAAAGATCAATGAAACTGCAGGCAAGTATCGGTGCCATCCTGCTGGTTCATTTGAAAACCACCGGCTCGCTTGACAAAGGGCTGGCGGCGTTGGTGGTGGTTCTGGTGTGCGTATTCGTCATGAGCTTCGCCTGGTCATGGGGGCCTCTCGGTTGGCTCATACCGAGCGAGACGTTCCCTCTCGAGACACGAACCGCCGGCTTTGCCTTCGCCGTGAGCTCCAACATGCTCTTCACTTTCCTCATAGCTCAAGCCTTCTTGTCAATGCTCTGCCATATGAAAGCCTACATATTCTTCTTCTTCTCGGCTTGGATTCTGGCGATGGGAATTTTTGTGGTCTTCCTGCTGCCGGAGACCAAGGGCGTCCCCATCGACTCCATTGTCGAGAGGGTGTGGAAGCAGCATCCGGTGTGGAAAAAGTTCATGGACGATGACAGTCCAAAGGTCTATGAGATGGCAGCCTAATTGCAGCGAAAAAGGTTGTTCGAACTTGTTTATATATGTTACCCCTATTGAGCTATACAGTTTTTGGTGCTTGCAAGTCCCCATATTTTCCCCCTTGATGTATACAGCTCTTGCTGCTTCCATGAAATCGATGTTGATGGTGCTGTACTTACAAGCAAGTAGGGAACCGGGCTTCTTCCCAAGATAATATTGGAATGCCAAATATCAAAGATGGTTTATTGGCTGCATATTCTATATGTTTGGTACAAATTAAGTACAAATATGATCAGTATATGAACTCAGAGTGAACAACATTGTGTTACAATTAACAAACAAACCAGGCACCAAGGCAAAACTTCATAAATTGGCCCCTTAGGATTATTAGGCAAAAGCTACAGAAACAAACATGGACAACGCCAGCGCAGTCAGAAGCCCGGGCAGGGAACGCAATGGATCAGTGCTGCTAGGAGAAGGCGCAGGCGTGGTAGCACCAGGAGGTGAGGGAGAAATAGGGGTAACCGATGGGGCTGGAGCCACCGGAGTATGAAGCACGTTTATATCGACCTTCTGTCCAGCCTGGCAATGGCCGGGGACGCCACACATGAAGAAGTGGTGGCCGTGGGTGTTGATGGTGATGGAGTCGTTCCCGCTTGTGTGGGTGGCGAAAGGGTTGGATGCATTGCAGGATCTGTAGCCGGTGTGGCTGACTTGCATCACATTGTGGAATTGAGGATTGTACTGGAAAACTGGCAAGCATTTCACATTTATATATAGATTTTGTTAGGATAAGGAATGCAAGCAAAAGCAACAGAGAAGCTAGTGAACGAACATGGACATGGTACACTGACAAGTGAGTTAAAAACTGCGAGGAAACACATTAGCTTGGATATTTTATCAAATCCCAGTTTGAGAAAATTATTGTTCTGAATTTTTTCAGATGATATCATCTAGTAATGTCTTGTCTGTTTAGGGCCTGTTGGAGTGGGACTGGGACCGGGTATCTAGCCCAGCAGGGCCTGTTAATCATCCCCTGTTTGTTGGAGCACATATGGTGCCAGCAGGGCCTGTTAATCCCCTGTTTGAAATTCAAAGTTCTGATCTCATTACTAATTCCCAGCTCATGTCCGAAGCTAAATCCAATTTGGGCTATGTACTAATTCATTGCAATTTTTCACAGAATTCACTGCTAACAAGAGAGCATATATGGGCAAGTCAAGCGTGCTCAATATGCTTAATTTTAAGCTAGTTAAAAGAATTTCATTGCAACCTCCAATCCTTCTTCCCAATATTCACATTATTTAATCCCACATTAATTATTCATTGAGAACGTCTTTAACATATTATTTGATACAATAATCACCATCACCACGTGAGCCACCCTTAAAGTTAAGTATTTAGTAACAGAGTAACTAAGACCACTTACACACAAAAATATCATTGGAATTTAAAATTATTGTAAAAATGTCGTCAACTATTAGAGTATAAGGGTGTTCAAATTCTAATTCAAATAAAAAAAAAAATTGATCTGGACCAACCAGTCTGGTCCAAGATCTAACCAATTGCAATTAATATAATAATATTATTTATTAATAATGTATATATAATATATAATATTTAAATTTAAATATATATTATATACACATTTAAAAATTTAAATATGTATATAATATATACATATATATATATATTTTAAATTTTATGTTAAAAAATTTAAAAATATTCAGGATGGGTCGATCTTCAATTCAAAAATTTTAAAAATTTCAATTCTAATTCCATCCAATACAATTCAGATTAACACCGCTAATGGTGCGTTGGCTTGAGAATTAGGAAGAAATGGCCCTCAAATCATAATCAAGGCAATTAGAAGGATGGATATGGGTTTTTTGGCCCACCACCTAAAACAAATGCTTATTGATTGATTCTAAAGGACACTTGAACTCTGGATGTTGTCCACGTGGCAGATAATCCACGTGGCGCCATCCGCAGACCATAAAGGCTACTTTGTCTGGCAGTGGAAGCTGGGAGGGCACTTACAAGCTACAGGCTTTTACAGCTCAAAGGTAAAGAGGAACAGAGCATGCTTCTCCGTGAAAAGATCCAAGGAATGAATTCCCCAGAAAACAAACAAAAAACATAACGAAAAAAGGTCTTTTTTTCCTGTTTGGTAGCTCAGAAAATTGAGGAGAAAGGGATAAAGTTGAAGAAGATCAAATCTCGAGGCAAAATTTTAGTGCACGTCACCCCCAATTCCAAAAGACTATAACCATCACCACCACAAGAACAGAAGAAAAGGGGACAAACCCAAATGAGGATCAAGAATTTGTAAAATTTTCTCTGCAAGAAAATGGGAAAGAGAATTTGGAAGGGAAACTTACTGATGACATCTCCAAGTTGGAAGGTCTTGGTAGCAGCCCACTGCTTGTAATCAACATTGCCAATGGTGGTCCAGCCAGCTGAATCTCCCACCTTGTAAATAGATGCAGAAGAAACCTGCAATCCAGCAAAAATGGCTACTAACAGACCAATTACTCTGCTCTTCACACCCAACTCCATGGCTCCAAATTCTTCCCTTGTTTTCTCTTTTATGCCTGTTGAGAGAGAGAGAGAGAGAGAGAGAGAGAGAGAGGAAGTATCTTTGCCTCTTCGGGTTTGGGCTTGACAGCGGTTCATATATGGAGAGGGCCCTGGAAATGACAATATTTATACGACAAATAATAACCAATTTTTTTATATTTATTTACTCATTAAGGAGTAAAGAAAACTCATTAAAAGAAATAATAATAATAATAATAATAATAATAATAATAATAATAATAATAATAATAATAATAATAATAATAAGTTGGGCATGGTGAATTTTAACTAGCTTTGTTCAATCTTATAATGAGAATTTTGAATTACTTTTTGTCCTTAGGTGGTTATGTCATGGGACAAGTATACAATTATTAAGTGGGTAACCATTCCATTGCTAGTGAATAGATTAATCAAAACTTTAACGTACGTTTCACCATGTCTTCAGAAGAATTCAATTATAATTTTCCACAACGTACGTTGCGATTAATGAGCCATCACTCTTGTTCTCATCTGTCAACCACGAAAGTATAAATGGGAAATTAGGGTTTTTTTAAGGTTTTTGTTTGTGGGCAGCTACAACCCACAAACCAAATGAAATAAAAAAAAAATGTAAATGTAAAATACTTTTTTTTTTTAATTTGAAAGAATAAAGGATGAAAAGTAATAGAGCTATTACAAATAAACTTATTATGAATATTGTAATTACAAGAAATCATAGCTGCCTTATACTTTAGGATTTTATGAATATTATATTTGTAAGTAATAACTCAATATTATGGGTATTGATTTGAAAAAAAAAATTAGTTAAAAAAGATAAAATTGGCTACTTGATGAAATATAAGGAGAGGCAATTGTTTAATAACTTGCAAGGAAAGAATGGTGGGAGTATTGGCGGTTGGTAGCAATAGCATTAGCATACAACTAGTGCGCCTTCAATGCCATGATCACGTTGCCTGATTATGTATAATATTGCTGTTTAGTTGATTCGTGACCAACCACGTTGCTTAATACATTGAACAACTTTTCAATTGCAATTGTCACTTTTAATTCAATTGCAATTACTTATATTTAGCTTACAAAATTGGCTAAAAAGTGAGGATGTAATGAGATATACTAGACTTTCTTTTAGTCAGTTATTGCTTAGAAGTGACATTCTAGTAAGTTTTTTTTTTTTGATGTGATAAGAATAAAAATATGAATTGTTGTGCCCAATAATAAAGCCAAGTGTGATAAAATGAGCCAACAACCCATTTGATGAATCCTTCATGAAACGAATTGGGATGCGCTAAATGCCTAGTGAAGGAAGTGGGGCTCGGTGAAGAGGGAAGCAGCCACAACAGGTGTTCGAAACCAGTGGCTGAAGCAGACAGAAGGCTTGGCAGCAGCAGTGCGGAAGGCAGGCAAGGCCAGCCACAAGGCAGTACGCACAGAACCAGTGGGCTAGTCTGTTGCAGAGTGCGACATGCAGGCAACTGCCGCAAGGCTTGGTGCTTAGGCTGAGTGAGGGTCACTTGGCAGCAACCAGGCAACGCGTGAAGCCACGCGAGAGATCATACCGCGCGAGAGCTCTGTGGCCTCGTGCTAGGTGACGCCGAGAGGTTGTATGCTGTGCTAGAATTGCAACTAATTGTGCGAGTGCCTATGCGAGTGACACTCAGAGATAGTTGAATCGGTCAAGCTTAACATCGAAAGCCCAAGATGCCTGCCAAAGGTTGCGGGTTTTCCTCTAGCTACCTGCCAATTTCATCCCTCTCTATAAATATAAGACTTCTCTTTTAACAAATGCATGTTTGCTACTGCTAAAACTATAACTCTTTTTTGAGCATGAGATTGAGTTAAGCATTGGAAGGTTCACGGGCGGCCTCACCTATGCCCCTAACCAATTTTCTCCCTTGCAGTTCATTTGTCATTAAGGCACCTACTCTTCATCAAGAGCGCTACTCATCATCAGAAGGGTCACTCATCATCAAAAGGGTCACTCGCCATTTCAATAAGATGATCTTCTACACTTAAAAATTTATTGTTGTATCTTGGCAATAACAATTAGTGTCGTATGTGGAAAACTCGTTCAAAAAGACAAAAAATCAACTTGCGATGGCTCGAACAAGAAGCAGCCAACAAACATTCCTGGATGTAGAGACTTAGTCTCCCGAACACACATAAAGGCAAGAAACCATTTCTTGCGCCACTAAGACCTCTACAAAAGGGTCAGCCACCAACCCCGTGAGAGACTCAACCACCAATTCTGCGAGAGACTTACCTACAGGTCTTGTGGGAGACTCAATCTCTAGGTCTTGCAAACGACTCACCGTCATGCCTCATGAGAGACTCACTTTTATGCCTTATGGGAGACTTATCTAGTCTCCCAGGCACCTCTGAGCTAGTCCCCATAATGGTCTCCTTGAGTGGAGCATGAAAGTTTACAACGACAACATGCAAAAGAAATGTAGACACTTTGAGAAATTTGGGGAGGGGGGGTTGTTGCAAAACATGGTCTCTTGCCACTTGCATTGAAGAAGTTTGTGCCTGACTTGGTCCCTTTATAAGGGGCACCCATATATAGCTCTTATTTAGAAGCCACACTAAAACCACAAGAGAGTCAATCTTGGTTTCCTCCCCCTTGAAGGACATGTCCTTAAGCTCTCCCTCATCGCCAAGTTCAAAACTATAAGAAAAAAGAGGACTGTCAAAGACTGGGAGATGATAGACCAAGAGATAATAGGCAAAGCCCTTGAAAAAGGACCCGCAACTGTGGCAAGCATGTCTACAGACAAATACCAAATTCCACCAAAGTGCTTATCGAGGAAGAATGACAAAATAGAGAATCCTTAGACGCTCAGTGCCCGAGAAACAACGGATATGAAAAAAATGATTGAAAGGGTCTTGAAACAAAATAGGTTATTACCCACAACAGACGATCATCCTAAAAAATTAATATTTTTTTCCTCAACCATAATGGATATACCCCTACCAAGGATGTAACGACCTGAATTTTCAAATATTGGGCAAGACGGCTTCGATGGCTATTCTTGGGAAGGGGGAATAAAAGATCTATATAGGGTTTAAAGGAATTTCATGTGGGTGGCTAGTATAAGGGGTGATAAGTTAGTTATGGTGTGCTGGATACGAGATTGTAGGATATTGGTTGATTGAGTAAAGCATATTCGGATATGGATAAGGAGATATCCAGATACAAGGCATGATATTCAGATATGAGGGGCACACTTGGGCAAGCATTCGGATATGTGAGGGGGTTAGTCGGATAGCATGAAGTTGCATTTGGATATGTGAGGGAAAAAATGTGGAGTCATATTCGAATGTGTTAGGATACATTCGAATATGCTAAAAGAAAATAAGGATATCTGGATAGCGTGAAGTCTCATCCGGATATGTGAAGCTATGTATTTGGATATAGGAAGCCTATTCGGATATGTGAGAGAAAGGAAGGAGAACCATATTCGGATATAGGGAGTTCTATTCGGATACGCCTAAGGAAAATGGAAGACCATTCGGATAGCTAGAGGTGCATTTTGATATTAGCCACGCATCCAGTTTTCTCACGTTCCTTCCTCTTGTTTCTTTAGCTTCATTTTTCTTGGTGGCAAAGTAAATTGGTAATGGAGTGGCAGGGGATGGGATAATCAGAGAGTTAGTAGGTTCAATGATGAAAGAAATTAATTGGAGGAATGGGGAGATGGTAAGGACATGTCATGGCGATTATAAATGAGAAAGAAGGGGCTCAGAGGCGAAAAAGATTGGAGAAGAAGCCTCTGTGGTGGCTGGGAGCTTGAGGAATTTCAGAGAAATTCGAGGAAAAAGAAAACCAACCAGCAGTAGAAGTAGGGAGAGGAAAGGGAAGAAAGCTTTACTTAAGGCAAGCTCCTAACTTGCCCTAATCTATTCTCTTTTCTAGCTTTGCGTATGTTTCCATTATGAGTCTCCTTTGTATTATTCTTGTTAGTTTGAATGGTTTTGCTTGATTGTTTATTTGGCCTGCGATGAAAAAATCCAATTGAGTCATGTTTGTACTCCAAACAAGGGTTTTGAATTCCCCTCAAAGGAATTATGCATTGTTCTTAGGTTCAGATTACGCGAGGAATCAAGTCTCCTTGCAAAAAAAGAATGGTTATGTTAAGAGTTTAAATGAGAAATATGCATGAAGAGTTGTGAGAAAGCTTATGAAATGAGAAGTCTAAAGAATATAAATTAACGTTATCTATGGATGTTTAAGGGTGTGGGGTACAGAGCTATTAACTGTCAATCGTGGGTCATAGTAGTCGATGGTTGGATGTATGGGTACCAGTTATTAGTTGCTACGATAAGCTATAGACGAGTTAGGCAAGCTCGTACTGTCGGTCACCCACTTTGATTTGTGCATTTCATGACGTTGTGAGTTACATGTGATTGAGTTGCATTCATTGATGGTACATGCCTTATATGTGTGAGGGTGTGTGAGCATTAGCATGACCCGATTGGCCTAAGTGCCGACTTGGGTGTCTTAGGTGAGCATATACATTTAAAGCACTTTGTATGTGTGTATTCCTATGTGGGTGTAGCATGGTCTGATACTTGATTTTTGGGGGCCTTGTTATCACGTTTATGTTGCACAAGTCATTGTGTTTCTTATGTATTGCATTGCATTGCATGGTGAGGAAGAGTGGCTATGTGAGGTGGGTAAGGCCCACAACGATGCATAAGATCGTGGGAATAAGACCCATGACAGCTATATTGTAATACCCGAAAATTTGGGTTAATTAAAAATAAGTAATTTATTAGAGAAATGGGGTTTCAGAGAAAATTGGTATCTGAATAGTCTGAAAAATTGACTAAATCGACTGCCGGGAGTACCCTGGAGCCGAAATGACAAAGGAAAATGATGTAGCATTAACGAGCACCCCAAGATATGATTTATAGCATCGAAAGAAATTGGATCGAGAACAGTTTTCGGTACAGCTAAAATACAGTTACCAATTAGGCTGCAATACCGAATCGTTATAGATGACTTCCGAGAAGTCAATAGAAGCTTGAGGGGGCTTCAATTTTTCATAAGGAACAACCTTTCAGTGGTTTCAGGAAGAAACGAAGAGGTTTAGGGCCAAAACGGAGATTCGGGCCTAAGTGCAGTTTTTGAAATTACTCAAGAGAGGCCGAAACGATATTTTTTAAGAATCCTCAGGAGTCAAATCGATGTTTTAGGACCTTAGGGTCTTGAAAGAAATTATCAAAAGTCAAGGAGCTTGGTGAAATGGGCCAAAGTGAGAAAACCAAAGTTTAAGGGGCCAAAGTACAATTTTAAGAAAATCTCCAAACAACCATGGCCGACCAACCCATCAAATCACCGAAATTGGCCACAGGGATGGCAAGAGGGTTGCTCAAGGAGCATCTTTTGTAAAGGGCTTGACCGACAACAAGCAATGGAATTGCCAGAAATTGAAGAAAAAGTGGCCGAAAGTTTGGCCATTTAGATCGCGAAAATGGAGCTCTTTCGGTGGATTTTGGATTTGTTAAGGGCAATAGGGGACATCAGAGGCCTTGATTGAAGCGAGATCCGTCATTTATGGGGCCAAAATCGCCTATAAATAGAGGATATGGTGGCTTAGAGTTTTGCAAGATTTGAGTTTCAAATCGACCTCACTTTTGAACAAATTGAGGCACCAAACCATAGGGCTTTTGTTGCCCATGAGCTGAGGATCATTTCTGGAAAGTTTGAGAAATTTTGGAGTTCATTTGAGGGGTGATCTGAGCTTCGTCGGAAAAATCGGATCTCGCTGGAACCGAACTGAATTTTGCTCGGAGGGATATCTTCCAAGTGTTCTTTCAAGCTCAAATTTGGACAGAATGATAAACTCAAGGTAAGCTATCTTCTGGTATAGTCAGTTTAATTTTCCAGTGTGCCGGCGCCGGAGAAGATGACCGGAAATAATTTTTATATTATTTAAATGCTGAAATAAAGAAAAATAGAGTAAAAATAGAAATAAAAGAGAGAAAATTCTGAAAAAATATCCAGAAATACAAGAAAAAGGAATGGTTCAGTTTTATAAAATTTTATTTGAGAAATGTTATGATGAAATAATTATTTTGAATTTTTGAAAGGAAACTTAATTAGAGAAAAATAGGAAGAGATTTTGGAAAATTCTCAGAAAACTCATAGAGATTAGAAATGTTATTTTAGGAATTTTCATGAAGAAAAATTAAATAAATTACCTGATTAGGTATTTATTTTGAATTTTGGAAGAAATTATGATTATGAAAAATAGAGAAAAAAATAGAGAAAATAAGGAAAAAGTATGAGAAAATTAGATTATTGATTTTACTTGGAAATGATTGGCCAGGAAGTGATTTGGCCATGGATCTTGATGATTTACGTTATTTTCGAGGTTGGCACGCAAAACGAGGTGATGCGCGTTTTTCGAGAAAATTCGAGTTTACATCTAAAGGTAAGTGGTTTTATCCCGAGAACCTATATATGAAACGTTTGCTTCATTATGCATAATATTTATTGAAGTTATGATTATTTCATATTGTATGGAAAGACGTTATTCTTGCATAGCACGATATTATTGGTATATTGATACTCATGCATGGGATGAGGATGTTTCCCTAAGAGTGTAGCCGTAATTCTCAAGAGCAATGATGGAACAACGTTAGGATTATCCTGCAGAGGTTCGGGATTCTGCCTAGGGTTCCGTGCCAGGCTGGTAGGCTAGGGAAGTTACACTAGGGCACATGATTGTTTATGTTATTGCATCATGTATTCATGTATCATGTTTTTAAACCCTTACTAGAAGATTCATCTTCTAATGGGTTATGCCCCTGGAACATTCAACGTTCCAGTTTAGAATTGCAGCTTAGGCAAGGATCAGGTTGAGATGAGACGGCACGTGATGGCGTAGCCGATGGATTCAGCAAGCTGACTCGGATATGTTTTTACCTAATGCTTTATTGATGATTAACTTTGTTAGAACATTATGGAATCTCCATGTATTTATGTATTTCAATATTGAGGATATGATGTTAATGTATGGTATGGATTCTTATACGGTTATAAAGTGAAATTGATTATGGATCATATCAGGTTTCGATTTTAAGCTTCCGCATTTATGATGATTATCGGTCTTAGCTTATTGATTCTTATTTAGTGAGTTGAGAAGGTAAAACGGGATTGTCGGGAGATGGTTTATAAAAAAAAAAAAAAATATTCCCGAAATTCCTAAGTTATTTAACGCTTGAAAAAGCGGGGCGTTACAGTTGGTATCAGAGCATAATTGGTAAAGACATAGGAAATGTCTGAGCCTTGAGTGACTCTAGTATGAGCGAATATAAGAAAAATGTCGCATGTGGCTAGATAAGCAAAGCCACCGTAGGATTTGGGTGTTGACGGTTACTGGATAAGTGTGTTGTAGTGGAAGTGCATGTCTAGGCAAGTTCTGGCTAAGGAAAGATTTGGTACTTAAGTGTGTCCATTGTGACCCACCTCTCTTTCCTGGGAACTTACCTGGTGTACTCTTCACGACAGACACTATTTCAGTAGACGACTACTATTCCCGGTGAATAGTAGAATGCCTAATAGAAGCTAGTACTGGAAAAATGATCTAGTTATTGGAATAAGGATTCGATGAAATGATTCGAGTGTAAGGTTGATTCAATAACCGTGATTATGGATCCGAGAGATTTAGGGACTGATGATTTGAGGTCAGTTGTCGAAATCCTTACAATGAAAGATAGGATAACTACGGTTATTGAAGGATGATCGGATTAGTGATGATTAGTTCAATGTGTCATGGCTTAGCTGTCGAGTTAAGGATCAAAGGATAAGGATTTTCGAGGGTCATTTAGTATCTCGGAAATAAGATAAGGGGATCCAACGGATTGGATCAAACAAGAGGCTGAAGATGGCCAAGTAATGGCGTGAGAGTTGCGTCCATTGATGAGGAGACAGTGGTGCAACCGATGAGACTTGGAGAGACGAGGTAAAGAAACTCTAACAGCGTAACGACACTACTGGTTCGGTGTTCGCAGTGACAGATCTGGATCTAGGGACCCGCGAGCAGAGGGCTGATAGATGGCTTATGGTAAGGTACGGGAGATCCGTCGACCAAAGCATTATAACAGACTGTCTGGGTGACGATCAGATGCTGAAGATCTGGGACAAACCAGTAGGGTCTGTACCTTGTGTGGAGTTCAAATTCCAATGAATTGGGATACAAGGCGTACCACTAGTTTGTCGATCAAGGCTGAGAGCCTAGGGAATCGACCTAAGGTAAGATGGATTGTACTAAGGAGACACGATCTAAGGAATAAAAAGCATGTAATGTCTTGAATGCGAACTATGTGTCCTATTTAAATTGTATCTAGGTTATGGTCATTTCTTGAATTGGTAATGAGACGAGGATAATAAGGCTCGAGGGGAAATTTAACCTCAGTGTCTAGTTCGGCAAATGCCAAGTGAGATCATTAGATGGTTGTCTTGTAATTACCTTAAAAAAAGAATTAGGTTGCAAGGAAAATATACTCAACGTATGGATATGATAGATGAATACTCGTGAGTTGTTTAAGTGTTACTTATGAGGTGAGAAAATCACCGACTGTGATGAGGGCCTAGAATGAATGTTTTTTTTACAAAAAAAAAAAAAAAAGTTAGACTCGTGGCAGCGACAATGAATGATAGTTCTTGAAGGACTACGATGAGACCGTGCAATTTTCACCTAGGGCGTACCCATTTGAGGGTTGACGTATGATGTAGGAGTAAGCCTACTATATGATAGGGGTGATGATGACAGCTTGTATGCTGGCTGGCAGTAAGTGTAGTGCCTAGGAAGAACTAATTTAACGGTCGTGTGCCGATAGTCAACTGGATATGAAGAACGAAATGCGAGAATCGGTAGATTCTTGATAAGATTTCAGGTAGTGGAGCATGGATAGTCCAAAAACCATAATGGCGAGTTGTGAGAAGGCAATCTCGGTTTAAAGTAGAGTTTGGGTATCGAAAAGGAAATAGTTGATTGATAGGTCGTACCGACCCTAAAGAAATGATGAAAAGACCTAGTCAACAGAGGTTATAACTACGGTTCAGTATGCCAAATGAATCTATGAAATCAGGTAAAATTGTCGGTGGTCAACCCGACAAGATAAACTTGAAAGCACCATGATGAATGATGGATAGGGAGCCACGATTGTAAGGAAATTGAATCCATGGGAGATAATTAGAACCGGATATTGTGATTTGATTCAGGATTTTCGAGGATAAATCGGTTTGAGATTCTTGAGGAATTTCTTGAAAGAACTGATTGAGGATTTAGGGATTCGTGATGGAACTTTAGAGCTTTAGAAAGAAATCCAGCGAGGATGGGAGTACCATGAGTAATGTAAGTACCTACCTGCTCTAGCTGGTAGCATGGCTATGGATTGTCGTCTTGAAGATTGTGTAAATCTTGGACGTGATTAAGAGAATCAAGATGATGACAGATGTGCCAGGATGATAGGTTGCAGTAGGAGAAGCTGTAGACCCAAATTGATTGAGGATCCGAGAATTTTCAATTTTTGAGATTAGAACTCTCGTATGGCTAGATAGTCTAGATAGCCTTGATGGGCAAATCAGGAGATGTATTGCTGAGTGATGTCAGCAAGTTATGGAAATAAAGAGCCTGTCGAGATATGGTACGGGCACTTGTGGTTAATAAAAAGCTGTAAGAAGAATTGAGAAATAGCAAGATATATTCTTGGAAGATTTAATTGAATGATGAAATTGCCAATGATAGCTTGAGGTTATTGGATGCTTGATTAAGTGTGACTTGATTAAGGACGTAAATTATCAGGTGATAATTAAGAGTTGATATTTTATCTCAAATTGATGAATTATTAAATAGCTGCAAGAGCCTGAGGTATTTTATGATCAAAATGCAATCGAGGCTAAGACAAGAGAATGAAACGTTAAAGTACCAAAGCATAATATTCATTCCATAGTTCAAACGATTACAGGAAATCAAGTCATACAATCACTCAAAGGAAAAAGAAACCATGAAATTGATGATGATGCTAATGCTCAGAAACGATGACAGTTGCCAAACACGACAGGTCCCAGCTCATCGATATCATCTGGGGGTGGCATCTGGCTACTGCTGGCTTCACCAGGGTAAGGTGGAAGAGTAGCCTCTGAGAAACTGGGAGGAGGAACGTCCTCAGGGATGATGGGAAGATCAGAATTCCAATTTAGGTATTGAACAGGTTGGGGAGTAGGTTGGGGATGTGAGGCATAATATGCGAATAGTAAATCCTGCAAATAAGCTCGAAAAGCTTGCATCTCACTAACCTGCTGCTGAAGGGCAAGAATGTGGGATACACAACCATAGACAGGGTCTTGAATCCGGGCTTGAGCTTCAAATAAGAGTGTCATAACAGCTCCAAGCCGGTCACTTACCGGAAGCTGGGACAAGAGGTTGAAAGTATTTCTAGCACCAAAAATGTGGTGGATGACAGCAAAATTAATGGTTCCTTCCACATGACAGAAATAAGGAGCAAAGATGCACAGTGGGGTGCACCGTCTCCTTAAAATTCTGCACGCACCATATAGGAAAGGGTCGAAAGGTGGCATGATAGATCTGGATCTAGCTGAATCTAAGCAAATTAGATATGGGTCAGACCTAATTGGATGGATATATTAAATATGATTCAGATCTAAATGGGTCAAATCAGATATGGGTAAGATCTAATAGGTCGAATCAGGGATGGGTCAAACCTGAAGTGGATTGAGACGAGTCGGGCCGGGCCAAGTCGGGTCGGATTGACCCGGATCTGGCAGCAACGATAGCAGCAAGGACGACGATGGCGCCGAGGCGGCTGAGGGAGGCCGGGCGATGGCTGGTGGCTGCGTGAGAGGGCTGGCAGCGGCGGCGACGTACTGGATTTGGCCGATTGGGCCGGCGATGACGGTTGAGAGGAGCTGCGATCGATGGCTGGGGCGCGGGGAAGCCACGCCGAGGCTTGCGACCGATGACGGAGAAGGCGCCGGAGGCGATTGCAGAGGGGGCAACGGCTGGTGTCGGAAGTGGTGGCGATGCTGGAAGGCGGCGGCGATCGGTGGCTGTTCGCACGCAAGGTCGACAGAGGAGGAAGAAGAAGAAGAAGAAGAAGGAGAAGAAGAAGAAAGAAGAAATGAAGAAATGAAGGAAAAAAAAATGAAAAAGGGAAAGAAAAGAAAAGAAATGAAAATGAATTGAAAAAAAAAAAGAGAAGAAAAATAAATTTCTTTATGGGAAAAACGTGTTTTATTATTCCGGAAATTCTAGTAAAAAGAAAAAAATGATCCGGACGCACGGAAGTTGAATTCGAGGCTTTTCGGGTATTTATAGTCCCGACCCTATGTTTAGAATCATGGAACAACGTAGGATTCAAAATGAAAATTTTGGGAATCATGTTTCGAAATAGAATGCTATGATGTTTTGAAATAAGAAATTTCGGCAAGCTGTTGTCAAAAAGGCAGTGATAGAACACTCTGGAATAATTATGTCTACAATAGGACTCATGAGAAAGGTCTAATAAAAAAAAAAAAAATCTGCCGGGTGCAGTAAGGGTTTATGATAGCTCAAATGATCGAATTGCAAGTGCAACATGATCGAATGATGGCGTGTGGATCACGCCAAGGCACCAAGAGAACTACCCGATGTATGACTTAGA
Organism: Diospyros kaki; assembly: GCA_036245055.1. Taxonomy (NCBI): domain Eukaryota; kingdom Viridiplantae; phylum Streptophyta; class Magnoliopsida; order Ericales; family Ebenaceae; genus Diospyros; species Diospyros kaki. Next base: position 4,415,940 of record BSEG01000016.1, on the reverse strand, counting down.
GCTGACAGCTAGGACATGTACTCTTAAGGTTACGAAAACACTACCAAAATGATAGGACAATTGATGTGCTCACAAACCATGAGGAGCCTGAGGTACGGGTTCTCACAAAAAGAGCTAAATGAAAGGTAGCGACAGTGGATGGAGTTCTTTAAGGACTACGACTGCACTACTTCGTATCACCCAGGGCGTGGCCATCAGGTGCCGACGCAGGACCTGGTGGGTAGTCGCGAGTGGCAGATGAAGTTGGAGGCTTGTTGGCCCGCCAACTATGATGGTAGTGCCGAAAGGATCTTCTATCTTTATGGCTAGCCTAGTTGTTTAGCTGGATTTGGTGAACAAGATACGAAAGGCATGTGTGGTTGACAAGTGTACTTGTCTATGGAATGATGATATGGTCAGCCCAAGGTTTATGATTTTTGAAATGCGAGAAGGCATTCTCAAAAGTTTCGAGGTAGAATGTGATTTTCCTAAAATGATTGAAAAATGTATGGTCATCTGAAAGGAGCTACAAACGAAAAATGATGTGAATGACATGGTACGCTTACAAGCATTAGACGTGTAAGGAACGCAAACCGAGGTGTCTTGTCAAGGATCAAATAGATGTTTGATTTGAGATAATCAGGTAATGAGCTATGTGATGTCTTAGTTACCTTAACGGTCTGATGAAAATTTCGAGGACGAAATTTCTTTTAAGGAGGGGTGAATGTAATACCCGAAAATTTGGGTTAATTAAAAATAAGTAATTTATTAGAGAAATGGGGTTTCAGAGAAAATTGGTATCTGAATAGTCTGAAAAATTGACTAAATCGACTGCCGGGAGTACCCTGGAGCCGAAATGACAAAGGAAAATGATGTAGCATTAACGAGCACCCCAAGATATGATTTATAGCATCGAAAGAAATTGGATCGGGAACAGTTTTCGGTACAGCTAAAATACAGTTACCAATTAGGCTGCAATACCAAATCGTTATAGATGACTTCCGAGAAGTCAACAGAAGCTTGAGGGGGTTTCAATTTTTCATAAGGAACAACCCTTCAGTGGTTTCAGGAAGAAACGAAGAGGTTTAGGGCCAAAACGGAGATTCGGGCCTAAGTACAGTTTTTGAAATTACTCAAGAGAGGCCGAAACGATTTTTTTTCAGAATCCTCAGGAGTCAAATCGATGTTTTAGGACCTTAGGGTCTTGAAAGAAATTATCAAAAGTCAAGGAGCTTGGTGAAATGGGCCAAAGTGAGAAAATCAAAGTTTAAGGGGCCAAAGTGCAATTTTAAGAAAATCTCCAAACAACCATGGCCGACCAACCCATCAAATCACCGAAATTGGCCACAGGGATGGCAAGAGGGTTGCTCAAGGAGCATCTTTTGTAAAGGGCTTGACCGACAACAAGCAATGGAATTGCCAGAAATTGAAGAAAAAGTGGCCGAAAGTTTGGCCATTTAGATCGCGAAAATGGAGCTCTTTCGGTGGATTTTGGACTTGTTAAGGGCAATAAGGGACATCAGAGGCCTTGATTGAAGCGAGATCCGTCATTTATGGGGCCAAAATCGCCTATAAATAGAGGATATGGTGGCTTAGAGTTTTGCAAGATTTGAGTTTCAAATCGACCTCACTTTTGAACAAATTGAGGCATCAAACCATAGGGATTTTGTTGCCCATGAGCTGAGGATCATTTCTGGAAAGTTTGAGAAATTTTGGAGTTCATTTGAGGGGTGATCGGAGTTTCGTCGGAAAAATCGGATCTCGCTGGAACCGAACTGAATTTTGCTCGGAGGGAGGTCTTCCAAGTGTTCTTTCAAGCTCAAATTTGGATAGAATGATAAACTCAAGGTAAGCTATCTTCTGGTATAGTCATTTTAATTTTCCGGTGTGCCGGCGCCGGAGAAGATGACCGGAGATAATTTTTAATATTATTTAAATGCTGAAATAAAGAAAAATAGAGTAAAAATAGAAATAAAAGAGAGAAAATTCTGAAAAAATATCCAGAAATACAAGAAAAAGGAATGGTTCAGTTTTATAAAATTTTATTTGAGAAATGTTATGATGAAATAATTATTTTGAATTTTTGAAAGGAAACTTAATTAGAGAAAAATAGGAAGAGATTTTGGAAAATTCTCAGAAAACTCATAGAGATTAGAAATGTTATTTTAGGAATTTTCATGAATAAAAATTAAATAAATTACCTGATTAGGTATTTATTTTGAATTTTGGAAGAAATTATGATTATGAAAAATAGAGAAAAAAATAGAGAAAATAAGGAAAAAGTATGAGAAAATTAGATTATTGATTTTACTTGGAAATGATTGGCCAGGAAGTGATTTGGCCATGGATCTTGATGATTTACGTTATTTTCGAGGTTGGCACGCAAAACGAGGTGATGCGCGTTTTTCGAGAAAATTCGAGTTTACATCTAAAGGTAAGTGGTTTTATCCCGAGAACCTATATATGAAACGTTTGCTTCATTATGCATAATATTTATTGAAGTTATGATTATTTCATATTACATGGAAAGACGTTATTCTTGCATAGCACGATATTATTGGCATATTGATACTCATGCATGGGATGGGGATGTTGCCCTAAGAGTGTAGCCGTAATTCTCAAGAGCAATGATGGAACAACGTTAGGATTATCCTGCAGAGGTTCGGGATTCTGCCTAGGGTTCCGTGCCAGGCTGGTAGGCTAGGGAAGTTACACTAGGGCACATGATTATTTATGTTATTGCATCATGTATTCATGTATCATGTTTTTAAACCCTTACTAGAAGATTCATCTTCTAATGGGTTATGCCCCTGGAACATTCAACGTTCCAGTTTAGAATTGCAGTTTAGGCAAGGATCAGGTTGAGATGAGACGGCACGTGATGGCGTGGCCGATGGATTCAGCAAGCTGACTCGGATATGTTTTTACCTAATGCTTTATTGATGATTAGCTTTGTTAGAACATTATGGAATCTCCATGTATTTATGTATTTCAATATTGAGGATATGATGTTAACAGCAACCCTCACGATCGCATCCAATGCTATGAGTCCCTGATGCTACTTCATGGATGGAAGGATGCAATCATGTGTCGGGCTTCTCCTCTAATCTTAATGAGTCATGCTTGCACCTAGGTCAATGGTTTTACTAAGGGATCCATCTCCTCTTTTGACCAATTAAGTGTAGAATTCGTTAAGGCCTTCATTATTAACAACCACAGAAATGACTACACATATCTTCTTAGTATCTAACAAAGTGGCAAAGAAATCCTCAGACAATATGTTAATCGTTTTAGAAACACAACATTGAAAGTACAAGACTTGTACATGACATCAGTACCATTGTAAGAATCCCTAGTCTTGGATTAGCCTGTATCATTGGCCGACTTGTTTGCTCGAGTCAACAAGTATATATTACAAGTTGAAGTCATGCGAATAGTCGGAGGAAACAAAGATAGAGATAAGAAAAGAAAATGAAAAGAGTCTGATGATGGGGCAAGTCTGAGGAAAGAAAAAGCCAAAAGATATAATGATACTCCTTGACTCCAATTCAAGGAATATACCCCGCTCATAGAGTCGTGTTCCAATATTCTAATAGCTATTAAGGGATTGAGTCTTATTAAATTCCCTAAGAAAACTAACAAGCTTATAAGGAGAAAAATGGATGTCTTCTGCTAATTCCATAGTACTCATGGTCACTCCATCGACAAGTGTCAAGAGTTAATGAATCAAATAGAGGCTTTGATCAAGGAAGGGGAACTGGTAGAGTTTATGGACATAGAAGCCCGAAAGAAAGAATATATTAACTACCATGGAGGCCAAATGCATAATTGAAGGCGAGAAGAACAATAAAAGAATAAAAGCTTTTCCAAGAAGCATGTTTCATTGATCGAAGTCCTAACGCCGGCAAAAGAATTTAGAATATTCATATGTATGCTTCAAGGAAATATCGTAGCCAAGGTCTAAGAGTCTTAGCAGTTATGTCATGCAATAATGTCTTAATAAAATGATTTTTATCTTGTTGTAGTCTTTTTTGTGTATTTTATTTTTCAGAACAATGAATGCACTAAAAAGAGCCAAAAATTCGATATACTTATATAGAGAGATGTAAGTGGTAATTAACGTAAAACCGTAGTGTATCAATTGATTTATTTAGTCTAACTTTCACTAATTCACTTGATTCCAGGTTTAGCCGAAAAAGATGGATCCTCATCATCAGTTTCTACAACTGGGAAGCGGCATCAAACCCGTTAGTGTGACCAATTTTATTGCCATCCATATTCCCGCCAGCCTCTCCCTCATCGTCCATGAACCTCTTCCACAGCCAGTGCTGCTTCCACACTCTCTCCGTCATCTCCTCTATCGGCACGTTCTTCGTCTCCGGCACCAGAAACAGCACGAAGACCGACATTATCACCACCCACGCAGAGAAGAACAGGAAGATGCCGTACTTGAAGTGGCACAGCATTGAGAAGAAGGTCTGACCCATCACAAACGTGGAGAGCAGGTTCACGCAGACCGTGACGCTCTGCCCCGCCGACCGGGTTTCCAGCGGGAAGGTCTCGCTCGGGATCAGCCATCCCAGAGGCCCCCAGGACCAGGCAAAGGATGACACGAATGTGCACACCATGATCACCACCACGATGGCGTAGCCTTCTTGGAGGCTGGTGGAGTGGTCCTTGACCTTGATGCCCAGAATTACGGCGATCACCGTTTGGGAGAGGAACATCTGGACGCCGGCTTCCAGAAGGAGAACCCGGCGGCCCAGTTTGTCGACGGAGTAGATGGAGACCACGGTGGAGATCACGTTCACTGCGCCGGTTATGACCGCTGAGTAGAGGGAGGCATCGTCCTGGAATCCCAGTGTGTTGAAAAGCACTGGGGCGTAGAACATGATTGCATTCATGCCAGTGAATTGCTGGAAGATCTGTAGTAGAAAAACCATTGTTAATTGCATCGCAAGTCCTTTTAAGTAAAATTTACAACAACAAACGATAAATTAATTAAATAAGATCGTACTATATGGGCCGGCTATATGAATTTACCGGTAAGAAGACGGCAATGATGAGCTGAGGGCGGTTCCTCCTCTTGAGGAGGTTGCGGAATGGGTGCTTGACTTGTTTGGCAATGCGGCTGGCGTCGAGAAGCTCCTGGAACTCAGGTTCAACGTTGTAAATGCCTCGGATCCTCCTGAGAACAGACTTGCCTTCTCCCATGCGACCGCGCTCGATCAGGCTGTTGGGGGTGTCCACCACGAAGAGGGCCCCGAGGGTTAGGAGGGCGGCCGGGACACCAGCCAACCCTAGTGACAGCCTCCAGCCCCATCCTGCGTCGATCCTGCAAGGAAATTATACACATTGATGATCAGTACAAATTTTAGACTATCAAAGTCTTAAACCCCCACTTAGCAAATGGCAAAGAAGTATAACTTCCCGAGTGCAATTTTGTTCACCCCCTTTAACGGGGGTGATGTTCACCCTCACAGAAATTGTAAGAGTGAAAAAAGTAACGAAACGGTATAAAAATATTTATGCTGTTCCGTTATTTTATTCACCCTCACAAAAAGTGTGAAGGTGAACATCACCCCGTTAAAGGGGGTGAACAAAATCGCACTCTAACATCCCTGCCGACTAGTTTAGCTTATCCTGTAAAAACTAATTAGTTTCAAGTCACCTTATAAATGCTTGACCAAAACCCATTTTTTATATAATGATATCTTTGCCACCAAGCGGTGAGTGCAATTTTGTGCACCCTATTTAACGATGGGTAAAGTTACCCACCATTAAATTAAACACAGACACACAGGCAAATGGGATTACATGTGGCCCAATGAAAGTTGACTCATTTCTTTCCCTCTCACTCTCTCTCACAGGACACACACACACACTTTCTTTCTTTCTCTCTCTTACTCCACCTCCGGCGACCCCTCCTCCACAAGTGAATAGGGTGTGTAATGACGGGGATGGTGGCAGCTAACAGTGGTTCAGTATAAGATAAGGGCTTGCTATGGCAACCACAGGCTTGAGGCGGAGGGGCTGAGGTTGATGGTGTCTTCCTCGTTAACCTGCACGCACACAGCTTCCAGAATACAACTATTTATATGGGTATGTTTGGCTAAAGCTAAATTAATTTTTTTGTTTTGTTATATTTATGTATATTATATTGTGTTAAATAATTAAATTAATATATATAATAATTTTAAAAATATTAAATTTAATGATATTATTATAATAATTTTATGTTAAATACTATATTTATAAAATTATAGATAAATTTATTAATATATTTATAAACGAGTCTGATTGCTAGTTATTCATAAATTTTTAATCGAATATATTCCCGAGATTATAATTGAATATGTTTACAAATTTTAACAAGTTAAATTTTATTGAGTTCAAACTCGACTTGTTAACAAATTAAGATTCAAAGTTAGCTTCAAAGTCAATTCGTCTACCCTAAAGAACAAACTCAAATAATGTTTTATCGAGCTGCTTGTAAACGATTTAGCTCATTTATAACCCTAGCGAAGAGAGAAGGGGGACAGATTTGGTGCTTTCATATTCAATTATCAAAATGGGATTATTCATTAATTATAGGTTTCCTAATTAATTTCATGAAATAATTTTTGTTAGTTTTTACTCTACAATAAAAAATAAAAAAAATAAAAACTTTAAAACTAACTGCTTTCAATGCTACTTGTTCCAATGGGATGACATGCTCGATGACCGAATCAGACTTTATCTGATAATGAAATCCGCACTTCATCTTCATCTAGATGAAGCTTGACCAGGCTTTATGTGATGAGATGGCGCAACAGCGGTCAGCGCAAGGCAACGATAGGATGCAATGGCGATCGCGCGAGGCATTGCAGCGAGGCGATGGTAGGATGTAATGGCGATCGCGCGAGGCATTACAGCGGGGCAACGGTAGGATGCAGTGGTGATTGCGCGAGGTGTTGTAGCAGGGCGACGAGAGGATGCAATAAGGATCGACTAGGCGAGGCGGCGACAAGGTAAGGCGAGACGAGGTGGAGCTTGCTGGAGGTGACCATGGTAAAAGAGAGAAGAGGCTACCAAGGGCAAGGGTGGTGAATCTGTAAATTGGGTGAGGGCATTTTTGTTATTTCGCATTTTTGGTCATCCTCTTGATAACTCAATTGTTTATACAAATAGTATTTTTCATTTAAAATTATTAACTGAAGCAAATCAAACAGGAATAAATATCACATGTGGACAACAAGTATATATATATGTATATTCATTGGATGATGATTTTGATCAGTACTAGAAACTAATTAGGCAACATCCATAAATTAAAGCAATTAAATTTATATATATTAGTTGAAGAACTTGGGGTCGTAGCCATTGTTGGAGGTGGCGAGAATGTAGTAGGCGACGATGTGGCTGATGGAGCCCTAAGCGAGGACGTTGACAATGTTGAATCCGACGGGATTGTTGGACTTGAGTAAGCTCACGTACTCTTTGGCCCTGTTGTCGCTAGCAACGAAGTGGGTCACGCTGCTCTGCTCTAACAGCCCTTGCTTCGCTATGTTCTCCTTTTCGAAGTTGAAGAACATGAACCTCCCAAGGAACAATGACAACCTTATGCTCAAGCTTATCACCAACGACGGGTTCAACTTTGTTTTCATGTCGTCGCCCTAGCTCCGCCACTTACTGGCGGCCATGAGTTTAATGGAATAGGGTATTGAGGGGAAGAAACAGGAGTCAGTGGGCTTGTTCAGGGGTCTGAGACCCTGGAAGGTGGGTGCGGAGAATAAGACGGAGGCCATGGCAGAAGAAGAGAGCTTTGGAAGAAGAAAGAAGATGAAAATTAGATAGTGGATGGGAATTATCAAGAAGAGGATATATGTTTGTTTGGTATTTGTAAAGAAGAGTCCGGAGAAAGTGTAAGAGAGGGCCGAAGAGAGGGAGAGAGAGCTGCCACTGGTAGAGGGGACAACGGAGGTAGAGGGTCATTCTCTAATGGCAAAAAGAGGTGAACGACATGTCGAGGTGGAGAGACACTGCTGGTGGATGAGGGGTTGCTGGAGGTGGATGGAGAGTGAGAGTGAGAGTGAGAGTATGTGTGTCGTGTGAGAGAGAGTGAAAGGAGAAGAAACGCGTAACTTACATTGGGCCACGTGCAATTCCATTCACCTTTTTCCTTTTCTCTCCTTGTTTAATTTAACAATGGGTAAAGTTACCCACCATTAAATGGGATGCACAAAATTACACTCCTAAGTGGCAACCCTGATAAGAACATTTAATTTTTGGTACACTGACCAAAATAGTCTGCAAGGCAAACGGTCTCAAAATATTGTGGACCAACCACTTTCACATGGGTTTTTAGGTGCCTTTGTATTCTTGGGATTACTGCCCTTGTGCGGTCTCTTGCCGCTTGTGCCCTTGATTTTGGCAGAGAAGATAAATCGTAGGTGGAGACTTTGCCTCACTACGTAGGGCAAGGAATCAAACCTACGACATACTGGTGCAAATCTCAGTTTATCATGACCCAACCACTTGTATTCTTCTAGTTGGACTAGTTGGTCAACCAACAATGATACTTGAATTGATTTAAGAGCAATGCTACTTTGCTTAACAAATCAATCAAGGGAGTTATCGAAGGGTGTCAAAAAGACTAAAATACCCTTGCCCCAATTACAAATTTTCAAAAGCTGTCACTGTCTTTTCCGCTGCTCTCTCATCTCTTTATGGCTGCCAATGCAACCACCAAGCCTTTTCCTAGTCGCCTCGTCACTGCTGCCTCGCCTCATTGTCGTCGCCTCTTCGACCGTCACTACATCGCCTTAACGGCGATCGGAGAGGCAACGAGGCGAGGCAGCGAGGTGAAGGTAGTGGCGGTAGATGGTTGCATCGGCAGCCATGGAGAAAGGAGAGAGCAACAGACAAGACAGTGACAGTTTTTGAAAATTTGTAATTGAGACAAGGGTATTTTGATCTTTATGACACTCTTTAGTAAGCCCCCGATAGTTTTGTCAGGAAAAATAGATTAATTCTTGATTTAATAAGTAAAAATGTTAAGTTGATTGAAAAAAATGCTCATTCTATCTTTACTTTTAACAAATTATATTGCGATTAGTTATTTCAGCCAATCAAATCGTGTAAAATTATATTGTCATTAGTATCATAATTTATATCCATCAGCCATCAGGATACATTTGATAATCTGCTTTGATGTAAAATTTCAGTGGGTGGACCGGGAATTTTGAGGCATTGAAGTTCAATCCTCACGTCTATCCCCCAAAGACGAGTCCAAAAGACCCAAAATTTGAACAAAACTTTGTTGGTTTCCTCTCATTTTATAATTTATAGTGTTTAAAAGAGAGATATAAAATGGGAGGGGATGAGAGGTTGGCGGAAAGGATAACTTACTTTGCAGTGCCGTAATTGACCAGATTGGCGAAGAGAATACCAATGGTCACGTTGAGTTGGAACTGTATGTTGAGTCCCCCACGCATTCTTGCAGGTGCCATCTCTGAGAGGAACAGCGGAACTGCCTGAAAAAGATCGAAGCAAATTTATAACTTTTTGAGGGTGTTTGGCTTACACTTTTTTTAAGAGGCTTTTAAGTTTTTTTATTTAAAAATTGTGTAAATCTTTAAAATTAACTAATATTTAAGTTGATAATATCTAACTAAATGTACTTTAAACAATCATTTATATAATTATATGTTTGATTTGAAAAATCTAATAAAATATCAAAACTTAACAAAAAGATTAAAATAAATATGTTATTGAATAATATAAATAAAATTTATAAAAATATTATTTTTTTAGAATAAATTATAAATTAATGTCTAACTGATAAAATTTTTATCATTTTATGTTGATAATTTGTATAATTATTAAAAAATATATTAACACAATTCTTTATGCTTAAATTTAGGTTTAATTCATAAAAATATTAAATATATATGTTGAGATATTGTATAAAATTTTTTTATTTTTTTTATTTTATCAATACATATAGGTAACATTTGTTAAAATGAATAAAATAAAGTTGTATTAAGATAATTTATATATAAAATCTAAGATAACTTATCCAAAGGAGAGAACAGATAAATTTATCTAAGAAGTTCAAGATAAAAAGTCATATGAATTCTTTCTAAATAAATTTAACAAACATAATTGATTATTTTTTAAAAAAGGTTGGTAATAACGTTTAAAAAAAAATAGAATTTTTTTTTAAAACACTGTTAAAATAACGTTTAAACTGAATAATATTTAAATTTTTTAATTTTAACTAAATATTTAATTAAATAAATTATACAATTGGTTGACAACTTATAAGCGGTCAAGCCTATTAGCCAACCACCCTCTTTATAAGCCGTATCGCTATAAGATCATCAAATCTCTTTAACGTATGAAGAATCATGATCGTCTACGTAAAAACCTATTCTGTTATCTGGATTAATTAGTAATATTTGTCACTGGCTTTGTTGAATACTGTTATGTCATCACCTATGCTTACCACCAAATAAGAATTTATATATGTTCTAAGAACGTGACGCTCTAATTGGAAGCAGAATTTTTTATTATTAATCTATTTTTTTAGTTATTGAAGCTCTTTGGAAGCTAATTTATTCTAATTAACACACACACACACACAAAGCTTCCATGAAAAAGAAAAGGCATCAATTAAATAATTGGTCAAAATGATAAGAAGCAGATAGAAATGATCATTTTTTGTTAATCTTTTTCACCCTAATAAAATTAAGAGAGAAAACGTTAATCTTAATAATATTTCCTTCAATTTTCTTAAGATATAAACTGCTTTTATTAAAAGGGTAATATCAGCCCCATTTCCCATAAAGGTTGGGAAAAAAGGTCTACTTATTACATCCCAATCTGTGAGGACTCTTGTGAAAATCATCATGGATCAAATGCTGTCCAATCGAGTAATCAGTTAAGAAAAGCGTAAAATCAAATATATTGGGCAAAGTAATTGGTTGAACAGGACATGGACAGAGATTTTTTACAAGTGAAAAAAATTCGTACGAGATTGGGACAGCACATAGACAAGTGGAGGACGGGTAAAAAATAAAATCATCAAAGTGGTCCTGTTAGAGAGGGGAGGTGTTGGATTTTTCAAACCCAATAACGGTGGAAAGGTGCAGTATCTCAAAATTCAAAGCCATTGTGTTGGGATTGAAAACATCTAATTAGTCTTAAAGAAGATTATTTTTATTTTTAATATTAATTTTTTATTTATTTGTGAAACTCTAGTGAGACGAGAAATTACATATAATTGAGACTTAAATTTAGAAAGAGAAAATTAAATTTTATAGTTATAAATTTTATTATATAGTAATATTTTTCTCAATTGTGATAACAACCGTGATTTTTTTTTATTAAGATTTTTTACGTAAAAATCTATTATGTTTGAATGTAATTTGATCTTTTGTTCTCTATCTTATTTGTTCTCCCCAACAAGTGATATCAGAGTTTTGGTTATCGATCACCTAGCACGCAAAAGATATATTAAGCATATTGAAGTTTGGTTGTGAAAATTTTGATGGAAAGATTAATTTTGAGTTGTGCCAAATACAAGTCAATGGCATCTTGATCCAATGCATGTTAGACAAGGTGTTGAAGGGCAAACCAACTCTTGACGGCTTTGAAAAATCTGAAAAAGAAATAGCTAGTGCTAGTTCTGAAAAATTCGTGATGAGAGATGATGATTAGGAGGAACTTGATTTGAAAACTACAAGTACAACTCGATTATGCCTAGCTATGAATGTTCGTGCTAATGTTCAAGAAATAGTGCGAAGGAACTTTGGGAGAGGGTTGAGGAATTGTATCAAGCAAAAAGCGTTTGCAATTGATTTTATTTGAAGGAATAGTTTCACAAATTGTAGATGACTGAAGGTATGAAAATTTTTTATCATCTGGGGGCACTCAATGGAATTGTTGCTAAAATAGAATCAATTGGAGTTAAAATAGAAGACGAAGACAAAGCGTTGAAACTTATCTAGTCACTTTCATCTTTCTATGCACACATGAAGCCTATCTTGATGCATAAGGGTCCAACTATAAGTTTTGAGGAGGTGGTAAATAAATTAATTTTTGAGAAAGGAAGGCTGAGAAGTGAAGATAAAAATTTTGTGGATTTAGCACTTGTTAGAAATTGGAAAGAGAACTCCAAGAAAAAAGGAATCTGCTAGAAATGCAAACAATCCAGTCATGTGAAAAGAGATTGTTGTGCTGATGGAGCAAGTTTGACAAATGACTCAAAAGATTGTGATACTGAAAGTTCATCTCTTAATATTATGGGATATGAAGATTTAATCTAAAGAGATGGCATATACATTCACTACAAGAAAAATGACATTTAGTGACAGAAAAATATGTCACTAAAACATAAAAATCCGTCGCTAAAAAAATTAGCGACAAACATCTTTCCATAGCTAAAAATAGCGTCGCTGAATTTTAGCGACGGCAAAAATCAATGATGGAAATTTTCATCGCTAATTAAAACAATAAATAAAACAAAAAATTATTTTAAAAATTCAAAATTATTTTAGCGACAAAATTTTTTGTTGTTAATACATAATAAAAAATTAAATATCAAAAAATAAAATAAATTAGAATTAGCGACAAAAACAGTTTCGTCACTAATTAGAGACAGAACTGTTTCTGTTGCTAATTTTTATTTTAAAAAATTTAAAATAATTTGGCAAGTGCCAGGCGGACGCATTCGCAAGTGCTTTGCGAGCTCCAAGTGGCTCTGCCTTAAACTGCCACATGTCGATCTGGGAAATTAGTCCCAGTGCACTCTTTCCCCTCAATTTCGATCCCTAGTCCTCCGCGCGCACGCAACTGTGCGAGTTGCGAGCCTTCTTAATATATATAGTGCACATATTACTTATATACTATATTTAGCTGCTAACAATTTTAATTTTATTTTAAATTTTAAATCTTTTAAATTTATAAATTAATACTTAAAAAAATAATATTATAAATTTTTAACTCAACTAATGTAACACTTAAATGTTGTAATTAATTAATCTCTTAAATATTTAAATTTAAGTTTTTTTAAAAAAAATTAAATAAAAAATTAAATTTTAGCGACGGGGTGAAGTCAAGCATGGGGGTTGCACCATAGTTTTTTAGTAAGGTATTTTTTGATATTGTGCCGTGAAAATCTTAGGGCATCATATGCTTAAGTAGTTGTACCTTTTATGAAGGGATACAGTGATTGTGGTGATTGAAATCATGGTGATTATCAACAATAAATAGTCATGGTCATTGTTGGAGCATGGGCGAATGTTTTTAAGAATTCTTGCTAAGGTGGTCGTTTCTTAGGATTTTCGGCAAGAAATCCTAATTAGTTTTGAAGATTATTTTCTATTCCTAATATTGGTTTCTTATTTAGTGTGTAATTATATTTACTAGTCAATTGTTAATTGTTATTAGACAAGAAAACCTTAATCTTGGTGAACAAAGAAACTAGTCTATAAATAGGATATTGGATTTGTTATTCAAAGTGTAAAAATCACTTGTGAGAGATCACTAAGAGATAGGAATTGTGTGTAATTAAAATTTGTGTTTAGAGAAAAAATGTTAAGTTTTATAGTTATAGACTTTATTACATAGTAACATTTTTTTTGATCATCCTGGCGGTTGTGATTTTTCACTTTTTGAATTTTTCACGTAATTTTTTTTTGTGTTTGAATATGATTTGATCTTTTATTTTTTTCCAACACATTGATCATTGACCTTGGAATCAACGCATATGCGAACACTTCATGGAAGGAAGCTGAATGGAAATTGGGATTTTGAGAACCTTTCTAAACACAATCCAAAAGTGTGGCGACGACCCATTGCTTTAAGCTTTTTCTTCTTTTGTTCTGTTCCCAAAAGGGCTGATTCACATGTTTTGAACTTCTTAATACCTCTCTCTCTATCACTCTCTCTTTAATCACTTTCGGACGTCATCTAATATTGCTATTTGTACCATGAAGATTTGGCGTGTAATATGAAAGTTGTGTTATATAAATACCATTGATGTTCTAAAGGGATTAAAAAAAAGGGGCATAAGGTATATATATATTCCCTCCAACTCTTCATTCGTAGCCATCCCCCCACCCTCAAAAAAAAAAAAAGAAAAAATTGAAAGTAAACCTATCTTGCCCTTAAACTTTTAATTTTGCTACAATCACATACCTCATCTCTTAAATGAGTGCGCATAAAATTAAGATTGGATCTAAGAAGTAGATGGACAGTGGGCTGCATGGGGTGGACAAAGGGTGAAGAGTTGGAAATGGTAGGTTAGAAAGAATAGATTTAGGGAACATGTGGGCACTGGGCTTCAACTGCCCCTTGGATCTACCCATGAGTAAGATACATGCATACTCAGTGGGTTGCAGGCGAGGAAAGAGAAGAGAAACAAAGGTTATCGACCAGGAAAGAGGGAGGAAATATAGGTTGGTGGTGAGGAAGAGAGGAGGAAATAGAGTTCGAATGTGAGAAGACGATGACCGACTAATAGAGCTTCCTCGCCTGATCAATAGAGGTTCTTCCTCGCTTAGTGGGTTGATAGACTAAGGTGAAAATGGTAATTGATGGGTCGATCAACCAAGGCGAGAACAGGGATGGGTGGGTCGATCGGCCGACTAAGGTAAGAGAGGCAATGGGTCATCGACGTGAGGAAGCTCCATCGGTCAATCATCGTCCACCCACTTCCAACCTCTTTTTCCTCTCTCTCTCTCTCTCTCTCACCGATGACCTCTATTTCCTCCTCCTCCCTTGTTGGCAACCCACCTCTCTGTCGTTAGTGTTTCACTGACAGTACACGTGTATCTAATGTACACTCATTTGAGGAATAAGGTGTGATTGTAGTAAAATTGAAAATTAAAGGCATAATATGTTCACTTTTAAGTTAAGAGTGTCAAATGACTAGGCTAAAAGAGTAGAGGGCATATTTATACTTTATGCCTCAAAAAAAAAAAAATCTCATCAAAAAATGAATACTAAAATAAGAGTGGTATGTGAAGAACCTGATTAGCGAATCCGACGCCACAGCCGAGCAAGATGCGTCCAATAATGAGCATGGCAAGGTCCTGAGCGGCAACATTGACCACCACACCGACGAGGTAGAAGAAGCCGGCGATGAGCATAGTGAGCTGCCGACCGAGCCTCCTAGTGGTGTAGGAGGCGAAGAAGGTCGCGGTCAAACCGGCTAAAAACAGAGATGACGTGAACAGTTGCAGGCCGTGATTGTCATATGTGCAGTAGTTGCTGTCCGGATGCTCCTCTGTGATCTCTCTGTAAACCACCGGGAAGAACTTCTTCAAGAAAGGTCCCATTGAAGTAACACCACCTGTGTCGACACAAATTACAAACAAAAACTTATTACAAAAACATTACAAAAAATTCTGCTTCTTACAGTAACATTATTCAATTAGTTAGCATTTGTTAAAATAAATAAGATAAAATTATATCAAAATAACTTATCTAAACGGAGATAAATAAATTTATCCGAAAAGTTTAAAATAAAAAATTACATAACTTCTTTTTAGATAAATTTAATAAATATAATAAAAAATAATTTTATTCAAAATATTTTTTATATTTTATTTTTTTAATCTATATTTTAGTTAACAAATACTGTATTGTTAAAGAAAATCAATTAAGTAATCAATTAAATAAATTAATTAAAAAAGGAAAAGGAAACATATTATAGGGGCCGGGTTGTTTTTTAATTGTCTGAAAGGAGAAATAATTATGGATAGTTAATTAATTATTAACAAACACCAACTGAACAACGACAACCCGGCTCCACACTCCACCGAGAAAAAGAAAACAGCGAAAATGAAATTACGTAAATTGTCAAAATAACCCCTCATATTTGGGACGAAGTTTAAGTGACATTTTTGGTATTTTACACGCTTGCAATCCATTGGTTGTTGGTTGCACTGTTTCGGAGACGGAGAGGACCGGCATCTCCTACTTCTAGCCCGTTGATGTGGATCTTTTTAGTATGATTTCATTATTCTTATTTTTTAAAATATTTACAAAATAAATATATATATATATGTATAATATTTACGTGCTCCTCCTCTTTTTACCTAAATCATAGTATGAAGTGTGAAGCAATCAATGATCAAGAAGAAGAAATGCAAGAAGCAAAGGTGATCGAATTACAGGCCGATCAATGCTCACGGGCATGAAATGGCGGAGAAAGAATTGAAGGATCAAGAAGAAATTAAGACTAGTTGATCATAAACATATACAGATTAAATTAAACATTAATTTAAGACCTCAAGAATATGAATGAAGAGTAACCTGAAACGCCGATGTCGTAACCAAACGTGAGGCCGCCGGTTGCGGCCATGAAGCAGGAGATGATGACGATGGGCGTGATCTTGGCCTCGAACTGCGTCCCTCCGGCAGCCGGAGCCGCTATTCCTCCCCCCGGCATGGATGTATATAACTAACCACAGAGAGAGAGAGAGATGCTGGTGCTGTACTCTATTATGGATGTGAGGAAGAGAAAGAGGAAGAAGGAAGTGATGAGTGATGAAAGGAGCCAATCTGGATTAGAGCGGCATATAGAGAAGTAGAAGTGTAGAAAAAGGCACGCAGGAGGCACGAAACAGATGGGGTGTGTGTGGAGCTGTGGGACCACCGTTGCGATTTTTGCACATCTAACTCGTTGACGATTCTCTGTTCTTCCCCGACGACTATAAAGTCAAACAACGTCTCTCTCTCTCTCTCTATATATATATATACACGTATATATATACTAAATCCTTAAGATAAGGTTTATAAACTTTATTAAGATAGGTAATATAAGATTTTATGAAAATAAAATTAAAATATTTTTTGAATTAAAATATAAAATTATCAATATAAAGTTAGAAAATATTTTAAAATTTTTATCAAATTATTTATTAAATTTTTTGAATTGCACTAAAATATATATATACGTTATTTTTTTTTATTGGTAAGATTCAAGATATGCTTATATATCTAGAGGGAGAAGACATAAGTATATCCAGAAAATATCAAATAAAAAATAATGTGATTTTTTGTTTTAAAGATCACCACATAAATTTAACAAACATAATAAAAAATACTTTTGTTTAGAACGTTTTCTATATCTCATTTTTTCAGGTCTATATCTTAATTAACAAATACTATCTAAATATATATGGAGACTGTTTGGCTTACCTTTTTTAAGATGGCTTTCAAGGCATCTTACTTAAGTATCGTTTGTTAAAATGAATAAGATAAAGTTATATCAAGATAAGGTTGTAATATTTTTCGGATCAAGATATAGAATTGTCAAGATAAGGTTGTGACGTATTATAGGATTTTTATTAATTTGCTTGTTAAATTTTTTAGAATGCACTGTAGGACATATGTGTCATTTTTTCTTATCCATAAAGTCTAGGATATGCATATGTGGAGGGAGAGAGAGATGAGTATATCTTGAAAATGCCATATAAAAAATCACGTGACTTTTTTTTTTAATGGTCAACAGATAAATTTAACAAATAAAATAAAAAATACTTTTACTGTAATACTTTTTATATCTCACTTTTTTCAATCTATATCTTGGATAACAAACATTACCTTAAAAGTTATATAAAGCTTTAAAGGTAGCTAACGTTTAAATTGATAACGTGTTTGGATAAATGTGTTTTAATCTGTCATTTATATAGTTATGTTTTTTTTTAAGCTGATAAACTATTAGAACCTAATGAAAAGATTAAAATGAATATGTTGCTGAATAATACAAATAAAATTTATAAAATACTAATTTTTTAAAATAAAAATCCATTAAACAAGAAAAAACGCAAACTGCCTACAAGAATAAGCAGAGGCATACCTTGCAAACATGAAAACTACATGAACCGAGAAAAAAATCAAAACAGGGAAATAATGGAGTGCTGTAAGGCTACAACTAAAAACATGAATATGAGCGCAAAGGAATAAAGTTCAAGATCACTTTGCAAGACTCGGTATAGACAATCAAATGCAATGAAACCGAAAAACAAACCATGGGGGGTTTAGTAATATACATCACTAGATGTTTGATTTCGAAGTAAAATCTGAATTCCTCCTGTGCCGGCAACCTTTGCTTGTTGATAGTTCCTGAATGGCTCTACCAAGCAATCACCTACTACTTTAACTAGGAAGTCGGATTACTAGTCCGAACCTTGAAACTACAAGGACCCTAGTTGATCCATACTCCGAAAAGTGGTAGAGACCCACAAGAGAACCTATGTGCTAAACAAGCCTATTGTAGGTGATTAAGTTGGAATTAAGTTCAAAATACAAATCCTAAATCCAATAAACTCTTTATTGGATTGGTATTACTACATTAGCAATAATCAAACAATGGAGTAATGAGAGCAAGGAAGGAAGGGATCTCAAAAGGCTTTGGAATGAGAAGAAAAACACAATAGCTGAGAGAAAAGAGTTAGCAACAATTGTAATGCAAATCCCTAGGTATTTTTCTTCTTCTTCTCTTTTTTATCATACCCTAAAACCCTAAATGCTCCAAAATCTAGACAAATGATTAGGAGAGAGAGAGAGAGAGAGAGCAGACAAGGCTAAGGAGGGATAGGCGTGCCCCAGGCATGTCGTCTTCTTGTTGGAAATGGTCATGCGAAATCGCAACCCTCGCTATTGGAAATGGTCAACTGTTTTTTAAAATGGTCAACCGATTTTACACTAGTCAGCAAGGAATGGTTGATCAATTTCTCAAACTATCGATCGGTTTGGTCTTAATCCAGTCGACAGCCTCTAAGGCCAGTCGATCGGTTTTATCCCTTCGTTTCAAGTTTCTGCAAATTACATTTAGACCTGCCATTAACTCTTAATGACCCTTTCATTATCTCATGATGAAATCGAGCCCCCTGTTAACACTACAAAAAATCAACGTTTTAGTGATGAAAAATTTCGTCGCTAAAACATCAAAATCTGTTGCTAAATTTTTTAGAGACGGATTTAATGACGGGTACCTTTTCGTCGCTAAAATTTAGCGACGGGATTATTTTAGCAACGAAATCAGTTACGAGGGTTGTACTCGTCGCTAATTAGTGACGGGGTTGAGCGCCCCGTCACTAAATTTTAATTTTTTTATTTAATTTTATATTTAATTTTTAGCGACGGGGTCAACCCGTCGCTAAATTCAACCCCAAAATTAGAAATTCAACGCTCCCCAGGCCTCGACCTCCCTTTATGTGCGTCACGTGGTCGATACAAGATATTACTCCTAGTTATTATCTCAATATCTCAACTGAATTCGAACCCCCAACCTCTCATGACCAAGTTCTGGGCGTGAGCCAGCCGATCTGGAAGACTTCTTGTTTATTGATGTATATAAAATATATTTATAATATTCTCTTCCAAATATTTTAGAATTATATTTATACACCAAAATTTCTCAAACTTATTTAATGATATTAATTTTAATTTTATTTTATTTTTAATTGAAATAAAAGTTTATTAATTATTATATTAGCAGTGAAAAATTATGTTTTTATTTTGATTTTAATTTGTAATATATTTAAAAAATTATTAGTTTAATTTTTACCAATATTAATGTTACTAAAAATTATTATGATATGTTTAAATGTAAAATTTTTAATTATTTATTTATTTATTTTATTTTTTAGCAATAGGTTGACTCGTATCTAAATTTTAATTTTTTATTTATTTTTTAGACCCTGTCATTAAATTTTAATTTTTTTTATTTAATTCTTTTATTTTTTAGCGATGGGTCACCTCATCGCTAAATTTTTATTTTACTTTTTAGCAATAGGGTTGACCCGTCACTAAATTTGAATTCTTTTTATTTTTTAAAATTTTTTAGCGACGGGGTTGACCCTGTTGCTAAAGTTGAATTATTTATTTATTTATTTTTTAGCAACGGGGTTGATCTCGTCGCTAAATTTAATTTTTTTATTTAATTTTTTTAATTTTTTAGTGACGATGTTGACCCATCGCTAAATTTTAATTTTTTATTTATTTATTTTTATTTTTTAACGACGGGATTTTCTTTGCTAATTCTGTTGCTAAATTAAAAAAATATTTACAAAATTAGCGATGGAATTTTCCATCGTTATCCGTCGTTAATTAGCGACAGAATAATTCCGTCACAAAATTCCGTCGCAAAAAATAATTTTTCTTGTAGTGTAACTCTTTAATGGCATGTCTGCTAACTTTTGATAATTGCTACAATTAATTTGAATCTTATCCATTTACTCTTAACGGTGTCATCATTAACTTTTAATGACGATTACAACTTTCATCACTTAGTCAACTACTACACTCGGATATGCGTTTGACCATCTAAGTTCACCACTAAGTAACAATCAATACACGTCAAACATTTTGACATTGACCAAACACTTTGGTATATAATAAGGATCTCTCCATTTCTTCGATGTACTCCGAAAGACCCTGAGTGATAACTAGTATTATGTCAAAACAATTGATGAAGATCTCCAGAAAGTGGTAACCGAACGCTCATTTTCTGCCTCCTCGGAAGTACCTGCAATGGAGACGGGGACTCGCTCCCCCGGTCGATCTCCGACGATCAAGTCATTTCACCCACTTGTTAGGAGTATAATCGTAATGGAAAAATCCCCCTCATTCTTACCTCGCCCTTTTCTTTTTATCCTTCTCTCCATATAGGGATCCTGGAGAGATCTTCGAAACCTTCTTGATAAGGATTCCATAGCAGCACCCGTTCCCAAGATCTTTGGAGTAGATCCTATCCCCGCGACCTTCGGTAGGATGGTCGATCCCTAAGAACTCGGGGTTTCCTTACCGTGTACCCCGCCACCTATCATGGCGATGCTCATCTGCCACGCGTCCTTTAGCCTCTAGCGAGATAATCATAAGCGAAACTTTTTATTAAGAAACATGTGTCCCGACCGCATTTGGCTGTTTGTCCAGGGTATCGACGTAATTTGGGACCCAAGGTCCTTCTCCTCATCACTTACCCTCCCACTCTTTGAGCTCTTCGGCTCGAAGGACTCAAAGAGTGGTAAATCTCCCGAGGCTCCTCCTCCTAACTCCCTGTTGGTTGTCGTCTTATGCGATCCGAGGAGTTAATCGTATTTTCCCCTTGCGCGTGTCTGGGAGGCACATGAATCAATTTGTTCCGACGACGATATCCATTCCCCATACATTGTCCAAAACCTTTTCGTCTTTCGAGCTACGCCAGCCTGCGATAGTTAATGCTCATCATTGCTCGTCATTTGGTCTCTTTTCCCCCACGGTTTAAATAGGAACTCTCCACTCCTTCAGTCATTTTTTCACCCGACTTTTCTTCAACCTTTAGCCCTTCTTGCGCCAATAAGCGTTTCCCCCTCTTTCTTCATTTCTTTCTTCTACTTTTCTGCTATGGCGATCACTGGTTCTGGGAAGTTTAACTCCACCAGTGCGGAGCTCATTGAATGGGAAAAACACCCGGCCACGTCTATTCCATGCCAATGGATGAGCCAGACGGAGTGCCAACAATTCAAAGAAAAGTACAATATCCCCAAAGAGTGGGAGGTGGAATTCAACAGCCACTTGCGAGCATGCCACCCTGTCGCTGGTCGTCTCTGTGTCTACAAATGTGCTTTTGATAGGGGCTTTCGACTTCCCCCCCGAAGAAGAGTGATGTCATTACTTGAGCATCTTACCATCGCCCCTGCCCAGCTATCCCCCTTCGGATGACGATATCTACAGGCCTTCTCCTCATCTGCCATGCTGGCAAACTTGAACCGTCTGGAGATCTCTTCGACTTTTTCTTTACCACTAACCGCGACCCAGGGGGTTGGATCTCCATCTCCCCCCGGATCGTGAAAGATGGCCGTCTCCTCGCCTGTAAAGAGCGCCCTAGACTCGAGATTTTCGCTTCGACTCTCATGCAATCTGGTGGGTCGAAAGATCCTGATGATTGGAAGGAGCGCTTCATTTTCATTCACCCTAGACCCTCCGGCTCTTCTCGGGAAGTTTGGTCCGTTTGCAATGAATGAACCCTAGATACGAAGCACAAACGTCCGAGTGTCGAGGCTATCGAAGAGTCCTCCGGCCGACTTATGAAGAACAGCCAGAATTGGGAAGAGGGGTGGCTTTCCAACCCCAGCCTTACTAAGGCGGGCTTAGATGGCAAGAACTGTGATCTTTTCTTCTTTCATCCTCTTTCTTATTCCCCCTTCTTCCTTTTTCTACATTTGATTTTTATTGTCCTCTTCTTCTTAGTTGAAGATCTCTGGGAGATATCGTATTCTCCCATCGCCGAGGGGATGATTTTGGACTTCCCCGGGAGTAAGGGCCCCTCCCAGCAACTAGAGGGTGTTGGAGAGGGTAACCTTTTCAGAGCGAGCCCCGAGGAGAAGGAAAAATAAGAAAGCTCCAACCTCTTCAAGATCTAGAATAACAGCGGAGGGAGATCCTCGAACTTTTCGAGAGGCTCCTAGGGACGGCGTCGATGGAGGCTCGAAGGTCCCCTCTTCGGAGCCTACCGCCTTAAGAGAAGGAGACCCTCCAACATCTCAGCAAAAATCTACCACCGTGCTTGCCCCCTTGCCAATCCCCTCCGAAGATGACTCGGCGACCATTGCTCAAGTAGTTGCTGCAACTCGCACAGAGGCATAGGGGAAACAAACTTCGGCAGGTACGAAGCCCACTGCCACATCTCCCAGCATTCCTATTGGTTCCATTTTTAAGCGAATATTAACGCCCTTAGCCCCAATGAGGCGCTCAAACTTGACAGGGGAAGCTTCGCTGAAAGAGGCTTCTACGTTGTCTACAAAGGAAATACTTGCACACCGAACAAAACGCCGCAGGACAGAATCTACCCCCTCGGCTGCCACTTCTTCCGAGCCTCCAGCCTCTGAAGCCACCACCACCTCCTCGGCAGCTCTGGCTCTTCCCAACGCTCCTCAAACGCCGAACGAACCAGACTACTGTGCCGAGATCCTGAGGGTATGACCATAATCTTTCTTCTTTTGATTTCTTTTATGCCAGTGAGTCTTAACCCCTATTCTGTTTCTACTTCTCCAGAGCCTTGTAGGATTCCAAGGTTCAGTATCCCGGCGGGAATCCGAACTGCGCACCCGGATTACCTCTCTGGAATCCGAAGTCGAAAGGCTCCGAGGGCTTGAGTCCCTCTCTTCCCAACTGTTGGATCTCGAACATCGTGTCCATATTTTGACCAAATTCGTTGAGCTGGCACAAGAAGATGCCCGACTTGCAAATGAAGCCGAAGCTCAAATGCGCGAGGATCTGGAGTTAGTCCAGAAAAACATGCTCGAGGCTAATCAGGCCAATTCTTGGCTTATGGAGGAACTGGATGCCGCGCAGGGTGTCAATAATCAACTTCGGGAAGATAATAATCAGCTTCAAGAGGATATAAGATGTAATACCCGAGAAATTTTAAAGGACTCAAGGGTAATTTATCTTGGGGCAAAAATGAAATTTAAGGATAAATTGAGGGTATAACGATAATTTATTACCGTATGGATGATCAAATCGACTGCTGGGAGTGCTCTGGAGTTGAGATGCCTAAAGAAAATAATGTGGCATTAACGAGCACACCAAGATAGGATTTATGGTGTCGAAAGAAATCAGATCGGAACAGTTTTCGGTACAACAAAATAGCAGCTGCCAATTAGGCTGCAATACCGAATCGTTATAGACGACTTCCGAGAAGTCAACGGAAGCTTGAGGGTTCTTCGATTTTTTATAAAGAACAACCCTTCAGTGGTTTCAGGAAAAAACGAAGAGGTTTAGGGCCAAAACGAAGATTCGGGCCTAAGTGCAGTTTTTCAAAATTACTAAAGCGAGGCCGAAACGATATTTTTTCGGAATCCTCAGGGGTCAAATTGATATTTTAGGACTTGAGGGTCTTAGAAGAAATTATCAAAAGTCGAGGGGCTTGGTGAAATGGGCCAAAGTTAGAAAGCCAAAGTTTGAGAGGCCAAAGTGCAATCTTAAGAAAATCTCCAAACCAAACATGGCCGACCAACCCATCAAATCACCGAAATTGGCCACAGGGATGGCACCAGGGTTGCTCAGGGAGCATCTTTTGTAAAGGGCTTGACTGACAACAAACAATGGAATGGCCGAAAATTGAAGAAAAAGTGGCCGAAAGTTTGGCCACTTAGATCACAAAAATGGAGCTCTTTCGGTGGATTTTTGACTTGTTAAGGGCAAGAGGGGACATCATAGGTCTTGATTGAAGTGAGAACCGTCATTTATGGGGCCGAAATTGCCTATAAATAGAGGATATGGTGGCTTAGAGTTTTACAAGATTTGAGCTTCAAATCGACCTCACTTTTGAACAAATTGAGGCACCAAATCATAGGGCTTTTGTTTTCCATGAGGTGAGGATCATTTCGAGAAAGTTTGAGGAATTTTGGAGTTCATTTGAGGGGTGATCGGAGTTTCGCCGGAAAAATTGGATCTCGCCGGAACCGAACTGAATTTTGCTCGGTGGAAGGTCTTCCAAGTGTTCTTTCAAGCTCAAATTTGGCCAGAGTGATTGACTCAAGGTAATCTATCTTCTGTTATAGTCAGTTTAATTTTTCGGTGTGCCGACGCCGGAGAAGATGATCGGAGATAATTTTTAGTATTATTTAAATACTGAAATAAAGAAAAATAGAGTAAAAATAGAAATAAAAGAGATAAAATTCTGTAAAAATATCCAAAAATACAAGAAAAAGGAATAGTTCAGTTTTATAAAATTTTATTTGAGAAATTTTTTGATGAAATAATTATTTTGAATTTTCGAAAGGAAACTTAATTAGAGAAAAATAGGAGGAGATGTTGGAAAATTATTAGAAAATTCATAGATATTAAAAATGTTATTTTAGAAATTTTCATGAAGAAAAATTAAATAAATTACTTGATTAGGTATTTATTTTGAATTTTGGAAGAAATTATGATTATGAAAAATAGAGAAAAAAGAGAGAAAATAAGGAAAAAGTATGAAAGAATTAGATTATTGATTTTACTTGGAAATGATTGGCCAGGAAGTGATTTGGCCATGGATCTTGATGATTTAAGTTATTTTTGAGGTTGGCACGCAAAATGAGGTGATGCGCATTTTTCGAGAAAATTCGAGTTTACGTCTAAAGGTGAGTGGTTTTATCCCAAGAAGCTATATATGAAACGTTTGCTTCATTATGCATGATATTTATTGAAATTATGATCATTTCATATTGCATGGAAAGACATTATTCTTGCATAACACGATATTATTGGCATATTAATAGTCATGCATGGGATGGGGATGTCGCCCTAAGAGTGTAGCCGTAATTCCCAAGGGAAATGATGGAACAACGTTAGGATTATCCTGCAGATGTTCAGGATTCTGCCTAGGGTTCCGTGCCAGGCTGGTAGGCCAGAGAAGTTACACTAGGGCATATGATTGTTTATGTTATTGCATCATGTATTCATGTATCATGTTTTTAAACCCTTACTAGAAGATTCATCTTCTAATGGGTTATGCCCCTAGAACATTCAACGTTCCAGTTTAGACTTGCAGTTTAGGCAATGATCAGGTTGAGATGAGACGGCACGTGATGGCATGGCCGATGGATTCAGTAAGCTGACTCAGATATGTTTTAGCTGATGCTTTATTGATGATTAGCTTTGTTAGAACATTATGGAATCTCCATGTATTTATGTATTTCAATATTGAGGATATGATGTTAATGTATGGTACAGATTCTTATACGATTATAAAGTGAAATTGATTATGTACCATATCAGGTTTCGATTTTAAGCTTCCGCATTTATGATGATTACCTGTCTTTGCTTATTGATTCTTATTTAGTGAGTTGAGAAGGTAAAACGGGATTGTTGGGAGGTGGTTTTAAAAAAAAAAATTCCCGAAATTCCTAAGTTATTTAACGCTCGGGAAAAGCGGGGCGTTACATAAGAAGGCTTACTCTGGAGCTGAAGGAGGCCAAGAAAGGACAAGTCGAGGCGCTAGAGTCTTACTCTCGGTGCAAGGAAGATCTTCGCACTGCTCACGCCCAACTCCAATCTGCCCTTAGGGATGCCCAAGTGGCTTTCCAGAACGGTCGTGAAGATTTCTGAGGCTCCGAAACTTACGCCGCGGAGCTGGAAGAAGTTCTTAGGGGCGGGTTTGAGCACATGAAGAAACTTACTAAAGAGCGCTTCCCCAACCTGGATGTAGACTCCATCCCCTTCGATGTTGCCGCCGCCTTATCTTCTTTAGAGTAGACATCTTTGTATCCAAACTTGTTGCTGTAATAATAATAAAAAAATTTGATTTTTCCGCCACTTTCTTTTGCTACCGCTTTTTATTTTCTCTACATTTTATTAAGATAAAGAAAATACCATCAGGGATCAGGCTTGATCCTTCGTTTTTGCCAAATTTGTCTATATCGCGCATATTTTGTGTTTAGGGATCATGCCCCCCCCAAGGATCACGTTTGATCCCCGTCTCTTCTTCGGAGGATTTAGCTTTGGGAGGATCACGTCTGATCATATCTTATAGCTTGTTGCTGCTGAGGGTTCGGGCCCTCCGAGGATCATATCTGATCCTTTGTTTCGACCGGGGGTTCGAGCCCCCTGAGGATCATATCTGATCCTTAGCTTCGATCGAGGGTTCGGGCCCCCCGAGGATCATATCTGATCCTTTGTTTCGATCGAGGGTTCAGGCCCCTGAGGATCATATCTGATCCTTTGTTTTTGCTGAGGAGTTTTTAGAAATGACGAGTTCTTACGCGTAGGAGGAAGAGTGAATTTATTCCTGAATTGCATACGAAAGCAACAAAGAGAATACTACTGACAAGATATGTAATAAAGAATTATTACTAACAGATCCTGTAAAAATAATAAAGAATCATTATTGATAGAATTTTCTTAAGTTCTGCACGTTCCACGCGTTTTTCATTGGTGCACCTTCGAGGGTCTGCAGTTTGTAGGCACCAGGGCTGAGGACTTCTGTCACTTTGTAAGGACCTTCCCAATTTGGTGTCAACTTATTTGCTTCTCGGGCTCCCCGAACATCTGCTCGCCTTAATACCAAATGCCCTGGTAGAAAATTTCGTGCCCTCACTCTTCGATTGTAGTACCTCTCTATACGTTGGTTGTAGGCAGCCTGTCGAATCTTCACCTGATCACGAAATTCATCTAGGAGGTCCAAGTTGTCCCTTAGATTTTGTTCATTAGATTCAGGGCTGAAAAGCTCTACTCTCAACGTAGGTACCCCGATCTCAACTGGGATCAACGCTTCCGAGCCGTAGCATAAACTGAATGGGGTCTCTCTCGTGGAAACCTTCGCCGTGGTTCGGTAAGACCACAGGATGCTCGGCAATTCTTCCACCCAGCTACCATTCGCCTTATCCACTCTCGCTTTTAGCCTCGCAACAAAGTCCTGTTGGCGAGTTCAATTTGACCATTAGCCTGAGGATGGGCTACCGAGGTAAATTGCTGCCTAATTCCTAACTCCTGGCACCATTCCTGAACAGATCGATGAGAAAATTGAGTGCCGTTATCGGAGATCAGTACCCGAGGAACCCCAAAGCGACAGACCACGTTCTTCCATAAAAACTGTTTTACTCGCCGGGCGGTGATAGAGGCTACTGCCTCAGCTTCGACCCATTTTGTGAAATAATCGATAGCAGCCATGATCTATCTAACTTGTCCTGCTGCCGGGGGAAAAGGTCCTAGGATGTCGATACCCCATTGAGCGAAGGGGCAAGGCGTAGCCAGATGGGCTAGCTCGACCGCCGGCACATGGACCAGGTTAGACGTTCGTTGGCATCGGTCGCAGGTCCTGACCAGCTGTTCCGAATCTTGTACCATTGTTGGCCAATAATACCCCTGTCGTACAGCCTTTTGGCTAAGAGCCCGAGCTCCGATATGACTTCCACATATACCTTCATGAATCTCTCGTAGGACATAATCTGCTTCGCAGGGTTGGATGCACTTGAGCAATGGTTGTGAAAAAGACCTTCTGTACAACTCTCTCCTAACTAGCACGAAACTTAGGGCTTTTAGCTTGACCTCCCGAGCCTCCAAATCGCCTTCGGGGAGTTTCTCCTCTCTCAAGTATAGCAGCAACGGATCCATCCAACTGGGCTCGTCCTCTACACATAACTGATCAGTAACTTTTTCGATACTCTTTTGCGGAAGAGACTCAATCCGAATTTCCCGAGAGCTCGTAGGGAAAGAGGAAGAGGCAATTCGGGATAACAGGTCTGCCTCCGTGTTCATAGCCCGAGGGACATACTCCACTTTCACGTGTCGGAAACGCGCCATCAGCTCTCTGACTATGGTCAAGTATCGTGTCATGTGGTTTTCTCGAGCTTCATACTCTCCATTCACCTGTTGCACCACCAAATTAGAGTCCGAACTCACCTCAACATTTTGAGCTCCCAACTGTTCAGCTAATCTCAATCCAGCCAGCAAGGCTTCATATTCCGCTTTGTTATTAGATACTCGAAATTCAAAGTGTAAAGCATAAGGCCATATCTGCCCTTCGAGGCTCTTTATCATCAATCCTGCTCCTCCACCACCCGAGGTCGAGCTTGCATCTACTGCCACCATCCATGGTCTTTGATCCTCCTTCGCGCCTTCGAGAGCCCCAATTCATTCGGCAATAAAGTCTGCCAATGACTGAGCTTTAACAGCCGGCTGCGGCCTATACTCAATGTTGAAAGCAGTGAGCTCCACCGCCCACTTCAACATCCGCCCTGAAAGTTCTAGTTTGTTAAGAACCTGCCTCAAAGGTTGATTAGTAAGCACAATAATCGTATGAGCTTGAAAGTAAGGTCGGAGTTTCCTGACTGGTATTATTAAGGCGAAGGCCAAATTTTCCATAGGGGGGTACCGGACCTCAGCTCTTGTCAACCGTTTGCTTGCATAATAAATAGGCCTCTAGATCTTGTCTTCTTCTCGTATCAGTACCGAGCTCACGGCTTCATTGGCTATTGCCAAATATATATATAATGGCTCTCCTGGCTTTGGCTTGGTGAGAACTGGGGGCGTGGCCAAGTGCTCCTTCAGCTTTTCGAAAGCTTTCTGGCATTCATAATTCCACTCGAAGTTGTTTTCCTTCGATAAGACCTTGTAAAAAGGAAGGCCTTTTTCAGCCAGGCGAGAGAGGAATCTGCCTAAGGCAGTCAGTCTGCCCGTGAGGCTCTGTACCTCTTTCACACTCCTCAGTGCGGGCATATCCATAATAGCTTTAATCTTCGCTGGATTCACCTCGATCCCTTGGTGGTGTACTATGTAGCCTAAGAACTTTCCTGCAGAAACGTCAAAAGCACATTTGATAGGATTAAGCTTCATGTGAAACTTACACAGGGTTTTAAAGCATTCCTCCAAATCCTCCGGATGACTCTCTGCCTCCAAGCTTTTCACCAACATGTCGTCAACGTATGCCTCCATATTCCTCCCGAGCTGGTGCTGAAAAAGCTTATTCACCAGGCGTTGGTAAGTAGCTCCTGTATTCTTCAAACCGAAAGGCATTACAGTGTAGCAGTAGGTTGCCTTGTTGGTAATAAATGCCGTCTTCTCCTGGTCCTCCGGGTGTAACGGAATCTGGTGATATCCCTGAAAAGCATCTAAGAAACTCATGAGCAAACAACCTGCCGTCCCGTCAATTAAGGTGTCGATCCTCGGGAGTGAATAGCTATCCTTTGGGCAGGCCTTATTAAGATCGGTGAAATCGATGCAAAGTCTCCACTTGCTCTCCCATTTGGGGACCAACACAACATTTGCCAACCAATCCGGATAATCCACCTCTCGAATGTACCTCGCTTCTGTCAATTTTGCAACCTCCTCTTCGATTGCCCGAGCTCTATCTAGGGTGAAACTTTGCTTCTTCTGCTTGACTGGCTGGAAACCCGATCGGATCCCCAATCTGTGGGTCATAACCACTAGATCCACTCTTGGCATGTCCCGAGCAGTCCATGCGAAGACGTCCGCATATTGCCTAAGGAGTGCTACTATCTGACTCCTCAGCGGATCTTTTAATTCCACACTCACTCTTACACAACGGTCCGGGCAATCTTCTTTTAAAGGTACGTCTTCCAATTTGTCCACCAGCTCTGCTGTTTTTGGATCTTCGGGTCCTTCTAGTAGGAAGCTGACCTCCTTCGGGGGGTCCGCTCGGGGGCACGGAACGTCACTTTGCAACCCTGCTTCTTTATCCTTTGCTATGCCTATAGAGGCCATATAAAATTCGTGAGCTGAGCGCAAATCTCCCCGCACTTCTCCCGTCCCCCTATCGGTGGGGAACTTCACCATCATATAATATGTGCTTGGAATGGCCCGAAGGGCATTGAGACCAGATCTTCCGAGAATCATGTTGTACGCTGAGGGCATGTCTGCCACCAGAATGTCTAGCATAACTCGAGAAGTCCGAGAACCTCTCCCTATCGTCAGTGGGAGCTGAATGATCCCTTCTGAATACACGGCCTCCCCATCAAATCCCACCAAAGGGACCCTTACTGGCCTTAACTGTGTCATCTCGTACCCCATGCCTCGGAAGGCCTACCGATATAAGATTTTTGAAGAACTCCCTGGATCCACGAGGATCCGCCGAAGCTGCCATTTCCCAAGCTCGGCTGTTATCACCAGCGGATCATTCCAATTCGGGTACCCCGGGTGGTCGCTATCGAAAAAAGAGATTGGCTCCACACTCCTCGACCTCTTCAGCCGAGTGGGACCACCCCGTTCCTCCTTCGTGACTAGGACCTCCCCTGCTGCGAGCGTATGGAATACTGGAGGCTGAGGATGATCATCTGCTCCCCAGTGCGATCTCTCCCGCTGAGCTTGATCTCGATCGTTCGCGCGGTCCTTCTTGGGGGGGCTCCTCGATCGCGACCGTTGGTCTTTCCTTCTCCAAGAATCGCCCGCTTTTGCCACATAACTCCTCAGGAAACCCCAATTAATGAGCTCCTGGATCTCCTATTTTAATTGGTGACACTCCTCCGTATCATGGCCATGTTCATCTGCCACACGTCCTTTAGCCTCTAGCGAGATAATCATAAGCAAAGCTTTTTATTAAGAAACACGTGTCCCGACCGCATTTGACTGCTTATCCAGGGTATCGGCATAATTTGGGACCCGTGGTCCTTCTCCTCATCAGCAATCATACCAATAATGAAGTCTTATTTTAAAGAGAAATTATTTGGGCTTTCGATTCCCATATACTGTAATTCCTTAATTGATTAACATCCCAATCAAGTGAGAGATATGAACTGATCAAACTCACTAACTCAATAACTATGCCAAGATCAGGTGTGGTGTGATTGAGATGACATATCGGAAATCCTTGCGACGTTAGAAATATCTTTCC
Source organism: Diospyros kaki (assembly GCA_036245055.1). Lineage (NCBI taxonomy): Eukaryota > Viridiplantae > Streptophyta > Magnoliopsida > Ericales > Ebenaceae > Diospyros > Diospyros kaki. Next base: position 4,384,646 of record BSEG01000016.1, on the reverse strand, counting down.
AATCATGTGTATCCTGATTAGGGATTTGTGCAATCATAACTACCACTAATCACATAGGATGGCCTCACTCATGAGGTCGACAAATCCCATTAGCAATCGCTTGCTTCCATGCGTCACTGCACAGAGACAACATATTGCATTTCCCACTCAAAAGCTGGGTGGTTTTTAGCAACGACAAATCTCATATACATACAAGACAACTGTGTTGCCTCTAGTCTAAGGACTAGTATCACAATCAAAACTAGTGACAAATCATAGATCATCTCAGTCATACGATCTATCACTTGTGTCACATTCAATAAATGTTCAATTATGTCTACTATATCCATCTCATAGATTATGGCATGTGACTAACCATTCTTTATCATTAGTATCTCATACTAATAAAAGGTAATGACCCATGTGCCTATCCATAATAGATTAATCATAGCCCTCTTTTGAGAAGTCTAAGCACTGAAAATTACTTTAAGAAATAATTTATTCGAAAGTCTTTGCCACATATTCTTAACATTTAAGAATAATATTTTCATCAAAAAATCTAAGGGCTCGCTCATATATTAAGATTGGAGAGCTATAAATGAAGATATGACCATAAAACATGAAAATATATTTTATTATATTTATAAGAATTATATCATTAATCTCATAATTACAATTGCTAAATGTCATCTAAATCTAGTATTAAGGCATTAACACTGACAGTAAGGCTGAAAGAAATTGAGAGAAACATACAACAGCAAATTGTTGCCTTAAAGAGTGAATGGGCCAAAAGGAAAAGCATTGCAGCTCTATGGGAACCCATCACATGAAAAGGCCTTCAATCAACAAAGAAAGCCCCGAAATCCACAATAATAGCCCGATCGACGTGGTAACGAAAAGAAAAGTTGGATAGATGTTCCTGCAAGAAGACCTCAACCATGGCACAATAAGGAAGAAAAAGAGAGACGGGGCAGCAAGGGGAATGTGGAAAGGGAAGAGGTAGGGGGCAGTTGAAAGGCCCATAGGGAGAAAGAACTAGAGTTGATCCTTCTGTCGCCAATGATAACCCCATTCTATAATGAAATTTGGTGCAAAAGTACATTGCCAAATTTCACGATACTAGAATGGAAGTCACCACAACGAAAAGAAACAAGCTAGATCGAAACCACCACAAAAACCCCAGAATTGCCCAGAAAATAAATGGGAAACTATCAATTCCAAAGACCATCAACTACTAAAGACAACCCCATTCCGAGATGAATTTTAATGAAAGAACAAACAGTCAAAATCCACAATACTAGGCTAGCTGACCACGAGGAAAAGGGAGGCTTGGATAGATGGAATCGCCAGACAATTACATGCACAACACATGGGAAAAAAAGGAGCAGGGAAAATGAGAATAAGGCAAAGTTAACCCGTATGCGCACAGAGGCAATATGAGGAAATCTATGACCAAGGGGATAACTTAATTGAAGGACCTGTTAAGAAAACATACTCACACACCATAAGATTAGAAGCATATAAAAAAATAACATAGCAGAATAGGAAGAAATGATTATATCAAGCAAGAATGAGGAATGTGCCAAAAATGGACAAAAGCTAACCTAGACCAAACCGAGGTTTGGATATGGTAAGCAAGCTGAGTAGGGGAATGCATATTGTCACGAAAGCAATAGTTATTGCACTCTTGCCAAATGAAATAAACAGCTGCCTGAAGTGTAAGCCGAGTCACCACCGTCCACGAGGATTTTCCACGCCATCTATGAGCGGCCATGAAAATCCAACGGGACTAACAACACGAAGGCTAGATAAACTTCACCTAATGTCTAAGCTGAGAAAGAACCTGCCAAGAAAAAGAACAAGCAAAAAAAAAGAAAAGAAAAAACACATGGTTGTGGCGCTCAATAGTAGCCTTGCAAAGTTAACAGCTGTTAAGAAAAGGCAAATTGAGATTGGGGCGATCGAGAGTGGACAGATGCTCCTTAATAGCAAGCCAAAGGATAAAAACATAGGAGGGGATGCCTGACCCATGCTAAAAAAGACGAAACTAATGGACCTTATTACCCCTAATTTGCAAGGCCTTCATTGCAGATTGCACTAAGAAGTCACCGTCAACAGTTGGGAGCTACCAAGGGCAATCGTGGGAAAAGATGTGTAAAGGACTCGGCATCAAAGAAAGAATGAGCTGAAGAGCTTGAGAGGGGCCTGACTCAGGCGAACACTAGGCGTCTTGCACAATAATATCATGCATTTTGGCAGTAAAGGGAAGGGATAATTGATGAGGAAGAAAGTGCGAAAAGAAATCAACAAGCACCCCAAGGGATGCCAATGATCATGTCATAGAAAGATCCTACAGGCATCCCCAATAAACCACCCAAAGAATCGACAAACCTTACCCCTAAGTTGGAGAAGCTTGTGCCAGTACCAAGGGCTAGAATGAGGGATCAAAATGAACAAAAAACACTACTCCCTAATGCGATACGAGTGAACCCATAGGGATTCAAACGAAGCCTGCATGAGACTCCGAATGAGCTTAGCCACCAGGGTTTGGTTCCATAAGAATAGGGGACGAAGACCCGTATCACCTTCATCTTTAGGGCAATAGATGTATAACCAAGCCACTTTAGCCTTATGAGAGGATAATTTCGAGCTACTCCAAAGAAACGCACGAACGATCTACTAAATCTCTTTAAGGACCCTTTTAAGGAGAATAAAGACAAAGGCCCAATAGAGATGGATAGTATGAGAGCACTAATTGAAATCTACCAACAAAGCATAAAAGGTGACTACACCAAGTACTCACCCAAGAACAAAACCTATCAAGGATGGGACAACAATCACTATAAGAGAGCTTCGTTGAAATTAAAGGAACACCTAAATATCGAATAGGCAAGGAATCCTGACGGAACAACAAACAAAGAAATCGCCATAGATAAATGGATGGTTTATTTTTAGAAAATCTTGAAAAGATATTTTTTACTCTTTCTAATTTAGAGTATAAAATTGAAATATTAGAAAATTAGATTTTTTATTTTTAATTATAGATTCAGTCAATGAATAAAGAAATTAAAAAAATATCAGTTTACAAGGGGGTAGCCCTATCACAAACATAGAAGCAACACCAGGGTTCCTCTTGACCACATATATATATATAATATATATATTAAATTCACCATTGGAAATTAACAGAAATCCATTGATATTTTAATCAAACTGTAACGCAGGTTGCATTCAGCTAGAGATTAGGGGCGATGCAACTACAATTCAATCAAGAAGAGGGAAAACAATACTCTTAACCAATTCTTCTATTAGACGACAGTACATATATGTACAGAGATATAAGTGGTAATTAATGTAAAAACATGGTGTATGCTTACTATATTGATGAGACCACAACTTCTCTTTGAGCACGAGGCTAACTTAAGTATTAAAAAATTTGTGAGTGATCCTACTCACACACTTAATCGATTTTCTTCTTTACAGATCACTCGTTATCAAGGTATCTACTTGTTATCCAAAAGGTCACTCATGATTAAAAAAGACACTTGTTATTTCATCGAGATAGTCTCCTACATTTAAAATTTTATTATTATATGTTGACAATAACATGAATAATAGTGAGAGGTTAGAAAACACAAGTGAATTAGAGATTAGAAAGTGAATAACCATAGCAAATAAAAAAAAGAAAAGAAAAGAAAGGGTTTTTGATGAAATTCCAATATGTGGTAGGACAAACTAAAGCTTGGCATAATTTCTGGGAAAATTTTAAAGTAGGTAAATGGGTGTCATTTGATCCCAATTTTTGACCAGATGGAGGGTGCAAGTTAGTGAATAAGTGGCACCAAATAATTCGAATTTTGAACAAGAATTGATGGGTCAAATGAGTAGCCAAATTTGGTTGCGAGTATTTGCTTGTTACTGGGAAAGCTAGCCAATATTTTATTTTTTTCAAATACCATGACTGTCATTACTTGGGGCAATTTTTTATAACAATTTGAAAGGTCAAATGAATGAGTTAGAATTATTTTACAAAGTAATTTTAATTTATAAAATAAATTAAAGAACGAGCCAAGGGGCCATACCCATTGGACTTACTGGCAGCTGGGCGGTTCTAAACTGGCCCGCACAGTGCAGGCTGACGCGTGCCAGTCCGTTTTACTTTTACATTGTTTTATTAGGTACTACTCATTTAGTCCCATTTATCATTTTGTTTCTACCCATTCAATTCAAACCCTTTTTTTTATTATTTTAATTTTATAACTAAACCCCTTGTTTAAAAAAAATATATAATTAAACATGTCCATATATTTTGTGATTCAAAAGTAATAGCATTCATTTTTAGAAAATCTTAAAATAAATTTTTTTTTGCTTTCTAATTTAGAGTGTAAAATTGAAATATTAGAAAATTAAATTTTTTATTTTTAATTATAGATTCAATCACTGAATAAAGAAATTAAAAAAAATATTGGTTTACAAGGGGGCAGCCCTATCGCAAACATACAAGTAACACTACTAGGGATCCTGTTGACCACACACATATATATATATATATATATATATTAAACTCGGCATTGGAAATTAACAGAAATCCATTGATATTTTAATCAAACTGTAATGCAGGTTGCAGTCTTGCAGACCCCTCATTCAGCCAAAGATTAAGGGGGGTGCAACTGCAATTCAATCAGGAAGAGGCAAAACAAAACTCTTAACCAATTCTTCTATCAGACGACTGTATATATATGTACAGAGATATAAGTGGTAATTAACGTAAAACCGTGGTGTATCAATTGATTTATTTAATCTAACTTTCACTAATTCACTTGATTCCAGGTTTAGCCCAAAAAGATGGATCCTCATCATCAGTTTTTACAACTGGGAAGCGGGATCAAACCCATTGGTGCGATCCATTTTATTGTCATCCATATCCCCGGAAGCCTCTCCCTCATCGTCCATGAACCTCTTCCACAGCCAGTGCTGCTTCCACACTCTCTCCGTCATCTCCTCTATCGGCACCTTCTTCGTCTCCGGCACCAGAAACAGCACGAAGATCGACATTATCACCACCCACGCAGAGAAGAACAGGAAGAGGCCGTACTTGAAGTGGCACAACATTGAGAGGAAGGCCTGAGCCATCACAAACGTGAAGAGCAGGTTCACGCAGACCGAGACGCTCTGCCCCGCCGACCGGGTTTCCAGCGGGAAGGTCTCGCTAGGGATCAGCCATCCCAGGGGCCCCCAGGACCAGGCAAAGGCCGACACGAATGTGCACACCATGATCACCACCAGGATGGCGTAGCCTTTGTTGAGGCTGGTGGAGTGGTCCTTGACCTTGATGCCCAGAATTACGGCGATCACCGATTGGGAGAGGAACATCTGGACGCCGGCTTCCAGAAGGAGAACCCGGCGGCCCAGTTTGTCGACGGAGTAGATGGAGACCACGGTGGAGATCACGTTCACTGCGCCGGTTATGACCGCTGAGTAGAGGGAGGCATCGTCCTGGAATCCCAGTGTGTTGAAAAGCACTGGGGCGTAGAACATGATTGCATTGATGCCAGTGAATTGCTGGAAGATCTGTAGTAGAAAAACCATTATTAATTGCATCGCAAGTCCTTCTTTAAGTAAAATCTACAACAACAAACAATATATTAATTAAATATGATCGTACTATATGGGCAGGCTATATGAATTTACCTGTAAGAAGACGGCAATGATGAGCTGAGGGCGGTTCCTCCTCTTGAGGAGGCTGCGGAAGGGGTGCTTGACTTGTTTGGCAATGCGGCTGGCGTCGAGAAGCTCCTGGAACTCGGGTTCAATGTTGTGAATGCCTCGGATCCTCCTGAGAACAGACTTGCCTTCTTCCAGGCGGCCGCGCTCGATCAGGCTGTTGGGGGTGTCCACCACGAAGAGGGCCCCAAGGGTTAGGAGGACGGCCGGGACACCAGCCAACCCTAGTGACACCCTCCAGCCCCATCCTGCTTCGATCCTGCAAGGAAAATTAAACACGTTGATGATCAGTACAAATTTTACACTATCAAAGTCTAAAACCCCCACATAGCAAAAACCATTTTTTATATAATGATATCTTTGCCAGCAAGCGGTGAGTGCAATTTTGTGCACCCCATTTAACGGTAAGTAAAGTTACCCACCGTTAAATTAAACACAGAAACAGAGAGAGAGAGGGGCAAATGGGATTGCGCATGCCCAATAAAAGTTGACTCATTTCTTCTCTTCTCACTCTTTCTCACACCACGCGCGCACACCCACACAGTCACTCTCTCTCTCTCTCTCACTCCCCGACGACCCCTCCTCTACAAGTGAATAGGGTGTGTAATGACGGGAATGGCGGCAGCTAATAGTGGTTCAGTATAGGATAAGGGCTCGCTACGGCAGCCACGGGCTTGAGGCGAAGGGGCTGAGGTTGATGGTGTCTTCCTCTTCAACCTGCACGCACACAGCTTCCAGAATAAAACTATTTATATGGGTATGTTTGGCTAAAGCTAAATTAATTTTTTTGTTTTGTTATATATATATATATATATATATATGTATATTATATTATGTTAAATAATTAAATTAATATATATAATAATTTTAAAAATATTAAATTTAATGATATTATTATAATAATTTTATGTAAAATACTATATTTATAAAATTATAAATAAATTTATTAATATATTTATAAAGAAATCTGATTGCTAGTTATTCGTAAATTTTTAATTGAACATATTTTCGAGATTATAATTGAATATGTTCACAAACTTTAACAAGTTGAGTTTTAATGAAATGAAACTCGATTCGTTAACAAATTAAGATTCAAAATTAACTTCAAACTCAACTCGTTTATCTTAAAAAATAAAATCAAATGATCTTTTGTCGAGTTGAACATCGAGTTTCTTGTGAACAGTTCAGCTCATTTATAACCCTAGCGAAGAGAGAAGGGGGATAGATTTGGAGCTTTCATATTCAATTATCAAAATGGGATTATTCATTAATTATAGGTTTCCTAATTAATTCCATGAACTAATTTTTGTTAATTTTTACTCTACAATAAGAAATAAAAAAAATAAAAACTTTAAAACCAATTACTTTCCGTGCTACTTGTACCGACAGGATAACAGGCTCGATGACAAAATTAGACTTCATTCGATGATGAAATCCAGACTTCATCGCCATCCAGATGAAGCCTGACCAAGCTTTATGCGACGAGATAGTGTAGTGGTGGTCAACACGAGACGACGGTAGGAAGCAGCGATGATTGCTCGAGGCGCTACAATGAGTCGACGAGAAGCAAGGCGACTCGAGGCAGCGACAAGGCGAAGTGAGGCGAGGCAGAGCTTGTTGGAGACAGCTATGGTAGAGCAAAGAGGAGGCGGTGAAGGGCAAGGGTGGTGAATCCACAAATTGGGTGAGGGCATTTTTGTCATTTGGTGCCTTTGATCATTCTCTCGACAACTCAATTGTTTGTATAAATAGCATTTTTCATTTAAAATTGTTAACTGAAGCAAATCAAACAGGAGTAGATATCACATGCGAACAACAAATATATATTCATTGGATGATGATTCTATTCAATACTAGAAACTAATTAGGCAGTATCCATAAATTAAAGCAATTAAATTTATATATTTTAGCCGAAGAACTTGGGGTCGTAGCCATTGCTGGAGGTGGTGAGAATGTAGTAGGCGACGATGTGGTCGATGGAGCCCCAGGCAAGGACGTTGACGATGTTGAATTCGACAGGATCATCGAACTTGAGCAGGCTCACATACTCATTGGCCCTGCTGTCGTCGGCCTCGAAGTAGGTCGCGTTGTTCTGCTCTGACAGCCCTTGCTTCGCCACGTTCTCCCTCTAGAAGTTGAAGAACACGAACCTCTCCAAGAATAGTGATAGCCCCGTGCTCAAGCTTATCACTTGTGACGGGTTCAGCTTTGCTTTCATGCCACCGCCCTAGCTCCACCGCTTACTGACAGTCGTGAGTTTACGGAGGAAGGTATTGAGGGGGGGAAGCAGGAGTTGGTGGCTTGTTGAGGGGTCTGAGACCCTAGAAGGTGGGTGCGGAGAACAAGGCGAAGGCCATGGCAGAAGAAAGGAACTTTGGAAGAAGAAAGACGACGAAGATGAGATAATGGATGAGAACTATCAAGAAGATGATACATGTTTGTTTGGTATTTGTGAAGCAGAGTCTAGAGAGAGTGTGATAGAGAGCTGGAGAGAGAGAGCCGCCGTTGATAGAGGGGAAGTTGGAGGTGGAGGGTCATTCTTCGATGATGACAGGAGGTAGACGACACGCCAGAGATGGAGAGACATCGCTAATGGAGGAAGGGTCGCCGAAGGTGGAGTGAGAGTGAGAAGGGAGAATGTGTGTGTGTCATGTGAGAAAGAGGGAGAGGAAAAGAAATGGGTCAACTTACATTGGGCCGTGTGTAATTCCATTTACCTTTCTCCCTTTGTTTAATTTAACGATGGGTAAAGTTACACACCGTTAAATGGGGTACACAAAATTGCACTCCCAAGTGGTAGCCCTGACAAGAACAATTTATTTTTGGTACACTGACCAAAATAGTTTGCAAGGTAAACGGTCTCAAAATGTTATGGATCGACCACTTTCACATGGGTTTTTAGGCGCCCTTGCATTTTTCTAGTTGGACTAGTTGGTCAACCAACAATGATACTTGAATTGATTTAAGAGCAGTGTTACTTTGCCTGACAAATCAATTGAGGGAATCATCAAAGGGTGTTAAAAAGACTAAAATATCGTCGCCCCAATTGCAAATTTTCAAAAGTTGTCACTACCTTGCCCGCTGCTCTTTCTTCTCTCCATGGCCGCCGATGCACCACCGATACCTTTTCCTTGCCATCGTCACCTCGCCTCTTCGCCTTTCTGACTATTGCTACATTTCCTTAGTGACAGTTGGAGAGGCAATGAGGTGACGGCAATGAGGCAAGGAAGCAAGGCGAAGTCAACGGTGATCGGTGATTGTATCGACAGCCATGGAGAGAGGAGAGAGCAGCGGGCAAGGAAGTGACAGTTTTTGAAAATTTGCAATTGAAACGAGGGTGTTTTGATTTTTTTGACACCCTTCGGTAAGTCCCTCGATAGTTTTGTCGGGTAAAGTAGATTAATTCTTGATTTAATCAATAGAAATGTTAAGTTGACGAGAAAAAATCACTACAAAAAAAATGATTTGTTGAGGCATCTTTTTTAGGGCATTTTTTAGAAAGTGTCTTATAAAATCCCATTTTAAGGCACAATATAAAAAAGTGTCTCAATACAATAACTTTAATGAGGCACAACAATTAAGTGTCCTATAAAATACCATTTTAAGGCACAATTTAAAGAAGTGCTTCAATAAAATAATTATAATGAGGCATGGCAATGAAATGTCCTAATAGACAAATATAAGTGTCTTAATAGATAAATCTAATAGGGCAGAATTTTTGAAATGCCTCATTAAAATAATTCTAATAAGACACTCTGATGAAATACCCTAATAGATAAATCTTAAGTGTCTCAATAGAATAATTCTAATGAAACTTAGATATACTATAAAATAAACATAGGCACATATATTAATAAGATGATGTGTTGATTAGGTGGTCACGCGTGTGCAAGAAGGAGGAAATATTTAGGATTTGACCTGAGGGAAAAGTAAGTAGAGTTAAGAGAAGAATTTTTAGGGGATATGAAAAATAAATTTATAGTAATTTTTTAGGCATTTTTAAGTGTTGCAACAAACTTAAATTTATAGTTATTTTTTAACCATTTGCAAGTGCCTCAATATGTCTTTGGGGCACAATTACACGCGACATTATTATTAGTGCCTTAATAGTTAAAATGCATCTTAATCCAAAATTTATTGTAGTGAATGTTCATTCTATCTTTACTTTAACAAATTATATTGCGATTAGTTATTTTGGCCAATCAAATCGTATAAAATTATATTGCGATTAATATCATAATTTATATCCATCATCCATCAGCATACATTTGTTAATCTGCTTTGATGTAAAATTTCAGTGGGTGGACCGGGATTCCTGGAATTTTGAGGCATTGAAGTTCAATCCTCACGTCTATCCCCCAAAGACGAGTCCAAAAGACCCAAAATTTGAACAAAACTTTGTTGGTTTCCTCTTATTTTATAATTTATAGTGTTTAAAAGAGAGATATAAAATAGGAGGGGATGAGAGGTTGGCGAAAAGGATAACTTACTTTGCAGTGCCGTAATTGACCAGATTGGCGAAGAGAATACCGATGGTCACGTTGAGTTGGAACTGTATGTTGAGTTCCCCACGCACTCTTGCAGGTGCCATCTCTGAGAGGAACAGCGGAACTGCCTGAAAAAGATTGAAGCAAATTTATAACTTTTTTAGGGTGTTTGGCTTACACTTTTTTAAGAGGCTTTTAAGTTTTTTTATTTAAAAATTGTGTAAATCTTTAAAATTAACTAATATTTAAGTTGATAATATTTGACTAAATGTGATTTAAACAATCATTTATATAATTATGTGTTTGATTTGAAAAATTTAATAAAATATTAGAACTTAACAAAAGGATTAAAATAAATATGTTATTAAATAATATAAATAAAATTTATAAAAACAAACATGTTATTGTCACTGGATTTTATATATGTTCTAACAACGTGACGCTCTAATTGGAAGCAGAATTTTTTATTATTAATCCATTTTTTTTAGTTACTGAAGCTCTTTGGAAGCTAATTTATTCTAATTACCACACACACACACACAAAGCTTCCACGAACAAGAAAAGGCATCAATTAAATAATTGGTCAAAATGATAAGAAGCAGATAGAAGTGATCATTCTTTGTTAATCTTTTTCACCCTAATAAAATTAAGAGAGAAAACGTTAATCTTAATAATATTTCCGTCAATTTTCATAAGATATAAACTGCTTTTATTAGAAGAGTAATATCAACCCCATTTCCTAGAAAGTTTGGGAAAAAAGGTTTACTTATTACATCCCTATCTGTCAGCACTCTTGTGTAAATCAATATTGATCGAATGCTGTCCAATCGAGTAATCAGTTAAGAAAAGCGTAAATTCAAATATAGTGGGCAAAATAATTGGTTGAACAAGACATGGACACAGATTTTTACCAAGTGAGAAAAAAATTCGTACGAGATTGGGACAGCACATACATAAGTGGAGAACCGTAAAAAAATAAAATCATCAAAGCGGTTTTGAGATGATTATTTTTGTGCGATTTTTATTATTCATATCTTTAATTATAATAGATGAGATAAATTATAAGTATGAGATTTTATTTCACTGTGTAAGATAAGCATAGAACTCATGACTCATCGGTACAAACTCGACAAATCGCTTAGCCGATCGCTTGACTTATATTCTAGAGATTTTAGATTTTTCAAATCCAATAATGGTGGAAAGGTGCAGGGTCATAAAATTCAAAGTCATTGTGTTTGGATTTTGAGCCGAAAATTTTCATTAGTTTTGAAGAAGATTATTTTTTATTTCTAATATTAATTTTGTGTTTAATGTATAATTTTATTTATTATGTTGTAATTAATTGTTGATAGACAAAAAAGTCTTAAATTTGGTGAATAAGGAAAGTAGTCTATAAATAAGATAATTGATTTATTATTCAAAGTGTGAAAATTACTTGTGAAAGACCGGTGAGACTAAGAATTTAGAGTAATTTAGACTTACGTTTAAAGAGAGAATATTGAATTTTATAGTTATAAACTTTACTATATAGTAATATTTTTCTCTATCGTCTTAATGACCATGATTTTTTCTTTTTAAGGGTTTTCACGTAAAAATCTTTTGTGTTTGAGTGTGATTGAATATTTTATTTTTCATCTTTTTTTTTTCCCCAACAAGTAGTATTAGAGTTTTGGTTATCGATCACCTAGTACGCAAAAGATATATTAAGCATGATGAAGTTTGGGTGTGAAAAGTTTAACAGGAAGATCAATTTTAGCTTGTGGCAAATACAAGTCAAAAACATCTTGATCCAATGCGGGTTAGACAAGGTGTTGAAGGACAAACAAATTCTTAAAGACTCTGAAAAATTTGGTAAAGAAACGATTGGTGCTAGTTCTGAAAAATCCATGATGAGCAATGATGTGTAAGAGGAACTTGATTTGAAAACTACAAGTACAATTCGATTATGCCTAGCCAAGAATGTTCTTACTAATGTTCAAGGAATATCTAGTGCGAAAGAACTTTGGGAGAGGCTTGAAGAATTGTATCAAGCAAAAATATGTCTATAATCGATTTTATTTGAAAGAGTAATTTCGCAAATTGTAGATGACTAAAGGTATGAAAATTTCTTAACAACTGGGGGCACTCAATGGAGTTGTTGCTGAACTAGAATCAATTGGAGTTAGAATAGAGGATGAGGACAAAACGTTTAAACTCATTTGGTTACTTGCATCTTTCTATGCACTCATTGATGGGTCGATTGACTAAGGGGTGGGTCGATTGATCGATGGGTCAGTTGGCTAAGGTGAGAGAGGCAATGGGTCGTCGGCATGAGAAAGCTCCATTAGTCAATCATCGTTCTCCTACACTGACCTTTTTTCCTTCCCATCCCTCATTGGTGACCTCTGTTTCCTTTCCTTCCCTTGCTAACAACCCACCTCCCTATCAACACGTGTATCTGATGCGCACTCATTTGAGAGATTATGTGTAATTATAATAAAATTGTAAGTTAAGGACATAATATGTTCTTAAGAGGGCCAAATGACTATACTAAAAGAGCTTGAGGACATATTTATACTTTATGCCCTCCAAAAAAAAAAAAAAATCTCATCAAAAAATGAATACTAAAATAAGAGTGGTATGTAAATAACCTGATTAGCGAATCCGACGCCACAGCCGAGCAAGATGCGTCCAATAATGAGCATGGCAAGGTCCTGAGCGGCAACATTGAACACCACACCGACGAGGAAGAAGAAGCCGGCGATGAGCATAGTGAGCCGCCGGCCGAGCCTCCTGGTGGTGTAGGAGGCGAAGAAGGTTGCGATCAAACCGGCTAAAAACAGAGACGACGTGAACAGTTGCAGGCCTTGATTGTCATATTTGCAATAGTTGTTGTTCGGATGCTCCTTTATGGTCTTTCTGTAAACCACCGGGAAGAACTTTTCCAAGAAAGGTCCCATTGAAGTAACGCCACCTGTCTCGACACAAATTACAAACAAAAATCCATTACAAAAACATTACCAAAAATTCCACCTCCTACGTTAATATTATCCAATTACGCAGTGTTTGTTAAAACGAATAAGTTAAAATTGTATTACGATACTGATAAATTTATTTAAAAAATTTATGATAAAAATCAGATAATTTCTTTTTAGATAAATTTAAAAAATATACTAAAAAATACTTTTATTTGGAATTTTGGTTAACAAATATTATATTACAAGAGAAAATTGATTAAGTAATTAATTAAATAAGGAAAAGGAAACATATTATAGGGGCCGGGTTGTCTTTAATTGTCTGAAAGGAAAAATAATTATGCATAGTTAATTAGTTATTAACAAACACCAACTGAACAACAACGACCCGGCTCCACGCTCCTCCGAGAAAAAGAAAGCAGCGAAAATGACCCCTCATTTTTTGGGACGAAGTTTTAAGTGACATTTTTGGTATTTTACACGCTTGCAATCCATTGGCTGTTGGTTGCACTGTTTCAGAGACAAAGAGGACCCGCATCTCCTACTCCTACCCCTGTGATGTGGATCTTTTTAGTATGATTTCAATATTCTTATTTTCTAAAATATTTACAAAATAAATAAATATATATATATATATGTATGTATGATATTTACGTGCTCCTCCTCTTTTGACCTAAATCATAGTAAGAAGTATGAAGTAATCAATGATCAAGAAGAAGAAATGCAAGAAGCAAAACTGATCGAATTACAGGCCGATCAATGCTCACGGGCATGAAATGGCGGAGAAATAATTGAATGATCAAGAAGAAATTAAGACTAGTTGATCAGAAACATATACAGATTAAATTAAACATTAATTTAAGACCTCAAGAATATGAATGAAGAGTAACCTGAAACGCCGATGTCGTAACCAAACATGAGGCCGCCGATGGCGGCCATGATGCAGGTGATGAAGACGATGGGCGTGATCTTGGCCTCGAACTGCGTCCCTCCGACAGCTGGAGCCGCTATTCCTCTCCCCGCCATGGATATATAACTAACCAGAGAGAGAGAGAGATGCTGGTGCTGTACTCTATTATGGATGTGAGGAAGAGAAAGACGAAGAAGGAAGTGATGAGTGATGAAAGGAGTTAATCTAGATTAGAGCGGTATGCATAGAAGTAGAAGGGTAGGGAAGGGAACGCACGAGTCACGAAACAGATGGGGTGTGTGTGGAGCTGTGCGACCACCGTTGCGGTTTTGCTCTTCTAAGCTAGTTGACGGTTCTATGTTCTTCCCTAATGGCTATCAAGTCAAACAACCTCCCCTCCCCCCCTCTCTCTCTCTCTCTCTCTCTATATATGTATATATAGATCATCGCTATTGTACAGCTCCCGTCACACGTCCTCAATTTTAATATAAAAGATAAATCTCAAACAAATATATATATATATATATATACTTAATCTTTAAGGTAGGGATTTTAGAATTTGTTAAAATAAGTAAGATAAGATTGTATAAAAAAAAATTAAAATATTTTTTAAATTAAAATATAAAATAATTAAGATAAGTTTAGAAATTATATTTCAAAATTTTTATCAAATTATATGTTAATTTTTTTGAAATATACTAAAGATTACACAATAAGATAAACGGGTTTTAATGACGGGAAAATCAATCATTAAAAGTTGATTTTTCGTCGTTAAAACATTTTAACGACGGGAATTTTCTTGTCATCACCGGTCGTTATTGCCTCTGCGGATAAGAGTATTTAACGACGAGAATGATAAATCCGTCGTTAATTGTATTAGTGACCGTATGATTCTTGTCGTTAAAAATAATTATTAGCCACTGAATTATAACCCAATAAGAATAATATTTCCTGTCGTTAATAGTATGAATAATTAACGATTTTACGATTCTCGTCAGTAAAAATAATTATCAGCGATCGAATTATAACCCAATAATGATAATATTTTCTGTTGTTAATAGTATAAATAATTAACAATCATATAATTTTCGTTGTTAAAAATAATTATCAACGACCGAATTATAACCCAATAACAACAATATTTCTCGTTGTTAATAGTGTGAATGATAAGGAACATATGATTCTCATCGTTAAAAATAATTTTTAGCTACCAAACCCTTTAATAATAACAACAGAATTTCCTATCATTAATAATGTGAACAATTAGTGACTATATAATTCAAAGTAATATATGTTCTACCAAAATAAAAAACATCATTATCTATTAGCATTTACACACCAAAAGTTGTATCTATATAAATGTTAATTGCCAACAAACTACACCAAAAAAGATGTTCAACTAAAAGCAACACTTTGACAGCCGTATATACTATACAAAAATGTACACCAAAATACTATAGTTAAAGAATTGATTGAAATTATAGTCATAGAATTGTTCATGTAGTCCAAGAAAGAATTTGTTTCCTTTAGAGTTCTGTTGTCTCATTAATCTACAAAAAAAAATAAAACATAAAAGTAGAGTCAAATATGTGTTCATGTTTTCTTTATAAAATATCAGAAATATAATTTGTCTCCATCACAAGCTACATAACATACAACAACTAAAATGCATCAAAACACAACAAAATTTGACAAACACAAATCATACTCCTCATTATATCCATAAGAATGACTTTTTTGTAATGCATAATCAATGTTGGCAATACCTAAGACAAAATCAATATCTTATAAAAATCTCAAACCAAATTAATAAAGTGTTATTAGTCACACCAAGCCTAATTATAATTTATATGAGAAGAATGCAGAGTATCGATCAAGCTTGAGTAATTAGAACCCTGCTGCAAATTAGATGCTATACTAGAGGTGTCAAAAGGGTCGGCTCGGACCAGCCCGAGTCGGTCCACGGGCTTTTTAAACGGGCCGGGCTGGGCCTGGGCCCTTTTGCTGTGGATAGGGCCCGGCCCATGGCCCCCCTATAGGGTGGTCGGGTCAGCCCGAGGGCTAGAGGGCCAAGCCGGGTGGGCCCGACCCTTTTTTTCTTTTTTTTTAAATATTTTTTTAAAAATAATACCTATGATATATACATATATAAATATCAAAATAATACATATATAAAAATCAATTTTTTTTTCTTTTTAAAATATTTTATATCTTAGTTCTTAAGTTTTAAATATTATTTCATCATTTTATATTTCAAAATTCTATATGCCTTATAAATTTTCTTGTGAATTGATAGAAAAATTAATGTAATGTTTATTTATAATTTAAATATATAAAAAATTTAACTTAAAAACTTTAAATAAATTGATAGTTATTATTTACTAAAGAATAACATAATTAAAAAAAAATGAGTAAAGGCTTAATTGACTAGCCCATAAGGGCCCAACGGGCCAGGCTGGACTGGACCCAATTTCTTTGGCTCAGCCCGACCCCCCTATGAGGGCCGGGCTCGGCCCAGCCCGTTTGAATAGTAACGGGCCGAGCTTTGGCCCGTGGGCCGCGCAGCCCTTTTGACACCTCTATGCTATACATTTGTCCTTGAGATCTCAAACCAGCAAATATCAGAAGCATAAAAAGACTTTAGCAAAGATAAAGAGTAATTACAAGATGCAAAAATCAATTTTATTTGAGACAGAAGATCAATACCTGAACTTCATTTTCATTTGAGACACTGGCAGCAACGGATGAGAGAGAAAGAGAGAGAGAGAAGGGTGAAGGGGTGAGTTAGGGTTAGATTTGGGGAAGAAAGAATAGGGGAGAGAATGACGACGGGAGTAGTTCCTGCCTAGTTTTCAGTTTTTTTTAATATTTATTTGTTAAATAAAAATAAAAGATTTTATGTAAATAATATTATTAATTATTTAATTAATAAAAATAAAAAAATATGAAAAAAATAATTAGTTTGATATATTATATTATTTTTAATATGTTCATAATTTTTCAATATATTGTTTTATCAATAAATAAAATAATTTATGAAAAAAATTAATTATTTTGATATAGTGTATTATTTTTAATATGTTCATAATTTTTCAATATACTGTACTATCAATAAATAAATAATGTCCAATTATAATAGTTTAGTAATTATATTTGTGTATTTATAGAAAAATATAATTATATTAAAATTACTTAATTATATAAAGTAGTACTTAAATTTTAATAATTTTTATTATTATTTCATGGTTAGAATTAAAAATTTTAGTCAATAACGACGGAAAAATGATTTATTAACGACGACTTATTTATCCCGTCGTTAAAATTTATCTTATAACGACAGGATTTATATTTAGTCGTTAATAATACTATATTAACCACCAAAATTAATCATGTCGTTAACTTTTGGTCGTTAATAACTCTTTTTTTTGTAGTGATATATGCGTCATTTTTTTTATCAATAAGATTCAAGATATGTTTATATATCTGAAGAGGAGAAGACATAAGCATATCTAGAAAATATTAGATAAGAAATAATGTGACTTCATTTTTAAGAGTTATCAGATAAATTTAACAAATATAATGGAAAACACTTTTGTTTATAATGTTTTCCATATCTCATTTTTTCAAATCTATATCTTAATTAACAAACACTACCTAAATATAGAGAATATTTGGCTTACCTTTTTTCAGATGGCTTTTAAGCCTTCTTACTAAGGTATCGTTTGTTAAAATGAGAAAGATAAAGTTGTATTAAAATAAAGTTAGAATACTTTTCGGATTAAGATATAAAATGGTTAAGATGTTTTTAAAGCATTTGAAGATTTTTATTAATTTGTTGGTTAAATTTTTTGAAATGCACTCAAGGACATATGCGTCATTTTTTCTTATTTGTAAGGTCCAAGATATGTTTATCTGGAGGGAGGGAGAAATAAACATATCATGAAAATATCATATAAGAAGTTACGTGACTTTTTTTAATGGTTAGCAAATAAATTTAATAAATACAATGGAAAACATTTTTACTAAAATGAATTTTATATTCCACTTTTTTCGATCTATATTTTAGTTAACAAAATCTATTTTAAAAGTTGTATAAAAATTTAAAGATAACTAATGTTTAAGTTGATAACGTATATGGATAAATGTGTTTTAATATATCATTGATATAGTTATGTTTTTTTAAAAAAAAAAAACTAATAAGCTATCAAAATTTCACAAAAAAACTAAAATAGACATGTCACTGAATAATAGAAATAAAATTCATAAAAATATTAATTTTATAAAAATAAAAATTAATTAAACAAAAAAAAACGCAAAACGTTTACAAGAATAAGTAAGGGCATACCTCGTAAAAACGAAAATTACATGAACCAAAAAAAAAAAAAACAAAAACAAGAAATAATGGAGTGCTGCAAGGCTACAACTAAAATGCCTCAAAGAGTCGAGTGAATGAGAACACCAACATTTAGTGTATCACTGTAAATATTTTATCATTTTCAAAACATTTTCGAAAAACATGAATATGAACGCAATGAAATAAAATTTAAGACCACTTTGCAAGATTCAGTATAAACAATCATATGCAATGAAACCGTAAAACAAACCATGGGGGGTTTAGCAATATATCTCACTAGAAGTTCAGTTTCGAAGTAAAATATAAATTCCTCCTATGGCACAACCCTTTGTTTCCCGATAGCTGTTGAATGGCTCCACCAAGCAATTACTTACTGGAACACCCCACTTTCTTGGACGTATTATAAATTGAGACAATTCTACGATAATAATTTTTTTTTAAAACTATTGTTAAACCATATCATTCCTCATATCCATTCCAAAATTTTCATACATCTATCTCAAAAGAGAATTATCTTAAACATCAAATGCGAAAAATAGAATCGAACCTAACATCTTAACTTTAATCATAAATCAATTAACCATAAATAAGGTTATACATCATCATTTCTTCAAACGTTCAGAATTCGAAATAGTAGAACTTAAATATATCTGGAACGTTTGAATATTTCAAGGACAAAACCCAACTTAGATGAACAAAACATTTAATGCACGTGTATTAATGCAATGCACATAACATCATAACTCTCATGTTTGGGTCTATCGCACCCTAACTATTACCTGTCATTTTTACAGTCTCCTTGTCGGACCGAGGTATATGGGTGCACCCTTGGAAAAGCAACGACGTCAGTCCCTAATCCCAAACCCATGCAATGTATAACTTTGAATTTCATCGTACTCATATGCATATTTCATCATCATAAAATGTAAATGCACTATACGTGATGCATAGCATACCAAGACATGACAACATGACAAACAAACACTTTCATGAAATTGAGTTTTTTGGGTTGAACCACTTACCTTCTCAAGCTTATAAAGTTACCTCGATATTCGCGCATTGCATCGAAATACGTGAATCGTCTCGATTTGTGTGCCAATCTCAAAATTTGCACAAGTCACTTCAACTTAAGTCTCAAGACATCATAATCATCATATTTATTTAAATAAATATTAAAACCTATATTTTTCACAATTTCTTGTATTTTCTTTATTTTTCTCTCTATTTCTTCCTATTTTTCCTTAATAAATCCAAACTAAATATTTCTCAAATATTTCACTATAACAATTCATAAAATAATATTCCTAAATTTTTAAAATTTTTAAGAAATTTTACTCATCTTGACTTAGCCCTCAGGCTACCTCGATATGCGTGACATGTCTCGATTTTCGTGCACACCCTTGACTCCCGAACCTTGTCTTGATTCTCGCATACCACCTCGATCCTTGCACACTACTTCAATTCTCATGCAGTACCTCGATTTTTATGTACTGCCTCAATTTTTGTTCCCGACCTCGAAACCCGTGCCGGACAATTTTTCTTACCAAAATCTCTGGAATACTAATACATCTTCATTTCCTATTTTTTCTACGATTTTTGGGGATTTATTCTTTCATTTCTTTCTTTTCTTTTTTTCTTTTTTCTTTTTCTTTTTCTTTCTTCTTGTTTTTTTTTTCTTCTTCTCCCTCATCCCACGCCTCTGCTTCTTCTTCTTCTTCGCATTTCATTTTACGCACTAGCACGCACCAACTACCGTCGCTTGGCCTGGCTCTGACAGCCGCTGCTTGGGCCTCTCCGATCGCCACTGCAACCAACGCCATCAGCCGTGGGCCACCTCCCACTCACTGCTTCAACACGCCCGCCATAGCTATGCTTGGGAGCTTGCTGTGCGGCCAACCCAGGCCTCCTTCGGCCTAGCCAGCAACTGCACCGACCTCCACAAGCCTTCGTCGACCTCGCATCTAATAGCCCCAGCTCCCTACTCGTAGCTCTAGCATCGCGTCGGCTTGCTGCCATGGCTGCTTGGAGCTCACTACCATGGCCGAGTTCGACCATCTCTCTCCCAAGCTCGACCTCTACTTCAGCCACCAGCCATCGATCTCTCCATCTCTCGAGCTCTCGTCCAAGCTCCCACAAGCTATATATATCTCTCTTTCTTTCTCTCTCTTGGCCATTTGCTTCCATTTGTCCTCTGCATTTTGCTCTCATTTCTTTCTCTGTTTATAGAGAACTCACCACCGCAAGAGTCTTGGCCAATCCCCCGACCAAACTCTCAATCTCTCTGCAACCTTTTGGTGGAAATTGCTCTCAAACGAATAGCCAATGCTTTTGCAATTTCTCAAACAAAAACAGCCAACCCCACATGCATATTTTATACATATTTCACATATTTGTTCCCATGATCCATCTTAATTATACTTGAGAATTTCTCAAATTACAAATGCATCCTCTAACCTTGAATTAATTTACATTACGATACCGAAAATTTAAAATTAATGACTCATGGCTTACTCGATAAGGATGATTTCATCCTTGTGCCCTCACCGGACCCTTGTTTAGTTCTGAAACCACTTTAGGGTTGATCGTTACGCAAAACTGGAGCCCCCTTAGGGTTCTGTTAATTTTCTAAGAGTCCCCTACGATAATTTAATTTTTCAGCCTAAATCATAGTTGTATTTTAGTTGTACCAAAAATCGTCTCGATTCTGATTTCTTTTAATACCTTAAATCCTATCTCAGGATACTCATTGAGACCATATCTATTTTCTTAGGCAATTACACTCCGGGACATTCCCTCTTTTGCGAAATCTGAGGATTGGGAATCACTTTAAGAAATCCTTGATCCGAATGTCTTTGTCAAATATTCTTAACACTTAAGAATAGTACTTTTATCAAGAAATCTAAGGGCCCACTCATATATTAAGATTAGAGAGCTATCAATGAAGATATGACCATCAAACATATTTTATTATATTTGCAAGAATTACATCATTAGTCTCATAATTACAATTGTTAGATGTCATCTAAATCTATTATTAGGGTATTACCACTAACAGCGAGACAAAAAGAAACTGAGAGAAACATACAACAACAAATCGTCACCCTAAAGAGTGAATGGGCCAAAAGGAAAAGCATAACAACTCTATGGGAACCCATCACATGCAAATGCCTCCAATCAACAAAGACAGCACTGAAATCCATAATAGTAGCTCGATTGACATGGTAGCGGAAAGGAAAGTTGGATAGACGGAGTCGCAAAAAGACCTCAGGCATGGCACAATAAGAAGGAAAGAGAGAAACGGGGTAGCAAGGGGAATGTGGAAGGGGAAGAGGCCGGGGGCAATTAAAAAGCCATAAGGAGAAAGACCTAGAACTGATCCTTCTGTCACCAATGATAACCCCATTCTATGATGAAATTTGGTGCAGAAGTACATTGCCAAATTTTATGGTACTAGGATGGAAATCACCGTAGCAAAAGGAAATAGGCTAGATCAAAACGACCACAAAACCCCATAATTGACTAAAAAATGGAGGGAAAACTGTCTATTCCAAAGACCACCAATCATTGAAGACAGCCCCATTCCGCAATGAATTTTGATGAATAAGCAAACAATGAAAATCCACAATACTAGGCCAACTGACCATAGGGAAGAAGAAGGTTTGGACGAAAGGAATCGCCAAACAGCTGCATGCATGGTACATAGGAAAAAGAAGAGCGGGGAAAAGGAGAAGAAGGCAAACCTAACCCGTATGCGCATAGGGGCATCATGAGGAAATCTATGATCGAGGGCCTAACCCAATTGGAGGACTTGTCGAGAAAACATACTTAGAAACCACAAGATTAGAAGCATACGAAAAAACAACATGGCAGAATAAGAAGAAAGGATTATATCAAGCGAGAAAGCGAAAGATGCCAAAAATGGACAAAAGCCAAACCTTGCAGAATACGAGAAAAGTGCATCAAAGCTAATCGAGACCAAACCGAAGTTTGGATATGGTAAGCAAGCTGAGTAAGGCAGCGCACATTATCACAAAAGCAACGATTATTGCCCTTTTGCCAAATGAAATGCATAGTTGCCTAAAATGTAAGTCGAGTCACCACCGTCCACGGGGATTTTCCACGCCATCTATATATAAGCGGCCACAAAAATCCCACGAGACCAACAACACCAAGGCTAGATAAACTTCACCTGACGTCTAAGTTGAGAAAGAACCTGCCAAGAAAAAGAACAAGCAAAAAAAAACACACACACACACATGGCTGTGGCGCTCACGAATGGCCCTGCAAAGTTTACACCTGTTAAGAAAAGACAAATAGAGATTGAGGCGATCAAGAATGGACATGTTCTCTTTAATAGCAAGCCAAAGAATAAAAGCATAGAAGGGGACACCTGACCCATGCTAAACAAGATGAAACCAAATGACCTTATTACCCCTAATCTGGAAGGCCCTCATCGCAAATCACACTGAGAAGGTACTATCAATAGTTGGGAGCCACTGAGGGCGATCATGGGAAGAGATGTGTGGAGGACTCGACATTGAAGAAAGAATGAGCTAAAGAGCCTGAGAGGGGCCTGACTCAAGCCGACACTAGGCACCCTGCACAATAATGTCAGACACTTTGGTAGTAGAGGGAAGGGAGAATTGACGAGGAAGGAAGTGAGAAAAGAAATCAACAAGCACCCCCAAGAGATGCCAATGATTGTGCCATAGAAAAATCCTACAGCAATCCCCAATAAACCACCCAAAGAATCGACGAACCTTACACTTAAGTTGGAGAAGCTTGCGCTAGTACCAAGAGCTAGAGTAGGGGATTGAAATGAACCAAAAGCACTATTCCCTAATGCGATACAAGTGAATCCATAGGATTCAGACAAAGTATGCATGAGACTCCAAATGAGCTTAGCCACTAGGGTTTGGTTCCTTAAGAATAGGAGATGAAGACCCATACCACCTTCATCTTTAGGGCAACAAATGTCTAACCAAGCCACTTTGGCCTTATGAGGGGATAATTTCGAGCCACTCCAAAAAAATGCATGAACGATCTACTAAAGCTCTTTAAGGACTTTTTTAGGGAGAATAAAGATGGAGGCCCAATAGACATAGATAATAAAGAGCACTAATTGAAGTCTACCGGCAAAGGATAAAAGGTAACCACACCAATTACTCACCCGAGAACAAACCCTATCAAGGATGGGACGTCAATCACTATAAGAAAGCTTTGTTGACATCAAAAGGACACCTAAATATCAAATAGGCAAAGAACCCTGATGGAACAACAAATAAAGAAATCATCACAGATAAATCGATGGTTTATTTTTAGAAAATCTTGAAAAATATTTTTTATTCTTTCTAATTTAGAGTATGAAATTGAAATATTAGAAAATTAGATTTTTTATTTTTAATTATAGATTCAGTCAATGAATAAATAAATTAAAAAAATATTTGTTTACAAGGGGTCAGCCCTATCGCAAACATAGAAGCAACACTAGGGATCCTCTTGACCCCCCCCCCCCACACACACACACACACATATATATGTATTAAATTCACCATTGTAAATTAACAGAAATCCATTGATATTTTAATCAAACTGTAATGCAGGTTGCATTCAGCCAGAGAATAAGGGGGATGCAACTGCAATTCAATCAAGAAGAAGGAAAACAAAACTCTTAACTAATTCTTTTATCAGACTACAGCACATATATGTACAGATATATAAGCGGTAATTAATTTAAAAACGTGGTGTATGCTCATTATATTGAAGAGACTATAAGTTCTCTTTGAGTTTGAGATTGATTTAAGTATTAAAAGGTTTGTGAATGACCTTACTCGTATCCCTAATCAATTTTCTTTCTTGTAAGTCACTCGTCATTAAGGCATCTACTTGTCATCAAAAAAGTTATTCGTTATTAAAAAATACACTCACACCTTTATCGAGATAATCTCATACACTTAAAAATTTATTATTATATGTTGACAATAATATGAATAATAGTGAGAAGTTGGAAAACACAAGTGAATTGGAGATTAGAAAGTGAATAACTATAGCAAATAAAGAAAGAAAAGAAAGGGTTTTTGATGAAATTCCAATATGTGCTAGGACAAACTAAAGCTTGGCATAATTTTTGGGCAAATTTTAAAGTAGGTAAATGGGTGTCATTTGATCCCAATTTTTGACCAGATGGAAGGTGCAAGTTATTGAATAAGTGGCACCAAATAATTCGAATTTTGAACAAGAATTGATGGGTCAAATGAGTACCCAAATTTGGTTGCGAGTATTTGCTTGTTACTGCGAAAGCTAGCCAACATTTTATTTTTTTTCAAAAACCATCACTGTCATTACTTGGCGCAATTTTTTATAACAATTTGAAAGGTCAAATGAATCAGTTAGTATTATTTTACAAAGTAATTTTAATTTATAAAATAAATTAAAGAACGAGCCAAGGGGCCATGCCCATTGGACTTGCCGGCAGCTGGGCGGTTCTAAACTGGCCCGCACAGTGCAGGTTGACGGGTGCCAGTCCGTTTTACTTTTACATTGTTTTATTAGGTACTACTCATTTAGTCCCATTTTTCATTTTGTTTCTACCCATTCAATTCAAACCCTTTTTTTATTATTTTTATTTTATAACTAAACCCCTTGTTAAAAAAAATATAATTAAACATGTCCATATATTGTGATTCAAAAAGTAATAGCATTCATTTTTAGAAAATCTTAAAATGATATTTTTTATGCTTTCTAATTTAGAGTGTAAAATTGAAATATTAGAAAATTAATTTTTTATTTTTAATTATAGATTCAATCAATGAATAAAGAAATTTAAAAAAAATGGTTTACAAGGGGGCAGCCCTATTGCAAACATAGAAGTAACACTACTAGGGATCCTGTTGGCCACATATATATATATATATATATATATATATATTAAACTCAGCATTGGAAATTAACAGAAATCCATTGATATTTTAATCAAACTGTAATGCAGGTTGCAGTCTTGCAGACCCCTCATTCAGCCAAAGATTAAGGGGGGTGCAACTGCAATTCAATCAGGAAGAGGCAAAACAAAACTCTTGACCTATCAGACGACTGTATATATATGTACAGAGATATAAGTGGTAATTAACGTAAAACCGTGGTGTATCAATTGATTTATTTAATCTAACTTTCACTAATTCACTTGATTCCAGGTTTAGCCCAAAAAGATGGATCCTCATCATCAGTTTTTACAACTGGGAAGCGGGATCAAACCCATTGGTGCGACCAATTTTATTGCCATCCATATTCCCGCCAGCCTCTCCCTCATCGTCCATGAACCTCTTCCACAGCCAGTGCTGCTTCCACACTCTCTCCGTCATCTCCTCTATCGGGACGTTCTTCGTCTCCGGCACCAGAAACAGCACGAAGATCGACATGATCACCACCCACCCGGCGAAGAACAGGAAGATGCCGTATTTGAAGTGGCACAGCATTGAGAGGAAGGCCTGAGCGATCACGAACGTGAAGAGCAGGTTCACGCAGACCGTGACGCTCTGCCCCGCCGACCGGGTTTCCAGCGGGAAGGTCTCGCTCGGGATCAGCCATCCCAGAGGCCCCCAGGACCAGGCAAAGGCCGACACGAATGTGCACACCATGATCACCACCAGGACGGAGTAGCCGCCGTGGAGGCTGGTGGAGTGGTCCTTGACCTTGATGCCCAGAATTACGGCGATCACCGTTTGGGAGAGGATCATCTGGACGCCGGCTTCCAGCAGGAGAACCCGGCGGCCCAGTTTGTCGACGGAGTAGATGGAGACCACGGTGGAGATCACGTTCACTGCGCCGGTTATGACCGCTGAGTAGAGGGAGGCATCGTCCTTGAATCCCAGTGTGTTGAAAAGCACTGGGGCGTAGAACATGATTGCATTGATGCCAGTGAATTGCTGGAAGATCTGTAGTAGAAAAACCATTATTAATTGCATCGCAAGTCCTTCTTTAAGTAAAATTTACAACAACAAACAATATATTAATTAAATATGATCGTACTATATGGGCAGGCTATATGAATTTACCTGTAAGAAGACGGCAATGATGAGCTGAGGGCGGTTCCTCCTCTTGAGGAGGTTGCGGAAGGGGTGTTTGACTTCTTTGGCAATGCGGCTGGCCTCGAGAAGTTCCTGGTACTCGGGTTCAATCTTGTCAGTGCCTCGGATCCTCCTGAGAACAGACTTGCCTTCTTCCAGGCGGCCGCGCTCGATCAGGCTGTTGGGGGTGTCCACAACGAAGAGGGCCCCGAGGGTTAGGAGGACGGCCGGGACACCAGCCAACCCTAGTGACAGCCTCCAGCCCCATCCTCCTTTGATCCTGCAAGGAAATTAAACACGTTGATGATCAGTAACAAATTTTACACTATCAAAGTCTGAAACCCCCACTTAGCAAAAAGCAAAGAAGTCTAAAATCCCTGCCGACTAGTTTACATATCCTGTAAAAACTAATTAGTTTTAAGTCACATTATAAATGGCTTGACCAAAAGCTATTTTTTTTTTATAATGATATCTTTGCCACCAAGCGGTAGCCCTGACAAAAACACTTTATTTTTGGTACACTGAGCAAAACACTCTGCAAGGCAAACGGTCTCAAAAGGTTGTGGACCGACCACTTTCACGTCGGTTTTTACGCGCCCTTGCATTCTTTTAGTTGGACTAGTTGATCAACCAACAATGATACTTGAATTGATTTAATCAGTAGAAACGTTGAGTTGATTGGAAAAAATGCTCATTCTATCTTTACTTTTGACAATTATTGTGATTATTAAAGAAAACGCAAAATGCGCGTTTTATTCATTGGAGCAGTTATTTCGGCCAATCAAATCGTGTCAAGTATCATAATTTATATCCATCAGCAGCCATCAGGATACATTTGATAATCTGCTTTGATGTAAAATTTCAGTGGGTGGACCTGGAATTTTGAGGCATTGAAGTTCAATCCTCACGTCACCCCCACAGAGACGAGTCAAGAAAACCCAAAATTTGAACAAAACTTTGTTGGTTTCCCCTCATTTTATAATTTATAGTGTTTTAAAAGAGAAATATAAAATGGGAGGGGATTAGAGGTTGGCGAAAAAGATTAACTTACTTTGCAGTGCCGTAATTGACCAGATTGGCGAAGAGAATACCAATGGTCACGTTGAGTTGGAACAGTATGTTGAGTCCCCCACGTATTCTGGTAGGTGCTATCTCTGAGAGGAACAGCGGAACTGCCTGAAAGATTGGCGCAAATTTATAACTTTTATAAGATCATCAAATCCCTTTAACATGAAGAATCTTGATCGTCTACGCAAAAACCGATTTGATAATATAAAAAAGGTGTTATCTGGATTAATTAGTAATATTTGTCACTGGCTTTGTCCAAGACTTGTCATCACGTATGCATACCAATTCTACAAACGTGACGCTCTAATTGGAAGCATAATTTTTTATTATTAATCCATTTTTTTAGTTATTGAAGCTCTTTGGAAGCTAAATTTATTCTAATCAACACACACACACACACACACACAAAGCTTCCACGAATAAGAAAAGGCATCAATTAAATAATTGGTCAAAATGATAAGAAGCAGATAGAAGTGATCATTTTTTGTTAAATCTTTTTCACCATAATAAAATTAAGAGAGAAAACGTTAATCTTCATAATATTTCCTTCAATTTTCATAAGATATAAACTGCTTTTATTAAAAGGGTAATATCAGCCCCATTTCCTAGAACATTTATAAAAAAATTTGGGAAAAAAGGTTTACTTATTCTATCCCAATCTGTCAGCACTCTAGTGAAAATCAATATCGATCAAATGTTGTCCAATCGAGTAATCGGTTAAGAAAAGCGTAAATTAAAATCTATTGGCCAAAGTAATTGGTTGAACAAGACATGGATGGAGAGATTCTTTTACATGCGAGAAAAAAATTCGTACGAGATTGGGACAGCACATAGATAGATCAAAGTGGTCTTGTTAGAGAGAGGAGGTGTTGGATTTTTCAAACCCGACAATGATGGAAAGGTGCAGTATCACAAAATTCAAAGCCATCGATCATTAACCCTCGAATCAGAGCAGAGGCCAACACTTCAGGGAAGGAAGCTGAATGGAAATTGGGAATTTGGGCTTTTGAGGACTTTTCCAGACACCATCCAAAAGGTGTGGCGATGGCCCATTGCCTTCAGCTTTTTCTTCTTTTGTTCCGTTCCCAAAAGGTCTTGAGTCACAAGTTTTGAACTTCTTAATACCCCTCTCTCTAATCACTTTTGGACGTCATCTAATCTTGCTATTTATAACGTGAAGATTTGGTGTGTAATATGAAAGTTGTATTATATAAATACCATTTGTGTTGTAAGCGGATAAAAAAAAAAAAAATCTCATCAAAAAATGAATACTAAAATAAAAGTGATATGGAAAGAACCTGATTAGCGAATCCCACGCCACAGCCGAGCAAGATGCGTCCAATAATGAGCATGGCAAGGTCCTGAGCGGCAGCATTGAACACCACACCGACTAGGAAGAAGAAGCCGGCGATGAGCATAGTGATCCGCCGGCCGAGCCTCCTGGTGGTGTAGGAGGCGAAGAAGGTTGCGGTCAAACCGGCCAAATACAGAGACGACGTGAACAGTTGCAGGCCTTGATTGTCATATTTGCAGTAGTTGCTGTCCAGATCCTCCTCTATGGTGTTTCTGTAAACCACCGGGAAGAACTTTTTCAAGAAAGGTCCCATTTGAGTAACACCACCTGTGTTGACACAAATTACAAACAAAAACATTACCAAAAATTCTGCTTCTTACAGTAACATTATCCAATTAGAAAAGGAAATTGATTGAGTAATCAATTAAATGAATTAATTAGAAAAGGAAAAGGAAACATATTATAGGGGCCGGGTTGTTTTTAATTGTCGGTGAGTTATGTCTAGGTTATTCCAATCTTCTGAAAGGAAAAATAATTATTAACAAACACTAACTGAACAACAACAACCCCCCGGCCCCACACTCCCCCCGAGAAAAAGAAAACAGCGAAAATGAAATTACGTAAATTGTCAAAATAACCCCTCATATCTGTGATGAAGTTTAAGTGACATTTTTGGTATTTTACACTCTTGCAATCGATTGGCTGTTGGTTGTACTGTTTCAGGGACAGGGAGGACGACTGACGAGCATGTCCTACACCTAGCCCTGTGGTGTGGACCTTTTCAGTATATGATTTCATTATTTTTATTTTTTAAAATATTTACAAAATAAATAAATATATATTTATATATAATATTTACGTGCTCCTCCTCTTTTGACCTAGATCGTAGCATGAACTGTGAAGCAATCAATGATCAAGAAGAAGAAATGCAATAAGCAAAGGTGATCGTATTGCAGGCCGATCGATGCTCACGGGCATGAAATGGCGGACAACGAATTGAATGATCAAGAAGAAATCAAGACTAGTTGATCATAAACATATACAGATTAAATTAAACATTAATCTAAGACCTCAAGAATATGAATGAAGAGTAACCTGAAACGCCGACGTCGTAACCAAACATGAGGCCGCCGGTGGCGGCCATGATGCAGGAGATGATGACTATGGGCGTGATCTTGGCCTCGAACTCCGTCCCTCCGGCAGCCGGAGCCGCTATTCCTCCCCCCGCCATGGATATATAATACAACTAACCAGAGAGAGAGAGAGAGAGGGAGAGGGAGAGAGATGGAAATGCTGGTGCTGTACTCTATTATGTATGTGAGGAAAAGAAAGACGAAGAAGTAAGTGATGTGTAATGAAAGGAGTTAATCTGGATTAGAGCGGTATATATAGAAGTAGAAGGGGAGAAAAAGGAACGCACGAGGCACGAAACAAATGGCGTGTGTGTGTGTGTGGACCTCTGGGACCACCGTTGGGATTTTTCCACGTGTAAACTAGTTGACGGTTCTCTGTTCTTCCCTGACGGCTATCAAGTCAAACAACGTCTCTCTGTCTCTCTCTCTCTCTCTCTCTCTCTCTATATATATATATATACTTTATTATATATGATCTCGTGTGTGAAAGGATTCAAAGAGGGATAAAAGTCGGCAGATTTTGATTAACCACGAAAAAAGAGTCGGCTGATTTCAGTTGGTCCTGTTATATATAAGGAAGTAAGTTGATACAAGAAGTACCAAAATGTCCAACTTCATATTAATGGCAATAATAACGGAATTTTATTGTCAAACCATTGCACCTCCAATTTAGGCAGTGTAGCTCATCCTACTTACATTCATGTGTGTTACATAAATTAATCTCAACCTAGGTTTCATATCTTTTATAATCCAAAATCTTATTTAAATAATGTAATGGTATGGTATGATTTGTTTAAGTAACCATTGGTTTTAAGTCTGATTAGACACTTGGCAGTATTAAGTCATAGGTTGAAGTCTATGGTAAGGAAAGTACTCTAATTTTGCCGTTAAAGAGATAACGTTGTTAATTCTCATTAGATTTAAAAATGTATGAAGTTTCATGTATCCATGTGGTCCAATAAAAATATCATAAGGTCTAAAGTCAGGGGTCAAAGATAAAAAGCATATGAAATAAGCGTGTGATATATAAGTGCTCAATTAAGAGTGATTTTTTTATTTAAATTTCCTATGACGAATTTTTTAACCAAGAAAACAAATGGATATTAGTGAGAAAATGTGACCCCATGCATCTCAAGATTCAAAACAAGCCATCCTAATCCAAGTTGTATTTTAGTGACTCGATGTATGTTTGGGGGGGGGGGGAGAGAGATCTTGTATTTAAGTATTTTAATTCTTAATGTTATCTTTTGTTAGAATTTATATAATTTTTTTTGTTAATATCTATTGAGTTTAGGGGATAAACCGATGAATTATATTACAATTTAATGAGAGTTTGAGTTGACACTCTAATCTCTAAAAATAGTTATTAACCCCAAATATCAACCACAAGAGTGGCTTGAGTGTGGCGCAAATTAAGGTAAAATCATGACTCATACTTAAATGATCATAGCCTTATCATTTAATTAACCAAAAAATAAAAATTCAACATTGATAATTTAAAGCCTAAAACAGAAATATTAAATCACGTGTTAATTAACTAATCATGAAAATTAAGTTAATTAAAGACGTAGTAGTAAGATCATATAATACCACGCACGATTAGGTTGGAATTGGATGTAATATTACACATTACCCTTAATTAATTAGCAAGCAGGCAAGATAAGGACGCGTCACTTTCTATAGCAATGGCATTAGGGAGGCATCGCCAAATTGAAATCAAAAGGGGTCTCCAAATTGGATCCACATCAATTCCGAGACTTACAAATTCGTTTTCCATGGAAATAGGAAAAGGGCTTCGCAACTTTCTCTTGAACCCATCATAATCCGCAGCTTTTATTAGTTCTTATTTCTACACATAGAGATGGGCTCCCAAATGTTATCATCACTGTTTGGGAGGGGGTGTCCTATTCCGACATTAATTTGTACGATGATCCACCAAACTTGCCTTGATGGAACTATTGGAGAGAATCCTAGTCACATCTCTATCTCTTGGAACTGCAAAATACACCATCAATTGAGATAGCCTCAAATTGCAATTGTAGATAAGAGTTGGATTAGATGACGTTGGGTTGAAAAGGGGGTTTGATATTTTCATTTTGATGATTTCCTTCTCACGTGTATGCATTCCGTGGAAGGCCATATAACATATAATAATATACTAAAAGTCAAATAATAAGAACAAGGGATCAGAGCGCAGCCCACAATCTGCCTGCCTTGATGGCTCGTGGCTTCATGGATCAGCAGGCAGAGGTTGAAATGGAAGATTAGATTTTGGTAAGGAGTATTGACCCTCCTCCTACCACAGAGATTACAAACTAAAGTCGCATGTTGTTTCGTAAGATTTAAAATTTTCGTAAGACCAAAAGCGAGTCAATCAAATTGTTTTAAAATTGTTTTGGCTTTGACAATTTTATCCATATCCTTATCACATAAACCCTGTAATCCTAGTTAGTGGATTCCTTTTTTAATAATATATATATATATATATTCACATAATTTTTGTTCATACCATTAACAAACTCTCTTTGAAGTTTGCATTGGATCAATATTAATTGCTTCTAAAATTTTTGACATACTCAACTTAAATTAAAATATTTATGTCTAATTAAATTTTTAAGTAGAGAAAAATAATAATAAAACGAATTCGTCAAAAGTATTTCAACACGAACTATCAAAATACGCTTAGTCAATTACTAATTTTTAGTCCAAAATTGACCGGTACAACCACATGTCTGAGAGAGTTCGTTGGGTCACCAAATTTGACCGTTGAGGCGTCTCTTTTTATTTATGCCCCAAAACAATGGAATCGAGAGCAATAGGGTAAGTGTTGGGATCTGAGGTGGATGTGTGTTTGGATAAGGAGAGAGCAAGAAAGAAAAGGAGATAAGATCATGGGAAAGACATTAAAAGTGGACCGACGCCTTTGCAATTCGCCTTTCACTCCCACGAGAGAAACTGGAAAGTTGGGGTGGGGGGCAACCAAACAAAGTATACCTGTCTCTCTCTCTCTCTCTCTCCTAATTTCTATCTACCCTATGCGAGGGGACATGGGTGACCCAAAAAGTTACATCATTCGAAATTGTGATTGATGGGGTGGAGGTGATGTATTAGTCCTCCAAAATTGTGGCTTCGTTGAATCTGACTAATATAGCATTAGGGAAAAGTTGACTGATTTGGATGCATTATTAAAATAACACAGATTTCTTTAATTTCACTTATATTCCTTTGCAAGTTTGCACACGTTAAGCAGCCTCTACCCATTTCATCATTCATGGAGTTTTCATGGTAAGTATTAATCATGTGACTTGTCTTAATTACTTGAACATCTACAAATGTTTTGATGCCATTCATGACCACATTATTGTTCCACGTTTAATTAATGTCTCTTATATTCTTTGATTTTATAAATATTTCATTATCACGTCATTTCTTGTAAATTTTTTATAATTAGATATTTATTAAAAAAATCATAAAATATTTATAATTTATATTAAAACATATCCTGAACATCATAAAAAAACTAAATACAAGACGAGAATTATTACTAATCTATCAATATAAATAATGCATTTCTTCTAACATAAAGAATATATGAAATATGTCATAAGAACTCTTCAGAATAATCGCAATAGCAATTTTAGCAATGTCCCTAAAATTTGTTATATAAATATTAATATTTTATAATAAATTTTTTATCTTTCGAGTGAAAAATAAATACATATTATTAAGTGATAAGAAGATGACATAAGCACCAAAGACGATATCTTTACCTAAATCGTCTCTTTTATAGATGATTAAGGATCATCGCTGTGCTCATCTTGTAAATGTGGTCGGTAGCAGCTTGTGTCCTCTATTCAAATGAGAAAATTAAGACAAAACATTTTGAGTCGTCGTAAGGCATGACGTGTGGTCCTTGCACTTTAGTTAGATTTAATAATCGAAAATCCGAATCACCCTTTTATTTTTGTTGTTTAGCTGGGAAGCACAAGTGGCCACGTTGCATGGTCTTGCGAGTAGGACGAAGCGAAGAGATTGGGGAAATCAAATTCGAATCACAAAGCTAATGCCCATAGGTTTATTGGTGCAACTGTCCAATTCGTCTTCATCTTCATCCCACCACCCTACTCTACTACTCATCATAATTTAATGGTGATAGGCCCCAATTTCATAATCAACGCGACTTCTTGGTTCTAATGGTTCCAGTCATTTTTTTTATATAAATATAATTTACGTGTAACAGAAATGCCTGCCCAAATTGGGGGGGTTAGATGAACACTTTGGGTCCAAAAAGGGCCCGTGTCTTTGGGGGCCCATGGGGAACTCCAATTATAGTGAGATAACAAAACTATACAAATATGCAAGGCCCATAAGTGGCCCACAATTACCATATGACTAGTGAGGCCCTTAAAGGTATTAATAGTTTTGGGCTTTACATAGGCCCAGTAATCACACCAAATTAGCATCTCAGGTCAGGCATGACCAAGTACCCCAATTTTTATTTTAAATATTGATAGAGATGTTAATGTATTTATGAAAAATAGTAAACATAGCATCAACCTGAAAAATAAAAAAATATATATAGAACAATTAAATACATTTAGTAGGCATTATAAATAAATTAATAAAAATAGAACAATTAATATTTTAATGCACAGCCTTAGCTCACTAATACCCTTAATTTTGGGAAGAGTGTAATTATCTATTGGGCCACAACTCCTCATCACTCATTTTACATGAATATACAATGCAAAGAGCAACAACCATTATCATTATTATTATTATTATGTATTTGTGACAATAATCATTTGGTGCGATCATATTGCACTAATTAAAATTAATGTATTTTTCATCCGTGTTGGACACAACAATAACATCAATTATACAATGGTAAAGTGTCAATTAGTCCACGTGACTAACCCAAGTTAGTTCACTTGGGCTCCAAATGTCAATACTCAAGATAGATACATAGCCTAACTTCACTTTCCTGCCACAACATCATACGTGCATTTGTTGTTCTTTTGACACTCAACATGGCAAATCAAATCCCATTTCCCATTCAATGAATGCTTCTCTCCCCCCTCCAACGCAATCACTCATCGTGTCTTAAAATTTGAGTATTTCTCGACTTAAATTTGTAAAAAAATTATCAAAAGTTACATATAATAAATGGCATTTGCATATGATATTAATGATGAAGAATATTAATCTAACTCTCTTAAAACATATCTACTAAAATAAATGAAACAAAAGTTCATTTTGCGCACAAATATCCGATTATATGAATGTAAAATCCTATTTTGTTTTCAACAAACAACTTTGCTATCTACTTACTTACTTGCCTATCCAATAACAAACCCATAATCTCTACTATATATGCCTTTTGGGTCAAACTTTACCTAACTAAAATTTATTTTAGTTATTATAAAAGAGTAAAATTAGAATATACAAAAAATATTCTTTCAAGCTCAATAATTTTACCAATAAAACCAACCCAAGTTAAATTAAGTCAGTGAATTTAAATTTATAAAATATAAAATTTTGATATTTGACCTAAGAGCCTTGTCTCACCCCATTTCATAGCATTACTACATAAGCTAAGCTAGTAAATAGCTAGGAAGTTGACAGATTAAGTTTTTGAACTTTACAAAATTAGCCATTAATTAGCTTAAAAGGTGTCAAATTAATTATTATAGGTTTATAATCGTGACAACAATCATTATAACAGATATTTTTAACGTTATCTAATTGTGATTTAATTTTACAAATAGCACCAACTCTATTTCCATCGTAATAATAGCATGTGACTTGTATAATTATAATTTGTACATTTTTAAAATATAATAATTAATTTAACTCTACCTCTTAAAATATAGTAATTTATTCAATCATCTCATTTTAATCTTGTATCCAACGTACAATAACTTACTAACTTTTTATAATAACCTCCATTTTATTTGATTCTTCTAAGAAACTATATCAAAAGTTGAAAATTGAAGATGAAATTAATTAAAAATGGTCTAAGTATTTGGGGGATATTTGACTAGATTAAGGGTGGGGATTGGGGAACAGCATGTTAGATGCTGGTTAACCTAAGCTATAATTAATGAGGAATCATTAGTCTAGTAACTAAAACCAGGAAATGAATCATTAATGGCTCAGTCAAATAATTAACTGAATAATGTTTTCACTATCAAAGCCATGAAATTTATACAATGGAAACTTCTTGATATTGGTTCCTACTCCTAGTTTATGTCATTATTTTCTAAGTACAATTGGAACATCTAAACCCATCTGCTGCCTAAATTGTCCCACATGTTGGTTTCTATTAGTCCTTCTCAGTAATATGTATTCCATTGTATATATAATCTGAAATGCTTGAACAATAAATAATATGTTATATATAATCAGCTTTTGGTTAAACAAAGACAATTATTTTATCAATTCAATCGTAATTATGGGTTGACATGACGAAAAGAACACCATGAGATAGTGTCGCTAGTTGCATTTTAAGCATTGTGGTGCCAACCAATCATCTTACAAGTAACGCGATTTTTCTTGGCCTACAATTTGATTTATTAGGCAAGGGACATTCTCTATAGAAATATTGAAGTCTTGAGAGGTTTAGAATATTCCTTCTTAAAAATTTAGTACATATCTTGTAATCATGTTGAGGTGATTTGCTTAGTAGAAAACAAATGTGTTACGTGAGTGGTGAATTAGCTTTATCATAAATATGCAACCGCATCAATAATCAAGTCTTAATCCTTCTATTGATATATTGCAACCCTATTCAATCGGTCAAACCAATTAGGAGTAAGCACAGTAAAATAGAAATAGAAATGAAACTCTCAAATACAGAATAACAACAAAACGACTTACGTGTTCGGATCAAAATAGATTTTACTCACGACAGAGGCTCTACTTCTTAGTCAATTCATTAATAGTTTTCAATTACAATCGGATTACAAGATCACAACAAGAACAAAACATATTGCAAATATATAAACTGAAGACAGAAAACAAAATACAAGAACAAGTATAAAATTTGTTCTACCGATCTCAAGATCGTGTCAAGAATCTGATCTATCAGTTGTATCTAATCTCTTACGCCTCAGGCGATTTAACAACAGAAATTAAAACAATACAGTCTTACCAAGTGATCTTCCCACAAATCGAAACCAATCGAACAAGAGAAGGATTTACGAGAGAGAGAGTCTCACTTCATGCGCGCCAAACTAGGGTTTCAGAAGTGCAAAATGAGGAAAAAACAATCTGATGACATTAGGGCATGAAACTGCCCTTATATAGCAGCAAGCAAAACCGGACCAGTAAGAGATAAACATACGAGCCAAGAGACATGAACTTGCAGCCCATATCAAGAATGAAACATGTGACCCACATAATAATTCAACCCACTTAACAACCACTTTAAAACATATTATATACACATTTAAATGTTAGCTAAACGAAAACCCAGAATTACATATATGACAAATGTAAATAAAAATGCACATAATAAATATATGAAAATACACTTTGACTCATAAATCCTAACACCTTCTAAGTTAAACAATCAATAAGAGAAAAATTATATAATGAGTAGAGAAATGTAGCCATATGGTGAGGACAACAAAAGAATATAAGAAGAAATGCACAACATGGCTGCTCATTGGGGGAAGGACAAAATTGTTTTCAAACATAGATTGAGAGGCCAAAAGTTACCCAGCTGTTTATATTTGCCCGAAAACGACCATTTGTTGGACAAGAACACACACATAAATACAAAACTATGAATGAAGAAGACAAAACTACGCAGTGATTTACACGCTGATTTGAGTGACAATTATCAGTTGTTAGAGAAGAGTAAAATACTAACATATTGGAATATAATTAAATTATAAAATACTAGGTTTTATTTGCTTAATTATATAAACCCAATTAAGAAACATAACTAAAGAAAAAGGAGGTAAAGAAGCAGAGCTAAGCTAGCTGTGGGATCCATGGTTTTGGACCTCTTTGATTGCCATCTCCCTCACTTATTAAATTTAATCTCTTTTGTGTAAAGCTATTGGAAGGGATTACACATAAAAACTCCATACATAGAAAATTTATTTCGACACTTGTTTCTTCTAGACTTGGCTATGTTGTCGAATCACATAAATATATAAAATCTTCACTTTTGTACATAATTCTATTGATTTGTTTTATATATAATCATTTCTTGCATGCATAAACATCCTTTTAATAATTTTATGAAAGCACACAACTTTTGGAGGAGGTGCAAAACAATTCTTGATCATTAATTATTTAATTAAGTTATTGATTAATTTACTTTAACATTATTGTCATTGTCAAGTAAACCCTCTTGATTTCCAAATCTATTAACTAAATTAGATGTATCTCTCTTTTGATTTAAAATTTTGCAAGAGAGTAATTAAATTTTTCCACCGTTGGTCTTCTAACTAATCACTCTTTTGCCTTGGAGTTGATTTTATAATTTTAGTCTTTCACATTTTCCTTTTCTCGGTCACTCTATTTTCAACAATCCATTAAATATTTAATCTTCTTGTGATCACTTGTGCTTTGCTCTTGTGCACTTATAGAACTTAGATTGAAAAATTTAGTGTGTGCATTTAGAAATTTCTTAATTAATTTTCACATCGTCAAGTTTATGAGAAAAAGGTAACTCAAATTTTATTTTGACCATGAGTTATTCTTAGTAATATTTTGTATCTTGTTGATTGTGTTAAATGAAGACTTGGTGGTTCTTGGGAATGCTATCAATGGTGAGTCTCGGGTTGTTTGGATTCGTTATCACATTTACACCTGATAAATTTTGCTCTCCCTTTTTTTAAAGAACGTTTTTGTGTTTTCTTTACCTTTATCTTGTTCTCGAATTATTATACATTAATTTTTTTATGATTACTTGTACTTTCCCTATTATAATTTCTCTAATCTCGGGTCTATCTTGATAAATTTTTCCATTTAGTGGCGACCACTGAATTATCTTTTAATAAACTTATATCCTAAAATTAACAAACATTAAACTTATTTAAAGACAAATTATGGTTAAGCCCTTTATTAACCCTAGTAAATTGTTGATATTAATAATTATAGCAATACACTTTTAATAATGATACAAGAGAGACACATCTTAATTAATTGGCTCATTTAATCTAATCTAATATAATCTAATTAATTAAGAAAGCAGGGTCGGTTCCAAGAACATGTACTACGAGCAAGCAGTTGGATGCAATTGCCCGAATATATTTATTAGTCCACGTGGCACGTCAAAATTCAAACCCTCTCCACATTTTGTTGAATAAAATAAACAATTAATAAACCAATTAATGTATATGGCATGTACACCCTTGGATCTTGTGATTAAAAAAAAACAAGATTATTATGTTTCTTTCCCTTTTATTTAAATAATAGCGCACAAGAGAGCTTGTCGCGTACCACTACCAAATAAAATATTCCGAGACCATACAATATTATTAATTAATAGTTAGGTTTGGTTGAATTAAATAACAAGGCTGGGTTGAATAGAATAGAATAGACTAGAAGAATTATTATATATATAATATAATATGAAAATTGAGAGTGGCTTTCCTTTGTATATCACTTAATATATTCCTCAAGTGAAAGCAAAGTTAATTAGGCTTAGGACCCCCTCAATGTTCTCATGTCATGTGCATAGATATAACATCACTTCATCACAAGCAAGCAAACAACTAGAGTGCAGTAGATACGTACACACACACACACATATATATATTAATTTAATATCCAAAGTTGGCACAAAAGTCACTGTATAATACTACTACACGCTTTGTCCCACACCACGCCCATGAGCTTTTCTTTTGCTGCTTTATTTACTTTTCCTTAGAGAAAGCACAGCGGGCGATTGTTTAGTTTAAGTGATTTCATTTGTTTTTAGTCCCATTCTTTCCTTTTTCATATTTTGAAAGAAACTATAAAAGCGGTGACTCTTTTATAATCCATTACCTTTCTTATTTTCCACTCTTTTTCCTTTCCCTACCACATGTTCCAAATAATACGCCACATTTTTTGTCCTTACTTTTTCTATTAATTCTTAAGTCTTTTTATTAATTTATTAATAAAAAATACTATTAGACACCTAAGAGTGATATTTGATATGATAGTCTTATATTGATGCTGACGATGAATATTGTTAAAATGTTCAAAATATCTCGAACCCTAAAAGTTATGTCTCGAGATAAAAAAAAGATTCAAAATTTTTTTTATCTTGTAAATGGTGATTCAAACCCCAAGTGAGAGCGATAATTGACCCTCTAAGCTTATTTAACAATTTTTATTTCAATTGATCACGTGGTTTCATCTAAAGCCAAAAAAAGTTTAACTTTTTTATCGTAAATTTAAAACCAAAACAAGGCTCATAATTGACCATCTAAACCCATTTAACAGGTTTATCTCAATTGACCATGTAATCTTATCTAGACCATTCT
This sequence comes from Diospyros kaki, assembly GCA_036245055.1. Lineage (NCBI taxonomy): Eukaryota > Viridiplantae > Streptophyta > Magnoliopsida > Ericales > Ebenaceae > Diospyros > Diospyros kaki. The sequence goes on along the minus strand of BSEG01000016.1, from coordinate 4,344,190 downwards.
TACAGTACTATCACTTATATAAAAGTATTGTATCCAATGAGTGAGGTATATAATTTATTATGTTTTTATCATATAATTATTATGTCATTTTAGAGTATAACGACTAATTTAAGTATCAAAAGACCTATTAACCAAAGATACCCTGATTTTTTTTTTCTTACAAGAGTATTTAATGCATGCTTAGATCCATAAATTATTAGAACCATCTCATATCTATAGATTAAATAAAGTAAACATGAGTAATCATGAATTGAGTGGTGATTTACTTTTCTAACATTTATCAAATATAATATATATTTACATTAATTAAACACACGAAACATTATATCAATATAGAAACGTGGATATGAGTGTCACATAAATATTAACTATAACCATGCGACAAATGAGGTGGGAGATATTAGTTAATTTGTTTAATTAGTGTCACTTTTAATATGAAACATACATATCAAAGGCCATAACCATGCTTTTATCAATTGCATCCCAGCTACACTTAATATCCAACTGGTGTGATAAGGTTTGGTAGCCTCCCCTTTTATAGCAAACAAAGTCCAAGATGTTGGTTTTTGTTTTTTTTTTTCTTATCATTGGTAGATGATTAAATAAACAAATCAATTATATGCAATTATTGATGAAAGACCCATTGTTTCTACTTCTCTTTTGGTCATCCTTTGTTAAATTTATTCAGAGCTAATATATACTTCTATGTTGTAGAAACCCTAGCTAGGAATGTGTCCTAGGCAGCAGTATATGGGGCAGGTTCATTCTCATGCTTCCATTTATAATTTCAGATAAAATAGGGGTGACAATTTGATTAAAAAAAAAAAATTGTTTCCCTATTTTTAACATGAAGGGTTAATTTGAAGCATGCACATTTCAAAAGATTAAATCAAGTTTATAATAGAATAAGAAAAAAAATACTATTAATTAATTATTCAATGTGATAGTTAAAAATGTAACTTTACCCTTACTTTTTAATTTCGACCACTAAAACATTATTCTAAAGTGTAATTGGGTCCATTTTAATACCTTAAAGTGAAAAGTTTCAAAGCTTATAAAATGGGTCGAAATAGTGATATTTTCATGCAATTTTGAGCGACCAAGCTGAACAAGGCCATTAAGAATAATAATTTGAATTAAAGATAAGACTGTCTCTAATATAATTAAGGTTGAAGTTTGTCTCTAAAAACAAATAATTATGATAAAATATGAATTTAGGTGTCACAATAAGGTTTAAATCGACTGCCTATTAACATATATTTAAAATGTATTTTAATTTTTTTTAATGATTTATAATTTTATTAAATTCGGCAGCGGTGCAGTAGTTGATGGCTAGGCTTATATTTTCACGGCAAGACTGGGGCCCGGAGGATGATGACGTAGCAAGCTGGTGCACACGTGGCAGGGACTCGGGGATTTCACGATAGCGAGGGTGTGAATGGACTCGGAAGCGACAAAAACAAAAGCAGGGCGGATTCATTATGGTGGGTCAACCCCACCCCATTCATGTGGGCCCCCCTCCCCATCCTACGTGGCCACCATTTCTATTTTTCTAATTTCTATTTCCCCTAAAATTCACTTCTTTTTTAAAATCTTATCTGGGTTTTGTTACTGTGACTGCCTGTTATCACAGTCATGCTCAAGTACGGATCTTTAGGTTTTTCTCCCATTAAATGCGGGAAGTAATTGCATTCGTTGAAAAATCCAAGTGAATTTCAGAATTTAACCTTAGATCATCTTTAAATGAAATGAGGACCAAATTGTGCCACCGAGAAGTCAAATTCATAAAACTTTATGGAAAATTAAAATAATATTAAAATACAATAAAATTGTAAAAATATTATTCAAAGACAAGTTTATATTTATTTTATGATGGAAGATGGACCTTTATGTTGTGTTTTTTTTTTTTTTCCCAGATACGGGCACACGCGGGTGAATTTATCTTTGCCGTAATTAACGAGAAGATTTATATCAGTGGCGAGAGGACAATTGAGCAATAGGGGGCATACACGTACGAGAGCATCGAGCCACGTCGGACGACCATTTTTTTTTTTAACTTTTTAAAAAGTGTGAAAACAGTTCAGGAGCGCGTGAACCCAGAAAAGAGCGAATCATTAATTTTTCACCTGCTGTAAAACTTGACTTTGAAAGTGGGCCCCGACAACACGTCAGCTGCCTGCCACGTGTGCAGACGGTGACAAACAGGCCAAACTTAAAAGAAATAATTTCTTGATCGGCAGCTAAACATAAAAAAAAAAAGGTGGGACCCACGATTTTCTCGGAAGTTCCGTGACCGCGACTCGAGTTTCTAGTCCGAGCCTACCGCTCAGCGATTCTCCCCCGTCGGATCAGGCACTCAAGGGCCCAGATCCCTCACGCAGCTCCAGGCACCCGAGCCTGCGCTGGCTCGTTGCCAGCTAGGACGTGTTGGAATCTGGGCTTCAAGCCATGTCAGATCTCAATCGGAGGGCAGAGGCAGTTCCCTTGCGGAAAGCGAGAGATGGAGGCCGTCGGATGGCTGAGTGGGGCCCATAAGTTTAGGAAATTTGGTTACAATTATTGAATATAAGTAGTAGTAGTAATAATAATATTATTTGAAGGGGAAAACGTGGAACCGAGAGATAATGAAATTTGACCGGATGGGAACGATATTTTCTGCGGTCACCTAGATTCCATGTGATCGTCATGTTGCTTTTGCCAAAGGCCAAAGGGCTCAAGGGCCACCGCCTACAGCCGGTCACCCACGGAAAGCGAAAGGCGTTTGAAACTATCCGCCCGGGGGCGATTGGAATACGGAGAAGATCGGTAGCGAGTAAACATTGAAGTTTGTGGAGTAAGTTTAGAAAAAAGAATCGACACGTGTCGCCAGGAGGTGCACGTTGATCCGACGCTCTGGATCTCGCCATGTCGGACGGTGGCCCTAGTGGCCGTCGGATCTGTCTCCGCACGGACGGCTGAGATCGAAGTAGGTGTCAAAAGCGATGAATCTCAGCCCTCCAAGAGGACTTGGAGTGGGTTTCGCCGAGAGTGAAAATGCCCCAAAAGCTGAAGAGATAGATAGATAGATAGATAGACAGCGCAGGAAGGAGAGAAGTTCACAGAGAGAGGGGTAGAGAGAGAGAGAGAGAGAGAGAGAGAGAAGAGAAATTTTCTCTTTGTGGATTTTGGCTGTGATGTAAAGATCATTCATTTTGATCGAATTTCTTGTGTGTTCGCCGGAGAGGACTTCGTGAATCTCTACTTTCCGGTGTCGGCCATAAATTCCGGTGAATTATGCTACAATAGCCTGTGATGAGATATGAGATTGTGTATCATCGTCCAGGCGTAGCTGATTTGTTTACCGCAAAAGATAAAAGCAGGGATGGACAGGAACAGGGAAGCCAGGAGAGCTAGCATGGTGTCCGCAAACGGATTATCGAGACGGAGACCTAGAAGTAGCGGCTTAAGGGATTCACCAGGTCCGATACTGGCTCAGATCTGCTTGTGCCTTCCGCTATTTTCTTGGATTTGGTTGGAGTTTCTTACGTGTTTGTTTTCTGATTATTGGTTCTTGATGATTTGCAGAGGAAGATGGGCCGGTGGAGTTGCAGGAGACGGCTAGGTTGCGCGACCGTGGGGTGAAGAAGGATCGAGATCGAGATCGGGACCGAGAAAGGGATCGAGACCGGGACCGGTTGAACCGGACCAAGAGGACGAGAGCGGATAGGTTGATGCACGGGAGCAATCGGGAGGACGCCGGAGATGACAGTTCGGAGGAGAGCGTGAATGATGAGGAGGAGGAGGACGACGATGATGGCGGTGGCGTTGGCGGTGGAGCCGTGCGGATGTTGCCGCCTAATCCGGCGGCGTCGATGTCGAACCATCACCACCACCAGCCGCACCGGAAAAGTTATCCTCCCTCTGCGACTACCAAAGTTTTCAGACCAGCACAAGGCTGGAAACCTGCCGACGAAATGATAGGCTTTTCGGTTCCGAGAAAAGCTAGGTCAGGTAAAGAACCGGTGGACGATACTGTTTGTGATTCTTCCCAATCTCCGACTTTTTATTGAGAGATTGGTGAAACGACCTCTAATCTGATGGTTTTCTGGTTTCAGTATCAACGAAGAGGTCGCACGAGAGCTGGACTTCTGGCAGTGGAGTCGGAGGAGAGCAGCAAACTCACAGGCAAGCTTCGACCTCGCCGGTGAGGCCAAGTCTAGCCTCACCTTCGCGGGCGGGTCCGGTCTCGCCGTCTTCGTCCAATGCGTCGGGTCGCAAGAAGATGGTCAGTGATCAGTCTGCTCTCTTCTTCTCCGAGTTGTTTCTTGGATTATCCAAGTGACTAACACTTGCTTTTGTGGTTGCAGAAGCCGAATGGATCCAAGCCACGGCCGCCGAAATCGTCGGGAAAATCCGCTTCTTCGAACCCGGAAGAGCTCGAGTTTGAGATCGCCGAGGTGTTGTATGGCCTGATGACACAATCGCAAGCCCCTCCGAAGAAAGAAGCGACGGCTAACGATTCGGCCAAGTTCGATTCGCGAGAGGCGAATAGGTCCAACAGCGATGGAAAATCAAGAGTTTCATCTCCGATCTCGAACTCGACCTCGGCGGCGCCTCAGTCATCTTATGCGTTTCCACCAAATTCTAGCTCCGGTGCTACTCCAATCTCCGTTGTTGGTCCGATTCTTCGCCATTTCACATCTCCATCGATCCATTTCAGTTTATCTTATCACGAGTTGGCTGATTCAACTTTTTGGCTTTTGGTCTTAATCCGCAGCACCGAAGAGGAAAAGGCCCCGGCAAGTATCCGACAATCTTGGTAACCTCAGCATCCGCAACAGCCCCATTTCTTCGACAACCGCGGCGGGTATGAAGGTCGAAATCGATCAACAACTACCAAAGGCTGAAACTTCCTCCCCCAATTCTGAGAAGAACCCAGGATCTGCAGCTGATAATGGCGGTGTCCCACTCAATAACGTCGGTTCTGAGGCCGTTCCACCGCAGTCGGAGCCGTTACAGCCCGATTCGGACAGACCGGAAACAAGCACAGGCTTATTAGGGCCCAAGCCCGTGGTTGATGAATCCAGGGAAAGCAGGGATGTGGATCCGGCTAAGGAGGAGGTGGTCGGGTCGCCGAAGAAGGAATCGCCGGCGGTCAGACCGGAAGATAATATGGAGGAATCAAGAGCTAACAAACCGTGAGCACGCAAAGTTCTATTCTTTTTGTCAATATTGTGTTTCTTTCTTCTGTTCTCGTGGTGTGACGATTTCATGTATTGACTCATGCAGGAATTCAACAATCTCCGAGATTGAAACGAAACGAGAAGAGAAATTCGAGATAGATCTGATGGTGAGAAAGAAGATAGATGAAGAACATTAGGTTTTTTTGACTTAATTTTTGTGTCTTCCAATTTTTTTATTGATTTTCTTTTTCCATGGTATAGGCTCCGCCTCCTCAGTTGAGATCATCGCCGGAGAGGGAAGGCCCGATCGACCTTGCAGAGGCGCCGGAGCATAAACCGGCAGTGCCAGATGCCGATTCCGTGAGTGGCGCTGGTCCTTTCGCATGTTGCATCCAATGTTGCATCCACTTGTGTGATTGTGTTCTTAACAGGAGTGAATTCTGGTGTCGAAATTTACAGGAGATGAGACCGATGACTCAGGATAAGAACGATGAGAAGGGAGTCAATGTGGAGCCTGAGCTGAAAAAGGCCAAACCTACATCAGAAGAAACTGAGTCAGATAAGAAGCCCCATAAAGAGAGGAACATTGATCTTCAGCTTGATTTGGAGAAACCCGACAGGGACAGCGGCATTACCTCTGGGTCTGGCATCAGCACCGGCAACAAGTTACACCCACATGTTCAGAAGCAGCAGCAACAGCTGAAATCTACCAAAGATGAAATTCTACATTCAGAGAAAACAGGTGAGTGTCAAAATGGAATTCCATTCTCCAGTTCTGGAGAAAAGGTGTTTTGGTTCCCCATTTTTGGGGGAACTGGGCTTGGCAGATTGAGTTGATTTTTACTTGTTTTCACTCGCAGCTCAATCGAGCGCTCTACCCCTGCCAATGTCCGTGGCTAGCTGGCCTGGTGGGCTTCCTCCAATGGGGTACGGTCGGATTGATTTGTGATTTGTTGTGCTTTGACGAACGTTTGGTTACTTGTGCCAATATATAAGTAGGTAGTTACATAATCCTCTCTGGCAAAAATAACTCTCCTTTTTGATTTTTCATCATCAGGTACATGGCACCTTTACAAGGAGTTGTATCAATGGATGGGAGCCCAGTCCCTCCTTCATCTATACAGGTATGACCTTGTTTTACACCCCCAGCCCTACCCCAATAGGGGGGAAAACAAGTCTTTTTTTGATTTCTTTTGCTCCTTGCTACGCCTCTGAAGTCATGATTTTAACCTTCACTTTGTTTTGGAACTGGAAAATGCACTTCTGCAGCCATTGTTTTCTCAACCCCGGCCTAAAAGGTGTGCAACGCATTGCTACATTGCTCGAAGCATTCACTACCTACAGCAGTTGATGAAGATAAACCCTTTTTGGCCTGCCGCTGCAGCTGGCCCTGCATCATTGTTTGGCGCGAAGGCCTGCAATCTTAATGTTGTGCCCTCTGCAGAAATCCATGGAAACATGGTTGGGAGGAGCGTCAACTCCATGCAGGACAAGGGTCAAGGTATGGCTATCTTTCCCAGTCACGCTGGGAAGGACAAAGCTTCTCAAGCTGCCAATATTGCTGATGCACAGAGAAAGCAACAGATCTTGCTTCAGCAAGCTATGCCTCCAGGAGCTCCACCTAATAATATACTGGTACATTTCTTCCTCCTCATCCTAATCGGCTGCGTTTGAATTGTTGTGTTTGGGCCTTGTCATAATTTGTTCTTTCTCTCAAATCTTCAGCATGCACCAGCTTACATATTCCCATTCAACCAGCAGCATGTGGCTGCTGCTTCAGTTCGACCTGGATCTGCAAAGTCTCCTACCACTGCGGGCAATGTCACTTCAACTAGTGCACCTAATTCTGCTCCTGTAAATGGGTCTGCAACAACAGCTCCCACAGCAGCTGCAGTGAGCTTTAATTACTCAAATATGCCTGGCGGTGAAACACAATACCTGGCTATATTGCAGAACAATGGATATCCTTTCCCAATCCCGGCTGTTGGAGCTCCACCAACATATAGAGGAACCCATGCTCAGGCCATGCCTTACTTCAACGGTTCCTTCTATTCCTCTCAGATGATCCATCCTGCACAGCTTCAGCAGCAGCAGCAGCAGCACACCACTCAAACACAGCAAGTGCAACAGGTTCATCAAAACCCCAGCATTTCCACTGGTTCCTCATCATCTCAAAAGCATTTGCAGACCCAGCAGCAAAGACCACCACAAGGCAGTGGCATTAATGGGGGGAATGGAAGTGGGAACATTCATAGTTTTCCCACTCCAAGGAACCGGCCGTCACAGGCTTCACAGCAGCAGCAGCAGCCAAATCAGCACCTGCCAACTTCCCATCAAGGCCGCCAGGTTGAAATTGAGGGCGCCAATGAAGATAGCCCATCAACTGCTGATAGTCGAGTTTCTCGTACTCCAGTGAGTGTGTATGGTCAGAATTATGCAATGTCAATTCACCATCCAAATTTTGCTATAATGACTCCTTCAGCATTAGCTGGTGCCAGTGCAAGCAGCAATCAGAATGAAAAGAAACAGCCACAGCAGCAAGGCATGAAGGCTGGAGTTGAATCTCTACCTCAAACTTTTGCCATGTCCTTCGCTTCTATTAATGGTGCATCCCCGGTGCCTGGTATTGATCTTTCATCTGTGGCACAAAATCATGCAGTTCTCCAGAGTCTTCCAGAGGCAAGGCATAGCTGTCAGATTATGGCAGCTGCAGCTGTTGCCCAAGCAGCACAACAGAAAAAGGGGTTTCGAGTCTCTGAAGAAGGCAAAGCTGGAGGTGACTCCTCTAGTGTGGACGAAGATAAAAAGGGCTTATCAGGGAAGCCTTCTGGAAGTCTTGGGCAGTCCATTGCTTTTTCAAGGCCTGATATAACGGATGCATCAGTCTCCACTATCCCAGGCAGCACTGTTATTGATAGCTCAGCTCGGTCTCTGAACCTTGTATCTGCTTCTTCCCGGGCTTCCCGTTCTACTTTGGGTAATGTAAGCACTTCTAATTATCAGCTGCAAGCTCAGATTCAGTATCAGCAACAGATGGCGCAGCTTCAGAAGCATCACCACCATCAACAACAATCGCAGCAGATAGCTGCAGCTGTTGCAGCACGGAATAAGACGCCAGCAACAAGTAATGGTAGTGTTTACAGTGACCATTTGACTTCTTCATCTCCTGCCACTGCCAAGTTCCCAAATGCACTCGCTGCTTTTCCACAAAATCTTGTGCAAAACAGTGGTGGTGGCAGCCCAGCCCAGTCTCCCCAGTGGAAGAATTCTGCAAGAACTACCACACAAGTTCCATCTTCCTTTGCTTCGTCAACCACAGCCTCCCTGAAAAACCTTCCTCAACAGCAGTCTAGAACGCAGCAAAGCCACACACTATCTTTTGGGCCTACCCAGAAATCATTGACGGGATCGCAAGGGCAACAAACTCCAAACAGCCACCAGTCGCCCTCTCCTCCAATGGTGGTTGGCTCTCCCACAACTTCTATTTCCAAAGGTGCTAATGGAAGCCCAAGGACCGCAAGTTCCACTTCACAAGGCAGTAAAGCTGCCCAACCTTCCACATTGTCGTCCCAGCAGTCAAAGAACTCGGCATCAGTACCCAGTCAGAAGTCGTCCCCAGTTGGTGGCAGAAATGTTCCATCAATTCTTGGCAATCCTCATATAACCTCTTCAACGACTGGTGCAAAGCCTCAAATGCAACAACAGCAGTTGGCAAAGCAAATCGTGCAGCAGCCACAGATTTTCTTCTCTCCTTACATGCAAGCTCAATCTCCTGCAAGTTCCACTACTTCAGGCACAAATGCGTATTATCTTCAGAGACGGCGTCCAGAACAACAGCAGCAGTCCCAGCAGCCGCAGGGATCAACATCTTCAACTGGGATGTTGTCGCTTTGTCCACCTGTTACACTAGCTAGTGCAAGCACATCCGATGCAAAAGCAGCTGTCGCTGCTGCTGCAAGCAACATTAAGGGCGGTGGCTTGCCCTCACAGAGTATTCTCCATCCAGTACAGTTCACTGCACAGTCCTCTGGAAACTCGCATCACATTGTGCCTACAGGATTCTCATATGTGCCTCCTGCAGTTCAGGTTAAACCAGCGGAGCAGAAACAACCTGCTGGTGAGTGGTTCCGTTTTTTCCTGTATTTTGTTTACGTTACTTTGCATCCCCCATTTTTAGGGAAAAAAGATAAAAGTTAAAGAAGGTTTAGATTAGATTAAATGGGGACTGTAAATTTATGAAGGGAACCGCGATTGCTTGACCAGGAAATGACAATTTGCATGCGTGCTGGCAGCCTGAGAAGAAATGAAAGATGGCACCACCATAAAGTTATCAGCAATTCAACCGGAGTGCTATCAACAGTAGGTGCGAGGAAGCGGCAATTTTGTAAAGAATTTGAGCGTGGGGACGGGCAAAAGGTTGTGTTCTTCATCGACCATATGCTTTGGTTGTGGATGGTATGAACGAAATGAATACAAGTGTATTTATCTATATATGCCGGCCTATAATCATCTGACAGGGTTAGTCTCAAAAAGTATCTGATTAATTTGATTGGTTTTTGATGATGATGATGATGATCAATGGGGATGTCCATTGAAGGCAAAAAGTAGGTCAATGTTTTTTGCATGGCAAGAGAGGAAAGTTTGGTACAGAGGCTTTGAGGAGGCAGAGGAATGAAGGACCAGGCTTTTCTTTCTTCTTTTTTTGGTTTTTCTGTTCTGGGTAGGAATGCAGGATCTATTTCTACTTTTTTTTTTGTTCTTCTTGGGTACGTTATTCCTTTTCCTTTGCTTTGGATGTTTATTTTCCTGAAGGAGCTGTTCAAAAACAGTTATCTTTTGACAATACATATATATAATGTAATGGAGGGTGTATATATATATGTCTGGTGCATATAAGGGTAGCCCTCATTTTTTTCATTTAATGGCGACCCCATGTATGAGTTGGGTGTTGTGTCTATGCTTTGGCTGCTTCTCTTGCCGCTTTGATGATGATATGATGCTCTGCTAATGCTATATGTTTGTTTTCCCGTGTCTGAATCCTGAACACAAAGCCCAAGAGAGAGGGAGAAGAAGAAGAAGACGAGTTGCAGTTGTATTGTTGTGGCGAAGGCAATTGGGAAAATGAAGTGCTGTGGGGGATGATGATAAAATGGGTTTTTGTCTGTAAGAATACACAGCAGAGTCTGTGGGGGCTTCTGGAGGAGGGAGGTGGAGGTGCCTTGCTGGGGTGGCTCACTTGAATGTTAGTGTTGCCGTCATTGTCATTGTCATTGTCACTTATGTGGGTGTGGAGATAATTATTAATTAAAGAAAAAAAGAAAGACGACATGGGAAGGAGGAGCAGCGCAGATTCTAATTTCTACTAGCATCTTGCTTTTTGGGTATTTGCTTGGTTTGGTGCGGTGATAAAAATAGACAACTGCATGTGCAGTGACTGTTGAGTGTGTGTCTGTATGTCTGTGTGTGTGTGTGTGAGAGAGAGAGGGAGAGGGGGGGGGGGGGATGATCTGCGTGTCTGAGCCGTGAATGATGTGAATGGTGTTTTGGTACACATTTGGTGACTTTTCCTAGTTTGGCTTGGGGCAGGTTGTGGACCCCATCCCTCACCCTCCTGTGGGTCTATTACTAAACTTTGATGGCAACGCTCCCTTGATTGGCGAGGTCTACTTTCTTACGTAATTTATTTTTATTTTTATTTTTGTTTTGATTTGGGAGGGCTATTCCTCTTTGGGATCAATTTTGTTTTGGTAATTTCCAGCGAGCGAGCTAAATAATTTATTTTTATATTTCTGATGTCGATGTTGAAATAGATATTCAAGTGAAATCTTATTTTATTCTTATAACAAAATTTGAAGAAAAAAAGTAAATAAATAAATTCATAGATAAAAGAACAACAATAATAATAAAATAGAAGAATAAAAAACTATAGAACCGAGCGAAGAAGTGCTGACGATGCGGGGGTTGAATTATTAATAAATAATAATAATAATAATAATAAACACAGGTTCTTCAAAAGAAAAGAGAAAAAAGGGTACAGAAGCCAGCAGTGGCACAGCGCCAAGCAAGCAGTAGGTTGACGAAGGCTGGCGGGTTGGTTGTTGAGTAAGGCGCGGATCCTCTTTTGTTGTCGGCATATTCCACGTGGCGCCCCTCATTTCACACAATATAATATCTCCATCTATCTATCTATCTGACTATCTTTACTTCCTTCGGTTGATATTATTTTATATTGTTCACAATCAATAAAAAAAAAAAATAATAACTGTAAGAGCAGGAAAAAGTGGAGTTCCCATTTTGCCCTTATTTGGTGGGCCCCGCGCCTTGCCTTGAAAGCCTGGAGAGTGGCGGGGGAAGGACTTAGGTTTGCCTTTCCAGAAGCCTACCAGTGGGGCATGTGTCCACAAATCTACCCTTACCCTTTTAAGCGGCAAGCATAGCATATGCCCTCCCTCTTTTCCTTCCCCCCCTCACCTCTCCCCTCTACACACCTACCGACACGCATTCCCAGTTCCCACCTTCTATTAAAACTCAAAATTATATCATAATCTTGTGAACATAGATATTCAATATTTTCTCCGCCCAGTTAGGACTATATATGGTTTTATTTTTTCATATTTTAAACTAAAATTCCAACTTCTATGCATACCTGTCATATTGTATAGGAAAATTAAGACCAAATTACTATTTTTCTTGTATTTATTTATATAAAGTTACTCAAATTATGATTGAAATTGTTATCAACTTATCGATGAGGAGTCTTTTACTCTTTAATGGGTGTGGGCTCTTTAACCGAAAGCGATGGGTCCCTGTGTTTATTTGTTGATAGGCTGTTGGCTGTTGCAGACAAACCTAAATTTGAATGCACATTAATCCTCTTTCTTTGGACATATATTAATAAATTATTAAAACTATCTTGTTTTACTACCATAATAATAATAATAATAATAAATTAATACATTTGTCACTAATAAGTTTTAGATTTATATATCATTCTTTGTGTTAGGTCATCTTAATACAAATTTAAGCCATTATTAAATTCAAAGATAGTATTTTTAGTGACAATTTTTTCATCAAATTAAAATTATAAAGTTATGTCACATTCAAGATTCCTCAAGGCTAAATCCAAAACATTCCCTTCATAGTGTGGGCCCTAATCATCTATATATATATGTATGTATATCCACAATATGGTTATTTTTATCACTATTTTCTGCAACTCCCTTATTGAAATCATGTTCCCATTTAAACTTGTAATTAGAACTTTTCAGTTATTTTAATATTTTCCCTAAATTTAATTATGAACAACTAATGTTATAGTTTACATATCTTCAACTTATAAAATATATTCTTTTAATTTTATTGTATCATAAACAAAAGTCATTAAAAGTACAATAATCCAAAGCGATATTTTGTGCTCAAGGGCATAAATTTCCCACATATTGGAGGGGTTCAACACAAACGTGCAAACAAAATAATTTCGACATTTGAAAATTTCTCTGAAAAGAAAATTAATTATTCATAAAGAATTTTAATTTTGAAATAATTTTGTAATATATAGATAAACGTTATCTATAAAAGATAAATATCACCTATAACAAATCAAGTCTCAAACTAGATTAGAATTAATCAAAATAAGCGTTATCTACAAGAATCCTAATTCTGTTACATCTTAAATTAAGCAGACACTTTTTTCTTAAAAAAGTACAATGTCTCTGATACTAGCTTCAACACAGTTTCTTTCATCATATTTAATATCTAATTTAAATATCAGAGTGTTTACACGGGGACCTTTCCATGCCCTTTGGTTATTTTTCTTATTTTTTTCAGATTCAAGCGGGTTGACGTTGATATTTCTAATTAATTAAATTTATTATTATATTCGGACAACAATAATTGACATTATTTGTGAAAAACATCCAAAAAGCCTATGAATACTACAACAGCTCTCATACAATCTTAAGTTGCATGAAGTCTAATGAAATCAATTGGAAAAGAAGTTATTACATGTATGTGATAATTTCATTAATGGTATACTTATTCGTTTAATATTTATGCACCTGTCACCATTTTGTTTTTCAATTATTGTTTTATGTGAAAAAAAATACTTTTTTTAATTATGGACGTAAGTATTATGCCAAATCGTGAAAACAAAAATATGGTTATTCTTTCTAAATTGTGGATGTAGGCATTACATCAAATCACAAAAATAAAATATGAATATTCCCTCTGATTGCGGATGTAGGGGTTACGCCGAATTGTAAAAATTAAATATGGTTATTCTCTCTGATTATGAATATAGACATTACGTCGAACCACAAAAATAAAATATGAATATTTTTTTTAATTGCGGATGTAGGTGTTATGTTGAATCACGAAAACAAAATATGGATATTCTTTTGCAGACGTATGTGTTATGCCAAACTGTGAAAACAAAATATTGATATTCTTTCTAATTGCACACATCGCCCATAATTTTGGCAAGTATATACACACGAAACTAGGGAGCCTCAACAAAAGTTATTTTAAGAGTACCGTTAAGATATTCGGGGGTCGCTTGCGTTAATGGCTGAAGGACTCACGACGAACACATGCGGATGTTGAAGTCTGTTAAGATGTATGGGGGTCAGCAAACGTACGAGACTTACCTCGGACACACGCGACAACTGTTAAGATATTTGAGAGTCGCTTGCATCAACGAACGAAGGACTCGCCCTAAACACACGCGAATGTTGAAGTCTATTATGATGTACGAGGGTTTGTAGATGAACAAGACTTGCCTTAGACACACGCAACAGCCGTTAAGATATTTGGGGGTCATTTGCATTGATAGACGAATGACTCAACTTGAACACACGCAGATATTGAAGACCGTTAAGATGTTTGAGGGGCCACTTGCTTCGACGGACGAATGACTCACATTGGACACATAGATGTTCAAAAAATTGAAGTGCGAACGTTCAAGAACGGTTTAAAAATCAAACCACGAGAGCGTAAAAGCGATTCAAAAAAAAAAAAAAACACAAAAACGTGTGAATGGTTCATAAATAAAAAACTCAAAAAGTTAGAAAATAATCTATCATTAGAAATAAAGACATGCCACAACATAATCTACTCTTCAATTCGAGAAACTTAAATGAAAAAGTATGGAGCAATTGTTGTATCATAAATAAAGGCCATTAAAAGTCAGAGAGCACAAAATGATATTTTGAGCTTGTCGACGTTCAGTTTCAATCGAGTGTGATTCGTTTTGGACCGCAATGAATAATTATAGGTCACGATAAGAAGAGAAGCTTTTCGGATGCTAATGAAGAACACTTAACGATTTTCACGTGATTCGACCAGAATGATGCCTACTCCACGCCCGCACTCTGATTATTTCTTCAGAATGACGATTTTCTGATTATTCCTCTTGTCCCTTATGTTATCTTTGCCCCCTATTTATAATCGAGGGGGCTTTTACAATTCGGATAACATATAAAAATAAAAAGATCATAAAATGGGGGACAAACAGCCCTTATCATCTATACAAAATCGTAAGTGGGATCTTCATCTCGAGGAGCATAGGCTGTTGCAGTGAATGGTCCCTACCTCTGACGTCTTAGCAGGTTTTACCGCTTTATACGAGCTGATTGGTTTTAGGCTAGCGACCTAGGTAGTCCAGCGATCTGAAAGATGCTTCTGGGAGCTCGTTAGTTGATTGCTGAGAGCTCGTTGGAGGCTCATCGGGAGTTCTTCAAATGTCCGCTTTGCGGGTTTCGGATTTTGATAGTGGTTGAACTTCCCTTAGTGAGGTCGTTCAGGCCTTTTTAGTTTCGGGTGATTGGGCCGGCCCGTTAGATCGAGTCTGGCCCATATGGGGAACACGTATAACAGAGCTGAAGGGCATAAATTTCCTATATGTGTACGGGAGAGGGGTTCCCACACAAACGGGCAAACAAAATAATTTCGACATCTAAAAATTTCTTTGGAAAGATAATTAATTATTCATAAACAATTCTAATTTTGAAATGATTTTGAAATATTAAGATAAACGTTATATATAAAAAATAAATGTCATCTATAATAAATCTAGTCTCAATAGACTAGGATTAATCGAGATAAGTGTTATTTATAAGAATCTTAATTCTGTTACACTTTAAATCACTTCATATTTTTCTATAAATAAACAAACACTTTTTTTAAAAAAAATATACAATGTCTCTTATACTAGTTTCAATATAGTTTTTATCATTATATTTAATGTTTAACTTAAGTATTGGAGTGTTTGCGTGAGGATCTTTTCATACTCTTTAATTATTTTCTTATTTTTACATATTTAGATAGTTTAATAATGACGTTTTCAATCAATTAAATTCATTATTCTATTCAAGCAATAACAAGTTTGCCGGGTGAAACTTAATTACCAAAAATGATGGGGGAGATGTTTGTGCTGAATTTGGATGAAATTTGACAAACATGTTGCTCATGAAAAAGAACAAAAAGAAAAGCGGAAAAGTTAATGTAAATATATATGAAATTACTACAATGGGGCGCTGAGAGAAAATCTTAGGAACTGTAGAAGCCATAAGGACCCACAAAGGTACCCGGACCCAATCCACCCAATCCACCTATTGCCGGGATCTATTATTATTCTATCAGTGGTTGGACTCTTTCGAGCTGCTGATGCCTCATGGTAACTAGCCTTGCTTGACTCCATCTTTGATCCACATTTGAAAAACCTGAGAAGGAAAAGACCTAATATTTTCCTGACTTTTTCTTTTCCTCCAAACAGGCCCCACACGGGCAATCAATCAGCATGAGCATAAAGGGCAACCCAGCTTTGCTTCACGAAACAATTTGAAAGATTAGATTATCCTTTCAAAGTTGAATGGCTCCACACACAGAGAGATAGAGAGCATATATCATATTATAATACTGACAGAGATAGAGATAGAGAGCATATATTATATTATAATACTGACAGAGAGAGAGAACATATGTTAGAATATAATACTGCGAGAGAGAGAGAGAGAACATATGTTATAATATAATACTGCGAGAGAGAGAGAGAGAGAGAACATATATAATATATTATATTATAATAGTTGTATTTTCAAAAGAAAGAGAAACCTGTGTTCATCATCATATGATATAATAGTCCAAAGTGCATGTGGGATTAGGGCTAATGTCAAGACACCATTGGCAGAAAGTTCAGTCTTTTCCAATTCTGGCCAAAGACTTTGTTTCTTTCTCTTTTTCATTTTTCTTTTTCTCTCTCTTTTTTTTTTTTTTTGGTTTAATCCTTATTTGTACATCAATGCCTGTGAATGTGATGGAGATTGATCTCTTGTTAGGTACAATTGGTACTGCAAACAAATTCTACAATATTTCTGATTGCTTTATTGCCTACCTTTTGTCCTAAAAGCTTATTCCTTTGAAGTTAACTACGAATCACTTATTACCTTTTATCTTTAAAAAAAATACCAATCCCCTCTTTTATCGTAAATATAGTTTTGTACACATAAAATGAAAAACCACTCCTAATCCCCTCTTTTACCTCGTAAGTAAATCAGCAAATTACACTTTGAAAATTCTGTTTATCTACATATATATATATATATAGTCCATCAATAACTGAACTATAATAATGTCTTATCTGTAAGTGACCATTCCGACAACATCGTTAGGTATTTTATCATTCAATACCCGTCTCTATTTTTCATTCACAATTATAGCAAATTTTTATCTAAACCCTAAACATATTTTCTCTAAATAATCTCATTCTAATTTTTTTTTTTTTTGGGGGTGGTCACAACTCTGATATTAGGTAGCGTAGTGGCCGGCTAGAATAATATGGATAATATAGAAGAGGACGACAGGGTAGTAGTTGTGAAGATGTGGGCTTGTTTTCAACCTCGAATGGGGTGCCATTGCATGAAAATGTGAAGCTGCATTTGGCCTGTTGCTGCCGTAATTGGCCAACAGCACAATCTTTTCAACACCATTGCTCACAGCACATCACAGGAGAGAGAGAGAGAGAGAGAGAGAGGGGCAGTAGTAGGAGTGTTCAAACCTTCTGTTCCTTCAATTTTATAATGAATCCTTTTTAAATGGCGGCTCTCAGCTCTCAGCTCTCCTGGAAAAAAGAAACTCCAACACGTTACTTGGCTTTGAAGTAAAAGCCTCCTTTTCCTAATCAAATACAAATTGAAATTGCTCTTCAACTTCTTGGACTTTGAATTTGAGGCCCCCACACCTTAATTAGCTTTACTTTTTACTTTGACTTCCCCTCTCAATACATTAAAGGATAAATTAATTTTATATATTTTTAAAATTTTAAATTTTACATTTTTTTTAATTTTGAAAAGAGCTAATTTTAAATTTTGGAGGTCGAATGATTAAATTTCAAGGAGTATTCTGAGTAATTTATCCTAAATTAAATTAATTTTGTAAACGAACAGGTGTTTAGTTGATGAAAGTTTTAAAATATTTAAATTGTATAGATAGATGTTGATTGTTACAATTTGAAAGAAAAAAAAGGTTCGGAAGTCAGATTTATGAAAATATGAGGGTACAAACAGCAACCTTTTAAATATTGGGGCCATGCAGGTGCAGCCGTAACTGTGGATGCACTACACAGGCGGGTGACTTTAGACTTCACCATTTTGGAGGAGATGGAGATTAGGTGGGACCAGCTCACAGGTCAGACAACATTGCTAATGAATGGACAAATAAATAAATAAATAAATAATATTATTATTTCTAATGACCAGACGATCAGGGAAAAGTGGGTCCCGCACCATTCACTTGTTTTGTTGTCTGTCTGAGAAATGAAATACGGGCCCAAATTCATTGTTGCGCCGCCCCACCACCATTCACTTGGTGGTCCCCGGCGGCCACCACCGCAGCCGTGGACCAGCTAGACTTTCCGGTTGCCGGGCCCACACCCACGTTGTACATAAGTTTTATTATTATATTATGAATCTATTAAAGTCCTTATTACTTATATTTAAGAATAAAACTTAAATAGTTTGATCCATATAATTCTTGCAATTTTAAACATCTCGTTTATTCTTATTTTTATAAATTATAAGCACCAAAGTACTTTTATTTTCTTCCATTCATCCGATATCTTTTTTTTATTTAATGATCACATTTAATAATTTTGTTAAATTTCAAATGTCTTCTCCTATAAATCTTCATGCTTCAGCCTTCTGTAGAGATATTATCTATATAATATGAAATTCTTGTTTATTTATATCATTCGTTCATTACCGTTTCCAAAAATGTCAAACGTTTCCTTTGAACACTGTTTTGGGGAAAAAAAAAACTGTAAAATCTATAAAGATTTTAATGATTGAATTTACTAACTTTCACTTTCACGAGGATGGGACGATGCTATATATATATAGAGAGAGAGAGAGAGAGAGAGAGAAATGTAGAGCCAGCAGAATAATTAAAGCCATCTTCTTCTAACCACAAGGGGGAGCTTTTCGTTTAGCAACAAGAAGGGTGCCAACCAGCTGCTTGATAGATAGGGGAATCAATAACTATATATATATAGCTTTTGTGAAGCTTCTTTCTTTGCAGCAGCACAACACAGGAAACCCCCTCCAACTGCAACTTCCAGGCAACATGCTAAGGCAAGAAAGCAGATTTTTCATTTTCTGTTGCCCAATGATGACAATTGTACAAGGAAAGGAGCAAAGATACAAAACCCAAAACTCAAAACCCAACTCTCTTCTGGTTTTGGCCGAGGGATTTATGGTGTCTGTTTGGAACTTTGGATACACAGCTCCTATTCCAAACTGGGTTGAGAATTCTCCAGGTGCCAAACAAGGGGTTGAGAATTCTCCAGGTGCCAAACAAGGGGGGCAAGCTGTGATGGGATAGCTGGGCTCAGGTGATCAGATCTATGTTCCAGGGTGGCGGTGATAGCCTTGATGACTTCTTCACAGGCAGATCGAAGCATTGGCAGCTCAAAAAGCCTGCAATTTCTTCTCAGTGCCAGGGCACATAATGGGTAACGTTATGCTGAAAGTGAAAGTTTTATAGGAGCATCAAATTCTCATCAGTTTCATCATCTGTGAACTTGGTCAAAGTCGAAGCGCCCCCCCCCCCCCCTCCTCTCCCATTTTTATTTGAACGATTCGTACATGAGCAATTTTTTAAAGAAAATTTAATTTTATTATTTCCATTGTAGTAATCGATTTGTAACAAACTTAGGTAGATTGAGGGAATGGCATTGTGCATGTGGACCCTCTTTCTCTTGATCTCTAAGAATCGTTTGAAACATTGAAAGGTAGTGTTTGTTAGTTTATTAATGAGTTAGCAAAGAAGGAAGGTTTAATATTATATGCATATATGTGTGTGTGTAGATATAATAGAGACAAGTTAGTTCTATTGTGATTTTGTTTATTCAAAGCCCTATGGCATTTGTTTATGCTTGCAATGCAAGTCATCAACTTAATCTAATGGAACTTCATATATCAAAGTACAATACTGTGGATTGATCCCTTGTAGATAGGGTTGAGGGTCATGCTAATTTTAAATTACCATTATCCAATTAATGATACTAAAATATTTTTAAATGAATGATAAATAATGGATTACATCATGCCATGCCATGTTCCCACCTCAAATTTATTATTTATGAGTTTTTCAATCATTCTCAGAATCTGGTCAATTAATGTTTTAGAGTGTCCTATCAAATAAAATAAATAAAATTGACCCTTAAATTACATATAAATGTACTGAAATTGGGTAATTAAAGGGAAAAAAAAAGGGGAGAAAAGAAAGAAAAAAGCTCAATGGCATAGCTTAATTATACCGCCTAGGACTCTCGTCAATTGGATCTCTCACTATCACTAAACCAAAACTAGTGCTTGCTGACAGTGTAATCACCCGACCTTATTTTATTCACGAATTGGACACCCATAAACTATTTCATTATATTAAGATGGAGGGAACATATTTTATTGTATCCTGCATCCTTATTTTATTCAAAAATTTGCCACTTAGTTTAAGTTATTCTCTCTCTCTCTCTCTCTATATATATATACATATAGTATTTGCATGTTGTTGTCTTTACCTACCCACTTCTATTGAAGTTGGAGCCATGATGATGTTGCTTTAAGATGGCATTTTTATTATTATCATTATTATTTAAGTGAGGTGTTAGGGTGATAGGGGCCTTTTGAAGTTGAAAGTGACATAATTTAACTATGAGCTAATGGGTCATCGAAGATCTCATCAAATCAATTTTCTAATGGTAAAGCCTAAAGGTGAGGCCATATCTAGCTAATATTTTAAGTGGACAATCAAACATTGCTTGTTTTGATTGAATCATGAAGTAATTTTTTAATTAAGAATCATCCAAGCTGTTGGAAGAGCTCTATCTACCCAGGCTGGAAAGAAATTTCATACACAAATTCTATTAGAATGACGTAGTTACGTTTTAAAAATTTTAATCTGAGCTTATGATCACAAAAAAGTGGGACTTTGACCTCAATTTAATACAAAATACACATTCCATTCAAAAGCATGTATTATATGATACAAAAGCTTAGAAACTCTTGTGGGCATTCTATGGATCGCCATTACCATCAAAGGTACACACAAGACACAAGGCATAATAAGGACAAGCAAGAAGATAATTGTTGTCTTGCATTGCAAAGAATATTAATTGGTTCCTGATCTCCCCAGTGATCCAATCCCCACAGCAATAGGTAAATAATGGCACCTAAAATTTCCCTCCACAACAATGGCTTACAGCAGATTAATGAAAACTGGTAATTCATACATGAAACTATACAAAGTCTTCTCTGTGAAGAAGAACATCGATCAAATCTGACGCAGAGGGGGTATATGCGAGCGGCTTCTATGGCGGCCTTTAGCCCCGCCGCTAAGCAATTCATCGGCAAAAGAAGAAGGAAAAGGAGGGGAGTTAAATGACCATGTTTAAGAATTAAAACTTTCATCAAGACACATGATTGGAGTCGTTTGACTGCCTCGATGCCAACTCTATCTCCTGCTGGTTCCTAAGATATTTCTGTGCAGTTGAGGTCAAGATCTTCACAAAGAAGTTCATGATCATGAGCCACACAATGGTGTTCCAAATTGAAGTAAATGAAAGGTCCCATTTCTTCACCTGAAAAAGGACATGAAATAAATGCCAGCAGTTTTTATACGAGACATAAAAATCAGAGAAATGGTCCAAGTCAAATCCAGAACGAAAAGTAGTCAGATATCCTATCAAATGCGAATTAAATTGTAAAATGGCTGGTCAAATGAAAAAATTCAGAGCAAAAATGAATGAGAATTGGAGCAAGCACCTTGATATTTGAGGGCATAGGAGCAGGGGTTGCCATGTACTTGGCTCTCATTGCATGCAATTTTGCAATGAGATTAGGCAGCACAGAAGCGAAACCAGGGATAAAGCTAAGCACCCAAATCAACTCATTTTCTATCCAGTCAAGAAGCTGATTGTTG
Organism: Diospyros kaki; assembly: GCA_036245055.1. NCBI lineage: Eukaryota > Viridiplantae > Streptophyta > Magnoliopsida > Ericales > Ebenaceae > Diospyros > Diospyros kaki. Next base: position 4,322,558 of record BSEG01000016.1, on the reverse strand, counting down.
CAAACAGATATAATGAACACTGTCTGCAAAAGAGCGACCAACCCATCTGAGTTTTACGAAATCAACTATAACAATGGCAAAAGGGTCTATTTAGCCAAAAAAAGGGAAAAAAAATAAAATAAGAAATTCTATGTCTTTCAACATCCACTATTGGTTGTCAAGTACATATGCGATACAAAAATCATGGATGAAGAGAGAAGATTTAGATGAGTAACACTTGATCAAAATTGTCTTGATGGATTAAGAGTACATGTGTTTGGGCCACAAACCTGTATGTGAGTTTTAACAATTGCCTTTCCAACCAGTGTTGCGAGAAAAAACTCCCAAAAAGGGATTCCAAATTGTCCGCACATAATGCCAGCAAGATCAAATAGTGGATTTGGCACCTAAAAGATACTTCAGTTAACCAACAGAGTACATATCAACAATCGACGAATATGATGGGGGAAAATGCCATAGCTCAATTACTTTCCACGGAAAAAGGGGTGCAGAGATAATCATTAAAAATATACACTAAATTTTCACACCAGAAATTAATGATTATGTTGAATTACAGGATTCATACAAATCAAAGTACTAGAAAATGGAAAATTAATACAAGGTTCTATGATATAGTGATGCTTGAAATGGAGGGAATCAAAACTAACCGAAGCAAGCACTAGAATTGTGAAGAAGTTCAAATATTGTGATTGTGATAAAAACCAACGCTTCATCCGATTTAGATGATTAGCTATGAACCCATTATCTTCAGTCTTGGAGGCATCGAATTCTTCCATGGTATCCACTCTATTACGTGACATTCTGGCTGCATAAAAGAAAGTAGAACTATGTAAGACAATTAGACTTGATGATTCATCTAACTGTCTTGACCAGTAAATGGTTCATACATATTCTAGACACTACACAATGCCAAAACCATATTGGAAAGACCGGGTAAGACCAAGAAGTCGCCTTCTCAATTTATCAGATAAAATTTAGAAACATCTGACTCAATTAAATAAAGAGAGCCGTGCCTTTATATACACACAAACACAACAAAATATAAGCAAGAAAGAAAGAAACCTCACAAGCAAGCAATAGCTACACACCAGATATGATCAGCAATAACTTCAGAATGCATAAGCAGAATTTGGCCTTAACAATTCTACAAATATGATTCCAATTACAGAATTATCCACAGGATATTAGCTCCAGAATCACGTGAGCCAATAGCAAAACCTAAGGAATACCAGAACAGGAACACAGATTATAGTAATCATTGCACCCAAGGGATGTCTCCATTGAATGAGACTTCCCATTTTGCAAGATTTGGGGCTGGGTCATCTTTGTATGCAGTGCTACCCTTGCTTCGCAAAGAAGCTATTTTCACAACTGGAACCCATGACTTCCCAGTTACAAAGGAGCAACTTTATTATAATTTCCACTTAAATCCTTAGACCAATAAGTTATTATCTGTAGATATTTATTTAAACAATCCAGTGTTATGTTTGGCAGAATTTATAAAACTTCAAGGCAACAGGCAGAAACCCAAAAACTGAAATTTCACTTGACATGTCTTTCTTGGCAATTCTTTCTGAAAATAGGGTTAAAAAGGACCAATTTTCAGGAAAAGATTAATCATGTTTTCTACTTCTTGTTGATTGCAATATAACCAAAAACAGGATTCAGAGAACTATTTTCTGAAAACTACACAGAACGGCCTTGTGCATCTAAGAATGTAGAAAGGCAGGCATACCAGCTCTGGAAATAAAATATGGAGGGAGCTCCCCAAGCGCGGTCCCAAGGCCCCATAAAATAGCTTCCATCTGGACCTGAGGCAATATGCTGCTTAGTGGAACCCGTGTACCACACGCAAGCGAAAATAAAGGGGGCCCAAATTCTGAGCAATCCTTGTCAAGCCATGAAGGACCTCGCTTTAATTGAATTGTATCATATGGAGCCATTTTCAGGTCAACTCGGCCACATTGTGTAGCTTTTATTGTGAACAAGGCAATATGAGGACCAAGATAGAGGACAAAAGTGTGCAAGCCAGATCCTGAACAACATAAAGCAGAACAAGATTACAGATTCATCATACATTTATATGTTTAGCAAGACTGGTCATTGCACATTAATGCTGAGTTGCCATACATAACATATAGACACACCCTTTATCCCTATAACCTTGGTGCACGCCGGTTACCAAAGGAATGAATAACTTACTGTATTTCCCTCTCTTTCCATCTTCATAAGTCAGTATGATTGCACTGGTTTCACAACGGAGCAGTTAACTTCAGTAAACCTACAACTACTATTGCCTATGTATGGTACTGATAGAAAATAAACTACCTTTTCCACATAAAAAGGTTTAGCTAGATGTTCAGACCACACAGAAAAATCAACTCCAATAAAAAGCTCAACCATCAAAGATAATTGTCCATGAAATTAAGTAATTAAGATTAATGCGGATTGGTCTGCTCACCAAGACCAATAGAAGATGCAACACCAAGAGCCACCCACCACAATCCAAACTGTAAATATTGACGAAGCTCCTCAACATGCTGCAAAAACATGTCGATATTACATGCTTTTGATATAAAAAGAAGTATCCATAGAACTTTAACAAGATATATGCCTAAAGTCAAGTGAGTATTTTGAAGATAAAATATCACTGGAAAAAGTAGTGGCTGATGGTTTCACTGAAGTTCTTATGTATAAAGTGAAAGGGAAGATTCCCTGTTTGAGCATAAAAACAGAATAGGCAACCAAAGGAATAAAATACCTTTTCATGAGGACCATCAATGGTAAAAAGCAGTATTCCAATAAGGACCATAACGGTGCAGAAAACCATGGACCAACTGCCATGTGCCAATAGATATAAAACCGATCTCTTAAGATATTGAATAACTGCCAAAATAAAAAACTGTAATGTTTTGAAAGGTTGTGACATAAGCGTCAAATTTTCTAATTCCTTTTGATGCTTTGCTCGGATTCCTGCAAAAGGTAGCAATTCTATCAGGTGGTGGTATTCAATAAGATCAGACAGAAACTTCTTTACTTAAAGCCAGAAACTGTTCTGCAACCTCATTAAGTTTCCCACTTCATGGGACTGAGTTATAAGTGTCGTTACAATGGACTAGTACTGCAAGATCATCTTGCAAGTTTGTCATCACAGGATGCATATACGAACCAGTAAATAATCTTATACAGAAAGCAAATACAGTTTGCACATTAAACCAAAAAATGAGACCTATTACTTCTTGACAAGTGGCCTATATACCCTACAACATTTCTGATACAAGCAAATCAGAATGTCAATCCAGTCTAATCAGAAAAATACTATCGATCGGTTCTAACTATAAGGGCTGACGTGATACAGCTCAATAATTATCTTATATATTCTATTAACCATAGTTGTCAAAGGCTCAAGGTGCACTAAGGCACAAGAGTGCTAGGAGCCTAGGCGAGAGGCGAGAGCCTGTGGGATGTGAGGCACATATTTTAAAAATCTGTATAAAAATACTTATGCATCATTATTTTCAATACACAACTATATAGAGGTAAATGTAAAATAACAAATAACTGATGGTATTTAACTAAATAACAGGGTGCTTTGTTGTTTTCTCAAATGTCTTCTAGTTTTTTTTTTCTAGTTATTACTGGTTAGATTTTACAGTCCATCAAAAAACTAGGAAAAACAATTGCATAGGAGCAAAAGGTGTGAGCCTTGCACATCTAGGTGAGGTGCGCCTTTGCACCTAGGCACCTGTCTCATAGAGTGAGGTGCCCTCAGCTGAGCCTTGAGCCTAGGCGTGCCTCAGGCGGGGCTTTGACAACTATGCCATTAACTAAACAAATTTGAAAGCAGTATGTGTGGCACACTGTTCATGGATAACGACCATAATTAACAATACCAACAGGGAGGGGTTCTAACTTCTCTTGATCTAAAAGGTTTTAAGCATCTGCTTGCCAGTAGAATTACACTTGCATAAATAATTCAAATCCTTCTCTTCCCCCACCTGACCTCCCTCCAAGGAGCTGGAAACCAAAATAAAAGGCTTAAAGGTTCTACAATGAATAAATGAGATTATTGCACCACAATCAAATCATATGGATCCTCCTGCTTCTCATCCACTAATTTACCTGTCAACAATCTCAGCTTTTTCCAGAAATGCTATTTTAAATATGAATATACATATATAATTATATATTAGAATTGGGTTTTTGAGTTTACTTCTCTGATTGAACAAACATACAAAATTCTAAATTAAAACTTCCAACAATGAAAGCAACAAAAAAAATTCCAGCGAAAAAAAAAAAAACAAAAATTAAACTACATAAGCTAACATACATTCATCTCAACTTGGCATAATAATATCAATTTCATAGTAATTGTTGTTGGTTTGGCTCATTACGGATTTACTATTTAATTTGATACAATTTCCTACTTTTACAGAAACAAAATACGAACTCACTAAACAGAAAATAAAAACACATCAAGCTGCAAATAAAACAGGAAAGACTAAAATGAGAAACACCAATATTCAATACATCAACAATCAGAAGCCTTAATCCCACTAGGTGAAGTCAGTATATAACTTTTAAACCTCCAGCCATCTCTACCCCTGACCATATCCTCCATTTCATTCATTCACTCTATAGGTGCTTTACCAATCTTCTCACGGGTCCAAACCATCTTAATTACATCTCAATAGATGCCACTCCAACTTTATTAAGAAGAAGCTCATTTCTTATTTTATTATTATTATTATTATTTTTTTTTTTGGGGGGAGGGGGGGGGGGTTTGGTTGAGCATCCAATGTAACATCCTCATATTAGTTATGCCCATATTTTGCAGACATTAATAATTAATTACCTAACAATAGTTCCAAAATTCACATCATCAGAAAATTTCCCTTGAATTCAAAAATAGAAAAGCACTTCTTCAATAAACTAAATGTTAAGAGTTCATTTGTACTAGATTAGGGTTTGTAATGTGAGGGAAATATTATGTTGTATTTTCAGTTATTTCTTCTAGAAGTTAAGGTCTGACCGAATTGGTTGTAACTAACAGTTTTGGGCAGTTGGTCGGGAAGCTCTCCCGCCCTCTATGGCTTAAAAATATGGGCCGAGAGTTAGGCTTGTAGTGAGTGCTTTCGATTGTGAGTTTCAGCTGTCTTGGGGTGAGATTGTGCAGTGAGGAAGAGTGGATATCTTTCTTGTAACAACTCTATATAGCTTTCAGGTTTATGGGCTAGGCGAGAGTTGGGTTTTGAGTGCACTTGTAATCTTGTATTGCTATTCAAGATAGTGGAGAAAGCAGGGGCGTATGCCAAAGCTGGATGTAGGTCTTTCATTGAGACCGAACCAAGATAAATGCGCGTGCATTGTGTGATGTTCTTGCTTGTATTCAGCTTTCTATTCATTTTGGGATAGAGAGAGATCGCTGGGTGATTGAGAGATTGAGAGATCATATATAAGGGTGAGATCTAGGCCAACACTAAATAATCCAAAATTTTTCTAGAGAGTCCACCCACGTTAAAAAAAAAAGGTTCTAGACTTTTTTTCATAGTGCTTTCTAGGTTATAATTTTTAACCCAAAGGAATCTTCCATTAAGTATAGCCTTCGGTGTATGAAACTTGACAGGAGCACCAGTTTAAAAGCAAGACCAGGAAGTCATCAAACCTGAATATCATACTAAATGGCTGCATTTTCCGTTATTGCATCAGCTTGAAGGCCAGACCTTCATTCAAGATCACTAACATCAAAATATTTTATGCATAAATTATTACACTGCTGAAAGCTTATCTCCCAATTGATGGGTAGATGTTTCAATAACAGTGTCTAGTACTATAGGTGCTCTGTTAAGTTTGAGGGCAAATAAATGTGTTAAATCTGTTCTTGCTGCCTCCCCTTTAATAGTTCCTCTGAGTGGATTAATTGTCATCCACAGACTACCAAAGTGCAAAACTGTGGTACTTAGATCTCCAAATATTTCCAATTTTACTAAGAATTCCTAATGAACCAGAAATCATTAATGGCCTCAATAATGAGTATACTTAGTCATCCATGATCTAGCATGAACCTGCTATAATATAGAATTATTAGCAAAAAATAGACTATCCGTCATTCAGTTTGAACCCCAATAAATAGTATAAAACAAAATTTCCTAAAGGGCATTAACCCTATACAAAAGGACTCGCAGGAAACCAGAGGTTCCAACCACCTAGATACAAGTGAAGGTAGATTATTGTACAACTGTGCAAAAGGAGGAAAAACATAAAGAAGTGTCTTCCCTAAGCCAAAAAAGTAAAGTAGAAAGAACATGATCCTTCAAAACAAAGGTAGAACTCCCCACTGCTACTGAATGCATGCTTGTTCCATTCATGTGACAGGCTCCATATCATACAAGCAGGACAAGACAACCAAACAGCTTTTTGAGAGCCAGGCAGAGGATTATGAAGGAGAAGATGATCTATCTCACTAGCCTTTTGCACATATGGCACCAATCCAAAATCACTTCCTCAACCTCCTCAGATTATTGGTAATGAGAATAGCATGAAATGCAGTTATCCAAAAAAAAGAAGGTGATTTTGCAGAGAGCATTAGTCTTCTGAACCACTTTCAAAAGAAAGTCATATATCCCATTGTGATAGGGACCGTAAAAAAGACTGATACATGGACAAACCTCATCAGTCCAGGTGCCAAAGCCATTTGGCATACCCCCTCACAGTCAAATCAGAAGCCTAATGGAAACCTAACAATTTTGTCAAAGAGACAACTTCCCAACCTAAAAATTATGCCTAAAATTGGGAACACACACCAATCCAGAATGATAACGAGCAGCTTCTTTGTCATCAGACAGCCAAAAAAGGTCAGAAAATTGCTCACATAATGGTGTATGGACCCAAGAGTCTGACCATGTTCTGCCATGTAGCCATACACATGCTGACCATAAAGGAAAGGTACAATTTGTTCCTTCCACATAAGCTAACTGCCAAAATTCAACTTCATAGGGACAGATTAGAACAATTTGACAGCCTGAAAATGAAGAAGGGTTAGGATTGATGGTTTTGACGAAGGTGGATCTTCTATTGCTCTGGTACCATCCATTTAGTAACTTACAGAATTGACCATAAATTATACCCTCACTTACATTGCATTAAAATTTTTAAATTTATTTATAGTAATTGATTTAAATGCAATAGATTTGGAGACTAAGACAGGGTTGTGCTAGATATTATCTTGTCAGGATGTAATACTTGAACCTAACATCTTCTATTTATCATTGCTCATCTAATATTATGGATGACTATCATTGCTTGTCTAATTTTACCAGATGACTAGCACTAACTATCATCTTGCAAGGATGTTGTGTTTCAGTGCGATTCCTCATTCCTATCATTTTGTTATCTGATATTTGTGTTGTTTGAACATGAAAGGCTGCAGTTGATCCAATAGTAAGCAATGATGAAGCATCAGTATCAAGAAAAGGAGCACAAGTACCATCCCATGGCTGTCATATGGCATAAGCAAGTTGAGCTCCTTATTCTAGAGCAAGGTAAACATGGTTGTCAAAGGTGCGCCTAGGCTCAAGGCTCGGCTGAGGGCGCCGTGCTCGATGAGGTGCAAGTCGCACACCTTTTCCTCATGCGTAATTTCTTTGTTGTTTTTTGGATTTGTTAAAATCTAACCAGCAATAACCAGAAAAAAATCAAAAGAAATTTGATAAAACAATAAAACACCCCATTATTTACTTTAATAATGAATGTTATTTGTTATTTACGAGTTTGTAAGTTTGCATTTACCTCTATATAGGTATATATTGAAAATAATGATGTATAAGTATTTTTATACAAATTTTTTAGATGTGTACCTCACATCCAAAAGGCTCACACCTTTGCCTCGTGCCTCGGCTCCAAGCACTTTGGTGCCTTAGCGCGCTTTGAGCCTTTGACAACTACAATGAAAGTTAGATTACTATGATGTCTGGTTTACTAATAATTGAGACTTTGTGATAGCTAAAATCATGCTGTTGATTGGATACTACTCTTGTTGTGTTGTGATTATTCTAAATACTATTCCAGCAACAGCTCAATCAGGCTCTCCTGTTCCCCAAGCTAAGGTAGAGCAGCTATTTCCCAAGTGATAGACACACTTATGAGTGCCCTAAAAAATCATTGGGGAGTGAACCTCTACCGTCACAAACTGGAGACCCCCATCGGGTTATCTAGGAACTGCTTATTTATGTCTCCCAATCAACGCTATTAGGGTTAGTTACGTTACTAATCCTACAACAAAATAAAGAGGATTTGGAATCAAAGTCATCAAAAGTAAGATTTAGCGTTACTAGTATAAGCAATTAACATTAATTTAAGGCACACCTCAGCAATAACGATTCACCTCATTCTCCAATCGAACAAACGGCTAACACAAAAATCCGGGCCTCTACCAAATTTTAAAACTTTCAGGTTGGCCTTAGAGCTATCTACCAATCAACGTGTAATGAATTCGTAGCATAGCATCGAACTCGTAAAACTAAAGAACCACCAAAAGGGGAATCTGAAACACTTGCCTTGAATCAACGTATCAGCATCCTGAGAAGCAGGGGACGGAGAGGATTTACGGTAAGTAGCCTTTTTCTTCGAACCCATTTGACGGCTCGACGCGTCCTATAGATATCTGCTATTGATACGTATATGATGGTGCCCCGTACATGGGGAAACCCGAATCAGATGAATCGACTTGGTTGGATCTGCAAATGATGATCGAACAAAACAAAGAAACGACGGGATTAAAACAGGTGCAGAACGGTCGATTCTCCAGATCCGTGGGAAGAGTCGTCGAGAGAGTAACCAGAAAGGGAGGCAATGCTCTCCAGTTTGCGTGAAGATCCACTCTTTGAGCTCTTTCTCTCTCTCTCTCTGCGTCCTCTCTCGAGTAAAGAAACGGACGTCAAGAATTGGGTACATCACTTTCGGATAAATATACTCACGCCCGTTACGCTACTATTTTATTAAATGTCACTTGACCCCGTTCATCTAAAATATGATAAATTTATATTCCTTAAGACTAGTTTGTTTGTAAGATAAATCTATATTTTTTGTCTTTATATTTTTTATATTATTATTTAATTTATTTATTATTTTTATTATTTTTAAGTTAATATTTTTAATTTAATTTTTTATACTTTAATTGTTTTTATAACAATCCAAACTTTTTCTTATTTTGATTATATTTTAAAACTTACGTTTTCTATGATTCTTATATTTTGATGTAAATAAAATATATTTTATATTTTTTTATTTTATTTTATTTTATTTTTTATATATAAAAATATATGAATTAAATTAATTTTAAAATATAGGTATAAAGGTGTGATCGAAATAATAAAAAATTTAAATTATTATAAAAAAGTTAAAAAAACTAATTAAAGTTAATTTAAAAATTAAATTTAAAATTATAGTCAAAACACCAAAAAAAAAACCAGATGATCACATCAAAAGTAATGAAAATACACATATAAAAATATGAAGGGAAATTCTATTTGCAACCATAATTTTTGTTTTTCACAACCACTATAGGTAAAATATTAAATTTTAATATTAGCAGCCACATTTATTACTTTGTCCAACTATTTATATATCAAATATATCCTCCAAACAACCATTCCTCAAAAAATACACCCCACGCGCATCCAAGTTGTTCTTCTTCGCATCAAACCCTGATCTTCTTCTTATTCTTCTTCTTCATACATCAAACCCTGTTATTCTTCTTCTTCAAACCACTCTCATTGACCACCACCGACCTCTCGTCGTCGCCCACTTCGCTTGCCTTGCCCACTTTCTTCGTTGGAGTTCCCTGAAATCGCAAAAAATCCCTCCAGTTAAGGGTTCCTGAATCGTGGGGTTCGGGGAACCCCTTACCCCCTAAACCTCGTTGTTCGGGGGGCGAGGGTTTCCCTGAACCATGCGGGGTTCGGGAAAACCCTCGCCCCCCGAACAACGAGGTTCGGGGGGTAAGGGGTTCCCTGAACCCCACAGTTCAGGAACCCCTAACCCCCCAAACAACGAGATTCGGGGGGTATGGGGTTTGTAACGCCCCACTTTTCTCCAAGCGAGCGTTAACTCGAGATTTCGAGAATTTTTTTTTTTCAAAATCAAACACAACATAAATCTATAGAAATACATACTCTCATCATAATTATTTTCCAACAGTCTCGATCGTACATTCTCAGTATATTAATAATTAATAGACTAAGACATGCATTATCAATCACATCAGCGAAAGTAAAATCGAAACCTCAATGATATATATATAACCGATAATTCCTTTTACAATAACCAGATCGATGTTTCACATGAAAATATCAAAACATTACATAATCTCTTAACATCGTAATCATAGACAAAAACCTACGAAAACATAACAGCTACATCTTGATGACATTATTTCCCTTGGCGCCACTGCTTTCACCTAGAATGTTTGAATATTCCAGAGACATAGTCCAAATTAGATGTTGAATCATCTAAGTGAGAGTTCAAAAATATTTTCATGAATATATGCAAAACCATGTATAAAACCGACAAATCCCGACATGCACCATCCTAAGAGAATCTCACGTAGCATTTAGCCATAACCGGGGAAAATGCAATCTCTCTAAAGGCAACATGACCACATCGACCCATTAGTAAACTGATCCTGCTTAAGAGGGACAACCTTGACATATGAACCCGGGAATCACCCCATTGTCATTATTAGGCTTTACGCTCACACTCAAAAGCATTCCAAAATCTAATGCAACCCTAACCCCAAGAGTGTCACATCAGCACTATCATTGGAATCGATGTTACCGCGACCTTAATGCTACTGCTCAAAGGAACCTGGGGTGGTGTCCACTCGCAGTCCCGCCACTTGAGCTAACAATCGAGGTGGTGTCCACTCTCAGCACCGCCACTTGGGTCCCGTAGGGTGAAGTCCGTCTCAACCCCGTCCTAAGTGAGTCACCTAGCATTAATCCTTTGTACGCATCCCGAGTGCTGTCACTCTGGCTACGCCACAGATTAACAACCCACGTCCCACATAGACGACACCAAACAAGCCAATGTCGAAAATCATAACATGCATAGCTTAAAATCAACATTTCGATATATGCAATTTATCGTATGAAATTTAATGCATGTGTAAATAACCATTTGGACAATCCATCACAATAAACCAAGCCATAGGGATGAACACTCACAGTAAACCATTCACATGTTACTTGAAGTCTTTTCGGGTAGAACCATTCACCTTGTAACTCAACTTTTCTCGAAGAGTGCGAGATGCCTCGATTTGCGTGCCCTCTTCGCACTTCAAACGAGTCACTTCACCTCAAGCCGCAAGGTACCTTAATCACCCAATAATATAATTTTCTCATATTTTTCTTCTCTAATAATCCAAAATAAATATCTACATAACTATTTTCTCAAATATTTTTTCAAAATAATTCATAAAATAATTTTTAAAGAATTTTGGAAAAAAAAGGAAATTACCTATGTGGCACGTGCCTCCACGCACGGGCGAGTAGGCTGGAGAGTTTGGCTGGCGCGTGGCAGTCACGCGCCACCGTCTTCAACCTCAAGCCGGCCGCCAGCAGTTGCTCCGATCACCACGAAACAGGTACCCCCTGAAAGCCCATGAAGAGTTGATCCTATAGGCACCGGTTTCAGGTCGAAAGGCCACCAGAAAGTGCCTTAAAAATCGAGTTGCAGGTTGCGGTGGCAGTTTGCCTAGGGCTTTTCTGGCCACACTCGAAACACCTTCAAAACGCCTAAAAAATTCACCAAATTCTCTAGAAATTCTCCTCTTGCCTTAAGGATCAAAAGTCCCTTATTGGTTTCCCTCGATTCACTCTCAAACTTGAGCGATTTGTTGCTTCATTTTAGGCCGAAACTCTTGATTATTTATAGGCCAAATCCGACCCCCACGTGGCCGATTTCCAGCCAAAGCTTCTTCCCCACGCCTCCTAGACTACCCTAGGCCATGCCCTGACGAACCTAGGCTGCCAAATCGCCAGATTTTTCGGCCAAATCTAAGGCCAAATCGGCCATGCATGTGCAACTTTCTGAAAATTGCATTTTAGCCTCTTGAAATTTCTCTTTTGCATTTTGGCCCTTGTCCTCAAGCCCCTGATCTTTTTAGCACCCTTACTAAGACCCTCGAGATTAGTACTTCTCATTTCTCTCTTAAAAATTTTGAAAAATTACCATTTTGACCTCTCTCGGGCATTTTTAAAAAATTACACTTAGGCCCGATTGATTTATTTGACCTCAAATCCATTCGATTCCACCTGAAACCACTTAAGGGTTGTTCTATACTTCGAATACTAGTCTTTGGTACTCTCCATTGACTTTTTGGACATCGTTTATAACAATTCGGTAATACGACCTAATTATCAGTTGTATTTTCGCTGTACCGAAAACTGTTTTCGATCTCATTTCTTTTATCACTAAAAATCATAATTTAAATCACTTGTCGTTACTATACAATTTTTCTTGGCTATCTAGGGTCCGGGGTACTCTCTCTGATTAATTTGATCATCTAAAGCTGTGTTAGTGTGCCCTATAATCTTATTTTTCTCAAAATTCCATTTACACCATTTACCAAATATCATTTTTGTCCTTAAATTATTCTCGGGTATTACAGGGTTTCCGAATGTAGCCCTTCAGGGATAAAAATTCCCTTAACTTACCTAATTTGGCATGGTGAAATTCGGATAATTGAGTTATTAATATCAAAAATTAAAATTATATATATTATAATTATATTTTATGAAAAAATAAAAAAAATTATTATATATACATACATATTATATGTATAGTTATAGTTATAATTATATATATACAATTATACATAATTATATTACATAAACTATTATATACATACATATTTTATATACATAAACTATATGTATTTTATATGTATTATACATATTTTATATTTTATAATAGTTATATATATTATACATATTTTATAATAGTTATAGTTATAATAGTTTATATATATAAAATATATATGTATACAATAGTTTATATAATATAATTATGTATAATTATATGTACTATATATATAATTATAACTATAACTATATATTATAATACATAAAATACATATATCTCCTACCTCTTGAACCATGAGATTAAGGAGAAATCAATTCTCCACTTCAGGAGAATTGATTTTCTCTGCATTTATGAATTTGAAGATTTTTCAATCTTTTGAATTTTGAGATTCAGAAGTTGGGGATATCCCGAATTCTGGAGTTCGAGGAACCCTAAATTGTCCGAATTCCAAGTTTCGGGGTATCTCCCAAGCCCCGAACCCCCGGGTTTGGGGCTCTAAGGAAGAGTATTATTTATTTTTTAATTAATTTTATTTTTTTAATTCATCCTTCGTCTATGTAAATTATATGATTTAACTAGTGATCGATGTTTATGATGTTATAAATTATGTTATTTTTAAATACAAATTATATAAATATATGCTATTTGATAATATTAAGAAATTATTTTAATTTAAAAAATATTAATAATTTTTTCCTGTTTTATATTGATCTACTATAGTTGCTGCTATTTGAAAAAGTAGCTGTGGCGATGGTGGGTGAAAAAGTGGGTGCACGTGCTTGAGGAGTAATGATGAGTGATTGATCGTCATTGATTTAAATGAGGGCAAATATGAGTTTTCATCTAAGAATATTTTAAGAATATTAAAAATGGGTTACGGAGAGTAAAATATGTGGTTGTAAATAGAATTTCTCAAATATGAATTGGGCTTTGTATGTTTGTATGCCAATTATACCCTTCCAGAATTATTTTTTTACAATATTATAAATAACCCAATTTAATAATAACTATTATTTAATGAATAATATTCATTATTGCATAAAGATAATGATTAAATTTTAATAAATATATTTTTTATTTTTAAATTAATTTTTTAATTGAGGATAAATATGTCATATTTTATTAATTAATATAATTATTTAATTTTATAAATAATATACTTTATTTAAAAATAAAATATAATATTTATTAAAATTTAACGAGTTGCTTCTCGCTCGTTTGCTCTCTCAAATAATAACCAAAAACATAAATTTGAAGGTATGATTTAAACAATAAGCCGGGTTAGCCCGATTGAACCGCCTTTACGTATTTGGAGTCCGATTCGACCCACTACAAAAGGAGGAGAAAAAGGAAAAACCTCTTAAACCTCGCCTCCTTCGTGCCCTGTGTTACCGGCCGGAGGCGAAGATCCCATTGTTCCGCCGCCTCCACTCTCAAAACCTAGCGACATCACCGGCCGGATTTGAAGAACCCCTGGCTTGCTCCCCCTCTCTATCCCTGCCTACATATACATACGTACAGTAGATATATATATATATATTTATACATAAAACATGGCGACGGTGGCGGAAGCCCGGGCGGTGAAGTCTCTGAACAAATCTCCGGGTCGCAGGCGCTTTGTGGTGAGTTTCCGCTTTATACGTACTTGTACTTACCGTTGTTGGTTCCCGTGTGTTCTCAGCAACCCATCGGCGCCTCTGCTATTTGGGAAACAATTTACTCGTTTCTCTCGCAATTAGATGTATGATTTTGTGTTATATGAGAATTTTATTTGTTGGAACTGAATTTTGTCTGCAGTTCAAGACGTTCTATCAGCGTATCGAGGAAATTGACATTGGCGTCTTCCGGAGTCTCGACCCTATCAAGTCGGAGCCCTCCGAAGGGTCTTCGTTTTTCCGGGACTGCCTTGTAGAATGGAGGGTATGCCACAACTACTCTTCCAGACTTCCACCCCCCCCCCCCCAAAAAAAAAAAAAAAAAAAAAAAAAAAGGCATTTAGGAGTTTCAGTAGGGAGCTTGGTGCATTGTTACATGCTCTACCTTAGCAATTCCTTCAATTACCCTGTGTATTTGCATCCTCTAGAACACAATTGAATGCTTTCTTTTCTTTTCTTTTTCTTTTTTTGGCTAAATACTTTCGTTTTCTTATTTTCATGGTTGACTAATCATTGGTCTTCCTCATATAGGAATTGAACACTGCAGAGGATTTTATTTCTTTCTATGAGGAAATGATGCCCTTGGTGCAAACATTGCCACAAATAATACTGCACAAGGAGATGGTACTCTCGAAACTTCTTTCAAGGTTGCAAATGAAAGGGAGGCTATCGCTTGAACCTATCCTCAGGTATCCAACATGTAATGTGTTGAAATTGATTTTTGGGAATTTGAATAAAGCTTCCCTGAAGTATACGCTGCACACTTCATCTTTAGTCTAATATTATTCTCGTTATCTCTTTGTTTACTGGAGTATGTGCCAGACTACTGGTTGTGATGACTACTAAACTTCAGTCTTATACTTTATGTGGTAGTGATGCCTTGAGTATCATTAATTGTATCAAATGCTTTAGGTCAATACAGAAATTATTGGTTTGCTGGAACATCAAAGTTAGGAAACAGACCTACAAATTATGGGAATTGCATTATGCATAAAAAGAAAAGAAACTTCACCACTGGTCTCATGATTTAAGTCTGTCCCCCATCAAGTTAGCGTCAACAGGAAAAAAAGAGAAAACCTTCGGCCATGTGTCACATGGCGGCTTTCTGAATGTGGTGGTTTTCAAGAACTCACCTGGTGTCTTGGGGGGTTGTTTGTTTCCAAAGGGGCAAACATGTAGTTTCACTGCAGTTTGATGATGAGTCCATGATGTGAATGGGAGTGAGAATTGACAATGCCATTCTTTTATTTGTCTTGACATCTCAACTTTCTTAAGAGGGAAAATATTGAAATATCCTCTTGAGATTACTAAAATGAGCAATTTATGGCTAATTGGCTATCAAAGATGGAAAAAAATCAAAATAAACTTTTTATGGAATGTCTTTTGTACTTCTTGAGGAAAGAACTGCATTAAAATTGTATTTTAGCTTCTAAAGACCTCCGCGATGATAACAAGAATAATTTATTGGGAAAAACAATGAGTGGTAATTAGAATAGAAGAAATGAAAATTAAAATAAGCTGGTAATTTTGAGGAGGTTAATGTGGGGAGAATTTTGTACTGCTACAAAAGCATAAAGAAGGTTCTCATGGGTTTTAACTTATACCAGAGTTCATGCACACACATTTTGTATAACCATGGTATTTGGCATTATAAGAAGGCGCTTGCGAAATTGCATTGGAGTTATTTATGCTGACATGTTTATGGATTTCGGCTTTGTATGCTTGTTCAGTTGGATTTGCTTTTCCTAGCATCCCTTTTCAGTTAAGGATGGAGTCAATTTTAGATGTTTCTATTCTTTTTTACCTTTCTCAGTTGGTTATTTAAGTTAACTTAAAATATTGCTAGAGATGAGTACTGTTGCATTAAAGATATGTGCTTGTGTTATTTGATGGAAGAGTGAGTTGGTAAATGGTGATGGTTTACAGGAGATAAAGAATATTTCTTATCATTCGGAAAATACTATCCATTGATCTCTATCCCTATTGCTGCCTCCATGGAGCCTGTGCCCGGACTAAAGTCTGTTGTAGCATCTAAATTATATGATTCACAAAGGAATGGGCTCATTTCTGAGTTCCTCTTTGTGTTTACAGAAGTTGCTCTGTGTTTAAAAGAAATTATTTGTCCTGTGATGAATGATATCCTTCTCTTTTTCTTTTTATATTTCCAAAGTCATTATAATTAAATTAAGGCATATATTAGATTATTTCTGCTTTGTCCTTGCAACCCATTTTTTCTTTATTTTATCTTCATCTACAGGTTGATTGCTGCATTGTCTAGAGATCTTTTGGAGGACTTTCCCCTGTAAGTTACTACTTGACTTGGATTACTGGTATAGTTAAGCTGCTTAGCATTTTGTTTTATTTGTTTAGGTTTTCTGTATATTTACTCTTTCTTGATGTTAAGTGTTATGACTCTTCCTGTCGATAGATCAGGTTTTCCCTCTCCTTTGATGAATGGATAAAATTATTAAACCATAGTAGTTTTATCTGGCTCAACTGAGTTGGTACCTATAGTATGCTGGATATGGTTTTCATTTTGTTTTAACATGTTCTTATTTTCTTGAAACTCTTGTCAGCTTTCTGCAGAGGATAGTCGATTCTCTAGTCTCTCTTCTCAAAAGTGGAGCTGATAGAGAACCTGAGATAATTGAGCAGGTCTATCTGGATTCTTGGTTAACAATATATTTATATGATTCTAATATTTTATCTTGGTGGGAATTATATGATACAAAATTGTGGGATTTGTGCACAGATTTTCATGTCATGGTCTTATATCATGATGCATTTGCAGAAATATCTTGTAAGAGATGTTGTCCATGTTCTGAGGTATGTAAATCTCATGTCATTTGTCATTTTTTAATGGAGCATTGGGTTTTTACCAGACTACTTTCAAGATTGTTGTAGGTATCCTTTAGAGGGTGGGAACTGCCGAAATGAGTAAAACCAATCTTCTTGATACATTCAGTCCTTAATACTCATATGAGATATGCACGCTCACATGTTTTTGTCTGTGTTTATGGTTTTGTGCCAACACGTGTCAAGCTACATTAATGCCCCCTAATAGCAGTCATAAGTAGCTTGTTTCTTTTTAAACATTTATCAGTAAACACTTGTTTCTTATTTAGAAAAATATAAGAAGCAAGTAAAGATGGCCATTAAGTGGTTGGATAAACTGAAGAAATCTGTTAATAATTGTGATCAAACTATGGCCTGATGCTTTATTTTTTTCCCCCATAACTGCTCCTAACCTGGAATAAGTGCTGTCTAAATTTATCTGTGGCATTTTCTTTGGATTCTCCCTGTCAACATTTAACACAGAAGATACTTTTTAACATTAAGGGTGTGTTTGATAGCATTTAGTTGGAAAAGAAAACATTTTCCAACTTGCATGGAAAACAAAAACCACCTCCCCCCTAGATGGAATTTTCCATGAAAAATGGGCCAAAACATACTTTAATGGTTGTACCATGGATTTGAATTCCATGGAAAATGCATTGTGTCAAACAGTAAAAATGGAATTCAATTCCTCGGATGTGACATTTTCTGTGCAATTTTCATGCTATCAAACACACCCTAATACTTGTGGTCAAGAATGTCTGGTATCTATTTCACTCGTAATTTGTATCTACATTTACTGTATTTGGGTAAACCTAGAACTGCTTAAAGTAATTTCTTTCTTACCTTGGGGTTTAAAGAGCTGATAAGGTAGTTGATGTTCTCACATGCAGAAAATATAGGATTTAATTGGAGCAAGTTACAGAGGCAAGCACAAGTTCTTGTGCTTAAATTTTAGGGACCTTCCCTAATCTCTCGTGTTAAATATATTTTTCTTAATGGTTTAATTCCTGAGAATAACTTCAGGCTGTGTTATTTTTAGTGACCTTCTGCAATATCTCATTATGTCCTTGATTAGTAGATTCAATGCCTTTTCAGGCCATTGGTTTGTTGCTTTCACCAGGCCTTGGAAATATGTTCGAGAGTATTTTCCAAATGACACACTTCTTTTTTGGATCCATGATCTTAAGACAACTTTTTTCCTATTCATTCTGAGGAACTATTTGGTCCTGTATATGATTCAACAAATGTTTCTTATTGACATATCCCTTGGAGGTGAATGGAGTCTGTTCCTTAAGTATGATTTTCTTCAACTCATACAGTCTAGGACTAACATGCAATTAGAATTTATCAGGAATGTATGATTTAATTGCCGATCATTAATTGTCATTGGCGCACACAACTAAGAATGGAATCATCATGTTGGTGGGAGTTGGCTGTGTCTTCCTGGATGAATGCTTGAAGGAATCTAGTTATATTTTCTGTGTTATAATGTTGTGCTTGCATGTTTCTATTTGGTTTATGCTTCTTCATGTACGGATCATTCTAAGGTCTGAGGTACTCCAAGGGAGTTTGTGAATGTCTTTAAAGAGGCTTGTGTTTGCAAGGCTGCTGATGTATTTATTCTTTCTCTCCCTCTTTTGAAGGGTTACAACCAAATTAAGATATTATCCAAAGGATTATGTCCAAGAATTTATGGCAGAGGCAGTGTCATTCTTGTTGAGAAATGCATCTATTGAGCAGCTTATAAAGGGTATATTCCGCTTCATTTTGATCTCTGTACTTCGGCAGCAAGACTTTCTTTTTTCATCTTAATCTGGTTGAAGTTTCTAAGACTTCTTAGTCCTGATGGGTGTTTTGAAATTCAAAAGATGGCAATTCACATGAAGTTCTCTCCTTCCTCACAATAGTTTGGAGTTTTCTATTAAATTTTTAACCACTTTCTCATCTAAAAGTTTAAGTTAATAGATAAAGGGTTAACTTTATTTTTTATATTATTATTTTTATTCTTAACACACCCCCTCTCTTGTGGCTAGGCTTTACCATATAACTAGTCCAAACACGTGCAATTATTTAAATTTTGGGTTAGCCTTGAGGTTTGAACTCAAGATTTTTGTTTGCTCTAATACCATATTAAATTGTTGACCACAAGCTTAAACTGATAGATAGAATGCTAATTTTATCTTTTATATTTAATTTTACTCTACATTTTCAAGGCCAGTATATAGACTATGTATTTATCTAGTTTTGCTGATTCTTTGTCTTAAAATTAGTCATTATTTATATGAAAACACTTTCCGCCTAAGGCCACCTTGGCAATATTTTTCTTAGATATTCCAACAACCATGTCTTTCCGCAAATTGTGGAACATTCTAATTTTTCATGCATTATGTGGACATTCATCTTATGTATTGTAATCAGTCTTCTTCCCCTTTGGTTTTCTGATAGCTTGTGGCCTTTCATATCTATCACAAATATGATCTTATTGTTTTTTTTGGTTAATAATGATGTATATAACACTATAAAAAAGAAAAAGAAAAAAAGCTTTAGAGGTTTGAACCAGAAGTTGACACTATCCATTATCAAGACCTAGAAGATCATCTATAAATTGCAGAATAGAGGACATGTGAAAAAGATGGTTCACCTACAGCCTAGAGAAAAGTGATGGAAGAAAGTAACCATTAAAAAAAATAGCTCTTTAAGCCCCTATAGAATCTCATATTCTTCTTGGCTATGTGCTCCAAAAGATAGGAAAACCAAGTGATGCTCAAATTGTATGCTAGCTATCCCACAATAACTCCGGCTCACTTAAAAAATCCAACACAAAGCCTGGAACTCTGATGCGGTCACTAATCAAGATCCGGCCCAAGGCCGACCCGACCAAACCGGAGCAGTATCGCCGAAACAATGTTTTAATACTTCTTAAGTTTTAGAATTCTACTTGATTTAGGATTCTACTTCATGTTTCTACTTGATTTAGGATTCTACTTTATGATTCTACTTGATTTAGGATTCTACTTCATGTTTGATTAGGGTTTTATTTTTATTAGGATTCTAGTTAACTTTTACTTAGGATTTATTTCTATTAGGATTTTAGTTGGATTTTGTTTACAAATATTAGATGGATTTGGATTAGCCAAATACTATAAATATGCTTAGAACCTAGAGTTTGTAATCAAGTTTTTCTCAATTAAATTTTAGCAATGTATTTGGGTTTTCTTAGTAAAACAGTTTTGTTTTTGCGTCTTCTTGAAAGCCAAGATTCAGCCATTGAAGTTTGTTCTTCCAAGGGTTTATTTTGGTGTGTCTTTTTCACACTCGCGCTACACGCTGCGTCAGGTGGTATCAGAGCGGTTCATAAATCAATCAGATGGCCAATCTTGAAGGTAACGGTAACAACCAGCTTCGTGACGGTGATCAGGGGCTGCCCGCGGTTTGGAGAGCAATCGAAGAACAACGAGAAATAACTCGTACAATGGAGCAACAATTTGAGCGAATCCGCAACCAATTGGGTGTTTTACAATGAGTTAAGGATAATCAAAACCGGACTAATAGCGTGAATTAAGCCGACTATGTTAAACCGGGAAGACCAGCCATTAATCCTATCCTCATTAATCCTAGAATACCAATGATGGATGATAGCGACGATGAGGATGATCTTGGTCGTATGATAGCCAACCCTAGTGCTTAGACCAGAGGAGGATTCAAGCATCAATATTTTAAGCGATGGAGAGACTATTGGTAGTCATGGAATAAGCCTTTATTCAAAACAGTTGCAAAAGAATACTTCTCTAGATAAGAAAAATCTACAAATGAATTCAAAAGCTGATGAGGAGTCAAAATCAAGAAAGCTAATGAGAGGAGAATGACCTGTGATAAGATCTACCAAATTAGAGAAGCGTTCAAGATAGAATGTTCAACATCCTCAATCTAACAGTAATAATACAATGGAGGTAAAGGGCAACAAACATGGCAATAGTTGGACCCATGCCAACATAGATTTGGCTAAGAAGGGGAGGAATGTCTTTTCTCATGTTCCCTTAGCAAAAAACTTCGAGCTGTTAAGGAAGATGTCAAGCAAAAGTTGCATAAATAAGAAGTACAAGACGACAACTAACAAGCATAGGAAGCACAAGGTATTTGCGGTTGGAGATGAAGTTATAATATTCTTGAAGAAGGAACAGATTCCAACAGGAAAGCAGAACAAGTTCAAGTCAAAGAAGTATGGTCCTTACAAGATTGTAAAGAAGATCGATGATAATGCTTATGTTGTGGATTTGCCTAATCATATGGGTATTTCCAAACATTCAATGTAGCTAATCTCTCTTTGTATTTACTGGACGTGGATTTGTCCTACCCGGATCAAAATTCGAGGTTGATTTTTTTCTCAAATGGAGGTGAATGATGCGGTCACCAATCAAGACCCGGCCCAAGGCCGACTTGACCAAACCGGAGTAGTATCACTGGAATAGTAGCGCCGAAACAATATTTTAATACTTCTTAAGTTTTAGAATTCTACTTGATTTAGAATTCTACTTCATGTTTCTACTTGATTTAGGATTTTACTTCATGTTTGATTAGGGTTTTATTTTTATTAGAATTCTAGTTAACTTTTATTTAGGATTTTAGTTGAATTTTGTTTACAAATATTAGATGGATTTGGATTAGTCAAATACTATAAATATGCTTAGAACCTAGAGTTTGTAATCAAGTTTTTCTCAATCAAATTTCAGCAACCTATTTGGGTTTTCTTAGCAAAATAGTTTTGTTTTTGCGTTTTCTTGAAAGTCAAGCTTCGGCCATTGAAGTTTGTTCTTTCAAGGGTTTATTTTGGTGTGTTTTTTTTACACTCGCGCTACACGCTGCGTCAAACTCACTATATGACCAAAATCATATAAACAAACACTGCAAAGTCTGCAACTCTGGTGACTGAACAGGGAAGGAGAAGATGATCCATAGTCTTGCCTCTTCTCTGCACACGAAGCACCAAAACTATCTGTTTTTGCTTCCTTAGGTTATCCGAATTAAGAATAGTGTCCAAGGGACTGCCCAAATTAAGAGATGACTTTGAAAGCAACAACTGTGCTCCAGATAACTTTTCTGGGGATGTCATATCCCCCTTTGTTGCAGAGAGCAACATAGAAAGAATGACCAGGAAAGTTCTTTTATAATGGACTCCAAACGCATTTGTCCTTCCTTTGACTGGCCAAGGGATAGTTTTTAAGCTACCCATTAAAGGGCCATCATTCAGTCAATTTCCAGTACTGAAGACTGCATATAAAGGGCAGAACTACACTGCACCCTCACCTCAGGTGGGAGGTGAAATACTCAATATGAGACACCTCCTAGATAGAAGCAAGATCAAGCAGGATGAAGTAGATAGAAAACTTCTGTGAGACTTTTGTTATAGCGCTCCAAAGATCAACCCTGTGTGGACCATGAATGTGATCTTATTATGATTTTATTCTTTTTTGGACCAAGGACAATATGGATATGGGAGCTTGGATGAATTTTTAGCACAGCTTAATGGCAACATTTATTGCATAATGGAAGAGGACCTTTATTTGCCCCTATGAAAATTGATGCCTCAGGGAACTAAATATGGAATTTTCTTGTTGGAGATGTGCTTGAGTCTTGAGGTGCAGTTGTTAACTGGAGATGCATGTGGGTTTTTTGGTTTATTTTTATGTTAAAGTTTTACCAATGTACACAAACATATGCATGCCAAATTGCTTAAGGAATTTTATCCATTGCTTTGATTTGTTGTTATATGACAACATATATTAATCTTGGAGTTATCAGGTATTAGAAAAGTCATGGTGGATGTTGCAAAGAAACCGCTGGCTTCCCGAAAAACTGGAGTCAGTGCTTTACTGTGGTATGCTATGAGGGGAACTTCATCAAAATTGCATTCAAGAGCAGAGCAAGTTTTACGGTTATTGATGGACAACTCAATATTGGGTATTGGTGACAAATTTGCCCAAGGCAAGCTGTTTTTTCTGGGACAATTTCTGTATTTGTTGCTCTTGTTTTTCTCATTTATGTGTTTTTTCCTGCTGCTTCTAGCTTCCCTTTCTCTCTCTTGGTATATTCAAAACAAGAGCTACTATAATTAGATGTGTTTGATTCATATTTATTTTGAGTTATAAAATTGTCTTCCTATTGTAAGGGAGATGTTTTCTATTTCGAATTCCTATTATTGACAGTAGGTGCTATACTTAGCCGGACTACTAATCTAATTTGCTGTGGTATTTCAAATTTAAATAGTGGTTTCTGGTTGAAGGGTTAATATTATACTTCTGCATGGGAAATTCATGTAGCTAAGTGTCAGTTTTTTATGAACAAAAGGAAGTTTTAGTCTTTCTGGTTTGTTATTGATTGCTCTTTCTTTTTAACTCTTCTTTATCTAGATCAGTGGCATCATTTTCAAGAACTAATTGCAATAATATCCATGGATAGCCTATTTTTTTAAGGGCTAGAAAACTGTTAGAAAAATTTCACCATATGAAAGTGTTCTTTAAAGCTTACTTCTCCCAAAACCAAGAAAAGAAAATATTTGTCTAGATTCATCATAAGAAGATCCAACAATTTTTATGCTGGTTGTCAATTGCCTAACGTTGGTATTCAATGATGATGGCGACACAAGAGTTAGGTTGGGACATCTTAGTAACTCCAAAGGGAACGTGAGCTATACATTTTATTAACGCATAAGTCCAAATGAAATAAGGCAAGCATTAAAAAAGATGAAAAATCATAAGGCGGTGGAACCGGATAATATACCAATAGAAGCATGGAAATGCATGGGAGAAGAGGGTATCTCCTGCCTAACGAAATTATTTAACGCGATTCTTAAATCAAAAAAGATGCCAGATGAGTGGAGGAAGAGTACTTTGGTCCCTATATATAAGAACAAAGGAGATGTTCAAAACTGTGAAAATTACAGAGGAATTAAGTTAATGAGCTATACCATGAAACTCTAGGAGAGAGTAATAGAGTAGAGGCTCAGAAAAGAAACAGAGGTATCAGAAAATCAGTTTGGTTTCATGCTTGATAGGTCAACAATGGAAGCTATATACCTACTGAGGCGCCTAATGGAAAGATATCAGGATCATCAGAAGGACCTACATATGGTATTTATAGATCTAGAAAAGGCCTATGATAGGGTCCCTAGAGAAGTATTATGGAGGGTTTTAGAGAAGAAAGGAGTTCGAATAACCTATATACAAGCCCTTAAGGACATGTATTATGGTGCAGAGACAAGGGTCAGAACATGCGGAGGGGATACTGAACCGTTTAAAATTACAATAGGATTGCATCAAGGTTCTGCACTAAGTCCATACTTATTTGCTTTAGTAATGGATGAACTCACTAAAGATATTCAGACAGAGGTGCCATGGTGTATGCTATTTGCAGACGACATAGTGTTGGTGGATGAAACAAAAAAAGGAGTAACACTAAGCTTGAGTTATGGAGAAACAATTTAGAATCTAAAGGATTTAAATTAAGCAGAAAGAAAACAGAATATATGGAATGTAAATTTAGTAAGAATGCAAGAGTGGAGGATGCTATAATAAAATTGGAAGACAAAATCTTACAAAGAAAAGACCATTTTCGATATTTGGGATCAGTGATTCAAAAAGATGGAGAAATTCACGAGGATGTCACACATAGAATTAAGGCAGGTTGGCTAAAATGGAGAAATGCATCGGGGGTGTTATGTGATAGTAAAATCCCATTAAAATTGAAAGGAAAATTCTATAGGACAGTTATAAGACCAGTTTTGTTGTACGGTTCAGAATGTTGGGCAGTCAAATACCAACATGAGCAAAAGACGAGTGTAGCGGAGATGAGGATGTTAAGATGGATGTGCGGCCATACAAGAAAAGATAAAATTAGAAATGAAGTTATTCGTAATAAGATAAGAGTAGTGCCAATAGAGGAGAAGATGAGAGAGACTAGACTAAGATGGTTTGGTCATGTGAGAAGGAGACCAAGAGATGCTCTTATGAGGAGAGTTGATGAAATGGAACAATTAATCAAAAAAAGAGGTAGAGGCAGACCTAAGAAGACTTTGAGAGAGACATTAAAGTTTGATATGAAGTGTATGGATCTCAATGAAGATATGACAAAAGACAGAAATACATGGAAGTCTAGAATTCATGTAGCCGACCCCACATAGTGGGATAAAGGCTGGATATGTTGTTGTTGTCAATTGCCTAACGTTTCCTTCTCTATTTGGGCATGAGATTGGCTGTGATAATTGATAAGAACGAAGAAGTAATACCTTTAACCCTAGAAAAGTTAAAAGGGATAACCACGGGTAGAATTGAAGCAGCCAAAAAATGAAATTAAAAAAATTAAAGAGGAAAGAGAGATAAAAGAGGAAATTGGAATCATCTACTTTTGTGAGGCTAAAATATTACAGCTGTCTGGTTGTTTTAAACTGGTTGAGAGTGCCAGCAAAAATTCTGAGATTGATTGAGCAAAGCTAAAATGGCAACGACTTTTTTCGTAAATGAAGCAGGCTGGGACTCTGATGTTATCCAGAAGTTACAGCTCTGATTGCACTTATAGAGAAGTAGGACCTGTGCAACTGAACTAGAAACAGTTTGCATGAAGCTTGAGCCATGATCTGTTTGACATCTCTTTTGAAAACTAATAGAACACAAAAAATGTGGGTGCAAAGAAAATGAACTGGCAATAGAATTAAGAACTAGTAATTATATGGACTGGAAATTAAATAATTGTATCCAATGTAGGTGCTTGCATAAAGGGTCTTGGCAGATGCTGTGATTAAATAGTGGTTCAAATTATGGCATGCTTTGGTTTATCATTACCATGTTCTCCTTTAGTATTCTTCTTTCTATATCAGTTTATTATGTTTTCTGGTTCTTTGTTATCTGAGCTGCCTTTCTCCCTTATATGTTTTTCCATAGTATTCAATCCCGCCATGTGTTTAAACTCATTTTGATGGTTTCCAGTGCTAGTGCTTGGTTCATGATTCACTTGTGTCTAGAATAAGATAGAAAGATAGAGGTTTATAAAAGGTATCCCCAGTCTTGAGCAGTGTTGAGCGGATGTTTTATTAAGATTCTATTTGTTAAATTTTTTGTTTTTTCATTTGTGGCCTAAAATATTTGAAAATTTTCATGAACTTGGTCAAAGGTACAGGTACATGTTGTGATTGTTCTTTTTCATGTGTGTGCAGGCTCTGACTCTGTGGTTGAAGTTGTAACTGCAGTCTTTCAGAGGTTATGTGAGGAGCTTGATCCTAAGGAATTGACCTTGATGTGGGATTGTTTATATGAGGAAATAACTGATGCTATGTCTAATGGATGCCCATTGCACATCAGTCGGCTGCTCTCCCTGCTAATGTCTACCGTTCAAATTGACTATGTCCAAAAAATTTCTGGTCAACCATAAATTACTGTTGATTGCATTAGTTTTTGTTCTTGATGGTTTTGATCATGTCATATTTAAAATGGTGTGCAAACTGATAGATTGTTATTATGTTTTACAGATTACCAATTCATGCTTCAAGTAATTCAGGTGCTTGTGCAGAAGTTTATCTTGCCTGCAAGACTGC
Organism: Diospyros kaki; assembly: GCA_036245055.1. Lineage (NCBI taxonomy): Eukaryota > Viridiplantae > Streptophyta > Magnoliopsida > Ericales > Ebenaceae > Diospyros > Diospyros kaki. The sequence continues at coordinate 4,295,621 of BSEG01000016.1, read as the reverse complement.
TGGAGGCAGTGGTCCAGTCTTCTGAGATCATTGATAAGATTCTGCAATTGATGCTTTGTATTCTTGATGGACTTCATCTAGTTAACAATGAGTCAGTTCTTTCTAGCATTTCGGTGCAATGGACTCCTGTATTTGAGTTAAGAAATTCAAGGTATGACCTTAATGTTTATAGTTGATATGGTTCTACTTCCCAATTCTTTAGTGCTCCATTCCCCTTTAATTATTTCCTTTTCTTTCTTTTCGTTATATTCTGATTCTGTTTCATGTATGACTTGGTTTTCAGTTTGCTGAATTTTATCAAGCAATTACTGCTTAAGGACAGTGGCATAGTCCATGTCTTCAGACAGGATATTATACGGTAATATTTAGATTACTATCACATGAACCTGGATGCTTCTGTCATTTTAGTTCCTGGTACTTATGTTTGGTTGTTACAATTGAATTCCAGTGCATTGAATGATTTGATAGAAACTTCGAAAGAAGACGTTATACTTTTGCTGCTTATGTTCTGTGAAAAACTGCAAGATCAAAGCTTCAGCTTCTTAGATGGAAGATCCAAAGAAGAGGTTTTGAGAATCTGCAGTTACCTGCAAGATGCTGTTGGCTTCTGGATTGGGGTTATGAATCAAATTGTGCATGGCGATTCATCCATTCAATTTCAGGAGATTAACTTGGCTTTGCTGTGGGGCATAATAAGCTGCTATCCCTATATGAAAGACGTCCAAGCAAACTCATCCATATTGCTCGATCTTGTGTATGCACTTGATCAGCTTCTGGTGAATGAATTAGGTATTTCACATGTCATTAAGATGTTAACAAATATTTTCTGGGAACTGAAAATTAAACTGGTGTGCTGTCACAATTGTTATGTAGGCATGAAATAAATAACCATATTAGAGTTGTTAAGATTCTTCTGCACCTGCAGTTTTGAAGTGGTTTCAGTTTGAAATATAGAGATTCATTCATTGATGTATAATCACCACAAATATCCCTTTGGTTATTTTCTGCCACTCAAAAAGATTTTGGTAAAATTGAATGATTGTCTTGGTTTTATGCTTAATAACATTAGTGTGGTATTTAATTGAGATTTTTGAATTGGGGTCTATTCAATGTAGACTTACTAGCTGTTTGGTTTTTTTCTGGTCTACTTTCAGTGACTTACTTTGAGTTCTTTCAGACAATATTGCAGGGTTTCCTACACACACCTGGCAAAGCCTAATTGGGGCTGCTTTGAGTTCCTATCAAAAAATGCATTTTGGTAATTTTGGAGATGAAAAAGTAAGCCAATTTTTGCTACTCGCTTCAAGATACAGGTCATCACCACAGATACTATCTGCTGTAGCTGATTTTTTGGATTCTATGGACCAGTAAGTTGGTTTATGTGTCCAGAATTGGCAAGTTTTCTGGAATAATTTCTATTGTTCTTCAACTTTGTTTTCTTCTCTTTTTGGTTATTTCCAATATTATTCATTAAGAAAAAGAGAAACATTGATCTTTTCTTTAACATTCTAACTGTGGTAATGCATTTCAAGGTTTACATTTCAAGAAGCAGCCCATAATGCTGTATTGCATCCAGAACTTAAAGGTGATAAGGCTATGGAATCATTGGGCATATTTGCTCAAAATTTGTGCAACTCAGACAAACTGATCCGACTTTCCACCTTAAGAATATTGTGCCATTACGAACTTATAAATAGTGATCATGTTCCTGAAGATCAGCCTGCTGAGAAGAAAATGAGAACTGGCAGTACCCAATCTTGCTTGGCCAATAATCAGCATAGTAATGTGTGTACTTCTCTTTATCTTTCCTGCCATTGTTTTTCTTGTTACGCTTTGGTTGTAAGTGGACATTTATTCTTGTCCAAATATCAGGTTCTTCAGCTCCTCCTCTCAATTGAGGAAATACCTCTTTCAGTTTCCACGAGCAGGAAAGCAGTCCTGTTTATTTCCAGATTACAGATGGATTTCTCTGCTGCAAGAATAACTGAAGCATATTTGCCCTCCGCTCTGTATGGAGTAATTGGTGTCTTCCACAACCGAATTAGCTATCTGTGGGACCCAGCATTGGAATGCCTTGCTGTTCTGATTAACAGGTATTTTGAGAGGGTATGGGATGGATTTGTTCAGTATTTGGACCAATGCGAATCTAATTTTTTAGCATCTCTTGATCAACCTGATGGGAGCAAATGCACAACTACTAGCAAGTCCAATGGTATGTGCCGCTTTTTCTCTATGGATCTTTCTTGTGAGTTTTTCTAAATCATGTGCCCATGTCTTTGTATGGATCCTATTTTGATTCAGTGGCTTCAATACAATGCTTATTCATGTTATAAATGATAAATGCTCATTCCTACTCATGAATAAAACTAGGAAAAATTTTGTGTGATTCTTATACTTTCATGTTAAATGAGTCAGAGAAATGTTTAAACCTTATCTCCAAGTAGTAACTACTGAGTTCAAATAGCTCGTCATATCTGATTGTTGAATTGTTAACTGCCATCTAATCTAAAAAGGTTAAACTATTAGATAGGGGGATAACTTTATCTTTTATACTATTATTTTGCTCTCAACATGCCTCTCAGGCATGGCTTCACTGATAACTGGTCCAACCGCATGCAACAATTTAAATATTAGGTTGACAGTGAGGTTTGAACTTATGACCTTTGCCTGCTCTGATACTATGGTGAATTGTTAACCACTATCTGATCTAAAAACTTAAGCTGTTTATGTTTTATACTATTATTTTACTCTCAATGTTGATTATTCATATGATTCATATCCTGATCCGACTCTTTGCCTCTCTTTCTTTCCAGATTTGGTTGAACGTTTCAATTTATTTGTTTCTCCTATATTTGATAACACCGCCTGTGCAACTGTTTTGACGTTGTTAATTAAGTCATTGCAAAGAGTTCCAACTGTAACAGAATCACGGTCTCGGCAAATTATACCTTTGTTCTTGAAATTTATGGGTTACGACATCTGCGATGTTGACAGGTAATTATTTCTAGTTTTATGTGCCTGAAATGTTGAAATTTTCTTGAAGATGCCACCTTATTGAGGTCTTCTCTTAATGTTGTCTAATTTTTTATTTGATTGGCTTCTCATATGAGAACTGCAGTGTGGGATCATTTAACACACAAGTTTGCAAAGGCAAAGAATGGAAGAATGTCCTCAAGGAGTGGTTAAATCTGTTGAAATTGATGCAAAATCCCAAGTCATTCTACAGGGGTAAATTCCTTAAGGAGGTTTTGCAATATAGGTTAGTAACTGTTTTTTTATCACTCATATAACTATATGTTCAGTTTGTATTTTTTCACATGGGCTTTGGTCCTGGTATTGGTTATGCTGCTTGACATAAACTCTAAATAGTATAGATTTTATAACTGGAAAAATATCCAAGAGTTAGATATGTCCATGCAGATGCATCCATATACTTGGATCCATTCTATCTTGCATGACTTTCTGATTTAAGCTGTTATCATTTTAGGAACTTAGGTATGTACTTGAAATGAACTAGGATTTGATAACTGCATTTTTATCTCACATCTGTGTCAATGCTAGAAAGATTTCTTCACTCGCATGTAGGCTCCTTTTTAAGCAATCACTGAAATACTAACGTTCAAGAGCCCCTGGAAATGGAGGTTGCACACATGATATCTTATCCTTACTTCTGTATTATTTGCTCACTGGCAAAGTTGGTGGAACAGAAAAGGTTTTCCAGATAATTCAGTAACAGATTTCAGAATTAAATTTACTAGTTGACCATGACTTAACGTCTTCATATTCATAATTTTTGCTGGGTTTTGCAGGCTTCTTGATGAAAATGATGCTGAGATACAGATGAAGGTTCTTGAATGCTTGTTGAACTGGAAAGATGATTTTTTAACCCCATATGGCCAGCATCTGAAAAATCTGATCAGTTCAAAGAGTCTGAGAGAGGAACTAACAACATGGAGCCTGTCCAAAGAATCTAATTTTATTGAAGAACATCATAGAATCTATCTTGTACCTTTGGTTACACGCATTCTGATCCCCAAAGTCCGAAAATTGAAAACGTTGGCCTCTCGAAAGGCATGTTTATTTGGCATGCTGACTTAGTCTTTTAGTTACGTTTTTTATTTTGTCCCTTTCTTCTGTCTAATATTATTTGATTTATTTAATTTTTTTTCCCAGCATACAAGTGTACATCATCGCAAGGCTGTCCTCGGATTCATTGTTCAACTTGATGTTCACGAGCTTCCTCTTTTCTTTGCACTGTTAATAAAGCCATTGCTACACAATTCACAAGATTCTGATGGGACCAGTAAATGGTTCTGGGCGTCACCTGAACAGTTTAAGGATGAATTTGATTTTTCCAATATTTTGAACCATTTCACCATGGACAACATAGTGGCCCTTTCTTGGAAGAAGCGATATGGTTTTTTGCATGTAATTGAAGATATTCTTGGAGTTTTTGATGAATTGCATGTTAAACCCTACCTTGATCTGTTAGTTGGATGTGTTGTCCACATATTGGGGAGCTGTACTTTAATTCTTGACAAGGGAAAGAGTGGAGGATTAGCTTTAGATGGTGGAGGAGAGTATCAGATCACGGTAAGCTTTATATTATTCTGAAACTGCTAGGCTTATTGTAGTATGATACAAAACTTCAAAATTTCTTGATTGGAGGACCTAAAAAAGTGAGTTGACATTCACCCTAAATGACACCATGCATGGCAAAGAAGGGAAAAGAAAAAGGGAAGAAGAAATAGGAACACTATAAAATAATTTGCATTTAGTCAGTCTCTTATATTTTGCTGATGAGGGAAAATTTATAGTGATTTTGTTGGTAATTTAGCACTGCCAAGGCTGGTACTATCTCACATGTGAGATGAATTAGATGGGTTTGGAATGTAAGCTCTCTTTGATTTTTTCCATGCTTGTGGCACTTGTCTCATTAATTCTACAGGGACTAGTAATGGGATTTTATCAAAATCTTTGACAACCCAGAGTAAGATAAAAGCGTACACTTTTTTTTTTATTAATTTATGTTTATTCATTGATGGCACATTTTGGAAGTAACATATGGTACCTTCCTGAACATAAGCCTCTAACTATGCAGAGCAGCACAGCCATGAAGCAGTTCAAGGAACTGAGATCTTTATGCTTGAAGGTCCTTTCTTTCGTTCTGAATAAATATATGGACCATGAGTTTGGGTGTGAATTTTGGGATTTGTTCTTTACATCAGTGAAACCTTTAGTAGATGGTTTCAAGCAAGAAGGTGCAACTAGTGAGAAGCCCAGCTCATTGTTTTCTTGCTTTCTTGCTATGAGCAGAAGCCACAAGCTTGTATCATTATTGCAAAGAGAAGAGAATCTTGTCAATGATATTTTTTTGATTCTTACTGTTAAAACAGCTTCCCAAGCCATTTTATCTTCTGTTCTGAAGTTTGTTGAGAACCTATTGAATCTCAGTAGTGAACTTGATGATGAAGACAATCCAACGATGACATTATTATTTGATAACCTTGAGGCGCTGATCTGCAGTTTGCACTGTCTTTTCAAGTTCAATAATATAGCAAGGAGGTATGAATAGTTGCAAGTCATTCTTGCATGTTTGTCATGTACTGTTGACTTGTTATAGTGTTGTGCCTTCTACAACTTATGATTGACTATGATTATCCTGAATTCCTTGCATGCTTGGATGTGTTTGGAAAACTTGGTTAAATATTTCATAGTAAACCGCCTGCTGCTTGCCTTTCCTGCATGGCCCGCAGTTGTCATGCATGCCATACTCTGTCACTTATCATACATGTCATTCTTAATATTTCAGTTATTCTTGTTTTACTTGAGTTTTTTATGTTTAGTCAAGTTGATCCTGATTGGAGAAAATAGCTTTATTGTAACCAAAGGGTTTTAAAATTGCGCTTCAGCTATCCTTGTGGTTTTGGAAGGCCCTGAATTTCTTACAGTTGGTATATTGCTGAACAGGAATTCTAGGCCTTTGGGACTTGTAGCAGTTGCAGACTGTAGATTGGTGCTACTGTCGTTGTTCAAGTCCTTGTTGCAGTTTGAATATATATTAACAACCTTTATTTTTCCACCTCAATTTTCATAGCTTCAATTATGCCAATTTTCTCTTTTAATTGAGATATACTTTCTGACCTAAAAACTTAAAAACTTTTGGTAGTGGACCTTGTGTCTCGCTTTGGGAGCTTCTTGTTATTCCATTGTCATCATGAATTTGTTTTTCTCCTCCTGTTTTCTTCAAGTACCAACGGCAACAACATATCAAGCCTTAATCCCATTAGGTCAGTTTGGTTACGTTAGTATAGCTTATCAATCATTATTTATGGCTTATTTTTTGTAAGCCCCTTACAATTTATATATACTTATACTAACCAATCATTTTTATTTATGGCTTATTTTTTGTAAGCCCCTTACAATTTATATTTACCTAAGAGTTCCAACCGTTTTTTTGTCTTCCTCTACCTTCTTTGGCTAAAGAGTTGTTTCATTCTATCCGCTCTCCTCTTAGGAGTCTTTGTTGGTCTCCTTATCACTTGACCAAATTATCTCAATTAGGTTTCATGCATCTTATCTTCAGTAGGAGCCACTTTGACCTTATTAGGAATGACCTCGTTTCTATTGTTGTCTTTTCTTATGTGGTTGCACATCCATTGTAACATTCTCATCTTCATTACAGTCATATTTTTGCATTTGTTGGTGCTTATTTCCTTTACATTGTGTGCCATAGAACAAAGTTGGTTTTGTAGTTTTTTAAAAATTTTCTTTTAGCTTTAATGAAATCTTACTATCATATAAAATGCTAGAAGCAATATTCTATTTTAACCATCCAAGATATTTCATCTAGGATATTTGAACTGATCTTTTCTTGGATGACTTGATCTTCAAATTTTACCATAACATGGTCCACACTTATATCTTTATTAAACTTACATTCTAATATCCAATTTCTAATAAGCTAAACCTAATACCTTGATTTTAAAGTGTTCCTCCATGTCTTGAGCTTACTATTCATGTCTTCTTTTGTCTCATTCACCAACACAATGCCATTCTATAAATTAGCATACGCTAAGGCACCTTTGCATAGATATGTTTAGGGAGTTCATCCATTACTAGGGCAAAGAGGTAAGGACTTAATGCAAATCTTTGATGTAATCTAACTGTAATTGAAAAAATCTTAGTATCTTCCCCTCTTGTTCCAGCACGTTTTTGCTCCATGATATGTGTCTTTGATAACTTGTTTATAAGCAATTTGAACCCCCCCCCCCTTTCTAAGACCCTCTATAATACTTCTTTATGGACTTTGTCACAAGCTTTTTCTAGATCTATTTGTTTATCCATATTCCATTAGGCGCCCTAGCAAGTATATAGCTTCCATGGTTGACCTGCCAAGTATGAACCCAAATTGGTTTTTAGAGACCTTGGTTTCTCTTCATAACCTTTGTTCAATCACTTTCTCCCGAAGTTCTATAGTGTGGCTCAATAGCTTGATTCCTCTAGAATTTCCACAACTTTGAACATCACCTTTATTCTTATAAATATGACTTAAGTGCTCTTCATTCATCTCACATTCTTTGTTTTCAGTTCGTACCATACTAAAAAAGGGGTGCACCTAGTGCATGAGGCTTCCTGATTTTCAACGACCTATAAGCACCATAATCATTCAAATTTTCAATTCTTTCCTTAAGTTTTACTGCTTGTCCTTAATTTGGAAGATTACTGAAATAAAATGAACCTAGGTACAATGAACCTAATATTTGTTAAGAGTAACCTTGCCATATTTACTACAATTTGTAACTTTTAGATTTTCTGTCCTTTTATGTGTATTTTTTCTTCTGGTGATTATTGAAAGAACATTGCTTTTGTTTCTCTTGCTATTAAGTTATACATAGTACTAAACTGTTAACTTAGTAAATCATGCCTATAAATTCTATTAGAATCGTAAAAAATAGAATAATGGTGCCAAAGTCAAGAATACGTGTTCTTGGTATATTTGAGGTTCCCAAGGAGGATATCAGAGTTATATATTATGAAATTCACATTTGGAAATTTCTGTTAAATCACAAAATTACTCTGTGATTGGATTGTTCAGACATTACTGGTGTTCTTCATATATTTTTCTCATTTTTCATATTTGTTTGGATTTGATAGCTGTGAATTTAAATTGACCCTTGTTAAGTGACCATCCTTTTGTACTAGGAAATTGGTGAAATGTCCTGGGGAGAGAGAGCTAAATATTTTCAAGTTGTTATCAAAATATGTTAAAGATCCTTCAGCAGCAAGTAAATTTGTTGATATTGTCCTACCTTTGCTAACAAAGGGAGTTCAAAATTCTGGTTAGTATCTCACAATTTTTATATTAACATTTGCGTTGTGTATCTTGGCTTTATCAAGCCCTCTAGCTTGAAACTCATTATTTTTCTTGCAGATGCATCTGTAGTAGCTTTGCAGGTCATTCAACATATGATACCCTTATTAGGGAGTGAAAGCACAACAGGAATTCTAAATGCAGTTTCTCCACTTCTCATTTCTTCTAGTCTGGATGTACGGATATCTATTTGTGGACTTCTTGATTCTCTTTCCAAAACTGATGCTTCTGTAATGGACGTGGTAAATTGGACCCACCTTTACTTTTCTTGCCCTTCCCCCTTTGAAGTGTTGTCACTGGAGGAATTCGATCTCTCAACTTTGTTACTCTTTTGTTGTCTTCTTGACTGCAGGCAAACCTTATTTGTGAACTGAATGCTACCTCTGCCTTGGAGATGGGTGGTCTTGACTATGACCGTATTATTAATGCTTATGAAAAGATAAACAAAGACTTCTTTTATACTGTTAGAGAGAAGCATGCATTGATCATTTTGTCGCATGCTGTGTATGACATGTCATCTGAAGAATTGATTTTGAGGCAAAGTGGATATAGATTATTGCTTTCATTTATTGAGTTCTCTGCTGAAATTCTTCACCAAGAATTAAAATTTGATGACATCTATTGGTCTGAAGCTTGCATTCACCAGATAATTAACAAGTTTTTTCTCAAACATATGGGGGATGCAATGAACAAAGAGGCTCCTACACAAAAGGTATTAATTTTTTTACCTGGTCTGTTCTTTTTGTATGTGTTTTTCTGTTATTTTTTTATTTCTTTCTTTATTAAAACTCTCCTAGATCCAAATTAAATGTGATAAAATAACTGGAGGGGATCTGAAATTGCTGACAATTCATATAGGATACACAAGGCAATGAAGTCTTTCATGCGTGCCTTTTTTCTAAGTTTACTTATTTGTTTAAGTATAACCTTAGATCAGGGAGCAAAAAAATGAGGCAATGTCTTTCCTATCACTTGGACAATTCATGCTGCCTTAGCAATGGATGTGTTGAATTGTTAACTATCATATGATCTAAAAGCTTAACTTGTTAGGTAGAGGGCTAACTTTATCTTTTTATACTATTATTTTACTCTCAACATGTCGTGTGGCCAAGCTTCACTGATAAGTGGTCCAATCACGTGCAACAATTTATATATTGGGTTAGCGGTGAGATTTGAACTCAGGACCTATACGTACTATAATACCATGTTGAATTGTTAACCACTATTTCATCTAAAAGCTTAAGTTGTTAGATAAAAGGTTAATTTTATCTTTTTATGCTTTTATTTTACTCTGAACATGATGAACTCACTAAACATATCTAGGCAAAGGTGCCATGGCATATGCTATTTGTAGATGACATAGTTTTGGTGGATAAGACAAAAGAAGAAGTGAATACTAAGCTCTAGATATGGAGAAACATTTTAGAACCTAAAGGTTTTATATTAAGTAGAGTGAAAATTGAATATATGGAATGTAAATTTAGTAAAAATATGTGCAGATGATCTTATGATAAAATTGAGAGATCAAGTCATACTATGAAAAGATTAATTTAGATATCTTGGTGGATAAGACAAAAGAAGAAGTGAATACTAAGCTCTAGATATGGAGAAACATTTTAGAACCTAAAGGTTTTATATTAAGTAGAGTGAAAATTGAATATATGGAATATAAATTTAGTAAAAATATGTGCAGATGATCTTATGATAAAATTGAGAGATCAAGTCATACCAAGAAAAGATTAATTTAGATATCTTGGATCAATTATCAAAAAAGATGGAGAGGTTAATGAGGATATTATTTATAAGGCATGATGGTTAAAATGGAGAAGTGCATTTGGTATTTTATGTGATAGTAAGATTCCATTAAAGCTAAAAGAAAAATTTTATAAAATATCTATAAGGCCAACTTTGTTACCATCACATAAAATGCAAATGTTAGTGGAAAATATGAATGTGACAGGATGAGATTGCTAAGATGGATGCATGGCCATGCAAGAAAAGAAAAAACTTAAGGTTATTTGTAATATGGTCAAAGTGGTTTCTATTGAAGATAAAGATGTGGGAGACACAATTAAGATAGTTTGGCCATATGAGAAGAAGACCAATGGAGACTCCTACAAGGAGAGTGGATGGAATGGGCCAAGTAGTTAGTTAACATAGGAGGTAGCGGAAGACCAAGAAAAACTTGGTGGGAGAAGCTTAGGTTTGATCTTTAAATATACGGACCTCATTGAAAATAGGGCCATGGATATAAGAATAGAAAACTAGAATTTTTATATAGCTGACCCCACATAGTATGGTAAAGGCTTGGTATGTTGTTCATGGTTAGTGCTTATACTCATAAAATTCATATGTTCAGTTAAAGCTACATATGCATGTTCAGTGAAACTCTTAGTGTTTCATATTTTTTAGGAAAAATACCTGAATACAATTTGTAAAAAGATTTTAGCACTGATTTTTCTTAAATGGGTGTGATTTCAGGGATGGATTGATTTACTTCGAGAAATGGTGTTGAAGCTTCCAGAGGTGCCAACCCTTAAATCGTTTAGGGCACTGTGCAGTGAAGATGCAGAAAAAGATTTCTTCAACAATATTATGCATTTACAGGTTAGTTCTTTGTGTCTTTAGTACATCAAGGTTGATATATTGATTAAGAAGCTGTTTTTCGTAATCCCTTTTAGAATGCTGAAAAATGTTGTCTTGACTGTTCACTCCTGTAGTTTTCCAGAACGGAGATAAATGTTTCCCCAGCAGATATATATATTCTCAATTTTCTAATAGACACTTACAAATGCTTGTTGAATCTTGGAATTTTGTTCTTATCTTTTGGGAAGTTGACTTGGTTCCCATCTTTTTTTCCCCCTTGAAAAGATATGAAGAATATATTTCGTTTGCTCTGTTTTATGTACAAGTATACTGGCAAAAATATGTGTAGGTAGAGTATTTGCTGATTTTTTGAAGTCCACCTATATATGTATATATATTTTGTTGCAGAAACACAGGAGAGCAAGGGCTTTGATACGCTTTAGGAACTTCGTCAGTTCAGCCAATTTGCCAGAGGTAATACTGTCTCTCCCTTGGAGATACTGGTATTAGTAAACAATTTTTTATGCTATTTGGCTTATAACAAGTATTGCTGCTATGAACTTCAGGTCACTGCAAGTAAAGTGTTTGTTCCTCTCTTTTTCAATATTTTATTTGATGTACAAGTTGGAAAGGCAGAAAATATTAGAAGTGCATGTTTGGAGGCTATTGCGTCTGTTGCTGGTAACATGGAATGGAGGTCATATTATGCATTTTTAATGAGATGCTTGCGAGAGATGACCTTCAAACCAGACAAACAGAAGGTCTTATTGCGGTTAATCTGTGCTGTTCTGGATCAGTTTCATTTTACAGAAACTGTTCCAGGTCGAGAAGGCAATGAACATGATACTGTTGAAGTTTCTGAGATACAATCATGTCTCCATAAAAATGTGCTGCCTAAGATCCAGAAATTCTCATCATCTGATTCTGATAATGTCAATGTCAACGTCAGTCTTGTGGCACTTAAGCTATTAAAGTTGCTTCCTGGTGATGTCATGGACATACATCTTCCAAGTATAATCCATCGTGTTTCGAACTTCCTTAAAAATCGCTTAGAAAGCATTCGTGATGAGGCTAGAGCTGCTTTGGCTGCCTGTTTGAAGGAGCTAGGTTTGGAGTACTTGCAGTTCATTGTCCAAGTATTGAGAGCAACCTTGAAAAGAGGATATGAGTTGCATGTTCTGGGATATACTCTTAATTTCATTTTGTTAAAATCTCTTGTGAGTCCCATTAGTGGGAAGTTGGACTATTGTCTCGAAGAGCTTCTTTTTGTGGTGGAGAACGATATTCTTGGAGATGTTTCAGAAGAGAAAGAGGTGGAAAAGATTGCTTCAAAAATGAAGGAGACTAGGAAGCTCAAGTCTTTTGAAACACTGAAATTAATTGCCCAGAACATCACATTCAAAACGCATGCCTTGAAGCTACTTTCACCTATTACATTTCGTTTGCAGAAGCATCTTACCCCAAAAGTGAAACTGAAATTGGAAACTATGTTAAGCAACATAGCTGCTGGCATTGAGTGCAATCCATCCGTAAATCAGATTGATCTCTTTGTCTTTTTATATAGCCTCATCGAAGATGGCAGTATGTGTGATGCAAATAAAAGTTCCTCTGGTGCAAATGCAAAAGAGCAGTATATAGATGAGGATAGCAGCAAATTTAATTCAGGAAGGTTAATTGACTCCAGTTCACAATCATCTCATCTTATTACAGTTTTTGCTCTCCGAGTGCTGCATGATCGCATTAAGAAGACAAAGCTTAGTAAGAAGGATGAACAACTTTTATCAATGTTGGATCCTTTTGTCAAATTGCTTACTGAGTGTTTGACTTCCAAGTATGAAGATGTCATATCTGCAGCCCTCAGATGCCTTGTTCCATTGGTGAGACTGCCTTTACCATCCCTTGAATCACAAGCCGACAAGATAAAGATTTCTATATTGGTTATAGCTCAAGGATCAGCAAATACCAGCAGTCCTCTGATGCAATCATGTCTGAGCTTGTTAACAGTGCTTCTGCGGAACACTAGGATTACACTTTCCACAGATCAATTGCATATGGTGATCCAATTTCCAATATTTATTGATCTTGAAAAGAATCCCTCATATACTGCTCTTTCACTTTTGAAGGCAATAGTGAGTCGCAAGCTTGTAGTCCATGAGATATATGATCTTGTAACTCAGATTGCAGAACTGATGGTTACAAGTCAAGTGGAACCAATTCGCAGGAAGTGCAGTCAAATTTTATTGCAATTCTTACTTGACTATCATCTTTCAGAGAAGCGTTTGCAGCAACATCTTGATTTTCTGCTTTCAAATCTTAGGCAAGCAATGATCTATATGATGATCTGTGTAACTCTTAATTCTTTGTGTTTTTAACACACTTCACCAATTTCTTAAAGGTGATTTAATACATTCTTGTAGGTATGAACATTCAGCAGGAAGAGAAGCTGTGCTTGAAATGCTCCATGCAATTGTAATCAAGTTTCCAAAAACTATTCTTGATGAGCATTCCCAGACGATATTTGTCCATTTGGTCGTTTGTTTGGCCAATGATTTTGACAACAAAGTCCGATCAATGGCTGGTGCTGCTATCAAGCTTCTGATTGGGCATGTGAGCCTGCATTCACTTCATTCCATCCTGGAATATGGTCTTTCTTGGTATTTAGGTAGTAAGCAGCATTTGTGGAGTGCTGCAGCACAGGTAAGTAGTCAAAACCATATTGGGAATTTTTATATTTTGTACACTTTTAGTTGGAGTTATATTCCACCCCCACCTAATTTCATAAATGCCTCATTTTGCTTGATTGCTCTATTTTACCTTGAAAATTGTGCCTGAAGGCATATCTCCAGAATTTATCAGACTTTATGTCAATGAACTTGTTTGGGGAATCCAAATCTGAGATCCGTTTCTCTGAAATTCTTTATTTAAATTCCAATTTTGGGACTGTACCTTGGATCCCGCCGCTAACCTAGAACTACATATTGGCTTATCCGATTTCCATTTTAATCCTCTTTTAATCAAAATTTTCTTTTCTTGTAATTTCTTCTGAATACTAAATTAATTATGAGAAACAATTCATAAAAGGATGGGTGTTACAATAGCACCAAGGACAGCTGACAGAATTAATCTTGACTTCGAGGAGCAATCAATCTCCATGCAACTTTCCATGGAAAGCCAGACCTTTCTTTCTTACAAAAGGCATCATGGAATGTGCATGGCTAGAAGTTCTCCCTTGTAATGATTGCCACACCAATCTATCCTTCTCTTTCCCAGAACTAAGCACAAACCTATCCGCGGGAGGCCAACATGGAGTCAATTTCCTAATCTTCGTTTGTGAATTGCTCTTAGCAATAAACTAGAGAATGCTGCAAATTTTTTTGCTTTATATTCTTGTAGTACCTGAAATCAGTGACACAAATACATAAAACAAAGCATGAAATGGATGAACCAAGCCAACTGTTAAAATTTCATGCTGAAATATATTGAATATTATGTCCCTTCCTTGGCTCCCGCTTTCTTTTGGTAATATGCGTGCTTTATATAGTAATGAAGAAAATATATGCTGGAATCTGATAGAAACCATAATAAGATGCTGAATGTTCTTTTTCTGTTTTGGACTCGCACATTGTGGGTTTTGTTATTTATCTATACAATGTTTTGCGCTTTAAAACATTTTGTTGTAGGTCTTGGGGTTACTGGTAGAAGTAGAAAGAAAAGGATTTCAGAAACATATCAATGAAGTGCTATCAATGATAAGAAACATTCTCCACTCTGCCATCGATACTCTCACTGACAGACGTCTAGATCTTTCAGTTGAAGTTACAATTCCTTTCTGGAAAGAAGCATATTACTCGCTGGTTCTGTTGGAAAAGATACTGCATCAGTTCCATGATTTGCGCCTAGCAAAGGATCTTGAGGTAAGGCCCACTTGTTATATCTGCATCTTTTTGGAAGCATGCATGGATTTGGGTCAACTTATTGAAGTGAGAAGGTCAAATAGGAGTTCCAGGACTATATCTGGAAGATGGGTTTGTGTGTTTATTATTTTCTCTTGTTATTTCATTTCATGTTTTTGGGTGAGGTGAGAGCACTGGTTATTTTAGCTGTTTTCATTTTACTGTTTATTTGCACCCCAAAAAAAAAAGGCATTTCTACTTAGATTTCCCTGGTTAATTGTTACATATATCCTAACTTTAAGTAAATTTTCATTTATGGCACCCATGTTCTGCTTCTTGTTAAAGTTACTAGTTCTGTATCTGTAAGTGGTTTGGAAGCTGTAACTGAGTTTTTCCAATTTGTCTCTCTTTTAACTGCAACCTTTTTCTTGAAACTTGAACTGTTAGGGGCATTAACTTCAATTATATAGAGATCTCAGTCCTCCTGTTGTGCAACTTCCCCCACATATTGAGGTTGACTAACAAAGAAATTGAACCAAACTAAGTGCATTGGTGCACACGACGTGTAAACTCATTGCATTGGCACAGAGGGCATAGGATGTTTATGACAAAAAATGGTGAGAGATAAACACATTGCACGGAACTTGATCCCAAAACTCCAAGAAGCAACCCTGCTGCAATGCTATCAGGAACTGGTGACCTAACACCGCTTCCTGCTTGGTTTAAGTAGTTGACTGTTCATTCATATATCTAAACATCATTTTTGTAGAAAAAACTGAGATATTTGTTTCTTTTGGCTCTCATTTTTATATGTCGACTGTTGCTTTCAATGAAATTAATTTTTTTCAACTGTCTAATTTGCAGGATCTATGGGAAACAATTTGTGAGTTTCTGTTGCACCCACATATGTGGCTACGTGATGTATCAAACCGCCTGGTGGCCCTGTACTTTGCCTCAGTAACCGAGGCCAATACAGAAAATCCTGAGATGTCATTAGGAATGTTTTTCCTAATGAAACCAAGTAGACTTTTTTTTATAGCTGTTTCTATCTGCTGCCAACTGAAGTCAACACTCATCGACAAAGTTGCTGAGACCCTTATTATCCAAAATCTCATCTGTGCAATTTGTGGTGTGCATTCACTATTGGGACTTAACAAAGGAGTGGATGCTCGCTGCTACTGGTTGTCACTTGAAGACCATGAGCAAGATCATTTCCTTAAAGCATTCCAGCTCCTTGATCCTGGAAAAGGAAGAAGTACGTTAGCATTCATGACATCGGGTGACAGTAATCGTAATGATCAAGAAAAAAATGATCTATCTTTGTTCGTCTCTCACTTGCTTAAGAGAATGGGAAAAGTTGCCCTTCAGATGGAAGCAGTTCAGGTGGGTTTTGCTAAATAGTGGCACATCTGAGGGATGTGCTGGCTGTGCCATATTTGTTGAGTATATTTTTGTTACCCTCTGCAGTCTCTGCCTATTACTCTTCTGCTCCATATTTTTTACGGAAAGTTCTTGTTAATGACTAAGTTAAGCTTTATATGCAGATGAAAATAATCTTTAGTGTTTTCAAGTCAATCTCACCCAAAATTGTCAACCCAGAAAGGTATTCATCACAAATTGACGACCTCCAAGGTTATGTATATCAAATGTTGTTACCACTGTACAAAGTTTCTGAAGGATATGCTGGGAAAATTATTCCAGGTGAGTTCTGATTTTTTTTTTTTTCTTTCCCACTTATCCAGAGCTTAGTAGTTTTGTCCAAAAAATTGGCCATGCTCGTCCAAAGTTATCTCAAAGCTCAATCTCTAAAACTAAACGTGCTTTTACATGATTGAAATGCCAACCAAGCAATAACTCATTGTCAATTTGATATAATGCTGGGTATTTCTAGTTCTCATTCTATGAAATGTTTAGAAAGCTATTATTGTGTCTCATCTTTTACTTTCACATGGTTTTATATATATACAGTGAAGGTTTCATGTAAATGGGAGATCCTAAGCACAAAATGATAAATTGGACAGTTATTGTAAATAATATAGCAGTTTGAATGGATCATAAAAATTTCAAAATCAAAATTAGACCTTGCTTCATTTTCTTATTTTCCTATGTAGCTTCCATGTACTTGTTTGAATGTTGTTTTCATGTATTTGACTTCTATATTTTCTTCATAAATTGCTTTCTGTTTCAGATGATGTGAAGCAATTAGCACAAGAGGCTGTTGAAAGTATTAGAGATACATTAGGGACGAATAATTTTGTACAAGTTTACAGCCGGGTCAGAAAAGTTCTCAAGGTGAAGAGGGATAAGAGGAGACAGGAAGAAAAGTTGATGGCAGTGATCAATCCAATGCGAAATGCCAAAAGGAAGCTGAGAATTGCAGCAAAGAATCAAGCCAACAAGAAAAGAAAAATAATGACAATGAAGATAACAAAATGGATGCGTTAAATGAATCTGGTATGCCTTGCCTCCTGAAAATTTGTCTTTCTTTGACAGTAACATGACCCTGTTAATCAGTTCACTGAATGCCTTATTTTGATGTTAAAATTGCTTTCCATTTATGGATCCAAACCTATATCTGATTTATGGGTTTGCTTACTGTTGTGTTTGTTAGTGCCGTGGGAGGTTTCTGTGCATTTGTGTTGTAAAACTGAAACAGATGCAGGAGACAATCCCCTGCCTCCACTCCCCTCCCATTTGCTTTCGCAAATTGTCCTATGTGACCATTTCATATTTTCGGCATATGCAGGAGGTTTCTTCTCCCTATCACATAAGCGAGGCAGATGTCCCAGTTGGAAGTGGGGTTTCGTGTGGAGTTTTCCTTGCGACAATGAACTGAAAGAGGGAGCCAACCCCCTGAGTTGCCAAGCCAAGAAGGTGAGTGAAGTGATGATTTAGTGGTTCAAGAGGAAGACACCAAAAAAGTGAGAAGAGGTGAAAACCTAAGAGGAAGCATCAGAAGATGATACGAAGAGCTGAAGAGGAGGAAGCGCCAAAAGATGAGACGAAGATCGCAAGCTGCTGAATTATTTTGAGGGGGTTGCAACATCCTACTGTTGTTACACCTCTTCCTTCACTTGCTGGCAGGTTTTGCTTGGCGTTTGATGGTCTTGAAGGATAAGCTTCCACTGTTCAGTGCCTATATTTAAATGGTTTTTGTAGCACCAGTAGTAGGTAGTTACAGGGTTGTGTTCTCTTTAACTTCACACTTTTGCCAAGTTACCCATAGCGCAATATCATTGTAAATGAATTTTGTTTACGGGTTAAGAGCTGTTATTTTATGAGTGTTAGGAAGAGAATGACGGACAGTGAGATCAAAATGGTTTAACCAGGTATATGAAAAATTTGATAGTAGCGGTAGGGTGAGGTTCCTTTTAAGAAGACATTTACAAGAAACATTTTAAATAATAAAAATCATTTACTTTATGGGTGTGAGTACACGTGTTTGACTAATTACATTTACACTTTACACTGTATGTCTTACAGTTAGTTTATTTATTTAGTCCTTGTTAATTAAGTACGAAGTTTTAATTTATGAAATCATTACAGTAAATTAGGCAGTATATCTGTCTAAACAAATAAAATAGTCATCTCATAAGGTGGGTGACAGAACTCCTAGAAAGCAAATTTGGAAGTACTGAGCCCAATGAAAGCCGAAACACAAGAATTACATCTCACTTAGTCCACACACAATCGGCCCAAATGGCTAAGTCCAAATCCTAATATTTCAAGCACAACTTTACGAGGAAAGAAATATAATCCACTCTTGGTTACTCAAAACATTTATTCTTGTTATAGTGAAAGCTTTCAGAATATGCTTATTCTATAAAATGAAATATAAGGATTTCCTTCCCCTGACCTTTCGGCAAAATTAGCACAAGATTGTCTTTAGTAACCTTATCTTCTAATCTCATCTTATCTTGTAATCTTATGATGATTGTTATATTTTTCCCTATTTGTAACCATTTTTATGTTTATTTTTTGAGTTTTCATTTCCGTATGATAAAAAAATTTAAAGTGAGTAAAAAAATTTTATTATATGTCGTTTCATATAAGTTGACTGTTAGTAAAACATTTCATGGCAAATTTTCACTTTTATTAAAGTTACGGCCTCCACTAATGATATTTTATTTTATAATGATATTTTATTTTACGGCCTCCACTAATGATACTTTATTTTATAATGACTTTTATAAAATTTAGAACGTTTGTGATAATCAATTTTGTAAACCAATTTTCATAAATAAGTTACTAAATGATTTTTACGTAATTTTAGTTGGGATCTTCAAGATTTCTTCTTTTCATAAAAATAAAAACTAAAATTAAAGGGGAAAAAAAAACAAAAGAAAAGAGCTCACGTGATTGACCATATATTCTTTGCTTACCGACCATTCTTTTGTAATCCATCACCATGTATTGTTGGTTGTTTGGAAGAATTTATTTTCATTACATTTACACTTTTCTCTTCTTTTTTTTTTTCTCTTTTTGAATAATGCAAGGATTTTGCACTCCACCCAACGATCCCCCTACGAATCAAAATGCACCGAAATGCATGAGTTAGATAAAATTTCACTTAAATAATGACAGTCGTAACCTCAAAAAATACTTTTTACACTTTCTCTATTGTTATTTTTCTGTTTTGTTCTTTAAGCATATTTCTTTCCTTTATTTTCTCACACAGAAAATTCTTAAAGCACAAGGCTTTTAATCACATCTTCTACCCAAAATTAACTTTGGTTACACTAAAGCCATAGTTTGATATCATTTTAAGCAACCCACAAACAGAAAGAAAGGCATCAAGTATCCTTCACACCTTTATGATTTAAACAAAAATACTTGACTTAAGGTAAAACATGTACAGACAGTTTATATGCTAACTTGGTTAAGAAAATATTCCGATTAAGTAGACATTCCAAGTCTTTTATGAAAATTTTAAGCCAATTAATTAGATATTGATTTATTATCATCATTATTGTTATTATTAATATTATTATTATTATCTCTTTAACAAATCTGTTAAAAGACCATTAAGTTTTGAATTGTGGAGAGGTATGTATTTTTCTTAAGAAGAAAAAAGAAAAAAAGGAAAAAGCTCATCCACCTTTGACATCTTGTGATCTTGTGTATAGTTTATGCATGTGTGGTGATACCTGCCATGAGAGGCAAGCAAAGTGATGAAAATCATTCTTTTGCAAAGGCATATATCTAAAAGATAGGATTAGGGCATTCATTCTTGCTTCTCTCTCTAGGCTTTTTAGGGAACAACATGAAACATTGGAGCACTGTGCATCACAAAGTTCTCAAAAGAGAAATTTGTTTCCCTTAAATCTTAAGAGTAAATTTTACCTCACATTATGTTATATCCAAAGGACCCATTTCACCATGGGGCAGCAGTCTAATTGGTTAAATAGCATTAGCTTAAATTCAGAGTCTTATATTAAAATTTTTTAATCTTAGTTGCTTTCTTAATAGGGATTAAAGTAATGTCACATATCTGTTTATATAAGTTAAAAAAAAAAAAAAGATAATGAACAGATAAATGCAATCTTTCAAATATTTAGCCATAATATCCACTCTTTAAAAAAATTACTCTTTTTTATTATTCTTGAAACCGACTCGTTTTTCCTTTCACATATATACTTCGATCTACAATAGAATAGAATAAAGTTGGAATTGCATCCAAGGAATGAACAAAGCCAGAGGAGAGCTTGTTATCTCCCTTTTAATTAATTCTTCAAGAAGTCCCCCCTTTTTATCTCCCTTTGTCTTTGGATAGAGGGGTGGCAGTTTCCACCATCCACCATTCCATTAGGTTTGGGTCACTCTCAAATTTTCCATCACTTTCTAGGTCCAATTTTCTCCGGAAAATGCTACCTTCAGAGTTAAGGCATGCTGACTTTTTTTTTTTTTTTCTTCTAATAAGTATATGTATGTATAAATTCACAAATACTTTATAAATCACAAACACCACATAAATATATAAAAATTTACATTTAAACTCACTCGATAAACCAACTATATAGTCATTTCTCATCCAGCCCTCAAGACTACAACTTCATATTATCGATTAATGAACTAATCGATGCTACTCAACTATTATATGTAAACATAAATGTCAAATTAAACAATACAATAAATAATAAGTTGCCGTCTATAGTTTTTGGTTTTGATTTTAAACTTGTATAATCTCATCGTAATCCCCCAAAACCCTAAACTACAAAAACACTCCCATAATCCCATATATATATATATATATATATATAATCCTCCTCCATATATATTGGCTGCTTAGTTTGGTTGTCTGTTCCTGCTTTGTCATCTTGTTTGCTTGTTTCTTGTTCTGTTTCGCATTCATCTTTTCATCTGAAGCGTTGAATTGGATGTTACTGTTTCCATCGTTAATTCCTTAATGTTGCATTGCATCACTTGCACGCAAAGGGGTCGCATTGCATCACTTGCACTGCACGCCAAGACGTCAAATTCAAGTCAATTAATTATTAATGTTTAGAATTTAATGGTACATTATTAATTCAAGGTCACCTCCATCCATCAAACATGTTATTTTCTAACTGTGATGTAATGTATGACAATAACAAAAAGGGTACCATCCATCCATCATGTTGAGAATATATAATTGCATTGTATTGTAGATGATGGGAGATAATTGCAACAATAGTAGAAGACAAGTAATAAACATGATGTTTAAGACCGGGGGGTGACAACTAGTAGCTAGTAATCTCCATTACCAAATAACTTTTAACTTTCTAAATAGTTATTATTTCATCGACGTATATAAAACAGTAGACAAGTAGTTAAAATGGAACACGTACGCATAATTATAATCTTAACCTTCTCTTTCTTTTCTTTCCAACTATTCTAATCTTGTCAAATATTTCACCAAGCAAAATCTATAAGTTAACTTTCTGTGTTTTTGTTTATAGGACAAACACTTTATTGACTGCTAGTACGTAGTACACATTTGAGGTATTTGGTCTCTACCATCTTGACTGCTAGTAGTACACATTTGAAGTTCCTCTATTACGTCCGTGCTAATAAAAGAAACATAATGAAGTATACCGAATATATTTTGATGTGCCTAAACAAATTTTATTCACTTACGTTAAAATAAATGCACTTATTAGCATAAATGCGAATAATAGAAATTGAAGTACAAAAACTACATGCATTTAATGCATTTTATCTTACCTTACTCTTGGGGAAATATTATTAAAAAAAAAAAACCCCTATATTTCTAACATATCATCTACTTTTATCCCGGAACCAAAATTAGTCCATATGAACAAACAGAAGTGTCACTAATAACCCATATGAACAGTTGAAACAAGCCCACATGAGTGCCTTTTGTCACCCTACTTACAATACAATTTTCTTTTCCTTTTCACAAAGGAATATTGAAGACCACTTGTTTGGCTTAGCTAGGTGAAATATCTAATCTGTTTTTGCTGTTTTAACAACTAAAAACCTAAAGGCAAATTGAACATTACATAATAAGATATGGGAGAAAAGAAAGAATAAATCTTGTGCCCCATGAACAATGACATGAGGCCGATAGAAATGCCACGTATAGACATGTCAATCGAATTGATTTGACATATTATTTAACTTTTGCTCAACGTGTTGGGTTAATTTGACTTATTTGTGGAATGTGTTGAGCTTGAGGGTTGAGTCCAATTCGATAACTAACTTACAACCTAATTTTGTAATATGTTAAATATTTTTAGAATATTAAAGACTTAAAGAAATGAATTCTAATTTAATTTAAAAAATCCAGATTATTAATAAGATTCGGTGAGTGTGTGAAATTAGTGAATTAAAAAGGGTAAGTGAATATATACGCGCGCCCACATATATATATAATTTAAAATATATATATAAAGGGACTTTCATGGAAAGGGACCCCAGAGGGAGCCCCCAAACGACGAGCAGTGACGGTAGCTGCTAGCCAGTAAAGGGGCTGCCTTTGGCAACTCTCTTGCACCAAAGTGGAAGTCCTTTCCTTTCCGACTTTTTTTTCTCCCTTGTCTCTCCTCTTATATAATTATATATATATATATATATTATATAAAAAAAATAAACTTAAAACCCCACTCCGTCACATACCTCTTTATGGTAAAATGATAGTCTGCTCTTGAGTATGTTATGAATTGATGGATTTGACCCTGAAATTTTGCTCCAGTGAGTAAATCTTCACCTAAGAGGCCCCAAGGTAAGGTTTTCTACTCAAAAACTCTGATCTTTTTGTGTTGCATGAGAAATTTATTTTTAAATTGTATTATGTTTTACTTTTTATTTATATCCATGATAATGTATAGTCATACTATTTTGCTCAATATTGCTTAAATTTGAGGTGACATGATTGAAGATCTTCTAAGATGCGTTTCAAGTGTTAGGTGAAAAAACTGTTAGAAACATGCCAACATTGCCACAAAGATATCATAAAGTAAAAATTTGTATTTTATTTCATACACACATTTTATGTAAATGTTTTATTTTTGAGATTCCTCGCTTAGAAAGTCCATTTTTTAAACTTGGATTCATTCCTTGTAATATTCAAATATTCCACGTGAGGCAAGCAATTTGAAGAAAAACGAAGTTCTTAAACGATAGGGTTTGGAAGTTTCGGCATTTTTGTAGTATGCTATGTTTTGTAAATGGTAAGTGTGTTTTTATGTGACACACTTGAAATATGTATAGATTTTATTTTAGTGATTTAAAAATTTATTTTAATAATTTTTAAAATATTTTTATTGTGATGCCCAAGAAATCTTTTTTTTCTTTTAAATTCAATATTCTGGAATGAATAAAAAATTTAGACCGAGTTATGAATTAAATTAAGTTATGAAAATAAGTGTGCTAAAAAATCTAGGCTTGATAAACCAAACCAAACACAAGGTTTAGGTGAAAAGATAAGTCCACTAGAAGTAAATCTCACTAAAGGTCACTTAAGAGAATAATCTATAATAAATTTTGAAAAATTAAATCATGAAAATAAAAGATCACACGAATGAAAGTTTTAAAAATAAGATATAAATCATAAGGGTTAATGAACAGTTTTTATCATAAAATAATTTTTTAAAAAAATCTCTAAATTATAATTTAAAAATAAGCTATAAAGAGAATGATGTTTCAAACTTTGCCCATGAGTTCGCTTAAAGTATGTCAAGCCGAGTTAGCCTATTAGGCCCTGAGTATAGGTTCATGAGTCCTAACAATTGAACCTCACAAAAAGTTAATTAGGCTAACTAATTTTTATAATAATTTAAAAAATATATTTTTTATCTAATATATAAAAATATTTTTAAAAATACAATTTTACTAGTAAAATAAAAATTTAGAACATAAAAATTAAAAGTTGAAAAATTTAAACGTTTGATAATTTTCAATTCCACTTTTAAAAATAGTATTGAATTTTATAAATATTTAAAAATTATAAAATTACATAATCTTTCAAATTCAAATTCCATTAGCTATATATGGGACATATATTCATTTATATATTTAAATTTTTTAAAAATAATTATGACATTTATATGTGTATGAGACATAATTTTTCTTATAAAAAGTGTAAAATTATGTATGAAAAATGAATTATTTGAGATTTATTGATTATCATTATAAATTTGTGATATTGTCTATATAAATTTTAAAATATAAGAATTATTTAATTAAATATAAAAAATTTAAATTTGAAATTTAATTATTCTTAATTTTATTTTTTTATAAAATCAAAATTCAGGTGAACTCAAGACTATCCCACTTTCGACATCTCTAACTTGATATAATATAAAAGATATAAAGTTGAGATATTGAAGGGCCATTTGCTGAGAGTCTCTCCCACACATGTACACCAAAACAACGACCAATCATATCTCCTGAAATTATTAATGTCCAGCAGAGGTTAGCTTTTGTTGGCATGAACATTATGAATGGAAAGGGGACACTGATGAACATTTCGCATGTTAGTTACATGCTCAATTTCTTCAATATATTGGTATCAGCTCTACCAATATATTTTTTTCCCCTTTCAATCTATGTTGTAATAATATGAATCAATTAATTAATATCCAAGAATCCCATCTCTATATACTGGGATGAGATTTACAGAAGCTCCAAATGAAAGATAAGTCAAATAAGTTAAAGCTACTATTGAAAGAGGGCTCAAAAGGCTGCACTGTGGGCTTCAAAGCACAGGCAAAAGGAGACTCCTTTTAAGAAAAATATTAAAACAAACAGATAAGCCAGTAAAAGCGCATCCCCAATATGTTTGGTCGTCTCCAATGGTGAATAAACAAAACAACAACAGCATGTGGACCACTTGGCAAAAAGTCACATCCAATAGAGGAAGCACAATTCCCAAGCTAAATGCTCATGGAATACGTAAGAAAATACATCTAAACCAAGCTCCCAAGAAATTACATTAAAGAACACCGGGTATATAAATGAATTCACAAATCCTACAATAGGCAAAATTGCAGGTGGGATATGCTTAATATGCGCTTCTCAATCCTGATAAGCACAAGGATGTCAATAAATGGGTATTCATTTTCACTTTTTTAACGAGCAAAGTAGTTGAGATTATCATTTTTGTACAATTTCTCATTACTTTGTTTTCAATTTTGATAAAAAAGATAAATCATAAATGTAGACTTTATTTTACTATGTAGAGTAAAGAATCGAATCTACGACCTACTAGTATAAATTCTAATTTATCGTGACCCAACCACTTGACCTAGGGCCAGTCTTAAGATTTTAAAGGTCCTAAACGAAATTTTTTATGGAATCTCTACGACTATATTTAAAAATAAAATTAATACAAATAAAAAAAAATTATTGTATAAAATTCACAATATTTCACTTTAAATTTACCCTTCTAACATTTTTAGATAAAAAAATTAATAATTAAATTATTACAATTAATTTGTTCTAACATATATTTTTCAATAGACACCATCATCAATCCATTAATGTAGATTTACTAATAATAGAGGGATTACAAATATTGAAATATATATACAAAATTAATTGATAATTTAAGGTTAATAAAAAAATCAAAAAATATACCTAATAAGTCACACAAAGGGATGATGGGGATGAAAATGAAATCATTGAAAAGAAGACGCAGTTGTGAAATCAGTTGGATTGAGGACCTACGTTTGCACAGATTGATAGCAGATGCCAGTGACAATTGATGGATAAGAAATTGAAAAGGAGAAGAACGGAGGAAAATGATGAAGTCACAACCACTGCCAATACCAGGTGTATGAAAATAGTTGTAATATAATCATACAAGAGAAAGATTGAGATTAATTAAAAATACATGAAGTAATTCTGAAGAGATGAGTGTTATTGCCAGACACATGAAATACAAAATTATTGAAATATATACAAAAATACATAGAATTAATTATTGATAAAAAAATAAGAAATTAAGATTAATTAAAAATTTACAATAATACCAAAAAAAACCCATTCTCTTACGTCTCTTTAATTTTTAAATTTATTTTTTATTAATTTAAAATTAAATGAATTTGAAAATTAAAATCAACATGACCCCTAAATGACTTAAAATGGGCATGGCCTCAAACGGCCTTGGACAACTTAAGCCCAGGGCTGGCACTGACTAGACCTATGCCCTAGGAGGAACAACAAGCAAAGTACATGCTTGCAGTTGCAGTCATTTTCCTTCTGGAAACTCCCCCAGACATTACATGTTTTTGCGCACGACTTGATATTTTCAATCATCAATGAACAGTGATGGCGTAAAACAAAAGTACCCCTTGCCCCTTGGTAAATTTTGCTAAACCCAACTTCGATTAGCTAACAGATCTTTCTTTACATCATCAACAAAAACACACAAATATGTGCGCGCGCGCGCGAGAGAGAAGTAACTGCTTGAAACCCACAGCTTTAGTGGCTATATAGGCCAATGTTTTGTGATTATAGTAACATCTATATGGAAAAAAGAGAAAAAAAATGGAGGCCCATGAGTGATATCAGCTTTGATTATATAATATATATGACTAGATTATGCAAGATGCACTTTCTTTTAAAATAACAAAGCATGCCATTGGGGAATGGATGGCAAAGGAATCAAGTTCTTCAATTTTCTTTATTAAAGAGATCAAGATTGGAAATTCCATTAGAGGACCCCACCATAAGACGGCAAATATATGTAGTTACAGAAGGTTGATCCCAGGTCCCCACAAGTCAACAAGTGGTATTAATACGCTAGCACGATTGTTGTCTCCATTAAGCCTGCGAAAACCTTCTCTCTCTCTTTGAAAGAAAACCCATCGCCAATATCTCGGTTGGAGAAATCATCAAATCCAGAATCTGTTCCAAATGGGGAACTGTTCGTCTACCCCCGAGTTGTTTGAGAAAGTATTGGAAATGTTTTGTGGGAGAACCCAACACAAGTCCATACACAACAATACAAAGAAGAAGATCAAAGGGACCGTGGTTTTGAGGAAGACGAATGATTTTGGTGCCTTGATTCTTGATCGAGTTCATGAATTCTTTGGCAGAGGAGTTTCATTACAGCTTATCAGTGCTGTTCATGGCGACCCAGGTCTCTCTCTCTCTCTCTCTCTCTCTCTCTCTCTCTCTCTCTCTCTCAGTTCAGCATCGGATTCTTAATTTACTCATGTCCGCGTTATGATAACCCAAGATTGAACTTTCTAAACATACCCACATTTTCTTGCAACCAAACAGAGCCTGGCAGTTCTGTTGCCTTCTTTTCTTGATAGGGCGATAGAGCAGTGATGGAAAAATATCATTTTCTTGGTGTAAAAAAGATTCACTATAGGCTATAATAGTGGCAAGGAGAAGACAAGGGGCATCTCATGAAAGGACACATTATTAACTGTACTCTTCTACCAAGAAAGTTGGTTGTTAATTTCCATGTCCTCGCTATGAAAATTCAGAGTACTGGAATCTCCAACATATTGTAACATTGCAGCAAAACTACAGCCTAATATATATAGTTTTAAACTTGATTAGGAAGTGCTATAAATATGTGCACTGCAGTTACGGGAATGGCTAAATGTACATAACCCTCCCGAGCGGTAAAATTTTACTTGCAAAAAAAAAAAAAAAAACAAAATGTACATAACCCTCACTTGTCTACGTACAGAGAGGGCTGTTGTCCCTGTTCTCATGTCTCACTCTTACATCAAAGACAGTTAGAGAGAAAGATCCACAACCCACCCACACTTATTATTTTATTTGTTATGTTCCTCAGTCGTGCCAGTGTAGTTCTTGAACTTCGCTTCAGCCAAGCTAAACCTTTGAGTATCTTAAACTTCGAAGGGCTCTACTTAGATAAACAGATTAACTTAACCAATCTGAAAGTTCAGTGAGCAAAATAAATAAATAAATAAATCAATCTGAAAGTTCCATTCGTTAATGTCTTGCTCATTTACTGCAAATTGCTCTACTTACAGAAGCCCATTATATAGTTATATGCATTTAAGGTCTCTCAGTTGGAAACTTCTCAATTTCATTGCGAACTTGGAATATCTTTCTTTCCACATTTCTTTTAGACGATGCCCAATCAGATGTCATGAAACTGTAGAAGAATGAGTTTTTGTGTTACTCTGATAACTTATCTTAGTTTTCCCTACATGTCTAGATAATGGAAACAGAGGAAAGCTTGGAAAAGCTGTGCACCTTGAGAGGTCGATTACAACAATCACCTCGGTGTTTTCAGCTGTAGAAGCCGCCTTCAACATTACATTTGACTGGGATGAGGCCATGGGCTTCCCTGGTGCTTTCATAATTAGAAATCACCGCCACAGCCAGTTCTATCTCAAGACAGTTACCTTGGAGGATATTCCCGGGCACGGCCAACTCCTTTTTATTTGCAATTCTTGGGTTTACCCAGCTCATCGATATAATTATGATCGGATCTTCTTCTCGAACAAGGTAATTCAATATTAAAAGCATCAAAATAGATTGTTATTTACAACTAAAATTACTATAGCTTACTCATCAGTTAGCTAGACCAAATAAGGGATTCATTGGTGAGCCAAAAGTGTCAGAAAAATAGAGAGAACACCAAAAAGAAAGGTTTTTTTGGTGAACATTCTGGTGTTTCTCTGAAAACATAGTGAAACCCACTGATGGGGAAAAGATTTTGGCATTTAAGCTCCAAAACAGAAGATTTATACACCAGCAATAACTTCCTGAACTTGATTAAGTAGCATGCCTGTACATATTGGAGATTTTTTCTATCATAAAGGGTGTCCCTTTTTAGCCTCAATAATTGAAACCTCACTATTATACTGCTTTCCATCTCGAAATAATGGTATCTTCTTTATGTCAAGTAATATCTATCTTTTCCCGTAGCACTCTTTTTATAGAGATCTAAGCATAATTGGATAAAAAAGTTGATTCTGGAAGAATCTACTATCTGTGGGCTAAGTAGAAATATTTAACAGCAAAGTTAAACAGTCATCAAGAAAAAAGTTTTAACTTTGAGACTGGATTAAGGTAAACAAGTTAATGCACTAAGCCAGGAAGATTGTTTTATATGTGGGCATTTAGACATGTTGAGCAAAGTTAAACAATGGCTTAAGAAGTTTTCCCGACTTTTGGAACAGTTGGTAAGGGTAATAGGAAGTAAAAAAACACTAACCTAGAACTCTGATTTTGTTGTAGACCTTCCTGCCATGCAATACACCAGAGCCACTACGCTATTACAGGGAACAAGAGCTTATTGGTCTAAGAGGGAATGGATCAGGCATGCTCAAGGAGTGGGACAGAGTATACGACTATGCATACTACAATGATCTGGGAATGCCAGACAAGGGCCCAGAATATGCACGTCCGGTGCTTGGTGGATCTAAGACGTACCCTTACCCTCGAAGAGGACGAACTGACCGGCCACCAACAGAAGCTGGTTTGGACCTTGCCTTTCTGCCTATTATTTATTTAAACTTTCTAACAAGTTCTTGCTGTAACACAGTTTTTGTCACTATTTTATCAGCATTCAATTCTGTACATTACTATTAACTTTCAGTTTGCTTCTTTGCAGATCCAAACATTGAAAGCAGATTGCCACTTCTAGGTCTGAACATTTATGTTCCTAGAGATGAACGGTTCAGCCCGGTGAAGATGTCGGATTTCCTTGCCTGTGCACTTAAATCCGTTGGACAGGTACTGCCGGCAGAAATTGTGGCTTTATTTGACAAAACCCCCAATGAGTTTGACACTTTCCAAGATGTGTTGAACCTATATGAACGGGGGGTTAAACTGCCAAATCGGGCTTTGCTAAATAAAATTAGGGAGCACATCCCTTGCGAGATACTAAAGGAGCTCGTCCGCTCTGATGGTGAGAGGCTCTTCAAATTTCCAATGCCTGATGTTATCAAAGGTATATGCATTTCCTCTATATCTCCTTAGTTTTTGAGGTCCAAAGCTTTAGATGCTTGATGATCCATTATTTGTTCAAAATTATACAAATTTTTTCATGTAAATTTCAGAGGATAAGTCTGCCTGGAGGACAGATGAGGAGTTCGCACGAGAAATGCTTGCTGGAGTGAACCCTGTTGTCATCCGTGGCCTCCAAGTAAACATAATAATCATTTGACAAATTACCTAAGATTTTTTTCCCAGTGTTTTGACTAGATTATCTACTGATTATTTACCCCAGGAGTTTCCACCTGCCAGCAAGCTAGACCCAATAATATATGGAAACCAAACCAGTACAGTGACCAGAGAGCAGATTGAGAAGAACATGAATGGGCTAACAGTAGATAAAGTACTACTACTACTCTCCCTGATCTGGTGCCTAACTTATTTGTTCTTGAGAAAACCGTTTTAATGTCAATAACCTCATCTGATTGATCTAGATTACAAAAATTTTTAATTATCTTCTTCTCCCACAACCATATAGGCAATTAAGAATAACAAGCTGTTCATATTGGATCATCATGATGCACTTATGCCATACCTGAGACGGATAAACACGACTTCCACAAAGACCTATGCCAGCAGAACACTTCTTTTGCTGCAAGATGATGGAACACTGAAGCCGTTAGCAATTGAGTTAAGCCTACCCCATCCACAAGGGGACCAACATGGTGCCACTAGCCAAGTCTTCACTCCGGCTGAACATGGCATTGAAGGTTCAGTGTGGCAGCTTGCTAAAGCTTATGCTGCTGTAAATGATTCAGGATACCATCAGCTCATCAGCCACTGGTATGATTTCTTTGTAATTGATTCTCATCAATTCCAAAAATTGAAATGATTCTCTCCAGTTTGGAATCTATACATGAAGGCTTACAGTTCTGGTGTAGGTTGAACACGCATGCAGTAATAGAGCCATTTGTCATTGCGACGAATAGACAATTGAGTGTGCTTCATCCAATATACAAACTGTTACATCCTCATTTCCGTGATACTATGTATATAAATGCCTTGGCCCGACAGATCCTCATCAATGCTGGAGGGGTGCTTGAAAAAACAGTCTTTCCAGCTAAATATGCAATGGAAATGTCTTCCTTTGTTTACAAGAACTGGAATTTCACCGAGCAGGGACTTCCATCTGAACTGCTTAAAAGGTCAGTCACAATGCCTTTTAATGAAAAATAGCATCAGAAAGCTTCAATAGTTGAAGAAATGAATGACTGATTCCATCAGGTTTCACTGCAGAGGAGTGGCGGTTCGAGACTCAAGGCAGCCCTATGGCCTTAGACTTTTGATAGAGGATTACCCTTATGCTGTTGATGGACTTGAAATCTGGTCAGCAATTGAAACTTGGGTTCGTGAATATTGCTCCTTTTACTACTCCACAGATGAGTCAGTTCAAGGTGACTCCGAACTCCAGTTATGGTGGATAGAGCTCCGCAATGAGGGTCACGGGGACAAGAAGGATGAAGCGTGGTGGCCTGAAATGCAAGGACGAGCTCAACTCATCCAAACATGTACAATTATCATATGGGTGGCTTCTGCCCTCCATGCAGCTGTGAATTTTGGCCAATACCCTTATGCCGGCTATCTCCCTAATCGCCCAACTATAAGCCGCCGATTCATGCCTGAGTCAGGGACCCCTGAGTATGCTGAGCTTGAGTCGAACCCCGAGTCAGCCTTCCTGAAGACAATAACAGCGCAGTTCCAAACGCTCCTTGGGGTGTCCCTGATAGAGATTTTGTCCCGGCATGCTACCGATGAGATCTATCTAGGACAGAGAGAGAGTCCTGACTGGACTTCAGATGCCCAACCTCTGGAAGCTTTTGAAAGATTTCGGATGCAGCTTGTTCAAATCGAACATAGAATAGTACAGAGGAACAATGATAGGAGATGGAAGAACCGATTTGGGCCAGTTAAAGTGCCTTATACCTTGCTTTATCCCAGCACCTCAGACTCCATTAGAGCTAGTGGGCTCTCTGGCATGGGAATTCCCAATAGTGTCTCAATCTAGATTTCTAAAGCTATTGGTAAATGAGTATTTTCGAAGCTGGAGATTTTTGTTAGGATGTTTAGAATCGAAGTAAATCACTGCAGACTGGTTTTTGTAACCTAGATTGTTTTATCTTTTGAAGGCAAGTACTAGTATAGTTACTCAAAAAATTTAGTACACCTACACGCTAAAGATAATAGTTTCCTAGTTGTTAAAATTAGCTAGTGGATGTGATATGGTTTCTCCCTGACGCTGGATGGTTGATTTCAGTTGCGGACTGGCATTGTATTTCTGGAACCAAAAAAATATATCAAAGGCACATATTAGGTGGACTAGATAAATCATGTATCAGAAATTCCATAAGCAGTTAATATTAAAGGAGGAATATTGTCAAATTCATGAAGTTACTATGTATGTGGTGGATCCTCTTTTTAAACCACCAGAACTGGCAGCTTCCCATCTTTTTCAAGATCAAATTACAGCTATAAATTATTTGATTCTCTTCACATCATCAAAACCACCAATCAGGCTGAAGTCAAACAGCCACAAAACACGGAACACTCACATTCAGTAATTAATATATGCAAATAATATCGATTAAAAAGAAATGCTATCAAATAAAGAGAGGAGCCATCATTTTGTGTCAAAATAAAATTTACCAAACTTTTGTTTATAGAATTACCCTTGATATTCATTGTTTGGATACTGTTGTATTCTTGGTTTTCAAGTCCCAATTTAGTTCTCCTAAAACTCCAAAAAAAAAAAAATAGAAAAGAAAAGAAAACATATTAAACTATAATAACAAGGTTGTCTCCTCCATCCATGGAACCTCGACAAAGGATTCAAGCTAATCTCTAAACTTCCATTCGTACCATAACGCAAACTTTTTCACACGAACGCAGAGAATACATTTGATTCGCTAATCAGTTCAAACCGAAGATGCGTTCATGAGAAAATGAAAGGGAAAATTCAAAACTGGGACTAAAGGAAAGAGAAGAACCCCCCTAGCATTAAGACAGACGAAGAGTTCATACAGCATCCAATTAAAAGATTGCTGCATTCTGAAGATACAAAATGCCAAAAACTACACACACAAAAAAATGATAATAATAATAATAAATTTAAGAGAGGCGTTGTAATTAAGGCAGAAAGAAGAGAAGACTTAACTTCCTTCTGCAATGGAATTGGAGCCCAGCCAGCCCCAGCCACGGCAAGATCCAAATCTGCGAAAAGAGTTATTCATTCCGTCACTGCCTCCACATCTGCCCCTCTCTCTCTCTCTCTCTCTCTCTCTCCTCTCTCTCTCTCTCTCTCTCTCAGGTATGAGGTGGAACGGAAGATTACGCAATTCATGCGTGTATTGCCACGTGGCCAGCGGAGACTATTTTACGTGGACACGTGGCATTCGAATCACGTTGCTTGTGACCAAACTGTTTTTGCATTAACCACGAGAGGGGTAATGCTAGAGGCGGATATACATCTGACCTGCCGAAGTCAATTAAATTTAAATTTATAATATAAAAAATAAATTTTTAATAATAGGCTAGCCCAACGAACTAGCCTATGGTTCAGCCCATCCAATATTTTTGCAGCCCACTCCAATCATGCAGCCCATCCCAGCACCCACTCCCTCTGGCCTCTGCGAACTGCCGAAACCTTCTCCCCTCCCCTTATGCAAACCCTTCTCTGCTCTCGCTCGCTCCGTCTGTCGTCGGTCACTCGCTAGCCTTCGCTCTCGTTCTTCTCACTGCCTCTCTCTCTCACTTGCCCTTGGCACCTCTCTATCACTTGTTGCCTCTCTCACTCTTGCTCGTTGAGGCAGTGCGATTAACACTCAGATCTGCTTCATCCGAGTCCGGATCTGTACAACTAAGTATGTTTTCTCTTATGTAATTCTATCACATATTTATGCTTGATTTGTTTGCCCTCGGTCGCTTGCTCCGTCACTCGCTGCGTTAATTTGTGAGGAGTGAGCGTGGGCCCTATGGAAGTGGAGGTGGTACCCCCTCTCCCCACGCTAATGTTTGGATCCGCCCTGATGTAATGCACTAATAAGTCGATTATACAAGATAGAAAATATGAATTCTACCAAGATTTCATGTGATTTTGAGTCATTCTTATAATTTTAATTTAACATTTGAGGTTTCTATAATTTACCCTTTTTTGTCACATAATCTATTTTAATTTAGTGTTGTTGATGTTCAATTTTAGCTAATTGTTATTCATTTTGGGCTACAATAAATGTGTCCGAAATACCAAGAGGAAGAAGCAGATAGAAAAACAACACAAAAAAATTTTCTGTGATCGAGTCAGAACAATGCCTACTTCATGACCGCAACCTCAATATTTTTTCAAAGAGGCAATTTTTTTCGATTATTCTCTCTGTCCTTCTTATGACATTTCTGACTCCTATTTATAATGGGGGACCTTTATAATTTGTCCAAGATATAAAAATACCAAGATGATATATAATGGAGGACAAACAGTCCTAATCGTCTGCATAAAATCAGGAGTAAAATCTTTATTACGAGGAATATGATTCGTCTCAGATAAAGTAAATGGATTATTGTTTCTGATTGTTCAACAGTTTTGTTATTTACGCGAGTTAGAAAGTTTTAGACCACCGAGCTGAATGGTTGAGCCAGCGAACTGGGATTTTGTTGAGAGCTCATTGAATTAATCGCTAGAAGTTTGTTTGTTTTCGTGACTTGAGATCGAATTTAGATGACATATATAGGTTTACCCTGGTGAGTTCGTTAGAATTTCTTGGGCCTTATGTGATTAGGCCACCTTACTAAATTGAACTCAGCCCCATAAAAAAAATAATTCGAAAAATACGTATAACAAGAGTTTAATAATATATGAGCGAGGGAACCAGCGAGGGCTCCATCGACAATGGGGACTGGGCCTAAGGTCCAAACACAAAATCAAGCATTGGTTTAATACGCCAGCCAGGATATGAATATGAAAATGGACCGAAACGAATGTGATTATTGCTTTTGTGTGCATGGCTGATTATAAAACTTGATTTTAAGTTGTTTTTTCAAGAGTGTTCACGTATAAATAGTATAAATGGTTATTTAATTTTATATTAAAATATAAAAAAATTATTAAATTTTAATTTATAATTAAAAAATTACTAAAATTTAATTTAATACATAATTCTATAATTATGGTCGTTAAGAGAGAGACTAATAAGATATTGATATGATTAACAAGGTGAACGAACTAAATAGTATAAATAATTATTAAATTTTATATAAAAATATAAAAAGATCTCTAAATTTTTTATTAAAATATAAAAAACGTTAGTATTTTATTAATTTCTTTTAACATCAATTAATAAAATTATATATTAAATTAAAATTTAAAATTTGTATATATTTTAATATAAAATTTAATAATCATTTATATTATTTTATTTACAATTGTTGAGTTCAAAAGAAACTTTGCATCCGAACAGGGGATCATTTACCACCGTCGTTTCTAAAATCAAGACTTAGGGTGGGAAATGGCGGACATAATCCCCATTTTCAGCGAGACTCAGAGCACTTCTATCGTGGAAAGGCTGATGATAAGAATGACTTGACTAGTCTGACAATTTATTCAAAGTTTGCCGTTTTAGAATTCCTTGACTATATTAACTAAGCATATATTGCACCCGCTATTTGCTCGGTCGTATTGGACGATACCCACGACTTCAAGCTTCGGCGTTTTAATTACGTCGTACATCTCACTTCTGAATTTCAAGTATATGCAATTAATCATCTAAAATCACAGTTCCCAGAAGACCCTTAAAAGCTAAAGAAACACCGATTAGTATGCTGCAAACCAATGGGAAACCAAGTGCTCCCAATCAGGCCCGAACCTTCATGAGGCCCATCAAAATTTGAGTATTTAGGGGCCATAGATTGAAAATATCCCTATTTGTAAGGACCCATTTTCCAGGTCCAGCCACCCACCCCCTCCCTCTCGTTTATAATTAACATGTTTAAGATTTTCTAATAGATAAAAATTCTAAATATTTTTTTACAATTCATTACATTCTAAATTTACCAAATAAAAAAGATTTAATTAGTGATTAGAAAAGATTTACTTTCTAAACTAGAATAAAAAATTAAAAAAGTTTTAATTTCTAAATTAGAATAAAAAAAAATTTAATAAGTGATTTGCAATCTTAAAAAACAAAAAAAAAGTAAATTTTTAATAATTTTTATTATTTTTTATAGAGCCACCAAAATAATTATTACATGGAGTCCGACCAACTCTTGGCTCTGATAGTGACATTCTTTCGTTTATAATTAAATACTCTATTAGTTAATATTAAAACCCATAACACGAATATAGTTTACCCAAATATATATGCTGCAAACAATTATTTATTTATATCCTAAATGGCATCAACTAAATTAATTAGTTGATTATAACAAACCTGACGCAAGGCTAGCCACCGGTCAATAACACATAATTAACAATGTTACTTGACGATGTGATCAAACCAGGTCCTTCCATCGTGGTTGATAATTACTGGATATACAAAGAGAGGCTGAAAGAGATGCCTGCCAACCATATACAATACTTTTAAGATATTAAGAAGAAGATGGGTACCATGGAGTTACGTGTGTGGACTCTTCTGCTTCCTCGTGAAGTCAATAAAATAAGGGGGTGGTTCCACAGCTCATTCTGGCGGTGCAGAATTGGTGGTTCACCCTTATAATCTCCACAATTTAGAGAACATCACAATAAAGGGAAGCTTCTCGAAAGTGATTTGAAATGTCTACTTGTTAATTTCGAAAGTAAAATAACAAAGGCTATTGACACTATAAAGGTAAACCTTTTAAGTTTTGATAATTTTATTTAATATTTTTGATTTTGATAAGAAGAACTTAATTTTTAAAATTAGTTACAATTTTAACCAATACTAAAATCAATTTTAATTGACGTGTAATTTTAGCCAAGTGACATGTCACTTGGTATTTAATTTATTTTTTAATTTTTTTCTAAAAAAAAAACTCTCTTTTCTCTCCTCTGTCATAGTCGCCTCCTCTCTTCTCTGTCATGGTCATTTTTCGCCTTGTCTCGTCGCCACCCAACACCACCTTACCTCGTTGCCTCCTCTCTACTTTATACGAATTGATTAACACACACACAGAGTAACATATACGCACACACAACAATATATATATATATATACACACATCCACATAGAGCAAAATATACATTTGACTGGGGGTAGTAGGGGGTGACAGATGACAGATCGAGCGACGGTAGAGGGCGACAACAGTGCTAGCGAGAAGGAGAGAGAGAGAGTGAAAGGGTGAAAGAGACGATGAAGTTTGATTTGAAGTCCGATCGGACTTCATCAAAGATCAGGCTGATGAAAGCTGGAAAAGTCATGATCGAAAAAGTTTGATAGGAAAAGTCCAATAAAAAAAAGTTCGATTGGAGAAATTTGATAGAAGAAGTTCGATAATGAAGGCCGTAGAAGTCTGATAATGAAAGCTGTAGAAGTCTGATTGAAAAAGTCTAATAATGAAAGCTAGAGAAGTCTGATGATGAAAAAGTTCGACAATGAATGCCATAAAAATTCGATAATGAAGACTGTATAAGTTTGATAATGGAGGTTGTAGAAGTCCAATCGGAAAAGTCTGATAAAAATTGGAGAAATCTGATCAAACTTCTCTGATGAAGGTCGTTGGAGTTCATCATTGATCTCTCTCTTTCACCCTCTATCTCCCTCTTGCCAGCGTCACCGTCACCCCCCCCATCGCCACTCAATCAGCCATCCATTGCCCATTGTATATTTTGTTGTGTGTGTATATATATTGTTGTGTATATATATATATGTTGTTGTGTGTGTATATATTTATGTATATAAATGTTGTTATGTGTAAATATTTCTGTATGTGTATATATAAATGTTATTGTTGTGTATTTGTGTATATATATATATAATTCGTGCAAAGTAAAAGAGAGGTGACGAGGTAATTAGGTGATCTTGTGTGGCAACGAGTCAAGACGAGAAGTGATCATGGCAGAGGAGAGAGACACCCATAGCAGAAAAGAGAATGGAGTATTTTTTTAATAAAATAATAAAAAATTTAAAAAATAAATTAAATGTCAAGTGATATGTCACTTGAATAAAGTCATATGTCGGTCAAAATTAATTTTAGTATTAGTTAAAATTATAATTAATTTTAAAAATTAAGCTCTTCTTACCAAAATTAAAAACATTAAATAAAATCATCAAAACTCAAAAGTATTTTGACTTTTGGTGCAAATAGTTCTAAGATAAACAAGGAAGGTTCTTCTTTTATTGTGGTCAAGGCATTTGCAGGATACATGTACACATAAATATCAGGATTTACAAGACTAGTATGATATGTGCAACGGAGACGGGCAGTTGTACGCCCCAACAGGTTCTGTAGCAATAATGGAGTCCATTTGGCTTCTGGTGCGGCAAATCCTTTTGCCATTATTATCTGTTCCTCCACCTATCCAAATTTCTGGAATTGATTGAGCTAGGTTATTTACAGTCTCCAACGCATAATCGGCTTCCATAATCTTTGTTGATTCGCCAACCTTCAATAAACAAGCAGAAGAGGTCAGTGATATTAACACACGAAAACAATTTTTCTGTTTATAAGTAACCCAAAGTCGTCGTGTGTTTTTCAATCATTTTTTATTTTTTCAAACTAATTTGTAACCAATTTCCGAAAAGAAGATGTCTTTTTGAAGCTATTACAAAACATAATCTAGTGCCTCGTTTATTTAGAATTACCAGAGCAGTTCGGAGACCCATGGCTTTGCCGGCTGCAACGTTCCGGACGCTGTCATCAAGAAACAACTGAAAGCAACAAAACAGAGCACTTCACTCAATCACCACCGTCGGTCGATTAGGATATCCCCATCAAATCAAGCAATTACATGAGTTATGGCGTACCGTGCGACATGGATTGACACCTGCGACTTCAATAGCGATCCTCATGGCATCCAATGAGGGTTTCAGAACGATGGGAAACTCATCGGGACGAGTAGATTTTGGAAGGTTTGGATTCAGAGTCTCGAAACATATGATTTGCTCGAAGCAGTCTCTGATTCCAAGTCGATCCAACGCCCTCATCGCATGGTTTTTATTTGAATTTGTAAAGATCTGCAATTGCAACAAATAAGTTACCTAACAAGCAAGCACAATTTTAATGCCAAAATCAAATTTAAGGTGATCGGCTTCTTTAATGGGAAGATTAACCTTCTAAAATGAACCCACGTGCTTGCAGAAAATGATTTAACTTTTACCCATCATGTTTCATTAATCATTGATTACATTTATAAATAACAAATTCACGACTACGTTGACAAAATACTAACTAAACTCAAATCTCAAAACTTGGTTAAACAAATTAGTTGCAATTATGTAGTCAAACTAATAGTTGTTATCTTAACTCCAACGCCTTAAAAAACTCTATAATAGACATAATAAATTGCCCATGTATTTGTTAAGAAATCATCCGCTAATAGATATACTTCTGTGACAGTCAGATCAATGGAGTTCTCTAACGTCAAATATACCCGTTAAGTTTGTTATAATTAATACTGAAACGTACGATTTTCCTTTGTTTGATGGTGTGCAAAAGATTTCGCAGCTGTGTGTCTGGTTTGATCGAATCGTACGGCAAGCTGCCGTCAACAAAACTGTACAGAGAAACAAATTACTTGAATCAATATATTTATTGATCTTAATTTCCTGTAAGTAAGATCAAACAATTCAGATTTTAAAAGAGTGGGAATCCGAAAACAAATGAGGTAAGCTAACCTATGATAGTCGTCAGCATCGATATCATAGCCGAGCGCCTGCAGAGAAACAACAAAATAGAACAGAGGTCAGTAATCAGTTCTAAAATTCACCCTAATCAACGATGTTTAGTTCAGCAATTTGCTTACACGCAAGCCGGCGAGAGTGCTTCCGTAAGTTTTAAACAGCTCCATGCGGATAGATGAAGCTTCCGTCTCTTGAAATCCGCATTTCTGAACCAGAAAA
The DNA here is from genome assembly GCA_036245055.1 of Diospyros kaki. Taxonomy (NCBI): domain Eukaryota; kingdom Viridiplantae; phylum Streptophyta; class Magnoliopsida; order Ericales; family Ebenaceae; genus Diospyros; species Diospyros kaki. Next base: position 4,255,311 of record BSEG01000016.1, on the reverse strand, counting down.
TCTGTAAAAGACAGCAGAGGTTTAAGCCGATCAGGCATTTAACGAACATTAAAACCATTGCACATAGTGATGATTTCGCGAAATCAGAGATCGAACTACAAACCGTCAATGTTCCGTTGGGTGGCTTCGCCGATCCCCGTACTGGAAGGATACAAAGTTTCGTCCAAATCTGCTTGCCAGAGTCAGAACAGAGGGAAATAATCAGAAACCAGAATGATGAGAGGCATGAAGAATAATAACAAGCTATATAGAATATGTAGAGAGAGAGAGAGAGAGAGAGATACCGAAAATGATGCAATCGAAAAGAGAAGTCGCGGAGTCGGGAAGAGATTTGCTGCAAGAATCCATGGCTGAATATGAAGCAGAAGAAAAAGATGAATGAAAACAAGGGGGAGAATAAATGAAGGCTTGGTGATTCTGACGGTAAATTCAATTCAATGTGTCGGAGCTCGGAGAAGGAAGGAGGGAAAGCTATTTATAGAGGAGGAGGAGGTGGGAGACGACGACGACAGATAGAGATGGGAGAGATGGTGCTGTGCTGACTCAGACACGGGAGTAGTGGGTCCCACAAGGCAGTCAAAACACAGCGAGACAAAGAATCGTCGTTCGGACGAAAATGCCCCTGCCCATACAACTCGTTTCCATGCCCCTTTCTTGGTTAACTTTGGCATGATAGTCTTCCGTGTTCACTTTCTCGATTATGATAAAAAAAATAAATTATAAGTATGAAATTTTATTTTATTATATAAAATAAAAATTAAACTTATAATTTATTAGACTGATATTAATATATTATTTATCTCAACCACTTGACTTATACTTTAAAAATAATTTTCTTGACTAATCAATGAGATGGAAAGCTAGGAACGATCAAAAATAATATTTACGGTGTTTTCGGTCAAATCACATTGGCCCTATAATCAGAAAGAAAGAACAAAACAAATTACGTAATCCCAGGCTGTTCCGCTGAAATGGAACGATAAAAATGATAAAGACAGATTGGAGCTCTCAAATTTTAAAATTGAGAGCGGCAGCCAGCCAATCATAGGTGTCACAATGCCGCGTTGCATTCTTTCCGCAGCCTAAATTTACAGCCAATTAATGTATTATTATTTCGACATTAGTTAATTATTTAGGAAAGTGTGTTTATATGTCAATTTAAAGAAGAATTCAACACAAAATCAAGATCCATGTGACTGTCACAATATATATTAATTAAACTCGAATATCATAGTTGTTTTATTGCCTTTGAGGTATAAAAAAGGAAAAAAAAAAAAACTCGTAATACAGTGCATCTAATGACATGTGCCAACCAACCACCTAGCTACCTTTCTATGCCTCTGCCAGCCATCGTACAGTGTTTTGAATTAAAATCACCAAGGGGCAGTACAGTAACTTGATGGGAGATGCATTTTAATTAACACGTGATTAAAAAAAAAAAAAGAAAGTTCTGATATTGCATTTGTGGCACGTGGAAAGTGTGGTGAACCTTGGGTTATGATAATCACAGTTGTGGAAGCATTGGGACTGTTAAGAGCACCCACCCACCCACCCACCCATGGGTGTGCTTCACGTTGAAATGTTTTAGTTACCAATAATTCTTTTCTTTTGCCAAATTCACTCTGCATAATGAGAAAATTAATTCAGAAAGCTTTTATTATTGAATATAATTAACAAAAAGTATACAGATTAATGTTTACCCTTTAACTCATATATTATATAACAAACTCTGTGCTGTTCCAAGTTGATGTAGCATTCATTCATTCTCCATCGCTCTCTCCCCCATATATTATAATAATATTGTGGGGTGATTATTGCAACAAAGGCTGTTAAGATGTCATCACAGTGGGACCGGGACGGATCGTGGACTGTGACAAGCTGTGGTTCCCACCGGAACACAATGGTACGACTCACCATGTCTCCTTCACTATCATACATATAATAAATTAAAAAAAAAAATAAAATATCTTACTGCCTACACGCTTAAAATAATTGGGGTCAGGCCCAACGGGCCTGGGTGCCATAAAACCAGGCCCACAGTAAGACAAATGATTTCTAAAGGAAATTAAAAAAATATACTTGACAGCATCTTGTTTTATATGACAAGTTTTTATGTTTTAACTGAAATATTAAAAGAATATATTTTTTAAAAAAAATTAAAGAACAAAAGAACACTAAAGTGTAATTGTTTCCTTAAATAATAAAATAGAAAAACATCACCAACTATGTAAGCACAATAATAAAACAAAAAACATTTCATTGATATACCATTCCTTTCAAGTTAACTACAAAAGGAGAAAGAAATAAACCATGGAGGAAGGGAAAACAGGAAGAGAAAAGCCACAAGTAAGTAAATTAATTGCAAGACTGGATAGTTGTTTCTTTGGTTTCATCCATGTTCTCATATTGTCTCAAGCTTGATTGTGCTTGAAGGCAGTGCCATGGCCATATATGAACCTCGCGCTCTTCTCTGTGTAAACATGAGTCTCATTGTCCAGTCTGCACCCAAATACCCATTCCAACAAACCCATTAGCGGCTTAATTAAATTCCCAAAAGTTAAATTCAATCACCAGACGTACAGTTGTTAATTAATCTGATTAGATCAGTCATGTGATGTGATTAATTTAAATTGGAACTTACGATTTCCTGACTGCTTTGCTCAAAGTAGATGCTGAAGTGAACGTTTTCCCATCGAGGTATCTGTTCTCCCCTTTGATCCTTTGCTTCATTCTTAAGTCTAGTTCATCAGCACTAAGCATGAATGGCGAATCCGATGCCTGTATATGGTTCCGCAATAATCTACTACTTATAATCTTGATAACGTTTCAACTTTGAACAATGCTAATCAAATCAAACTAACACACACACACACACACACACACACACACATATATATAATATATACATGCCATATATGATTTTTTCTCTATGTTTATTCCTTGTAAAGATCTTGATATTTTGGTCCAATCAGCTCATTATAAATTCATAAAAACAAGATGAAATAAAACACATAAACTAATAAAAAGAAAGTGTCGGGTTACCGTACCATGACCCATCCCCAAGTGTCAGCATAAGAAGGAATGTGAGCTGAATAAGGAACAACATCTACACAGTACAAAGAAATCAGATGAAACCCAGCTGGCTCTTGAATGTAGTTTCCAGTCAAGAAAATAGAGAAAGAAAAACTGGAAATGAATTAATTTTTCATTGGGGGGTTGTTGCCTTCTGTGTTCCCAGGTTACTTACATTTGAAAACCTGCTTCAGAGTGTTGTAAATGCAAGAAAAGACTTCAGTGTGGCTGAAAATCCCAGCTGGTCCTGCCTGCATTATTTGATAACAGATTTTCTTTAGATGTGTTTCACAAACAAGAATTTAAAATGGATGCATCTGCTACGTGGTTGATTTAGAGAAACTTATTATTTTTTGACATGATTATGCTAAAAAGCTTAAATGTGCAGAGACATACTTGTGTGACAAAAATGCCATCTTGATTAAGCCTCTGTTTAACAATGGATTCATAGAAAGATTTGGTGTAGAGCTTGTAACATGGGCCTCCTTCTATGGGATCTGCCAGGTCCCCAACAATCACATCATAACTCTCTTCTCTCCTTTCAAGCTCAGCCCTGCGTGAGACACACCGTTAAATATTATGGAAGCTTTAGCTAGGAAGTAAAAAAGATTTCATCATAATGTCCGCAACCATGGGCCATTAGTCAAAAATGTTGGTTGAAAGTGACTCCTGAATTCATGGGACTAAGTAATATATCTAAGACAATACTAATAAAGTCGTAATGTGAAATTAGGCTGTGACAGTTATTATATAAACCAAGGAATTGATAAAGAAAGGGACCTGGCGTCATTGATGACAAGCTCAAGTCTGGGATCAGAAAAGGCTTCCTTATTCACCGCCAAGTATGACTTGCAGAAGTCCACAACCTCCTGCAAATCAGTACAGCAAATGGATAAAATTTAGAATAGTTGACAGCCTTTTCTTTTACCCCTCTTCTTTAACTTGTGCTTTATTGAGTACTAATTAACTTTCACTCTTTCACACTAATTTTTTGTAACTTAACCTTATGGTGCCAAATAGTCATAAAAGAGAAAGTGAAATTCAGGAAAGTAGCAAAGGCAAAAATGATTTGGTATCCTGGACAAGGAAGACTATCTTTGTCATAATGGCAATAACATATATGTGTTTGTGAATTAGGTAGGTATCTATTTACTGATTAAACAAGCTTACAAGAAATCAAGTGGCAGAGGGAAAGAGAGTTACCTCATCAATATCACACATCACTACCTTCTCTACTGTCCTGTGTCGCAGCAGTTCTCTTGCTGTGGAACCTTCACCCCCTCCCATGATAAAGATAATCTTTGGACTGCAAAAACGCAAATGCTTCGATAATTACAAATTATGCATATGGAGCTTATAGTATAGTGAAGTGATCTTCAATATTCAGTCAGATATAATTTGTACCATACAAAAACCGGTTAATGTGTATATATTATTATATATCATTCCCCATTTTTGTGAGAGAGAGCCTTTGGACTCTTAATTAAAGAAGTGATAAGAAAACAAACCATTTCTGAAAAAAAAAAAAAATCATTCCCCCTTGTTTTCAAGCCAAAATATTTAGAATGACCTAGCTTTTGCAGGTATGAAAAATAGTACTTTTATCACAAAACTTTAGTTAAGAGTGTTCGGTATAGACATTAGCTAATATATAATATTAAATTGTAGATGAAAAATATATACCCTGGATGCTGAACAAGTGCTGGGTGGACAAGAGATTCATGGTAGATGAACTCATCTATCTCTGCACTTTGAAGCTTTCCATCAATGACAAGAGCCTTATATGGAATGAAAAAACAGAAGCAAATTTAGAATAATAAAGAAATTAGCTAGTCGACATGGTAATTAATTAGTTAGTTATTTCCTGAAATAATTCTTCAATAAATTGTAGACCTTTCCAAAGGGCTTTGTGTCCAAAAGTTGAATGTCCTGGTACTGAGTAGCTCCTGTGTGCAAAATACTGCAGCAAATGGGAGACAAGAAAGTCATTGAAAATGAATTAAGGGTTTGAACTTGGTTATGAAAGGCTAATTCCATTTGATTACCAGTACTAATCTTGTCTGGCTTTTCCATGGCAAGGTTTCCAAAAAGTAAAATAGAAACTTCCTACTTTTGAGGATGCCATATTTCTAAAGGCTAGTAAAGCTCTGCTAATATGATTATTTTATTAGCCATAGGAACAAAACGGATAAGCCAAAATCTGGAGAACAACTAGCAGACAGCTTCTTCAAGTTTCGTCTTGTCTCATGCACCCATTGAAATTAAGTGCAGCTTATTTTGGCTTCATGGGAGCCCCTTCCTGATTTTGTTCATGAATCTTCTCTTACCAACTTGACATGAAATAACCCCAAATATTTCCTCTTAAGTTAGCAACATTATTTATCTTAGTAGAGATGAATGATATATCAACTCATGTGAAAGTATTTAATTGACGTTATTATTTATTTAAAGAATATAAAAAATAAAATTTATTGGACATTTTTTCATTTTTCACATACAAATACTTCCATATAGACTGTCACATCATTGCTGTCTATCTCTATTGGAGATGAATAGCATTACTTAGGCCATATATCATCCTCAAAACTCACTCCTTCGGACATGGTCATTCATGTGATGTTATCCACACAAATAACTCAAGGGTAATAAAAATATATATCTTTTCAATAAGTATATCCATCTATTCATCTTGTTTGATTCTCGTTGTTTAGAAAGGTGTTTGTATTTGGAAAACCCAAATATAAACGATTAGAGTATACGTACGATTAGGGTTTTTTAAAGAAATGCAGAGACTGAATCAACGGTACCTATTGAGTGCAAAGCACCAGCGCAGGTTGTCCTCGATCTCTTCCTCATACCAGCAGCTCTTTCTATAACCCCCCACCATTGATGAATGGGCATTGCCATTGGAGCAAGAAATATCACCCATATTCTTCTTCTAGCTTAGAGATGATGAAGGGAGAGAGGAGAGTTTAGGTGAATGGGGGATGGGGAGAAGCGAAGGGGAAGAGGAGTATAAAAAGGGGAAGGAGAGAGAGAGAGAGGGGGGGGGGAAGGGGAATGGAAAAGGACAATGATTCTAAGGGAAGAGCTGGACATCAAAATCTAAGGAAAGTGAGGAATTAAGTGGGTGTTTTCAATGCCTACTGCGCATCCTCGTGGATTTTCGTAACTGATGGCACTGCATTGCATTGACAGGGAAAAGCAAAGGAAAAGCGAAAAAGTCCCAGTTGAGATTTCTAAGGATGATTCGATTCGGCCGCGTGGTTCACTCTTCTTAATACTTGTCCTTCTTGTTACATATGTCTCTGCTCTTTGGATGGATGGATGTTCCTTCCTCGTTTTTATTTATTTATTTATATATCCACACACACACACACACACACACACACACACACAAATCGCTTAAAATGAATGTAAATGTTAAAGCTCGGAACAGTCATATTATATATATATATATATATATATAGCTTCAAATAATTAAATGGATTAATTAACACATGCATTAGGCTCATCATTTTAATTAGTAGTTTGAAAACAAACTCTCTTCTCTCTAGGGGTACGTACACGGTGGGTTTACCATGGCTGCTGCGGTATACAAGTAACATGGAGATGAAGTGAAGGGCATCAATTGGATCATATATATACATAATACATATATAAAATGGAAAAGCTATAATTATGGGGATGATGGAGAGATTAATTTGGCACAGAGCAGAATAGAAGAGAACATTTTATCTGGTCGTCCACCAGACAGAAAGAGTGTGTGTGTGTGTGTGTGAGGAAGAAAAGGATAAAAGATTATGATTAGCTAGGGGAGAGTGACAATTGACAAATACCGGAAATTAGGGTTTTTCTTTCAGGAAATTTGTGCTCTCAAGCAAACCAACCAACCAACCAGCCAGCCAGCCAGCCTGCCTTGGTTTTAGAGAGAGAGAGAGAGAGAGAGCGTGCAGTGGGAACCATCATTCGCAATATATTCTGTCCGGCTCAAAAGATAAAAACGGCGTGCCGAAGCCCTATCCTTCCCCCCCTTCCCATCCATCATCATCATCAGCAGCACCACCACCTTCAAACCTTTCAACCCCACCATCGATATCCTTCTATTTTTACTACTACTATATGATGGTTTCTCCTCCTATATCTATATCTATATCTATATATATACACGTAAGTTCAAGTTCGGGAAGTTTAATAAGCTTTCAAGTTTATCCAAATTAATTTAATATATAGTTTAATGTGTTTTAAGTAAATTTTAATATATATTTAATAATTAGCATTTAATCGACCAGTAAAAAGTTGACATGTTACTTTAATTTAGGAAATTCACTTGATTCCCCAATCAATCAATGTTCTATAATATTTTATTATATTTAACTATAAAAAGTGAGACATATATAATTATATATAAACATCTTATATATCTAGCTGGCTACGATTTAAATTAATTTCATAGATTTTGATTATATTAAACTTAATCCAAAAGATTAGGGGTCACATGTCCGTTTGCTTGAGTATAAATTGTTTTTTTAATAATTTTTTATTTAGTATTGTGATTGATAAAAAGGATGAAATAAATATATTTTACACTAAATGATGTAAAATAGCTTATCAATTCAAAATCTAAATTAGCTTCCTTATTTACACCAACACTAATATTTTTGTATTTACAAATAAATACTACACATATATACACATTATATATACATACATATGCATGCAGCATACTCATATACATACATACATGCAAATGCATACACAGACATGCACGTACATATACGCACATCCATACACACACATATATGTATATATATATACATGCACAACTGCGCCGGAGGGTGCTCTTCCTCGCCGGGAGAGACCCCTCGACAGCGACCTGGCCGGAGAAGCGGCCCGGTCGCGCCTGAACAGCCGAAAAAACCCTAGAGTTAGAGAGAAGGGAGAGCCTTTTTTTGTTTTTTTTTTTCCTTTTTGAAGTTTACAGCACGTACATTCATAAATTATACTAACAAGCTCGTACGTAATGAATATAATTAAGGATAATGCTACAAATCAGAGTATGTAGTTAGTTAACTCACCCACCTACCTAAAGCATTAATCATGCATGTTATATATATATATATATGTATGTATGTATGTATGTATGTATGTATGTAATGATATTTGACACGAATCATGGTGTTTGGCACGTGTCAGCAGGTGATCCCATCCATGTCAATGTGGGCCCAGCAGCGTGAAACAAAGACACAGTTAATGTTGGGGAGCTGGGTTAATGTGATGTCAATGATCCATCAGGATGATGTGCCGGCCACGGGCAATTGGGAGTGGGGATTGCTTGCCTCTCCTCATGCAACCCTACTATTCACTGCATCTGCATCCCTGTTGAGGATGCATGAGGAAAAGGGCAAACCAATAGCTAAATGCATATTTTTGTTTTTTGTTTTCTTATAATTTTTTTAGTAACACAAGCATGGTGAAATGTCTAAATTATCTCTCACAAATGTGCAAACAAGCATCATCTCCCTCAAAGTTTTTTCCTTCAATAACTAGTAACAAGATTGGAGACAAGTCTAGCGACAAATATAGAGAATAGAAGAGAATATGCAGTAAAAATAGTAGCTCAATAGGTAACATGGCAAGATAAAAGGCCACTAACAATGAGGCCAAAGAGGTGGCCAATGACAAGTATTAAAAATAGAGGAGAAGGTACAATTCAACAACCATGGTGAAAGATATAGAGGCTGTCATTGGCCGAGAAAGACAGAAGGTGAAAAGAAAAAGACGTCGACAATGCTATAAGGTACAGAGACCATTGTTGCCAATAGAGAAAGGCGAAGGAGTCGACAATGGTGAAAGGTACATAGGCCATTGATTGAGGAAGATGCACCGTCGATGCCTTCACCTTTTTGCCTTCCGCATTCCTCGATCGATGACGACCTCTGCACCTTCTAACACAAATATCGGCCTAGCTAGACTTTCTCATCAATCCTCTGTATTTTTGTCGATCGCCTCCAATACCTTGTTGTTGACTGCTTCTTGTCTTGCCATATCGCCCACCTAACCTCATGCTAGCCACCATTTTTGTCACATGACTTCTCCTACATTCTCTGTATTTGTCACTAGTCACCTCTCCTACCTTGTTGCCAACCACTAAAGGAAGAATCTATAACAAAGATAGTGGTCATTCTCATGCACGAGGGGTAATTTAGATAATGCAACGCATGTGTATTACACACTCTAATTGAAGTATGCAATTAACTTTAGAATATCTAATTAGAATGTGAAATCAAAATAATTAAAAATTTAAATAACTGCACACACAAAAATATAAAAATACACAAACAATGATGGATGATATATTTGGCCAAGAAAATATCAAAAAAGGATGGATGATCATACGTGATGGATGGATGGATTCACCGTCACCCACGTCTTGCATGTTCTGGGAACAACAATTATTATATCTCTGATTACTTTGCTTGCTCTGCCCTTCTCTACTCAGTAACCATCAGCCATCACCCTTGCAAATTAATAATTATATATGCTTTTGGGGCAGACTGTAATTGGCTTAATTATTATATATATTAATTTCCAAAACATTATGCTGTCTCCTCCCCCTAAAAATTACTCATTCGCGTCATCAATATAGTAATAATTCAGAGATTGAAAAATGTTCACCAAGATAATGTTGGTTAATTAATATCTAAATTTAAAACAAAAATAAATATAAATATATTTATTAAATTTATCTAGTAACATTTAAAAAAAAAGTTACGTGACTTTTTATTTGAGATTATTTAGATAAATTTATATATTTTTTTAGATTAATTTATTTTAAACTTTATAAATAAGAAAAAAAAGATTCATATATTTCTTAATTAATACATTTTAAAATTTTAATAAAAATATTAAAATATTTCTTATTCTTATCTTAATTATTCTATATTAGTTAGACAAATATTCAAACCTTATTTTAATATAAATTTATCTTATTCATTTTAATAAAAGCTATCGAAGTAGAAAAAAAAATTCTTTTTTCTATAATAAAGTAAAAGAATATCTAAAAAGGAAAAGAATAATTAATGGATAATGAGGGCATTAGCTTTATGGGAAATAATACACTAATTAGACATTTGGTACAAGAGAAGTTTTTAAATTTTTGGAATTCATGATTCTTGAGAATGTTCAAAGAAATTTTTGATTTTTAGAATTTATGTAATTCTATATTTGATTAGTTTTAAACATTATTAGGAATGTTAGATATTCTTTTTTAAAAATTTACATTTTTATATTTAGTTTAAATGTAACATTCTTGAAAATTTATGTTATTTTTTTAAAATTACCCTTATTTGGTTTTTTATTTAAGAATGATAAATTCCTTCTAATATATAAAATATTGGGATCCATAATTTTTTAAGAAGTTAAAAAATATTATTTTATATATATATATATATCTTTATAAGAAAGAATTTATGAAAAAAGATAATCGTGAAAGAACTATGAGATTATAAAAGGATAAGGGATATTTTAATTTTTTTATTTGTTAAAAACTTTCTCAAGTTCATGAAAATTTAGGATTCTCAACCCGCATAGAAATCTTTTTTGTGAAAAAGTTGATTAAAAATAAATTCTAAAAATGTTATTTTTAAAAAAAAATCAAAAAATTATACTAAATATGAAGATGTGGATTACTAATCTAACATTCTTAAGAATTTAAAAACTTTTTCTATACCAAAAGTCCCCTCAAATTTGAATTGTTGACACATCTTAGTGATAAAGGCACCGGGGGGGAGTAACGCGGGTGGGATTAAGAGATAATATGCTTGTTTTGTATTTGTTTATGACATTATTATTGCTGTTGGCATGCACTAATTATTAATGAAACATCCAATTAATTAATCAACTTTGTACCCAATTTAATGTTGTCGATTTGCCGACAAGCTGAATCCAACATCTGAATAAATTAATTTAATTTTTTAATTTAATGGGGTGGGAGCTTACCCCATTCCCCTTTGTTGGTCGTATGAATCCAACATCCAAATAGATTTAATTTTTTAAAAGGCCTCTGTACAACTTATTGGGCTATTCTAACATAAATGGGCCGACAGCCGAACCCGAGCTTAATAAAATAATTTAATTAATAAAATAATTGGTTACATATGGCTTGGTCTTGAATATTCCGGTAAGTAATATTGTGTTTTCAAATTACGGCGTGTTTAATGTATTTGATTTTTATTATTTAAATATTTTATTGATTAATAACATTTTTTAAAGAAGTAATATATTTCTTGTCAATCAATAAAAATTTCTAAATACTAAAATATATATTTATTATGCTTTGTCTAAAAATAAAGTATATTAATCATATGCTTTGACAAGTGATTTAATAACACTAGGAAGAACTGTGGTTGTGATTCGATTAATTATTATCTTATAAAATACGATTAAATTGTAATAAGTGTATTTTATTTTTACACAATATGTATTTATTTAGTGATTTTATTTTTAGGATTAAATGATTTAATTGATTATTTTTAACATTAAATACAGTTTAATTAGGAAGGATTAAGTGTGTTGAGTTGAGCCACTCATTGTTATGTTTTAGGGAAATTCTATTGGCAGCCTGAAAAATTACTCTTCACAACCCGTGTCCCATCAAATTTTCTAAAAATTTTAAAATACTTATTTTACCCCGCACCCAACCCTCTACTCCGATCACCTTTCATCGCCGGGTATCATCTCGAATCTCTTTTTCTCTCTCGCATCATATACACACACAAACACATACATATAAATATATATACACGTAGCATACAACCAGCACGCGTGCACACACACACACACACACATATATATATACAGAGCATGGTCACGACTATGATAGCTGCGGCCATGCTACTAGGCAAGCCCACACACACACACAATGCAACCAGCAAACCCCCTCCCCCCCCACACACATATATATATACACACTTATATATATACACACTCACACACACAAAAGCATGGTCGCGGCTATGGCAGCACAGCCATGAAAACCTTCGCACCTCGTATTGTGGGCGTTGTTAAAACTTGGGAGTTGCTGAAAATCCCACACCGCAAGGTACGGGGGTTGCTAAAACCCCCGCACCGCGAGGTGCGGAGGTTTTCATGGCAGCGGCCATGCTTTTGTGTGTGTGAGTGTGCATATATATATATATAGGTATGTGTGAGTGTGTGTGTGTATATATATGTGTGTGCGTGCTGGGTTGCGTCGCGACCATGCTGTGTGCATATTGATGGCTCACTATGATCGCAGGTGACCACGACTGCCCATGCTTGCATAATTACCGGTGGCATAGATTGCATAGGCCAGACTGCAGTGCAGATTGGGAAAAATATGTGTATGTGTGTACGCGTGCTTGTTGATTGCATGGTCGCGGCCATACTTTGTGTATATATATATATATATATATAAATATATGTGTGTGTGTGTGCTGATTGCATGGCTACGTATATATATATTTATATGTATGTGTTTGTGTGTGTATGTGTGTATATGATGCGAAAGAAAAAAAGAGATGTGAGACGATAGTCGGTGGTGATCGGAGGAGAGGGTTAAGTGTGGAGTAAAATGGGTACTTTAAAATTTTTAGAAAATTTGATGAGATACGGATTATGAGGAATAATTTTTTGGGCTGCCAATAGATTTTTTCTTTGTTTTAATGTGATAATAATTAGAAAAAAAATAGGTGGAATATTCCATGCTTACGAAAGTATGTAGAAACATGAAACACGCGTCACGCGTTTTGGCACGTGCTGTGTTGTTGCTTTCGAATTTGGGAAATTGTTTTCCACCCATGTGAAACATGAAGCATTAATGACAGTGCTTCTTTTTAAAAGATAAGGTTTATTTTTTTATTACAAAAATAATTATTATAAAAAAAATTAAAACCCACAAAAATATCTTTAGAATGCTTTTCGGTTGCCTCTTCACAAACATAGGGAGAGCTTTTGTCTGGACTATATGGGTTATTCGGGTTAGTTCAAGCATGAGCTAGGGAGAAAATTGGTTTGATTTGAATAAAAAAATAAAATAAATTTTAGATATCAATTAAGTCATCGGGTTAAATCCATGATTAGATAAATTATTTTCAACGATTAACAGTTGCTCAAAAAGATAAATAGATCAAAATTTATCAATTTAAATTTCTTTCACGATTGTCACTCCCCTCTTCTTTCTCATCAATTTTCCACATTTCTTCTTCTTCTCCTTTTTACAATTTGATTTTTCATTGTCCTTTTTATTTTTTCTCTAATTTTCCTTTTTTCTTCTTACTCACCAATTTTTTATCATTCTTTTTCTCTGACCTTTTTTTCTTTTTTTTCATTTTCCACTTTCTCCTTTTTCGTTCATCTCTAATTATCGATCTTATTTTTTCTTTTTCTTCTTTATCCATCTTTAGTTGCCATTCATCTCTTAGGTATGTAACTATATAATATAGTAATATAATATACATTTTATGAATTTATTTATTTACTATAAGGTTAAAAACAATTCAACTCCAATCCAATCATTGAATTGCGAATCGCTTTCTTTCCTGATTTGATGACTTGCCTTATTCTAAAAACATTGAGTTTCTCCCTTATTTTCTAAATAAATAAAAAAGGATAAAAGTGGTAAGGACTGTCAGTGTTAATAAGGAATGTTATTTGATTTTTAAAATATAAAATATTATTATCAGATTAGTTGTAAAATTTAGTTTTTACCCCATCAACAATCTAAAATAATTCTAATGTATCCTTAAAACATTTAATTTAACTTATGTTATACTAAATAATAATCAGTTTTACTGAAAAGAAATAACAATAATCATAGAGTACAATATGAAAATCAAATATTATCAAGATACAAAAGATAAGGTAGAGCGTGGTAGCTAGATTACTTTAATAAACACATCACGTTCATACTGACATTGCTTTGAATATATATGTTACATCAACATCACTTTTTTTTGGGGGGGGGGGGTGTGTGTGTTTAGGAGCATCCTTAACCTGAAAAAAAAAAAAAAAAGAGCGTGGTTTATTTGATTGTGGATTGTTACTGTACATGGTAGGAGTCCCATATATGAAATGAAATTAACAAGTTTTGGACCACAGGTCATCTGGACCATCGCAGCACTATTACCTACTTTAATCGATGATCCATGGATCTAACAATGGACCACTTGTTTGTGGCTATCCAATTTGTTTGGTAAGGCCCATTATATATTTTGCAACTAACATTAGATATATATATATATATGACTTGTGCTTTCCATATTAGGTATGCAAGATGTCCTTAAATATTTGAGACAGGAAATGCTATATTTATAAATAAGATTGATAAATAATTTTTATAAATTAATGTGACATATACAAATTTATAATAATTTTATTAAAAAATAACAATATAAATTTATATATAACACGTCAATTTATAAAAATTATTTATCAAAATATTTCGTGCTACCCATACAGTGCTAAATTGTTCCAAATTGGAAACAAGCACGAGGTGGATGAAAATCTCACTTTGGGGCTTATCATGTATTTGTTATTGGGCTTATCGGGCAGAGTCCTTTTTTTGTTGGTTTTTTGTGTTTTGGCACTCCATTCTTTTTCTTTTTTTATTATTTTTATTCTAAATAAAATTACATTAAAAAAGAGTAGCTAGCCATAGCTTTTACCAGCCGCACATTCTTTTTCTATTTGGCAATAAAACTCTTAGTGTATGTTTGATTGCACATATTTTCTATAGAAAATGTATAATCATTACACATTTTCTATGAAAGGTAATTAAACACTTTTAATTTTTCTATGAAAAAATATGTAAGATACAAGCATTTAAACCTTTTTTCATGAAATTCATTTTTCAATGGGGTGAGATGGTTTTTGTTTTCTAGCCAATATTACCTAGAATTAAATTCTGGGTAATGCAATCAAACACACCTTTAGTGTGTATTTGATTGCACATATTTTTTATGAAAAATATATAATCATTACATATTTTCTATGGAAAACAATCAAACACTCTTAATTTTTCTATGGAAAAATATGTAAGGTACAAGCATCTAAAGTTTTTTTCCATGAAATTCATTTTCCAAGGGAGTGAGATGGTTTTTATTTTCTAGCCAATATTACCTAGAATTAAATTCTAGGTAATGCAATCAAACACACCCTTAGGGTGTGTTTGATTACATGAAAAATGCATGAAAAATGTCCCATCTAAGGAATTGAATTTCATCTTTGGTGTTTGATACACTATATTTTTCATGGAATTGAATTTCATGGTACAACCATTAAAACTTATTTTTTGCTCTTTTCCATGAAAAATTCCATCTAGGGGGGGAGATGGTTTTTGTTTTCCATGTAAGTTGGAAAACACTTTTTTTTCCACCTAAATGCTATCAAACGCACCCTTAGTCAAGTAACTAAAATAACTAGAGTAAATGAGAGAGGAGGTGAAAAGGAAAAAGAAGAAGGAGAAGGTCAAAGTTAGAGTTGCTCAGACTACACATGGTTGATTGTGAAGAATTATCTTCTTTATCATCCTTAAAATCAAGTAACGACAAAGAGATAGGAGGATTTGAGGAGACGCTAGAAAAAGAAAGAAAGCTAAAAAAACGTAGCCAGATATAGAGAGGAAGACTAGAGATGTTGTCATATCATGAGGTGATGCAATTGGAGAGAGATAGCTGAGGAGACGCTAGAGAGAGAGAAAAGACTCTAGAAGAGATGTAGCCAAAGGAGATGCAACTAGACAGAGAGAGCAAGCTGAGGAGACATTAAAAAAAGAGATGGAGGTAAGAAGATGTTGTCAGAGAAAGATAGGGATTAAGAAGGCATCAAGAGAGAGAGTTGAGTAGATGTAAGAAAACTATTATGTCAATGCACGAGTGTATCACTTGTTATTTAGATGTTCAAATTAATGATTTTACATAGTTCATGTGTATATTTAAAATTATGAAAAGTTTAAAATTAAAAAAAATCATAAAAAATTAATGATAAAAATAAACTTTTGGAACTTTGGTTTTAGGTTATTGTTTTGTTTTCTTGTTGCAAGGTAATTTCTTTGTTCTCCCTCGGGGTTTCTAATTAATTTTTTTGGGGCTGCCCTTTCTGCATCCGTGGTCGGAGTCTAATCTCGGTGCATGCATCTTCTTGTTTGGGGTGGCTTTATGCCACTTTTATAAACCTTTTTAGTAAAATACATTAAATACAATGCCTAACAAAATTATTAAAACAAAACAATAAAGAGAAGACCTTTTTGTTATCAAATAATTCATGAGCATTCAAGTACAAATGTAAGGTCTTTATTATGACACAGGCGCCGGAAGTGAAGATGTCCAGCCAGTGTTCATTACTTTGGCAGTAAGTTATGCAACCCTTGGATCAACTATAAATAACATTTCCCTTCTTGTGTTATATATCTCAGCTTGAGAGTATCCAAAGAGATAGAAAGGTCAGAGAGTGAGAGTTTTTGAGGCAGAGAGAGTTTGTATAAATTTTCTGTAGATTCTATTCCGGTGAAATAAATTCGTTTTCTCTCAAATTTATCTCTTCTTTTGATAATGATCTCTGGATACCCAACAGAAAGATGCCCATATTTTCGTAGAGGTGATAGAGATGGATACATTAACTTAATATTGATATACTCTTATTAATTAATTGTAGCTAGGAAGTAGTGATGTTGGTGCAGTTAAGGATCACTGGGCCCTCATGGCTTCATCTTGAGGATGGCATTGTTGTCGAAGAAATTCGTAGGCCGAAGCTCGAACCCAACAGAGATCGTTGGCATCACCGGATAGTCTTCCTGGGAGGGAATGTGGTGAAGTCCCAACACATGCCACAACACTATGTCCTTGTTCTCAATATCCCTATCCCTACAAAATTAATTAATGTATCCAAAAGCACACAAATCAAATTAGGGCGTTAATTTTACATTCTCGGCTTTACAAGGGTCGCACGCACTAAATTTATCTTAACCAAATAACGTACGTACCTATTACTCCATAGATATAATGTGTCATCCCCATGGCTGTGCTCAGCATATAACCCGCCGGCCCACTGCTCTGACTGGTTATAGGGGGTGACCCAAACTTGGTAGTTGGTGAATGCAGCTCTGATCTGTGGATAATCGTCATCGGATAGCAGAGAAGAAGCCGGAGACCCCGGAATCAGCCTGTATCCGGCTAGGTTTCCCACTTTTGTTTTCTTTTGAGGGTTGACTATAACTAGATCAGCTGGCTGGTCTAAGTTCACCCTTGCAGCCATTTCAGTCTTGGCCACCTCTTTAACCGCCGTCCAGTAGCTCTTCCTTGGGGTGCTTCCATCTGTTCTTTTCTTGGTTATCTTGTGTTTTACGAAAGAATTCTGTTTGCCGTCGATGTCGAGATCGAGATAGAATGCTAGGAAATGGTCATGGTTTGGAGCAATGGTGTTTTCTGCAACTAGGGTTCCGTAGATATCCTCTTCGATTTGCTCTGTGTGGGTGTAGGAGGTTGCTTTGCCTTCTAACATGCCGCTTAGGGCCACCTACAAATCAAATGAAGATTAATTTGCAATAAGTAGAGAAAATTATTATTATAATAGTAACTTTTATTAATTAATGACAAGGGTTAATTAGGTACATTATTAAAGAGTGTCGATCGCATTTGCATATACCTGAACTTTGATAGAGCCGCTTCGCTTCAGCTCCCAATCTACAATGTTGTCGTAGTTACCAACAGTTGTAATCATTCGGACAACTAAGCTCACCTCTGGTCTAACCTCTACATATGTCTGCAAATATCAAATTAAACATTGAAAACTATCAACAAACCACAATTAATATTAATTTTATATATAAGAAATTCTTGTATATATAAAATTGTTATTTATATACCCAAAAATTATAATATATTTATATATATATAGAGAGAGAGAGTTTTAATCTATTAAGAAACGTTGCTTAGTATAAACTAATTAAACTCAAATAATAATTATATTTGAATTATTACATTAGGGTTACTTAGTATACACTAATTATACTAACGTTATTTAAAAAATCAAAACTCTCCTTATATATATATCTTTATATATATATATATAAAGAAATTATGTAAGAAGTCTAAGATTGGTACGATGATGATCCTAATTACAAAGTTTGGACTTAATTATTTATGTATTTGCCTAGCATAAAAATCTCATGTGAAATTGTTCTTTTATCAACTCGGCTGATTCAGTTGCCTCTCCAAATTCGTCGGATACATGATTATTCAAAAGCAAATTACCTCATTCTCTGAAGCTTCCACCTCAGTGTGGCGCCAAGCAACATCTCCGGCATACCGTTCAAACACACAGAGAACGTCTGGGATTTGGACTGGGTTCCCATCTTGGTCGGCGTAGTAAGCATCCATGAACACAGCGTTTGGAGGGCAATCAACAGTTCTTTGGAGTGAAACAGCTGACAAGCCGAAACCGAATTCGCCGGCGTCGAAGAAGGTCCGGTAGTACCACTCGTTTGTAGGATCCATGTAAGGCACAAAGAGCTCGGAGAGATGCCCTTTGTATAGGACTCTCCGGCTCAGGCCTCTATTGATGTCAAAAATTGAAGCCAGAGAGATGACGATGCCCGCCCGGACGTCATGCCGGAGGTGGAAACTCCAGTCTGCCCAGCTGTGTTGCAAGGCAAATGAGCCAATTAATTCTTTCAAATTCTTATTCATAATGAACTTGCAAGAGTTAACGCCCATTTTGTAATAAATTTATGGGATCTTTTCGTCCAAAATTAAGGTGTGATTATTACACATCTCATTTTAATTTTAAATATTTTTATTGGTTGTTGTTAAATAAAGACATGTGTTCATAGTAAAAGTACTCAATAAAAAGTGTTTATCCTTATAATTTAAGTGTCACGTACTATAGAGTACATTTATTACACGTATAATGAACTGAAAGTAGCTTATAATTTTAAAAGGGTTATGCTAATTAAGTTGCTAACCATTATTCTTATGCCAATAAAGCATATTATTTTGTATATTTATTATATTTTATTTTTAATGATAAACAATTTTTTGATCGATGATCCATGAATGGTATATTTTGAATGATTTAGTTAATTGTTAGAATTATTTAAAAGATTAAAGTCTTTCACAAACCTTATCTCTTGTCCTGAAACTCGGAAGCTGTGGCCATCGGGCTGAACAATGGTTATCGGCTTCACTGAGGCTACAAATGGCGGCTTCAGCCGCGACCCTCGATACTCCGTCCCGTCGGCCTTCGGCACCACAACATCTCCTTCATCCGAATAATGAACAATCTCCATCTTATCAAGATCAACGACTATGATTATCCCCTCAATCGGCCTAACATGGATGTTAATTGATCCGCCTCTGTGAAACGCCAAAACCCTAATCGTCCGCCTGTTCTTCCCTTCCTCTCCGAACCAGCCGGCTGTAAAGGTACTGAAAGCCACGTCGTCTATCTCAATACCTCTCCTCTTAATGGAGTCGAGGAAGGGCTTGTGTTTCCGCGGCAGCGCGTTGGCTGCTTTCATTTCGTCGCCGGTTAAGATCGGGAAGCCGGCGCCGGTGTAGATTTTGTGAGACAAGATTGTCTTGTTCGTCAAGCTGACGAGTATTTCGTGCGTTTCGGCGTCCGCTCGAGCTATCGCGAAGGCTTCACGTGGCGGCAGCGGCTCGATCTTTGAGTTCTCGAGCCATGATAGGACGGCGTCTTTGCTTGGTTCGTGCAGGGAGATTTGATGGAAAGCTAGGGTTTTGGAGGAAAGGACGTTGGAACTTTTGATTATGGCGGAAGCTTGTTTGATTTCGTCGGGAGTGAGGGAGTCTAAGGGGTGAAAATGAGAGAGTTGGGCTGAGACGAGGAAGGCCAGTAAGATGAGAGAAGAGCTTAATGCAACGAAGATGAACGCCATGGCTGTGTATTACGTCCAGCAAATCTTGCAGGTTTTATAGCGAAAAGACGCACTAAGGTTAGTTAATTAATAATTTTAAATTTGATTAAGAGTTGTACTTGATCGTTTAAATTTTGGGTTCATTATGGAAATAATTTATTTTTTACAAATTTTTAAATTTTCCTAATTTTTTTAATTTTAAAAATTATGTCTAAATTATCTCAATTAAATATAATTTTATTTATCAATTTAAAAAAAAATGTCCATATTCACTTGACATGTTAAATGTTATTTAATAATATTTATATATAAATAAAAAAATATAATCTGTAAAAAAAATAAATAAACAGATTTATGTGCACAATTATACCATTACAATTATTCACCATGAATTTCCATATTTTAAAAAAATTACATTCTCACTTCAAAATTAATATTTTTAATTATGTAAAATTCGATTAAAATTTTTTCATTACTTTAGTGGGTCGATTAAAGTTTTTTTTATTGATCTTTTTCAAAAGGATCAATTAAATTCTTTTATTGGGTCAAAATATAGTTAATCTCCAATAATATATATATATATATAAATATATATAAGAAAACAAAATTCAGCGAGACCCTTTGCCTTTAATGTGTCCATTTTCTGATGCAAAGGTAGTCACGCTCAGTCCTATGTAGTTGACGTCTCAGAAAAAAAGCTGTCATCCGAAATTTCTCTCTCTCTCTCTCTCACACACAGAGTCATATATAGGTCCCTAAATTATTAGGCAAGTGTGACATGTACTCGAAATTATTTATGTCGTTCATTACTAAGTATGAATCGATCAAACTCCATTGTCAGAACAACCATGCCGCATGTCGCGTGAATTTTGTAATGTAATTTTACAGAGCAGATGGTGACTTCACGTCGGGTGTGACATAAAGTTTCTGAACTACGAACCATTTATGTCGTACTTTGTGTGTTCGCCTCCCCCCGGGGCTAATTATTTACTTTTAAATTATGATTATTATCTGTTTCCTAAACCATCATCCATTATATTTTATAAATAAAAAATATTCACGTAATTAATAAAATTTAATAAATATTTATTAAAATTTAAAGATATAACTGTTTACTCAAAGAATTTTGAATTATTATTATTTATTCACTAAACTTTATTTAACATTAATCATCCATCATAGTGAATAATTTAAAGAATATAAACAATGAATGAAGAGATAAAATGATAAAAAAATAAATTTATTTTTCACTGAATAAATTATACATAAAAATTACAAGTAGAATTCTCTTTTACAAAAACTCTCTCTCTTTCTGAACCTCTCAAGCTTGAAATCATTTTAAATTGGGATCGTACAGTACACAAGAATAAAAAACACTATTTATAGGGAGTAGAAGGGATCATAGTCAACAATGTTCAGCACCTTGCTTAACATGCCAAAGCTAGCTCACCTCGCCTAACATGCCAAACTTGTCTAACTCCCTAATAAGACAAAAAAGGCTTAACAAGCCAAAACACATGTGACTGGACTTCTTCACATCACTCGTTACATCATTATCCGATCTTGCAAATGAAAAATACCTATGTGGCTAATGGAATCCGAAGTGAACTAATGAAATCTTTATTTTCAACAACGGTGATTGTCGTCGACCTTTTTTGCCGCCATTGCCTCATCGCCTCGCTTCTCGTATGCCAACCGTCATTGCTATATCAAGGGAAATGGGATAAAGAAGAGAGAGAGAAACAAGACCCTCTCATCGCCATCATTGCTGCCTGGTACCTCACTGCTTGCATGTGAACCGCCGTTGCTGAAGTAAATGAAGAAGAGAGACAGACAGACAGAGAGAGAGAGAACGCTATTGAGTTGGATTGTAACACCCGAAAATAATTTCGAGGATAAAAAAATGATATTTGATAAAGGGCATAATTAGAATTTTGAAAAAAATAAGACTATAAGGCACACTAACGCAGCGTTGGATGACCGAATCAACCAGAAGGAGTGTCTGGGACCCTAGATAGTCAAGGAAAATGGTATAGTATCAACAAGTAATTACAATTATGATTTTTAGGGATAAACGAAAGAAGATCGGGAACAGTTTTCGGTACAGCAAAAGTACAACTGCCAATTAGGTCATATTACCGAATTGCTGTAACCAATGTCCAAAAAGTCAACAGAGAGTGTCAAGGACTAGTATTCGATGTATAGAACAACCCTTAAATGGTTTTAGGTTGAATCGAGTGGATTTAAGGTCAAATAAATTAATCGGGCCTAAGTGTAATTTTCTAAAATTACCCGAGGGAGGTCTAAACGGCAATTTTTTGAAAGTTTCAAGGGAGAAATGAGAAGTAATAATCTTAAGGGTCTTAGTGAGGCTATTAGAAAAGTCAGCGGCTTGAAGTTAGGGGCCAAAATGCAAAAGAAAAATTTCAAGGGGCTAAAGTGCAAATTTCAAAAAATTCGCACGCACATGGCAATCTGGCCGCGAGTTTTGGCCGAAAAATCCAGCCATTTGGCAGCCAAATCTTGTCAAGGGATGGCCAAGGACAATCCTGGTGGCGTGAAGGGAAGAAATGGCCGAAAATCGGCCACGTGGGGGTCGTTTTTTGCCTATAAATATCGAAGGTATTCGGCCGAGAATGAAGCACCAAATCGAGCTCGTTTTTGAATGATTTTTGGAGCTTTGATAGAGGGCTTTTGGTCTCTAGGAGACAAGGATCATTTTGGCATCATTTTGAGGCATTTTGGAAAAGGTTTGGTGGTGGATCGAGCTTGGCCGAGGGTTTGAGGCGGACCGCCTACAACCGGCCATTTGGACCATTTTTCGGTGGCCTTTCGGCCTGCTTTTGGTGGGGTTGTGATCGACTTTGCAAGGGCTTTCGGAGGGTACCGGTTTTATGGCTATCGGAGCAACCGCCGGCGGCCGGCTAGAGGTAGAAGACGGTGGTGCGTGACTGCCACGCGCCAGTTCAAACTGATCAGCCACTCGCCCGCGAGTGAGGGCGCGTGAGGGCTCAGGTAATTTTGTAATTTTTTTATTATTTTAATAAAAATAAATTATGAATTATGGTGGAAGAAAATTTTGAAAAATGTTGGAGAAAATGGTCATTTTGTAATTTTCAAAGTAAATAAGGCTTATGAAAAAATAAGAGGAGGTATTGAAAAATTTTTAGAAAATTCTAGAAGTTAGGAAATATTTATTTATGAATTTTTATGAAGAGAAATCAAGGAAAAATCTTGAGTAGGCATTTATTAGAATTTTTGAGGAGAAATATAAAGAAAATAAGAAGAAATTATGAAAAAAATGGAAAAATAGATATTGATATGATTTTGAACAAATGTGATCTCAAGGGTATCGTTGAAGCTCGAGGTTGAATTATAAGAGCGTCGAGCACGAGAATCGAGGTCGGGCACGCAAAACGAGATGGGCACGCAAATTGAGATGGGCACGCAAATCGAGGCGAATCGCGCTTGTCAATTGAAAATTTCATCTAAAGGTGAGTGTTTGCCCCCAAACTTTGTTTTGCCTTGTGAGTAGTTCTACCTGAAAAGATTTCAAGTAACATGTGAATGGTTTTCATCCCTATGGCTTGGGTTTTGTGATGGATTGTTCAGATGATTATTTACACGTGCATTAAATGTTGATTTTAAGTGTCGATTTTAAGTGACGCATGTTATGATTTTAAGTGATGCATGTTATGATTTTCGACATTGGCTTGTTTTGTGTCATCCATGTGGGACGTGGGTTGGTAACTTGTGACGTAGCCCAAAGTGACAGCACTCGGGATGCGTGCCTAAGATTAATGCAAGGTGACCCACTTGGGATGGAGCTGAGACAGACTTCACCCTACGGGACCCAAGTGGCGGGGCTGAGAGTGGACACCACCCCGGTTGTTGGCTCAAGTGGCGGGGCTGCGAGTGGACACCACCCCAGGTTCCTTTGAGCAATGGCATTAATGCCAAGGTGACGTCGATTCCGAGGATAGTGCTAATGTGACACTCTTGGGGCTAGGGTTGCATTGAATTTTGGAATGCTTTTGAGTGGGAGCGTAAAGTCTAATAATGACAATGAGGTGATTCTCGAGTTCATATGTCGAGGTTGTCCCTCTTAAGCAGGATCGGTTTGCGAATGGGTCGATGTGCTCGTGTCGCCTTTAGAGAGATTGCATTTTCCTCGGTTAGGGCTACATGCTGTGTGGGATTCTCTTAGGCTGGTGCATGTTGGGATTTATCGATTTTGGAACATGATTTTGCATATATTCATGAAAATATTTTTGAATTCTCACTTAGATGATTCAGCATCTAATTTGGACTGTGTTCCTGAAATATTGAAACGTTCCAGGTGAAAGCAGTGGCGCCAAGGGAAAAAATGTCATCGAGATATAGCTGTTATGTTTAGTCACCAATGTTCAGAAATTATGTAACATTTTGGTATTTTCATGTGAAACATCGATTTGGTTAATGTAAATGGAATTATCAGTTGTATATATATATCTGAGGTTTCGATCTTGCTTTCGCTGATGTGATTGATAATGTCTGTCTTAGTCTAATTATTAAATTTTGTTATACTGAGAAGGTACGATCGGAATTGTCGGAAAATGTGTATGATGAGGGTATGTATATCAAGAGATTTGTGTTGTGTGTTTGAAAAAAAAAAAAATTTCTCGAAATCTCGAGTTAACGCACGCTTGGGGAAAAGTAGGCGTTACATGGATGAAAATAAGGATTTGATTGGGCCACTTCGAATTATAGCTATTAGCCACGTGGACATTTTTCATTTATAAGATCAGACGATGATGTAACAAGTGATGGATGATTGACGTTGAATAAAGTTTAGTGAACAAGTAATTACATCTTTAAAGTTTAGTAAGTGTTTATTAAATTTTTTTAAATTTCATTAGCTACGTGGGCATTTTCCGTTTGCAATATATAACAGGTGATGAATGGTTGACATTAACCAAAGTTTAGTAAATAAAAAATAACAATTTAAAATGCAATAGGTAAATAATTATATTTATAAAGTTCAATGAATTTATATTAAATTTACCCATTTTATGGAGGATGTTAAATTTTAGAGAGCAGATGGTAGTGTATGAGTCTAAGTGTGAGTATATGTCCCATATTGATTGTAGTAAAGAGCTGAGAGTGAGTATTTATACTCTTCTCTCTTACTTGGGTTTGGGCCTTAAAGGACATCAAGATTTTGTGAGCAAATGAACTCCCAGGCCCTCGCGCGTCGTTATTGTCTAGTTGGGCGAGTCAGGTCAAGTCTCCACATATATATTTTTATATAACAGAAATTTAAATAAAAATTATTTTTTATTTATTATTTTGCTTCTCTGTTATTTCCCTCCAATATTGGTTGAAAGTCCAAGCTCGAGCAAAATCGAACAATCTTCGTCTTAATGCTCCCTATCGTTTTGGTTGCTTCAAACGACAGACATTTATGCTGATGTTAAATGTTGGCATCTGTTCGAGCATCTTCAAAGCACTATATAAGGCAAGGTTCCTTCGTTAATGGGCATCACAGTTTCCAATCAAGTTCACTCTGTTGTCTAGTGTTTTCTGTCATGTAAAGCTTGTCCCAAGAGTTCTGCCAAAGCCTGCTGTTGTGATTACCATCACGAGCTGGTCGTTGTATCCTAAGAAGCCAGTCATCGTAGCCTATAGTAACAGGTACAAGGCACATCTGCTAATAGAGTTGTAATTTTGTTCATGTCAAGCCTTTCTACTCGATTGGTAAACAGGGGGAAAAATTAGTTTGTCGGTTACATAAGTCTATATATGAGCTGAAACAAGTTTCAAAGTAGTGGTTCTCAAAATTTTCTCAAGCTATCCTTTAATTTGGTTTTACATAGTCCAAATCGGATTATTCTCTCTTCACCAAGGGTAGTTGTTCTTCATTTGGAGTTCTTTTAGTCTATATAGATGACATTATCCTTACGGGTCCCAATCTTTCAGTCATTAACGATACGAAATCTTTTCTACATAGTCATTTCAAGCTTAAGGATCTTGGTCGTTTGCATTATTTTTTCTGTCTTGAGATTGCACAATTTGCAAAGGGTATTTTCATCTCTCAAAGGCACTACACCTTGCAACTTTTGGAAGAGTCTGGTCTCTTAACCAACAAACTTGCTTCTGTCCCAATAATTCATAATCTGAAGCTTAGTGCTAATGAAGGGGATTTAGTTGAAGATGCTTCTCGCTATCATTGGCTTATTAGTCGCTTACTATATCTTATCGTTTCTCGATCAGATATCACTTATGCAGTCCACAAACTCAGCCAATTTGTTTCTAATCCTCGAAAACCTCACCTAGATGTTGTTTATCACCTAATGCAGTATCTAAAAGCTGCTGCTGGTCAGGGATTTTTTTTTTCTGCCACTTCTTCTTTACAGTTTCGGGTTTTTTTTTATGTTGACTGGTGCTCATGCTTATATATTCGTCATTCTGTAACTGGATATTGTGTTTTTCTTGAAACATTACTGATTTCTTGGCGTTCTAAGAAGCAGGCTACTGTTTCTCATTCCTCTGTTGAAGCTGAGTATCGTGCTTTGACTTCTACTGCCAACAAACTGACATAGCTTACTCAACTTTTATCTGATTTTCAGGTTTTTTTTCCCCTCTTGTCTTACCTTTTATGATAATCAAGCTGCTATTTATATTGCAACTAATCCGATTTTTCATGAGTGTACCAAACATATTGAGCTAGATTGCCATTTTGTTCGTGACAAAATTATTACTGGACACATCAAGCTCCTGCCTATTCGATCACAACACCAATTGGGAGACGTTTTTACTAAAGCTCTCCTGGGTTCTCAACTTTTTTCACTATTGTCCAAGATGGCCATCATCAATATTCATGGCTCATCTTGAAGAGGAGTAATAGTGTAACAGCCCGCTTTCTCAGGCGTATTATGCCTTAGAAAATTTGGTCTATTTTTTTTTTAAATCCATTATTTTCAAAATTCCCTAAGACTGTATCTAGTGCTAGATGAGATATCTAGGCTAGAAAATAAATACAAAGCGGAAGCTGAATCGAACCTGCTCATGGCAACGCATAATTTAATAACTATACATGGCATTTAATACAAGTTAATACATAAAGCATTTGACGATAGAACAATGTACACAAATCTTAAGCTAGTCATATTTAATATGGTACATTTACTCGCATCTTGATGTCTCGTGTCACTATACATCACCAATCTCGGAATCATCTCTGCAAGTCTCGGCTGGAACGTTGAATGGTCCAGGGGCGAACCCATGTTAGATGATGAACCATCTAAATAAGGATACCAAATGTAATGTCATGAGTGTATGCAATGTCTTTCATTGTAGGTGTCAACTGCACCCTTTATGCTGCCTATCATTTTAGCGGCCACCTCTTTCAAAGCCGGGGTGTATGCGTGCACCCTTGATAGGACAGCGGTGCTAGTTCGTACTCCCTACGGCCTCATATACGTGTGATCAACAGTATCATTGTGTATGTATGTATTTCATAGTCATGTCATTGATGCAGTCTACGTGATGATTTCATATCATACCATGCCAATATGATAAAAGCATTTTCAATATTTACATCTATAACTGTATTAAATTCAAGCAGCATACTTACAGCTAATTTGTCTCGAACTATGTGCCAAGCGGCTATTCCTTAATCTCCTTACTCACAAGGACTCCTACAACATAAATTTATTATTAGAATACCATTTACTATTTTTCAGAATTTCTTTCATTTTTTCTTTTATTTCTAAGCTTTATCTCTTCGAAATTACACCATAATTATCTAGATCTCATAAAAATTTAATCTCTTTTTATCAATATTTCTTAAGTAATATTCCTAGTATTCTGGAATTTTCTAACTTAAATTCTTATTTTTCCCTTATTTCATAATAGCTAAATATGTAATTATTACGTAATAATTACCTAATCTTTCATTTTATTCAATTTCTTTTCACTTATATATCTTAAATAATACTTATAACTTTCTGGAATTTTTCTGAATTAAAATCTTATTTTTCTCTATTTCCATAATAAAAAAACTATTTAAATAATTAATAAATTTAACATTTCCAGAAAATTTCTTCACCAATAAATCTTAAACAATATTTCAGATTTAATAAAAGTTTTTCAAAATTTGTATTTCTTCTACTTTTATTTTATTTTATTTTATTTTATTTTATTTTTTTATTTTTTTCTGTCGGGCGCGTGAGTAGCACGCACCTTCTTCCCACTCGCGGGCACGTGCTGCCACGCGCCCGATTGCAGTCGCCACCTCCGGCGGCCATTTCGCCGTCGCCGGCCCCCTGAATCCAAATTTTCTATCAAAAACGAGAAAAAAACATTAAAAGTACCTTAATTTTTCGATCGAAGGCGTGGCTCCGGCGAAGGCGCAATTTTCTGGCGATGCTTGGGTCTTCCTCTTCACTGCTCAGTTTGCCACCAAACTTAACAGAAATGATGCCCACGACATGAAGATCAGAACCCCACTCTTAAATCTCTCAAACTCTCTCCCAATTGGCCAATCTTTGAATTAAAATTTTTGGTTCTTTGCTTCACTCGAACAAGGCTATTTATAGTCCAAATCCGACGTGACTCGCTTCCCCACTGTCGGCCACACGTCCCCGAGGCCACTCCGGAGTCATTTCGGCATTTAATGACCCCCCTTGCCCTGAAACCAATTTGCAAGCGCGGCCATGCTCTGGCCGCGCGCTGCTTCTGCAAAATTCATATTTTTCAGATTTTTTTTAATACATATATATTATATTAATAATATTATTTTCATTTGCTTATTTATATATTTATTTATATTTTACATATTGTCATAAGCATATTTAAGGTAAATTTAATTAAACCAAATTAATTACATACTCCTAATAAATTATTTAACATAACTTAATTAAATTTATTTATAAAACTTAGGGTATTACAAATAGAGTTGTAATTTTGTTATATTCTGTTTTATATTGTAATAGCTTACATGTTAACATTGACATGGTTGTATTTTCATGTTCTATAGGACGACATTTATGTATTTTTGTCTCAAAGACATTTCTGCAATTTGTGTATTAGTTTTAGAGCATATTTAAGGCAGAGATCTGTATGAATAAAGTGGGTCGATAAAGCCTTTACATTCTTGTATCTCTTTGTTAGATTTCGAGCTCTTTGTTCTCTGCCTTCAAGACAGCGTCTACGACATGTTTCAACCACTGCCGCAGTTCCAGATCTAGTACTCAAGCGTCTTCATGATTTGAAACCCCAACCTTCAATTTGTTATCCAAGTATAGGTCTAGGAATTTCGTTTCAGTTTCCTTGCTAGTGACCCTTGTAACATCTCATATCGAGCGATAGGAAACACCAGAACAACTTACCCTGATGGGCCTATGTGAACTTTTTAGGGGATCACCCATCCCTGAGCTTCCCCAGCTCAAGTACACTTAACTTGTGAGTTCTTTGCCTATATTCAACCCAAAAAGTATTCAGGTAGTGTTGTTTCTTACTATCCTCGTTATATACATTCAGCCCAAAAGGTATCTAATACCGAAGAAATTTGGATTACTTGAAAATAAGTGTTTTATTAGAAAAACGAAATTTCAGGGAAGATTGGTATCTAAATAGCTCGAAAAATTGACCGAATCGACTACAGGGAGTACCCTGGAGGCGAGATGTCAAAGGAAAACGATATGGCTGTAATAAGTATTTCAAGACACGAATTATGACATCGAAAGAAATGAGATCGGAAACGATTTTCGATACAGTCAAAATGCAGCTGTCATTTAGGCTGCAATCGAATTGTTATAGACGACTTTCGGGAAGTCAACAGAAACTTGAGGGGGCTTCGATTTTTCATAAGGAACAACCCTTCAATAGTTTTAGGAGGAAACAAAAAGGTTTAGGGCCAAAACGAAGATTCAAGTCTAAGTGCAGTTTTTTAAAATTGTTAGAGAAATGTCAAAACGATGATTTCTTGAAATTCTCGGGAGTCAAATTGACGTTTTAGGACTTGAGGGTCTTGAAAGAAAATATGAAAAGTTCAAGGGCTAAGTAAAAAGGGCAAAAAAAGTAAAGGCCAAAAGTTAAGGGGGCCAAAATGCAAAAAGCCAAAAGTTGGCCAATGACCAGCACATGGCTGGTCGACCATGGCCAAAATGGACCACGAGGCTGCATGAGGCATGGTCGGAAGAGCATCTTTTGTAAAGGAGGATCCGACAATGGCCATTGGGTTGGGAAGAAAAGTAAGAAAAAGCGACCGAAAATGGTTGCGCAATCGAATGGCTGCAAATCGCTTTTTGTGGTCGGGTAAGGCTCCTCACAGGGCCATATGAGGGAGGTAGATGCTCTAAGGGCCAGGGTTTGGCCAAGCAAGAGCTTTTGAAGCATCGGATTCGCCTATAAATAGGAGTCCATAGTGGCCGAGATTTTTAGAGATTTGAAGCCCAAATCGAGGGTTTTATAGAACGAATTGGACAATGGGAATAAATGGCTTTTGTTACCCATGCCCTGGAGATCCATTCTGGAGAATTTGGGGCATTTTGGTTTCGATTTGGAGGGGTTTCGATGCCTCGCCGGAAAAGGAAGCGGACGGCCATGCAGAAGCTTTGGCCGCCCGGTTGAGGGTCTTCTGGTTGTCCTTTCAGGAAATAGGATATGCCAAATGGATCGATTGAGGAAGGAGAGCCAGTTGGTGGAGTCGACCAGATTTTTCGGCCTCACCATTGTCAGAGAAGATGATCGGCGCGTGCCGATCACGCGTTGGTGTTTCACGCGAGCCACTCGCCCTAGGCGCGTTCAGGCGTGTGCGGGCACGTGGGTTGGCCTAAAAATCTGGGAAAAATTTTAGAAAATCTAGAAAATTATTTTACGAAAGTCCGTGCAAAAATATTTGGATTCGGGTTCTCGATGTCTCGATTTTCGCACCAAAGAGCCTCATTTTACGTGAAAACGCAACATCTGGATAAACTTATTATTTTTTCCTTGAAGTTTATAGTCTATTATGAATTTTTGTGGAATTAGATTTGAGAAAATAGTCTCGATGGTAATTATTGAGATTTTTAGAAAGAAAAATAGAAGAAAATAAATGAAAATAGAATATTGAGATATTTATTGATTAAATATGCTTTTCATGATTGAGGTGATTGAGATGATGTGATGGGTGCAACTTTTGAGAGTTGACACAAGAATCGAGGTGGGGCACGCATATCGAGATAAGGCACGCTTTTTGATGTGTCTTGATCTTTGAAAAAAAATGAGTAATTTTATCCTAAACCTAGTTTTGTGAGTAGTTTTCTCACAAGAACTTATATTTATGATATGATTTTTATATATGCATGCTACTTATTAATGCAATATTCATTTTGTCATATTGCATGGAAGGTCGTGATAATTGCATGGCACGATGTTATTATCACATTGATATTTGTGCATGGAATGGGATGTCACCCCCAGAGTATAGCCGTAATTCCTCTAGGGCAATAATGGAATAACGTTAGGCTTATCCTACAGAGGTTCAGGATTTACTTAGGATTCTGTAGCCGGCTGGTAGGCCTGGGAAGTTACATTAAGAGGGCGTTTGGTACGGGAGAAGTTTTTAAATCCCTGGGATTTATGATTCTTGGGAATGTTCTTGAAAATCTTTGATTCCCAGGATTTATGCAATTCTATATTTGGATAGATTTAAACATTCTCTGGAATGTTGTGTATTCTTTTATGAGAATCTTATATTCCTATGTTTGGTTTAAATATAACATTCTTGAGAATTCATATTCTTTTTCTAAAATTATCCTTATTTAATTTTTTATTTAAAAATGATAAATTTTTTCTACTATATAAAATATTAGGACCCACAATATCTTTAGAAAATAAAAAAATGTTATTTTTTTACACATTATGTATATATATGCATGTGTATGTATATATATAGATAATAATATATATGTTTGTATGAATATTTACTTTAATATATATAATATTTTATAATAAATAATATAAATATATTATAATATATTTTTATATTTAATATATAATATATAAATATATATACATATATGTATATGTAATATATTTAATATAAATATATTATATATATATAATATGTTTGTATGGAGTTATAAAAGGGTAAGGGGTGTTTTAGTCTTTTTATTTGCTAAAAACATTCCTAAGTCCATGGGAAACTTGGATTCCCAACCCCCTCATGGAAATCTTTTTGTGAGAAAGTTGCTTAAAAATCATTTCTGGGAATCCTATTTCCAAGGATTTTTTTTATAAAAAAGTTGTACCAAACATGGGAATACAAATTCCCAACCTAACATTCGCAGGAATCTTAAAATTTCTCATGTACCAAACGCCCCCTAAGGACAAATGTTGTTCGTGTTATCGCATCATGCATTCATATATATATTTTTGGACCCTCAATAAAAATTTCATCTTCTAATGGGTTATGCCCCTGAAACATTCAACATTCTAGTTTAGACTTGGAGCTTAGACAAGAACATAATTTGAGGTATGGCTGCATGGGGTGACATGTTCGATGATTCAGCAGGTTGACCTGATATTTGTTTCCTCATGAGCATTCAAGATATATTATTATATTGATGATCATGTATATGGTACCATTAGATTGTATCATTTGAGGTATTTAGTTGTTATCTCTTGATGAGGAGTCTTTATGTAATTAAGTATTTGAATATGTAAAATGATACAGATTTCTATGTCATGATTATTGTAAATTTAGTTATGTACCATATTAGGTTTCAATTATCACTTTCGCATATTGTGAATGATTTGCTGGGGGTTTTGTTTGGAATTCGATACTTAAGGTTTAAGTTATGTACCGAGAAAGAAAAAAAAATAATTTATGTATATTTTTGGCCCTAGCATAGTGACATGCTCTGTAAGAGAAAAGTGGGGTGTTACAGGGTCACTCATTCCTGAGCTTCCCCAGCTTAAACACGTTTAGTCTGGGAGTTCTTTGCTTATATTCAGTTCAAAAGATATTTAACTAGTGTTATTTCATTCCTTATTTATCCTCAACATATACTACCCTTCTTTGGGCTTTTAGAGTGTTACATTCTCCCCCCTTGAGCGCATGATATTCTCGTGATGCGACCTTACAACTAGTCTTAGATATTTTCCCCTTATGGGGCTGTTATCCTAGAAACCTGCCAGAAGCCGCTCCTTATACAGGCTCTCGAGTCTCAGCGTCACTCCCCGCCCTCATCGGACCGCTTTCACAAAGGGTCAGTTTTGATACCACCTGTAACATCCCATATTGAGCAATAAGAAGGATCATAACAACTTACCCTGATGGGTCTATGCGAATTTCTCAGGAGGTCACCCATCCTTGAGTTTCCCTATCTCAAGCATGCTTAACCTAGAAGTTCATTACCTATATTTAATCCAAAAGATATTCAACTGATATTATTTCTTTCTTTATTTATTTTCAATATATACTACTCTTCTTTAAATTCTTGGGGTATTACAAGCCTGTTCATAGACATTGCTGTGATATCTAGTGTTGTTGTTGCTGGCTCTGCAATTTATGTATTTATTGCTATATTCCTGTTTCAACAGTACCTTCATTTCGGGTGTGATGTAAAGTTTATGAACTATTGACCATTTATGTAGTGATTTGTGTGTTCATCATATAAAATTAATTATTGGTTCTCACCCAAATAACAGTGCTTATTGAAAACCTTCCATATTGTAATTAAGTTACATTTAATGACTCATTAGTAATGAGACGGTTGGGGGCATTTTTGTGCTTTAATTAATTGGTATTCGTTATTCCGGATGTGGCAAATTAACACTTCGAACCAGCAACAAAAGGAAGAACAATTGGGGCAACTAACAACTAGCATCATCAAGAGATATGGCCTTGAGCACAGGATTTCGGTCGAAGAAATTGGCCGGCCGAAGCTCAAAACTGCCGGTGATGGTTGGCATAATCGGAAAATCTTCCTGATATGGCACATGATGAAATCCCATGGTGTACCATACCACGATGTCCTCGTTTTTTATTCCCCTATTCCTGCACAAACCCCACTAACTAATCACGCACTCTAAAACAAAAACAGTGTGCTTAATAACGAGATTGAAGCTTTTAATTAATTAATTAATTATTGCATGAATATTATTGATTATGAAATGCGTACCTGATAGTCCAAGCCCCCAAGTTGTCGTCCCCCCGGCTCTGATCAGCGTACAAGCCACCAGCCCATTTCTCGGATTTGTTCCACGGCGTGACCCATACATGGTACTTACTGAAGGCTCCGCGAATCTGAGCGTAATCATCGTCGGACAAAATGGACGTCGCCGATGACCCCGGGATCAGACGGTAGCCAACGGGGTTGCCCATCTTGCTCTTCTTGTTGGGGTTGACCACCACCAGCTCCGCCGGCGTCGAGCCGAGCCGAATCTTTGCATCGGACTCGGTCTTGGCCGTCTCACTCTGGAGCGTCCAATAACTCTTCCTGGGTGATCTGGTGCCGCGCAGTTTCATGGTCTGCAAGGTGGACTTGATGAAGGAGTTGGCAGCGCCGTCCACGTCGAGATCAAGGTGGTAGATGAGGAAGTGATCGTGGTATGGAGCAATTGTATTCGGCGCCAGCAACGTACCGTAGGCTTCCTCTTGGATTTGGTCAGTGTGGGTGTAGGTCGATCCCTTAACCTGGACCAATCCAGTTAAACCAACCTGTGGAGAGGAAATGGGCCCTTTACATACAAGCAAGGAAGAAATGACAAAACCCATTCTAAGATCGATTTTCTTTTTTAAATGGAAAACATTACTATAAAATTGTGATCAAGTTCAAGTCAATACCGTAGCTTTAATGGTGCCACTCTGCTTGAGTTCCCAATCGACAATGTAGTCATAATTGGCAAGGGTTGAAACCATCCTCACCACTAAGCTCACTTCGGTTCTCACCTCTCGTATCTGCAGATAAATACATTCGTTAGACGCTTTATAAATGGTTATAGAATATTAAAAGGAAATACTTTTGGATAATCCAAAACTTTCAGTCCAAGTACAGCAACAACTGATTACTTGACCGGGAAGAAAGCGCTCTGTGTGGCGCCAGAGGATATCTCCGGCACTTCGTTCAAAAATACAGAAAACATTCGGAATCTTCCGGGGTTCTCCATCAGGTGCAGCGAAGTAGCCATCCATGAACACTGCGTTCTCCGGGCAATCCTTCGACGGTTCAAGCGGCACGGCGGACAGCCCAAACCCGTTCTCTCCGGCGTCGAAGAAGGTTCTGAAGTACCATTCTTCGGTGATATCCATGTACGGAACAAACAGCTCTGAAACATAGCCTCTGTACAGCACTCGCCGGTATTCATCTTTGTCGGCATCGTAGATTGATGCTAAGGATATTATAGGACCTGCTCTCATGTCGAATCCCAGGTGGAACTCCCAGTTTGCCCACCTGCGTTAGTTTATAAGAATTGTTGGATTTCCAGAAAAAAAAAAATTCAAAACAAGAAGACCATCCCTGTGAAGGGATTCATAGATTGGGTAATACATGCAAATATAAAAGGGCCATCCAAAAGAATTATAGGGCTGATTGCCTGAAATTTTTCCTTTTTATGAAAATAAAAGAATTGTTGCACATCTACACAAAGCCAAAAATAATGTGTACATTATGCTATATAATATAACATAATATAATGGCCATGCATATTAGCATATATTATTAAATAAATAAGACCCTTCTACGCAGCTTGATAGCCTGGTCGAGAGGCTTACTGAAGGATGCCAAAATTATAGAAATGCCCTCACCCTGCAAACTTGCTTCCCCTACCGTCGTCTCCTCTCTTTCTCTTTCCATGGCTATCTTCAGCAAGTGCCGACTGCCGTTGCATTGCCTGGCCAACTGTCGTTGCATCACCTAGCAGCCTCGCCGTCTTCGCCTTCACCTCTTAGCCTTATTGACCGCCCCTGCAAGGTGAAGGCGGCGAGACGATGCAGCAACAATCAGCACTTGCTGGAAACGGCCATGGAGAGGGAAAGAGAGGAGACATGAGCAGGGAAAACAAATTTGCAATTTGAGTTAGGACATTTTTGTTATTTCACGTCCTTCCATCAGCCTCTCGGCCCGAGTAGATTAATCCAAATAAAGTAAGTATTCTTATATATATGTATATGTATGTTTATATATACCTGATTTTATTTCCATCCCAGGAGAAACTGGGACAATCTGATTGCAGCACTCTGATATTTCTCAAAATTGGACCGAACGGCGGCTTCTGCTCCGTTGCTCTGTACTCCGTCGCCTCTGCTTCCGGAACTGGAATCTTCAACCTGTCACGGTAACCGATGATCTCCATGGCATCAAGATCAACCGTGACTGTAATTCCCTCTATTGGCCTCATGAACAGATTCACAGTTCCATCCAAGTAGTAAGACATCACTCTCACCACCCTTTTACTCTTCTTCTCCCCGTACCAGCCAACAGTAAGGGCCCCGCATACAACTTCTTCAACTTTAAGTCCCCTCTTGCTAATGGAGTCCAGAAATGGAGGATAACTCAGCGGCAGGTTGCTTGCAGCTGCTTCTTCATCGGAGGTGAGCAGAGGGTAGCCATATCCATGGTAGATTTGGTCGGAAACAATCGAATTTGTCGACAAGTCAACGGTGATTTCGTGGGTTTCTTGATTCAAACGGGCTATGACAAAGGCTTGACGATGTGGGATTTGGGTCGTGTGGCCTGAGAGCCATGAGAGCACGGCTGGTTTGTCTGGTTCTTGCAGGCCCACGTAATGGAAGATTGGGTTCTGGCTATGGCTGTGGCGACTGGACTCTCTTACTATGGTACGGACTCGCTGGAGCTCCGACGGAGAAAGCGGGTCCAGTGGGTGGGCCGAGGCAAGCGATGAGAATTGGGAGAGAATGATGAAGAAGAAGATGACGAGAATGGCAGCTGGGAAGCTTAAAGTTGAAGGCTTCGCCATGGATGTGGCTCTATGAGTTGAGAGACGATGGATATTTCATTGTATCTAAATAAATTTTTAACTGTATATTACCAGGAAGAAAATAATAGATCAAGTTAATATGTTTTTTTATTTTTAATCTGGTTTACAGATTTTTAAGTATTGGAAATAATTTTTAATATGTTAAATTATTTCAAGTTAAATAATTTTTAATATGTTTAACACTTAACATTAGTGTTAACATTGAGAAAGGTTGTGCATGAGGCCCTCTGTAAGCATGAAAGGAGGAGTAAAATGTGGACAGTTAACAATCATTCATTCCATCCATCCTGAGTTGCAACCATCTATTCATTTGTTTTTTTTTTTTCCTTTTTTTATATAATTTACTTTGGAAGAAGAAGAAGGCGCAATTTGCATGCTTCAATCTACACTTCATTGCATCAAAACCATATTAATTACTGCTTCTCATCCAAATGTCAATTATTAAATGCGTAATCCCAAAGAAAATATGTCTTAGCAAGCTTAAAATTGTTGTTACGCTCTCATGCAAATGTGATGGGAGACAAAGAGTAAACAAAGATTCACCTATTCTTTCTATTTGATTGACCCTATGAGAAGTGAATAAAATGTCACAACAAACACCACAATATATGGAGTATAAAAATAAGTTAAGTAAGAAAAAAACTTCAATGCGTGAGACAAGTAATTTTTAATTTGAAAAACCCCTTCTAATGTGAAAGGATAAAAATCACAGGACCCAATGGTCCACTCTAAAAGACTCAACTATGAATAACAAACTTCTACAAGTGGTTGTTCAGCAGTAACAACAGGTACACGACCTCAAATCAGATAAGTAACATTAACAACTTCAAAGCATAACACTGAAAGAGATATTAGAGAGATATCATCGAAATTAAGTTGTTATTATAAAGTAAAAAATTAGAATTTTAGAGCTCAAATAAATGATCCGAACGTCAAGATTGAAGTTCCAGATGTCTTTTATTTGTTGACCAAAAATCAGCCCAATCGAACCACGAATAACCCTCTAATCTGCAAATGATCAAAAATTGTTCACTATTCTTTCGCCCAAAAAATTCTAGACAACAAACCCTTTGTTTGAAGACCAATAACCAGAATTGTAAATCTCAAAACGTTAATCTAATCATTCAAAACGAAGAACCATATGTCTTCTACAAATTGACAAAAAATTAGTAAAATCAAACCACAAATTATGCATCAAACGATCACTTGATTAAACTTGCACACTCCACACATTTTTTCTCCAACTCTCATATCTTCTCTCATTCAAAAACACGCGGCTGCCCACACACACACTTTTTCTCCTTTTATACTAAAATTTTAGAAACTCCTTAGGGCTTTGGACTTCTTGCTCATGAGCCAAATAAGTTTTGGGTTTCTCCATAGCACCCAAAAATCCAACAATTGAATCATCAAAAGGGAGAGTAATTAGGGTTGTAAACAGCTCCAAGAGACATTACTTTGAGCACAGGATTTCGATCAAACAAATTGGTCGGCCAAAGCTCAAAACTGCCGGTAATGGTTGGCCTAATCGGGAAATCTTCTTGGTATGGCATGTGATTAAATCCCATGGTATACCATATCTCAATGTCCTCCTCCTCTATCCGTTTGATGTTGGGAAAAAAACACATTAAATCAAATAATTATAGCCAAATAAAATAATTCTCCCTCATGTGAACCTAATAGAAATTAAATTAAATAGATATAGAGTAATGTAAAAAAAGTGTAGCAATCACTTAATCACAGAGACACCAAATTTTTACGTAAAAAATTTCCTCAATGTGAGAAATAAAAATTATGGCACCGAAATCCACCTAAAAACTATCACTATCAATAAATATGGGTACAATATTTCTTTCATAGATAACACTATAGTCATAACAAATCCTCAAAAAATTTAATAATTCTTAGCACACTAAAATAATTTCAAGAGCAACAAAACAATTAATCCAATCGCAACTCTCGTAAGAATAAAGATTCTTAAAATAATTTTCAAAAACATTAAGGTAAGATCTTACCAAAAATTGTCATTGTTCGGATATAATTCCTTACAAATGAATCGTTGGATCTCGATCTTAACCATTGAATTCAAACAACAATGAGTAGTAAAGTTTTTGTCCAAAAATCACGATGATTGGAGCGATGTGGAGACATCAAGCAGTAACTGACACAGCTGCACAAGCTGTCCAAAATTTTCCTGCTCACTGGTGGCTGCAACTTTGAATTTTGCATAGTCACCATGTTGAATTTCTGCATAGCCACCATGTTGAATTCTCCAACCACCATGTTGAATTTTTTATCAACTTTGGATAGCCTCCATTGAATTTCTGAAATCCTCTTTTAAATTTCTGAAAGCAGAGGTGTGAAGAAGGCTGTTGCAACTTCTCTGCTTTTTCTTACTGTGTTGGGTGCTTCCCCCATACATGTGGCGGATACCCAACACCTGTTTCTGCACAAGTTTAAAAAACCCAACTTTCACTCAATTCTCCCACAACAACAATTTATTCTGTCTTTGTAATTCTGATAATTTTGTGGTAATTATAATTGGTAATGTACGAATTGTTATCATATTATTTTAATTATACTTTTATATGAAAATTTCATCATCAAAAGATTGAATTTTTTGTTATTATATAAATTATGAAAAGGGCACGTACGCAGGACCCAGCCCACATGGGCAGGGTATAGGCTAGAACCCCCAATTTTTTTTTAAAAAAAGTGGACTTTTTAGTTTAAAAAATATAATTTTTATTTTAAACTCACCACAACCAACTAGCCCAAATATATTATCATCCCAAAGCTAAAATAAATCTCTAATATTTAATTATCAAATCTCAAAATTAAACTTAAACTCAATTCTTGGAATTGGCCCTGTGACAATCTTCTTTTTTTGTCTCAAGAGCTAGCTCCCTTCAATCTCCACCTCTTCCAAACTTTTTTAGCAAATATATAACGTAAGCCATCTCTTTTCTCTACTTTTTCTATTTATCTATTTCAAAATTTATTTAAAGTGTGTGTTTGGATCATTGCTATTGCTTCCGACATTGGCGGCCTGCATTGTTGGAGGGGGTTTTGTCGAGGCGGCCACGTCGGGCTGCTACTTCACAATAAAATAGAAAATGATTTTCTAAAGATAAAACTTGTCAATAAGTACCTCTATATTAATATTAGAGATGAAACTTATCAAAATATCATCAGAATAAAATATAATTACTTTCTAACAAATGCCATGATTATTTATACTAAGAGAGAGATTGCTCTTGATATTGATACTGAGATGCTCATTGGTAAGTTTTATGTATTGGAGAATAATAGGTTGCGGTTTTAAATAATTTTATAAGGTTTTTCTTTTACACATTTTTGTATTTTTTGTTATTTTTTTGCTTTCTCTTTTTTAAATTATATTAAATATGCAAATAAAGTTTGTTAAACTTGTATTTTGGCCTTTTTAATTTTTTTCCTATTGGTAAAGCTCACGTTGGAAAAAAAATTTGAAGCCCCTAGGTAAAAAATCCTAGGTCCGCCGTACGTACCCGAGAGTCCAAGCTGCCAAGCCGTCATCCCCTCGGCTCTGAACGACATACAAACCACCGGCCCGTTTCTCGGACTTGATCCATTGTATGACCCATACTTGGTACTTACTGAAGGCTCCCCGGATCTGAGTATAATCATCGTCGGATAAAATGGACGTTGCTGATGTTCCGGGGATCAGACGGTAGCCAACGGGGTTGCCCATGTTCGTTCTCGTGTTGGGGTTGACCACCAACAGCTCCGCTGGCTTCGAGCTGAACCCAATCTTTGCATCCGATTCAGTCTTAGCCGCCTGGCTCTCAACAGTCCAGTAATTAACTCACCCTCGGGGATCCGGTGCTACGCGCCCTTGTGGTCTGCAAGGTGGACTTGATGGAGGAGTTGACATCACCATCCACGTCGAGATCAAGGTGGTAGATGAGGAAGTGATCGTGGTATGGAGTAATTGTATTCTGTTCCAGCAACGTACCGTAGACTTCGTCGCGTATTTGGTCAGTGTGAGTGTACGTTGAGGCTGGACTCTTTTACTATGGCTCGGACTCGCCGGAGCTCCGATTGAGAAAGGGGATCCAGTGGGTGGGCTGAGGCTAGTGATGATAAGTGGCGGACATGGATAAAGAACGCGATGAGATCGAATGGTTCGGATAATGCTTGAGATTGTGGAGTGGGCCATGGCTGTGGTAATTTGATGAGTTGTTGCAAGTCTGAAGAACAGGGTACTATTGATTGACACGGTTATTATGAAAGGGAAGCATAATCTTTAATAGAATTAAATATTGATAATATTATAAGTTTTTCAAAGCTTTAAATTTGTATAAACACGCGATCATAAAGAGACATAAGAAGAGATAAAAGACAAAGCCTCTAATGCTCTTTTAAGTCTTTTAACACATAAAATCCGTACTCAATTATATTTATTATTTATCACTTTACTGTCAAGTATTATAATATAATTCATGTAAAAATTGTCAGTCACACCCTTCCATGTATTTTTTTACACTAACATTTTATAATAAGTTACTTTTTCTTACTATATTTTAATCGTGGCATTATTTTAATAACATTTTCATAAAGAGATTCCCTTAAAAAATTTAATTCTCCTTTTCTTAATGTAGTTGGTTTGCCGGCTCAATTGCAGCCAAATAGAAGCTCCAATCGCGGTCGGTCGAGAATGCGGCAGGAAAGAATAGTTTGCTAAAATCAATTAAAAAAAAAATAGGTTTATTGTTAAAACCACTAAACACTAAAATTGTAATTTAATAGTAAGTGATAACATTAAAAATTTAATATCTCAAGTTTATATCTCAGTTGTTCTCGCATTGAGTTGAGTTCCAAGTATGATTAAAAATAAAATAAAATAAATCAAAAGATTACCCCATTAATTGCTAGCAATTTTTATTCTTATATTCTTATATTGCATTAAATGGAACACTCATAAAAGTACCAGGTTGGGGCCCTTTTTGGCCTTTAGCATGCTTCTTGCTTAATTTTAAGATTTTAATTTCAATGCGGCGGGACCACACAGCTATTAGAGCTATTAACAGCTACAGAAGGCATTGCTTTGAGCACGGGATTTCGCTCGAAGAAATTGGTCGGCCGGAGCTCAAAACTGCCTGTAATTGTCGGCATGATCGGAAAATCTTCTTGGTATGGCACATGATGAAATCCTAATGTGTACCATAGCACAATGTCTCGATTCTCTATTCCCTTGTCCCTATAAAAAAAAAACAAAAATATTTATCGTAAAAATGATGAGATTGAAACCTTAATTTTCGTAAAAATGATGAGATTGAAACCTTAATTTTCGTAAAAATGATGAGAT
This sequence comes from Diospyros kaki, assembly GCA_036245055.1. Classification (NCBI taxonomy): domain Eukaryota; kingdom Viridiplantae; phylum Streptophyta; class Magnoliopsida; order Ericales; family Ebenaceae; genus Diospyros; species Diospyros kaki. The sequence goes on along the minus strand of BSEG01000016.1, from coordinate 4,213,006 downwards.
GGGGGTAAAAACTAACTAATACCTGCGAGTCCAAGCCGCCAAGGTGTCGTCCCCTCGGCTTTGATCAACATACAGACCACTAGCCCATTTCTCGGACTTGTTCCACGGTGTGACCCACACATGGTACTTACTGAACGCTCCTCGTATCTGCGGATAATCATCGTCGGATAAAATGGACGTCGCCGATAATCCCGGGATCAGACGGTAGCCAACAGGGTTGCCCATCTTAGTCTTCTTGTTGGGGTTGACCACCAACAGCTCTGCCGGCTTCGAACCCAGCCGAACCTTTGCATCTGACTCGGTCTTAGCCGTCTCGCTTTGGACAGTCCAATAACTCTTCCTGGGTGATCCCGCGCCACGCACCCTCGCGGTCTGCAAGGTGGACTTGACGAAGGAGTTGGCATCACCGTCCACGTCGAGGTCAAGGTGATAGATGAGGAAGTGGTCGTGGTAGCAGCCAATTGTATTCGGTGCTAGTAACGTACCGTAGACTTCATCATGTATTTGGCCACTGTGGGTGTAGGATGATCCCCTAATTTCGAGCAATCCAGTTAGACCAACCTATGGAGGGAATTAAGCGGATAAGCAAAGGTACAACCTTAATTATTTACCAAGAAGAAAGTAAACACAACCCGTAATTTATAAAGCGAGAAACTTTATTAATTAACCGACGAACACTTTGTTTAATCATAGATTGTTATCTTGTACTCTGTACCGTGGCTTTAATGGTGCCACTTTGCCTGAATTCCCAGTCGACAATGTAGTCATAGTTGCCGACGGTTGAAACCATCCTCACAACCAAGCTCACTTCAGGTCTCACTTCTCTGATCTACACATTGTCAAGAAGCAGCTTATGTTAAAACACTACAAGTTTAATATAAATATCAAAAATTAAGAAAATATTTTTGAATTTTGAGTTCAAGAACAACGAGAACTAACTAACCACTTGTCCGGGAACCATTTCCTCGGTGTGGCGCCAGAGGACATCGCCGGCGTATCGCTCAAATATGCAAAAAACATTCGGAATCTTGCCTGGACTGCCGTCCTGTGCAGCGAAGTAGCCATCCATGAACACTGCGTTCTCCGGGCAATCCTTCGCCGGCTCAAGCGGCACGGCGCATAGCCCGAATCCAAATTCTCCAGCATCAAAAAAGGTTCTATAGTACCATTCTTCGGTGAGATCCATGTACGGCACAAACAGCTCCGAAACATAGCCTCTGTATAGCACTCGCCGGTCCTTATCTTTGTCGACGTCGTAGATTGACGCCAAGGATATTATTGGACCCGCTCTCATGTCGAATCCCAGATGAAACTTCCAATTTGCCCACCTGTTGGATAGGAGAACTCACAAAAAGAAAAAAGAAAGGTTGTTCTGTTTATATAATATATATGTACTATTAAAATGATATATTAATTTTTTGTAATCACAATTCACATGCACACTCTTCGTGCGAGTTTTCTTTCCTTTGTTAGTGTGTTTAATCATTGAAATTATATTTGTTTCGATTTGTTGGATTCGGGCTTTTGTCGTTCGCACTTATAATAAGAGTATAAAGAGCAACTGTTTTAAGTTCGTTATTCAATTCGAAAAATCAGCCTAAAATTATTCTATACGAATACCTGATTGTATTTCCATCCAAGGAGAAACTGGGACCATCTGGCTGGATCACTCTGATATTTTTCAAGCTTGGACCCAGCGGCGGCTTCTGCTCCGATGCTCTATAGTCCGTCCCCTCGGCATCGGGCACCGGAATCTTCATCCTGTCGCGAAAACCAACGATCTCCATGGCATCAAGATCAACGGTGACTGTGATTCCCTCTATTGGTCTCATGTACAAATTCACCGTCCCATCCAAGTAGTAACACATCACTCTCACCACCCTTTTACTCTTCTTCTCTCCGTACCACCCAATAGTAAAGCTCTCACACACAACTTCCTTGACTTTAAGCCCCCTCTCGTTAATGGAGTCCAAAAATGGGGGATATGCCAGTGCCAGGTCGCTGGCAGCGTCTTGTTCTTCGAAGGTGAGAATGGGGAAGCCATGTCCACGGTAGATTTGGTCGGAAACGATCGAGTTTGTCGATAAGTCGACGATGATTTCGTGGGTTTTACGATTCAAACGGGCTACAACAAAGGCTTGGCGAGGTGGGCTTTTGGTTGTGTGGCCGGAAAGCCATGAGAGAATGACTGGTTTGTCTGGTTCTTGCAGACCTACGTATTGGAAGGTTAGATTTTTGCCGTGGCTGGAAACTGATTCTTTTACTATGGCCCGGACTCGCCGGAGCTCCGCCGGAGAAAGGGGGTCCAGTGGGTGGCCTGAAGCAAGCAATGATAATTGCGGGGGACAGATCAAGAAGAAGAAGAAGAAGATGATTACAAGAATGGCCATGCATGCGTTGCTGCAACCAACACGCTGGAATATGGATCGACCCTTGAGGGATAAGGCAGGGAGACTCAAATATTTATATGGTTCTTTTTCGTATAAAATCTTCAATTTTATAACGTAATTTTTCGCATTAGATGATGTGTTTGGTCTGCTTGCTCACTTGCTGCCAAATAAAAGGCTGAAATTTCCATCCATGCGTGCTACATAGTGCGACTAATTAAGGGCGGCGTAGAAACAAGAAAAATGAAGAATTGAATAATTTGCCCATAACGTTACAAACTAGCAGAAGAAAGATGGGCTTGTGTGGCATTTCACGGTACAGCCATCTCTTCATAGTCAGTTCAATAGATTGATTGAAGGGTGGAAAATGGACTGAAATTTCAATTTCATAGAATTTTAATTTTTATTTCATTTTTTAGGAATTTTAATTTCATAGAATTTTAATTTTCACTCCATTCTTTAGAAATTTCAATTCCTTGATTTTAAGAAAAATCTTCATTTTTTTAATTAAGATAAAATTCGACTTCCATTGAAAAAAAAAAAAACTGTTTGATAGAATTTCTTGAAATTTGAATGAAAAATAAATTTTACCCTCATTTTTCGTCCCTATCAACCGTACCCTAAGGATAATGTTAGACAAACAAACTTGTGGACAACTATTAAGTTTAGCTAAAAGACTACTTCTCCCTCGTACTCTCTCTTTCACTCTCACTTTTCTTTTCACTCTCATCTCTCACTCTCATCTCTCTGAAGCTCCATTATCGCCATTCACTCTCACTCTTTCTCTCCCCCTCTCTTACCTATCTTTGCTCGTTCTTGTTGTTTGTAGCCCCCACTGACGCCCCTCTCTCTCTCTCTCTTTCTCTCTTTTTCGCTTCTCTCTATCTCTCACTCTCTCTTCTCATTTCTTACTATCGTTGCCACTGATGTAGTCGCCTCTACCGACGTCAGTCGCGATCATCATTTGCCTTTATTCCAGCCTCTATCACCATCTGTCTTTACCATTCCAGCAGTCGTCGATGCCTCCGTCTCTTCTTTCTCTCTCTTTGTCTTCTATCTCTTATCTCTGTCGTTTGTCATCCACCGTCTACCTCTATCGTTTCAGCTTCTCTCTCTTTTTGGGTCTTCTATTAAACATATATAATGCATAATATTATATATTACTTGCATATTATTTATTTTCTTATCTATTTATATTACTTGCATAAATCTAAAGTATGATATTATGGTTTTGCTTAACTTTAAATATGATTTTTGATTTTTGTAAAATATAATATTAAGATTTTGTACAACTTTACATATAATTTTTGATCTTTCAATTCAAGCAATATAAATAAATAATAACATACAATATACATAATTATTTATACATAAAATAATTATTAAATACATAAAATTTTATGTTTTGTATAAATGATAAAGAGAAAAAAATATATTTGGGATTATAAATTATTTAAACCTATTTGAGCAAATGAGAGAGTTTTAAAAAAGGCAAATTATTCTAAATAAGTGGAGAATAGTGGATAAAGAAAAAAAAATTATTTTGATGCAACTCTCATAGACACATTTGGCATTTCCCTCAAAAGTAGCCTTTTCTTATCTTCCACCTATTTTATTACTTTTAAAAATTTTGGCTTGCTATTTTTGGCTTATTTTTAAAGAGGCCAATTATAACATATTGAAACTTATAAGATTATAGTTTGGTTTGCTATTTTTAAAAATTATTTTATAATTTTATTTTATTTTTTTAAGTTATCAAATACAAAACAAACTAGAAACCATAATATTACAATATTTATTTTTAATAGAAAGATATATTCTTATATCCATCACAATACAATTATATTTCTTCTCTTTATCTTTCATACAAAACATAAAATTTTATGTATTTTGTAATTATCTTATATATAAATAATTATATATATATATTTTATGTTATTATTTATTTATATTATTTAAATTAAAAGGTCAAAATTTATATATAAATTTAAACAAAATCATAATATACAAACAATATAAATAAATAAAGAAATAATTAATAACATAAAAATATATTTTATCTCAAAATATATCATTTATTTTTATTATTGTTTAATCTATATTTTTATTTAAAAAATATGTATATTTAACCCAAGTTATATTCAAATACATTTTCAATAAATATATTATATATTTATATATGTATTAGCAACTCAGAGAGAGAGAGAGAAGATGGAGGTGTAGGTAGAAAATGGTGGAGGCGTCGATGGAGATGGAGGCCCAGAGAGAGAAAGAGATGAAGGCATCGGATGCGTTGACAAGATTGAGCAAAGAGAGAGAATGATGTGAGAGAAGAGGAAGGAGAGAAAGAGAAAAGGGGAGATGGAGGCGTTGGCGGCAGAACAACAGAGGCAGAGGCATCAACAACGGCTAGAATGGCAAAGGTGGATGGTAGTTGGAACAGCAGAGCCAGAGGCAGACGACAGATGGAACGACATATGCTTCAGCGAGAATGAGCAGAAAGAGAGAGAATGAGGCGAGAGGGGGGAGGAAGGATAAAGAGAGTATGAGGAATAATTGGGCTGAGATTCAAAATTTTCGGTTTAATTCATAGCGATATTTTAGCCTCAAAATATCGCGATAAATTGAGGTTGTCAACCCATTTCTTCGTGTAGCATTGTCCTTACAATAATGATGGTTTGAATATGTTTGTCCTTACAATAATGATGGTTTGAATATGTTTTGCTTCTTAGTTTTCACAGAGAACAGAGAATGCCAAAAAGAAAGCAGAAACAATGCGACGGAGCCCTTATCGATGGACCAAATTCAATCAACGTGCCAGAGTTTGATGCAGCAGTATCTCTAATTGCATTGACAAATGTGTTTTCAAACAAGCAGCCTTACTTTTTTTTATATATATTAGTTAAAGAAACACTTCGTCAAGCTTATAAATCCGACGAAGCAATAGACAATGCCCAAAGGGGACAAGCAGCCTTACTCGTGCTGCTCAAAGGAAGCTATTTTCATCGATAAAATCCAGCATGCCATGCCACTTGCAAACAATGAGAGTCCTTACCTTTTTGGTTTTCAAAGATGCCATTCTTCTCGGTGGCTGCAAGTTGAAAGAAACTTTGTACTCTGCTCAGCCATTTACTCGAGTTATCAGATGTTTCGCCAAACAAAGAGGAGCCAAGAATTTGATCACTGGGGGCAAGCCATCCCGGCAAACTGCAGCTGCGAAGGTAAAGAGATAGAAGCAGAGGAAAGAGACTAATGCGTTGAAACATATATGAAGGCCAAGAAAAGAAATCAGATCGAAACATGAACAGGAATGGCAGGACATAACACTTCCATTCATGGATCCATAGAAATTTGCTTGAACTTTGGGCTTGCAACACCAGCAGCCTGTGTGCGCGAACTGTGTTCAGTTGGTTAATCGCACGAGGTTGGGTCGTACATTCTCTTGTCAGGTTTTACTTATGAAGCTTTTCTGTGAGCCACAAGGAAAGACCTATCTACTCTCGCAGAAAATGTGAACTTTCAGTGGGGTAATGGCTTGACTTAAATGTTGCAAAAGAAAGCTGCATGTCTGTTAGTGTGTGCATGTACGTATGTTTGTGTGTATGTTTGCTCCTCCATGCTGAAAGGTCTCGGATTTTAGTTGCAGAGACAGCCACTTTGCACTTCTGCGAAAATGACCTTTTCTTAACCCTCACAAAGTGAGAAGCCTCATGCATCGAGGCCACCCCTTTCTTCTCATTTCAGAATTAAAACTATTAGCCATGCATCTTACTATTTGCACAACATTGATATGGTACTGCGAATAAAAGTCTGACTAGATAATACGAGAATGGCCAAAAGAAAAGACTAGATAATTTAAGAGTTACTCCTCACCACAGAAAGCATAAAGGTGAAAAGAAAAGCAGAAGTGCACTTGACTTCCACATCAGCTCATGTTTCATAGCATGATTACTTTTGACATAATATATACCGCTCTTTCCACATTTTGACATTTATAGGCATCAAATGACAATTTTCTGCGAGTGTGCTGCAGGGAATCCCTTACACTTGGGGATTTTACTTCCAAGATTGAACACACATCCATTAATCTGCAGAGATTCATAATCACTTCTGCATTTTAATTTAAACATTCGCACAAAATTTACCTTCGCTTTGCCACTCAGCAACCACTAATATGTGCCCCATTTTGCTTTGAAGATAAGAAAGATAGCATGCTTCTTAATCCATCAAAATTTACTTTCAGTGAACATTAAACAATCAAGGGGCCAATGCAACAACAGTATATGGAACATCTACCTTCAAAAAGATTAAGAGAAAAGAAATCGAAGTGGCTGGATCGGTCAACCATAAAGAAGAGAAAATTTAATATTTAGAAAAGGGAAAAAGGAGAATAGAGAAAAAGTTCAAAGTCAATCCGTCTCATTTTTGAAGTGGGATGGATCGCACAATAGAAAGAGAACATAGAGTGCAAAGTGAAGGTAATTGTAACAGGTTACAGTAATTGTGAACGTGAAGAAGTTAATTCAAGTAAGAAGGTCTCCTGCTTAAAACAAAAGACAGACCGAAAAAACAGTAACAAACAAATGGGTGGGGGCAAATTGAAAGCACCACAAGAACAAGTATCCAAGGCCAAAAGAATCCCAATAAATAAGACATCATTATGCATGAATTAGCAAAAGCTAGTATCAAACAAAGTAAATAGCACAAAAGCATCGGTGCTACCATTGGTTGAAAGGCTTTGGTTTTGTAAGTCAAATGGGGGGTTATCATCCTTCACCGGAACAAGAATAGAGGAAATGGCAAAATATGAACATGAGCTACCCATAAACTAATAATGCAAGAAATAATTTAAACGAAATGTCACAATATTCACTCACAATGATAGGATACCGCAAGAGCACCCCAATGTTGAATTCCATCCTTTTTCACTCACAAAGAAGGGTATTCAGTTTCAGCAATCTAATTTCCTGCAGCAAACTGCAAAAGCAAGCTTATATCCTGTTGGCGTCTATCCAGCAATTGCTAGAAAAATTAAAACTTGAAAAATTCAAATGCAAATATGCGATCTTACTTTATACAAAGTATATCCACTCCAGCTAAGTAGTGCCAGGAGCCTAGATGATTCGTGGAAGACTTCGGCATGAGTCATGACTTGTTCATGGTGTTCATGTGCAAGAGCCATGTTCAAAATCACTTTGGCCAAAAGACATTAGAACAAAAACATTCCATTTGGATCATGTAGAACAACAATTAAACAATTTTCCATCTTATACTTTGAGTAAATGAATTGAAGAAAAAAAAGAGCAAAAACGCACCCAATGCCCACTTATGCACCATACTAAATATAATTCATTCATGATCATCTCTTTAGTAGAACCATCCCACCAAAGATATTGTTAGCATTACTTGGAGACAATACACCATCTATTCATTCTTCCAAGCATACAAAATCAACGAGAAACCAAGACCTGGTAATTTCGACTCGTGTGAGCAAGGCCAAGGTGGTATACATGGATCAGAGAAAATTTGGCTTGTCCACAGCTTGTCAGCTGACAAACAAGTTTGAAACATGAATACTGCATTCCCAAAAGCAGTACCGAACAACCAGTTATGCACATCCCAGAAAACTTCCACCGGGAGGCCATCGATAAAAATGGTCTGATTTCCTCTGAACTTCCACCGGAGCCGCTTCACCTGCATCACCATTTTGCTATTGACCCTTATGACTAGGCAGGGATCACTGACACCAACTGTATCACATTCAATTGTGAGGCCATGAACAGGGCCATTATCACAGAATTGAGCTTTGGTTCCATATACCCTTTTCCCAAAAATGTGCTCCCTCTTTGAAATGAACACTGCACTGGAGAGGGCAGGGATTGCATTAGTCTTCTTGAATGCTTCTTTCCTTAGATCCCCAACAAGAAGAACCAATTCTGTCTTGCAAACCACTGCCAAGTAATAGCCCTCCAGTGGCTCAGGCCCGGACCCAAAATTGGCAGAAGAAAGGTCCCAAAACATGTCAATTTTACGAGAATTTACTTCCAAGCACTTCGACCCTTTTCTCTTGGTGAACAAAGAAGGCTTCACATCAACTTTACAGAGGCATTGACTGGACAAGTCATCAATTTCAACGCTCAGGCATTGACCCATCAAATTCTTGCTCCACGTAATTGTGATCAGGCAAGACTGGCCAAACAATTTGCACTTGTACACGCAAGTGACCAAATTTTGAGAGACTTTGCTCACATTTGAACATGAAGCATCGGCTACTTGAACCCCATTTTCACCAAAACAGGAAGGGAAATCCCTCATTTTGCTAGAAGAAAGGGGGAAATTTTAAAAAAATTAGGAAAAAAAAGAAAACCAACTTTTGCTCAATCTTTCCGCAGGCTGCTAAACAAAATTTGGGTTTCTGGGTCTCTTTCTTCGAGCATTGTATGTAATGAGAAACCAGGAGAGAGGGTAGGAGAACGAGCGAGAAACGAGAAATTACAAGTTCATCGTACCAGAAGGTGGAGGACTGCATCAATGAGGGACGAAATCACAAACCCATTTGCAGAAGAAGTTGCCCTGAGATCTGCTTGGTTCTTCTGCTCTAGGCTTGGAAGAAGAGTGGAGATAGTGGATCTTGATATTGTTTCCTTTTGCTTGGTTCGACCATGGTTTTAATGTCCCGGGAATCTACTGTTTTTAAGGTAAGGACAAGTGACAGTGCTAATTATAGGCAAATTTTGCGGTAAATCACCCCCGGTTTGGACTTTGGAGAAAAGTAGCCATAGAGAGAGAGAGAGAGAGAGAGGCGCTCTCTCACAGTCTCACTGTCTGTAATTTCTTGTCCTTCCTTTCTTTATTTGTTCTATTGCTTTGTTGAAGAATTTCCATGTTTAGAATTTGAACTCAAAATTTGAAAAAGAAGTCGTCTTTTTGGTTTCAAATAAAAAAATATATATATATATATATTCACACTCACTGTTACAACCCAACATCATTACTCACGCAAGAATAGATCACATACATAACCATAATAAAACCGAAATAAAAAGATTGAAACAATAAAAAACGACTCTCTGTCAGTCCTTTTCAGCCCTTTTTCGATTTTCTGTTTGGGCAGTGTTAATTGCACAAAATCTTGATTAGTTCACGAGTGAGAGAAGAGTTCCCTGAAAGGGTGGTTTGGTTGAGAGAGACAAAGTTTAAAGCATATTTGAAAGTAGGAAATTGAGCTAACTGCCATATAAACTTTTGTGAGGAGTGGAGTGGACGCTGCAGAATTAAGATGAAATCTCTTGTCTTTTCACTTTTGCAAAAGCAGGGGATCCCATGTTGATTTCGTTTACAAAAAGCTTTGAGTAAGATGGCAGTAATTGCAATTCGCTCCCATCCCATCATTCTCTCAATATTATTTTTTGTATCCTTCAGCAAATCATGTATTTTCACCTCCAAAATTCTGCATTTAATTAGTCCTAATCTTTTTTGATAAATTTCACTCACACACCCTATAATTTAGGTCATTTTCACATAGTTAATTTTTAAAATTTAAACTTTTTTTTAATTTACAATTTTCAAGTCAAGAGCTGCTATTATTTAAGACTGAGTTTCTCAGGTTCCATTAATATGTGAAAGGTGTACTTATTTGGTGATTTATCCAACTTCTTGTGGATTCTGTAACATTGTAACTTAGTGCTAACTTATTGTTAGCTAACTCAAGTTTGAAAATTTATACTTTATTGTGCTAATTATATTTCTAATAATTTTATTCAGTAGAGTGACAAATACTGTGTATTGCAATATTGTACTTGTATCATTAAGTAAAAAGAAAATTTAAATTTTTGTTTTCCTTTTCTTTTGTTTGCTTATTGGAGTAACTCAGTAACAGAACACACCCATTTTAGAAAATATTCCATTTTAACTTTGTGGTCCCAAAGATTCCTAATTGCCTTTCTAAACCTAAACAAGCTACCCCTAAATATTGACCCCAAAAAATAGCAATAATTAATATCTTACAGGCTTTGCTCAAACTAAATTATTTTTGGTAAAAAGAATAAATATCTACTTAAATCCAAAAATACTTTCTTTAGCTAAAATTATGACTTAGACATGATATCATATATAGAAAATTCATTCAAAAGAGAAAAAAAAAATCCCAAATGATCAGAGGCCATACAAAAGAATTAATTTTTAGTATTTCTCTTGAATTAAATGGTAACTAGTAAGAAAGTTTATTGTTGAGGTATCATATCATATCATATCATATATATATATATATATATATATACTTTGTTAAACAATAAAAATAAATATCTAATACAAAAGGTAACATCTTCTGAGTTAGTCAATGGGTACTCAAATAAATAAAAAAGAGAAACCAAATAATGGGGGTGTCATAATATCTTTTGACATTTTGAATTTGTCAAGGAAAAAGAATTACCTTCTTTTTGTTCATAATAAAATAAAAAAGTGAAAATTTTTTAATTCCTAATGTCCAAAATTAAAATCAAATTCATGATATTTTCAGATCATGAAGAGTGTTTATCATATATATATATATATATATATGTATATGCTTGTGAGTGAGACCTATTAGTATTTCAATATTGTTTAGAACCAAAGGCAGTAAGATTACACATTGTATTAATTAATACTAGTGAGAATGTCATGTCATATCCCAATTCTGCCCTCAATGATTTAGTAATTTTATAGTGGGTGGCATCTGGAAAAGCTTGGGATGAAAGCTGTTGGGCAATGAGAGGATGTAGCTTTTGGGCAGGTGCCATTGTCCTCATTCTGCCCCAGAATATATTATTATTATTAGTAGTAGTAGTAGTAGCAGCAGCAGCAGCAGTAGTATAAACGTATTCTTATTCTTATTATTATTATTATGTTTCTTTTTTTATTCCTCCACCGAGCAATTGCAAATCATAATTCATAAATGTGGAAGCACTCTGCTGCACACTCATAATTTCGTTTTTCTTTTCCTTTCCTTTCCTTCATAAAGAATGCAAAGGGAAAATGATCATCTCCAAGCTTGAATTGTCCCCCACTTCCACATTGACCCACATGCCATAACTCTTACTAGCTATCCATTTCAGCATATTTTAATTTAATGGAATTTATATTAATTAAGTTAAAAGAATTATTTGAAAGAAGACTAGCTAACGTTGGGGTTTAATTAATTAGACATATCATTTCTTATCTTCTTGGTTACATTTTATGAATAATAATGTACAACAATGCACGTTTAGGGGATAATCATAAATCATTATTACTAGAATGATGAGAATTGACAAGAATTGGGCTAGGATTTATCTGATATCCATCAGAGCGCTTTCAAGTGATGAAACTTGCTTGTCCCCAAAGTTGAACCCTTTCTTCCATGTTCTTCACCGATCACCACCCACCCCAACTCACTACTCACTACTCACTACACCCTTCTCATCCCCTCTCTATTCACATGCAGATGCAGTTCACAGGTTTATTTGATCGTGGCTTGCGTTCTTATTGCACTAATTAAATTCTCGATCGGATGGATGCATGGTCTCTTTCTCTTAGACGCATAATTAATTTACGGGTTTAAATGGGGGATAAATGACACCCTTAATAAAGTTTTAATATGATACATATATATATATGAGTCTTATCGATTAAACTCGTCCAATATGCACAAATATTTACAAGTGACTCGCAATACAGACGTGATATATATTATATATACCCAATAAAATCTCGGCAGGCCATCTCACTATCTTCTGTCACAAGGCATATTGGCCTTCTTTAATCATCTACTCCGAAACAGTGAGTTGTTTTATGCGTCGGTGAAGACTTAATTTATGCCACAACAAAGCGCAATGAGGTCCCTTGAGAGATCTACTACTACCACTTTTTCTTTTCCAACACATTTGCTTAATTAATCACTGGGCCCATTTTGTGGGCTTCAAAAGTAATGTGAAAAAACAAAACAAAAGAATTGTATACTGTAGGAAATATGGTAATGATGTTTTTAAAAAATAAATGTTTTTAGGCCTTGGAGGTTGGGGTGGGCCTGTTGCCCAGAAGTAGTAAGGACCCATTTTGGCAAAATGTACTAATTGGGTCGGGTCTTCTGTCACCTGCAAATAGGCTTCCATATTTGAGCCTTGCAGATTCTATTTTAAGGCCCATACTTATTACTTTGGGCTTAGTTGGGTCTGTGTCCACTCCATTTTCAACATTTTCCCTTCTCACAAACCCAAACTCAAAAACCAACCTCGGCCTTAGCAATGTTACCACTGCCAGTAGCTAATAGTGCATGTCTGCAACTCAGAGTAGAAGAGGGCCCATTTATTCACAATTATGAGAATTCCTCGCGTCAGTTGGTTTCCCGTGTGAGGAGCTCCAAACAGAAACTCTGAGAAGCGAACAAGGAAAAAAGAAATGTAAAAAATGGAAGGAAAGAGAAAGTGAGTCGACTTTCTGCATATTGCTGCAGGAAAGGGACAGGCAATCGCAGTGATGGTACAAACAAGGCATTTGTCCGCATCGATGTGCCATGGAAGCTACTATACAAACAGCATCATGGCTGATAGATATTAAAAGTAACTTGTAAACTAATAGATTCCACCTAGAATGATGAATTCTCAGACCTTAATTAGATCGAATATATTGTTCCATCTTTTTCTAATGATCGTTGAAGATAAGATCAATATTTTGAACATTATATAATATGTATTCAGATATGTTGATAGTTCCATTCTGCATAAGAGCCTGGCTAACTATATACGTATGCAAATGATGATATCAATGCATGCATTCCCTTCTTTTTTTCCTGGTAAAAGGAGGAAACGCCACGTTCAATGGACACCAACGGGGCAATAAGGACTTAAATACACCTACTGTTTGTCTCTAGGTTCGCCTTAGATGCGTTACCCATGCACACTCCTTGTCGCCAAACCATTTGGGCACATTGGGTAAAATCTCTACTAGAACTTCTTGATAGTATTATAGGTCTCCTCCACTTGGATGCATTGGGCAAAATCTCATAGAATTTCTTGGTAGCACTATGAGTCTCCTAAATCTCCTTCACTTGGGTTATACATTGGACAAAATCTCTGGCAAAACTTCTTAGTAGCAATATAGGTCTCCTCCAATTTAAAGCGTAGTTCGTATAACTATAAAAAACTTATCATACCTTCATAAAAGATTCGAACTTGGGACAATAATTACCACTTCGTCAGATAGTTGTCATGATATGCATGTGCTAACTTCCATTACCATGGCTGATGGGGGAGTCATATGTATATATATAGATAATAGATGAAAGATACCGTAAGAATTATTAACTGATCTGATCTATCTCATATTGAAGTAGTACGTACTGCCCTACTGAATTATTTTTGTGGTTATGGGGGGCGGTCCTATTATTTCTCTCCTGAATATATATGCAGCATGCATGCATACATGGTGCAGGAAAATCTCACTCGTGTGTGTGATGACTATGACAATTCCTTGTATATCTATCACCATCTTCAGGTCATAATCCTCCTCAATAACTGGGAATATATAGTTTCAGTACTGAATGGACTTTCCCATCCATAACCCAACAAAGAATAAACTCCAATTCTCACGCCTTGGAACTCCAATCGCTGCCATCACCTTCCTTTGTCCTCATTGATCCCATCCACAGGCCACCAAACAAATTAATTAAAAAAAAAAAAAAACATCACAGACACACACACTCTCTCTCTCTCTCTCTCTCTATATATATATATACACACACACATATGTATCTATACGTACAAAGTTATAGAGATTACGTCAGCCCTAATTTAAGGAACAGATCCTTGATCACTTGAAGACAAATGGGCACCCAACAAAGCACAGTTCTTCATCATCTGTGTGTAGATATATATTCGTATATATGCATGATTGTTCACAATTACATGTAAGTACATGCAAACATTTCAATTTCCAAGGCCACAACCACACGGCCACAACTCAATTTCCTCTACATTCTTAAATTAATGCCATCTGCTCTGCTCTCCTCCTATAAGAGGCGATATATATGTATATATATATATATGTCAGTATTATCTTTAAAAATTAATTATAATTCAGTGATATAATTAGATTAGTTATAATCTGAAGAAGAAACTGAGAATCAACTCTGCAAAGTCTGAGACCAAGTTTGACTTTGTGAAGAAAGAATCCACTACACATATTCCTAACAGCTCTGCATATATATATATATATAAATGGAGTCACCAACTAATGCAAGAACCAGCACATAAGGTCAAGAACTTTTTCAAACTCTGCAATTAGCTAATATTTTATTGTCAACATAATGAACAAAGTCCAACCATGCATGGAGGCCACACCGGCCCAAAATTAAACTCTTAAACTGACTAAGATCTTCACATTAACAGCAACCAAAGATTATAATAATAATAATAATAACAATACTAGCTAAGAGCTTGAATATTGAAACAAAGATTTCTCCAAAGCCTTGTCCTTCGAGGATTTCAGTTCTCCATTAATGGTAATTTCCAAGGCAATGTTCGCCGTCTCGACCACGCTATCTTCTTTTCACAACCCGTTTGGCACGGAGTCAACCTTTCTAGGTTGATGGCATCGGTAATACAAATCAACGGCCCAGTTTGTAATAAAATTTTTCAATGAATTTGTTGGATGATTCATATTGATGTATGTACTGTTTCAATCAAATCAAAACCGCTGGGACACCGACGCGTGGCGCCGCCGGAGCTGCGGCGACACAATGGAGATGAGCCCACCCAGCGGCGGCCGCATCTTCGACCGGTAAGTCATCTCGTCGTACGGCCGGCGGTAGAACTTGAGGTAGGGGAGGAACGAGTCACGTGACTTCTCAGACCGCGGACAGTCCCGCCTGAAGAACGTCGCCGGCGAGTGGAGGAACGACGGCTTCGGGGTCCTCGGATGGGTTACCATCGCGGGGTCCAGTTTCTGGGTCTTCTGGGGGAGTGGCGTCGACGGGAAGAAACCTTTTTTACCGGCGCCGAGATTGCAGGGCGGCGTCCGGGCGACTGGCGAGGCGAAGGAGAGGGAGCGTGCGTTGAGTGGGGAGATCAGCGCCGGGCCGAGAAGAGAATTTGCGGAGGCTGTGGGACCGACTTTGGATGTCGGCGTGTCGGTGAAGGAGAGGTACCAGGGCTTGAGAGAGTCGAAGTGGTGGGAGACAGTGAAGGAGAAGCGGGAGGAGGAGCAAGAGCCTATCTTGGCCGTTGATGGGACCGACGAGGGGTCGAATCGGAGGGACGAGGCTCGCGGGTACGACGAGAAGTCGTTGAATTCGAAGGACTCTTCGAAGTCCAGCGACGAAACCACCATGGTCGCCGGCGAGAGGTCCACAAATGGCCGTACACCCTGTAAATTCAAAAACCTTCTATTAATTAAAATTATAATAATTCAATAAACATTTTTTCATAAAAAAATATAACTAAGAAAGATGGTGCAGTAATTGCATTTTTATATATATATAATTTGAGCAACACACTGAACTTCATAGCTAATAATCATAATGTAATTAAGAAATAACCTTATTATCATCATGTTAATTATTATGAGATATATAATAATTGAGTAAATCGAAGTTAAATACATATATATATATATGGTCTTTAACTTTATTTTATAAAGACAGCATCCATTTTGAAGTTTCACTCGAGAGGACTAATTATTAATAAAGTTTAAAACATTAATCTACCAAGAAAATTAATATTACCGTTAGTCTGCAAGTATATATATAATTAAGCGCAGTTCAAACCCAAATCTAAAGACTATATATATCTTAATTAGATTTTGCATGCATGTATTGATGAATAAATCATCGTCACATATATAATTAATTATATTACCGTCACCTTAATTATAAGTAAAGTAATAAAGGAATAATGTGTGCTATGGGTAAAAAGTCTTTTGACGGATAATTAAGTGCTACAAAAATTGAAAGATTTGGAGGACAAGAATTTAGTGAGCAACCTTTAGAACTTAACATGGGGGAGCTAAGCTAGGGTACGGTGGAAATGGGCAAGTCAACATAAGACAGTTTGAAACACAGACACCGCCATTTGCGGGCTCCAACAGTGCAACCAAACAGAACTTAACATCGAAATTTACAAGGCTGTTCAATTTGATTTGAAATAAACTAAATCATAATTAATTAAGGACTAGCTAGCTAGCTAGACCTGATGATAATTAACTAATAAATAAATTAATTACCTTCCAAAGATAAGAGAAGAGGGAAGGAGGATCAATGACAAAGGCCTTGTGAAGGCGTCCAGGGTAGTAGTCGCCCATTATCTTGAGCGTCGCCAGCAGCATGTTCATGAAAGCTGATGCCGATCTGTAAAAGCCTGCAAGTTTCCCAAACACGCCCTAATTAATTGGATTCACGGCCAAACAGGGCTCCGACATGAAAAAGTAGAAATCTGGGAACTTTAGGATAACATAAAATTGAATTGGAACACAGCCTCAGAGCAGCTTCACGACCTCGACGACGACACCACGAGGGCATTGCGGACAATGTCTGACATGGCCGGCTAGCTTACCATTTTTTCTGTTCTTTTTCTTTTTCTTTTTCTTTTTCTTTTCTTTTCTTTATTTGGTTTAAGCAAAGCACTCATTGATTGTAGTGATTAGGCGTGGCTTAGGGAATCAGAGAGCGAGAGAGAGAGAGAGAGATGGGTATGAATTTCACACTGAAAAGTGCTGCGATGGAATGTACACTAAATGCTGCTGCCCAACCCAACCGAGAGAAAAAGGCTGTGTTGAGATTTGGAGAGAGAGAGAGAGAGATGTGGGATTACGGTTTTGCCCCGATTATTTTCAAATTTCTTAAGGGGTGGAGATGAAATGAGGAGGGAGAATAGTAATTCTAGCAGAGAAGCAGACTTACTCGCATCGAACAGAAGAACGAACTGTTCAACGTGTCTGGGCATGGTTTGAATGGCAACCTCTAGAGTAAAAACCAGGAGCCGAGTAAACCTGTGATTTGGTTTCCAAATTAACACATCAGAAATCATTCATATGTACGTAAATCCATGGAAATATATAAGATTTTATTTGAGAAAACTCACAGTTTCTGGGAGTGAAACTTCTGGTAGTCTTGCTTAATCCGGAAAATCTGCGTGAAAAGAGAAAAAGTAATTTTCCGAGAAAAAAAAATGGGAAAGAGAAAATGAAGGGAAATTAAGATAGAGGGAGAAAGAAGATTACCATGACGGGTCGGGATTCTTCGTCCTGGCCGGCCACGTAGGCTAGGCCGTCGGCGAGTTCGGCGGAGAACTCATCGGCTATCAAATGGTCTGCACTCGAAAAAGTTCAAATTAAGTGTGGAACAAACTTTTTTCGTTAAGGAATCAGTTACTTTAAATCATTGCCTGTTTATGAACACTTAAACAGCAGATTCAAAAACAAAAGAAAAGAACAAAAACGTTGGAAAGCAAGATTCCACAGAAACGAAACAAAAAGAGAAGCTAAGGACGAAAAAGTTGCCGAAGCAACATTCAAAATGCTGGCTTTTTCCAAACAAGAACAGTAGAATAGTCGTTCAAAACGTACCGGTGCCAATGCTTTCTCTCCATGAAAGGCAAGCTCGTAGCTGCTTCGCCGCTTTCTTCACGTTATCACCTCTGGATTTCAAAAACCTCTCCACGCAAGCTTTGTTGCAGAACTTCTCCTGCCATAAATGAATAACGATATCCATTAAATACAAACTTTTATGAAACTAGATATCAAATATGTCTAGACATATACTTATATATATAGAAGATGAAAATTCTGTAAAACTATATATGATCATATATTATACCTGTTTGAGGGAGAGAGGGGCTTGTTTGGAGAGGAGAGAAAGAACGGCTTGAACTCTCTCTTTGTCCTTCTGGGTTTGATCTTTCTTCCCCATTCTCGAGAGGGATTCCAGCGGACAGAGAAAACGGTGTAAATTATCAAGAAAACACAGAGATATCAAACTTCAGCTTCACGCTAACCTCTCAAGAAAGAGAGAGAAGATGTAGAGAGAGAAATTTTGCAGAAGACAGAGAGAGAGAGAGAAGAGTAGTGCTTTTTTTTTTTTTGAAGTGCGAGAGAGAGAGAGAGGGGGGGGTGATGCTATTTATAGACGTGACGGAAGCCGTTAAGTTTGATGCTTACAGATCACGAGTCAATGTCAACATCCGTAACGGGAAACGTCGGCTACTCAGCGAGCGCACTCAATTATTGTTAACTTTCCCTCTTTGCCCTTTTCTTTATTCGTTTTCTTCCTCCAGGCCCTGCCCTGCATTTTGCATGTAAACCAAAATTAGAAATGAATACGAAAAATAAAAAATAGTATTTTTTTTAAAAAAAGTAAAATATTAAAATATATAAACATCTTTTTGTAAATATAATTTTTAATATAAAATATTATAAAAATAATTATTTAATCCAATGAAAATATAAATTACATTATCGAGTTAAGAAAATATATAAACATAAATTATTTTTATCTTTAATGTGATTCTAGAATAAAAATATATTTTTAATATTGAGAAATGACTTCAAAATATTTTCAAAATTATAGAAACAATCTTAAATTTTGTTTTTTAGTTTTTCTTGATATTTTGAGATAGGAAACGTTTTGAAAACATCGAAACTATACTCTTTCCATGTTTTTGTATATTAGTGGTCATTGATTGAGAAGAAATACAGTGAGGAGAGAAAAATAATTAGTTGAATTTATTTATTTTTTAATAGATGAATGATGAAAGTAGGAATGAAATGTTGATGTTATGGGTATTTTTTATATTTATTTATTTTTATCCAATTCTTGGAACATTATTATTACAATAATACTAAACACATTCATAAGATGCTTTTAGATAGTCCCGACAAATTGTATCTTAAAACTCAAAAGAAATACATATATATACATATACACGTACGAAAAGTGATAATATGCAAGCCAAAAGTAAAATTTACTTTATAATGGTCATATTTATACATGAAGGGTTGTTCTATTTTGTATCTTAAAACTCAAAAGAAATACATATATCTACACACACATGAAAAGTAAATTTCATATTAAGATAAGTCAAAAGTAAATTTTAGTTTATAATAATCATATTTATGCATGATTTCAAAATAAAGCATGATATGTCATGACTTATGGATTACTATACAAAAAAAATCATGCTTAAAAAAAAGAATTAAAAGCCAAGAAAAAATAGTCGATAGAAATTTCTCCCATACAAGGAAATGAGAGAAAGCCTCAAGAGACTCATGGATCTCCCGAAGACTTCTCTCATGGGGTGTTTTTAGTAAAGACACATAAATAGATAACTTTGACAATCAAAAATTCTTTCAAGAATCTCACAGATGGTAGACTTTATTTTTTAAAAATCTTCACATTTTTTTAATTTTTTAAAAATCTTCACATTTTTTTATTTATAAGTGAGTAGTCATTTCAAAAAATGTACGTTTCAAATACCAATTAAATTTCTACATTCAACTCTTTAACAATCTCTAATGTTTGATTTAAATATAGAAATATTTATAAGAAAAATACTTTGTTTCCTCTAACCGTTCTTTTTTTTTGTAGATATCAAGCATGTTAACAACGAATTTTTTGATAAATAAATTTATTATTATTATTATTATTATTATTGTGTTGAAGGGAAGACTAGACAATTTAGAAATGATATCTCCCTGTGTATCTACGTCGAAGTTAAAATAGAAAAAGATTGGGTGTAGGATACAGATAGATGACATAGTTGCAGCGCAATCAGTTTTCATAGATAGTACAACAGCAAAATCGCAGTTGAGGAGGCTGGTGGTGAAATGTTGGGTTGGGAGCTAGGTAGGGTCGTTGGTTGGGGGCGCATTTGCAGAAAACAGAAATGATGGGGTATTGGATGGGCCCAGAAGCCGGGGATGAGGCCAAGCAGAATTGGACCCATTTACGGATATTGTGGGATGTGAAATTAGGATTTCATGTCCTCTGTTTCCATTGCATTATTATTACTATTGGCTTGGCTTCGCTTTCTTTCTATAACGTTTGCACAGTGCATTAATAATTATTTTCGTTTGTGAATGCTTGTTTTCTGCGATAGTGTCTCGCAGCAAGCGGTTGATTTGAGTCTTCATTTCATTTTCATTTTCATTTTCATTTTCTTGTTTACTCATGCTCTCTCTTCAATATCATTGTAGAATTTCTGTTCTTCGTGAGAATAGCATTTTAAAAAGACAGTTTTGATTCATAGAAATAATTTTACTTCTTGTTCCACTACTTGTCACGATAGAAAATAACTTTAGGTAGGACAAAAAGTTATCTTATAAATTTACCTAAATAGAGAACGGTTTAGATGAAAAAATCTCTCTAACAAGATGGGTACGCAACAAAAGAAACGCATACTCTGTTCATAGATAAGTTACCTAATCACTTGATATAGAGAGCGGTTTGAATGAAAAAATTTCTCTAACAAGATGGATACGCAACAAAAGAAAACCATACTCTATTTATAGATAAGTTATCATTTTATCTAAAGAGCGATTTGAATGAAAAAATTTTACTAACGGGATGGGTACGTAACAAAAGAAACCTATACTCTATTCGTGGATAAGTTCCATTCTTAATTAATTATAAAAAATTTGCCAAAGTTATCAAAAGTGGACGATAATATCAAAACTGTTTGACCTTACAAACCAAACGTTACTACATAAATAACACACAGTGACAGTGTATGTGCATAAATAACATATCACACAATCCCATGAGTCTCAGGTCAAAACTTTGGTATTTGCCTCCCGTCCTCGTTACGGCGTAGACCATCTTTAGTTTTTGCACTTACAATATAATATAATATATGATATAGACTGGGTTACCATTAAATCATTATTATATATTCAATTAAAAGCAAATTAAGAAAACTTCATTAAGTTGCAAACATTCCCCCCACGTGTCAAGCTACTAGAATACCCCCACCCCTTCTACATACATATAATCATTTCCTTCCTCAATTCTTAAGTTTAGTAATGAAAATGTGACTAGAAAGAAGGAAGAAATTAAAAAATTACTTACGTCGAAGTAAGTAGCTGTGTTTGGTTTATTTATAATGCCAAAGTCAAAGTAATGTAAAATTCATATTCCGTACTTAAAAGATAAGTTAAAAGAGTCATTAATAAACCAAAGTTTATAAGAACTATATAACACCTAATGATATATTATATTGCATACGCTTGATGTATGAACAGAGCTAAAGGCGAGTGAAAAGCAAATAATCGTCGCCTAATCTTGAAAAAGCAAAGGGTGTGGGGGCTTGGGTAAATGAGATTAAGCTGATAAAAATTGGAGTTCCCAAAGCCAAATCGTGTAAGCTTTATTGTTATGATTAAAATAATATTGTGAAAGCACTGCTTAGTGAAAGATTTGTTTTGTTTGTCCTCTTTCAAATGTGTGCTAGATTCTCTCTTTAATCCCCCCCCCCCTCTCTCTCTCTCTCTCTCTTAACCAAGTTTAAGATGGCTAGTTGGCAATGGGATGATGACTTTGGGATATGATTTTGTTGATTTAAGCATGCATGCATGCATGTCCCACATATATTTATATATATATAGATAAAGTAGGTTCATTCTTTCACCTACCAACAATGGCACATACTTTGATTTCAAATTTAAACGGCCACCATTCCCTCCTCCCCCCATGGCGGTGGTGGTGGTGGTGGCTGCTCAATTACCTCTCAATATGTTCCACTATCTAGCATGGTCTAATCATCGCCCTTCAATTTGGAAAACAAAAACAAAAAAAAAAAAAAGAAGGAAGGAAAGATAATCCTTTCAATTTTTTAAATAAAATGAAATGTAAAGTATACCGTTAGAATTCATTTTCTTTATTATTAGTTTTATTATCAAAATATTATACAAAATTCATTAATAATCATACATGCACACACAAACAAAAAAAAAAACCCTTTTAAGTGGCTTATTATTACATTATTTGCATGATATGGCTTTATGCAAGAATTGTGTAACGTCTTCAAATTGCATCAGTTGCCTGCCTCTCTGGCAAGCGGCATGTGTTGTTCCTCTGCGTCTCCCAAAAGGGGCAATGATGTGTTTTTAGAACAAGGAATAATATCTCTAGGCATCTCATGATTAACAATGGGGCCAATGCAAGGTGAAAGAGGGAGGGAGGGAGGGAGTAAATTAGTCCAACTTAGGACTCGGTTGGTTGGTTGGTTTGTTTTTGTTTTTGCATTTGGAGTCCCCATCTCATCTCTGTCCATTTCAAAGTGGCCAAACCAAAAATTCAACATGTAAGCCCCAACTCTCCATTTTTCTTTGAGGGGGGCAGTTGTTCTAACATTCAGACCTTTTGAATTCTAAAATTAAATAAAGCTAGATAATATGGGTATTTTTGTAAATTTATGTTGTGAGGCCACACTTACACTTTGACTTTTTCACCCTATTAACAAGTGAATAGGGGAATAAGAGTGTGTCAGGTCTGCTTAAATTTGAAATTTGTTGTGCTTCTAAGTTTGATTTTATCAACACTGATGAGCATGGCAATTTCTTTAGTTATATTGCCCCATATTTGAACAAGAATCAACCACTAAATTATTCAAAATTTCTGTGATCTTTTTCATGGCCAAACAACAAAACAACATTTTTTTTTGGAATTTTTTTGTTCTTTTTGTCCAAACCTACTTTTCTCATCTTCAAGGGACCGTTGCAAAAGACAGACATATATAGACACACACACACAGGGAGAGCATGCAATTGTTAATTGTGGATGAAACTTGAGGGTGTGGATATGAGTTGACCAACAACTCAATTGTGCTCAATGTGTATGGACCCATGGTGTAGAAAAGTGTGGCAAGTCCCTTTTGGATCTGTCAATGATTCAATAGAGATATGATCAAAGGACAACACCTTGCAACACATGCATATAGATGGGACCTTCTATCCATTAAAAGGAACAACCTTAGACACTGCAATAACTATGTATATATGCATCAATCAATTCATATATATATATATATATATATATATTGGAATTGAGGCATCATTATGTGTGGAGTGAAATGAGTGGGTGTAACTAAGAAACTAAAGAAAGAAAGGAAAAGAAGGGAGCAGTGTCACATGAAGAACAGAAGACAACAACAGAGTAGTAGCAACTAGCAACTAGCAGGGCTCAGCTTCAGCCAGTGGCTTTGAAGCTGATGCAAAGATGAAAGGCAAATGAGAAAATTACAGTCACCTGATTTTGACAATCAATCACAAAGTTTTGAATTCATCCTAACTCACAGCTCAATTTAGTCAAACTGATTAGACCCCAACAATCAACCTGTTCATGTCTCTTTCCTCGGATTGCAATTCAAACAGAACAAAACAAAAATCATAAATGAAAGCACGTTATAATATCCAGCCAATAAAAAGCATTTTTTTATTTTTTATTTTATTTTTATAGTTGTTTTTTGTTTTCAAATTTAAAAAGGACAATTAATAATGAAAACTGAAATTAAAAAAAAAAATAAAGACTACCAAATATACTCTAAATTGGGTCAAGTTTTATATATTTTTAGAGGATAAAAGTTCTGGAACGACAGGAAGGAATAGAAATTCAACCAAACAATAGTAACACCAATGGTAAGAACCCAAGAGGGAATCTCTGCCTTCTGTTTTGTGGTCTTCTCCAGAAATCATGCCCTTTGTCTAATGGGCTGTGAGCCTGGATGGAAGGCCTTAATTCACCAAAGCCCAAACACGCTTAGATTTTCTCAGCTCCTGAAATCAAAAGACAAAATTTAAAATGTTAGAAGGAAGCAGAAGCATGCCTTGGCCTTTCCATGAGATTTGGTAGGCATGTCACCAAAATCATTTTGATATTAATATGTGTTCTTAAGTTATTAAACATTTTAATTTATTCTTTTATTGAATATAATAATGATTTTATAGTTTTCGCGAGTCATCTTCTCTATCCTATCAAAAAATCAGGGACCATTTCGTTATAATTTTTTTAAAATTATTTTTTAATTTTAAGACCAAATAAGCCCAAAAGAATGCATTTTCCAAAAATAATTTCCATTTTTTGGGCAAATTCTCTCAAAACAAACCTAAATTAAGAGGTTCCAGATACTGTGAAGGTATGAAAATAAGAATTATACGAACACAAAGGTAATTCTATTTTTTTTTTATAATTTCCAGTTTCAAAATAATAAAACAGAAAAAGTAATAACACGGAAACTATAACCAGACTGAACTCTTTTAAGAATCTTGAAATTCATCTTGGCTTATAAGCAGAGGTAGGAGATGGATGCTTGTCGCAGACGCAAACAGAGCTCTGATTTCTTAAAACACAAGAGGTGGACCAAAAAGAAAGAAATATATATAATAAGGCAAAAGATAGAAAATAAAGGAGGGAGGTCTATCTCAATACTTAGATAATGCACGGTGGAAACCCAATATATGCAGCAGATTCTGTCACAACTCACTCACAAGGATTATATATTTGAGAGGAAAGAATAGAAGAAATGGTGATTGGTGGGGTTGGCTCCTTCTTCTACAAGAGAAAAGGGGTGTGAAAGAGACATTGCACCAGAAGAGCAAATGTGATGATAATATGCATGATTGGCCACCAAGGGAATGTAAAATGTTTCAAGAAGAACAGTGACCTGAACTTCACCCTGCTCCTAAGCAAGCCACCTCTCTCTTTCTCTCACCTTCTCCTATTTCCTCCATACTTTCACCTACTATGAGCCAGAATTACATCTCTCCAAATGGGGTGGCTCCAATCCCTCGTCTCTCCATTGAGGAAGCTATGGTTTCGCCTGCACTCATCTCACAAGAAGAGTATGTGCTCGGTGAACTCCCACATATCCTATCTTTCTTATACTTTTCTCATCTTCTGCCTCGTGTTTTTGTCATCACTAATGATTATATAACTCTTCTCTTTGCTGGAAAATACTAGAAAGATCAATATTTTCCTCACATTTTGTTGTATCTATTCCTTCTTCTCCCCCCCCCCCCTACCCCCCTCTCTCTCTCTCTCTCTATATATATATGTGTGTGTGTGTGTGTCTGTGTGTGCGCGCGCCCGCCCAAGTATATACTTTTAAAGAGTACTGCTTCATCTTTTCTTGCATATAACTGCATTTTGCTAATAATTTTTCAGGGAGAGGGATATACCTTCTATATGAGGATGTGAAGTCTTGCCCCTGTGAAGATGTGCATGTGTTGTGGTCAATACTAGTGGAATCCAATACACCTCCTTTTACATCAATAAAATGAATGCATACACACAGAGATCGCGAGCACAAACGCTAGGTTTTCAGTCATGTACATAAGTTACATAGCAGGTTTTATAATAATTTTTGTGTTTCTCGTTTTATTCTTGTTTGATTGTGAACTTTAGAATTTAGATAATGTATTTCTAAGTTATTTTGACTTTTTTTTTTTCTTGCTTCTACTGATTCCAGACACTTCCGTCAACAGCTCATGGAATGTTTACAATCTAACGGCAGTTTCTAAATGGATACACTGATACACACACCTTTATCCTCTAGCTAACAATGATTGTTCAAGGACTGAAGCAAATAATCAAAAATGGATTCCTACAGTAACAATTTCTATGGAATAGAACGATAATTTTCTTTACACTGTTTACCCCAAATGATAGGACTATTTGTGGTACTTCCTTTCAGGCCAAAATACCACTTCTAATATCTTCTAATATACTTTTCTACATGTGCCAAATATTTCAAGTAAAAGGGGAACAGTATAAAGAGTTTTGGATTCTGGTTGCTGGTTTGTCTGTTTCCAGCAGTTGAGGTGGCAGACGAATTGAGGAGGTTGACCTGTGAAAACCAAAGAATGGATGGGACAACCTCCTTCATTTTCATGTCATGTCCAGGACCTTTTAGAAGTATCCTAAACTTTAAAGAAATCATAATGATAATGATGCTCCTTGACTGATTCTACAACACTGAAAATCCGAAGTGCCTGAAATATATACTAACCTGAAATAATAAGGGACTAGTGCCATGTGAAGGGACTAGAAAGAACAAAAACCATCAACGCTGATGAAAATGCAAAATCCCAATTCAAGAAAGTAAATTTAAACCACAACCGCCCCTCCCATTTTTAGCTACAAAAATTAAGTCCTCTGTTTTCTAAATTTGTACATGATCTAAGAGGAAAGATGAAAATTGTCTAACAGGGAGAAAAAATGATCTACTGTTCAGTGTTCCAATTCTGCCACACCCAATAGAGATGAAGAAGATAATCTGGATAAGAAGGTAATGTTCTTTTCACTTTTCTTCAGAGTATTTAAGCTCAAATTTCACATCTATTAGCTACCAAGTATAGAATAGATTGATATTATTCTTCCACCTCCATTTGTTTTGTCAATTCTTTTCTACAAAATTAACTTGAAACCACATGTTATTTGTTGTATCAACAAAATCACATCACCACTTTTTCATCCAAGACATTATATAAATTGACACTCTTAAACTAGTGACAAGCAACCAATTGTCATTTCTCACAGGAGTAGTTCCATGATAGAACTTTGACGACGACTACGATAGACATTTTCTCCACACCTGGGGAGATTCCATATCTTTTATCTTGTTAATGTTGTTCATTTATCATCAATCTACAAGCTTATTAATAAAACAAGCTGACATTGATCTACCTGATATGCAGGTGAACCCCGAATTTACTTACTCAAATTTCTGAAAAATGACATTTGACTGGCAGAGATAGGAAATGTCCATTCATTATTGGTTGCTGTGAGTGAGACAGCATCAATACACTGTTAATTGGGTAAATAAATCCACAAATGCTACAGGAATTGGTGTTTCACCACCATTGGAATAAAACGTTCACAGGTGCCCTAGTAAGTATGCCTGTGGGAAAATAAATGCAACGTCTTGAGAACTCAAAATTCACTGCAAAGGCGGAATGATGCTGCAACCCATCCACCTAATGACTTTAAAATAAATAGGATAGAAAACCCTTTTCCGCTGCAAAACACAGTATTTTGAGCGTCAGCAGTACGATAAACAGAAATTTTAAGTATCACAGGGAGGAGCAAAATAATGTATTCCCTTGTTTTTGACCATTGAACCTAAAATTAACAATAATGCATTGCAGTATTACCCATTTTCAATTGTAAAACTAACAGAGTGAAAAGCATGGAAACAAACATTTCTATTGTACAAGAAATATTATGAAATTTCTCTTTTACATAACATAATAGGAAGGAAGTACCAATAGAAAATCTTGACCATCTATTAGACAGAGCTCCATTCAAAATCAAGTTGAGAGTTTTGGTCATGCAAGTAGTTGAAAATAGAATGTCTAAAAGAGGCAGGAATTTTATTTTTGTCCTATAATTGATTATTGTCTAAACTTATAATATAAACACAGTTTGTTCAAGAGATGGAAACCCATGTTCCCATTATGGACGCATTTGTCCCCCAAATAGCCCACAGATATCCACTTGGAACATCACCTTTGAATGAGTGTCAAACTTGCCATCTTCTTATGCAGCAGGTACAAGTCTGACCTGTAAATCCTCTTTGATGTATTTGAATGATACCCCCAGCACCTCACTAACAAATATATAGTTTTGCTTATAAAAAGAATAGTGGGCAGCATTTTCTACTCGAGAGAAAACAAAAGACAGACAAGTAAACATTTTAAATCTTGTAAAAGAAGTATCTTACTCTCCAATCACAATATCCGCACAACCTAATGGAGGCAATCATATATTTAAACAACACAAATGATAGAAATATGCAAACTTTCACTAATCTGCAGAAGGTAGAAACTCGGAAAACAAAAATCCAATATTTGAAAAGCAAATAGAAAATATATACTGTCAAAATGAATAAATAAAAAGTACCGGTTATTGATATAAAAATGACAACATTTATTGGTTAAAAGAACATGAATCCAATCTATCATGAAGTTTTCAATAAGTAAATATAAGAAAATGCCGTTAATAATATTCTTTCTCTAACTTTAATAAGATGCGTCTCAAAGGAGAAACTACAATATGCAGATTTTTTTTTTTTTTTACACAAGAGGAAACTCACCCCATCATAATGCTGAAGAAGAAAAGCGTTCGGCTACACCTGGAAGCCATTCTTCGAAGTATACCTGGGATTCTATCTCTGCAGGAGATAGGGCACCAAGAGGAGTAACAGTTATCTAGAAAAAAACGTAACCATCATGTTAATCATCGGTATCCAATCCAGAATAACTTCACCAATAGAAATATTACATACATATCCTTCCTGGAGAGCATAATAATCTGTATCATCTTCAAGGTACGCTCCAATTACCTAAAAGATAATAAAAAAGAGTTTTCCTTTAAAATAATAAAGATCAGGGATATAAAACAAAAAAATATATATATATATATATATAAAGCAGATGGAGGGGTATAAAACAAGAAGAGAAAACAAAATAATTAGTGCTTGGATATCAGAGTAAAAGTCAAAGCTAGTTCTACTTTCAACTCAATCAATTCATTGATTGAACTTTGGGATTAAACTCAACTGAGGTCATCTACCTTCAATTCAGTCAATTATGTGCCTTTGGGATAAAAGTAAATCAAGTCATCCCACTTTCAGTTTAATTAATTCAGTTTTTTAACTTTTTGAAAACCATCAACCTAGTGCAACCATTAACGTTATCTGTCTCAATTTAACAAACTTATGATGTCATGCTGCAGAATCATCAACAATTGACATGTGCTTGTATAAAGCGACAATATTACATTAGTCAGAAGTCAAAAAAGAAATAAATAACACCTGACACCTTTTTTCCTTTTTGCTACTATTCTTGCTTATCTGACCTTGTTTTTTCTATTTTTCTAAAGACAAGTATTTGTTAGATTTAGGTGAGAATGGTAAGTTCTGTAGGCTTTCCCCCTCTTTTCTTAGATTTGAGACACCTGGTATGGTTAAAATGCCAGTGCCTAACACACACAAAAAACACTTTTTGTCTTTTAACTATGTCATTACTCTATGTAGGATACACCTTAGCTATTAACAGTGTGAGAGTGCCACGCCATAAGATCTATTAAATTGCAACATACAGTATTAACGTTGCTCTAAATTAATGATTTTTAAAAAGTTCAACAACTAAATGTGACGTTCCTAGGGTTTTCCAAGGATGTAGAATGAAATTATGGAAGAACTCAAGTGAGAGAATAGTAAGGGAGGGAGAAAACAGGAGGAGGAGGGAGAATTAGGAGAATTAAGAGAGAGAAACAGAATTCAAATTCATTCATAAGCTGCCATTCTCTACTTCTTTAGCCTATTTATGGGCTGTTACATCCTTTCAGTTAGTAACTAACTGAAGGTACAATATTACAACAGCCTAAGGCACAACAAAGAAAAATACATGTAATAGAACAATTACTCCTATGCCCTTGGAGTCATGACAATAAATTAGTTAAATTGACAATAAAAGAACTTAACTGACTTTTACCTCCTCACAGTTCAAGCACCGAATTGAAAAGCAAGAGAACTTAAATGATGTTTACCCCAAGTTGAAGTACTAAATTGATGAAATTGAAAGTAAAGGAACTTGATTGACTTTTACCCGAAATTTTAAGCACATATTGTTTTATTTTCCCAGACAAGTAACTAGTATTTCTGATACAACAACAACAACATATCCAGCCGTTATCCCACTATGTGGGGTTGGCTACATGAATTCTAGACTTCTATGTGGGTTACATCCCAACAGATAGTTTGTCTAGAATTCATATTTGGATCCGACTAGGTTTTACGCTGGCTGTCGGCTACCTAACGCAACCCTCCTCCTTTATCCGGGCTTGGGACCGGCAGTGGATAATATCCCCTGGCGGAGTAATGATGAAATGAAGTTTGAACACCATCTTCACATGGAGAAATTTCATGAGATGGTGGTAAATGAAGATAATTGATATAGTTGTGTTCCATAACTTAGTTGACATGGTGAAACCAACAAGTACAATATGGAAACACAACAATAACTAGTATTTCTGATAACAGAAAATATTTAAAAAAAAAAAACTATGCAGCTGGAGAAGGGTTAGACTCACTTCTCTTTTGAAAAAAAGATCTTCCTGTGACTTAGTCGAGGAATCAATCTCAGTGCTTGATGATGAATTTGTCTCCATTGTCATTGTTGACAGCATTTTTCCTCCTTGCTTATCAGAATTAACTTGCCTCCATCTCATTTTCACTATACTTTTGCCCTGCTTGGTCAACTTAAACCCCTGTAGGACAACCATAGATAACAGTAAAACCACAACTTGAAACCCAGGAAGCTCATCAAAATAAATTGCTGTTGTTACTTTTCATTGAGAGTAAATAGTTTCATTAAAACCACATAAACTAGATAAGCCTTCTATATTACAGCGTAATGCCATGGAGTAAGGTTTGAAACTATGTCAATATCCAGTTTGATGAAGAATTGCAAAACCCATATTTTATTCCTTTTCCGGTATGCACACATTCAACGGCAAAACTTATGTAAAGATAACAAATATGCCACTGGCATTCTCCATAGCACAGATACAGCCACATAACAAGACATGGATATGCAGACTGCCATTGCTTCAGAAGTAATGCAAGGTAAGGTGCCTGGATATTTATATATATACATATATATATAAGAGAGCTACCTTCCTTCCACCACAACAGGAAGATATAATGCATTGCTCAGACTCGAACATGGAAAATTTTCAAAATTTCTTAAACAAACGATTCAACAATAACATCTACAAGCTAGTATGTGATTCACCTTATGATTTGCAACATTTGTAGGAAGATCTACATTCAAGAAACATTTTTGAGGAAATGTTTTGTTCTTGATCTCAGCCAACATGGCATTTATAATGGGTAAACAAGCCTGAGCACCCAGTGTGTAATCATCCGTATTACTTGTACCCCCGACCCTGAATGTCAATCACCAAAATAACCATCAGGAAATAATCATCATCCATCCAAGACAATAAAAAGAAAAAAAAAGAAACAAAGAAGAAGAAAAAGTCTTTCAAGAAATAACTTGGTTGCACACAATCAACAATAAATGCCCAGGAAAATAGATTAAATTAAAGGCCAGAGAGTTATAAATGAGAAAGTACACTTTCAAATAACTTTGACCCATGTTTGGCATGTTTGAAAGGGAAGACCATGAAAAGTTTCTTACCTAAAAACCTGATCAAGCTAATAAGAGTAAAGTGTACATTCAACTTATTTGAAGTTAGTTTAATAAAACATTCATTTTTTCCATTCTTCAAGTCACATTTGATTTAAGAAACTTTTTTTTTCCCTAAAATGAAGCGTATGAGTGCAGGAGCACGTCAATGTACCAATTATATGATAAAGAGAGAGCAGGTACACCATTGAAGAAGGCCTCCCGAGCACCAGCAACAGTCCCCGAGTAAACACTGCAATTCAAGTGAGATCCAGTGAGTACAGCTACAAGCAAGCCCCTTGGTGTATACAACAGGAAGAACAATGAAGCTCAGAGCAGTTTATACGCGCAGAAATTTCTGTCACCGCAATGGCTGTCTCATAAGCCTAGATTATTTTCCTTCAAATACAGAAAGTTTGGACTATAAACACAACCAAATATGAACTTCATTTCATACTGTTTTAAGGCACAAATGAGAGAACCAGACCGTTCATCAACACTGTCTAAGAAAATCCCTAGAATATGATAAATGTATCTAGACTAACATGCTCCATTCTGTATAGTTCAAAATAAATAAACTTGAAGGAGGTATTCCACTAATATATATACTGGACTTCAAAAGTCAAAACAAAACATATTGAATTTAGAAACACAAGATATGTAAGCATGGAGGAGCAAAGGCGACATCAAGAAGAAGCTACTGACATGTGATAACCACAGTTGCTACCCATGTTTATGCCGCTGATTACCTGTAAAAAGAATTGAGATAACAAGTCATACAAAGAAAGATGGATTGCACCACAATTTAGAGAAGAAGCCTTTCATTAAACAAGTATAAGGAAGCAAGTTATCCAATAGAAGTAATTCAATGTATTGGTCTCTGGAAGCAATAAACATAAAGTCAATATCAGAGCATTAGTTCCAATGGGGACATCGTGGATCTATGTTCAGATGCCACACAAAGCAGAAATTTAACCAGTCACATGTGCACCAACAAATGGAAGCATGACAGGAGAATATATGATTTGAGGATTCAATTGAATAGCCTCTGTAAAGAAGTTAAACATTTCGTACAACAGAGAAGCGAAAGGCCAACCAGATCAGGCTTCAAAGGGAAGAGTGATGAGCAGATTCCCAAAGAAGTACAGTCTGCTGGGGTTCCTGCAAATAATATTTAATTTAATATGTACTGAAATTAAGGGATGAGAGAAATTGGGTAACAAAAATTAGGCGACTGAAATTACAGAATTGGTGATATTTTTTGCATTATGAGCAGATCAGCAATAAAATTTTAACCACTTCATTAAATAAACCTAGTGGCAGATAGCAATGCAAACTGTGCAAAAAGTTTGATGCAGTATTCAATGTCATGGGACTAGTTTTGTGCAATTCAATTGGATCAATTGCTCAATATCCAGATATTTTCCTATGTTAGCAGCAATAATCTAGAGTAATATAATTCACAAGCTCACCATTAGGTCCGCTTTTAGTAAAACAAGCAAAAGCCAGAGTAGAGAGATAGTGCAACCCTACTGACCAACAGGGCTGTCTTTTTTTCTTTTTTTTAAGATAAGTAGGGCTGCCAATTACAACCCTTATCTTGTTAATGTGTGAATAAAGCTTTCCATTAGGTCCAGGCCTATTAAACCAAGCTATAAGCTAGAATGGTCATTGTTGTCTCCTTCCTAACCAAGCCCACTGTTGTCTGTTTTAGGTGAATCCATTCAATTGCTTACCCCTATCTTTTGAACGCAGTCTTTCCTTTCATCCTATCAATATCAAATGCTTGGTAGCAAATTGGGTTTGGTACCTCTCATAAACCAAAAACAAAAAGATCCCCCCCCAAAAAAAAAAAACTTCTTTGCAATTTGGTATTTTATACCTTTTCACTGACTTGAGTTCTTATGTTAGTTCTTGAATAATCGGGGAAAAAACTGAAAAAGAGAAAGAACACAAAAGCTCAAAGTCAAAAAAGTTCCAAAAGATGTAGATGTTGCAACAAACCAGAAACTGCGAAAGCTGTTGCTCCATCAATGCTGACTTGCTTAGCAGAAACAGCATTTTGCCAAGTAATGCTATGGCTAACAGCAGACTTTTCCCTGGAAATTGAATACGTACAAACAAAAAAAAAGACACAAAACTATATAAGAAACAGTAATTCTTGGACATGGTAAAGGATGTCGATGCAGAATAAGTACTCTTAAGGCTGCAACTAAATATTTATAGAAAATAAAATATTCTCCCCCTCATCCTGTTCTACAAACTTGCCAATATACACGTGTCTTCTTCCACCATGTATTACACGTCCATGAAAGCAGCAACCACATCAACACTGCTTTCAAATTTGCTAGACAATTAGCAAAGTGCGAAATTATGTTGGTTTTTTTGTCATCTTGTATAAGTCAGCTTGGTAAATCTTCCTGCCCCTAGTCTTTGTCTTAAAATAAGAATAGGAATATCAGCACTTCAGCAGCATAATAATCCATCTTCCTAACTCACAGAGCTAAGTTCTTGAGATGTGAGATTGGGTTGTATGAGACAACTTAACCCTTGTGAAGGTGAAGAAGCCCTTTAGATCACAGTTTCCGGTCTTCTTTATTTTTGTCTTCCACGAGACACAAAATTCAAAGATGCAAATTCGAACTTTAAGTTAAAAAAAAAAAAAAATGTTTAAATTACCATGCCTTGTGTCACAACGCTTAATGGACTTCTGATTTTTGGGGAAATGGTATTGATGAAAATATAGAGGCGTTCCTACTAGCTGCAAGATATCTAATTAATTAACTGAAAAAGAAAAAAGAAAGAAAAACTTAGTTGACAGACTATGCAAGGAATTGTCCAAGACAACCTATCAGAATGCAAATAACAGGACTTGAATGACGCCTTAAACCTAAAACTCCAAGCCACGGTTCACAAGATCAAAGCTCAAATTTGCCAAAACCACAGCCGATCACATGCAGAAACAACTGGAATTCAAATATAGAACACAAATGCAGTTCGAATGCATATGAGTGTATACAGAGAGAGAGAGAGAGAAGTGGCGTAGAGTGAACATACGAATCAGGTGCGCAAACAAGGACTTCGTATTTGTAGGTGGAGACGAGGACTCGAACCAGAGCTCGCAAACCCGCTGCATCGATTCCGTCGTCGTTGGTCACCATAATTGCCGGCCTCTTGTTGTCGTCATCGTTAGAGCCCATCTCAGGCGGCGACGGTACAGTCAAACTGCAATTCGATAGTTATGTGTGAACTTCGGATGCAGAAGAATACGTTTGTGTGGATATATGTGCAGAGAGACAGCGAGAACCGTTGCCGTGTGCGCGTCGGATTTTTCTGTCGGCCGGAGAAGTGTAGAGTGGTCCAACTAGAGCGTTTTGCGTACGCCGACGAGAGTGTCCAAAGTGGGCTGGGAATTGCGAGGCCCACTGTCATCTAGTTGGGCTTGTACCCGTCAATCACCTTGATGACGATTTGGTGGGCCCCATCTCGGTCCATTAAAATATGCATTTATCCCAGAAATGGAGAATCATGCACGAGTCGTACGAGAGGATTCCTATTGCCATGTTTGAATAATTTCTTCCCTTCTAGTGCTTTAACCCGATGTTTGGACGGAAGGAGAAGCGCGAGGAGGAGCAAGAGCCTATCTTGGCCGATGATGGGACCGACGAAGGGTCGAATCGGAGGGACGAGGCTCGCGGTTACGACGAGAAGTCGTTGAATTCTAAGGACTCTTCGAAGTCTAGCGACGAAACCACAATGGTCGCCGGCGAGAGGTCCACAAATGGCGGTACACCCTGTAAATCCAAAAACCTTCTATTAGAATTATAATTCAATAAACATTTTTGCATAAAAAATATAACTAAAAAAGATGGTGCAGTAATTGCATTTTTATAATTTGAGCAACACACTGAACTTTATAGCTATTAATCATACTGTAATTAAGCAATAACCTTATCATCATAGATAATGTATTTCTAAGTTATTTGATTTTTTGTTTTTTTCTGGCTTCTACTGATTCCAGACACTTCCGTCAACAGCTCATGGAATGTTTGCAATCTAACGGCAGTTTCTAAATGGATACACTGATACACACACCTTTATCCTCAAAAATGGATTCCTACAGTAACAATTTCTATGGAATAGAACTATAATTTCCTTTACACTGTTTACCCCAAATGATAGGACTATTTGCCGTACTTCCTTTCAGGCCAAAATACCAATTCTAATATCTTCATTGGCATAAAATTTTCTTTTTTCTAAGTTCTGTACAAATGAAGAGTTGTACTTTTCTACATGTGCCCAAATATTTCAAGTAAAAGGGGAACGCTATAAAGAGTTTTGGATTCCGGTTGCTGGTTTGTCTGTTTCCAGCAGTTGAGGTGGCAGACGAATTGAGGTTGACCTGTGAAAACCAAAGAATGGATGGGACAACCTCCTTCATTTTCATGTCATGTCCAGGGCCTTTTAATGATCTCCTCGACTGATTCTACAACAGAGAGAAAATCTGAACTGCCTGAAATATATACTAACCTGAAATAATAAGGAAATAGTGCGATTAGAAGTGTTTCAAAAAGTCATTAAACCATGATTTTTGATCAAATAGAATCCAACTAGATCGAATTAGTCGATTTTTTTGAACTGATGGTCTGGTTTGGTTTGAAAAACTGCTAAATCGGGTGGTTCGCAGTTTGACAGACTGACAAAAAATATATAATTTATATATTATAAATATAAAAAAGTAGGCAAACTCTCTTCCTCTCCTTTTTCTCTCCCTTTTCCCCCTAACCAAACTCTAACCCTAAGCCATTTACCCATGACCTCCTCTCTCTTTACTTTCAGATTGAAGTACGCCAAAGAGATTGATGAGTGATGGAGTGAGAGAGATAGCAAGCGAGAGACCAAGGAGAGAGCCAGTGGCCAATGAGGGTGAGCAACGATCAAAGGCAAGGGGAATGAGCCGACGAGCGACGAAGCCAGAGAGAGAAACGGAGCTCGCAACTGAGCGAGTCAACGACCTCAAGTCCTCAACGACGGTCCAAGTCATCCAACGAAGACACGGAGGTCGCAACGAGTGAGAGCGAGAGATAGGCTGCTTGCAGCCGACAACGATCAAAGCGCAAGAGAGAAAAGGGTAAGGGGTGGGCGGCGGGTGCTTGAGTAAAAGAGGGATTGAGTATTTGTTGTTCTTTCTTTTTTTACGTGATCTATTACAACATGCTGAGCAACCCCTGTGATCGACACGAACTCATCCGATGCAATGTTAAGCAATTATTTTTTTATTACGAATTTCTTTATTTCACTCTCTACATTCTTTTGCTCAATTATTTTTGTTTTACTGTCTACAAATAATGAGGTGTGGATTTGGAATTGATGTTTCGGTTTATTTGCTTTGTTTGTAGAGCAGCCGGTATATCTTGGGTTAGATATATGCTTGTTGCTCTGCTTTTGATTAATATTGCATCAAACCGCGAAAACCGCACCACAAATTGCAATGCGGTCTAGTGCAAATTTCGTGGACCAAACCAAACTGTGCGGTTTGGTTTGATGTCAAACCACAGATGCGATTTGACGTGTTGAAAATAGCCTAAATCGTCCAAACTGTCCAAACCGCACCATAAACACTCCTAAGTGCAATGTGAAGGGACTAGAGAGAACAAAAACCATCAAGGCTGATGAAAATGCAAAATCCCAATTCAAGAAAGTAAATTTAAACCACAACCGCCCCTCCCATTTTTAGCTACAAAAATTAAGTCCACTGTTTTGTAAATTTGTACATGATCTAAAAGGAAAGAAGAAAATTGTCTTAACAGGGAGCAAAAATGATCTACTGTTCAGTGTTCCAATTCTGCCACACCCAATAGAGATGAAGAAGATAATCTGGATAAGAAGGTAATGTTCTTTTCAGTTTTCTTCAAAGTATTTAAGCTCAAATTTCACATCTATTAGCTACCAAGTATAGAATATATTGATATTATTCTTCCACCTCCATTTGTTTTGTCAATTCTTTTCTACAACATTAACTTGAAACCACATGTTATTTGTTGTATCAACAAAAACAAATGATCACTTTATCATCCAAGACATTCTATAAATTGACACTCTTAAAACTTGTGACAAGCAACCAAATGTCGTTTCTCACAGGAGTTCCATGATAGAACTTTGACGACGACTACGATAGACATTTTCTCCACACCAGGGGAGATTCCATATCTTTTATCTTGTTAATGTTGTTCATTTACCATCTATCTACAATCTTATTAATAAAACAAACTGGCATTGATCTACCTGATATGCAGGTGAACCAAGAATATGCCTACTCTACTTTGCCAAATTTCTGAAAAATGACATTTGACTAGCAGAGATAGGAAATGTTCATTCATAATCGGTTGCTGTGAGTGAAACAGCATCATAATTTGTGAAATATTCAAATACACTGTTAATTGGGTAAATAAATTCATAAATGCTACAGGAATTGGTGTTTCACCACCATTGGAATAAAAGGTTCGCAGGTGCCCTAGTAAGTATGCCTGTGGGAAAATAAATGCAACGTCTTGAAAACTCAAAATTCACTGCAAAGGGGGAATGATGCTGCAATCCATCCACCTAATGACTTTAAAATAAATAGGATAGAAAACCCTTTTCGGCTGCAAAACAAAGTATTTTGAGCGTCAGCAGTACGATAACCAGAAATTTTAAGTATCACAGGGAGGAGCAAAATAATGTATTCTCTTGTTTTTGAACATTGAACCCAAAATTAACAATAATGCATTGCAGTATTACCCATTTTCAATTGTAAAACTAAAAGAGTGAAGAGCATGGAAACAAACATTTCTATTATACAAGAAATATCACGAAATTCTCTTTTACATAACATAATAGGAAATCTTGACCATCTATTATACAGAGCTCCATTCAAAATCAAGTTGAGAGTTTTGGTCATGCAAGTAGTCGAAAATAGAATGTCTAAAAGAGGCAGGAATTTTATTTTTGTCCTATAATTGATTATTGTCTAAACTTATAATATAAACACAGTTTGTTCAAGAGATGGAAACCCATGTTCCCATTATGGACGCATTTGTCCCCCAAATTGCCCACAGATATCCACTTGGAACATCACCTTTCAATGAGTGTCAAACTTGCCATCTTCTTATATAGTAGGTACAAGTCTGACCTGTAAATCGTATTTGATGTATTTGAATGATACCCCCAGCACCTCACTAACAAATTTATAGTTTTGCTTATTAAAAGAATGGTGGGCAGCATTTTCTACTCGAGAGAAAACAAAAGACAGACAAGTAAACATTTTAAATCTTGTAAAAGAAGTATCTTATTCTCCAATTGCAGTATCCGCACAACCTAATGGAGGCAATCATATATTTAAACAACACAAATGATAGAAATGTGCAAACCTTCACCAATCTACAGAAGGTAGAAACTCGGAAAACAAAAATCCAATATTTGAAAAGCAAATAGAAAATATATACTGTCAAAATGAATAAATAAAAAATACCGGTTATTGCTATAAAAATGACAGCATTTATTGGTTAAAAGAACATGAATCCAATCTATCATGAAATTTTCAATAAGTAAATATAAGCAAATGCCGGTAATAATATTGTTTCTCCAACTTTAATAAGATGCGTCTCAAAGGAGAAACTACATTATGCAGATTTTTTTTTTTTTTTTACACAAAGAGGAAACTCACCCCATCATAATGCTGAAGAAGAAAAGCGTTCAGCCACATGTGGAAGCCACTCTTTGAAGTATGCCTGGGATTCTATCTCTGCAGGAGATAGGACACCAAGAGGAGTAACGGTTATCTGAAAAAAAAAAAAAAGTAACCATCATGTTAATCATCGGTATCCAATCCAGAATAACTTCACCAATAGAAATATTACATACATATCCTTCTTGGAGAAAATAAGAATCTGTATCATCTTCAACGTATGCTCCAATTACCTAAAAGATAATAAAAAAGAGTTTTCCTTTAAAATAATAAAGATCAGGGATATAAAACAGAAAATATATATATAAAGCAGATGGAGGGATATAAAACAAGTTGAGAAAACAAAATCAGTAGTGCTTGGAGTTCAGAGTAAAAGTAAAATCTGGTTCTACTTTCAATTTAATCAATTCATTGATTGAACTTTGGGATTAAAATCAACTAAGGTCTTCTACCCTCAATTCAGTCAATTATGTGCCTTTGGGATAAAAGTCAATCAATTCATCCAACTTTCAATTTAATTAATTCGGCTTTTTAACTTTTTGAAAACCATCAATCTAGTGCAACCATTAACGTTATCTGTCTCAATTTAACAAACTTATGATGTCATGCTTCAGAATCATCAACAATTGACATGTGCTTGTATAAAGCGACAATATTACATTAGTCAGAAGTCAAAAAAGAAATAAATAACACCTGACACCTTTTTTTTCATTTTGCCACTATTCTTGCTTATCTGACCATGTTTTGTTTTTTTCTAAAGACAAGTATTTGTTAGATTTAGGTGAGAATGGAAAGTTCTGTAGGCTTTCCCCCTCCTCTTTTAGATTTGAGACACCTGGTGTGGTTAAAATGCCAGTGCCCAACACACACACACACACACACACTTTTTTTCTTTTAACTATGTCATTACACTATGTAGGATACACCTTAGCTATTAACAGTGTGAGAGTGCCATGCCATAAGATCTATTAAATTGCAACATACAGTATTAAGGTTGCTCTAAATTAATGATTATTAAAAAGTTCAACAACTAAATGTGACGTTCCTAGGGTTTTCCAAGGATGTAGAATGGAATTATGGAAGAATTTGGGAGTGAGAGAATAGAAAGGGAGGGAGAAAACAGGAGGTAGAATTCAAAAGAATGGAGGGAGAATTAGGAGAATTAAGAGAGAGAAACTGAATTCAAATTCATTCACAAGCTGTCATTCTCTACTTCTTTAGGCTGTTACATCCTTTCAGTTAGAAACTAACGGAAGGTACAATATTACAACAGCCTAAGGTACAACAAAGAAAAATACATGTAATAGAACAATTACTCCTATGCCCTTGGGTCAGGACACTAAATTAGTTCAATTGACAATAAAAGAACTTAATTCATATTGTACTTGTTGGTTTCACCATGTCAACTAAGTTATGGAACACAACTATATCAATTATCTTCATTCACCACCATCTCATGAAATTTCTCCATGTGAAAATGGTGTTCAAACTTCATTTCATCATTACTCCGCCAGGGGATATTATCCACTGTCGGTCCCAAGCCCGGATAAAGGAGGAGGGTTGCGTTAGGTAGCCGACAGCCAGCGTAAACCTAGTCGGATCCAAATATGAATTCTAGATAAACTATCTGTTGGGATGTAACCCACATAGAAGTCTAGAATTCATGTAGCCAACCCCACATAGTGGGATAACGGCTGGATATGTTGTTTGTTGTTGACAATAAAAGAACTTAATTGACTTTGACCTCCTCACAGTTCAAGCACCGAATTGAAAAGCAAGAGAACTTAAATGATGTTTACCCCGAGTTGAAGTACTAAATTGATGAAATTGAAAGTAAAGGGACGTGATTGACTTTTACCCGAAATTTTAAGCACATATTGTTTTATTCTCCCAGACAAATAACTAGTATTTCTGAAAACAGAAAATATTTTAAAAAAAAAAAACTAGGCAGCTGGAGAAGAGTTAAGAGACTCACTTCTCTTTTGAAAAAAAGATCTTCCTGTGACTTAATTGAGGAATCAATCTCAGTGCTTGATGATGAATTTGTCTCCATTGTCATTGTTGACAGCATTTTTCCTCCTTGCATATCAGAATTAACTTGCCTCCATCTCATTTTCCCTATACTTTTGCCCTGCTTGGTCAACTTAAACCCCTGTAGGACAACCGGAGATAACAGTAAAACCACAACTTGAAACCCAGGATGCCCATCAAAATAAATTGCAGTTGTTACTTTTCATTGAGAGTAAGTAGTTTCATTAAAACCACATAAACTAGATAAGCCCTCTATATTACAGCGTAATTCCATGTAGTAAGGTTTGAAACTATGGCAATGCCCAGTTTGAAGAAGAATTGCAACATAAACTAGATAAGCCCTCTATATTACAGCGTAATGCCATGTAGTAAGGTTTGAAACTATGGCAATATCCAGTTTGATGAAGAATTGCAAAAACCATATTTTATTCCTTTCCTGGTATGCATGCATCCAACGGCAAAACTTATGTACAGATAACAAATATGCCACTGGCATTCTCCATAGCACAGATACAGACACATAACAAGACATGGATATGCAGACTGCCATTGCTTCAGAAGCAAGCAAGGTAAGGCACCTGGATATATATATATACATATATAGGAAAGCCACCTTCCATCCACCACAACAGGAAGATATAATGCATTGCTTAGATTCGAATATTGCAAATTTTCAAAATTTCTTAAACAAATGATTCAACAATAACATCTACAAGCTAGTAGTGATTCACCTTATGATTTGCAATATTTGTAGGAATATCCACATTCAAGAAACATTTTTGGGGAAATGTTTTGTCCTTGATATCAGCCAACATGGCATGTATAATGGGTAAACAAGCCTGAGCACCCAGTGTGTAATCATCAGTATTACTTGTACCCCCGACCCTGAATGTCAATCACCAAAATAACCATCAGGAAATAATGATCATCCATCCAAGACAATAAAAAGAAAAGAAAAGAAACAAAGAAGAAGAAAAAGTCTTTCAAGAAATAACTTGGTCGCACACAATCAACAGTCAATGCCTAGAAAAAGAGATTCAATTAAAGGCCAGAGAGTGATAAATGAGAAAGTGCACTTTCACATAACTTTGACCCATGTTTGGCATGTTTGAAAGGGAAGACCATGAAAAGTTTCTTACCTAAAAACCTGATCAAGCTAATAAGAGTAAAGTATACATTCAACTTATTTCAAGTTAGTTTAATAAAACATTCATTTTTTCCATTGTTCAAGTCACATTTGATTTAAGAAACTTTTTTTTTCCCTAAAATGAAGTGTATGAGTGTAGGAGCAAGTCAATGTACCAATTATATGATAAAGAGAGAGCAGGTACACCATTGAAGAAGGCCTCCCGAGCACCAGCAACTGTCCCCGAGTAAACACTGCAATTCAAGTGAGATCCAGTGAGTACAGCTACAAGAAAGCCCCTTGCTGTATACAACAGGAAGAATAATGAAGTTAACAGCAGTTTATAAGCGCAGAAATTTCAGTCACCGCAATGGCTGTCTCATAAGCCTAGATTATTTTCCTTCAAATACAGAAAGTTTGGACCATAAACTCAACCTAATACGAACTTCATTTCATACTGTTTTAAGGCACAAATGAGAGAACCAGACTGTTCATCAACACTGTCTAAGAAAATCCCTAGAATATTATAAATGTATCTAGACTAACATGCTCCACTCTGTATAGTTCAATATAAATAAACTTGAAGGAGGTATTCCACTAATATATATATATATATATATATACTGGACTGCAAAAGTCAAAACAAAACGTATTGAATTTAGAAACACAAGATATGTAATCATAGAGGAGCAAAGGCGGCATCAAGAAGAAGCTACTGACATGTTATAACCACAGTTGCTACCC
Source organism: Diospyros kaki (assembly GCA_036245055.1). NCBI lineage: Eukaryota > Viridiplantae > Streptophyta > Magnoliopsida > Ericales > Ebenaceae > Diospyros > Diospyros kaki. Next base: position 4,169,802 of record BSEG01000016.1, on the reverse strand, counting down.
ATGTTAATGCCGCTGATTACCTGTAAAAAGAATTGAAATACCAAGTCATACAAAGAAAGATGGATTGCACCACAATTTAGAGAAGAGGCCTTTCATTAAACAAGGATAAGGAAGCAAGTTATCCAATAGAAGTAATTCAATGTATTGGTCTCTGGAAGCAATAAACATAAAGTCAATATCAGAGCATTAGTTCCAATGTGGACATCGTGGATCTATGTTCAGATGCCACACAAAGCAGAAATATAACCAGTCACATGTGCACCAACAAATGGAAGCATGACAGGAGAATATATGATTGAGGATTCAATTGAATAGCCTCTGTAAAGAAGTTAAACATTTCGTACAAAAGAGAAGCGAAAGGCCAACCAAATCAGGCTTTGAAGGGAAGAGTGCTGAGCAGATTCCCAAAGAAGTACAGTCAGCTGGGGTTCCTGCAAATAATATTTAATTTAATATGTGCTGAAATTAAGGGATGAGAGAAATTGGGTAATAAAAATTAGGCAACTGAAATTACAGAATTAGTGATATTTTTTGCATTATGAGCAGATCAGCAATAAAATTTTAACCACTTCATTAAATAAACCTAGTGGCAGATAGCAATGCAAACTGTGCAAAAAATTTGATGCAGTATTCAATGTCATGAGACTAGTTTTGTGCAATTCAATTGGATCAATTGCTCAATATCCAGATATTTGCCTATGTTAGCAGCAATAATCTAGAGTAATATAATTCACAAAGCTCACCATTAGGTCTGCTTTTAGTAAAACAAGCAACAGCCAGAGTAGAGAGATAGTGCAACCCTACTAACCAACAGGGCCGTCATTTTTTTTTTTTTTTTAGGATAAGCAGGGCTGCCAACCCCTATCTTGTTAATGTGTGAAGAAAGCTTTCCATTAGGTTCAAACTTCATTTCATCATTACTCCGCCAGGGGATATTATCCACTGTCGGTCCCAAGCCCGGATAAAGGAGGAGGGTTGCGTTAGGTAGCCGACAGCCAGCGTAAAACCTAGTCGGATCCAAATATGAATTTTAGACAAACTATCTGTTGGGATGTAACCCACATAGAAGTCTAGAATTCATATAGTCAACCCCACATAGTGGGATAACGGCTGGATATGTTGTTGTTGTTGGTCATTAGTGTCTCCTTCCTAACCGAGCCCACTGTTGTCAAGGTGAATCCATTCAATTGCTTACCCCTATCTTCTGAACGCTCAGTCTTTCCTTTTCATCCCATCAATAACAAATGCTTGGTAGCAAATTGGGTTTGGTACCTTTCATAAACCAAAAACAAAAAGATCCCCCCCCCAAAAAAAAAAAAACTTCTTTGCATTTTGGTATTTTATACCTTTTCACTGACTTGAGTTCTTATGTTAGTTCTTGAATAATCGGGGAAAAAACTGAAAAAGAGAAAGAACACAAAAGCTCAAAGTCAAAAAAGTTCCAAAGGATGTAGATGTTGTAGCAAACCAGAAACTGCGAAAGCTGTTGCTCCATCAATGCTGACTTGCTTAGCAGAAACAGCATTCTGCCAAGTAATGCTATGGCTAACAGCAGACTTTTCCCTGGAAACAGAATACATACAAACAAAAAAAAAGACACAAAATTATATAAGAAACAGTAATTCTTGGTCATGGTAAAGGATGTCGATGCAGAATAAGTACTCTTAAGGCTGCAACTAAATATTTATAGAAAATAAAATATTCTCCCCCTCATCCTGTTCTACAAACTTGCCAATATACACGTGTCTTCTTCCACCATGTATTACAAGTCCATGAAAGCAGCCAACACATCAATACTGCTTCCAATTTTGCTAGACAATTAGCAAAGTGCGAAATTATGTTGGTTTTTTTGTCATCTTGTATAAGTCAGCTTGGTAAATCTTCCTGCCCCTAGTCTTTGTCTTAAAATAAGAATAGGAATATCAGCATTTCAGCAGCCTAATAATCCATCTTCCTAACTCACAGAGCTAAGTTCTTGAGATGTGAGATTGGGTTGTATGAAACAACTTAACCCTTGTGAAGGTGAAGAAGCCCTTTAGATCAAAGTTTCCGGTCTTCTTTATTTTTGTCTTCCACGAGACACAAAATTCAAAGATGCAAATTCGAACTAAAGTTAAAAAAAATAATATATTGTTTAAATTACCATGCCTTGTGTCACAACGCTTAATGGACTTCTGATTTTTCGGGAAAATGGTATTGATGAAAATATAGAGGCGGTCCTACTAGCTGCAAGTTATCTAATTAATTAAGCCTTAAACCTAAAACTTCAACTTCCAAGCCACGGTTCACAAGATCAAAGCTCAAATTTGCCAAAACCATAGCCGATCACATGCAGAAACAACTGGAATTCATACATAGAACACAAATGCAGTTCGAATACATATGCGTGTATACATATAGAGAGAGAGAGAGAACACACGAATCAGGTGCACAAACAAGGACTTCGTATTTGTTGGTGGAGACCAGGCTTCGAACCAGAGCACGCAAACCCGCTGCATCGATTCCGTCGTCGTTGGTCACCATAATGGCCGGCCTCTTGCTGTCGCCATCGTTAGAGCCCATCTCAGGCGGCGACGGTACAGTCAAAATGCAATTCGATAGTTATGTGGGAACTTCGGATGCAGAAGAATACGTTTGTGTGGATATATGTGCAGAGAGAGAGAAAGAGAGACCCGTCAACGTTGTGCGGTTGCACGTGGCTGTGTTGGAGTCGGATTTTTCTGTCGGCCGGAAAAGTATAGAATGGACCAACTACGATGGTGTTTGACTTACCAGTTTGATCGCTTATAAATAATTAATTTAAGTTTGATAGCTTATAAATTATTAATTTAAATTATAACTTTGGTAGTTTATTTTTAAAATATTTAATAACATTCAATCATTTAAACGCCAGTAAATTTAAAGGTTGTTCCAACGTTTGGCAAAAGTTTTTCCTCTCTCCCCAACTTTTGCGAAAATATTATTAGAAATTTTCTTATTTGATGAATTAAATTATTTATTTATATTCCAAAAAACACACATTTTCAACCTATATCTTCCTCCATTACCTTCTTTGATTCCACTGTCTCAAGACTCATCTCTAGCCGCCCAATCATCACCATCGCCCCAGTCTATTGTTTGTCACTTCCATTGCCTTCATTGTTGTCTTCTCTTATATATATACTTATAACATATATTACATATTAATGCATGTTAAATTAATATATTTAATATTTTTATTTAAAATTAATATTTTTATAAATTTTATTTATATTATTTAATAATATGTCTATTTTTATTTTTTTTATCAAGTTCTGATACTTTATTAATTCTTTTCAACTAAATATATAATTATTAACTAATAACTTAAAATTATATTTATTTAAATATACTATCACTTTAAATGCTATTTAACTTTTAAATTTGACACAATTTAAAAACCTAATAGCTTAAGAACTTTTTAAAAAAATGATAAGCCAAACGGTCTCGTTTTGCCTACTCCGATGAGAGCGTCCAAAGTGGGCTGGGAATTACAAGGGCCACTGTAGTTGGGCTCGTACCGTGACGATGTTGGTGGGCCCCATCTCGGTCCATTAAAATATACATTTATCCCAAAAATGGAGAATCATGCACGAGCCGTACGAGGACTCCTATTGCCATGTTTGAATATTTTATTTAACACGAAGTTTGGACGGAAGTTACAAGGGCATAATAGTAAATATATTTAATTTTTAAAAAATAAAATCACTTTATTTTTGAATAAATGCATATTTATATCTTTAAATTCTTGTATTATTTATTGTAAAATTTTAAATTTTTTGAGATTCCAAATATTTCTCTAAACTTACAAAATAATTTCATTTAAACACTTTTTAAGCATATGTGAGACACATGCATGTCTTTAATATTTAAGAAGCAAAAATTACCAACAAAGTCCAACAATTAGACAAAGTAACAAACGACAAAACAGTAGAGAACGATATTAGCAACACTTCAAACTTGTCCCTATTTCTGAATTGCTGACAAAGTAGAGAATGATACTAGCACTACCGTCAACCTCATCTCCAAGCTTCACTTTAATAGTTTATCTTCCATTATTGCAGTGGATAGACATGGCCACGGTTCATGAACCGCCGGTTCCAGTTCCGGTTCAAGAAATCTTTGAACCTGAACCGAACCGCCCAAGGGCGGTTTGGGACGGTTCGGTTCCGGTTCCGGTTCGTGCCAGTTCGGTCAATAGTTTGGACCGGTTCGGTCAACGGTTTGAGCCGGTTCGGTCAACGGTTCCGGTTCCGGTTCAAACTGAATTTTTTTATTTTTTTTTAAATATTGTTGTATTCAATTTTGGTCCTTGTTCCGTTGTTCGGTTCGGTTTGGTTTTGATTTTTAATTGTTAAATGTAATTGTAAATATAGATATTCTCAACCATATTTTTAATAAAAAACACTATTAAAAATTGAAGAAATATAAGTAATAATTTCATTAAAAATAATTAAAACAACTAAACAAGTATGTAATACAAGTAATTAATTTTTACAAATGTGAAAAATAAAAAATAGAATTAGACTTAATTTCATAAAACCGCCGGTTCTGGTTTCGGTTCCGCGGAACCGCCGGTTCCGGTTCCGCTGAACCTCGAACCGGAACCGGACCGAATTTCCCCGGTTCGGTCCGGTTCCAGTTCCGGTTCGGCCGGTTCCAGTTCCGGTTCCGACCGGTCCGGTTCCGGTTCGAACCGCCGGTTCGATTCAATTTTGGCCATGTCTAGCAGTGGATGCCATAGTCCTATTCATCAAACAATGCAACATTTGCGGCGAAAGTATGAAGAAATCCACGTCGTTGTCTTCCTCTTCCTTGTAACCCAACTCCACGAAAATTAGTCCTTCATCCGACTACCATCTTCGTGGCTTCACTAATATTCCTCTTCTATTTGATTCTTTGATGGTTTGGGACTCCATCTCACCGTCATCATCAACTTTGCGACACTCTGCCTTCGACCCTGTGAACTCTACCAGTTTTGGATAAAACCCACTCCACTCTATTTTCCTCATTTTTGTTTTCTTTTGAGTTCTTGTTTCTTTTAATTCTCTTTCAATTTGATAAAGAAAAGGTTGACGGCAGCATCGATGTCATTCTCTACTTCCTCAACAATTCAAGAACTTGAAAAGGTTTGAAGCAATGTTGGTGCCAATACTATTATTTGTTGCTTCATCATTTGTTGCTTTACTTGGTTGTTGAATTTTGTCGATTGTTTTTTGCTTCTCAAGCATTGAAGGCACGTGTGTGTTGTGCAAATGCTTAAATGGTGTTTAAATGTAGTGATTTTATAAGTTCATTGACATATTTTGAATCTCAAAGAATTTAGAGTTCCACGACAAAATAAATTTATAAGAGTTTAGGGACATAAATTTGCATTTGTCCCTTTATTTTTATTACTTTAATATTCTATCCCAATTTACTCTTTATTCAAATAAAATAAAATTATATAACACCCTTTTATGTGTTATTCTTCTCAAATAAAAATCAAATAACAACATTTACATACTTTCTTTACTTTTTATTTTATTTCACTATGTATCATTCTATTTTTTCTTTTAATAAAGTCAAAAGGTAAGATCAAGTAAACCTATTACTGTAACCTAGAAAGAGGGACTTACAAGGTCTCATGTGTTAAATTTGATGCCAATTATTAGACAGAATCATTTACCATGCAGTCTATAAGTTTAAAAATAAAATTGTGCGTTAGTGTCAAATAATTCATTGTTGTTTTTTAGCTCCAAAAAAAAAAAAAAAAAAGCATATCCATCCACTGGGTATGTATCTTTATCTGTCTATCTATCTATCTATGTGTATATATGTATACAATACTGAAGCAATATGCCTTCAAGGCACTAACAATTTCTTACTGATGTGCGTGCGTATGTGTAAGCTCCAAGTTCAATTCAAAGGCTTAAAGCTGCTCAACAACTTGGCAATCGCACGGGCTTTCTTCACATTTTCATTTGTTGTCTTGTGACTCTCTTTTATCCCATTGAGCTAATCCCACATGCCCACCTGTCCTCCAGCGCCAGAGAATAAGGTATTACTGCGTGACATTTGGTTGGCTCTAACAAGTCTCAGTACCCCAGTTGTTTCAGAGAGAGAGAAGGAGAGACAGACAGAGCGCTTGTGATGAGATAGAAACTGGACAAAGAAGGGAAGAAAGAGAAAGGTGTTTGTCTTTCAATTTATGAGTTGTCTAGGGTTAGCCTAGTATTTTGCCGTCCGGGTTATGTTGAGCCAAACCTTGTCCTTTTCGTGGACTTACTGGAGCCTCTTCTTTGACAAAAAGCAGAGTCTAGTTCTCTCTCTCTCTGCTTCAAAAGCACAGAAGAGACGTTCCAGGGTGACAAATTTTAAGTACAAGAGATATCAACCAGTAATACAAACAAGGAATGAATGGTGTTTCCGCCCGTGAACCGGATTACTCCGAGTTTGTTGAAGTTGATCCTACAGGAAGATACGGACGGGTATTGCTTGCCCATTGCTTAATTTCTCTTTCTTTTTGGTTCACTTTCTGTTCATATTCGATTCTAATTTGAGTCCCAAGTTGCTGTTCTTTTTCAGTACAATGAGATTCTTGGGAAAGGAGCTTCAAAGACTGTGTATGAACCTTTTTCCTGTCATTTTTTCTTTTCTTGTTTTTCCTCCCAATTCTTGCCATTTTTATGGCATTCTCTCCTTCTGTTTATTCTTTTTTATTTTCCTGGAACTTTTTTGGGTGTAGTTACAGAGCGTTTGACGAGTATGAAGGGATTGAAGTAGCCTGGAACCAGGTAAAGCTTTATGATTTCCAGCAGAGACCTGAAGATCTTGAGAGGTTGTATTGTGAAATTCATCTGCTCAAGACCTTAAAACACGACAACATCATGAGGCTTTACACGTCTTGGATTGATATTTCCAACAGGAATATCAACTTTGTGACTGAAATGTTCACTTCTGGCACTCTTAGACAGTTAAATAATCTTCTGAAACTTCAAATTCTTTGATTTCTTCATCTGGGTATTTCCTGTTCCTGCTTTTCTGATGTGGGTACTTCTCGTTTTCAATTGTTCGAGTAGGTATAGGCTAAAACACAAGAGGGTCAACATTAGAGCACTAAAGCATTGGTGTAGACAGATCCTGAAAGGCCTTCTATATCTCCATAGCCATGAGCCCCCCGTAATCCACAGAGACCTAAAATGTGACAACATTTTCATAAATGGACACCAAGGCGAAGTGAAGATTGGCGATCTCGGCCTCGCTGCAATCCTCTATAAATCCCATGCTGTCCACTGTGTTGGTGAGTTGGAACAGTTCCTGGTTCTCGTATAAAATGATCAAATATTCATTACGGCTACAAAGTTGCAAATTTGATTGGCATTCCATGCATATAGGATTCCACTTAACAAACAGAACTTTCCAGTAGATTGAATTGATTTTGGGATTGTTTCATATTATGGGTATCCAATGTTTCATCTCAGGAACACCAGAGTTCATGGCACCAGAGGTTTATGCTGAGGAATACAATGAGTTAGTTGACATATATTCATTTGGGATGTGCATCTTGGAAATGGTGACCTTTGAATATCCATACAGTGAATGCAATCACCCCGCTCAGATCTACAAGAAAGTTATATCTGTAGTGCCTCAGAACTCTCAATTTTTGCCTTCTGACATTTGGTCATCTGTCCATTAACTTGATAAATTTTGTGGACAGGGGAAAAAACCAGATGCCTTGTACAAAGTTGGGGACCCTGAGGTACGAAAATTTGTTGAGAAATGCTTGGTGACAGCGTCACTTAGGCTACCTGCTAACCTGCTTCTGAACGATCCTTTTCTCCAAATCGATGATTATGGGTGTGATTTGAGGCCGATAGGGTATTGCAGAGATTTTGAACTTGTAGGCCCTCCTCTGAGACAACCTCTCTTACGAAATCACAACGTCAACAACTCTTTGATCAATGGCTATGAACCTTCGCATGATTCGAATCACCTTCCAGCTGAGTGTGAGCCAAATGATCTGTTCCCGGGTCAATATGATAAGCACTTGGCCAATCTTAATATTACCATCAATGGGAGGAGAAGGGAAGATGATGGCATCTTTTTGAGGCTCAGAATTGCAGATAAAGAAGGTTTCTTCATGGCACTCTCTCTCTTTTAATCAGTTCAATTGTCCTTAGTTTCACTTCCTAATCTATTTGCAGGCCGGATTCGAAATATATACTTCCATTTCGACATTGAGACTGACACTGCACTTAGCGTTGCTATTGAAATGGTGGCCGAGCTGGATATTACTGACCAAGATGTCAACGCAATAGCAGATATGATAGATGATGAGATTGCTTCACTTGTACCAGAGTGGAAGAGGGAAGTATGTGGGGAAGAATCTCCCAGTTACACAAATACTACCTACTGTCAAAATTGTGCCCTGAATGGCTCACTTATTGACTACATATCTCCAAACGGTCCTGGCACCAAGAACCTGCAGGTTCTTCAGTGTTCTCAACGCGGATGTGCAGCTGTCCATGGCCGCTTTGAAGAGATCATGTACCAGTTCAAAGGGTCTAAACAATATGTTTCAGAAGGTGAATCAGCAGCATCAAGCCAATCCAAAGGAATGCACTATACTGATATCTGGGGACAACATGATGGACCTAAATACAACGATGAACACGATGAGCAACCTAAAACAGATGCAAAAGGTATACCTGTGGACAGTGGGAGCACAACCAGATCCCTATTGGAGGATCATTCAGCAGCTAGTGGCTATGCAAAGGACTGCGAGAATGAGATAAGGCAGGAACTGAGGTGGCTCAAGGCCAAGTACCAGATGCAGTTGAGAGAAGTTAGAGACCAACAATTAGGAGTCGCCTCAAAATCTTCAACTCCCAATTTTGATAAAGAAAAAGAAAAGAACGACAGAGGACTTTCGTTGTCATCCATCTCAACCCCCTTGAAGGAAGCAAGCGATGAAGCTCTGCAGAAGTCGTGTACCTCTGAGAAGCATTTCTCTTCATATTTTCCTGTTGATGTCGCAAAGAAATGTGCAAACCGAAAGGCTCTTGACTGTGGTTCCGCTTATGAGAGTAGTGGCTCAGAGCAAAATGTCACCGCCAAGAGTTTCTACACAAGGGCCTTGCTCCCAAACTCACTTCACAGGGCTACTTCTCTTCCAGTGGATGCTGTAGATTTATAGAATTTTCAGACATACTGGAGATTCCTTGTTGGTTGTTAGGCATCTTCATGTGCTCGAGCTAACCAGCGAGCTGCCCATCTCTGTCGATGGGGAAAATAGGGTGATGGGTATTACATTATTACTTGTAGAAACCTTAAAAACAGGTAGTTAATTGTGTAACATATAAACATGTGTTGATCATTCAAATGTGGACATCCTTAATGAATTCTGATATGGGCTATGAACTGCAATGCATCCTAGTTTGGGGTTGAATGATGCACGACCATTTTGCTCTCAACCTGCGAATGCTTTGAATCAAATAAAAAGATATCGTTCAGCCACATTACGTGTCCTTAACATTTTGTATGAATTTTCTGATTTGAATTAGTTCATCAAAAGAACAGTATGTTAGGTGACAGCAGGAGACAAGACAGTTTCTTCCAAGAAAATGTGAGATTGTCAGGTTCATGTTTCTCTCCTGGATCGCATTAATGATATGATCAGGCGTCAACCTTTCTATATATATATATTGTAGCAAAATAACCTTTTCTCCATCATGAAGTGTGTGTGAGAGATGGAAACATGTGGAGAGATTTCCTATCTGAAAGGGCCTTTGCCATCCAACACAAGACATCATGATGGGAAGAAGAGTTCAAGTGAACCTTCCATTAATGTTCTTTTGGTCCGTTGGAATGTAGTGAGCTTCAAAGATAACGGGCCTTTTAGGAAACTAGGATCCAAGCTAGAACAATTAGGGGAAACTAAAAAAACAGGTATTTTGTTTGCTAAAAAGAATAGGAGAATATTAGGTTGGATTGTTCTCAATATTAAGGTTGTGGATTCGTGTATATTAGAAGACAATTTCCCCGAGGCAAAACACAAAATATTAGAAAACTTTTAGAGGAAAGGAAAGTGATATTTTTACAAAACGTTATTTAAATTTATTGTTAAATTAATATAATAACAATATTTTTTAGTTATAAATTAGAGTAATTATAGTTGCAAAGGAATTTGATATTTTTATAAAGACCTTTTTTAACATTAAAAAAGTAAAATAAAATAATTATTTTACATTTATTCCTTCAAACTCTTTCCCCACTCCCTTGACTAATTTTCTAACCACATATTAAAATAGATAAATTTGAAGATAAAATTAAAAAAACTAGAGGTGCCAAAATGAAATGAACATACATGAAACATAAAATTGTTAAAATTCATTAGTAATAGTACTTAGATATGTATAAATGGTGAGTTTAATTATAGAATCAACTAAAATTTTTTAATTGATTAAATTGAATTGATGAGTAAAATTGAATCGAATCAACCGATTAACCCAAAAAACCTAACTAATTAATAGTAAAAAAATCGAACACAAATCCTATAAAACAAGTAAACCTATTAAACTGAATAAATATAAAAAAATTAAAAAAAACACACAAAATCGAATAAAATGACTTTATTTTATAAATATCAAAATAATATTATTTTAAAGTTTGATCAGTTCAATTAATCTAACTCTTCTAACTAAAAAACTAAATTGAAAATTAAAAACTGATTTTTTTTAGAAAAATTAATCAAACTGAACCAATACAAAAAAAAAAAAAAAACCTAAATCGGCTCAATTAGTTATGATAAACTGAACTTTTGCTCTCAATTAGTAATAGTTAACGATGGCATCTAAGCGCCTCTAGTTTTTTTTTTCTTTTGGTTTATCTACTAAATTTTTTATTTTCATATGAAAAAAAAATAAAAAATGATAAACATTATTATTGAAATTGAATGGTGTTTCAAAAAAATCCCATAATAAAAAGAAAATAAATAGAAGCCTATTACCCTCTAAACAAGATAAAATAGGGAGAAAAGATATAGAAGGAACATTTTAAGTATTTTGAAAATTTTAGTAATATTTGTTTATTATAATAAAAATAAATTAATATAACTTTAAAAACTACATCGATCATTAAATTATATTTTATTTTATGTGTGATTTCATTGAGTTAGAGTTTGTTTCGAAAATAAGTCTTTTAATTTGTAATTAAATATAATTTAATTTAACTTAGGGTGGTTGAACCAAAAACAAAATTACAAAAACCTTTGAAGACATTAAATTATAAGAAATGTAATAACAAATTACCTTAAATGAAGGCAAATTACAATCTACAGACGCACAAGACGTAAATGTGCAGAAATTACGACGCTTATTGCAATTTGCAATAAAACCCAAGGCCTGTCAGCTCCGCTTCGTAATTCTGCAGACACGCTTGGGAACGCGCACAGAACACTCTCTCTTTCTCTCTCTCTAACATGTGATCGGAACCGTCCGCCGCAAATTTATCAGCAGTCCCGCCGGTGTATATTGGGCGTGTCGTGAATTTTTTCGGCGAGGTAAGGATTCTGCTTCCGCCTTCTGCCTTTCACACAGTCCGGGCAAGTTCTCGATGTTCTGAAAATTTTGGGGGTATTCTTCGTTTCGGTATGGATCTGGCGAAATTTGTTTTGGGGAGAGGTTGCTGGTTCTTTTGATGGTTAATTAGGGCCGAATTTCGTGTTAGTTTGATTTTCAATTATGGGGTTTTGATTAGGGTCAATGCATGAGATGGAAGAGGGAGCGACGTCTGGTGGGGCTTCTGTAAAGAAGAAGAGTTCTTCTGGGTGTTTGATCATAAAGAAGAAAGGGGATGGAGCGGGCGGTGTTGGGACTCCGGGATCAATAAAGGTTTACCAGTCCAATAAGGCGAAGAAAAAGTCCCGCTTGGTTGTCAGTGACTCGAAACCGAGTGGTGAGTTGTCAGAGCCATTTCGGAGGAAAGTTGTTTCTAGAACTGATAAGTTCCGAAACAGCTGCGTGCAAGATAGCAAATGTTATCGGGATGGAGAAATAGAGAGTGATAGGAAGAGGAGGCTAGACGTGTTCGAATTTGATGAGTATGATGCAATTGATGGAAAGAGGATGAGGAAGGGCGATTTGCAGGATAGGTTTAAACTTAAAAATGGGACTGGTGGACAAGCAGTGAGTAACAAGAGAAAGCTTTCTTATATAGATAGCGCAGGTAACTCATCGGGTGGGAGGAAAGACATGCCCGGGAAAAATAGGTTAGATGTGGACGATGATGAAGCTGATTTACCCATTTCAGCCTTGAGACAGAAGATTCATGTGCAATCTAACGAGTCCATTAGGTTGCAAGGGAAAAATGGTGTTTTGAAGGTTTTAGTAAACAAAAAGAAGAAGATGGATCTGCCTCAGAAGTTCTATGACCATCAGTTGGAAGTTAAGGATAGAAAGGGTTCAAAGTCTGAAAAAGCTGTCAGGAAGAACCTGTCTGTTAGACCATCATTTCCCTCGGATTCTAAACTTCCTAAAGAAGAAAAGTCATTTGTTAAGACAGAAAAGAGTGAGCCAGAACTGCAAAAAACAGTGACCGCGAATGCTAAGGCTGGGAATTCAGAAAATGAGGACAAGAACACATCACTAATGCTGCCATCAGCAAGCACACAATCTCCTGGCTCTTCAAAGTTAAACAGTGGAAGGAAAGCCCCATCGGCTGAAAAGATCTCACCTGTAGGAAAGAAGAAAGGAAAAGGTAAACGTGGTTGTGGCACTGAAAAGCAATTATTGCGTGAGAAGATAAGGAACATGCTTGTAAGTGCTGGGTGGACGATTGATTATAGACCTAGAAGGAACAGAGACTACTTAGATGCAGTGTATATTTGTCCCATGGGAACAGCATACTGGTCCATTATAAAGGCTTATGATGCACTTCAAAAGCAATTGGAGGAAGAGGATATAGATATAGAACCTAGCAGTCACCCCTCCCCACTTACTCCATTATCGGATGAGTTACTTAGTAAATTGACAAGGAAAACTAGGAAGAAGATTAAAAGGGAAATGAAGATGAAGCGAAGGGACAGTAGTAGGAGTAAAAATGTTAATGGAGTTGGCATGGAAGAGTTTGCTGACGGCACTGACAGTGAAAAGAATGATGAGAAACTAAGTAGTTCCACAAAGCAGAATGGTAAGTTGCTAACAGGGAGATCACATGAGAGAGCAAATGTGAGTGGTGATGATTCAAGTGGTACTTCACACGAGAGATCACGCAAGAAGAAGAGGGAAAAAAAATTGTCTACTGCAACCAATTCTCGTTTGATGGTTGCTAGAAGTCGTCGAAAAATTGGCAGATGTACCTTGTTGGTTCGCAGTTCTGATAATGTGCCAAATTCAGATAGTGATGGCTATGTTCCATATAGAGGGAAAAGGACCCTGTTGTCCTGGCTGATTGACTCTGGCACAGTGCATTTAAGTGAAAAAGTGCTTTACATGAACCGTAGACGGACACGGGTGATGCTAGAGGGTTGGATTACAAGAGATGGCATACATTGTGGTTGCTGTAGCAAAATCATTACAGTTTCAAAGTTTGAGATTCATGCTGGAAGTAAACTGCGTCAGCCATTCCAAAACATCCATTTGGAGTCTGGGATTTCTCTTTTACAGTGTCAGATTGATGCATGGAATATGCAAGAGGAGTCTGATCGGCATGGTTTTCATACTGTGGACATTATTTGTGATGACCCAAATGATGATACATGTGGCCTCTGTGGTGATGGTGGGGATTTAATTTGCTGTGACAGTTGTCCATCAACATTTCACCAGAACTGCTTAGATATAAAGGTACATAATCATTAGCACATAGCAAATGTTGTAAGCCATTACTCTGTCATGTGCATTAATCAATAAATTGATTGCTTGTGATTTTTTCACTTTTATGGTCTAAGAGTAGAGGAAGACTAAGAAAAACTTGGTGGGAGACTCCTAGATATTGATATATGTCGTATGAACCTTATAGATGATAAGGCCATATGTAGAAATGATTGGCGAGATATGTTTCATGTAGCTACATGCTGGGATTAAGGCTTGATGTGATTTTGTTTTCTGCAGTCTTGAGACAACATTTAATCTTTCCTTCATGGTGAACATGTGCATCTCTATGTTTGTATTTGCAATTGTGGTGATAAATATGCCTTGGAGGGAGACTTTATTGTTACCTGTAGGGTTATATTCATGGTAGTCACAATTGGGATCTCATGTAGAATTGATGGAGGGTTCTTGTGGGTCAGGTCAAGGATCTATCGTCCCATCATACGAGGAACATAATTTACCAAAATCGAGGTTCTGGTAACTATGATTGAGTTCCAGATTCTAATAAAAATTTAACTGCTCATTTCTATAATATAACTTTGAAAATTGTAAAGAAATTAAATACAACTAAAACTGACACTAAGGGAGCCTAAATAAAGCTAAAACAGAGAAAGAGTGAGTCCCTCTTAGTCTTGGATGGAGTGGCTTTACATACAAGAGAAGACCACCAGCTGTTTGTGGACTTTTGTCAGTCTACAAAATTTACTGTGCAGCCATAGGGTCTACAATATAAAAGGTCTATACGGTGAAAGAGTGCGTACCATTTCAAATATCTCCCTCTGTACCAGTCAAAGGAGGAAATGGACATCAGTTATTATATGCAACATGGATTATGTGTGAATGAAATGCCATAATTTGCTAATGAAGATACAAAAAGGTGGACAACTGAACAAGACACCAAATTTATTTGGAAATTCCTTCATTAACTAGGAGGGAAGTCCACTGGACAGATGATTTTTGGTAGCTTATTTGGTGCTTGCTATCTTTGTCCAAAACACACATCAAACTCATTGAAGTTTACCACCAAATTAAATGGGTGTTGGCATCACAAATGATTTGTTAGGTTTACTAATCTCATGTTAATGCATCATAACTCCTAATATCATGTCTCAATTTTTTTTAAAAAAAATTGGATGGTGGCCCATAAAAAAATGAGAAAAGAAAAGATACAGGAAAAAATTCCAATAGACATCTGTGACTGGACAAGTGAGTGTAAACTCCAGTGTTTGTGTCAAACAATTGGATATTTTTGGGAGTATCTAAGATTTATAATACTTTTTGGGGTAAATTAAATTGATGACCCCAAGGAAAGAGTTAAAAAAAGAAAATGCCACTTGGACAAGTGAGTGTAAACTCCAGTGTTTGTGTCAAACAATTGGATATGTTAATGACTGCATTAAAATACCATTTTACTAATTAATAATTCGTTCAAAAAGTTATAGATATTTTTTCTTAGTTAAAAGGATGAGTTTGTCCTTTAACAATCCTACTGTCCATGTCTATGCCATCTTCAAATGGCTTAAGTACATTTTATTCAAAAAAATTATATGAGCAAACTCTGATAAATTTATATGAAAATTTTTGTACATAAAATTTTGTATAGGTAAACTTTGGATGTATAACCAAATCGTTTACTACAACTTTGTATATTATATATGAAAATTTGGATGTATAAAATTGTAAAGTAGTTGGACCAGATGATATTGCAATAGAAGCATGGATACATATGGGAGAAGAGAGCATTTTTTGGTTAACAGAATTATTTAATGTGATCCTTAAATTAAAAATGATGTTGGACAAGCGAGTGGAGGAAGAGCACTTCAGTGCCTATTTACAAGAATAAAGGAGATGCGCAAAGTTGTGAAAATTATAGAGGAATCAAGCTAATAAGCTACATTGTGAAACTTTTGAGAGAGTGATCGAACAAAAATTAAGAAGAGAAACTAAGTGGTCGTTTGGTTGTGGAAAACAGTCAAAATTTTCCAGAAACTTACTCCATAGAAAATTGAACTTGGAAAAAGGCAATTTGTAAAATGCAGTTCTCCAAAATTGTATTGAACTTAGAAAACTGCTCAAATGAGTTTCTACATTGCCCTTACTAATTTGGAGATTTGGAAAATGCTGTTCTCTATAAATTTTTTTCCAAATCATCTCCATCTCCTTCTCAATAAGTTACAAAAGCTTCCCAAATCTCTTATCTTTTTGGAAGATATATTTCAAAATTTTAAATTTCTTTTCATATTTGAACATGTTTCTCAAATTGGAGATATAAAATTGAAAATCATTTTCTACAACTAGACAGCCACTAAGGTGTCTGGAAACCAATTTGGCTTTGCGCCTTGTAGGTTAAGCAAAAGGATTTACATATGGTGTTTATAAGTTTATAAAAAGATGATGACAAAGTTCTTAGAGAAGTCTTATGGATGGTTGTAGAGAAGAAAGGAGCTTGAATTGTTTATATGCATGTTATTAAAGACATGTGTCATAGAGCAAAAATACATGTTAAAACGTGTGGAGGAGATGATGAGGCCTTTTCAATTATTATTGGATTACATCAAAGATTTGCATTAAGGCCCTACCTCTTTGCTCTAGTAATGGATGAACTCACTAAACATATCCAAACAGAGGTGCCTTGGTGTATGCTATTTACAGATGATACTGTGTTGATGGTAGATAAGACAAAAGGTGTAAACACTAAGCTTGGATATGGAGGAACACTTTAAGATCAAGAGGTGTTACATTAAGCCTATTGAAAACCAAATATATAAAATGTAAGTTTAGTAAAAAACATAGTGTGGATGATGTAAAAATATAATCCTGCACAATTGATTTTTAAATCATCTTGACTTCTTTTGCTTCCATGGGACTTAGTTTGTTCACATTTTCTCCTCGTTTCAGATGCTTCCTCCTGGTGATTGGCACTGCCCAAACTGTACGTGCAAATTTTGTGGGATTGCTGGTGGTAGTATGCATGGAAAATGTACAACTGTAGGTGCACTTCCGACATGCAACCTGTGTGAGAAAAAATGTATTGCCCTACCATCCCTTACTTGCTTCTATATTTGGTTCTCATGATATTTCCCTTTGAATGTTTTTGTTCAAATGTCGGAATTTGCCTGAAGTGATTTTTTCCTCCTCCCAGATCATGAATCCTGCAGGCAGGATATGGATGCTTTATCTGCTGATTCAAGTTGTTCAATCACTTCCTTTTGTGGGCGGAAGTGCCAAGAGGTATTATATTAGTCCAATCTATTAAGTTTTCCAGGTTGTATTTGGTGATGAAACTAATGCTGGCAATATAAGCATTATTAAGGGGCCATGGGATTACTTGTCCACTTCCATGGCCTAAAAACCCCAGTCAATCATCATGGTCTAATTGGATTGCTTATTCATATGGAAATACTTTGAGAACTAGCTAAAGACTGGACTAATGCATCACATATGATGTTGAAATTCTGCATGACAAATTTTTTTACGTAATTTGAGAATTAATCTTTTCTAATTTCTTTTAGTTTGAATGTTGCATTGTTCTATTTCATAACTGGACTCTCTTGATATTTGAATTGATGTTGCGTGCTCCTATTTGTATTGGAAGGAAAACAAATTGATTCTGAACCCTTCTATCTGCAGCTCTTTGATCGTTTACACAAGCTTGTTGGGGTGAAACATGAACTGGAAGGAGGATTCTCTTGGTACCTTATTCATCGGACAGATCTGGACACGGATGCTTTGCTCCATGGGTTTCCACATAGGGTGGAATGTAACTCTAAGTTAGCTGTTGCGCTCTCTGTTATGGACGAATGCTTTTTGCCTATTGTTGATAGGAGGAGTGGGATCAATTTGATCCATAATGTTATCTATAATTGTGGGTAAGCAGTTATCAAGCATAGTTGGGAAAATTCAGATACTCTAAGGACATACACCATGACATTGTTTCCTCCATGATCCTTATTCATGCAACTTTTCTCTATATTACTGCCAGTTTGCCGAAGAGGTTACTTTTCTTGGAGCACTTACATGAGGCATGCATTGCTTATTCATGCATTGCACTTCTACATTTTGTGCATCTAAAGATGATGCTTGCATGAGTGTAATAGTTAATCCTGTGTTATACTCGTGTATACCAGCTGCTATAAACACTATTTTTTACTATAAAATGGAATAAATAGCATCTGTTTTCAGTTTGTGTATTCTTTCTTCATTTTGGCCGCTGCTAACAGTTCCGGGCTATTTCTCTTGTTTTGTGTTATTTCTGATGGTACCTGAAGCACAGATTAACTTCTTGTGAACTCCTACAGGAAGCTTGTATTTGGGGTCCCATTTGATTAGGCTTTTTAAAGTTGTAAGCAAAATTGGAAAGTACAGGATTGATAACTATGGCATGAGCACTAGGATGAACGAAACATTTGTTATTTTTTCTTTTCTGTGCACTCGTATATATTGTACCTATATATCCACATTATAGAAGAATTATTATTATCCATGTTATAGTCTTTAGTGGATTGATCAGCAGTCTGATTGTAGTGTGATTGATATTTATGTTTCTTTTGGTGCCTTTTCTCAATGTTAAAAAAGTGCACTTTTAAGTGCAAAATGCAAAGCACAACATGCTTCATGCTTTTCGTCTGTGAAGCTCAGCAACTTTAGCTAAGCGCGATTAAAGCGTGATACAGAAATACACTTTTTTTTTATCGGACAAATGAATGGTTGGATTTGTTTAAATTATTGCAATGTTGTGGCTGCTTGAATGGAAACCTTACAAAAAAAAAGCTTTTTACAATATGATAAAATCATTTATATATAGTTTAACAAAAAAAAAAAACTAAAGAAGACTTGACTGTATTTACCAAGCAAAAAATATTGATGGAAGCATGTAATTAGGTGTAAATTAGGGATTGCTAATATATTCTTGATTGTTGTGAATTAGGGATTAATGATTGATTTCTAATTGCTGTAAATTATAGATTGTTGATTGATTGTAAGTTATGGATTGATTGATTGGTGATAGGTGTAAATTAGGCATGATTTTTTTCCCCTATGCTTTTTTTATGATTGTATGAACTGGTATGTGGGTATAGAATATAAATGAAAAATGGTATCTCATAATTTCTTAAATTTGTGGCCCACAATCTTATTTAGTTTTTTTTTAGTAGTTTATAGTTTTTATGTTTATCCAAGTTTATACTCTATTTCATTTATGCACGCTTCACTTCATTTTGCACTTTGCACTTCAGCTCTGTAGGCCTTATGCACTTAGCGCTTTTGAAAACACTGTTTTTCCTTTCCTGCTATTTGCTTGTGTTAGCATCAATTGATCTAGTTTGTAATTTTGTTTGCAATTTCTATGTCTACCTTATACTGCTTTATGGGCTCCCACCCAAAGATTTGAAGTTGGATGCTTATGCTCGTTTGGCCTTTTAATACTGGTTTTTTATTTTCTTTAGCTCATACAGTGATGACCAAGTATGCCACCTTAAAACAGTAGCTATTGCTTTTGGACATTTAATATTGTCTCAGTAAAATTCCTGCATGTTCTCTTTAGTTCACATAGCGGTGACTGATTTGCTCGTTCCTTCTCCAGATCAAACTTCAGGCGGTTGAACTATAGTGGCTTCTATACTGCCATCTTGGAAAGGGGTGATGAAATCATTTCTGCAGCATCCATCAGGTATACGTGTTGATATGTAGGTAATCAGTTGATCCATTTCTTTATGGAAGTATGATTTAGCATAAGCAGGTATTTATTTAAGGTTTAATTATATTAGCTATAATATCTGGGTTAGTTGTACATTTTAACAGAGAACCTCTGCTTCATGTTCTGCTTAGTTGATTTTCAGGTTTGGCTTGCCATGTTGGCTAATCTCTATAGCGAACCAGTAGACCTCTGTAACCACACATTTCTTCCTTAATAAGACCAATTTGGTTACTTAATCTCTGGTTTATGTCTGCCAAAATTAGGAGGTCGTTCTTTATTAGGAGACTTGAATTTCATTTTCTGAAGGGCACAACAGTTTTGGAAGGAAAACAAAAATAATTATGTAACTTAGTTTTTGGAACATGAAAACAGGAAGTTCAGAAACAAGAATAACATATCAAGCCTTAATTTCACTGTGGTGTTGACTGCATGTGTTCTAGCTCACCAATGTTTTCTATGTCGCTTTATCTTCTGTAACTCATATTGTACCTAAAACAAGAAGTTTGTGATTCAAAATCCATTTTCTTCTTAATCTCTTCTTCTTCTTCTCCTTCTTTCTTCTTTCTTTTTTTTTTTTTTTCTTTTTTTGGCAATTGAATGAGATCCAAGTGAAATGGCTTTGTTATTATTAGAAAAGGAGGTCAATTTTTTCTGTAACTTTTGTCAATCATTTGTCTAGATCATTTTATTTGGTACCCAATTTTCAACACAGATCTAATTACATGTATCCAGTGTAAAATTTTGCCACATTGTTCTTCTGCTTGGATTTATATCGTCATTGTGACTCTTAGAAGCTGTTTGACATTATCAATGTCATGGCAGTAATCCTAACTTGTTTAGAATATGGTGTAGTTGATGCTGATGAGCTAGTTACTTTTGCTTTGTTTATTTGCATACCTGTATCTGTTAACCCGAGTTGCAAATATTTTGACTATTTGCTTATTTTTGTTCGGTTAGGATCCATGGGACTGCACTAGCAGAGATGCCATTCATTGGGACACGTCCTATATATAGACGCCTGGGGATGTGCCGCCGTCTTTTTTGTGCCATTGAATCGGTAATGCTATATGAAACTCATTCTAGTGGTTATGGTTACCTTTGTTTGATATATTGAAAATATTTTTGTAATTTTTTCTTAGAAAATAAAATTTGATTCTTTGATTTCTCTGCCATTTTCAGAATTTCTGTTACTCAAGTAACCATTATATGCTATGCTTTGCGCAAGTATGTTGAATGATGCAGTTAAGATCCATTATCTTATTTTTTTGGAGTTTCTGTTCCCCTTTATTTTGTTGTCATGTTTCCCTTGGGGCCCCACACACTGGGATAAATGCTTGGTATGTTCTTGCCTTTCCCTTGGGAAAGGCATGACATTGCTCAATGGGTTGAATTGCTGTTGAATATTTGTATAATTTAGTGCCTAGTCAAATGCATCTTCATTTGCACCCATATTGTCGAGGGTCTGCAAGTGGACTAACAGGAGTCCAGGGAGCATATAACAGACTCTGACCTAGGCTAATGTTAATTGAGTATCATTCTGCTGCCTGCCGCTTTGGAGTATAATGTTGAGAGATTGCTCATGTGAGCTAGGAATTATTGCCGGCATCAAGAACATTGAGACAGAGACTTGTTAGAGCTTTGGAAGGGAGAGAACTGGACAATCACAGATAGAGAGAGCAGCAGTGGTGAGAGAATCACAATAATTTGTTTGATGGATTGACCCCTATTATAGTGGAGGTCTTAGGCCTTAATGCCAAAGTCCAGGGGATGTGGGCAATATTGCCCGACACTCACTTCATTAAATGGGTGTAATGAGCGACTATGGATATAATAGTGGTAATGACACCATGTCTTTGTTATGGGATCACTAGGAGTTATAGGAAGGAGCCATGGTTGATGGTTGGACTCTCTTATTATTGATTTGGATCAAGGTCCCTCAAGGGTAGAGAAAGGCCTTAAGAAAACCATAAGCTCCGAAAGGTCCCATACAGATGGAGACTTAGGACTGGCCATAGCTTAGGCTATCAAGATTGGTGATTTAACTTCTAGAAACCTCCAATGATATTAGAGACTTGTTTTTGTATGGCAACATGATACATGGCAGGACACTCGGCTTGTTTGGAACCAATTCTTATGGAACTGGAATTCTAATTTCATAATTTTAATGATTTCAACAGAATTAGAATTTTGATTATTCCATTTGGAAGTAAACATTAAGAATCAGAATTGAATTCTAATTCTTATGTTTGCCAATATGGAAATGGAATTAAGTAAGTAGTTTGGCAATATTACCCTTAGCAACTTAATCAAAATAAAAGGTAAGTATATTGCATTAAAAAGAGAATTTTAATTTTTAAATGTTAACTCTACAAAATATATAACATCAAGTTATATACTTTATATTGTAGAAGAAGTTTAATTAAAATATCAAGTATCAAAAATAAGATTACGTATATGGCATCACATATATAACCACGAGTTCATGACATTTATTGATGACAAAATTAGTATCACAAAGATGAAGAAGGAGGAAGACAATAAGAGAGAACCCTACAAAAATGAGAAAACCTTGGGAATATAAACATAATAGGAAAGGGTATTTGTGGAAATAAAATAAGTAAATAAGTGTGGTAAGATTTCCATTTTTTTTATTTAACAATTCCAGCAAATTCTGACCGGAATTCTATGTCATGATCCTATGGTTTAGCCTAGGGTTGGAATGACAATGGGAAGGAGTTGAAGAATAGGATCAAGAACAGAATGCTGGGAGGAAGAGATGGACAGAAATTGGGGGAGAAATTAGAGAGAAATGGGGAAGAGAAATAGAGAGAAAATGAGAGGGAGATTGTAGAGAAATTGTAAAGAGAGAGAGAGAGAGAGAGAAAATAGAGATTCAATATCAATATCAATTTTAGCATCCCCCTTCCTACAGCTAAGGCAATATGTATAGCCTCACTTAGCTACCCAACAAAACTCTCTAACCAACTAAACTACAAGACAAAAAGGGAAATAACAGAATAATCAACACCCATGTGCTGTGACCAAATTACAAAGATACCCCCCTAACTATAATTGTAACTCAATTACAGCTTTGCCCCTATAATACCCAAGATCGTGACAATTTCCCCCCCTTGAAATGTTTCTTGTCCCTAAGAAACTTATTACCACCTAGCCGTTGCTTCTTCATCCAATGCCCGCCTTCTCTATCTGATTTTTCTTTCTTTCTCCATGGTGCGCCACAGCTGCATATTGAAAGAATAACCAGTCATGAGGGCACCTATCCACCAAGTATATAAAGTCTGCCAGCACATAATTTGAGGCAAGGTCTAGAAAACAAAACCCAGCCACATCATTATTGTGTTCCCAATCTTCTACAATAGCTGACCAATCAAGATTGGTCTCCACTTTAAGAGTACAATCAGCCATTGGTTCATCCCACCCGATAGCAGACAGCAACTTGGATTTTCCAGTAGGAGCAAAAACCAACACAGCAGTGATAGTTTTGTTTTCTTCAGCAAACCTTTCGACTCCGTCAGCTCTATCCTTCAGTTTTCCTCTAGCTAATGCTGTTTCCATCTTCTCATTGCCTATTTTAACCCAAGTCAAATCCATATTTTGTTCCAAATTTGATTGTCCCTCAGATTTTGGTAAGTCCGAAATATGAGTAAAGACTCTAGCACCAATATCCGTTGCGCCACTCTGATTCCATGTAATGAATTCAGCAACTCCTTTTTCTTTGTACTTGCTAGAATATCCTTTCACAAGAACTTCTTTTTCAACAATTTCTGATTCCCCCTTTGTTTTCGCTCCCCTATCAACCTCACCATAGTTCAGGTTCTTCCCAACGTTGCCCCCACCAACTATGTTTCCCATTGAACTTGTAATTCGGTGTTCTGTTTTTCCAAGGGTTGGAGATGCTTCCATTCCTGGAACAACATCCCAATTACCGATTGCAGCAGGGGTTGGAAGAATCCCGAGAATAGACCCACCAACTCCATTTGTGCCACTATTATATCCAAGGCTCCCAACAACACTCATTCTACCACTATTTGGCACCCCTGAATGACCATGTGCGTTGCTATGGGATATCTGAGAAAGGGTAATGGGGAGATTGTTAGAGGTAAAATGACCACTAGAAATGCTTCCAGCAAGTTGTTGTACTCCTTGAATGGTTCCTCCATGATGAAAAACAGGGGATGCAGCACCAAATTGAGTATAGAATGATGTGGCAAAAGATGTCCCAGTACTCTTTGGAATATTTGAAGTCGATCCATTCATCCAACAGCCATGTTTTGCTGCAGAAATATCAACAGCAGCCTCAAAATGCAGCAATGGAGGTTTGTATTCTTTCCTTGAATACTCATACCAAGGCTGTTTATGAGCATTAACATCAGGAGATGCTGCAACTTTACTTCCAGCCAACGATTGCTCAATGATTGACACCTGACCAAGTGTCTTAGCACTAGTAAGAGTGCTTGAGAGGCTGTCAATTGATTGATTGCCTTCCTCCAATTCCTTTTCCTCACTTTTTTCTTCCTTCGGCTTCTCCATTTTAAGAAACTCCTATTTGTTGAAACTTCCATGATAGTCATCAAAGTATTCGGCAGGAAAGTTGTAATGATACTTCTTAGATAGTATCATTGCAAACTCTTGCAACTTCTCGCTGAACATTCGACCAAATTCCTTGCACTCTTCATCAAACCCACTACTGGTTCCTTTGTCCAATTGCCTGATTCCCTTCTTATGTTCCTTGTTGCTGCCAACTGAAAATGCAGCCTTCTTTGGCTGCTATTGAGGCTTCATTCCAGCTGAAAAGGAAGCATTCTTTTGCTGCAATTGAGTCTCCCATGGCCTCACATAGTCCTGTCTGCCTTGGCGTAACTCTTATGGGAGAAATCAGCCATAGGCCAAGAAACTGGAACTCCTTCCACCTTGCTTCGCCTCCCAAATTCACATGCCCGAACTGGGGATTGCTCTTTCGCTAGGAAATTAATCAGATTGGTTGGAAATAGCCTGAAGGAATCGGAATTCACCTGGACAGCTTGCCGACGAAGTCCGTTGCCTCTCGAACTCCAATCCTCAGCACTACGACCGTCGTCTATTCCCTAGCCATCTGCGCCTAACGAAATTAATGGCAGTTCTTCTCAACCCAATCACTGCCCAAGGTTCTCAGCCCACTTGCGATCACCTCTGATTCCAAAATCACCAAAACTCGCTGCCAAGAGCCAATCTCCTGCTTCTCTTTCAGATCCGTTTAAACTGGCTGCGATAGCCTTCTTCACCTCTGTCGTCAACTCCAGCGGAGCTCCTGTAACCTGTCTTCCGTTCCGTCGCATGCGCCTAGGTCATCAGCTTCACCCTCCGATGGACCCACGCCTCTTCAGGACGTTTGCTACAGTCGCGGATGCTCGGTGGTCCACTTAACTCTTCGACGGACTGCCTCTTCCCATGAACGACGCCCGTTTGCGTCACCCCACTGTCCGCTTCTCATGAACAACTGTTGTCCGCTTCACCTTCGACGGACTTAACGCTCACCTTGGACGGTCGCAACCCATAACCAATCGCGGTTCGCGCTCGCCTCACCCAGATCGCCTTCAAAGCCTTCTCAATCTGGGCTCGATTAAATCACAGCAGAAGGAGTCGGATTTTCCTACCTTCAACTTGAGTTGAAACCACAGCCATGCAGCTACCGCCCAATCAACGACCAGCACCACCGTCCTTGCTGTTGCTGGCCAGAATCGACTATGCTCGAGATGGCTACAGATTCAACAATCTTCTCCGATCGACCCCTTCTCCTCGTTAATTTTGTGTTGTTTCTGAAATCACCTCCTACGACTTGTTCCTTTCAGCCACCGATTGCTGGTCAGCTTCAACACCTAACCTAAATCAGTAACGAAAACTGCCGAGGAATGACAATGGGAAGGAGTTGAAGAATAGGATCAAGAACAGAATGCTGGAAGGAAGAGATGGACAGAAATTGGGGGAGAAATTAGAGAGAAATGGGGAAGAGAAATAGAGAGAAAATGAGAGGGAGATTGTAGAGAAATTGTACAGAGAGAAAGAGAGAGAGAGAAAATAGAGATTCAATATCAATATCAATTTCAGCATCCCCCTTCCTATAGCTGAGGCAATATATATAGCCTCACTTAGCTACCCAACAAAACTCTCTAACCAACTAAGCTACAAGACAAAAAGGGAAATAATAGAATAATCAACACCCATGTGCTGTAACCAAATTTCAAAGATACCCCCTTAACTATAATTGTAACTCAATTATAGCTTTGCCCCTATAATACCCAAGATCGTGACATTCTAATTCTAGGGTTTGAGGGTAAATAGAATTCTGATTGTTAGACACTTTTTAATTCCAAACACTAGAATCCATTAAAGCTCTGGAATCTGAATTTCCAATTCCAGAGCCCAAACAGATGAAGCGTTTCATTGGCCAAGTTGAGGACGTGTCTTGAGATTGTCAAGTCTCAATCCCCTAAAAAAGAGTATGGAGATAGAAGTGTTACCTCATGAGGCTAGCACTTGGATAAACATCTTGGAGAAACTTGACCGCTAAGGAGAGATGTAGAGAGCTTGATCTTTGGAGGAAGAGATTATGGAATTCATGCATCACCTCATGAGGATGAGACTTGAGATGTGTCACAGAGGGCAGTTTCCAAAGTGAGAGATCATGGAGACTCAGCTCTATCCCAGGAGAGAGAACTTGGAGATTTAGCTTGATCTGGTTATAGAGATCTATTTGCCACCTCAAGAGGCTCTCTCTCAAAAGAAATATCATTAAAAGCTAAATCCCTGGAGAGGGAGATAGGGAGATTCACGTGTCACCCCAGAGTGCTGACTCTTGGAGAGACATTGCAAGCTCAATTATTGTGGCAGAGATTGGAGATTAGCATGCCATATTTATGGGCTGCCATTTGGAGATCCATACGGGCACTTAAGTCTTAAAGGGTTAGGTTATGGAGTAGATAGTCGGCATGGAAGTGGTCTAGGATGCTGCTGAATGTGATGCATATACCCACACGTGTGCCATGGCCCAAGTGTCTTTAGTTTCTGCTATCAACTATTTACTCTCCCCTAATTGTGGGGAAGTATCTATGTGGTCTGTTTATGTGAATGATTTGATCATTATGCCTATAATTTGTAAACATTGTTATTTCAGGCGCTTTGGTCTCTGAGAGTTGAAAAATTGACTATCCCTGCCATAGCTGAGCACATGCATACATGGACCACGGTTTTTGGTTTCAACCCCCTTGAGGAGTCTCACAAGCAAGAAATGAGGTTGTTGAATATGCTGGTGTTTCCTGGGATAGACATGTTACAGAAGCTGCTAGTGGAACAAAATCTTACTGACAGAAACATAACAGCTCACACGGGTACCTGTTGTTTTTTATTACTTGTCCCTGCCTCTATATTTTTTTTTGGGGGTCCTTCATTGACTTTCTGTACTCTTTATCTCAGGTGCAAATTCTGCTGTAATCAAAGACGACAATGATCTCATCCCTGTTTCGGTGAAAAATTGTGATGTGGATTCCTCTACTCAGCATGGACTTGACACTTGTGATGTTGCTGGTTTGCAAAAAGCCGAGGAGATGAGTGAAAAACCTGCTACTGCAGATTCCAATCTGCCAGTCACAGCTACTACCTCTAATGGGAATTCATGTCCAAATGGTTATTTTGATATTCCTTCCGAGTCTAAACTTCAACCCTTGATTGAGAAGACTACTCTTAGTTTGCCGTCAATAGAGAAGTTGACTGAATCATCTACTGATTTAAGGTGCTGCCCTACCTCGGATGCAAATAGTGTCCTTGAGATGGAAAACCCTGTATTCTCAGTAAAAGGTAAGTCCTCCAAAGTAGGGGTTGTGGATAATTTTCATGAAACAAATGTTATATCTGTTATTACCGAACCAGTTAAATATGTATTAGGTGAAACATCAACCATGAACACTTCTGAGAAGACAAAGGGAGATCAAAATCCTCCTCTTGACATTCTGAATGGAACTGGTGAGACTTCCGAGCAAATAATCTTTGATTTGAGTCATCACAGTGCAGTTAGCATGGGAGGAGAGTTGAGTGCTAGTTCAGAGGGTGCTCCTGAAGCCAAAGTGGAACCTCTTGAAGGTATGCAGTCTTCTTTAAATGGCCATAAGGATGATCCCCATCATGTGACATCCGAAGTTTCCTGTGTTGCATGTGCTCTGAAATCTTCAGGTGGGATTTCTGAGAGTACTACAAAAATCAATGTAAACCAGGATCAAGTTTCTGCATCTTCTCCTCATGGTGCTGATAAGTGTTCTGTGCCACTTGCATCTGATTCCATTCTGCTAGATGCACTTGGGGTTGAAAGCAAATTAAATGTGGCTTCACAAGCTTCTGACGCTGAGGTTGCCTCTGATGCTATAGTCACTTCAGTTGAAATTAATGTTCGATCTTCTGCAGTAAGTGGTTCCAGTGATAATGCTGAAACTAATTGTATTGCTGCTTGTGTTAAACCTGTCCCAGAGTGCTCCATTGACACTTCAGGACAAAGCCATATTGAGGAAATGAATGATAATCTCAATCATGTTTCTCTTTCTTCTCTACATGGTACTGGTCAGAGCCTCAGAGGATGTAACTCTGATTTGATTCATCAGAGTAAATTTGAGTTGGAAGGTAAATTTCCTGTGGATTCAGAAGTTTCTTCTGAAGCAGAAGTAGCACTAGTAAAAAGTAGTATTCAGTCTTCTTCAGCAGGTAACATTGGTGGCGTTCATGAAGCTAATGGTGAAGTTGCTACTGTTGGAACTGATTTTGATTGTTTTGGGGAAGGTTGTGCGCAAAATAAAGAGGTCAATGAAGATGAGGATCCTGTTTCTGTTTCTATCTATGAAGTTCCTGATAAGAGTACTAGTCAAGTTGACTCTAATGTGAACAAGAACGATGCAATTGAGGAGAAAAGTGACTTGCTTGTAGCATCAGAAGCTGCGACTGATGAAGAAGTTGCTTTAGTTGGAAGTAATATTCCTTTTAAGGAGGAGGACGATGTGGGTAAAGATGCTCACAATGTAAACATCATAAATACCTCGTTTGAACCTGTTCTCACTTCTTCAGGTGAAACTTCTCTAGAGAATGCAACCAAGGATGTCAAAGAAAATGTCTCAGTTTCAAAATTTCATGGATCCAATGGCCATACAGTTCTCTTTGAAACTGATCAGAAGCATAATTAACTGATGGATGTAGCAACGTTGATTTGTAAGTGCCATAAAGCAACAAATATTTGGCATGCATTATCTCATGCAAAGTGGGGGATCAATGCTGTTTGGATCTGCTCGTGATTCATATGATCTTGACAACCTCGCTACATCTTTATTACCACATTTTCACCCATCATAAAGGCTGAAATGCAGCTTACTGCCTGGTTTTGAGGGCTCTGTTGCTGTGACTTGTATGGTCTCAATCTGCTTTGAGCACATAAATGTTCATACGGCAACAATGTTCAATCTCCATTGGTTCCAAGTGTGAACTCCAGCTTCTGGTTGCTGACAATGCACGATGATTCTCTGTTCCAGAAGGTGGAAAGAGGTTAGTAATTGTGTCCTTGCTGCATCTACACGATTAACTTGTGGTTTGGCAATATCAAAGGCGAAGTTTATGTGCTGAAAGGTGGAAAGAGGTTAGTAATTGTGTCCTTGCTGCATCTACACGATTAACTTGTGGTTTGGCAATATCAAAGGCGAAGTTTATGTGCTGAAAGGTGGAAAGAGGTTAGTAGTTGTGTCCTTGCTGTAATTATACCAGAAGGTTCCCCAGCAAATGACATTCTTAGTTTTTAAGGGGGAATACCCTGCATTAGCTTCTCTTATGTACATATTTAGACACGAGTTGTAAAACAATCTCTTTGCAGAAAATGATTAGGCTGTTTACAAAATTGACCTCCCTCAACCCACACAAAACGGGGAGCTTGGGCTTCATGCACTAGAGATGCCCTTCTTTTGAAGCCTTGTCGTTTGATACAGTATATCAGTCATCAAACCATGGATTAGGGCAGTTGTTGGGAGAGGTCCATCCTTCAGAAGTTGCGGAACTGCTACCATGATTTGTGTAATTCACTCTAGTTGCTGCACATCCTGATCTTATGAGGAAAGAGGACAAATTATTCTTTTTTATGGTGCAGTGAGAACGAATACAAAGACCATACTACTGAACTCTTTTGTAATTTTCCATTCTAGAGAAGTCCAAGACTTTAGTAACTGTTTGCTTTTGTTTATATCAAAGCTAATATGGAAAACGAACACTTTCTTTGATGCTGTTTGTGATAGTGCTTCAACACTTGTAGATGCAGTTGAAGTTTAAGTACTAAAATTGCTTCCTCTTCCTCTTCTGCTTCTAGTGATATCTTCATTGCATTATGCGGTATGGTTTGATTGACTCTAAGCTCTTTTTTAGGTTGTTTGGATGAATTTAGCGGCAGTAGTGAATACTAGATACGTCAATGCAAAAATGAACTTGTTTAGAAAAAAAAGATTTTATTTTTTAAGATTTTCTAATTTTTTGGTTCTGAAAACAAAGACAAATAAAAATTAAATAAATAAATAAGTAAATAACCAAATTATCCGCAGGGGAGAAAGTGAGGATAAAAGTCATTTTTTTCTTATTTTTCTTTTACATTATTCGGTATTCCTTTTTAAAATTTAACTTGTATTTTTTTTTTAAGAAATTACACAAAAAATTATGTAAAAAAAAAGAGAGAAGAAAAAAATTAAGTAATTTTTTCTAACATAAATCATGTCATGTTGTTTCTAATGTGATGGTCACTCATCTCAATTTAAATTTTCTTAAATTTCTCTCTCTCCAAATGCCTCCTTTTCTCCTATGTTTCAACACTAAAACGTATAAAAAAAATTCAGATTATTTTTATAATTTTAAAAATATTTTATAATTATACCGTAAAATTAGAATAATGTCAGAAACGAGTTAGAAACGAAAAATTTCGTCACTAAGGAGCATAATATTAACTCTGATTCGGAGGTTGCCTTAGTCTCTGTCTCCCTGACCGTCCCCTTATCATCGTTCCCCCTTGCCGCCCGGTTGCTCGGTGCAATCGGTGCCGCCGTCGATTCACAACTCAACGAGAACAGAGATGGAGCTTCCCATCTCAGCTCAGCTGCTGAGCTCTTCTTATTCATCGTCTTTTTCATCTAAGTTCCCTGAAACTAGGGTTGGTATTTCAAAGGCCACTCTCTTCCCATTTCTCTCCCACAAACAACCACTCTTCTCTCCGTATCTCCGCCACGGCCTTAGTCCAATTCATTGTCATCTAACGGCACTCCCTCGTGCCTCCATCGGCGAAACAAATGGCTCTCCGGTAACATCCTCTCCAACTAACACCGGTAAATTGCCTAACCTCGTTTTTCTTCAGGGTCGGTTCCGATGTGACGGTTTTCAGAATCATTTATTCGATTTGATTTCCGCAGGTTGTCGAATCGGAGAGGTGAAGAGGGTCACGAAAGAGACCAATGTGTCGGTGAGGATAAACTTGGACGGTTCGGGTGTAGCTGACTCCTCTACTGGGATCCCGTTTCTGGACCATATGTTGGATGTTAGTGTCCACCTCTCTCGATTACTTCCAACTTTCGTTTTCTGTAGTTGTCTTTGTTCTGAGGAAAGTTTTTTCTGCTTTCTTTTTCTCTTATTGGGCAGAATGCGAGTGGATGTGTATGTCAAA
The DNA here is from genome assembly GCA_036245055.1 of Diospyros kaki. Lineage (NCBI taxonomy): Eukaryota > Viridiplantae > Streptophyta > Magnoliopsida > Ericales > Ebenaceae > Diospyros > Diospyros kaki. Next base: position 4,138,523 of record BSEG01000016.1, on the reverse strand, counting down.
TTTGTGCCAAACTAGAACTAAACAGCCTATTATGATAAGCGGGAATTATGTTCCTTCGGTTGCTGAGCCTGTAAGGGTGTAGGACTAGGGGAAAAATAGTAATTCGAATCATATATGATATAGGCACCAATTCTCAGTGCATGCGAGAACAAAGAAGAACCTTGAATGAGCAAAGTTTGTCCAAGGATTATGGTTTAGGTTGGTAGATTTTCCGCATTTGGTTTGTGGAATCAAAACAATGCATCTTTAGATTTTCAGTTTTATCTTTGCCTTCTTCCCCTTTCCTTTGTTTTCAAGGCAAATAAATGGTAGAAAATGGTATATCTTTGCTCTTCCCTACTCCATACTTTGGTCTATTTTTGAATCTGATGTGATGCTCCTTTTTTGGGGTCTCTTATCAGCAACTTGCATCATATGGATTATTTGATGTGCATGTGAAGGCTACTGGTGACACTCATATTGATGATCATCATACAAATGAAGATACTGCCCTTGCGATTGGAACGGTGACTTACAGTTTTTTTTTTTTATTATTAAATAACTTACAGTTTATTAATTGCCCCTACTGCAATTCCATATGATTCAATTCAGGAATACTCCTTTTCTTACGCATAGAACTTTATGGCCATATGCTTTGTAGAAAACAACATACTAGTCCACTCCTGTGGACTGTAACTTATTATTATTGCCATCTTTTTTTACTCGTATTACACTTTTCTTAAAAAAATAACCCAGTGTACAAGGCCTCCTTCATTGAGAGATCTAAGGAATGTAAGACGTGGTAATATTGTTATCTCATATGAGAGGTTATTTTTATGGTTTTTAGTTTGTGAGTCAAATCCCGATCAAGCACTCTTTATTGCTGCTTCGGACCCATCATTTTTTCTAAGACATAAATAAAAAAACAAGTTAAAGAGGTATGAATGGGGCTGTTATGCGCTTATTCCATCAAGTATCTAATGTATGCTATCTTGCACCACTATCTTTATTATTTTATAGACATATCCATGAGTTTAGGTCTTGAACTTAAATTCACCATTTCATGCAAGCTCTGCTGCAGGCACTTGGTGATAGAAAATGTTGATTTTAGACAGAAAAACTCCTCACTTTATTATTTGAATTGGGCAAATTTATACACAAATGATAACTGCTTATATGGTGGCAGTTACACACAGAAAAAACTGTCACTTAAAAAATAAATAAATGTATAATAAATGAAAAGTTGTCCTTATAGTTTTCTTAACTATCTAATTGTCTCTATTTCTCGTACACGGTTTTCTACACGCCCTTTCAAGTTGGGCTATAAATATTAAGGAAGCCCAGTTTGGATCTTTACATCTTCAAACTGAGTTTTTGATAGTTAGTCTTCGATAGATTCTTGGTATGTAGGAAATCCACCTTCAATTTTTCTTTTTATAAGGTGCCTATCTATTTAAGTCATTTTAAACATGTCGAGTTGTTACCAATATTTTAGTTAGATGACTAAAATATTGGGTGTTTGAGATGTCTCCTTGACATGCCTTTGTTGTGTCTTTAGTATCGAAATACTTCTCCTTTGCAACATCCTAGATTTCTTGTGTCGTCTCAAGGAGGACAAAATTTACTCCAATTTGATGTGTCTTCAAGGTTAGAATACTTCTCCTTTGTGGCGTTCTCTTGTGTCATCTTGTGGAGGATGAAAATTACTTCGACTTCATTAGTCATGAAGTTGACAAGCCATGACATTACCATATTGTTTTTTCCCTTCCATGTCTTGTACTTCAAATCTGTCGAATTTGGTTTAGGGGCTTCACCATTAAGATAATCATCTTTTCCTCTTATCACTTATGAATACCATAATAGAATGTCAATTAGAACTAGGAACAACAGGTACTTGAGAGGAAGAAGAAGAGACTGATGTGGTGAAGGACATCATTGGGACGATGGATAAATTTTCTAATCAGAAATGCTCTGATACCATGTTGATTTTATGTAGAAAAATTCTTCACTTTATTATTTAGATTGGACAAATTTATACACAAATAATAAGTGCTCATATGGTGGCAATTACATACAGAAAAAACTGTCACTTAGAAAATAAATTTTCGTATAATGAATGAAAAACTATCTCTATAGTTTGCCTAACTACCTAACTATATCTATTTCTTGTACACAGTTTTTCACGGAAAATGAATTAACCACTTTGGTGACTTCTCAGCTTCACTTGATGAAGCACTAATTTATGTTTCATTGGTATGTTCGCAACATGTTTCACTTGGTTGCCAAAGTGCTTCAGTAAATGCTTAAGGACATGCTGAGGCACTTCAATATAACAAAGAGTCAAAGAGACAAATCTCCTCTTCTTTACATGTTATGTTACAGTTATTACTACTTTGGAAGCTCTTTTGAAAAAGTCACTGCATTTTTCAATGGAGAAATGACCACTTATAGTCTTATATCATGTGGAAAAGTGAATATTTATGACATATCTAGTTAATTTTCCCCAGTGTCAAAATATATGCTATAACAATCAATATTACTAATTCTTCACTCTCTTAGCTGGTAAACTCCAACGCATGTGGCTATGGCCACAAAAGAGGATAGGGAGGTTTTTTTCCTTCTTGGATAAAATCTAGGTCTGTTTCAGTTATCTTGGAGAGTTCCACATAATTTTGGTATTCTAATTAGTGGGTTTGCTTGAGATAGTCATGCCTTGTGGAAGGCACTTATGTAATTGAGCTTATTGGATTATGTAATTCCAGTGTTATTAAAGGCGCACCTAGGCATAAGGCGCACCCTGGGCGCTTGAAAGCATTCCAGGCGAGCACAGACCAAAAGGCACGACAAGGCATGCCTAAGGCGTTCCTCAGCCCAAGGCACCTTAGGCAAAGGCGCGCGCCTTGGGCTTTTTAGTTGTTTTTCAAGATTTTTATTTCACTGTTCGTTACTTTATATAATTTGTTACTATTTAGGTTTTAAATTTATTACTTCTGTTGTGAGAGAGTTTAGAAAGAATAGAAATCCTCTCTTGTTTATTCCAGGCGTATGAAACCCTATATATATAACGAGTATGCTAATAAATCTCCTAAAAACTAGGAATGGATAATCAGCCTAATAAGTAGGAACTAGATTACAAGAATCTTCTATAGTTTACAGATTTATACAAAATATTAAAACTTAAACTTGATTTATCCTCTTAGGCTTCATGCTTCCTTATCTTCTTATCATTAACCGTCGCTTCTTATCTTCTAGCTGATAAGCTCCTTTAACCGTAACACTCTCTCTCAAGATTGAGAATGAATATCATCCATTCTAAGCTTGCTAGTCAACTTTTGATACACGGTTGTAGGCAACCCTTTAGTGAGAATATCTACAAGTTGTTCACAAGATGATATATATAAAGTACATATTAGATCACTATCCAATGTTTCCTTAATGAATTGTCGGTCCACCTTAACATGCTTGGTTCTATCATGTTGTACCAGAATGTGAGCAATACTTATTGTTGATTTGTTGTCACAATATAGTCTCAGAGGTTCTACCAAAGTGATCTTCAAATCATCTAACAAAATTTTCAACCAAAGTAACTCACATACCCCTAACGCCATGGATCTGAACTCTGCATTTGCACTTGACCGGGCCACCACACTTTGTTTTTTGCTTCTCCAAGTTACAAAATTACCCCCTAGAAAGGTACAATAGCTGAATGTAGATCTCTTGTCCACCACTGATCCTGCATAATCTGCATAAATATAGGCTTCGAGTATCATATTCCTTCCCCTTTTGAACATAATGCCTTTCCCTATTGTCCCTTTCAAGTAATGGAGTATTCTAAAAATTGCTCTAAGGTGAATTTCTTTCATACTATACATGAATTGACTGACCACCCCCGCTACATATGCAATATCCGGCCGAGTGTGAGCTAGATAAATTAGTTTCCCTACTAGCCTTTGGTAGGATTCTTTATCCACCTCTTTATCTTTTGGAACCTCCCCCAATTTGTGGTTGAATTCAATCGGAGTAGTAGCAACCTTACAACCTAGCAGCCCGGTTTCTGTTAGCAAGTCCACAATATACTTTTGTTGAGAAATAAAGATGCCTTCTTTTGAGTGTGCAACTTCTATGCCCAAGAAATATTTCAACCTCCCCAAGTCTTTAATTTCAAACTCTTTAATTAGGCATTCCTTTAGTCTGGTCATACCTTCTTCATCATTTCCAGTCACAACAATATCATCCACATATACTAATAGGACTGTTACTCCCTTTGTGGCCAAGTGATGGATGAAGAGGGTATGGTCTCCTTGGCTTTGTTTATACCCTAAGGTAAGCATCGCATGGGTAAACCGGCCAAACCAAGCCCTAGGAGATTGTTTAAGACCATACAATGCTTTTTTCAATCTACACATTACCTGCTCGCAAGTATCTGTACTATAGCTCGGTGGTAAGTCCATGTAAACTTTCTCCTCTAAGTCTCCATGCAAGAAGGCATTTTTTACATCATATTGCATTAATGGCCAGCCTATGTTAGTAGCTAGAGATAGGAGAACTCTCACTGTATTTAGCTTTGCAACTGGGCCAAAGGTGTCTAGATAGTCGATGCCATACACTTGGGTGTATCCCTTTGCTACTGGCCTTGCCTTATACCGGTCTAGGGTCCCATCGGATTTGTATTTGATTGTATATACCCACTTGCATCCTACCGGTTGTTTTCCTTTGGGTAATTGAACTAGCTCCCAAGTGTTGTTTTTCTCAAGGGCTACCATCTCGACTTCCATGGCATTCCTCCAATTCTCATCCCTTATTGCTTCGGAAAAATGGTGAGGAATTGGAATGATATGCAAGCTAGTTAGGAAGGTTTTGTGTTAGGTAGACAGTTTGGGTTAGGATAGGACCAGGTGTAAAGGATGTTGAGTGCATGTTCTGATGCCTTTTCTGAGGGCTATAGGCCATTCCAGATCACTGGAGAAAAAGGTAGGATCACTCTGAGGAGTAAGATGTTCAGTTATAGATGCAGTGGAGTCAATAGAAGTGATAGAATTGCTACCTGTTGGTGTCATAAGAGAGTTGTTGGTGTCAGTGCGGGTAACAGGTGCAGGAGAGGAATTAGATTCTTGGATCTGCACTGGGCTAACAGCCAGCTTCTGCCGCCTTAAATAGACTTGTAGGGGAGGAGTACTTGGTGAGGTTTCCTCTAGAGCCTTGTCTGGTGCATCCTCTATAGTAATCGGACCTGGTGAAGAGGTAGTTTGAGGTGAAGGATCTAGATTAGGTAGAGATATGACTGGATCTCCCTCGGCAGCTTGTTGGTTGTCATGAGAATGATCAAAATAGGGAGAATTTTCCACAAAAGTGACATCAGTCGAGACTAAAAATCTTTTGGAAGGAGGGTGGTAACACTTATAGCCCTTTTGGCTGGAGGAATATCTAATAAAAATGCATTTCAGAGGGCGGAGATCTAATTTGCCTCATGAGGGTTGTGAACATGCACAAAGGAGACATACCCAAATATTTTTGGTTTCCAGCAGCTAGATATATGTAAATCAGGAAAATAGTTGCTTAAGAGTTGAAAAGGGCTATAGGATCCAAGAGTTTGAGATGACATTCTATTAATAAGGGTAGTGGCTATTAGAACAGCCTCTCCTCAATAATTTTTTGGAACATTATGGTGAAAAAGTAGTGCCCTAGTCACAGCCAATAGATGCCCATTTTTCCGCTCGACCACCCCATTTTGTTGGGGTGTATATGCACAAGATGATTCGTGAATAATTCATTTTTGTTGAAAAAATTGTGCAAGGGATTGATTGAAATTTTTTTTGGCATTATCAGTCCTTAGCCTCTTGATTGACACTCCAAATTGAGTATTAATCATGTTGTAGAAGTTAGGAAAAGTAGTGCTCACTTTAGATTTATTTTTCAAAAGAAACAACCACATTACCCTAGTGCAATCATCCACAAATATTATGAATCATCGTGCCCCAAAAAGATTGGGAACAGTTGCAGGGCCCCAAACATCACTATGGATAAGAGAGAATGGACTAGAGGTTCGTTTATTGGATGAAGGGTAAGACATCCTTTTATGTTTAGCAAATTCACAAATAGGACAATGAAAGTCTCGAATATCACAACTCCTAAACAAAGCTAGAAACATAACTCTAAGAGTAAAAAACAAAGGGTGACCAAGACGATGGTGATGTAACCAGATCTAGTCCTTATTAGATTGCACCAAACAAGGCACAAGATTCACTTTGCCCTTGTTTTCCTCCCCATTTGATCCATCAAAATAGTATAGGCTAGCCCTAGCTTTAGTAAGCCCAATCCTTTTCTTCAACCCCTGTCCTTGAATTTCACAGCAAGTAGAAGAAAAATTAACACTACAATTGTTGTCTAGGGTAAGCTTTTGAATGGAGATGAGGTTGGTGAAAAGTTTAGGAACATGGAGAACATCCTTGAGAGTTAGATGGTTATTAAGGATAATATCTCCTTGGACAGCAACCGTGGTCAAGGAGCTATCTACCAGGGTTATCTTTTTAGAGCTTGAACAAGGGTTATAGGTAATGAAACAATGGGATAAAGGGGTCATGTGATCTATTGCCTTGGAATCAATAATCCAAGAATTAGATTGGGTTATTCCCGAAGCATATGGGGTAAGAGAATGAGAGGACATACCTGTAAGTGCAAGAGAACACGTACTTTTTTTTTCTTGTCGAGGGAGTCTAGAAAGTTTCTTAGCTTTTCAATTTTTGCTTGGTTGAAATCCAAGCCATCTGCCTACTCCTTATGTTCCCCTTGCTTGTGCTCTGCCTGCTAGCCATATAGGCTTGATTTTGGCCCCCAAGCTATCCTCCTTTAGATGGTTTTCCATGTAACTTCTAGCATTTCTCTATGATATGCCTTGGTTTCTTGCAAAAGGTACACCATAGAGAGTCTCAAGAATCTCTATCGCTGGAAGTCTTATCTCCAGCAGCCTCTCTTTCCTCCTTAGGATCCCGATTAGGACCTCTCAATGCTATTAATGCTAACTTTTCTATAGGAGCAGTGTCTAGCATTGCTCCTCTTCTCCCTTCTTCAGCTCGGATTAGAGAGATTACCTCATTTTGGGAAGGTATATCCTCTTTGCCAAGTATTTAAACCCTGACTACATCAAACTCCATATTAAGACCTGCCAAAAAGTCATAGGTTCTCTCCTTTTCCATAAATCTTTTATGTAAGGCTGCATCTTCACTGCATTTCATCTTTAGGCATTGATAATGATCTAATTCTTGCCATAGAGTTTGCAACACATGAGAGTACTCAGTAATAAATCTTATCCCTTGTTTGGTTGCTGTAATCTTAGTCCGGACTTCATATATCTGTGTTGCATCCTTCACTTTAGAATAGGTGAGGTTGATAGTATCCCAAATATCCTTAGCGGTTTTTAAAAATATCACCGTATCACTTATCTCGGGCACCATCGAATTCCAAAGTCAAGACATAATTAGAGAATCCTTCTCATCCCATGCAGCAAACATGAGATCTCCTTCTTTAGAGTTGGTCATAAGAGATGACTTATCTTACCTTTACCTTTGAGAAAGGTCCGGATAAGCTGGGATCACTTTAGGTAGTTTCTCCCATTCAATCAGTAGGTGTAATATCATATTATTTTGAGAATAATAATAATTAATTTTTTTTGTATTTAAAATATTTTTTGACATCCATTGGAGATTATAATTGAGAAAACTAATGGGCTAAGTTGAGAAAGGAAAGACTAAGTAAATGGGCTTAGAGTTTGTGGGATAAGTTGAAAAAGGAAAGGCTAAGTAAATGGGCTTAGAGTTAGTAGGTTAAGTTTAAAAAGAAAAGGCTAAGTAAATAGGTTTAGAGTTAGTAGACTAAGAAAGTGAGCTTAAAATTAATGAACTAAATAAAAAAATAATCTATTCAAAAGAAGATTTAGTGGAAAATAATTAAGGTGACAAAATAATTAAAGATAGTGAGTGAAATAATTGAGAAATGTGGGAGACAAAGTAGAGTATGGACAAATAATTAAAGATTATAGGTGAGATTTAGTGAAAAATAATTAAAAAATATGATAAAATAATTAAAGATAATGGATGAAATAATTGAGAAATGTGGGAGATAAAGTAAGGTGTGGACAAATAATCAAAGATAGTGCGTGAAATAATTGAGAAATATGGGAGATAAAATAGTGTGAACAAATAATTAAAGATTATGAGTGACATTTAGTGGAAAATAATTAAGAAATGTGATAAAATAATTAAAGATAGTGGGTCACTACAATTATGTTAAGCTTAATTTAATCTTCTAAAAATAGAGAAAATTTAAAAGTTTGAAGGATTTAAATTAAAAAGAAAAATGTTGTAAGAAAGAAAGATTTGAGAGTGAGAGAGAATTTGAAAAAAGAGAAAGAAAGAAAGAGATTGTGAGAAAAAAATTGAACTTGTGAAAGAGATTTGGGAGGAAGGAGTAAGGAAGAGAAATTTGGGCACATCAAAGAGAAGCTTGAAGAAAGTATTATAAGGTAAGTGTAAATATCTCAAATAGATGGAAGTTGACAATATTTTCTTTATCTTATTATATTTAATTTTTGGAAAAATTTTCAAAAAAAATGCTTGGGGAGGTATTTATTTTGGAACTATTGAGGAAATAATGGGGAGAAATTTGAGTGATTGTGGAAAATTCGAGGTAAATAAGTTTTGATACCCCTTGAATAAATATGATGTCTAGGGATCGTTGAGATTAAATCTTGAAGTCTGGTGCGAAAATTGAGGTGAGAACTTTTTTTTGATATTAAATCACATTTCTTGAGACTTAAGCCGATTTCAAAGATAAGTTAGTATTTCTCAAACTTAATTTGTTTATGAAAGGTAATTTTTAAAATGTGCCTTATGATTTGATAATATGCCTATATGTTAAATACGACATATGTTTCAAAGTATGTTTCGGCGTGTTGACATGATATAATGTGTGCATATGTCACGTATATGCATTTATATAATATGATGATGATATGTATATGTTCACGTGTAATCCATCGTTGCTCATGCATCGCATATGTTTGAGAGTATGGGCGGACATCGCTACTTTACCAAGGTTGCACCCATACACCTCGGGTTGGAAAAAGTTGGTCGTAAAAAAATGGTAAGTGGCATATGAAGTATGGATGTCCGTCAACCCAAACAGGCCAAATGACAGGACATTATGCATTTACATTCATATATGAATATTATACTCTTACTTAGATGGCCGATCATCTAACTGGACGATGCCCCTGAAATATTTAATGTTCCAGATGGAAGTCATAGTAGAAACAATGAATGAAATAAAGGCATGTGATGGCACTCGTTGAAGTGCGTAAATGTATTGGTTATGCATATAACTTGTCCTGTTTATGTCCTGCTATGTTATCCATGATGTTGATTATGATATTTTCAGCATGTAATATCAAGGGATGATCATGATTATGTTTAAACACTAGTACGTTTGAGAATGATGTTATGATTTTATTATGTATATGAATCTACGATTTTGATATTATAAGCTTGATAAGTATTAGGTTAGGATTTATCATGCTTTCGCTATTAACTATGGTTTACCCCAATGAGGAGAATAATATATATATATATATTTATATATGAGGTAGGATTGATAAAGTCATTATTAACTAATAAACATCGGAGTAAGAAACGTTTCGAGAAGAATGGGAGCGTTACAGTTGGTATCAGAGCAAAACCAGTAGAAAACTTAGTAGCAACCTATGGAGGACTTAGAGGATTAGGAACACCAAACTTGAGGTTTTAGTTAGAGGCACTAATGAAGTTTTGTGTTGAGTCGACAGGATGGCAAGAAACTTTTAAGAACATGTGCTAATTTACCATTGAACACATCGCCTTAACACAAGGGAACAAGACCATGATGGTATCTGTGCATACTTAGCTCAAATTGAGGGCATTATCGAGGATGTGCCACCTAGTTACTGGCTATGGCTTGACTTAGCCCAATTTCAAATAGATTTCCTTATTGATGCATTGGAGGGAGAGTTAAAAGCCATTGCCGAATGGGTCCAGCAAAATGGAATCTTCCATTTATGTTATTACTTCTGTGAGGGGATTTCATCAACGTTTAGCAAAACTATATGAGGAAGAGCATTCGGAGGAACCTGAGGAAGATGAAGAAGATCCTAGCGTGGACGAAGAGGAAGAGTGTAACCCCCTGTTCTCCTCGAAGCGTTTCTTACTCCGACGTTTATTTGTTAATAATTTCTTTATCAATTCTACCTCATATATACATATATATATATTTATTCTCCTTATTGGGGTAAACCATAGTTAATAGTGGAAGCATGATAGATCGTAACCCAATACTTAATAAGCTTATAGCATCAAAATCGTAGATTTATATGCATAACAAAATCATAATATCATTCTCAAACATGCTAGTGTTTAAATATAATCATGATCATCCCATGATATTACATGCCGAAAATATTATAATCAACTTCATGAATAACATAACAAGACAGGTTATATGCATAATCGATATATTTGCGCACTTCAATGAGTGTCATCACCTACCTATATTTCTTTCGTTGTTTCTGTTATGACTTCCATCTGGAACATTAAATATTCCAGGGGCATCGCCCAGTTAGATGATCGGTCATCTAAATAAGAGTATAATATTCATATATGAATGTAAATGCATAATATCCTGTCATTTGGCCTGTTCGGGTCGACGGACATCCATACTTTATATGCCACTTACTATTTTTTTACGACCAGCTTTTTTCAGGTCGAGATGTATGGGTACACCCTTGGTAAAGTAGCGATGCTTGCCCGTACTCTCAAACATATGCGATGCATGAGTAACGATGGATTACATGTGAACATATGCATATCATCATCATATTATGTAAATACATCTACGTGACATATGCACACATCATATCATGTCAACATGCCGAAACATACTTTGAAATGTACATCATATTTAACATATAGGCATATTATCAAATCACATGGCACATTTTAAAAATTACCTTTCATAGACAAATTAGGTTTGAGAAATATTAGTTTATCTTTGAAATCGGCTCAAGTCTCGAGAAATGTGATTTAATCTCAAAAAAACGTGTTCGCCTCGATTTTCGCACCAAACTTCAAGATTTAGTCTCAATGATCCCTAGACATCATATTTATTCAAGGGGTATCAAAACTTATTTACCTCAAATTTTTCACAATCGCTCAAACTTCTCCCATTATTTCATTCATAGTTCGAAAATAAATACCTTCCCAAACATTTTTGTTGGAAATTTTTTGAAAAATTAAACATAATAAGATAAAGAAAATATTGTCAATTTCCATTTACTTGAGATATTTACACTTACCTTGTAATACTTTCTTCAAGCTTCTCTTTGATGTGCCCAAATTTCTCTTCCCTACTCCTTCTTCCCAAATCTCTTTCACAAACTCAATTTTTTTCTCACAATCTCTTTCTTTCTTTCTCTTTTTTCAAATTCTTTCACTCTCAAATCTTTCTTTCTTACAACATTTCTCTTTCTAATTTAAGTCCTCTAAGTTTTTTCTATTTATGGAAGGTTAAATTAAGTTTAGCATAATTGTAGTAATCCACTATCTTTAATTATTTTATCACTTTTCTTAATTATTTTCCATTAAATCTCACCTATAATCTTTAATTATTTGTCCACACCCTACTTTGTCTCCCACATTTCTTAATTATTTCACCCACTATTTTTGATTATTTGTCCACCCGCGCTACTTTGTCTCCCACATTTTTCAATTATTTCACCCATCATCTTTAATTATTTTGTCACATTTCTTAATTATTTTTCACTAAATCTCACCCATAATCTTTAATTATTTATCCACACCTTACTTTGTCTCTCACATTTCTCAATTATTTCACCTATTATCTTTAATTATTTTGTCACCTTAATTATGTTTTACTAAATTTTCTTTTAAATAGATTATTCTTTCATTTTGTTCATTAATTTTAAGCCCGCTTTGTTAGCCTACTAACTCTAAGCTCATTTACTTAGTCTTTTTTTTTTCAACTTAGTCCACTAACTCTAAGTCCATTAACTTAATATTTCATTTTTCAACTTAGTTTATTAGTTTTCTCAATTATAATCTTCAATGGATGTCAAAAAATATTTTAAATACAAAAAAAATTAATTATTATTATTCTTAAAATACTAGGATATTACATTTTCTTCTCCTTACAAAAATTTCGTTCTCGAAATTTGTTTATTTTTCGATCATTCCATCTAATGACTCCTCAAATAGAAATGGAAAATTGGTCTTCATATCTTCTTCTCGTTCCCAAGTCAACTCTTCACTTATTGGGTTTCTCCACAAAACTTGCACTAGCAGTATTGACTTATTCCTCAAGATTTGCTCCTTTCGATCCAAAATCTTAACGGGCCTCTCTAGGTAGGAGAGATTTTCTTGAACCTCGACTGCTTCTGATGGCATTACTTGAAAGGAATCTGGCTCGTGCTTTCGGAGCTGCGATACGTGGAATACATCATGAATGTTGGATAAGGCCATAGGTAAGGCTAGTCGATAAGCAGCAGCTGGCCCGACTCTTTTTAATATATCATACGGACCTATATATCTGAGACTCAACTTGTCTTTCTTCTTGTTGTTTCGAGTGACCATTCTAAGAGAAGATAACCTCAAGTACACCTTGTTTCCAATTTGAAATTCCAAACTCCTTCTAGTGTTCGCATAAGTTTTATGACGACTCTGAGCCTCTTTGATTCTTTCTCGAATGATCTTTATTTTCTCAGATGTTTGCTGAACGATCTCGGGTTCCAACATTTGACGTTCTCCTACTTCAGTTCAACATAACAGAGACCTACACTTTCGACCATACAATGTTTCGTAAGGAGTTATACCAATGATGCTATGATAACTGTTATTGTACCAACGGTAGATGTTCTTCCCAACTTCTCGAAAAATCTATAGCACAAGCTCGCAACATGTTTTCTAAAGTCTGAATTGTCCTCTCTGACTAAGCGTCAGTTTGGGGATGATAGGCTGTACTTAGCCTAAACTGAGTGTCTAAACACTTTTGCAGGCTTCCCAAAAATCTCGAAGTGAATCTTGGGTCACGATTCGAGACAATACTTATAGGTACCTCATGTAATCTAACAAGTTCGTTGAGATACTGTTGGGCAAGCTTGTTGATTGGTTAACCTACTTTCATTGCTAGAAAATGAGCAGACTTAGTTAGTCTGTCAACAATTACCCAGATGACATCATTTTCTTTTGGGCTTTTTGGCAACTCCGTCACAAAATCCATTGTGATGTGTTCTCATTTTCATTCTGGGATTTCTAACGGTTGCAAACTTCCACCTGGTTTCTGATGCTCAATCTTGATCCTCTGGCACGTATTGCATTATCTAACGTATCTTGCCACGCTTTTCTTCATTCCAGACCACCAATATACCGACTTCAAATCTTGGTATATTTTAGTGGCACCAAGATGTATTGAGTACCCAGATCGGTGAGCTTCTCCCAAAACCACTTGTCGTAATTCCTTCACCTGGGGTACATATACCCTTTCCTGAAATCGAATGATGTTTTCTTTTACCTTAAATTCTGGTTTCTTTACCTGACCGCACTCATCAACCTATAGTCTAATTCGGATATCTTTTGAATAGGCCTACCATATCTGATCCATCAAATCTGGTTGTAAGGTGAGGCTAGCTACGTAAAAAGAGTTTTCTCGAGAAACTGCCCCCATTGTCATTAAGCTAAAATCCTCTACTAGCTTCCATTCAGATAACATTAATCCAGCCATATAAACGGTTTCTTTTCTACTTAAGGCATCAGCCACACTATTAGTTTTGCCTGGATGGTACTGGATAGTGCAGTCATAATCTTTCAAAAGCTCCATCCATCGTCGTTGTCTCATGTTCAAATCTTTCTAAGAGAACACATACTGTAAACTCTTGTGATCGGTAAAAATTTTAAACTTCTCACCGTATAGGTAGTGCCTCCAAATTTTTAGTGAGAACACCACAGCTACTAACTCTAAATCGTGAATCGAGTAATTTCACTCGTGATTCTTAAGCTGTCGGGATTCGTAGGCAATAACTCTACTGTGTTGCATCAACACACATCTTAAGCCATTCTTCGAGGCATCGGCATACACCACATAACTTCCTGATCCGTCTGGCATAGCTAGTACCGGTGCGGTTGTGAGCTTATCCTTAAGCATCTGAAAGTTCGTCTCACACCGCTCGTTCCAATTGAACTTCACTCCTTTCTGGTTAACTTGGTGAGAGGTGTAGAAATCTTGGAAAATCCTTCTACAAACTTTCTGTAGTAACCAACCAACCTTAAAAAACTCTTAGGGCCCGTTCTCTTTGCTGTTTTCGACCCGTTTTGAGTTTTCAATTTCTCAAAACACTGAAAACACGTTCACTTTCTATTTTCAAAAACGCATTTTCAAAAACGAGAAAATTTTTTGTAAAGGAAACCCAAAACAACATTTGTTGTTTTGGGTGTTTTTAGTGAAACCCACCCAAAACACCAAAACGCGGAAAACGCGTCCCCCCTCCCCACTACACAAACCCATTTCAGAGACCAGATTTATCCTCTCTCCTCTCTTCTCCCCTTTTCTCTTCTGGCCGTCGACCTCCTTTCTTCTTTTTTGCTCGTCAACTGCCACCGCCGTCGACCACCACCGCCACTGCAACCACAGCTGTCGATCGCCACTGCCACTGCAACCCCTTGCATCGCATCCCCTGTCGACCGCCCCCAGTCTCCTTTCTCTTCTTTTTCTGGCCCGCCACTGCCATCGCCATCACCGCCATCGACCGATTCTGTGACCATCGCCGCAAACCCTTGCATCGCATCCGCCGTCGACTGCCCCCCATCTCCTTTCTTCTCTCTTCTTTTCTGGCCCGCCATCGCCATCACCGCCGTCGATCGCTTCCGCTTCCGCCACCACCACCGCAACCACTGTCGTCGATCACCCCCCTCGCAAACCCTTGCAAGCCGTCCGACATCACCGCCCCCCTATCGCAAATCGCAAACCCTTCTGCGATTTGATTTTCTGTGTTTTGTTTTGTTTTACTTTTTTGTTTTATTTTATTTGAATATTAAACTAAAAATGTAGGTCCCAAACCTGGATAAAGGAGGAGGGTTGCGTTAGGTAGTCAACAATCAGCGTAAAACCTAGTTGGATCCAAATATGAATTCTAGACAAACTATCTGTTGGGGCGTAAGTCACATAGAAGTTTAGAATTCATGTAGCCGACCCCACATAGTGGGATAAAGGCTGAATATGTTGTTGTTGTGTATTAAACTAAAAATGTAAAATGATTTTTTTTGTATTAATTTTTTTAAAGATATTTTTAAGATTTTGGATTATACCTATGATAAATTAATGTTATGTTATTTTGTAATTTTAGTCATTTATTAATAGATGTTTAAAATTTGTTATTAGATTTTAATGTTTAAAGTCTGATATTTGTAAAAATTTTAAATTTTTTTGTTATTCTGTTATTAGTTATCAATTGTATTATAGTTTAAAGTCTTTTGAATTAAATTTATAATTTAAATTTATATGGTGAGAAGTTTGAAATTCTCACCGATCACAAGAGTTTACAGTATGTGTTCTCTCAGAAAGATTTGAACATGAGGCAACGACGATTGATGGAGCTTTTGAAAGATTATGACTGCACTATCTAGTACCATCCAGGCAAAACTAATAGTGTGGTTGATGCCTTAAGGAGAAAAGAAACTACTTATATGGTTGGATTAATGTTATCCGAATGGAAGCTAGTAGAGGATTTTAACTTAATGACAATGGGGGCAATTTCTCGAGAGAACTCTTCTTACATAACTAGCTTCACCTTGCAACCAGATTTGATGGATCAGATATGACAGACCTATTCAAAAGATCTCCAAATTAGACTATAGGTTGATGAGTGCGGTCAGGTAAAGAAACTAGAATTTAAGGTAAAATGAAACTTTCTTCGATTTCAGGGAAGGGTATATGTACCTCTGGTGAAGGAATTACGACAAGTGATTTTGGGAGAAGCTCACCGATCTGGGTACTCGATACATTCTGGTACCACTAAAATGTACCAAGATTTGAAGTCGGTATATTGGTGGTCTAGAATGAAGAAAAGCGTGGCAAGATACGTCAAACAATGCGATGCCTGCCAGAGGATCAAGATTGAGCATCAAAAACCAGTTAGAAGTTTGCAACCGTTAGAAATCCCAGAATGGAAATGAGAACACATCACAATGGATTTTGTGACGGGGTTGCCAAAGAGCCCGAAGGGAAATGATGTCATCTAGGTAATTGTTGACAGACTAACTAAGTTTGCTAATTTCCTACCAATGAAAGTAGGTTAACCAATCAACAAGCTTGCCCAACAGTATCTCAACGAAATTTTTAGATTACATGGGGTACCTGTAAGTATTGTCTCGAATTGCAACCCAAGATTCACTTCGAGATTTCAGGAAGCCTGTAAAAGTGTTTATACACTCAATTTAGGCTAAGTCCAGCCTATCATCCCCAGACTGACGCTCAGTCAAAGAGGACCATTCAGACCTTGAAAGACATGTTGCGAACCTGTGCTATAGATTTTTCAGGAAGCTGAAAAGAGCATCTACCGTTGATACAATAAAAGTTATCATAACAGCATTGGTATGGCTTCTTACGAAGCATTGTATGGTCGAAAATGTAGATCTCCGTTATGTTGGACTGAAGTGGGAGAACGTCAAATGTTGGGATCTGAGATCGTTCAGCAAACGTCTGGGAAAATAAAGATCATTCGAGAAAGAATCAAAGAGGTTCAGAGTCGTCAAAAATCTTATGCGGACACTAAAAGAAAGAGTTTGGAATTCCAAGTTGGAAACAAGGTGGAGGTTATCTCCTCTTAGAATGGTCACTCGAAGCAACAAGAAGAAAGGCCAGTTGAGTCCCAGGTATATAGGTCAGTATGATATATTGGAGAAAATCGGTCCAGTTGCTTATCGACTAGTCTTACCTATGGCCTTATCCAACCTTCATGACGTATTCCACGTGTCGCAGCTTCGAAAGCACGAGCTGGATCCCTCTCAAATAATGCCATTAGAAGCAGTCGAGGTTCAAGAAAATCTCTTCTATCTAGAGAAGCCCGTTAAGATTTTGGATCGAAAAGAGCAAATCTTGAGGAACAAGTCAATACCGCTAGTGCAAGTTTTGTGGAGAAACCTGATAAGTGAATAATTGACTTGGGAACGAGAAAAAGATATGAAGATCAATTTTTCATTTCTATTTGAGGAATCATTAAATAGAATAATCGAAAAATAAACAAATTTCAAGAACAAAATTTTTGTAAAGAGAGGAGAATGTAATATCCTAGTATTTTGAGAATAATAATAATTAATTTTTTTTGTATTTAAAATATTTTTTGACATCCATTGGAGATTATAATTGAGAAAACTAATAGGCTATGTTGAAAAAAGAGAAGGCTGAGTAAATGAGTTTAAAGTTAGTGGGCTAAGTTGAAAAAAAAAAAAAAAAGTTAAGTAAATGGGCTTAGAGTTAGTAGGCTAAAAAATTGGACTTAAAATTAATGAACTAAATGAAAAAATAATCTATTCAAAAAAAAATTTAGTGGAAAATAATTATGGTGACAAAATAATTAAAAATAGTGGGTGAAATAATTGAGAAATGTGGGAGACAAAGTAAAGTGTGGACAAATAATTAAAGATTATGGATGAGATTTAGTGAAAAATAATTAAGAAATGTGACAAAATAATTAAAAATAGTGGGTGAAATAATTGAGAAATGTGGGAAACAAAGTAGGGTGTGGACAAATAATTAAAGATTATAGACGAGATTTAGTAGAAAATAATTAAGAAATGTGACAAAATAATTAAAGATAATGGGTCACTATAATTATGCTAAACTTAATTCAACCTTCTATAAATAGAGAAAACTTGAAAGGTTGAAGGATTTAAATTAGAAAGAGAAATGTTGTAAGAAAGAAAAATTTGAGAGTGAGAGAGAGATTTGAAAAAAGAGAAAGAAAGAAAGAGATTTGGGAGGAAGGAGTAAGGAAGAGAAATTTGGGCACATCAAAGAGAAACTAGAAGAAAGTATTACAAGGTAAGTGTAAATATCTCAAATAGATGAAAGTTGGCAATATTTTCTTTATTGTATTATGTTTAATTTTTTGAAAAATTTCCAAACAAAAATACTTGGGGAGGTATTTATTTTGGAACTATTGAGGAAATAATGAGGAGAAATTTGAGTAATTGTAGAAAATTTGAGGTAAATAAGTTTTGATACCCTTTGAATAAATATGATGTCCAAGGATTGTTGAGACTAAATCTTGAAGTCTAGTGCGAAAATCGAGGCGAACACATTTTTTTTGAGATTAAATCACATTTCTCAAGATTTAAGCCGATTTCAAAGGTAAACTAGTATTTCTCAAACCTAATTTGTCTATAAAAGGTAATTTTTAAAATGTGCTATATGATTTGATAGTATATTTATATGTTAAATACGATATATGTTTCAAAGTATGTTTTGACATGTTGACATGATATGATGTGTGCATATGTCACGTAGATGCATTTACATAATATGATGATATGCATATGTTCACGTGTAATCTATCGTTGCTCATGCATCGCATATGTTTGAGGGTACGGGCGAGCATCGCTGCTTTACCAAGGGCGCATCCATACACCTCGACCTAGAAAGAGCTGGCCGTAAAAAAATAGTAAGTAGCATATAAAGTATGGATGACCATTGGCCCGAACAGGCCAAATGATAGGACATTATGCATTTACATTCATACATGAATATTATACTCTTATTTAGATGGTCGATCATCTAATTGGGCGATGCCCCTGGAATATTTAATGTTCCAAATGGAAGTCATAACAAAAACAACGAAGCAAATAAAGGCATGTGATGGCACTCGTTGAAGTGCGCAAATGTATCGGTTATGCATATAACCTGTCCTGCTATGTTATCCATGATGTTGATTATGATATTTTCAGCATGTAATATCAAGGGATGATCATGATTATGTTTAAACACTAGTACATTTGAGAATGATGTTATGATTTTGTTATGTATATGAATCTACGATTTTGATGTTATAAGCTTATTAAGTATTAGGTTACGATTTATCATGCTTCCACTATTAGCTATGGTTTACCCGAATAAGGAGAATGAAAATATATATATATATATGTATGTATGTATGAGGTAGAATTAATAAAGTAATTATTAACTAATAAACGTCAGAGTAAGAAACGTTTCGAGAAGAACGGGGCATTACAGTAGGGCGTTTGGAGATTCTGTAGTTCTCCCCTATTACTTGGGCTGCTAGATCCAGTGAATTGGGCTTTTAAGGGGCTGCTTGTTTCAACCGCCTTTGATGTAGGATTGGAGTTGGAGACGGTAGACATCTTAAGGAGATCTTGGACTTACTTATCGGGTGATGGACCAAACAGATGAAGGGAAAAACAGGTGAAAGAGACAACTCTATCCGGTGAAGAAAAAGACCACAACTGACTTAGGTCACTTCAAGAAACAAAACAAGAAAACAGGTCGAAGTGGCACTAACAGTCGGAGCAGGAAAAAATCGGCAATGAAGGCTTGAATAGAATTCCCTAGAAAGCAGGTTCTGATACCATGTTGTGAAAGAGTTTAGGAAGAATAGAAATCCTCTCTTGTTTATTCTATGCATATGAAACCCTATATATACTAGAAGTATGCTAATAAATCTCCTAAAAATTAGGAATGGATAATCAGCCTAATAAGTAGGAACTAGATTATAAGAATCTTCTATAGTTTATAGATTTATACAAAATATTAAAATTTAAACTTGATTTATCCTCTTAGGTTTCATGCTTCCTTATCTTCTAACTGATAAGCTCATTTAACCGTAACGGCTTCAACTACAAATTTGACAGTAAGTAAAAAGACTATTACTTCAAATGTTCCAATTGAATTTAAACTAGATGAAGATGGATAGGGAGAATTGAACAAATTCAAGACATGCAATAACAAAATGCAACATTAAATCACCAAAACAAAGAAAGATGCAAATTCAAGTCTAGTATATTATCTACCAAAAAAATGTATGAAACTATCATCATACTTCTAAACCATAGAAATCATCCAACAAGAGGAGTAGATGATGTGGAAGGAGATATTAGAAATTATATTTCTAATGATGAAAATATAAAAATGTTTTATCTTGATGATGGAGATGATTTTTAGATTATTTAAAATGCATAATTAGTTAATCTTGATTAAGATTTAAGACCTATAAATTTTTTTAAGATTTAATTTAAGTTGATTTAAAGACTTTTAGATTATATCTTTTGACATTTTTTATTGTTCTTTTCATTAGTATATGTTGTATTTTTTAATTTTCTTGATAACATACTTGTAAATATGTTATTAGGAGTTATGACTTATTTTATACCTTATTTTTCAAGTAGGATATATATTTTTCTTTTTCTTTTTAGTAAGCGTGCGCCTAGTTCTATCAGGCACGCGCCTCGCTTTGCATCTTGCGCCTCAGGCTCCAACACCCTTTTTTGCCTTGAGCTTTTAATAACACTGGGTAATTCTATCTAAGTTGGATTTACTTGATCAACCAAGGTTTATGGTGTAGCATATTCTAGAACCCAAAATCTTGTGCATGCATCCACTGGAAAATATGGTGGGTCTTATCACGCAAATGCACAAATAAGTCTCAGAACCTTTCAGTAAATTTGCATATGATATTATATTGATGTGGGGCCAATTTAATGCACCGTAAGATAAAGGATGAATAATGTTTGATTTGCTAAAAAAAGAATTGTATGATGTCATTTTTTTAAAATTCTTTGCAATAGACACTAATGTTACCTTAAATTCATGTTGGATATTTATTTTATCCAGACAACAGGGGTAATGGGTTATATTTATAAGAATACGGAGAATAACACATTTTAGAACTCGAAGATTGAAAAGCATGTCAATTTACGTTCTTTCTGTAACTTTTTAGATATAGTACATCTAAACCTCTGCCTACAAAAGCATTTATACTAACAAGAGCATTTGGATTAGTCTTTCAAGTATATTAACTCTGCTTTCCCACACACTTTTTACAAGCCTTGAGAAAACTGGCATACATATAGCACAGTTACATGTAGCAAATGTAACTAGCATTCCTTGAACTGTCAAGCTCTGCTTATGAATTGAATTAAGGAGCTGGTTTTTTTATCATAACCTGATGGAAAAAATACATGTACATAGCCTAAATCTGGATGGGTATGATTAGGAACTGCCAACCAATGCCAAGACTCTTGATGGAGAGGGATGGATGGACTATGCCATAGTTAATGCAATAGATAAACTGCAATTCAGGTGTAATAATGTTACATTACCTTGCTCTCAAGAGACATCATCTCTCCGGCGCCACGTTTTAGCATGTGGTACTGTCTTGATGACTTCCGCCTTCAACTATGGTCAAATACCTTTGTTTGCTCGGGCTGGGGCTGTGTCTGGGGCCGGGGATCAGGAGGACAAGGACGAGGGTGTCCTTGGAGCCGCGAAGTCATTGTTTGATCCTAATGAGAAAACTAAATCCGGGAAAGTGTTGCCAAAAGCTTACTTGAAATCGGCAAGAGAGGTGGTGAAGACACTGCGTGAATCACTCAAGGAAGACGCCAAGGATATTACCAAATTTAGACGGACTGCAGATGCAGCAAAGGAGTCGATCCGAGAATATCTAAGTGGTTGGAGGGGACGAAAGACAGTAATCAATGAGGTAACCTTCTTTGACAGTTTGTATGGATTCAAACCAATTTGAAAATTTAGAATTATTTGGGGGATTTTGTTACATATTTTGAGATTCTGATAGACCGTTGAACCCTTTTCCTTCATTAGTTGTGATGAGTATTGAAGATATGTCTAAGAACCAAAGGGGGGGAAGACAGAAGTCATATAATGATCTTTGACGTCGTCGATGACATGTTTGTGTTCACTTGCAGGAGTCGTACGTTGTGCTTGAGAAAGCAATCAGATCTCTGGCCAGCTTCTACTCTAAGGCAGGTCCATCTGCACCACTTCCAGAGGTGGTTAAGTCTGAAATTCTAAATGACCTAAAGACAGCAGAAGAATTTTTGTAACATGAGAGTGTGGGACCATTGAGTTTATTTTTGTAACATATATCAGATGAATGAAGTTCACTGGTAGAGTTGCAGATGGTTAATTTGCATCCGATTTCTTCTTGTAATTAACCTCTCTCAATAAAAATTGAGCTTTTCTGTTATGGCGTCCAATTTCCAAAGCCAAGCATAGGCACTACACAGAACAAAGTGCCTTCTGTTTGGAGGGAGGGGCTGTTACTTTAAGAAAATGCAAACAATAAGGTTGCGAAGAGAAACATAAAAGAAATCAGCTAGCTTCCATTGATATTCAGCTCAATTATTAATGTTGTTCTAAGAGAGAACATGTAACCCAATGGAAGTGCGGAGTGACGATGGCTCAAGCCGCAAGTTTCAACAAATGTGACAAAACCTCGAGAAGCCGTAGCATTCTGGCTATTGGTTTCTAGACAAGGAATTTCAAGAATGGCAGGCGCAGGCCTGAGGCTAGCAAATGAGGAGCACTATATAACTGAAACAATTTTAAGTATACTATATTGTTAAGATATAAATAACATTGCTTTAATTGCTTCAGAGTAAAATGATCAAATACACAAGCATCTAGCTGTGTCCAGGTGTCACTGCCCCCAAACATCTGAACAAATTTGGCTTCATTACAAGAACTGTGCCTGGATGAACTGCAGCTGCAAATATGGGAAACCTTAAGAGCAAAGCTTCAACTTGTATATGTCAAAAATTGAAAAAATGGAAGATTTTCATGCCTACCTGATTCAGCTCCAGCTTGATAACCTTTAAATGTATCAAGAACGTGAGAGAACCCCTTTCGAGCTGCAGACAGGCAGAGTTATTTTAGTTAAGTTATATATGTGACGCATATCCTACATACTCCATATTAATAGAGGATTGGTGTCAACAAGGATTTTCAATATCTTCTAATATAGTTTCAATTTAAAAAAATGTAAAATAAATTACAAGTGCAGAGAACATCCCACTCATTGAGATCATCCGTGCAAAAATAAAACTTGAAACCATTAGGCAATACCTTGAGAAGCAAATTGATCACATAAAGAAACTGGATTAATAACAAAGCTACTACAGTTGCAGCACAATCCAAGTGGAGGCTATTAGAAGGGAATGAATAAGTATTGAACTAGATGGTTTGTCACATTTGTGTGGGCCTCTAGGTGCTCAATAACAAGCAATTCCCTTGAGAAAATGACATCAAACCTTGGAATAGTCCCGTGACGGCGCAAGTCATATTCTGTTGCTTGACGTAATGCTCTAGCGAAAGCTTTAAAGGTTGCCTCAATTATATGGTGAGAATTTTTTCCGGCAAGCTGTTGTTCACAAAATTGCCAATATTAACTTATGGCATAATTATAAGAGCCAAGATATTAGACTAAAGTATTCATATCAGATTGAAAGAAATCAGTGTGAATATACTTCATTGAACCTAGAAAAAGGGTTAAAAGAAACAAGAACAAGATTGTGTAGCATTCTGTGAACATGAAGACAAGATGCCATTACATTTTGTGGTTTAAGGAAAGAGTTTCTTCCCAAAGGAAGAAACCTTGAATGAATGTATTGTCTAATATATATAAAAGAAAATTTCATGGAAACAGACATAAGAGGTTTTGAGTACTATCACCTGACTAATATGAAGTGTCATACCAGATGTATTAACCAAAGATTGGAAGAAGTGCTCCACCAGCTGTGCACAAAAAGTCCACTTCAAATTGAATTCATTAAAGAGCTCTAGAGAAAGCAGCAGGAACAGTCTGACGTAGCTAAAATTGAAACAGTGATAAATAGTCCTAATTTGCCATAGAACATGTTCAGTG
The DNA here is from genome assembly GCA_036245055.1 of Diospyros kaki. NCBI lineage: Eukaryota > Viridiplantae > Streptophyta > Magnoliopsida > Ericales > Ebenaceae > Diospyros > Diospyros kaki. The sequence continues at coordinate 4,114,558 of BSEG01000016.1, read as the reverse complement.
CTTGAAGTATATGGTAAACTCATCTTCTATCTTTATTTATTAAGCCGTACCCCTTGGCACCTTTTTGTTTAAACTTTATTACTTATAAAAACTTATAGATGCTATCCCAAATATTCCCCAAACTCATCACAAGTAGGGTAGGGCAGGATGGGAGATTATCAGTCGCAGGCTAACCTGATATTACCACACCTTTAAGATGATATTTTTTTGCATTGCTCAAACACTTGGATAGGTTCATGTTTTCTTTTTCTTTGTTTTGTTGTTTTTTATGTAACCAAAACAATAAAAACTATGCGAACGCCATTGGTTTCTTGTAACTTTTGTTTTTGGATGGGAATGATTTTTGAAACCAACGGAAAAAAAAAATTTGCTATTTCCTAAAACTAGAAATTAGATAGCAGACCATGTTGAAAAGAATGCAATACAACCCAATAGAATGTGGGATGTATGAAGAGGTTTATTTAAAAATGTAGATGAGAAGAGAGGGGCAAATAATAGACAATGAAATAAACGACGAAATAAGCTACCTGTGTGTCATACATTCCAACTCTCTCAGTAGGTATGCGTAAATCACAACCCAGATGTGGCCTTCCAGATAAATCCTGTTCAAAAGACAAGTTTTTAGTAAGATAACAAATGCAGGTAGAGCCCATAATATCATTACATTAAGGTAAAAGATAAAATCACTATGGCATGGTCCATCCATCCCTCCCCATGAAGAGTCTTGGAATTAGTGACAGTTCCTAATCAAACCCATCCAGGTTTAGGCTATGTATATGTATTTTTGCCATCAGGTTATGATGAAAAAACCACCTCCTTAATTCAATTCGTAAGCAGAGCTTGACAGTTCAATGAATGCTAGTTACATTTGCTACATGTAACTGTGCATATTGTATGCCAGTTTTCTCAAGGCTTGTAAAAGGTGTCTGGGAAAGCAGAGTTAATATACTTGAAAGACTAATCCAAATGCTTTTGTTAGTATAATGCTTTTGGGATGTAAACCACATAGAAGTCTAGAATTCATGTAGCCAACCCCACATAGTGGGATAACGGCTGGATATGTTGTTGTTGTTGTTAACGCTTTTGTAGGCAGAAGTTTATGTGTACTATATCTAAAAAGTTACAGAAAGAACATAAAATTGGCATGCTTTTCAATCTTTTGAGTGCTAAAATATGTTATTCTCTTGATTCTTATAAATATAACTCATTACCCCTGCTGTCTAGGTAAACTAAATACCCAACATTGATTAAGGTAACATTAGTGTCTATTGCAAAGAATTTTAAAAAATGACATTTTACAAAAAAAATTTAACAAATCAAACATTATTTATCCTTTATCTTACGGTGCATTAAATTGGTCCCACATCAATATAATATCATATGCGAATTTACTGAAAGGTTCTGAGACTTATTTGTGCATTTGCGTGATAAGACCCACCATACTTTCTACTTCCAGTGGATGTATGCACAAGATTTTGGGTTCTAGAATATGCTACACCATAAGCCTTGGTTGACCAAGTAAATCCAACTAGAGTCAGAATTACATAATCCAATAAGCTCAAATACAGAAGTGCCTTCCACAAGGCATGACTATCTCAAGCAAACCCACTAATTAGAGTACCAAAATTATGTGGAACTCTCCGAGATAACTGAAACAGACCTAGATTTTATCCAAGAAGGAAAAGAACCTCCCTATCCTGTTTTGTGGCCATAGCCACATGCGTTGGAGTTTACCAGCTGATAGAGTGAAGAACTAGTAATATTGATTGTTATAGCATATATTCTGACACTCGGGAAAATTAACTATATATGTCATCAATATTCACTTTTCCACATGATATAAGTAGTTATTTCTCATTGAAAAATGCGGTGACTTTTTCAGAAGAGCCTCCAAAGAAGGAACATAACATGTAAAGAAGAGGAGATTTGTCTCTTTGACTCTTTGTTATATTGAAGTGCCTCAGCATGTCCTTAAGCATTTACTGAACCACTTTGGCAGCCAAGAGAAACGTGCTGGGAACATACCAATGAAACATGAATTAGTGCTTCATCTAGTGGAGCTGAGAAGTCACCAAAGCGGTTAATTCCTTTTCTGTCACCAAGTGCCTGCAGCAGAGCCTGCATGAAATGGTGCATTTAAGTTCAAGACCCAAACCCTTGAATATGTCAGTGAAATAATAAAGTTAGTGGTGCAAGATAGCATACATTAGATATTTGATGGAATAAGCGCATAACAGCCCCATTCATACCTCTTTAACTTGTTTTTTCTTTATGTCTTAGAAAAAATGATGGGTCAGAAGCAGCAATAAACAGTGCTTGACCAGGACTTGACTCACAAATTAAGAACCATATAAATAACCTCTCATATGAGATGATAATATTACCATGTCTAACATTCCTTAGATCTCTCAATGAAGGAGGTCTTGTATGCTGGGTTATTTTTTATGAAAAGTATTCTGTGAGTAAAAAAAGATGGTAATAATAATAAGTTACAGCCAACCGGAGTGGACTAGTATGTTGTTTTCTACAAAGCATATGAACATAAAGTTCTATAAGTAAGAAAAGGGGTATTCCTGAATTGAATCATATGGAATTGCAGTAAGGGAAATTAATAAACTGTAATAATAAAAAAAAAACCTGTAAGTTACCGTTCCAATTGCAAGGGCAACATCTTCATTTGTATGATGATCATCAATATGAGTGTCACCAGTAGCCTTCACATGCACATCAAATAATCCATGTGACGCAAGTTGCTGATAAGAGACCCCCAAAAAAGGAGCATCACATCAGATTCAAAATAGACAGAAGTATGCCTTGGAAACAAAGGAAAGGGAAAGAAGGCAGAGATAAAACTGAAAATCTAAAGATGCATTGTTTTGGTTCCACAAACCAAATGCGGAAAATCTACCAACCTAAACCATAATCCTTGGACAAACTTTGTTTATTCAAGCTTCTTCTTTGTTCTCGCACGCACTGAGAATTGGTGCCTATATCATATACGATTCGAATTACTATTTTTCTCCTATCCCCACACCCTTTCAGGCTCAGCAACCGAAGGAACATAATTCCCGCTTATCATAATAGGCTGTTTAGTTCAAGTTTGGTACAAATTTGACATACACATCCACTCGCATTCTGCCCGATAAGAGAAAAAAGAAAGGAGAAAAAACTTTCCTCAGAACAAAGAGAACTACAGAAAACGAAAGTTGAAGTAATCGAGAGAGGTAGACACTAACATCCAACATATGGTCAAGAAACGGGATCCCAGTAGAGGAGTCAGCTACACCCGAACCATCCAAGTTTATCCTCACCGATACATTGGTCTCTTTCGTGACCCGCTTCACCTCTCCGATTCGACCACCTGCGGAAATCAAATCGAATAAATGTTCCTGAAAACCGTCACACCGGAACCAAAACTGAAGAAAAACGAGGTTAGGCAATTTACCGGTGTTAGTTGGAGAGGATGTTACCGGAGAGCCGTTGGTTTCGCCGATGGAGGCACGAGGGATTGCCGTTAGATGACGACCAATTGGACTAAGGCCGTGACCGAGATACGGAGAGAAGAGTGGTTGTTTGCGGGAGAGAAATGGAAGGAGAGCGGCGTTCGAAATACCAACCCTAGTTTCCGGGAACTTAGATGAAAAAGACGATGAAGAAGAAGAGCTCAGCAGCTGAGCTGAGATGGGAAGCTCCATCTCTGTTCTCGCTGAGTTGTGAATCGACGGCGGCACCGATTGCACCGAGCAACTGGGCACGCAAGGGGGAACGACGACTAGGGAACGGTCAGAGAGACAGAGACTAGCGCAGCCTCCGAATCATAGTTAATATATTATGCTCATTAGTGACGAATTTGTTTTCGTTTCTAAACTTATTTTTGATATTTTTTAATATTTTTTGAAATTACAAAAACAATCTAAAAATATTTTACTATCTTTTGATGCTGAAATGGTGCCTCTTAACACATTTTTTCATGCTTCATAGGAGGTGAGAAAGGAAGAAGCGGAGAGGGAAAGAGATGTCAAAAGATTTAAGTCAAAATGAGTGACCACGACATTGGAGTAAGTAACATAATATTCAAATAAATTATGAGTTTTTTTAAGAAAATTTTTTAGTATCTTTGTTTGTTAGTGTAATTTTTGGGGAAAAAAATACAAACAAAATCTCTTTTGAACTTTGAAAGAACAATATCAGATAATATAAAAGAAAAATAAGAAGAAAAATAAAAACGAGCAAACAATATGTTAATATCATCTCAATAAGTCGTGAGTTCAAACTCTAATATTTTTATATGACATTTTATAAATTTAACTCTCCTTATAAAATTAAAGACATGAATACGAAAAATTATACTAGAGCAATCATCCTAAAAATATGTAAGAAGTAGAGTAAATTACACATATACGTAACACAAAATAAAATAGAGTACAAAGAACATCCCACTCATTGAAATCATCCGTGCAAATATAAAACGTGGAACCATTAGGCAATACATTTTGAACCAAATTGAAAACATAAGAACGTTGGATTAATAGCTAATTTACCGTTGTTGCATAACAATCCATTGGCTTGCACAAATATGACACCATAGGCTCAATAAGGGAGTGAATTAGGTGTTATAAAAAATTACTTAAAATCTAAAAAATTTGTTTGAAATGAGATTTTAATACAATAGAACAACAAATATAAAATAGAAAATAAAAAGCATAAAAGATATAAAATAAAAATGAAAAAAGACACAAGAGATTTATAATGATTTGGTTCAACTAATCTATTCTACTACTTTAACTCATTACTGACAATTTCTAAAATCACTGAAATTTCCTATTTAAACTCAAGCAAGTCCTCTAGACTCAATGCTAGGAATTATAAATCTCCTACAAAAATTCGATAGACCTTCTAACTTACAAGTTAAGAATTATAATAAATAATATCTAAGAGGAATGAACTCTCAAATAAAAATACAAAAGTTAAAACCAAATAATACAAGTGATATCTATAGTCTTTTGAGATAAACATGAAAGCATAAGTATTAGAGAAAATATTAATAACTATTGTAAGCTCCAATCAATCTATTTCCATCCATTAGCATCTCTAGTATATTTTTGGCCTAGTATTTATAGGTTTCTCACGATCGCCGAAAAAAACTAACCATTGGAGTTTGCAAAAATTAGTCGTTAAGATATGTCAATGAAGAAAACAATTGATAGTTTCACCAAACCGGTCAATAATTTTTTTTTGTGAAAAATTTAAGCATATGATGTTTTGGGCAATTGATCGACTATTCTGTAAAAGAGGTAGACTTATTTGACAAACGGTCGACAATGTGAAACATCAAGTTGATAATTTTGAGAGAAAGTCGACAATATACAATCAATGTTGATAAATTTTGAACTTTCGTGAACAAAACAAATAGTGAAAAATTGTTTAGTCGACAGTTTACAAGAATGGTCGATAATTTTTACATAACCCATTTTCGAAAACATAACACAATTGGATTGCTTCTAAAATGATGACTCTTTTTTACCTTTCATATACCTAAAGCTTAAAACGGTCGATTTTTTTAAAAATTGTCAGCTCTTTTAAAAAGATTGTTGACTCTTTTAAACAATTCAAATAACTAAGATACAAAATAATAGACAAATGAACTCGAAAGGGTTGACAATTTCACCTTGACTTTTTTAAAAATAAGTTAAGACAAATGTTAAAACAAATTTTCAACAAATTTTATATACTCATTTATTTGATATATTCTCAATGGCAAAAAGATATTTTCCATCAAAACATATTCAACATGATGATTTTTATCAATAAATCATCATGAAATTTTTCATCAACAAAATAATATAAAAAGTAAAATAATTTTGTCACGCTTCATGCAATAATTTATTTGGTTTCAAAATAACTTCACATCTCATACAACATTTCATTTGATTTCAAAATAACTTTTCTTTGATGTCATAATGTTATTTTCTAAGGTGGAATATTACATATAAAAGATTTTATATTAAAAAGACATTTAAGATCTTTATCTTTCCGTATCATTGGAAATATATAAAGATTTTGAAAAATAATACTGTTAAAACTATTTTAGATATTTTACAAATTAATTTCACTAATTAAAATGAAACAACACAATCCAAGTGGAGGCTGTTAGAAACTAATGAATAAGTATTGAATAATTATATATAGATTAAGATTTAGAAAAAGAAATAAAATTAAGCTTTATTTGTAGTGTTCTAAGAATTAAATCGACCTGATTAAATTAGAAACTAGTAAAAGTTCAGTCTAATTTATGGCAACAAATCGTTTAGCAAAAAAATAGTTAATTTTTTACAAGAATTGTGACAAGACATTGACGAAATTAGTCAAATTATTATCTATCATCTCGTTAATACATCAATAATTTTGTATAATTTGTAATTTATAATTTAAATGTTTGATTATGAATTTAATTTTACTTTAATCATAAATTCATGTCAATATTATCATATAAATATTTTTAGTTATAAGATGATTGAATGTTACTTAATACACTTGGTCTTATATGAAAAATTTTATTCTTTTAAAACGTTTTATATCTTAATTTTAATCAATATATATTTAATTTATTTCATTGAAATGTATTTCTGAAGTAAATTAATTAAATAGTCGCATAGGTGTGAAAGGTTATAATACAAGTGAAAGTGAAGTGCTTAGGAGAAGCAGGAAAAAAAATAATAGAAGAAGATAAAATATAAGCGAAGCCCGACGATCGGCCCAGAGACGGCCCATCACATCCAGGGACCCTGTGGGCCGTGGCCCAATCTGGCAGGGTACATTCAACTAGGGTTTCAGCCTCGGCGCTTTTAAAACCCTGGTGCCCTCCTCTTAACATTCTCCTCATCGCTGCCTCGAGAACGTGAGAGAGAGTGAGAGACGATAGAGACAAGAGGCGCGAAGGGAACTGCAACCATGGTAGGGGATATCGTTCTTTCTCATGTTATCTATGATTGGCTCGCCGTTATATTTGATCTTATTGGTTGATTGAATCAATCGTGTACTTGAAATCCTTCGATTTGATTATTTTGCAGTCTCTGGTGGCAAACGAAGATTTCCAACACATCCTTCGTGTTCTGAACACGAACGTCGATGGGAAGCAGAAGATCATGTTCGCGCTCACCTCCATCAAGGGTATTGGCCGTCGATTCGCCAACATCGTCTGCAAGAAAGCCGACGTCGACATGAACAAAAGGTAAATTATTCTTTGTGTTTTCTTTTTAATCGTTGCATCACATATATGTGCAGCATACTTATTTTATTTGTTGATTTGTTTTTTTGTCTTAGTAATGATGTATTTTTCTTCCAATTTTTGGAGGAAATAAGAGCTAGAAGATGAGAACTAGAAGTAGGTTAAGAGGATGGGTTAATTGAAACCATACGTATATTTGGTGTTACAACATGAGAAGATAGAAAAATCGTCTCCCCTCGTCGCTCTCAGCTTCATGACGGGTTTTTAGAACTCTTTTAGCCACACATGACATTTCTACTTGGCACATTTGCAATATCCCAATATATGCTAATATCACTTGCTATACGTCAGTTTAGTCAGGCACAAATCTGGTACATAATATAATCTTCTTTGTTTTGTTCTGTATCTGAGACTATATTGCGAACTGTTGTAATACATATTGATAACGATGGCTGAATTTGGGGGAACCTAAATACCTACCCTAGTATGGTTAAACTAATTCATCTTTTGCCAATGGCAAATTACTGCTTGACCTGATATAAAAATTTATTGGCAAACTCGACCTTAGAAAAATTGACGTGGCTTTGAGAAATAAGTTTATAACTGTCAATGGTTAGAAATTAGTTGATTTTCTGAAATAAATGTTGAATAGTGGAATCCAGTCTGTTTATATGATAAATTATAAATTTTTGTTCATTTAGATGGAGAATTTTTGGAGACTGGAGCATTAAAAGTATTTAATCATATTGGCCTTTTTGCTAATTGAAATTGTGTCTAGCTTTGTACTACTTGGTATGGGGTTGTTGCTTGTTACTATAAGGTGGGTGTTAGAGATGTCTACTCTTAGCATGACAGATTCATACACATGGCTAAGTTAAGTGATCTTTTTTGTTGGAAAACAATTGGAAATTAGTTATTTTTGGCATTTTCTTAAGAGATAAGATTTGCTTTATATGTGGTTATACCATGCTAAAAGAAAGTAAAGTGACAGACTTGACTTCCAACTTCTTGCGGTCCAGTTGTGAGCCTTATCTAATCGTTACTTCAATTCAAGTATTCAATTGCTATCCCTATTTCGGCTTTTCTAAGATTCACGGTGTATCTTGTTCATTTGTCTTTATCTTTGTTCCTCTTTTCTTAATGGAATATCCAATTTTAGAAGTAGTTTCCCCACTCAAATAATGTTTTAATTTGGATCTTCTGTACGGTTTGATTCTCTGTGGTTCTGGAAAGGGGTGAGGAGCAGATTGATTTTTCTGTTAGTGATACTCACAGCGATATCATACATTATTAAAAGGTCTACTCTGCTTGGTCCATCAAGGAAGACAGTGAATTTAATCTGCCTGTAATGTAGTGTTTTGTAGCCTAGTGCTTTAGTTGGAGCTCTATCATCTGACATGAGTACAAAATCATGCATATGAGTAACATGCATCTAAGCACTTCAGAATATAAACTTGTGGAGCTTAAATATTTTTTCCTTTGAAGGAATTTGGTTAAAATATTAAATGGAATTGTGCAGAGCTGGTGAACTATCTGCTGCTGAGATTGACCATTTGATGACCATTGTGGCAAACCCCCACCAGTTTAATATCCCTAACTGGTTTCTCAATCGGAAAAAAGATTACAAGGATGGCAAGTATTCTCAGGTTGTTGCCAATGCACTGGACATGAAATTGAGAGATGATCTGGAACGTCTGAAGAAAATCAGGTATGCCTCAAATATGTTTTACTTGTTCCCTTATACCTTGTGTTGTTCATTACAATTTAACGGATTGAGTGATGGCCAGGATTATCTGGCTTGTTAATTAGTTTTTTTTTGCCTGTGAACTTAATTGAATAATTTTCATACCATAATTTGTGAACTACTAGTTGTTTGTTGCTTTTGTGAAATTTTCTATTTTGAAGCTGTTACAAAATCATGTGGGGGAGTGTTGTTAATTCTTGTAGGCTAAAAGTACTTGTTAACTCCGGATACTCTTATTTTTATTAGCTTTGACCTTTTAAACTTCCTGCTAATAATTTACCACTGTATTGCTTTTTGTTGTTAGTTGTTTTACATCCCTAACTTGTGTTTCCAGCATTCAAATCAAGTCCAAATTGCAGGGCATGTATTAGAAAATGTGGAACTATTGTGCCAACTCTGTTTATTTATTGCCTGTAGATGGCCAGACATTAAAAGGAAATTTGTTGATGAATAAGAACATCCATAAATATAGGAGAAACTATCCATGTAAACATGTATAAATGTGTATAAATTTCCAATTAGCATCTCCGCCTGGTTTGTCACAGGTCTGTGATGATGATCCAAGATTATATGATAGTGTAGAAATAAGTTTGTTATTCTCCATTGAAGTGTGATACACAAACTAAAGGACACTCTTTTTGGAGCACCACTCCATCTCTCGATTATTTTAGTAGGTTGTCTTTTTGGTACTTGGCCAAATTAGTGGTGGTTATTGTAGCTATATATGTAGCTGGGGACCCAACTGGCCAACTCAAAGCACGACTGTTTGCTGGTTGAGGGGGTCAGATTATCTGTTGATTATGGCCTGCTCTGCAGTTTAATGCTAATGGTTGTTATTGAATGGAGCAGGAACCACCGTGGTCTACGTCACTACTGGGGACTGCGAGTCCGTGGTCAGCACACCAAGACAACTGGCCGCAGAGGGAAGACAGTTGGTGTCTCTAAGAAACGTTAAGAGGCCCGTGTTGCTCATTTTGAGGATTTTGCAATGTGTTATGCGTCATTCCATAAATATAGTTGCTTCAATTCTGTAGTGTAGGGTGGATTCTTTAAAAGGTTTTGCTGCCAGGTTTTTTATGATATTGTGAGTCTTGCTTTTGTGTTATGGACCTTGTTTAATTTTGAAATTCCAAGTTTGGTGTTTGTCGTCTAAGTTTTAACTTAAAGTTCGTTTGGATGGTTACTGCCTGAGAAGTAATATGAGTAGGGTTGCAAGTTTGGTTTCGTTTTAACTTGCGAGATTGTCTCCTGCAAGAGCTTTTGCTGACCTGGATGTATCAAGAAGAGCATGGTGGCAGTGCTTGTGATGGGCATTTCTAGTTGAGATGCCTGATAATAAACCCACGGGAACTGGGAGTTGCACTCAGCGCGTGCATTTGCCTTGGAAACACCTGGAGTATGGGGGGCGGTTACGTGTTGCGACTCAAATGTAAATCGAGTTGTGAAATTCAAAGGCTGAGTAGGATTAAATTCAGTTTTTCTCCAACATATTTCGATAAATTATTTTTACTTTTTATTGCTGATAATAAATAAGGTAATTGACTATTTTATCTAAACGTTTTCGTCTCTCCCCTCATCTTAATAACTGATTATTATATTTTTTAAGACAATCAATTTTTATGAAAAGAGGGAGATTACGTAATTGTTATTTAGATATTTATTAATGATAATTTTTATTATATTTATATATTAATATATTATATATTTATATTAATATGATATTAAATATAATATATTACAAAAATATTATAAAATGGACCCGGTAATGTTGCTGGGGAGGAAGTTGGAAAGGGGGAGGAGTCATTAGATCTAGGCTCTTCACGGTACAACTGGATGTGTGGGTTTCTCTACCAACAACAGCAACATAGATCCCTAGATCGGGGTAGGGTTGCACTTGAGTTAGTTCAAATTTTGACTTGTTAAGAAAAGAAAGTAACTAGAGTTTGAGTTTGACTTGATCTAAAAATTCTCTTTAAACTCTAATTTGTTAAGTTTGAATTTGAATATATGTATAAACGAGTTTATTTATAAATTTGTTTGCAAGTTTTGTTCATGAGTTTATATATGAAATTCATGTTTGATATGTAAAATTGTAAATGAGAGATTGTTATAAATGCATAGAGCAAAAATACGAGATTTGACTAAACAAACATAGCATATATAAATATAATTAATTAACGGAGCACATTTTGTTGGCGTCTTTCATTGAAAAAAATTCTTGTACCATGGTCACGGGACTAGGAAACTGGGGTAGGCCGTATTATAACGCCAACTTTTTAGGGCCTTAGATGTGGCTTCAACCTTGTGGCTGGCTGTCATTTCGGAAAATGAATGGCAATAACAATAATGGTATTAAATTATAGAATAGATTTCAGAAAACCAGAACTAATCAAGAGCCTCCAGGCTCAAACTGGTGTTTGAAATCTAAACAAAACGTACACAACAATAATAACAACATATGCCAATTTATATATCAATTCTTTTCTATAAATTATCTTATCTCTAATCTAATGCTTTTCTAACTATTAATTATAGAAGTGCATTTCTTCGACTCTTAATCTCTCTTATTAAATATTTATTTTACCATTTTTACAAATAAAATAAAATATCCCTATTAATCTCACCTGCCTAATGCTAAGAATAAGAGCGACAGAGAAAATCATTAATAATTCATTTAAAAATATTTTTTAAAAAAAATAAAATTAGTATTTCACTTATAAATTATATACGTTAATAAACATCGTATTTAGTATTTCACTTACCCACAGATTTTTCCATTAAGGCTGCCACCAGGCAGGTTATCCTACGCAAAATCACACCCTGGGCGCACGATAGCACAAGCATAGTACCGCCACATCTTGTCAGACGCCACCACACGTGTCTGTCTTTTCACCCGCCACGTTAGCAATCGTCCTCTTCCTCCTAACCCTGCCTTATCGCCATCACCAAACTCCCCCCTTCTTCTTCTTCTTCTTCTTCTTCTTCTTCAATTTCTAGGGTTTTCTTCCGTACCCCTTTTACTCTAGGCCGCGCCGAGTCACAGGCTCCTGCTGTAACAATGGGCTCACTCACCGATCCCGGCGGCGGGTTGACTCAGTCGACGCCGCCGAGTTTCGACGAGTTCCAGCGGCAAGCCTCGCTGATGACGAGCTGCACGCTTCTCTGGAAAGAGCTCTCCGATCACTTCTCCTCACTCGAACAGAATCTTCAGAAGAAGTCCAAGGCTTTGAAAGACAAGATCACGACTCTGGACACTCACACCAAGGAGTCTCTCCAAGTCCTCCAGAACCGTGAGTGCACCATCGACGACGCCGTTTCGATTGCCCTGGACAAGGTCTACCAGAGGAAGGAGGCCGCTCTTCTGGCTGTGGTAACTAGCAAAGACGGCGTCCCCGGCGAAGTTGATGATGGTGAGGGTTTGCTGTTGAAGCTGCGCTCCTACTGTACGAGAATGGACGCCGAGGGGTTCTGGCGGTTCGTGTCGGCGCAGAAGAAGGAACTGGACTCGATGAGGACTCAAATGCCTGTTGCGCTCGGAGACTCTGTCGATCCGGCGAAATTTGTCTTGGAGGCAATTTCCGAGGTGTTTCCGGTGGACAATAGGGCGGATAAGAGCGATAGAGCGAACGATTTGGGCTGGGCGTGCGTTCTGATGCTCGAGTCGCTGATTCCGGCGGTGGTCGACCCGATTTTGGGAAACTCACGGCTTCTGGTGACACCGAGCGTGAAGGAGCGAGCGAAGGAGATAGCGGAGACGTGGAAGGCGAGCCTGGACGAGCGCGGCGGCATAGAGAACGTGAAGACTCCGGACGTGCACACGTTTTTGCAGCACTTGGTGACTTTCGGGATTGTCAAGAAGGAAGACATTGATTTATATAGGAAGCTTGTGGTTGGCTCTGCTTGGAGGAAGCAAATGCCCAAGCTTGCAGTCTCGCTGGGATTGGGTGATAAAATGCCTGGTATGTTTAAATTTTGAGCTTTATTTTTCTTCTCTGTTTGGCAGCTGAGTTTCTTGTTTTGTTTAATGCGGCTATCCTTGCTTGTTAGGATGGGCGTGTTTCATCCTGAATTAGTTCCTTAGCAGGATGTATCAACTTATCAAGAGAAACAGCCAAATTCTTGGTACACCTTGCAACCAGAATGTTTCTGAACCTGTGTTGTGAGGGTCCAAATACCGCATCTTTCCAATTCTCTGGATCATTCATTTTGAACTCATTAGTTGTCTTCCCATTCGGTCTTATATGGTTTTTGTTTTGTGTTGTGACAAATGGAGTAATAAACGCCAATCATACAAGTAAATTTTGCTGTGTCTATTGTTTAGATGCTATTGAGCTTGCTTGTTCCCCTTTTGCAAGATTGATCTTATCATGACAATTTATGACCTTAGATGGTACGATATGAAGGCCTAGCATTTGAGCGGGACTTCATTGAATCATGCATTTAACGAAATTGGGTTTTTAGGTAGATAAACAGAGAGTCCAGAAGGCTTACTCTTTGTGTGACTGCCATGGAATTTTATGAGAGATCTTCCCAAGCAGGGTGGTTCTTTCTAAGTTTTTGGTTGAGATAGTTCCATCAAGAACAACCAAAAACCATTAGAGTGATTCGGATTTTTATTCTTACAAATTCCCACAAAAGCACATTGTTTTTTACTCAAGATTTGATCTTTTATTGAAACAATTGTATTTATTTTCTCAAAGAACAAGATAGAATATAATAATTCATGTAGCTGTGTTTACACTCTGCTTGGGACCTCTCAGATTCAAAAGTCTCATAAAAACTTAAAGCTACTTGTTAGAAATTTGTTTACCTGGGATCTAAGATTGTAGACCAAGAGTTTACAGAGAGCTTCCTCTTTCTTATTTTTTGGAGTTTCCCTGTGTGTCCATTTATCTTTGTTTCATTCCTCTTGACTTTTAGCTTGGATGCTCATTTCAATTTGTGTGCAGAGTATGGACCAGCTGAACATATCAGTTAATGGGGCTAGAAAATTTTGTTATTCTTTTCCAAGAAAGGATGAAAAACGAAATTTCTTCTTTTTCCAGGCAAAAAATTGAGAGGGGGGGGGGGTGTTTGAAGTTAGTTCACACTTTCTAATGGTTAGTTTCCTAAAAATTTGTTATTTTGTTCAGTTTAAGGAAATTTTTGACTTTTCAACACTTCTATTTCTCTATATGGTATTGATCCACACAGGGATGACTCAGATATCGTCCATTTGTCAAAGTAGTTATGTTGTCCACGTGCAAACACTGTGTGCCTACAGTCATACATTGTGCAAATAGTATGTTTTGCTTCTTTTTTTGTCAGTTTTTTCTTGGTTTTGCTCTTATATAACCAAATGGCATTTATTAGACAGCAGCCAACTCAGCAAACTGTTTACCTTGGCCTCTTACTGCATTCCTGTAAATAACCATCAATTGGAATAAAATGTTGTTCTGTTAGTCTCCATCATTTAGTTTATGAGATACGTGGGTCTAGCTTGTAAAATTTATATGTTTTGCATATTATGCTGTTTTATCTCACTTAGTATTGCTTGGCGATACTTCTGGATCTTAAAAGTGCTAGTTTATTGTAAGACAGCATTACGGTGCTTGAGATTTCAATCCTTGAGTTGAAAGGAAAAAGAAAAGTGAAGTCTAATTCCAAGTTCTCTTCAGAAGATGAGACATGGAAGAAATTTGTAAAAAATATAGTAATAGAATCTTATTTGAAATGAAAAAATATTAACTGGATGTGTATGATGAGCTGGAGAAGGGAACTATCTGCTGTGAAGTTGAATGGTCAGACTTGATCCCTTTGCACATTTGATATCCTGCTGACAAGAGACACGTTTTGATCATTTTAACTCTTGGAGGAGGTAGGTGGGTCATGCACTCTCGTGTGGTGTTCATGACATTCTGCATGCAACCTTGAACTTGTTAACATTTTCACAACCTTTTTTTAGGCCTCAGTGTCACTAGATCTCCTTTGCTGAGCCGCTGCTTTTTTTTAAACTCATTTTTTATGTATCTTTAAGCATTTTGGCGTACTTGTTTTGTTGTAACTAGGTGTGTTTTGGGGGGCTATGTGACAATTTAGTTTTTGTGCTTATTTACACAGATCTGATTGAAGAATTAATCAGTAGGGGGCAGCAGGTTGATGCAATCCATTTTACTTTTGAAGTTGGCCTTCAGGACAAGTTCCCCCCTGTCCCACTGCTGAAGGCTTTTCTCAAGGATGCAAAAAAAGCTGCAACTTCTATTTTGGAGGATCCTAAAAATTCTGGCCGTGCTGCGGTATTAATCTATTTATTTTATTTATATTTTTTATTTATTGATCATAAAAGTGAATTCCTTTTAATTTCCCAGCACTTGTACACGTGCTCATTCAAGCACAATCCCTTGGTTCTTTCGTCATGCAAGTTCCCTTTTTTGACGACTGCCCCCAGATCTTGATCTACCGTTTCCAGAACATTGCAAAATTTGATTATTAAAATATTATGCAATAAGACCTTCCTGTTAATATGCAGATTCCTCACAGTTGATAATTCATTTTATTATGGCATTTATGAGTAGATTAATGGTTGCTGCATGATAGGTAGTTACCAGCACATGCTGATCTAATTTTGTTTGGTAAAATGGGATACAGGCTCTAAAACAGTGGTAATCCTTTGTATTTTGCAGCACCTTGCTGCACGCAAGGAGCAGTCAGCCCTTCGGGCTGTCATAAAGTGCATTGAAGAGTACAAACTTGAGGCTGAATTCCCTCCAGAAAATCTCAAGAAGCGCCTGGAACAACTAGAGAAGACCAAGAGCGAGAAGAAGAAGGCAGCTGCTGTCCCAGCCAACAAAAGAACGCGGGTAAACAATGGTGGCCCGATGCCGCCTGCAAAGGCTGGCCGCTCAACAAATGCTTACGTGTCATCTTTCCCGGCTCCTGCATTTGTCCGGTCCCCGTCACACGCTCAATATGCTACTGGGGTTCCCCAGTATCCTGCATCCCCAGTCATATACAGCAGCCGGAGTCCTCCTTATGCATACTCACCTGAAGCAGCCTCTCCGCCACTGGCCGGGTCTTATCCAGTAGCTCCAATAAACTATTCTCCCTATGGTGGTTATGGCAATGGCGTTGCACCAGCTTATCAGCAGGCTTACTACTGATAGAAGTGACCGTTCTCTGAAGATGGCGACTTTCTGATATTATGTTGACCCTAATCTCAGATGTTGTCTAAATGGTTTGTAATCACTAACCTTTTAATGGTAGCGATAAGTGTGTCTTGTAATCCTTAATCCCGACCTTCAATCCTGCTTCTCGACACGTGGAGGACAGGTTCTCTCTCTAATGTTGGTTAAACTTTGTAATATTAGATGATTGTGAAATATAGTTGAGGCAGCTTCTTACTAAAGATGGCGTAAACAAACTGGCACGTGGGTGCATCGTCATTCACTGCTATGAGTCGGGTTGTATTGAACTTGTCTGAACTTGTTGATCTAGAGGATAAGAGGAGGAAACAAATCCAAGTTTACCAATTCAAAATGTATGTTCTGCTAGGATAGTATATGATGCCATATTACCCTGAATGGTTTGCTTTCTGGTAGTAAGAGGTTATATTTGCTCTCTCAACGGTATAAGTTCAAATTTCTTTGGAAAAGAGTTTATAAAGATTTTTGAATGTGGTTTAGGGCCTGTGGTTTTTTGGTTTCTGTGGGTTCCTGGGTCTTAGTTGGGCTGTATGAGTATGAACTAAGGTAGTTACAACATTGAGGTGGAGGAAGCAACAATCACCAGGAAACCAATTTGCAACACAACAGAATCAACATCCACAATCTATAAGCAAACATCTCATTATCAGATCCAAAACTTGTACAAGAACATCAACTAGACACAAGCCCTAGTCATTGGCAGTCGCAAGCTGCAATGACAGTAGCTCCTCCTCGGGTATAGTCCTAATGCGACAGTCCGAACGTGGATAAGCCGCACAAAGCAAAGCATAGCCATTTTCGACAACATCATCACTCAGCATGCCTTCACTCTGATCAACCGTTCCGCTCAACAGCTTCGCAGGGCAAGTCATGCAAACTCCAAGCTTGCAGTCGTGTGGCACCGACAGGCCAGAGTCCAATGCCTTGGACAGAATTGTCTCGTCGGGCTCCACCTCCAGCTCCGTGGTTTCACCCTGATGTTCAATTACCACTTTGTAGGAGTGGGTGATGATGGTTAGGGAGTGGCTGCGGGAACTGGGAGGCGGCCGCCGGTTCAGGCGGAGGAGACGGTGGTTGTGGTGGTTTCTGGGTTGTGGGAGGGCGATTGAAGGAGACGGAGTGAAATGAAGGGTTGCCGTGGTCTCTTGGCAGCGGGGGAAATGGGGATTTGAGTGTCGGGTGGATGTGTGGTGTTTGAAGGGATAAGGATGTGGTTGAGGTTTATTGGAATGCTTGATTTTTAGACAAATTACATTCAGCACCTCAAAGTTTTATTAAATTACAACTTATACCTCTGAATTATAGAAATTATAGTTATTTCTCACAAGCTCACGAGTTGGTTCAAATAAAAGTTTGGTAACTCACGAGCTTACTCGAATATAAGCTCGTGAACTGGATTGATTATAAACTCGTGAACATACTCAATTAGAGACTTACAAGTACACTTGATTATAGGCTTACAAGTTGAATTGTTTTGAGATTTGCAAGCAAGCTCAATTATTGGTTCATGAATAGCTTTGTTTATAAATATATTAATAAATTTATTTATAATTTTATAAAAATATTATTTAACATAAATTTTCAAACTTTATATTAATATAATAATATCATTAATAGAATGCGTTTATAATAAAATATGTTGTAACTTGAAAATTAATCAACTAATGATAGGTTCGAAATGCTATGTCATACGCTCAAGAGATGGGTGAATTGGGTTAATTTAAAAAAAATGATAGAACTTAAAATTTTTTGGAAACAAATGAGGTTTTAGTAAGTTAACACATAAATATGTATATAATGACAAATGCAATGCTTAAGGAATAAAAAGTAAGAAAGATAAAGAACACAAATGATTTATAGTGGTTCGGGTTTAAACCAAACCTAATCCACTACCTTAGCTCATTATTAAAGATTTTAAACTAATTCACTAAAACCTCTTACTTGATCCCAAATAGGCATTCTAGTCCAAGATTAGAAAAATACAACTTCTTGCTTGGATAAGCAAGCCTTTAGCACTAACCTAAGGTATTTTAACCTCTTGTTTCAATAAACAAGTTTTCTAACATAACAAATTATGAAATATATAAAGAGCTACAAGATAAGAGAAGACCTAAGAGTTATCACTTTTAGTTACAAAGTCTCTCAAAATGATAAAAGACTTGAAACAAATAAATATAAATGAAGATTAAAGCCTTTGAGAGAAAATTGTGAAAGCATAAATACACTTGAGAAGTATAAAAATAATTTGTAAGATCACTTTATTTTATTCTTATCCATTAATCTCTTTTAAATCATCATTGATATGTATTTATAGGTATCCCACAAGTTTCAAATGAAAACTAGCCATTTTGAGCTGTTGGAATTTGGAAAACTAGTCATTAGAAGTTTTCTGCAAATTAATTGGTCGACAGATGACTTAAATCGATCGACAGATTGAATTTAATGTTTTTGTTAGTTGACAAATGCAATAGAGTTAGTTGACAGATTAATAAAATTAATCGACAGATAGAATGACTTAGTCAACAAATTCAAAGCATTAATTGACAAATTAAAACAAATATAAGTTTGTGTGCAAAACAAAAAGTAAAAGAGTTTTCAGTTGAAATGACTCCTTGTACAATAGGTTTAGTTGGTGGTGTGGGTTCGAATTTTGGGGATAACAATATTGATTTTATTTTTAAATTTTTTAAAAAATAAAACTGCGTTCTCTTTACTTTTCAATTTTCAGTTTTAAATTTTGAATTTATTTTTAGTTTTCTGTTTTGTTAGTTTATTTTTAAAAAATTGAAAACTTGTTTTCTTTGTCACTTTGAAAAACTATTTCTTAAAATAGAAAATTAAAAAACGCATTCTCTTCGAAATTTTGAAACTAATTTTTTAATAATACTTTATTCAATAAATTTGATTATTCAGTAAATTAGAAATATTTAATGTTAATATATTATTAAAAAATATATATATATTTTAAAGTTAATGAATTTTGTAATATTTTTTCCTATTACAATAATAAAATATGAATAAATAAATATGTTTTGAATTTAAAATTTATTTTGAATGAAAATACTCAAAATAACTTTTTGTTGTTTTGAGTTTTCTTTATAATTTTTTTTTGTTTTTAAAAATACATTTTTAAAAACAACAAAGAGAACGTGTTTTCATTATTTTAAAAAATCAAAAACTAAAAATAACTTCAAAACAATAAAGAGAATATAGCCTAACTTTTTGGAGCATTGTTAATCAAATAAAAATTATAATATTTCAAATACAAATTTATCACATGATGAAATTAATTTTTATTTAATAATATTTTTTTAATCAAATAAAAACATAATATTCCAAATGACATTAAGAAATTTATCACAAAATATTTTGACATTATATTTAATTTTCATTTAATAATTTTGATCAAATAAAAATATAATATTTTAAATATCATCAAGAAATTTATAACAAGATTTTCATTCAATAAGTTGTTGCAAATCTATATATATAGTACGATTGTGCTATTTTAGGACTTTTTGAGTACCATGTGTGTAATGTAATGTAATTTAAAAAAAAATGATGTACAATTAGTTATAATCGAATTGAACTAATTAAAAATATCCAATTGAATTGAATTAAAGCATATGACCAAACTGAATTTACCAAGTCATCTAAACTAATCGAAATTGAACTAACCAAATTTTGAGTCATTGTAACCGAACTAAAATTCTTACAAAAAAGTTGGAGCAAACTTAATAAAAAAGGGTTAGGTTGTCGGTTCAATTTGATTTTTCAGTTAATAATATCAAAAAAATCAAATCAAACCGAATCTAATGATTGAATCAAACTGAATAACGAAAATCTTGAGAAAAATAATAGAATCAAATCGCTACTGGTGAAAAATCGAATCAAACCGACAAATTCAATTAATTTAGTTTGATTTACCCAAACTTTTGCTAATATGGAATACTCCGATATTTATATAAACCTCATAATAGCTATCATGTGTAATTTATTTATTTAGTTTTTATGGGCTGGGCTGGGCTGGGCTGGGCTGCTTTTCTCTGGTCTCTGATTCTTTTATAAACGGGCTGATCTGCTTTTATGGGTCCCTACGTTACTGGCTGTAACTTCTCTCACTTTCAAGTTTTTATCAAATTAATTCACTAATCACATTTGAAGAATATTAATCTCACTTTAAAATATATCTAAATTAGAGAAGTTAATATGTTTTCTTTTTCTTATAAAAATTTACAGAATAGTTATAGCGCCACACTCTGCCTTCATATTTGATCTTCTTTTCTCAAATGTGTATTAAGCTTCACAGTAATGAATCATTAATTTTCCAAAGTCCAAACAGGCCCTACACTTCTCCTTCTCCATTCTTCTCCGTGTGCAGGGATTCTCGTTTTCATTGAAGTCGTTCTCGCGGTTCGCCGTCAGCTAATAACCTCGACGACGAAGGTCCGTCCATCTCTCGATTCATACATCAATTTATTTAGGGTTTCTATTTAATTCCCTTTTCTACTCTTAACACTTTCATCACTTCTTAATGATTTAGGGTTCCTTTATGATCTCTGTCTCTGTGGTCGTTTGATTTCCTTGTCTGAACTGTTTTCGGGTTCTCCCAAAGTCGACTTTTTTTCCGGTGATTTGCTCGATCTTTTATCGATTGGAAATGCCGCCTTCATTTTGTTTTTGCCTATAAACTGTGTTCTTTTTTGTTGCTTGCTATTGGTCGTTCTGTGTTGTTGCAAAACCTCAAGGTCCCGTTTTGCAAACGAGCCGGCCGACGTTAGTTTGCACTGTTGCTTCCACCTTATTTTGGTTTCTATGTTAGGGTATGAAGGAAATTATATTTCATTGATTCTTTAGTGCTGGAGATTGCTGTAAAGTTGTAGGGGCTGAGTTCTGATGTTTTTACCGCATCACTAGAGTGATGGTTATGCTGTCTAAATTCTAATGGCATTTTTCTGGTTGTATTCAGCATCTCTTGGGACAATCCAATATGATTTTCTACCTAAAAGCTGTCATACAATTTTGGAGTGGGTTGTGCTTAATTTTATTCATGGCAAGTAGCTATTGTCTTATGCCAGGCTTGCCTTTTGGATTGTTCAGCTTTGAGTTCTTTGTGATTTATCAAAATGGAGCCGCTTGTTTTGGTGGCTTTTTCCTTCTAATCCATCTTCTATGTTCTTCCGTTTGGTATATTCTCTTCTTTGTGCAATTAGTTCGTTTGTCTATAAAATAAAAAATCCATTGCCTTTCCCAAACTTGTTTTCCATGTCAACTGTCCATTGCACATCTCCCACCCTTCCCCCCTTCTCCCAGTTAGTTTGTCATGCACTCTATATATTGTTGTATTGTATCATGCTGTGGAGATCTGCTTCCTTCAATTTAGAAAGAGGGTCGAAGTAGGTCTAACAAGAAATTCCACATTTTTGTGGAAAACAAGCTTCTTGGTGACGCAATAGGGCCTGGAGGTAGTTCTCAGGCGTAGGATTTGTGCATCACTTCTTTTTTATATTAGATAATTTCTTTTTTTATTAGCTTTTAGTGTTAAGAAACATTTCAATTATAATTTGCTTTGTTTTATTTATCCATCTTTTAATATGAACTTGATACCATCTATTAATTATTATTATTTTTTTTTTTTGGGGGGGGGGCGGCGTTGTTGATTTCTATATCATTCGTTTTAATATTTAAAGGTTTCTATATCATTTGATACAAGCGATGTTATGCTCGAAGGAATAACTGCCCACCACATCCAGAAAGAGGGCTCAAAAATCTTAGCATATGTTGGACTGTTTTATCTGAATTCTAAATATATGTTAGACTCCTTGATTCAAATTAGAATACGGTTGGCATGGGGTTGAGGATTAAGGCAAGACGGAAAAGACTCTTAGAAACCTGATGAGTTGCTTTTCTAGGCATTCTATTGGTTTGGTTGGAGTTCTCGAGTGAGTTTAACTTTTTTATTTTTCTAACCTGTTCTTATTTTGTTGTTACTGGAAAATGGCCTAAAAACTGAAAAACAAGTTATGATTTTTCCTGAAAATGGACCCGTGGGAAACCATTTGTCACAACAACATAGATTGAAGTGTGTTTTCGTTTGCTTTCTGTTTGGTTTAGGTGCCATAAGTGAGCTTTTATTTTTGTCCTCTTTGTGCATTTGTTATCATTGTTTGAAAATTAGTACACACAAGGAAAAGGTTGTGAACAACCACCCCCCCCCCCCCCCCCCCACCCAAAAAAAAAAAAAACCAAACAAACAACACACACACCCCTTCTAAACTAGCAGCCTTGTGCACTGTCGATGCCCTTTTTTAAACTAACTATATGGTTTGACTTGGATATGCATGATGAAATTGAGGGCAGGGCCATGATATTTTTTTTGAAGGCTTGACCTGAGACTTATTATCTTGGTTTTATTTTTGTCATTGTACTTTTGTTTGTCTTGTTCTGTACTTTTATTTGTATTGCATCAGGAGCATCGAGATCTAAAGGCTCCAATAAGTAGTCCTTCTGGAAGAGATGTTGCATTATTTGCATACAGTAGTGTGATAACCGTGACAAAACACTACTTAAAGCCACTTGTTTGCCTACATAATACCATTTGGACGATTCATTTATGTGTTTTGAGTGTTGACTGATTCTCTTTGCAATGCTCTGCACAAACTTTGTTGAGTCTTTTTCTATTCAAATAAATTTATTCTATCGCTGAGATAAATGGTTATCAGAGTTTATGTTTCTTGAGTTGTGAAGCGTGAGAATGTTTTCTGCTATATGCTCACCTTTGTGTTGTACGCGTGTTACCAGAATCATGGCTGGTAATGCTGAAGTTGAAGGTAGGGAACCAATTAATGAGCAAGCAGTTGCCAACATATATGGTGCAATGAGGACTGAACTCAACCAAATATACTCCAAGATCACTGAACTAGAGATGGAAGTAGGTGAGCACACATTGGTGATCAATGCCATCAAACCACTCGATCCATCACGGCGGTGCTACAGGATGATTGGAGGTGTCTTGGTGGAGAGGACAATTAGAGAGGTCTTGCCAGCTGTTCAGCGCAACAAGGAAGGTCTCGACGAGGTAGTTAGTCGGCTTAATGAGGCCTTGGAAAAGAAGAAAAAGGAAATTGCCGAGTTTGAAGCGAAATACAAAATTAGGATTAGAAAATCTGATGATGAAGTGAAGGATGACAGTGGCAAAAAGGAAGGTTCTGCACAGGGAGTTCTTGTTGGCCCTGCAGGCTCTGACAAATGAATTACTTCCAAACAAAACAATTTCCTTTTCTCCCCCTTGTTGCTGGTAACTTGTGCCATTTTGTTACTTGATTATGATTTTCAGACTTGTTTTCTTGATCCTTTCCTTTGGTAGCTGATATGTGCTATTAAGAAGCAGTTGCATCATTAATATTTATAGGCCTTTCTTTCCCTGTATCCTTGTACTCTTCTTGGTATGGAAGCTCTTCAGCAAGTCACTGTTGTGATACTGTTTAAAATCAACAATTGTTGCAGTTATATAATGAATATCAAGGCATTGTTTGTGATATTTTCTCAACAAAAAAGAGGGGAAAATACAACGAGCTTTTCTCAGCAAATGCCTACGATTGAAGCTCAAGCCTATGTACCCACTGACCCCCGACTGTTTCCCCTTATCCAAAAAAGTCCTGAACGCCTTTTCCGGCGAAGACCCGGTCCGAGAGCTCGGCCAAAATGGCGTTGACGGTGAGCAAAACGACGCTGGAACCGGCGATGACTCCCAGCACCACGCCGGTGGTCCCCAGGACCTTCCCGAAGGCGGGCCATTCGATTTCCCTTATCTCCTTCGCCACGCCGCTCCACAAACTCTCCTCCTCCTTTTCCCTCTCCTTCATCGCCTTCTTTATCTCCGAACCCAACTCCGAGATGCCGCCGATTTCGGTGCTTGCGGACTGCTGCTGCTGCGGCGGCGGCTCCTTGGGAGTGCCTTGTTGGGTAATAACAGGTCGGGGCTCAGCGACGCTGTTGTCAGCGCGTTGAGGCTTTTCTTCTTCTCCTTCTTCTCCGGCGGCGGTTGCTCTGATGGTGAAGGGGGTGGTTCCTGTCCTGGTGGATATGGTGATCTTAGAGGGCTTGGTGGAAATGGAAGTGGATTTGATTCGTCTGTTAGAAGAGGGTTTTGGTGGGGATGACAAAATCGGAGATCCAAAGGAGATTTGTATCGCCATTTTCTTCCTCCGAGCAAGCCAAGTAATAATTCACTGATAGCGGATGTGTTTGGTTTTGAGGTAACCAGCAAAACAAAATAAATAAAATAAATAAATCAAACTGAAAACACTGTAAATGTGAATGGGCTCGAGACCTTTTCCCTGTCTAAACAATACAAATAATGGGCTTCGGCCCTATCACAAATGGGCTCATTTTGTTTTTTTTTCACTTAATGGGTTATGTTTCTTCAAACAAAATTGTAGTATAAAAGTTTCTAACTAGTAACATAGCTTACAATATCATAGTGCTTAATAACACGCCCCCCCCCCCCCCCCCCAAAACAAAAAAGAAGTTTGTTACATAATTCTGCTGCCACATTATTCTATTTAACTATAAAATCGTTAGATTTTTTTTACAATGAATTCTAAACAAAGAATGGAGAGTTAAATCAATTCCGGGATGAAGGGTTTGTGATTATGATGATAATGATGATTTAAAATAACTAAAGGTGTGTTTGATTACATTACCTAGAATTTAATTTTAGGTAATATTATCTAGAAAATAAAAATCACCTCACCCCCTTGAAAAATGAATTCTATGAAAAGAATCTTTAAATGTACCATAAATATTTTTCTATAGAAAAATTAAGAATGTTTGATTATTTTTCATAGAAAATATATAATAATTACATATTTTTCATAATAAATATGTACAATCAAATACACACTAAGTTTAATTTGTTAGATTCTAAAAGAAAGCCAGAATTGAAATGGTACTTGATGAGAAGTGTGCCAAACCAGATCAAGTTAGTTTGTAATTTCATCTTAAAATTGGTTTAATTCTCAGTTCTTATAACTCGTGGTCATGACTCCTTTATACAGGAGAAACCAGTGTATATCTGCATGTGGTTCAAACTTTGACCGTGAAGCCAACATTTCAAAGCCATGCCCATGCATATAGTGGAATCAAGGGCTTCGAGAAATGAAAGAACCAACCCTACAGTAACCCAGTTGAATGCCGTCTCTGCAGACTGACATGAAACTCATTAATCCTAACAAAGGAAGAAAGACTGGTGCACATCTGTTGGTGGAAACAGTACTAGTTCAATTCTGGCAACGCACACAACACAATTAATCAAGCTGATGAGGTATAATTTTGAACACAGTAGTACGTGCCACAAGCAAACGAGTTTCAGCAGACCCATTTCCGTGGTGCTGTGAAATCGTCAAATTAATGACCTGAATTCAGGCCATTGATCGACTGATCTCCGTATCAGCTCAGCTGTGATACGAAGAGGTGTTTGTTTTTGAGGGTTGAGATCTTATATTCATATATGGAAAACATCCATATATTTGGTTTGAGAGTTTGAGTTGATGTGAGATGACCCACCCATGGATAATATGGATTCCCCAATCTTTTCCATTTGGACACACTTCCATGTTTCCTTCTTCTGCTTTAACCCATTCCTTTGATTTGATGTGGACGTCAATAATCGACGTGCCCTCCTTTGAGTCCTTGAAAGCAATGAGAAAGATTCTCAGATAATAAAATAAATAAAACAACCAGAAAGAGAGTTTGCTGCATGGACGGCATCTCTTCTTAATTGTGTAGTTTTGTTGACTGACCGAGTAAGATTACATCATTTTAATCGAGAGATAAGTAATTTTATTTTTTTATGATCATAATTTAAGATCTCAACACCCAGAAAACAGAGAAAAACTATGCTTTGATATCGATCACTAACAGTTCTAAAGGTTAAATAATGCTTAGACAGTGATAAGTTTTATCTTTCTCTTACTTTGTTATTTTATCTATACTAGCAGCTAGCTACTGATAAGAGTTAGCTCTCTGAAAAAGAAGAACGTGAAATCTGCTAATATGGGATTTAGAACCCACAGACCAAGAAAATATAGAGTGAAGGATAAGATCATCAACATATATACTCAGTAGAGACTGCTTATAATTAAGGAAGTAGGTATTCTGTAACCACACCTAAACCAACTGAGACTAATTAAGAAATGGCAGTCAAATTAAAAGAGAGGCATTTCACTTCATCCACTATATATATATATATATATTTATGTTGTGGTTGTTGATACCTTTCTTGGATTCTCTTTGTTTGTCCCCTCCCTGTCCTATAAAATATATAAACATGGGAAAACTCTCACCTTTTGTCACTTATCCAATCCTCGTTTTCTCCTCTCCAAACTTTGGATTTTTGTTCCAAACCTGTTTTTTGGCGATTGCTACTTTAACGAGATGATGGTTTTACTGTCGGAGCATTGCTTTTCAGGTCTTCAATTATATTCATCACTAAACATACAATGAATGGCAACTTTACAGAACTTTTATACATGATTACCCTAACAATATGTTAAGGTGACAATAATATTTTTGTAATTATAGACACCGTACTCATATGTTATATATATATATATTAATGAAATTGATCTCATTATTAATTTTATTTTCTTCAAATAAATAACAGTAAAATTAATTTATATTTAAAAAAAGAAAGTTGGCAGCACTCTAACCTATTAGTTTTACTTAAAAATAATGTGTGAATTCTTAATGTTATAAGCTGGAAAGTTCCCCATCCCACATACACAGTAGTTAAGAATTCATGCATTCCATATCTCACTCACCAAATCTATTTGTCACTAAAAGACTGAATTCTGGATGTCAAATGAACAATGGAATAATTAATTAATCTCAAAGCTCTCTTTAGCTTTTCTTGTTTTGACTCCTACATTCAACATTGCCTGCCGGTGAATTATAATTTTTCATCATGAACTACAATTTGCTTATTGGTTAAATTAATTATTGGCCCGACGGCTGATGATTTAATTACAGTACTCTCATTTAGTTCCAGTACCAAAAATCATGTAACTTTCCTTGTGCAATTTTTGGACAATATTTATATTATTTATTTCAGGTAATTAACTTTGAAACATTGCTGCCAAATTTGTCAATTAATTAACCTAAAAGAAGAAAATCAATCTCATATGAATATATACAGATTGAGAATTACAAGTACATTTTGCATGGGACGAAAAATGGGATTGGGACCAGTAAGAGAAAGCTAAAGAGAATCACAGCAATTAAGTTGGATTGTCGCGAAATTAATTAATTTATTTTACCTGAATTGGTGTAGATTTATAGAACAATGAGATATCAATTAAAGCATTTCCCGATATGATTCAACCAAACAACATACAAGACAATATTGCATCTTACAAAAGCAGCATAATATATAGGTTAGAAAAATTACGTGCACCGAGGCATTAACATCCCACGCTTTCCTTGGTTTTCTGATTTTCAATACATTTTACTCTTGTCTTCCTAGAAGAAACATCTTTCTTGCCAAAGAACAGACCAACTTCCCATCAACAACCCGGCCCCAAGAAGAAAAACGAAAAATTACAAGAGTCTTTGCAAGTTTCGAGCTTTCCGGTGCCTGTCTATGCTGGTCGCCGATGACATGAGGGTGACGAGAAGATCGGAGAAGGCGTGGATGATGAACTTGTGCGTGTGTTTAGGATTTAGCGTCAGGTAACAATTGAGGAGTTCATGCAAGTAATCCCAATCGGCGGCCACGTCGATTATCCGGCGTGATTCGATCATCTCCTGCATTGATCGCCGGAAATCCTGATACGGGTCTGGGGAGTACGTCTGAACGGCGACTCCTCCGGGTACCAGGGCTCCGCCGGCCGGCTCCCTCGGGGAGTCGGTGGAATCGATGATGGAGTTGGAAAGGCCAGGGGAGGAGAAGAAGAAGCGGTGGGAGGCGAAGATGGTGGCGAAATCAGGAGAAGAGTCGGCGTCGTCGGAGTCTTCGGAGGAGGAGAAGAAGTTGGAGGAGGAGGCGAGGGATTTGGAGGTGGAGTCGGAAGTTGGGTAGTAGAGAGAGTTGAAGTTCTTGACAAGCTGGGTGGTTGTGGCTTCCGGTTGAGGGCCGTGATCTTCCAGCGGGGGCGGTAGAGCGGCGGAGGGGCATTTGAATTTAGAGAAGCAGAAGTAGAAGTTTCTCCAGAAGATGCTGGACATTTTCTCTTGAGAGAGAGAGAGAGAGAGAGAGAGAGTGTGTACAGTGGTCGTTTGTTGCTTTTGGCTTTGAGTCGACGGCGAGTGGAAGAAGATAAAAGAGGGAGAACACTACACGCCTTGGCTGGTGAGGCTTTAACATGACAGACACAAGCATGTGTTAATTAATGGGAAAAATAATACATTCTTAATTGAATTTAATTTATATTCAATAAATTTACCTAATTAATATGCATACTCATATTTTCATTCCATATGGGATTGCTCATTTGTATTTTACGAGTATATATATAATATTAATATATATACATCATTGGGATTTTCTATAGAAGATATCACATTTATAATTCTCACAATTCTTTTTTTTTTTATAGAAAATGTCACATTTTACATCTATAATAATGTAATTAGTGCCACATCTACCCACTGTTGGGGAATTCACATATATATATATATAATATATTAACTGACCAAAATAGAGTCACCAAATTATTGTCAGTCCTTCGCCGAGACAGCCAGTACGTAGGGCATATGGCACCCCACAAGAAGCAAATCAATCACAAACACACAGATGCAGTCCCAGCAACTTCAGTGGTATGCATTAATGGAATATAATATTAATTGTACCACGTGATAGTTAAATCAAAGTGTTTAATTTTTATGGAACTTATGAATTTAACCCACAATTATTATATTTTAAGTATGTTTGTGTCCACCTAAATTCACTTGAACTTGGCACATATACAGTACGTAATATATACGTTCATTCCACACACACACACACACAATATATATATAAATATATAAAATTTATATGTAAACTTATTTTAACACGCTCAACCTAAGCAATTGCTTGCTTTAAACAGTACGCAAAACAAAAGGACGTCTACTCGTGCAGCTGACCCAGATGTTCATTAACAAGCATCTGCAGTAGTAGAAGAAGAAGAAGACAAATTTGACAGTACGTACATATGCATATATAAGTCCCATAAAAAGGCAAAAAAACAAAAAATCAAGAGTCTGGTGAGGAAAAAAGTTATTTGTTCAAATAATTTTAAAAAAATATATATAAATTTCAGATAAAATAATTAATGTGACTCCAAAATAGAAAATAAAAAATTTATGAAAACGAGAGTACGTAGTAGAGAACACCAATTGGCTTACAGTACTGCTTTCTGGGTTAGAGGCTCATCATCCCGTTGAGTTTCCCACATGATTGTCCGTGAATATGATCAGAGAAACCTACCCAAAAACAGAGATGATCAGAGAAAGTGTTCTTTCCCTTTTCCTCGCGCGAGTTTCCATCTTTTAATTCATTTAATTTTTTTGCCCCAAAATCTTTTAGGGTTTAGAATGGGGTTAAGAGTACATATGCCCTTCCTCAGCTTACCTGGCTTTCATATCCTTCATGGCAGTAACAACCCACAACCCTTCTGCTGCCTTGTCTGGGGCCCCACCCACTCCGGTTTCTGCCTGTTGCTGGGATGTTTTTGTCCCTTTATTTACATGCAATATTTTTTTTTATAAAGAGTTAAAATTTTAATTTGTTATTTATATATTAGCTTCTCAGTTAGGTAGAGAATAACATTCAAAATGGTACACAAGAAGTTATGATTGAGAGAGACTTTTAGGAAGAATGATATTTTGTAATTTAATTTTGTACAACGAAATTATTTTTGCAATTACTATGAAGCTGGAATCGCATGCTACCAGTACCAATTATAAAGACATCCAAAAGGGGATACGGCCCATAATAAAAAGCAAAAGTTACATACTTTTGCTTTTGCTTCTTGTGTTCCTGTTTTTTGGGGTCCCTACTCCCTGCTCGCTTAATTAATTACTTTTCCAGAAAAGGATCTGCCAAACATCACTTCCCTTAGATTATTTGTTTCGCAAAATAATTAACCACAATAATTACTGTAATCCCATTAACCTCATTGATTCTTCAAAGCAGAAAAGTATGACCCTTTCTGTGCATGTGTGGCAGCAACAACCAGGCTTTATTTGTTTATTTTGTTTTGCATTATTCCCAAAGGACAAAAAAAGGGAAAAAGAACACAATGTCCGGCCTCTCTTCACGCTCCTCGCAGGCTGAACCATACAAGAGCCGTAACCATAAAGACAACATTATTATCTTCGTCTACGAAGTAGATACTTCCCCAGAAAACCCTTCTGATTAGTTCAGATAGCTCCACCTTCATTCAGTCTGGCGGCTGCCGCCATCGACGCAGCCACTCCGCCTGGACGCGTCGTCAAATCGGGTTTGTTCCTCACCTCCGCACTCACCACCCCCTCCGCGTCCTCCCTCGTCGCCGCCTTGTCCGCCGGCAGCCTCTCAATTGCACCCTGCCAGAAAAAGGCGTTTATAATGAGAATGCATGTATGGACCAGGCCTCGGGCGACGAATTAAGGAAGTTGACAACACGCAAACACACACACATGGTCATTACCCGGAGAACATCGGTGAGCTTGATCTTGTCCTCCTCACGGTTCAGACTGGCGTTGATGGAAGCCGCCGACTGTGCCGAAGCCGCTACTCCGCCAGGGGTTATAACGTTTGTGCCAGTGGCTCTCACCTCGGCTGCCTGGATGGCGGCGGCGTCGCTCTGGTCCACCGCCCTGTCACCGGCTGTGTAAGCCGTGGCTTCCAGTGCCTCGCCTATGGTTATCTGAGCCTCGACAGAGGCTGCCGCCGGGTTTTGCTGTACTGGTGTAGGCTGGTAATATTGCCCTACAACCTGCAGATGGAACCCAAAAAACACCATACATATATATTATCATTTATATTCATTATACACTACAAACAAGGAAGAAGGAACTATACAATTAAGGTTAAAATCGATTTAGGAACGGATCTAAAAAATAGTGATTTTGGATTCTTATCAACAAAAGAAATCCCTTTTACGACACCTTCGCACTTGGCACCCTATATAGACGTCGGATCAGTTTCATTTGTGTGAAGATAAGAAAAAGAATCACTTTTATCAAAAACTGAATAAATTTAGAGAATTGGTTTGAATGGATTCTTCGTAGAAATTTGTGCATGAAAGGGCAGGTAAAGACAACATTTTTCTTCCCGATAAATTTGAGAAAGAGACCTGTCCGGCAACTGCCTCCGTAACATGAATGCGGGCACCGGGGTAGTTGGTGGCGGTGACGGTGACACCCCTGTCTCCGGCGATGTCCGTGACATCGCCATGGCCAACAACACCAGCTCTCTCGTTGACCATCGATGCCGACTCCATGACGGCAGCCGGTCCGCCCTTCTGCGTCCGCCCAATAACTCTGGTTTCAGCACTCTGCATCATGGCAGCATCTTGCGGCGCGATTGGCTTGTTGGCGAGGTCGCCAGAGACTTCGAAGACGTCGCCATACTTCACCGACTCTGGTTGGGGCCGACGTGGCTGTTCCTCCTGGCTCATCTTTCTGGTGAAAATTTTCCCGCAAATCCTACCAGGTTATTCTGATGTTATCCTTAAGGTCAAATGTCGGAGGATTACGAAGATCATATAGAGTTGCCAACTGAGTAACGGCCCAGATGAGTGCGACACGTTGCTTCGGAGGACACGTGGAGAGGCGCAAAGTCGGCAGGTTGGATTTTAGTGATTGATAGGCACGTGGCAGAGAGAGAGAGAGAGAGCTGGGTTCGTGGAGACTTTGGAACGTGACAGGTGGCAGTGAGCTGAAGACCAGATCTACTATTTATGATCTTGAGCTCAATCTCTGCTCTCGTTAGGGTTTAATTTATTATAAAAGTTTTTAATGAATTGAATTGATGGTTTACAAAAGTTATTTAAAAGATTATATCAACTCATTTATTATAATAAAAATTTAAAATTGAGTCTGATCTCTAGCACAGGTAACATTGTAAATACATTGAGTGAAGAAAGAGTTTATAAATTCACTGACTGAGCATTGGAAACAGTACGTAGTACACGCATGCAGGGATGATCGAGAATATTCTTTTATCCAACATTATTCTCAATCTTTTGAAAAAGAAACACATGAAATTAAGCTCCAAGGCAAAGGCGGTTGCTCCTGCTATGCTATGCTATGCTCCAACATGTCGCATCGCATATGCTTATTGTTGGCCTTCTAGAACTTTTTATCATCTTCTAATTAGGAAATAAAAATCCATATAAAACAAACCAACGCCCAGCTTACACTTCTCCTAGACGGCTTGCAATTTCCAGACCGTTACCTGCAAATTCGCAAAAAGGGTGGTGGTGGATTAATGAATTTTTATCTGTTGACATTAAATTAATTAAGCATTAATTAGACACCGAGAAGGTTAGGCAGCCTACTCACCCTCTGGATCGAAGAAGAATGCTTTTCTCGTCTTTCCATGTAGGAGAGACGTAAGATGAAGCCCCTAGGGCACAACTCAGTTGGTAAGGAGCGGGTAGAGTTGCTCCCGAGTGGCAAGGATCGAGTAGGGCAAGTCGTAGTGTGGGATTTCCTGCTCCTCAGGGGTCCTTGTGGGCGGCTCGCACTGGTCCTCCCCGTCACCTGCCAGCTGGGTTCCTGATTTACTCCCCTCACGTGACGTGGGGCAGTTCGTGGGGGGCCCTCGGGGTGTGGGTTAACACCTTTTACTCCCGAGACGTAAGATGAATTTCAATTCCCTTGTCCTGCGTAATGTAATATAAGCACTTAATACTTTCATCCCAAGGAAAAAGAAAATGAATGCGAAGGTATAATGCAGTTTGAATGAGATCTCGATCAATTACAAGCATGTGTTTGATACTATTTAGTTAAAAAAATATTTTTTTAATTTATATAAAAAATAAAAATTATCTCCTCTAAATAAAATTTTTCATAAAAATTATATCTGTTGTCTCATAGATAAAAATCTATTAAAAGATCAAAAAATCTAAAATGTCTTTTTGGACTAAAAGGCATAAATTTCTCATATGTGGGTGGGGGGAGGGGGGGTCCGCATAAAGCACTCAAACACAATAAATCTAACATTTAAAAATCATTTTGAATATTTCAAAAAAATTATAAATAATTATCCATAACGAATTTTAATTATAAAATGATTATGAAATATTTGGATAAATATTATCCCTAAGAAATTCTATCCCTAAAAGTGGTAAGATAAATATCATTTATAAAATATACAAATTATATGTATCTTAATTCTAATAGATTTAGAATACCAAGATAGATGTTATCTACAACTATCCTAATCCAAATCAGATTATGATCAATCAAGATAAACGTTATCTAAAAAAATCATAATTCTATTACATTTTAAATCACTCTATATTTCTCTATAAATAGGCAAGTATGCATTCCTGAAAGAGGGATGACGTCTTTGATACTATTTCAATACTGTTTCTTTCATTATACTCAATGTTTAACTTAAGTGTCGGAGTATTTGCACGGGGACCTCCCTGCGCCCTCTAACTATTTTCTTATTTTGCAAGCTCAGGCGGCTTGAAGACAATATATATATGTATATATATATATATATATTGTAAGAAGAAGTTCTCGTTGAAGCTTGGCATAAAATACAATCAGAAAAAAGACACCTATGCTATTGTGTTGTATTACATAAATATATACATATACATACATATTGTATTATTATGAGAACTGTTGGAGGAAACATTTCTTTTGAAAAAATGGTGTAAATTCAGAAAACAAAGGAGGAAGAAGTAAAGCAAATCACGCCACAATAGCCAGGTATAAGGCAACAGGCAAGCAGGTGAGAAGCAGCAGGAAGATTCGATACCTAGATCTATTCTAGATATGGCATGGAGTTTTTTCTTCCTCTTTCTGTTTTAATTAATTTCTTTATGCTCATGCCACTGATTTAAATTTTAATTAATTCTGTAAAAATATTTGGGGGTCAATCAACGTTAGCGGGCGAAAGACTCGTCCTGAACACATGCGAATGTAGTCGTTATACCGAACTGCGAAAACAAAATATTATTTAATTGCGAATGTAGACGTCATGTCGAACTGCAAAAATAAAATATTATTATTCTTTAATTGCGGACGTAGACGTTAAGGTGAATTGCGAAAATAAAATATTATTATTCTTTGATTGCGGATGTAGGCGTTATGGCGAACCACGAAAATAAAATATTAATATCCTTTCAAATTGCGAACATAGGTGCTACGCCAAACCATGAAAACAAAATATAGATATTCTCTCTGAGTGCGGATGTATTCGTTACGTCGAATCGCGAAAACAAAATATTGATATTATTTCGAATTACAGACGTCGCCCACAATTATTCCAGCAACCATATACACACGAAACTGGGGAGCCGCAATATTATGGCAAAAAAAACAAAAAACTCGTTGCCTCGTACATGACCTGGTGACAAAGAGAAAACGAAACTCGTTGGCCCATGCATAGCTCGACAATAAGGGAAAAGAAAAAGGCCTATTGTCCTGCGCATAACCCGACAATAAGGAGAAAATAAAATTGTTGTCCTGCGAGTAGCCCGACAGCGGTGAGGCATAGTCAGTGTACTCTTTCTTTTGCCTTACAGGCAAAGGCAAGAGTGAAGAGCAATTGTTATGTCATAAATAAAAGCCCATTAAAAGGTAAAAAAAGCCCAAAATATTTTTTTTTTCTTTACATTACATTATCCCGAAATTCCCTAAGGCCTATCTAGTGTTTAATTTACACACTAGAGATAAATACAATTTACAAAGCGGAAGCTGAATCGAACCTGATTATGGCAATATATACATGAATAACTAGACAAGTACTTATTACAAACATTGTTACATAACTTTCGAAAAGTAAAACAAATGTACATAATCCTTAACTATTCATATCACAACATAACATGGCACATTTCCTCATTTCCTGACGTCTCGCGTCACCACACATCATCAATCTCGAAATCATTTCTGCAAGTCCCGACTGGAACGTTGAATGTTCCAGGGGCGAACCCAAGTTAGATGATGAACCATCTAAGTAAGGGTACGTAATGCTATGTCATGAGTGTATGCAATGTCTTTCCTCGTAGGTGTCAACTGCACCCCTCATGCTACCTACCATTTTAGCGGCCACCTCTTTCGAAGCCGGGGTGTATGGGTGCACCCTTGGTAAGGCAGCGGTGCCAGTTCGTACTCCCTACGGCCTCATATGCGTGTGATCAATAACATCAACGTGTAATCATGCATTTCATAATCATGTATGCGTTCTACGTGATAGATACATATCAGGGTATGTCAATATGATAAAAACATTTTCGAGGAAGTACCACTTACCTTCTAGAGCTTATTGGGCTACCTCGAAATCTGTGCCTTGCCTCGATTTGCGTGCCAACCTCAAAATTCGCGCCAAACACTTCAACTTTGACCTCAAAGCATCCTAATCATCATAGGTATTTAAATAAACATTAAAACCTATTTTTCCATAATTTCTGGCATTTTCTATAATTTTTCCTCTATTTCTCCCTATTTTTTCTCAATAATTCCAAATTAAATATTTCTAGAAATATTTTCTCAAATATTTCACTACGACAATTCATAAAATAATATTTTAAAATTTCTAAAATTTTCTAGGAAATTTTACTCACATTGACTTAGCATATCCGATTTCCTCGATTTGCGTGCAATATTCTCGAAAAGCGTGCCCGGGCCGTTTTTCTCTCCAAAAGCTCCGAAATATTAATAAATATCCAAACCCTATTTTCCAGAATTTTTCGAAAATATTTCCTATTTTTCTTTTTCTTTCTTTTTCTTTTCTTTTCCTTTTTTCTTTTTCTTTCTCTTCTTCCTCCCTCCTCCTTCTTCTTCCCGCGCGCGCCTGCAACTCCCCTGCTTCTTCCCCGCAGCCACCGCTGCTGCCAGCGCCTTTGTGCGCCTCCATCGCCGGCCGCCTCGGCCTCCCGGACCCCGTCGCCACGCACCGCCGCGAGCTGCTGCTCGCGGCCGCCGCCTGCTGGCTGCCCAACCGCTGCGAGCTCGCGGCCATGGACGCCGCTGCGAGCTCGCAGCTCCTCCGATCGCCGGCCTTGCCTCCGTTTTCTCGCCCCGCCGCACGAACCCCGAGCTTCCTTGCGCCACCGTGAGCCTCCGCAACAGCCTTCTTCGTTGCAGCCCTGCTCGCTCGGCCGCTTGCTGCTCGGCTGCCATGGCCGCGGCTTGCGGCCATGGTTGCTGTCCGCCACTTGCGGCTAGCTTCGGGCACTTCCGCTGCTTCCTCGCGCCTCTCTGAGCCTTCTTCCATCTCTCGGCCTCTGCTTCACGAGCTCTCACTCGCCTTGCTGCCTTGGCCGATTTGGCCTTCTCTGTTCTTCTCCCTCGCTTGCTTCCATCGCTCCAATTTTCATCTATTTATAGGCATCACACAACTTGGGCATTACTCCACATTAATTGCGCCGCTACTCCACATTAATTGTGCCACTACTCCACATTAATTTGACGTATCAAACACTTAATTTGCTGCCATCTTCTGCAACTTGGCCAGCAAGCTTGAGCCCCTAGCCACGCATATACAATAATACATATATATATAATTATATATTTTACTAATTTATTACACATTTAATGCATTCGAATCTCTTCTCTTGCAGGATTATTCCTCAAATCTAGCTTCCAATCTTGGCCATCAAAATTTCACAGAGACTGCCATTCACGCACACACAGCCACACCCACATATATATATATGCTATATATATTATATATTACATTTAATATATAAAAATTGTGTATTAACTCTAAATTTTATCTTAAAATTTATTAGAATAATTCTCTAATTATAATAATATCCTCAAACACTGAATTAATTGACATTACGATACTGAAAACACAGAATTAATAACTTCAAAGCTTAGTCGCAAATGACGATTCGCCCCAGTGTCCTCACCGGGCTGTCGTTTCATCCTGAAACCATTGAAGGGTTGCTCATTATGCAAAATCGGACCCCCCTAGGATTTCGTTGATTTTTCGGGAGTTTCCTACAATAATTCGGTTTTACAGCCTAATTAGCAGCTGTATTTTAGTAGTACCGAAAACTGTTCCCGATTCGATTTCTTTTGATACCATAAATCCTATTTCGATACGCTCGTCGAGGCCATATAATTTTCTTTAGATAATTTTACTCCGAGGCATTCCCTACAGTTGATTCGGTACCTGAAATTGCTATAAAATCAATTTTTCGGTATTCTAAACTCATCGAAATTACGTGGCAACGTTATACGAACATGGGGTATTACAGAACTAATGTTCAGTCTCTTTAGTTATTTTGTGAGTTAGTTTGGTTTTCAGTTTGGTTCGGTTCGATTGCCACGGTTTAGGTTTCAGTTAGTTTGGTTAGTTGGTCGGTTCGGTTCGGTTATTATAGGAGGTTCGGTTATTTTGGTTAGTGATTTTCGATTCGATTCGAACCGACTGTTTGCACACCCCTAACCCAAATTCACACAATTAACAATAGTGGATTCCTTTAACTGCACTTAAAAGTATAGGTAACTTAATAACTCCACATTCACCAATATAAATCCCTTTTGATAACTCCATATTCATTTAAATCTATTCGTACCAAAATTGCATGCATCTTAACATGCTATAATAATAATCAAATATTCAGATCTAATAATATAATATCATACTTTAAGGTAGTTAATACAAAGATCAAATAATCACAAATAATACCAAACGATTGATATACAAGATCCCAATAAAAAACAAACAAGAGTACCAAATTTGTGTAGTAAATCTGGACAAAAATAGATCTGGAATGGACCAATGGATCGGGTCGTACCCGAGTTAGATCTAGGCAGAAGACAAATATGAAATTGAGTGGTAGATCTAAAGTGGATCAATTGGGTTGGACTAGATCCAAATTCAAATCTGGGTTTGCTTAAGCTTATTAATGATAGAAACAACTGTGGATGAAGGCAGCTGGAAGGCCAATCACTGACAAGGATGAGGGACAAATGGTCGGCGAGGTGAGGAAGATCAACAACAGTTGAAGGCGGTGGCCGGTAAGGGGAGATCAATCGTTGTTGGCAGTGGGTGGAAACCAAGCAGGCCACATGATCGACAGTGATTGGACAATGGTGAAGAGGTGAACGACAGAGGCCGAGAGAAACTAAAACGACTGGTGACGGGGAAAAATGTGGTCGAATAGTTAGCCATAGGAGGAGATAATGGTGACGGCTTTGACAGTGACGTCAGTCGAATAGACAAACAATGTGCAAAACGAAGATGAAAGAGGTTGCGACAGACTATGTTGCACGGAAACAAAAACGGGAAACGATAGGAAACGAAAACGTGGAAACAGACGTTTTTCTAAAGAAATAGGCATAAATAGGGTCCGAAACGGGAATAAGAAATGTTTCAAAAACGGGAAAACGACACCTATGAGATGTTTCCGTGCAACATAGGCGACATAGATATTGTTGGCGATCAATGAGGGAGAGAACAAAGTTGATGGCAACTGTCGATGGCAACAATGACGGTGGTGGCGGGGTGGTCGACGACGGCGACAGCTAGGGCAAGGTAACCTAAAACCCAGGTTGAGGAAGATGATGACGACGATGAAGATATGACTAAGATTTGTTAAATGTTGATGGTTTGACCTAACGGTTTTGATATTATTTTGTTACAAAATTGAATTGAATATAAACCATGATTAAACTATCAATTATGCACACAAATACAAAATATTATGAAAAAAATTTAAATTGAAAAAATTATAGGCAAAAGAAACAAAATATTACTAAGCAAATAATTGATAGTACAAAAGTGATATTGACACATTAAAAAATCACTAAGCAAATATTATTACAATAAAAAAAATATAATTGTAACTAATTTTAAAATATTAAACAATTATTTATAGAGTTAAAATCATTTATGGATGTACTTAAAAAATTATATCATATTTAAAAGATGATTTATGAAAATATTTCTTCAAATCAGATAAATCTAATTTAAAATCGAATTTGACAAACATTCTAATTATAGTGAAATTCAAAATCATAATATAATCAAATTAAAAATTTTAATTTTAATCAAATTTAAATTTTGAGTCACAATTATAAGATTAATAATAATAAATATGTCTTACTTTTAATATTTAAATAATTCTACCAATAATTAGATAGTTTAGGCAATGGTACATTTATTATCAACATTTGCGTATATTTAATTGGTATATACATACCTTGAGGGTTTGAACGACGAAATCGAAGTTGGGGACGGTGAAGCACATGTGGTGTCCTGTGAGGAGGTACTTGGGGTCGGCGATGGCCGATTTGGAGGCTCTTCACGGCCTTTCCGGGAGCCGCGACGTCGGATTCTGCTGGATCAAGTGGAGGTAGAAAGAAAGTGGGAGTTTCAGCCATATCGTTTCGACATCAGGAAAATTGAGGGTTTCTATCTTCTCGAATCCAAGTATCTGAAGAGATCCACAATTAACACATAATCCACCATACATATGTAGATCAGGCAATACGGATATATGCATTCATTCATACATACATATCAGAGAAATTAATTAGAACATAACACTTGATTTGATGCTGATACCTCCTGGTAGAATTGAGCAAGACGTTTGACGTCCGATGACTCTTTGGTGATGTGGTCGAGGAATGTCCCCTTGGCGACCGCCATCCTTGCGAGTGCAGTCGAGTGAGAAATACTTGCGGTCCGCTTACATTTATGGCGATCGCCACTTGCCAAGGTAATAATTGGAATACTTGCTGACCGACGGAATAAATTTTTAATAATTGCTGTCACAATTATTTAGAGATGGCAAATGGAATCCAGCCGGCCCACTTTGCAGTCTCGGCCCAACCCAGGCCGTTTTAGTACTGCAGCAGATGGGCCGGCCTGTCTCGTCTAACAAAATAAGGGTCGTGTCGAGCCAGTAATATGTGGCTCGCAGTCCAACCCAGCCCGACTCACCAAAATGGTCCGTGGGTCGACCCACCAACTGACCCGCTAAAATGGCCCGGCCTGTCCCATTAAAAAATAAAAAAATATTTAAAAATTATGTTTGATAGTAATTATAAACATATTTTAAACATAATAATTAAAAATTATACTTGTAAAATTATGTTTATTGTAAACATAATTTTATTGTAATGTTTGCTGTAATGCTTGTAAACATAATTATATTTGTAAACATAATGTTTATAATGTTTATAAAATTATGTTTATAAATATAATTTTACTGTAACGTTTACTGTAATGTTTGTAAACATAATTTTAAAAATATAAAAATTATAAGTAAACATTGTTTACTTATAAGCATATTTTAAAAAATATTAGTTATATTTGAGAAAAAAATTAAAAAAATATCTAAAAAATTATGTTTAAAAAATAAAAAATAAATAGTTCACGGGCTAATCTAGATAGTCAGTCCCACGGCTCGGCCCGGCCCGTTTTGGCCCATTTATTAAGGGCCACAGGGTCGTGTTGGGCTCCAATTTTCATTTCCCCAGCTCGACCCAACCTGTTTCCCTTGCAGGCCAAATTTCTCCTGTCCCACCAAATAAGTGGGCCAAGCGAGATGCGGGCCAGCCCGACCCACCCATTTCTCATCTCTACTATTATTACGTCTCTCTATTTTTATTTTAATAATTGAGCTATAGATGATAGCTTAATTTTTCGATCAATAATATATAAAAATATTATCAATAATTACCATTGAATCAAAATTGATCATAGAGATCTCCTCAGTACATGAGAAGATCAAGATGGATTTTAACAAATGTATTATATATGGAGAGCAATGATTATAAATATGACATCCTCATGATTTGTTAGTGTGATTAAAAAAAATATTTGTATAAATATATACGATATTTGTTACATTATATATTTTTTATTAAATTTTGTGTTGACTTTGCAGAAATACACATAAATTGTATTTGTTGTTACTTGTACACAACAATAAATTTATTTGTTAGGAAAAGTCGTCTCTAAATTTTAGATATTTTGCAAGAAAGAAATAGGTAAAGAACAAAGGTTATTCCCTATGCAAACACTCCGATGTATTTAAGCTTAAGAGTCAATTATGAGAGTTTCCTAATTTTGTGAGGTTGATGTTAATCTTTGATCACACTATCATTGAAAGAAATCATGGAGATAGATTTGCACATCTCTTCCACTGAATGTGCCTTTGTGTTCCAAGAGACCCTAAGGACTTTTCGAGATACCTAAGACCTCCCATGTAAAGGTATCTTAGCTTTCTCACTGAAGCCTTCTAAAAGGGTTTTCTAAAGCCTTTTGACTTCTCCCGAATCTAGTAAAGGTAAGTTGGATGAAAGTTTGAGGAGCACAATTCACCCTATTTAGTATAGTATTGTATAAAAGAGCCTTCACCATATCCTTACTCAGTTGTTTGGATTTTTGAGAAGTTGAAGGGCATTGGCTAACTCTAGGCACAATAAAAGCAAGGGAACCCCTTGTGACCCCTACTCAAGTGGCGAAATGAGCTTAGCTTATTTTAAAAGGAATGGAGAGGTGTATGACCTCTAGTTGCTTTAATGGTTGGAGCTAATGCCTCTAAAGACAAACATGATTGCTTGTTTGCCCTAGTAGTTTCAGTAGCTCTATGCTTCCTTGCCTCATTTGTTTCACTTCACTTGGCTAAAGCATCCCCGAAATGACTTATCTTTGTAAATAAAAAAAAATTAAAAAGACATCTCAAAAGTAATAGAAACCAAAAATGAAAAAGAAATACCCTTAAGAGAGCCTTACTTGTAACACCCGAGAATTTCATAAGGTTTTAAGTATAATTTATCTTGGGTCTTAAGTAAAATCTTTAGAAGATTAGGACTATAACATAATTTTTGATACAGTTATGAGTGACCAAATCAATTGAAGGAAGTATCTTGGAACTCAAATGTCTAAGAAAAATGATATAGTGTTGACGACTATTTCAAGACTTGATTTATGACAACGAAAGAAATCGGATTAGAAACAATTTTTGGTACAACTGTAATTCAGATTGAAAAACTGAATCGTCATTTGAAACTTCTAGAAGGTCAAAAGACCTGTGAATAGACTTACATTTTGTAAGTAAAACAACCTTGAGTTGGTTTCAGGTTGAACAAAAGAATTAGCGGTCAAATCGTTCATTCGGGCTTGAGTGTAATTTTCTAATTTTGCCCAAGAAAGGTTGAAATGACGTTATTTCTGCATTTTCGGTGATGGAATGAGAAGTTTAGAACTTATGGGTTTTAGTGGCATTGTTGGAAAACTCAAGGGTGTCTTCGAAAGGGCTGAAATAACATTTGGAAGAAACAAGAGGGTAAAAGTGTAATTGTTCAAACTATAGTGTGAACACCACAAATTGGCCATCGTATTGTCATCGTTGAAATCGAGGATTCCGATGATGGGACAACTGAGATTGGGCTTGGGAGAGGTCATTTGTGGCCTAGGGAAGTTTGGAGGCCAAGTCTTGGCCATTGATTGACCGAGAGTTACCAGATTTTTGCTATAAATAGGGGTCGAGGGTTTCAAGAATTTGACACAAATTGCTCGGGTTTTGGGTTTTTTTTGAAGGATTGGATAGAGGGCTTTTGTTCCTCGTGTCTTGGAGAACATTTCTGGAGAGTTTAGTGAGGTTTCGTAGTAGTTTAAGTGGTGTTTGAAGGTTGGCCAAAAAGTCGCGAATTTCGCAAGTCCTGGACTGAAATTGGGTCGTTTGAGGCATATTCGATGATGTTTCCAGGCCAAGGAAGGTGCCAATAAGATCAACTGGAGGATGGTTTCAAGGTGGTACAAAAATATTGGGCATCGAAGCAATTGTCGACGACCGGAATAGGAGAAGATGATCGGCGCGTGAGCTGTACGCCATCCTTCACTCGCAAACACGCGCTTTGGAATTTATTTTATTATTTTTTTAAATTTATTTTATGATTTATGGTGTTGGAAAATTTAGAAAAAAGTTTGAGAAGATATTTATTTTAGAATTATCGAAAGAAAAACATGAAGAAAATAGGTAAAAATTATG
Organism: Diospyros kaki; assembly: GCA_036245055.1. Classification (NCBI taxonomy): domain Eukaryota; kingdom Viridiplantae; phylum Streptophyta; class Magnoliopsida; order Ericales; family Ebenaceae; genus Diospyros; species Diospyros kaki. The sequence goes on along the minus strand of BSEG01000016.1, from coordinate 4,071,238 downwards.
AAGAAATTGAGAAAAATGAATTTTGATGTTCCCTTAAATCAATATGATGTCTAGGGTACATTGAGGCTCAAGGTTAAGAAAAAGTAGGGTTGTTTGAGTTTTGGCACGAGAATCGAGATTGTGCACAAGAATCAAGACGTTTTGAAATACTTTCGAGGTGAGTGTTCTTACTTAAAAACTTGATTTATTTTGGATAGTTTGACCCTAAACTTGTTTAGTTTCATGCAAACGATATTGTTGCATGTGAGTGATTTAACCTGTGATGGTTGATTCATTTGGGAGGTTTGTTCCGAAATATTTTATGCATGTGAATTGAATTTTATGCGATAAATTATGTACATAAAATGTTGTTTATATGATGCATCGAATCATGGCATATGGCATATGGCATTAGCTTATTTTTGAGTTGTTCATGTGAGGAGTGGCACTAGAGTGATAGCATTAGGGAAACGTGCCAAGGAAAAATGTCCACTTGTGACGGGGGCTGAGAATGGATACCACCTCGACAGTCGACAACCGGCGAGGCTAAGAATTGACACCACTTCGGATTGGCTTAAGTGGCGGGACTACGAGTGGATATCACTCGAGGTGCCCTTAAGCGATTACATTGTTCTCGAGATGGACGTGGATTCCCAATGATAGTTTTGATCATCTTGTGGTCAGGATTTGTGTTAACGTGATTCGATATACTTTTAAGTGGAAACGTAATCCTTGACATGATTGTGGGGTGACTCCTCGGGTTCCTGAATTGATGTTGACATTTCCATGTCGGAAGTGGTAATGATAGTTTTCCGTTGTGTCAGGGAGAGGCATTGATATTTCCTTCTTGAGCTAAGACTGTGTTATGCCATTGTGTCGATGTAGTTATGTTATCTTTAGAGAGATTGTATTTTTTCCAGTCAAGATTAAGTGTTGTGTGAGATTCTCTTAGGCGAGGGCATATCAAGGGTATGCCAGTTTTGTTTTATGTTTTTCATACATTCATGATATTGTTTTGAACTCTCATTTAGATGATTAAGCATCTTCTTTAGACTTTATCCCTAAAATATTCTAACGTTCCAAGTAAAAGCAACGGTGCTAAAGGGAAAGGAATTGACGAGAAGTGACGGCGATTTATAGGTGGCTTGTAGCATGACTTTTGATTATGATGTATTTTATTTAAATGATGTCATGTTAAACGATGGTGCGATCTTTATGTTATGAATAAAGTGGTTTCGTTTTATATCATTTGAGGTTTCGATCTAGTTTTCGCATTTATGATGATGTTATTTTTCTTAACTTATTGATTTTTATTTTAGTATACTAAGAAAGTACAACGTGATTGTTGGGATTTGATTTATGTCTCTTGGAATAATTTATATTATATATTTGTGGAAAAAAAAATATATTCCCAAAATTTTTTAAGTCATATAACGGCCCAAAAAAAAGCGAGACATTACATTGCCCCTATGGGGGCATGGAAGTGTGTGATCAAACATCCTCCCTCCTCTCTAGTGGCATAAGATGGAGAATGCCACCAATTGAGTTGATCCATTTGGGTAAATTTGGATCGGGACTAGGCAAGTCATCTTGAAAAAGTTCATCTTAAATTTAAGAAGAGAAACCAAAGGCCAAGTGCTAATGAAGTCTCGTGAACTCCTATACAATCTCCGTCGACATAGGCAATACCTCTCCCAGGGGGTTTTATCTCATAATCCTCTAAGAAAATGAAATGAGTTCAAACCCTTTCAATATCTATTGTCGTAAATTTAAACTACCCTAGAATGGCTGATATTTTTTAAAGAGTAACAGACCTCTTTATATACTTTGTTTTCTCTATCAAGGGTTTAGAAAGATGAATTTCCTAAATCACAAGACTTACCATGAAATCAGAAGCATCCAAAAGAGTTTGCGAAAGACTAGCTATTACACGGGAAGGTCTACAATAGACTAGTTGTAGAGTCTTTGGGCATTCACAAGAAAGGTGTTTGTCTGGGGAGCATTGATAAGAGTTTTGAGATTTACAACCTCTATAAGAACAACACAAGTCTCACATGACAATTTTGACCCTAAGCATTTCCTAGGAGACGAAAGACTACTCTTTCTTCAGGAAATCCTAAGGGAAGAGTAAGAAACTATTAATGTAGATAACCCTCTTAACAATAAAACCTATAGAGTCGATCCACCAACGAGAAAACATGAATCCCAAAGGAAAGAAGGCCTCGTGCAACGGGCTCCAAAAGTCTCGCCCAAGGTATTGAGAAGACCTTCCTGGTAGGCTTCATCAAGGGAGGCAAGACACCATTGTAGGAAAGGTCTTAAGTCTCCAAAAGAGTCTCCAGAAACCCTCTTGCCAGGCACCTTTTGTGAAAGAGATGTGCAAACCTATCTTCATGATCAGCGTCGGCCCAAGGCCCAATGAGGCCTTAGGCAATAATAATTTTTTTTTTAGGAAAGGGTGGGGTGTTGTATTTTTTGGAAGCCTCCAATTTTTTTTTTTAGGGGGGGGGTAATTTTTTTTTTGGAAGGGATGGGGAGGGCTGGTTAATTGTCTCAAGTGGTTGCTGAAGAAGGAGGGTGGGGTGGGGAGAGCTTTTTTGGGGGCCCCAAATTTTTGGGGGCCCTAGGCATAGGCCTCAGTGGCCTATGCCTTGGGCCGGCCCTGTTCATGATTTCCCCCGATGATTATGCAACTAAAGAATGATATCAGCCCACGAAGTGAAAAAAATCTTTGTAAATAGTTGAGCTCTTATTTCTCAAGGTATGACACTTCTATTCAATCAAGAACTCTGCAATTTTTTTTTGGGATTTCATTTAAGAACTTAATTTTAATATTAGAGTGTTTGCATGGGGAATGCTATGTATTCTCTGACTATTTCTACTCTGAATCTTGGAGACTATTTTTTCTAGCAAATAAATTCATTCTTGCATATAAACTATAACAGTAAGCATTAACGGAGATGAAAAATGCTCTGCATAGTAAGGGCAGAGTTTGAAAAAATTAACTAATAACGCTCTGGATCAAGGAAGAATGCTTGCCTCGTCGATGAATTTGGGAAAGCCAGGAGATTCATTTGAATTCCCTTTTCGAGCATATTACATAAACGCACTCACTTTCATCTCAACAGAGATAGAAATTGAAGAGATCGTAAGCATGGTTTTCCTTTATTGTTCAAGCACCAAGATTTGTCCTTCTAATCTCTCACTCGGCGAAAGTAGTCAGGTACAGTGAATAAGCACATCCCAGATCGATCACTTTTGATCACTCTCTCCCGTTTCGTGCTTAGTGGTCTGTTAAAAGTAAAAGTGACAAACACATCCCAGATCGATCTAGCATGATTGATCATATTCGTACATTTTTTTATAATGGGTCCCAGAGTTAGTTTATTCATGATTGATCTAGCATGACTAAATATTTATTGATAATACCAAATTAGTTTATGCTCTGTTTGGGGATGAACTTAAACCTATTGTTAGTAAACAATGCAGAGAAATTCCAAATTAAGAAAATTAATCACCAATGATCTCTACATGAGCAGTTGTTATCTTTAAAACGATGAAAGCGATTATTATCTCTGACAATGACCTCTCTGCCAACAATCCTGGAGACGAACTTAATGGCGCTGTGACAATCCACACAGACTCTGAGATTTTTAGTTATTCTAATGGGGACACCGGGAGGGAGGGCGACAAGGCCGAAGGCAAGCGCGATCTTCTCGCTATGGTGCCAAACTTCACTCTCTTTCTCTTCCTCTTCCAAATCATAGAGAGCGAATTTGGTGTCTGCTACATATCCCGCTGCCTTCATCTCCCTCCTCAGCTTGGCCAGCATCGCCTGAATCTCTGGGTGTCGTCCATGGGAAGTATCTTTTGCTTGGAAAACGTGGATTACGTTCTTCACGGAGATCCAGCTGCATCCTGCGCCCTTCTTGATTCCCACATCCTTCATCTCCTCTCTCACCAGATTAGCTTCTTCCCACCTGAAAAAGTTGTTGCAGATTGTTTAGTTGCAAGGGAAAGGGGAAATAGTTTTTGAGGGAGTTTCTTTAGTGTGTTGTATGGTATTAGTGTAACATCCCGGGTCATTATGTAAAAATACAAGTTAAAGGGTGACTTGTGAGTTTAATAGATCAAATAATACGTTCACAACTCTTTCTCAATAGACAAGTGAGGTTACTAGAAATCCCATGTTTGAATTTTACGAGTCACTTTCAAAATGCTTTCTTTTAGCCCACACTCACGCCATAATAGTCATTAGCAACACCACAAGTCTTCCCGCTAAAAGTTCTAACTAAAAGGGTGATTTTGTGAGTTTGTAAAACCAGTAATATACCTAAGACTTCATCAACAATTCGAGATTTAAGTGTTGATGAGAAGGTAGCGATGATACCTGCCAGCAGCTGCAAACATGTTGGAAAGCAGGACGTGGTTTCCAGAGTCGTGTGGATCAAGTTCAAATAGATTTTGAGCTGCAACCTTTCCCAACTCTGGCCTCCCGTGAACTCTACAAGCCCCAAGAAGAGCCCCCCAGACTGAAACACTAGGAAGAATGGGCATTCTCTTTATGAACTCAAACGCTTGCTCTACCTTCCCTGCCCGCCCCAACATATCCACAACACATGCATAATGCTCCACTCCAGATTCAATGCCGTACCTACTTCTCATTGACTCAAAAATCTCCATGCCAAATTTCACTTCCCCGGCTCTGCTACATGCTGACAGCACACTCACAAGGGTCACATAGTTGGGCACCAATGCATGGAAGCCGCAGGTCATTTCTTGGAACAATGCTAAAGCCATGTCGGCGTATCCTTGATGAGCATATCCATTCAATAGCGCATTCCAAGTAACCAGGTTCGTCTCGGGCATCTCATAGAATGCTGTCTCACAGTCCTCTATACTTCCGCTCTTGCCATACATGTCGACAAGAGCACTTCCCACAAATACGTTCTTGTCGATGCAGGCCTTTACGCCTAGTGCATGAAGGGACCTGCCCAATTCAAGGCCTGCAAGCCCAGCACAAGCACTCAGGGCACTGGAAACCATAAAATCTGTTGGCTCCATGCCGGCTTCTCTCGCCCGTATGAACGCCAAACAAGCCCTCTCCTGCTGATCATTTTGCTCATAGGCTGCCGCCATCGAACACCATGAAACTTCATTTGGTTTGCCAATGCCAATAAAAATTGACTCAGAGGAACTAACCTGTTCGCATTTCCCATAAAAATAAATCATCCCATTTGCAACTGAGACATCTGCCTCGTACCCATATCTAATTACAAACCCATGCAATTGTCGCCCCAGTTCCAAGTACGAACAGTCCGAACAGGCACTGAGAAAGGCACAAAACGTAATTGAATCGGGCTCCCCACCTATGCGCCTAAACTCAATAAATGCAGATATGGCACTCTGAGGCCGGCCGTCGAACACTGAGTTCGAAATATACGCATTCCATGTAGCAATGTTCCTCTCGGGCATTTCATCGAATAGTTTACTAGCGTCCTCTCGAAGACCCGTTTTGCAGTACATATCAAAAGCACTACACCCCACGAAGACGTCGTGTATCTGACCATCCTTAATGGCCAACCCATGAAGCTGTTTTCCGGTCGCGGGCCATCGGAGCGAGCCGGATGCCTTGAAGGCGCAAGGGAAGGTGAAGTCATTGGGATGCACTCCCTCAAGGCGCATATGAGAGAAGTGAACGAGAGCAGAGATGAAGTGGCCGTTCTGGACGGACCCAGAGATGAAAGCGGTCCAGGTGACGACACAGCGAGAAGCGGCTAACAAGAGGACGAGCTGGGCGGATTTGGGCAGGTCGAGTTTGGAGTACATGTTGACAAGGTGGTTGGAGAGGAAAGAAGGGAAGGGGCTATCAAGGGTCTTGAAAATTTGGGCGTGGACCGCTCTGCCGAGGGCGGCGGAGCCGGCCGACACGGCGGATTCGGCAAGGGCGGCGAGCGCATTTGCGGTGAGGAAGGGCATGCCGGCTGGTGGCAATATTCATGACTGGTAATCCGCTACAGTTTGGTCGGTTGATGCATGGAGCCGTAGAAGACGACTTACAATGTATATCGACGCTAATGGGAACGTTAGGCCCATTCCCCCTCGTCTAGCAAGACAAATAAAATAAAGTTGGTTAATGTTCCCTTCAGAGCCAAATTTGATTTTCTGGAAATAAATTGAATCCATCCATCCCTGAATGTACTAAAACAAATGCTAAAGCTTAAAAAAAAGAAAAAAAAAGTTAAAGTCTTAGAAATTATTGGATACTAAATTGAAATTTAAAATTTTAAGTCTTCATTCAAGGAATATGGCCTATTGTAATAAATGAATTGTTTTGACAACACATTTTATTTGGCATTACGTATTATTATTAGTTCATTGATAGATGGATGGAAGATGTTCCAATCCCAGATCATCTACTACCGCCGGCCCCCACATGCATTGCTTGAAGTTGTCCTTGTCTTAAAGAAAAACCAACCGATTAAGTGGGCCTATATATTTTTTGTGGTCTAATTAAAGACTTTATACATATATATATATATATATATGAAGAATATTAGAACTAAAATCGAGTTTCCCAAGACGTGAATAACCCCTGTTGACCAAATCAAGTTTCACATCTCACGGGCATAGTATGGTGATTTAACAATTTTGTTCAGAGTTATTTCTATTATAGTTAGAATATTATTTTGAGATCGAAATCAAAGACTATCAGATTCTTTGATTTAACTTCTTCACCATACTCTAGAACTAGTAAGTAAAGGCACTCATGATGGGATACTACCCAAAAGAATATAACATTACCGGTCTATAGAGCAAACTCTGATGAAACGACTTGAGAAATGTAGATGGATACAGGTGCAGAATCTACTCAACAGATCTTACACAAATAAACAAGAACTAATTAAGAACGTTCAAACAAAGTCATCTGCTCAACAGAATTGGAGCCAAAACAGGGATTCAAAATGCGATATCTCATTCAAAGATGCCAACTTTAGCGTATATGGCTTTTGTGATTCTGCATTTTGAAGCGTTATTGGTAAGACAGACTCTTATGTTTTCGTACTACTGCACAAGAACGAGCCGTCCGAAGCCCCCGAGGACCTCTCCAGCCGCCAACTCTCGGCTTTTGGGTATCGTCACGATCAGTTCGCCGTCGACGAACACGGCCGTCACCAGCTCCGGCAGCGTCCCCGATGGCAGCCGGAAACGCCACACGTCCACCTCTAGCTCCTTCAGCAACAACTCCACCACCCCCTCGCCACCACGGCCGCCGCCACTTCGGACCACAATCTTGGTGACGCCAGGGTGAATCTCCACAACGTGGGCCCTGACGGCATCGGAGAACGCCCCGCTCCCCTCGCCCCCGGCCACGAAGCGGAAACAGTCGGAGGTCTCCTCCACGGCGACATCGGCGTCGGACCGAAACGGCAGCTCCAGAACCTTCCCGAACACGTGGGGAAGCCGCCGCAGCCGCTTCAGGGAATTCCCCTCCGGCAGAGAGGAAGAAGAAGATGATGAATACATGGCGTCTCGGATTGTGATGTTCCGCTTCGGCGCCATCGGGTGGACCTTCATGGCATCGGTTTCCAGCACTGATTCGAATGCGAAAGGAATCCGAATACGAACAATATCAAAATCTTAATCAGATCAGGATTGGAAAAGGACCGATTCATCAATGAATGGCGCCGGATGGAGCCTTTCGGTTCACGTTTCTGTTTTTTAACAGAAAAAGCTAAATGGAAGAGAGAGAGAGAGAGAGAGAGAGAGAAATAAATATATATATATATATGCGATGAGCACGTGCCTTGCACGTGCGTCATGTTCAACAACTTGGATTTTAATCATCTCCTTAACTAATTATAACAAGTCCAATCATCAAAGCTTATAATTGCAAATTATCCAGCCTGAATTTATTTCTTCTCTGCCTAATTATGCATGCAAACTAAAATGTGAGCGCCCTTAGTGAAGCATGACAATTCCAGGCAATATGCAGAGCTGTAAACCAAAGTTCCCAGAATAAAAGCATTCCAAACTAAGATATCCTGACAACACCACATCAGCCAATTTAAGAAATGAAGCTTCTTGAAAAATTCAAGAAGCCTCATGAACATGGTGGCGTGTTCGAAGCCGGCGACGAGACCTCCGGTGGCTGCGGCCTTTCCTTTCGAGGGATGTGGTGGAGGTATTATCGGTAGGACAAATCTCCTCACTGTTTCCTGGGAGTCCAAAGACACAATTAAGAGGGTCTGTGAGTGCTTCCATGGGAGGGTTGTTCTTCTGCAAGAATTTACACAGCTTGCATTATGTGACAGATTAGCCGAGTAATCAGATCATTCAGTTAATTCCATCTGTGAACCATGCGAGTCATTCTCTGTTGTTGCTAAATTAAGCATCTTATGTCATGCTATCATCTTTCACATATTTAATCGAAAGAGTTGACACAAGATCAGTAGTAAAACTACAAGATTAGACGCGAATGCTTACAGAAGCAAGCTTCGGCTCATCAGTGTTCTCTCCATGTGTCCTCTGAGGACTAAGATTATCAGAAAAGAAATTTCGATATCGCCACCTTAACCTTGGCTGATCTATAGAAGAATCATCAAAAACATTCTCTGAGTAGAAACGTTTGGAGAGAAACTGTGCAATCTTTGGGTTATCCCCATGCCTTTTCACCAGTCTGCTTTCAGAGAACTTCGTCACTCAGATTATTCTCACCAAAAAAAAGAAAAAGAAAGAAAGAAAGCACTAAACAAAGAAAAAGAGGGAAACAAATTTTGATAAACCCAAAGATAAACATGTATGTGCAGCATTTACAAATATTATACCTCGGCTATAAACAAATACGTTAATAATGAAATTAAATAGAAAGCAGCCAGAGAAGTATGCACTTCATCTGTGCATGCACATGAAAGGATCAAGGAAAAAGGATTCTGGCAAGTGGCACGAGATCACCTGTAGTTTCCTCATTGATGCGGTCTAATATAAGAGCAGGAGTCCTGTTAGCTGCTATACTTACAGTTAACCATATTTCTTTACCCCTTCCTACTGTAATTTCATTTTACTCAACATGAAGCCAGACAGCCATACTGGTAGAGTCCCAATCAACTAACAGAAACAGTACCTAAAAGCATCATCAGATCACACTGATGCTTTACAATGGGGCAAGACTGGTTCCTTTCTTTCTAGTTCTCTTCTTCATTACACGAGGGTTCCTCCATGTAAGGAACACCACAAAATTGAGAGAGAGAGAGAGAGAGAGAGAGAGAGAGAGAGAGGATGTTGCCGAAGCATTAGAGGAGAGAGAAAGAGGAAACTGAGGGCATTTTGGGAATTTCAATTTCATAAAATTTAATGGTGGTTATTTAACGATAAAGGGTTAAATGTACCGAGTTTTGAACATCAAGAGAGGTCATTGTAATTTTTCAAAATAGAGGGGAGGTCTCTTTAATTTTGTCTAACCTCAATGAGGTCAGTTTAGTTTACCCTTTTTTATTTATTGGTGGATAACAAGCCAAATTCTTGTTATTAGAGGAAGTTTAAGAAAAAGCAAATAAAGGGCATGTCAAAATGGACCAAATGACCTCAGCTACGAGTCACGAGTGGATTCCATTACAACTTATCCGGTGTAATATTTCCAGTTCTTCGGGACCATTTAGTTCAGCTTAAAGCTATTGTCTTATATATCAGCAGAATATATTCTTGTGTAAACAACAACAACAACAACATATCCAGCCGTTATCCCACTATGTGGGGTTGGCTACATGAACTCTAGACTTTTATGTGGGTTACATCCCAATAAATAATTTGTCTAGAATTCATATTTAGATCCGACTAAGTTTTACGCTGGTTGTCGGCTACCTAACGCAACCCTCCTCCTTTATCCGGGCTTGGGACCGGCAGTGGATAATATCCCCTGGCGGAGTAATAATGAAATAAAATTTGAACACCATCTTCACATGGAGAAATTTCATGAGATGGTGGTGAATGAAGATAATTGATATAGTTGTGTTCCATAACTTAGTTGACATGGTGGATATTCTTGTGTGCTCAAAATATTTATAGAGGCTAGGGAGTGATCTGGGTGGAGTTCTTTATCATCAATGTATGTGTTACGGTAAGATAACTCTGAGACCTGGAGCTCATCCCACCAGTGTCCTTGACAAGTAACCAAATAGCATTTAAATGAATCTTTTACACCCTGCAGTAACAATAGCATTTTTCATTTTGGAACAAACACTAATTTATGTGCTACCTGCTTTTCTTTAGCATGTGCAAACATCTTGATAGAATTTAACCTGTCAATAATTTGAATTGAAGAATCCAGAACAAGTTACCTCTATCTGAGACAACATACTTTATTTACCAAAAGATTATTGGATTCAAGTTGACAGCTATAACTTTAAAAATAACATTGGCTTGAACTAGTGCAACCCATGATCTTATTACTGACTTAAAACAGGAAGAAAATTATTAGTAATTGAATCATTCAATGTACTGCATAGGATAGCAGAATGGGAGAACATCTTATCTGACTAATTTTGGTGTGGTTCAGACGTATAACATGCAGTTATTCCTATATTGGCGCTCTTCTGGACCCAATGATTGACCTCGTGTGACACTATGTTGCTTATAGTGCTCTTGTGTTCTGTTGTGATTATGTAACATGGAAGACTCTAAATTTGTGAGTTATCCATGTTAGACACTTGATAATTGCATTAGGCATGGGAAGTTAGAAAGGAGGAGATGCAAAACCCGAACCGAAGGAACAAGAGTAATTCCAATTACTCAAACCAAATATCTTTAATCAATAGTATTCATCAAGGTCTAACCTACAATACATCACTACAGGATTATTTAATATTTATAGACAACCAATAAATAAAAATCTACTCTCGCTAGGATTCCTTGACCCAGTCTAATTAAGATTATAAAGATAATCCTAATCTAATTAGGATTCTAGGAAATAAAGGAAATCAAAATAAACTAGGAAACAAACTAAAGATAAATAAACTAATAAAACAATATTAATTTCTCTTGTTACCCCTAAAATATTGTTTCCCAAAATATTTGTTTCTACGATCTTCATCAAGAGGCTTTCCCTCTGATAGAGAAAAATCTTCCGATCGGGGGTAGTCTGCTGTAACAACCTTGACTGCATTCATGTATCTAAAGTTTACATGGATTCTTTGGCATTTAAGGAGTATATAAACTTTTGGATTTGCTGCTTGATAGACCATTATGTGAGAAAGGCTGCAAATAATCATATGCATCTGTAATCTTTTGAAAATTAAAGTTGTTCTATTATTTTTTATATTAACAATAAACCCATTATGCTTTAGTTATGCAATAATTATTATATAAGATTATCATTCACCAAGTTATGAGCTCATCACTCAACTTTATCATTTCTAGGTTAACAGGAGTAATATTAGAGTTGAACTCTAGCACAGAGACTTTCAGGTTATATGACCTTGTAGTACTTAAGGTTTTGTTTAGTTATTTGCACAAGCTTCTTTTGTTGGTAGGATTTATAGTAATTCAGAATATTTATATTTGTATCAATGATAGTCCTTGGGCAAACTTTTGGCCAATTAGTTTATGTAATATGATTTTGGAGTATTATAGATATCATGTTTCAGGATATTTTTATGGAACAGGAAATTGACTGGATGATTTTGGCTTTCTTGCTCCTTGCCTGAGGTTCAAGGTCAGTCTCACTCCTAGGTGGGGTGCGACAATTTCAACCCAAACAAACAAAAGATGATTTAAGAACTATGAAATTTGGTTGTATCCTTCTGCAAGGGATACGAGAATTAAATGAATCCAAGCTTAGACACATTCCTGCATCTAAAATCTATATTGGAGCCCACGTATCCTAGTTGTAATTTGGCATTGTCAACTACATCACATTACATTTAGAGTCATCGCATGAAAAAATCTCACATATATAGGCATAGAACCTGTAAAGATTGGAAAGATCTGCAGCACGATAGGAAATGGATAGGGAATGTACATATTTGCTAACTCCTTCTGCATCCTACTTCCATCCAAAGAAAGTATATGTTCAAGACAAGACTCTAGCGACCTAATAGATCTCCATGTGCCAGAAAGAGCAGCAGCTCCTGCAATTATGTGGAAATGATAAATTGTACAGCCAATTATTCCAATATTAATTACCACTGATAATGAATCTGCAAAAATTGATCCTACAAGGATGCCAGGCCTATGCACATACTCCAGTACAGATAATGACAAGACACATGCAAACTACCACCCAAAGTATAAATTTGCATGTGGTCCATGTGTGTGGTTACATGGAGAGATCTCTAAGATCGAGCCTAAATATTACGTTTTTAATGCACTAGTAGCAGCTCATATAATGTTTTTCGAAGTTCATATTCCCTCATGGAAGGAAATTGGGTGTTTCCTAAGTTTTGCTGTCTGCAGCCTTGATTGGCAACAAAGTTGTACTAGAACAGAACTTTATGATCTGATCTCCTGCTGTACAAGGTGGCACCAAAACATTGCAAGTAGAAACAGTGACAGTATTCTACCCTCCTCGGTCATACTATTGTATAATTTGATTATAAGCTCAAATGTGAAATGCACTTCAAGTAAAGAGTAACACTTTGATGTCATCAGCACCATTGGAAGACTGCGATCAGAACAGTGAAAATGACAACCTTTCTGCTTCCACCTCCAGGAAAAAACTCTTCTCTCTCTCTCTCTCTCTCTCTCTCTCTCTCACACACACACACACACACACACACACACACACAAAGAAGAGTTAACTCTTACCTGCTGAAATTTGGATGCGAGTCAAATTTCTTAGCTTTGGATTAACTGCGAATGAATGATAACAAAACTGCAATTAGCAACAAATGAAAATTGCTAAACCTCAGTGTTTCAGGCAGTTGCTTGACAAAAGTACTCCCATGAAATCAAATGCAATATATATTAGCAACATGGGTAGATTATTAAAGTGGGTTTCATTGGAACCTGCTATTACCCTTCTCCTACCAGTTTCCATCCCCTTCCATTATCCATCCAAATAAAGTTATATAATACTCATTTACATTTTAATTCTCCAAACAATGGAAGGGTAACAAACTTTACACTACTTCCTTTACCCTTATGTCCTATTACATATGCAATGCTCCGTCCTTTACCCCACCCTTCTCCAAAAAAGAGGCTTAGCGTGTGAAGAGACAATTGTCATAAAGGGAAGTGCCATTATATTTTGTGTATTTTTAAGCAAATCAGGGAATGTTGGCACATTGAATAATTTGAATGCTGTTGGAAAAAAATGAATAACCACCGACAGAACCACCATTTATAAACAGAAAATGAGCCCCGAAGTACATAACCCAAGCCTGTAATCTTAAAGGCAGTATAGACATGTAAAATAAGCTTAACAACCAAATTAACAAAAAAGGCTCAAGTGGCACTCATATGCATCAAATTCATAACTCCAACGTCCAATCCACACACACACATATCAATTTAACAAACCATAATTCCAAGACGATCAAACTTAAAAAAAAAAATTCCAAGACGATCAAAAGTTGACAATACAAGAACAAAGAAGTACCTAGCCAAGCGAGACCGCCACTAGCTGCGGCGCCAATAATGAAATCCTTCACAACCCTAGCTCTGCATGTCAAAAGAACATTTGCTTCTTGGCTCGTCAAGGTCTCCTGCCCATTGGCATCAATACTATTAAAACTCGCTTTTCTACCGGTGATAATCATAAACCTCAAATGTCCAATCCAGCAAATAAAAACAGTAATCGAAACCACCTACTGCTAAACATAAACCCCGGAGCACAAAAATGTAGTGCTAGAAGCTGATTTGTAAACATGGGAAGAAAATAAAATCCCCGTTATGCTATTGGCACTGAAATCGGCACGTCACACACAAATTTTCAGGAAAACGAGACCGCAAAGCACATTAAACCCTGATTCTTGGCACTGAAACAGACATTTTCCAGAATTGGCCTCCAAAACCAGACGGCACCCGAATTGGATTGAATGCGGAAAGAAGGAAAGAAAGAAAGAAAGAAAGAGAAGCCCTAGAGGTACCTGTTTGGATCGGAGAACTTGTTCAAGTTCAAAGAGAGGGTCGCCCATTCTTCGGAATCAAATGTTTGAGTAGATCGCCGACCGGCGAGAGAGCGGGTGAGACTAGCTGATCAGAGACGCAAAACGAGCAGAGACACGGTCTTCCATTCGGATTCGGGTGGATGACAACAATCAACCCGAACGCCTTAAAATCTTTAAATAATAAACATTGCAAAATGAAATTCATTTTAAATAAATAAAAAGTATTTACAATATCACATTGAAAACTTACTGGTGTGTGCAAATTTAGTTGCACGAAAATCAAAATGAAAAATATTTTTGATACAATATAAAAATAATATTAAAAAGTTAAGAAAATAAAAATGCAGGATAATTTGTAAATTTTTAAAATATAAGGATATATATAATAAATAGTCAAAATTATAAGTGTTAGAATAAAATAAATTGGGGTGAATGTGAAATAATTTATAATTTATATGATATAAATAATATTATATGTTGTAAACCCTAGTTTGCAATAAAGCTTGAAGGTTTGGAGTAGGTAGAGAAAAACTTGAGTATTCGTTATTCTCGTTGCCAACTCGTCTTGCTGTCTTGTAGATTGCTACCAATCGTTGACTGTCGTTGCATTTTCTGTCTATGCCATCAACATCACTTTTTTCATCATCGACGTGTCCTTTTGCCTTTCTCGTCGTTGTATATCTTTTTCACCTTACTTTTGTCACCGACTGTCGTTACATCCTCTATCTCATTGGACTTCGATCGTCACTGCCTCTCGACTTTCCCGTCAACCTATCTCGCCTTCCTCGCCGTTGCTATCGCCTGAAAATCTGTTTTCAACTACTTTTCATAAATTACAAAACGACCCTAGAACGTTTTGCAATTTAAAAAAAATGTCTTGAATATTGTTTCGGTTAGGTTTCACTGCTTTTAAAAAGGAAAATGGAGCCACTTTTGCCTTTTTTGTGCTTCATAATGTGCAAACCTTTTGTTTTGACCAAAATTCACAAATCGAATAAATTGAATTAGAAGATTGAATGGAATCGAATCAAATTGACTGATTAAAACTAATAAATTGAACTAACTGATAATTAAAAAAATGAATATAAATCATATAAACTAAATTGACCAAATAAATTGAACAAATATAAAAAAAAAGGATTAAAATCGAACTAATTGATAGACCAAATAAATTGAAAAATTGAACAAGTTGAGAAATTATGCGACGGACCAAAAATGATGTTGTTTTATAATCATAAAAATATTGTCTTAAGTTTGGTCTATTTTGTTAATTTAATTATTTTTAATAAAAAATTGAACCAAAACTAAAAAATTAATCGAATCAAACTAAATTAAAAAAAAAAGAACAAATTGAACCATTAATTTTATTCAATTAATACAGTTAAATCGGAATTTTATACCGGAAGAAGTCCTTCACTTCACTTCAGGAGTCTTCCCCCTTTACCCGTTATCAAAGTTTTTAATTATTATTAATAGTATCCTCTGAAAAGAAAAAAGGTAAATTGCATTGCATTGCGAAATTACGAATTACCTCCTATTGTTTGAGTTATTCTCAAATACATCCCCTTCTTCTTGGATTGATGGGCAGTGGGAGTTCAGTTCGGAGCCACCATAAGTCCCAAAAACGTTCTATAAACTATCTTCCCACTCCACAACTGTAATTTCCCACCATTTTTGGCTTCCAAATTCCATCACCATTGACCTCTCGCCACCGGTCATGGCCGCCACCGCCACCGCCACCCAACCCATCACCACCTTCCCTCCCCAACCAAACCCCACCATCCACCACCATAACCGCCATAGTCACCTCCTCTCAGCTCTAAGCTCAGCCACCTCCATCTCCCACCTCAAGCAACTCCACGCCCAAATCCTCCGCTCCGGCCTCGACCGATCCACCTCCCTGCTCCTCAAGCTCGCTGTCTCTTCCTGCGCTCTCTCCCGGAGCAGCCTCCCCTACGCCCTCTCCGTCTTTGCCCAAATCCCCAGACCTCAAACGCGTATCTCAAACAGCTTCTTGCGCGAATTGTCGCGCAGCAGCGAGCCCGAGAACGCCCTTTTGCTGTTCGAGAAGTTGCTGAAGGAGGGATTTCGTGTTGACCGGTTTAGCTTTCCTGCGCTGCTGAAGGCGTCGTCGCGAGTTCAGGCGCTAATGGAAGGGATGGAGATTCATGGGCTAGGCGTGAAGTTGGGTTTTGATTCGGACCCGTTTGTGCAGACGGCTGTGGTTCGAATGTATGCTGCTTGTGGCCGAATTTCAGATGCGCGTATGATGTTCGAGAAAATGTCTCATAGAGATGTCGTCACTTGGAGCATTATGATTGACGGGCATGATATTCAATATTACATTCTCTTTATTGAAATGTTGTTATATTTTGAAAAAAAAAAAAGAAAAAGGACTGAACTTGCTTCAATCTTATTTGAATGCTTTTAATTGTTGTAGTTTTGCTTCTTGTTAGCAGTTACTCTCAGAGTGGCCTGTTTGATGATGTCCTAATGCTGTTTGAGGAGATGAAGAGATCCGATGTGGAACCGGATGAGATGATTCTTTCGACAGTTCTTTCTGCTTGTGGCCGTGCTGGAAACTTGAATTGCGGGAAAGCAATACATGAGCTAATAACCGAGAAAGACATGGTCCTGGACTCTCATTTGGTGAGTGCTCTTATCACCATGTATTCAAGTTGTGGATCCATGGACTTGGCCCAGGATTTGTACGATCAGTTGTCATCAAAAAATGTTGTTGTGTCAACTGCCATGGTGTCTGGGTACTCCAAACTTGGAAAGGTTGAAGCAGCACGCTTAATTTTTGATCAAATAGATGAAAAGGACTTGGTCTGTTGGAGTGCCATGATATCTGGTTATGCAGAAAGTGAGCATCCCCAAGAAGCTCTTGATCTGTTCAATGAGATGCAGGTTTTGGGGATAAAACCTGACCACGTAACCATGTTGAGTGTTGTGTCAGCTTGTGCTAATCTTGGTGCATTAGAGAAATCCAAATGGATTCATAAGCATGTTGACAGGTATGGATTTGGTGAAGCTTTGTCTATTAGCAATGCTCTTATTGATATGTATGCCAAGTGTGGGAGTTTGGAGGGAGCTAGAGAAGTTTTTAATAGGATGCATAGAAGGAATGTGATAACATGGACCAGCATGATCAGCGCCTTTGCCATGCACGGGGATGCTGCTAATTCAGTGAAGCTTTTCAATCAAATGAAAGCTGAAAATATTCAGCCCAATGGGGTTACATTTGTGAGTGTCCTATATGCTTGCAGCCATGCAGGATTAGTTGATGAGGGCCAGAAAATCTTCACCTCGATGGTAAATGAATACAACATTGTGCCTAAGCATGAGCACTATGGTTGCATGGTAGATCTCTTTGGCCGTGCCAATCTACTCCGAGAAGCTCTTGAGCTTGTAGAGCAAATGCCTTTGGCCCCTAATGTTGTGATTTGGGGATCTCTGATGGCTGCTTGCCGGGTACACAAAGAAGTTGAATTGGGAGAATTTGCTGCCAAACGGCTCCTTGACCTTGAACCTAATCATGACGGAGCCCATGTCCTCTTATCAAACATTTATGCCAAAGAAAGGAGATGGGAAGATGTTAGGGAGGTAAGGAGATTGATGAAACATAAAGGCGTGTTCAAGGAGCGCGGGTGTAGTAGGCTTGAACTAAATAATGAGATACACGAGTTTCTGATGGCAGATAGGAGTCATAAACAAGCAGATGAGATCTATGCAAAGTTAGACGAGGTGGTGGGTGATTTAAAGCTGGTTGGTTATGCTCCAAATACCTGTGACGTTTTGGTTGACGTAAATGAAGACGAAAAGGAGGAAATGGTTTTATGGCATAGTGAAAAGCTAGCAGTTTGTTATGGGCTGATGAAAGAGGAAGAAGGCTCCTCCATTCACATAGTTAAGAACCTTAGGATCTGTGAGGACTGCCATGACTTTATGAAGCTCGTATCAAAGGTGTATCAGAGGAGCATTATTGTCAGAGATAGGACTAGGTTTCACCATTACAAAGATGGCAAGTGTTCTTGTAAAGATTACTGGTGATATTTTGATCGATCCCGCGATTATTCGGGTTAGTTCATACAATTGACTTTGTAAAACAAAGTGCATTTAAGTTTATAAATATACACAAATAGGTAGCAACACAAATACAATTTGACCTTAACAGATGGGAAGAAAAGGCGTCTTTAAGTTGTTAGTCCTCTTGATCAAAATTGAAGTTCATCAAAGGTCCTTCTCACCAGGAATGAGAAATGGCTATTTGCTCAAGAGAAGTTCAACAGCATCCATTTTTCAACAGCTCTTGTCACGTTGGGACTCTGAAGCCTACAAAATCATTTTCCTGCGCTTCCTGCGCTTCGGAAGCAGGCAACAGCCAGAACACTTGATTCATCCTCTTGACCTCTCTTGACAACCGGAACTTAAGAAATTCCAGCGCTGCGGGAATCAACCTCGGGTTCTCCAATACTCCGGCATGCTTATATTCAAGAATCCAGGTTTTTTTATCTAATTGAACTGCTGAGGCGCTCCATTTCTGGTGTAACCAGGACTGGTTGGCCTTCCTAGTTGAATAGCTGACCTTCCCATCAACCCACTGTCATGATAATTCCAACCATTTAGGAAAGCATGTGACAAATAGAACCCTTCCCTAAGCGGGTAGTCTCTGGGGAACTCTGTCTTCTTAAGCTTTTAGACTTAGCCATATGTGAAACTTATAGAAATAATTTTTTACTAACCTCTGTAACTCTTCCAGATAAGATTGTGAATGATCGTGAAGAAAATTCAGCTGTGAGCAATCCAGCAGTCTGCAAAGGCCATCCCCATATGCTCACCTCTTCCGTAGCAGACTTGTACAGCGTACACTCTGAATTCAATAGCAAACCATCCTACATATGGAACTAGATGGATTAGTCTTCGACCAATCTGTAAAGAATAGGATGAAAAGGTGAATAAAAGAGTTGAGTCGATGAATTGAAACCGTAGGACCAAATACCTGATGAATTTTCCACAAAGAATCAGTAGAACTGCAATCTGAAACCTTCCCATTCGTCAAACTCTGTAGCTCTTTCTGCAATAATTCCAATTTCTCGGTTAAATTCTGCGAAACCCATGATTTCTCACCCAAATTCCTCACTTTCTCGGGTGACAACTCGGGCTTTAGAGCCTTGGAAACCGCCCAAGAAAATCCACCGTCGGCCGAGAAAACCAAGCTCAGACCCAGAACCAATCTCACCATCAAGAACCCAATACTCAGCTCTCTTTTCTTCCTCCTCGTCTTGTCACGGAAAATCATTCTCGCCGTGGAACCGAAAGGAGGCGACACCAGAATCCGAGGACTATTACTGGATGTGGGCGTGGATTTGACCGAAGGATTAAACGAAATGGGGGTTCTTGGGACGGGTTTCGAGGCCGAGAGTTTGGTGAGAGAGCTTGCGGGGATGAGATCGAGGGTGGCATTGATGCTGGCCAGGCACATCTCGCAGTTGCAGTTAGCGTCTTTCCGGCATCCCGGGAAGTAAAAGGTGTCTCTGGTTTCAGATCGGCTGTCGTCCATGGTGGTGGCGGTGGATTTCACGGAGGAGGATGCTGTGATTACCAGTGTTTTCATGGCTTCTTGGATTTAGTTTCTGGGCTTCTTTCCTTCGTTGGTTTGTGGTCAGTTTTCTTGAGATCTGGTGACGTTCGAGTGAAGATTCAGATTTTGAAATTTGAATATAACGGTCATATTGGAAGGGTCCAACGGGAATTTTATTCTGTTGGGCTTCTGGTGGATGACGGGATCATTTACTTTACCCAAACGTCTTGGCCCAACTTAAATCTCATTCTATCTTTGTATTAACCTTACACGGAGTGAGCAGTCCCTCTATTTTAAGGGTTTAGGGGGCACAGTTTTGGCATTTTAAGAACGTTCTATTTTTGAAAGGTTAAAAAAATTATTTTAGAATTATTTCATAATATTAGAAAAATATCGATTTAGGAAGGAGGTAGAGAAGGAACTTTTTCTATTTTTAAATAAAAAAATTTAAATTTACTGTTTGCTTGTAAGAGCAAGTAAATTTTTAAATTTATTGTTTGTATTATTCTTAATTATTTTTTTTAAATTTATTATTTATTTTTAATTAATAAATTATGATTCATGGATGATAGAACTCTGTTTATATTTGTTTGAATACATTATAAAATTTATGTTTATTTTTTGATTAAATAATTATTTCTTTTTATATACGCGTTTTGTTTTGTATCTTTTTTGTTTTTCGTTTTTATTTTCATGCAATTTAGAATAATGATCTAACTTGCATGAGCTTTGAATTTAATGGTGATGAGTTAAGATTTCTTTTTTTTTTGACCCAGCAGTAGTTTAAATTTTCTTGCATAATAATAATAGAATCTCCCATCAAAGAGCAGGACAGGACACTCACTCAATTGATTTATAATCATAATAAAAATATGGTTATAATATCATCTCCACATCATTTTTTTTCACAAAAAAATGTACACAATTTTGTCTCTTAGTAGAATCTTATAAATATGTCCAGCTTAGTTGGTCACAGTTGAGGGCATAAAGTGTCTCTAAGGTAAAATTTGAAACAAAGATCAAGAATCGAGTCTTGACAACGGCAGTGTAGGAGTAATCTCTCAAAATGAGAGGGACTCTTTGTGCGCAATGAGTACTGGTCTAGCTACTGTGCTCGGCTGACTTACTATGATTAACTCCGTCACATTCTGTCGGGTTGGATGTGAGGGCGTCTAGGTGAGCGATTTACCTTTTTTTTGGGACAAGAATCTTAGAAATATGGTTGACGTTTATGATTGATTCTGAATGACTATCGGTATAGGGAACATAAGTTCCCAATTCCACAAATAACATATCAATCCATGGAGGAGGACAGGCAAACATTTAAGGCAATAATCCATGGAGTCCACAAATCTTTGAATCAGCAGTGATTCAGATTGCAGGTGCCGTGGCCTTCCATGAGCCTATGAGCCAAGGCCAAGGCCAAGGCATTACTCCCACACAAACCACAAACCAGACCTGGTTGGTAGCCTTCAAGCTTAACCCTTACCCACCCCCATTTAATTTAACCAATCTTGTCGGGTCTTGTCCTGGTTTTGTGTTAATTGAGGCGAGGTAACTAGGTTTGGGGTGAGAATCGAGAAATCTTGATTTAAATGATTAAAATTAAGGGCAGATCAAGAATCCTTTTAAATGGGTTTGCATCATATACAATCCTCCATCATCTTCCACTTGAGAGAAAGAGAGAGAGAGAGAGAGATGCTGACGAGGAGTTCATCATGATCAGAACAAATGGTGAATTTGCTGAGCTTCATTTTCAATCTGTTTGTGTGGGTGAAGTAGGTCAACATGACAGAAGAAGAGTAGTTTTGGTGGCTCAACTTAAGAAGACTGATGATCAAAGAAACAAGAATTAATATTTTTAAAATTAAAATCAAAGAGAATAATTTTGTAGCTTAAATAATTGAAGCATGCATATATATATATATATATATGTATGTATATGAGTGCTTAATTAGTCCTTTTTAGTTTAGTGCAAAGTTGACCAAATGCTATTCTATACTATTGTGAATCTCTTATATATCTAATCCTCAATTCCTAAATATGATTAGGCAAAGGAAAGCATGAAAAGGGATGCATTTATAAAGGCAGGACAGTTTGTCTTTTGCATAAAGAAGTGATTTATATCTCCAAGGATCAAACCCAAGCTGTCTTTTTATTTGATTATAATTTTAAAAATTAGTTTTTAAAAAACTAAATAAATTTAAGAGAATATTGTATAGCTAGTGAACTGATCTCAAATCACTCGATTTTAGGAAACTTTTCATCATATTGAAACAAAGACCATGTGAAATCAAAATTATATGAAACCATAATCACATTGGAGTGAGTCCTCACAACTGAGAAATAAGAAAATAAAAAGAAAAGGATCCCATTTATGCAATTTCAAAAGTCATTGGAGAAGCATCAAGAAATGATTATCTATCATGAACTTTTGAGGGAAAAAAACAAAAGTATGAAAAAGGTTCAGCTGTCATTCACGGAAGAACAGAGAAAATTTTCTTTCCAAAACCCAGGAAAAGAGAGACCCGGTTCTTTGTTTTTTTTTTTCTTTTGTTTTGGTTAAGCTTTGGAGGGATATTGTTTCACTGAATCAAAAGGAAAAAGAAATACCCTTCTTCAATGCCTTGTGATGACTTACCTCAACCGAGTTAGATATTTACTTGCCTAGAAGAATTGTTGTCTCTGTAGAGAGTGAAGAAAGAAATTAAAACCAAAAAAAAAAAAACATATCAGTCAGAGAATTGAAGGAAGATCAAAACTAGGAAGAAGCCTCCATTGAAACAAAACCCCCCTTTACATGACAAGACGAGATTATTCAGCCATGGAAGGCTGCTAAAAGACCTTAGTTCTTATGATGATCAGCTAGTAATGGGAGAAAGATGATTCATCTCCCACTTGTGAAGTGGAAGCTGATTTTGCAGTGTACTTCTTGGAAGGGGACGAGGAATTAGAAGATGATGAGGCATCCAATGATCTTCTCCTCAGCAGCAGCCTCATCCCGTCGGCAACTCGAATCGCAGGATTTGATTTATATTTCCGGCAGAAGGACATGTGAGCCTTGACAGCTTCTTCCATCCCAGATGGCTTCTTCCCTCTGATAACTTCATCTCTCACTGCTTCTGAGCACAGCCCACATAGCCATTTCCCTTCAAACTTGGCCTTCACCTCACGGATGTAGTCTTGAGTGCAGTCCTCTTTCAGCCCACAGCACTCACACTTGACCAATTCAATCTCCATATCTGATGAAAACAAGAATAAGAGTTTCTCTCTAAGCTTGACAGAATGATTGGTTTCTACTTGATTTCTGCATCTTCTCTTTGTGAACTAAGCAAGAAGAGGAGGTGGTTGATGTTTGGGGGGTCTTTATTTGTGAGGGGGAAGACCTTATAGGAGGGAAAGCTGCCATAATTTCCTCCATGTTCTAAGGGACATGGGGCAGTGGGAAATGGGACACTGGGGCCGGGGGGGGACCCTTGCGTGGCAATTTCCCGCATTAAAAACTCTACCTCAGTGCCCATTGAATTCCATTCCATCTGCTTGCTTTTCTCATTTTCTCTCCTATTTTCCTCTTGGGATAAAGCATTATCCCCCAAACAGTAGCTAGAAGCCTTTTGTGTACTTGCTATTCGGTTATGTGTCATTCGTATGCTTGTTTTGCATCAACAAACGCCAGGTGCTACTCTGTGGCTCAAAATAATAACCACAATCATGTTCGATTAAGGATAGAATTAAATTACAAGAACAAGATTATACCTAATTAAGCCGAATCTTATAGTCCCAAAATCTATATATTTTGTTGGAGAGATTTTCAAAAAAAGATTTATTGTAATATGGTTGACATGTTTGGAAAGAGATCAAAGTCAAAGAACTAAAGATTATAATCTTTCACGAATTTTATTTATATATATATATATATGAATGATTATAACATTTTACTTGTTTTAAATTCTATTTACACAAATAAGTAGTTGTAACATTTGGTGAAGGGTTGTAACATTATTTATAAATAAATTGATGTATTTTTAGATCAAAATACTTGAAGATTCATATTATTTCTCTCTCCTTATTCTTCTCCTATACATAAAATTTTATAGTTTTCATGTATTCAAAGATCAATTCTTTATATTCTTTTATTACAGAATTAAAATATGAAGCTTTTGTGTTTGTTATAAATTCATTGTGTTTGGGTCTGTTATAAAAAATTACACATTTGCCAACAAACGTAACATTTGATTCTATTGTATTTTGGAGGCTTGTTTGGATCCCTTATGTATTATATTTTTGGGACAAATAAAATTTTAAAGAAAACGAGTATTCGTGTCTTAAAATCTTTGAGTTACTATTATATATTTGCCATTACAACATCATAATTTTTTAACATATTTATTGCACCAATTTCACTGGGCTACCACCAATTTATTGAGAGTTACATTGGGTTGACATGGTTGAATGGTTTTAGTTTGGGTTTCACACCCGACCATGACTGATGGCTTCAACTTAATCACTTTTGGCTTTGCTTGTATTTATTTTATGGTTGTTTTGATTCCGTGCATGTGTTGACCATTTAATTTTCACACACTCTCTCTCTCTTTCTCTCTCTTTGTACACACACACACATATATGGATTAACCTCACGATAGGATCAACATCCCAACCATACCTCATTGACCAATTGGCCTTTGGTGGTTGAAATGCCAATCATTCACAAAATATAGGGCCATTATCGTGCTATTGTTTAAACACCTATATATACACACCTATATGTCGATCAAATGCGTAGATCAATTATGGGTGTTTTTTTCTTTCTTTCTTCATTTACATGCAAAGATTTGCAAATAGCACCATAAAATACGATTCTCTTTTTAACTCTAGCAAAGTGTGACACCTGGTCGACGTTTTTCTATATATTTAATTTGTGGGATTTTTGATTGCACTGGATAGGACCAACAGTTGGGTACCCACAATTCTCATCTGGCGGATTGCAATTGAATGAGCCAAAGCCTGTCCTCCTGTTGCGTGAACAGCTTTGGTGCCGTGACACTGATGTTTCAAGAAACATTTTTCCACGATAAGTTGCCTCTCTTCTGATCACTGTCCGAGCTGCTGATCTTTTTCTATTTCCCATCGATCTCAGTTATTGGATCGAGATGTGCTCCACTAGTTTGTTCAGTTCTTATTAAATCACTCGATCCATCGATCTGTTGTTGTACGATGAAATGTACAAGACAAAGAACTTGAAATAATGTTCAATCATTTCAGTTTATTTAAATTAAATCTTCAAACTTATGTTGTATACTCCCAACGTTTTTGTCACATGATCTAGAGGGTGAACATTGACATAATTAAGCGTATAAATTCATTGTGTTGCTTTTCTTTTCTTTGTCTTCTCTCACGCAATACTGACTTTAACTTAACATCAGCCAAATGGGCACACATTCATTCAATTATAAGAGGATGATCATGATCCCTAAGATTTCGGACTGTCATATTTTATTAATTTGTATTAATTTGCCGTTGGTTAAGAGCCACTTTCACTTACGTTACAAGGTTGCTTTCATAAACACTACTTCCTTACCATATTGAAGGGTCTGAAGATTCAGAAGAGGGGTTGACAATAATTGTCAATTAGCTACTTTCATTAGATTAATAAATGTGAAAGTTTCAGGGCAGACTGCTTCTTTTGTTACCTTAAAAACATCTTAGGACAAATAACCCTTTTATTATATATGATTAATTTTAAATACTGTTTCTTAGGACAAATGATATTCTATCCAGAAAATACCACAAGAGTAATGCATTACTAAGAAATAATTTTGTTTAGTTGCTATCTTCTTAATTTGTATTCATTATAATTTTTATATAGAATGATGCAGTGCAGTTCAATTACATTTTATGCATTGAAAAAGGAAAAAAAAAAACTCACTAAAGAGGATCATAATTACACAAATGTCACTATCACCTCTATCTTAATTATGGTTTTCCCCGCAAATATTTATAAATGAATTCTTTTCCTGCAATATATTAATGCTTCCACAAGAAGCAAAACAAATGATCCCACCACCACAAGATTGACTTGTTATTTACTTATTTTTTATTTTTAGGGTAAATTCTTAAAGATATATTTAAGTTTAGACTCAATTTTTAGTTTTATTAATTGAAGTAAGAATTTTTTTATCTAATTTTAATTATAAACTGTAGAACTTTTGAATAAATAGCAAACAGTATATAAAATACTTAGATTGCAACGGAATAATTGAAACTGATTTGTCTAACGATTTCCGTGGAAGAAAATTATAAATTTTTTTATCTAATTTTAATTATAAACTATTATTTTATTATTTTTATTTTTTTATCATTAATTGCTTACATGATAAGGAATATTAGATAATTTGGTCTACTAGATCGAGCTAATGAGTTGCAAAACTTTCACAATTTCAATAAATTGGTAAAGTTTTTGTCAATGATACAATATCTGTATTAGCTTTTAACTTTTAAATAATAAATTTTTGTCATTTTATTAACAATGCCATTTAACATAGCTTGGTAGAAATTAATTAGCAATTTATAGTCATTTTCCATAATTGAACTATTTGCCTACAATAAAAATGTCTTGGTTTTATTTATTTATTTATTTATTTTACTTGGGAATGTCCTAGTTTTGTTATACATATAGTGGTCCCGTGGAAGAACGCAAAAACAAGAAATCTAATTTATTCAAAAACAATCGAACAATATTTTTGCTAAACGGGATACTATTTTTTATGATAGTATTTGAGATCGATCATCACAATTCTATCTTGAACTAAACACCTGTAAAAAAAAAAAAAAAAGGTTGATTTTCTTGATTTGATACTTAAGTTAGTATATGAACAGTGATGTATATTGAATACTTAGAGTTACTTTATTTATTTGTAAGGATTTGTGATACTTATATTGGGCAAGTTGGGATACTAGAAGTTTTTTTCAAGATTCTTAGTTTGAATATCTAGAACTAGAGACAAATCCGAACCAAATAGAGATGATATTGCTATTGGAATATTTAGACAAAATAGAGATGATACCATGCAATTGAAATATTCAGACCAAGAACCCTATTATGTTGTCCGATGCAACTTGTAGGGAGTGTGTGGGTCTTACACCCCCATGAGTCCACATTCTCCTCTTATTTTGTTTTTGTATCGAACAACATAAGAGTTGCTTGACGAGAATAATAGAACAAATCTTTTAGACGAAATCAAAATGGTACCGTGCTCAAAAGACATTCAAACTAGATAGAGATGTCTTTGGTTTGATTTGTTTGGGAAGGTAGGATCCATCGAGCCCATTGTAAATAGATCTTCTATCACTTCTAATGATTCAAACTCTCCTGAAATAGGATTTATAAGTTAAATTCATATGTTAATCGAGCACATGTCAAGTGACAAAAAGAAGACACATGACAGAATGAGTGGTTATTATTCAAGGGTATTTTAGTAATTTTACATTTTAAAACTATCTCCATATCAATGTTCATATAAAACAAATTAATTGTTCAAAAAATAGTGGCCTAGTTTTTTTCTTATTGTTTTAATTTAAAAACAAAGAAAAGAGATAGAACATAAAAAGCAAAAGAGAAAAAAGATATATAGACATGTTTGATATTTGATACTATAAGATCTTAGGATGACCCATTCTTAGAAACTGTAGTTTTGCTTTTCATATGTTTATAATTAGCAGAATCATACAAAAGCATGAAGTGATTATTATGATTAATGGTGCATCATGCTTTAATCTGAGTGGCACCAAGACTTGATTGTTGCCCTATTAGGTTTAGCTTAGACTTGTCAATCTGTTGGAGAGTAGTAATTAACTATGTGTGATAATAATGCACTTTGACATCTATAACCTATTGATAAAACTTCCAAGCCAAGACACCACATATATACATATATATATATATATAAGCATAATTCAAAACATATCAGAGTGAAGACAATTTTTTTATTTTTATTTTTATTTTTATTTTTATTTTTATTTTTATTTTGAGCCATAGAACGATGCAATTCATTAATTAATTTTATACATTAAAAACTATTAGAATGGTTAATAATCACTTAAAATTCTAGAAAGCATTGTGGGTGGAGACTGATTTTTCTGAGCCTTGTAGGTTCCTAATCTACAGGTGAATAATAATGTATTTATTTTGAGCTGCAAATCCCTGCATCATCAAGTCCGTTCCTCCATTGTAAGCTCCGAAATGGCACTCAAGGGTGGTTGTCCCCCATGAGAAGCCACCACATCCAGACTTTCTTCAGGCCCACAGACAAGATTGGATGCTTTGTGGGGCATTTGCTTTGCTCTACTTGAAGCACCCGCTCTTGTTCCATTTTGCTTGAAGTTTTGGCAACATTTCCAGTGTGTGCGTGTCACCGTGTGTGACACGTATTCATTGTTTTAGGCATCCTTGCATGTGAATTATTGTCCAGTAGGTGATGAGGATTTCCAGTGGCCTTAAAAGTGCTTGCAACACATATCGTGTTTGTGGGTATCTGTAGGTCTCTAAAGGGGGGGGAGGAGCAAGTCCACAGAAAATGATAATTTATGCAGAAAATGTTATCAACAACGTGGGACTCTGCTATTTTTATAATCAGAGATCATGAATTAGGGGTTTATCTTGTAAGATGGTGAAGAATTAATGCAGAATATGAGAGGCAAAACTTATCCAGAAAATGGAGGAAATCTATCTGTTTTCCTGCAGTGCCATATGAAAACGCATAAATAATAATTCATGCATAATAATAGACATAATAATATTGGCTTGGAGAGGCATTAAGCCCCGGCCCTTTTGTAATTATGGTTCTGTAAAATATTGTTGGATAAATTTAAAAGAATATAAATAAGATCCATGCTTTTTTTGGATCATAAGCAAGCCATGCATAATTAAAGAGTGATATATATACAGTTGAAGAAGAGATAAACTCATCAGAACTATATATCATGCTTTGCTTAATTAATTAACTATATATATATATTATATATCAAATGATGATTCGTTTGGTATTATCCTGTGTCCTATATAATTAATGGGATTTAGCTATAACCATAGAGACCTTCTTAATTATTCCAACAATTTGTTTATTTTAATTTCCCTCTTCATAATGATAATTCCTAATTAAATGGCTTTTAGCTCTATATCCAGTGTTCATGGATTTAATGATTTCTCACATGGGCTCTTGTTAGGTTCCTTCATTATCGTGCATAGCGCTAGAGATGCATATTGTAAAAGCTTTAATGGAGGTTGGAAGATTGTATTTAATATCCTTCACATGGCATTCCACATGCATGCACCCTCCCAACACTCACCCTCCAACCATGATGATGATATATATATATCTCCCACAAGCATATATAATCAATCATGCTATTGCTAGTTGCTAGTTGCTTTTCCAAATCTAAAACCTAATTTCCTACTCGCTACGTACGTACCCACACTTTAGCCCACAAAACCATACGGTTTTCTTTTTTCCTTTTCTTCGGATAAAGCATGCATGAAACTTTTAATCCATTTATTGACAGGACATTAATTTGCAGTTAAAAACGTTACTATCACGTACATCATTACGGTTGAGAAATTAAAGTTTTTCTCCCACCATTATGTATAGTTCCTATATACACTAATTAATTAAACAATTAGGGGTGGTTCGCACTGGCTGTAACCCAGTCCTGTGTAGCCCAAAAATGAGCAATCATGAACTGTTACAAAACAAAATTGCCTCAAAGGAAGCTATATGTGTTTATATATGCTAGCTAGGGTGGTTAAAGCTTAAAGATAATTGGCTGGGAAGCTGTGATAACAGGGCTTAATTTATGTCATGAAGTGCCCTACTGGTCATTATTTTATGTGTGTTTTAAATACAGATTCAGTCGCTTGGGGTCCTACCAACAATTTCAACTTTCAAGTCCTCTCTTTCACATGGCGGCTTTTGGGATGTTGGCTTTGCTGTCCGAAGACCTGAGAATCCAATTTTGTCAGCATTCAAGCCCTTATCCAACGACCAAAAGGTAGAGAAGGCACACAAGTTTGTGCCAATTAATTATCAAGCTGTGTCTTCTGTATGCATGAAATGAATGGAGAGAAACCGTGAAAGCTACATTAATTGTTCCTTTTCAAGATTGGCTTCAGCCCATTTGGGATCTGGTCCTCCCAAGTACTGAAAGCATTCAATACAAACAAGCATCAACCTTTCTTTCATCTCCCATTAACTAGCAGCTAGATATTATTGCCATTCCCATTTCCATCCATATTAGCGGCAAAAACAACCAACATTAGTTTCAAATGTGAATCCTGTAGATTGGAGCTCAATTGTTCAACATGAACCCCAGAGCACTGGCATCATAAAGATAACAAGAAGTACGTACAAAAGAGAAGACAGCATCTTTAAAATATATATAATATTTCTGTGCGTGCTGCAACCATGTGAAAATTCAGATATGACAATGCAGTTGAGGCTCGCCCGTGTGTGTGTGTATATATATATAGGACCCACCATGTGAACTGCACCGTGGCTGCCACGTGATAGCATTCTTGGATTGAGTTCTTTAATTAATTAGTCGACCCTAATCAGCAATCATTGCCATGATTAAATCCTGATGATAGTGTGTTGCAAGTTTTAAAAAAATTTAACATTTGTATTATAATTAATATTAGAACAAATTTCTGATGAGAAACCCAATGCATTCTCAGTACACTGATGATGATGATGATGATGATGATGATGAGCATGAAACCAATTAATTAATTATATGATATCATGGATGTAAGACAGACAACATGGCATGGGTCTGTGAAAACAAAGGGAGTCAACACATCCGTATTCATAAATAGTAAGGTGCATGCGAACAAACTCAGATATGACAAAACATCGGGAGCAGTTTTTCTTTTGGACCCTACCATGTGAAGTTGCGAGACTGCTTCCTTCCTTGGTTTGATTTGTCTGGACTTGTTCTGGCTCATCAGCCAGCCTCCTCCTCATATTTTCTTCTTCTTCTTCTCCTAATTTTTATTTTTATTGTTATTGAAATAATGAAAACTTGAGAGAAGATCAAAATTTCCTATAATTTTTCCTTTTCTATAATGATAATTCTTAAATAAATAATTTGATTTTGTGGGCAAAAGTTTGTCCACCCATCAAGCGCTTATAATCACGAGATCCAAATGATTGAATGCATGCCATCACATGATATTTGTATCTAAATATTTTCATACGTTTTATTTTCATTTATTAGAAATCATTGGCTATATTTATTATAGCCAACTGTTCAAACTAGTAAATTGCGTTTTCTTTTGTACTTTAATTTTCAATTTTAAATTTATTTTTATTTTATATTTTAAATATTTATTTTAAAATTTTTAAAAACCCATTCTTTTTCTCATTTTAAAAAATTAAAAATTAAAAAACTTGTTTACTTTAAAAAAATTTTTAAAAATTATTTTATAATATTTTATTTAATAAATTTAATTATTAAATAATAAAATTAACTCATTTTAATAAAATTTTATTATTAGAATAAAATAATAAATTAATAATATCTGAACAATAATTTATATTAAATATTATTCTATATAATATGTGTAATACACTTAATAATATATTACACATTATCTTATATTTTTAATTATAATATAAATATATAATATTTTTAAAATTTTAAATAAATATATAATTTTATTTTTAAAATTTTAAAATATATTTTTTTCTTTACTTTTTTTTCTTCTATTCTCTCCAATGCCTGCATCTTCTCCGTCATTAGGGACCACCGCCAACTAGAGATTGACACGATCAGAATTTACAATTAGAAACGCCAAATCAATGGGGTTAACATACCAAAAAATAGGTCAAATTTAACGACTAAATTTTAATAAATTTAATTTATAATTTTCAATCAAAATTAAAAAACACATTGTTAATCGCCACCAGTTACCGTGGTTGGTGATTTTCGACAATCAAAGGCCAATTTCACGTCGCCTGTGGCCAATGAGCATTATGATTGTGGGTCTTCTTTACTGTTGCGATATCGCCAGTAAGGGGACTAGGGTCATCGCCATGGCCGATGCCGTGTTGTTGGCAATCAAAGACTCCATGGCCATGAATGTTGCCTTCTGCCATTTTTGGTTGTCGATTTTCTCCTTCAATGTGTCATCTTTGATCGTGACCTCTCGAGGATCTTCGTCATGTATGACTGACCATAGCCTTATGCATCGCCATGGCTGTCGATCTTTATTGCTCTGTCATGGTCGGCGACAATGATGATGGTGGTAGACACAGTTAACGACCGAGCCTTGAGAAGGAAGAGAAGAAAGGAGAAAGAGAGATCTGTGCGTAAGATTTTTTTTGGGAGAGGAGGGTTTCAGCGTATTTTGATTGAAAACACTCAAAATAATAAAAAATTATTTTAAATTTCTTTTATAATTTTTTTTCAAAAATATATTTTTAAAAATAATAAAGTAAAAACATTTTTAATATTTTAAAAAATAAAAAACTCAAAATAGGTTGAAAACAAAAAGAGAACACAACGTAAACTTTTTGAAGGACAGATGTTTCCATTTCTTACTTTTTTTTTTTAAATGTTATTTTTCTATTTCTGTTTCTATTTCTATTTCTAATCATTTCCGTTTTATGTTTCTGTGCAATCTAGCCTCGAACAGCAACTTCAAAGCCTTGGTTTAAAACAAGGAAAAAAATCTACCAAATTAAGCATTAGCGTAACAGATTTACATCCTTGGCCATAGGATGGTGATTCACATGGGCGTCTCAGTAGCATATTGCCACATGTTACAATGAATCAAACTGGGTACAGATTGGGGCTGACCAACATTTTGATATTTACAATGACCCCTAAAACTCAAAAGGCCTCTCTCCCCCCTCCCTCTCCCTTTTTCGTGTTATTTTTTAGCTAGTGTTGTGACGTGAAGTTGTATTCCCAAGTACCAAAAGGACTTTAAAAATGTAATCAGAAGGCAATATGGAAGCGAACCTCAATTAGACTTCATCTCAATATCTCCTCCATTTCCCGTGGAATTGGCATCAGGATCATCTCGAGGAAGCAGGCCAAGCAGTGGCAAGGGCAACAAAGAGCTGAGATTGCAGAGAATTATCAGAACGGCCAAGTTGTTGAAGCTGTCCTTGGTGACGCCAAAGAGCTGAGTGAGCCCGGCGCCGAGCAGCCCCCCAAGGACACTCCCTCCGTTTGATATAGACATTAGGGTTGCAAAAAGGGTTGCTTCCATTCCCTGAGGACATAACCTCGCTGCTAAAACCAGAACCGGCATGAAAGATGCCTGTATAAAAATTGTAGCAAAATAGATCAAAAGATGTAGGAGGAACTTCTCTCAATTCATTGAACTGAATATTGCATCCCCTATTAATAGGGAACAAGAATACAACATAGGAAAGGTGTTTATAAGGAAGGATTAAGCTGTACGCTATACAAAATTTAAAGATACAGAAAACAAAAAATAGGAACTATCTAAATTTGTCCAATTTCTTTCTAAATACTAAAGATAGAATCTGTGCTAGATTAGGAAGATGAGACTAAGAAATCATAATCCAATTTTCTCCATAATCCCGTGAATTGGTCAACAAAAATATCACAGGATTCCCATGTAGCATAAATCTTGCAAGGATCTACAAGAGTGAAAAATCACTTGTATATACAAAATTACCTGACCAAGAACTGTTAAAATTAAAGAATCCCCGACAGCAAACCACTCGTCACTAATACCAAACTGCCTATTTAGTCCAGTAACAAGGAACACCTGTACCACAAAATAAAAATTGATTCACTATCAGATAATTCAATGCCAAATTCAAGTAAGGGAATCTGTATACAAACCTGAGTCATCCCAAGACCTGCACCCAATATGGTTGTAGCAAGAAAAGTTTTCTGCAGTGGAACATTTTTCAAAAAACCATTATATATTCCGACTCCAATTAGTGATGCAACTGATGTCACCAGCTTAACACGACCAAGAAATTCTGGGGTAAAACCAAGTTTGTTGGTACTGCAATCAAGGAGAGTCTTAGAAAATGTCCAATTGAAAAATATTAGTTTCAAGTAGAATATAAATCTCCCAGAAAGAAAGGGACAATGGAACACAGGTACAGGGACGAAACATACGTGAAGAAAAACATGGCAGAATCGGATTGTGGTGTTGCCTGCCACAGGAAAATAAATAAAGTGGGAAGAAACACATTTGGCTGCCTGACAGCATTCCATAACTGAATAATATTGTCTTTTGAGCTTTCAAAAAAGCCAGGCCTGGCAAAAGAAAGGCTCTGTCCCTTTGCAAGGCCAAGCACCGGCTGCTCCTTCACAAGTGCTGCAACTGCAGATGTTATTAGTGGAAGCAATGCTGTAACACCAAAAACAAACCTGGAGTAACAAAATCAGATGAGAAACCATTGGTAACAGTGATAGAAAGAAAATATGAAATACCAAGCATACCTTACACCATAAGCATCAACCAGGGAGCCACTAAAGTAGGCACTCACAATTCCTCCAAAAGCTGAGGAACCCCAGCATAACGATTGAAGAGATCCTGACATGCTTTGTGACTCACCACGAGCCCTCTCTACAACCATCGAGTCTACAACCTATACCATGCTTCAGTTTTGGCATGCAGATGACGAGTGCCACAAAGATAAGGAAGGGGATAACACACAAAGTCTTAACTAAAGCAACTTTCAGATGCACAAGAGATGGGAGAAGAAAGAAAAGAACTTTTTCCTTTTCTGTTTTTTCCACTTCTTTCCAAGAATAATGATAAAATAAATGCCGTATTGATTTACCAAGCTGCACTCTAATTGATAAAAGTATCAAAAGCTTCCCAGAAATAGCCTGTTAGAACTCATAATAAAGTTCGATGAAGTCCAGACATAGAAAATTATTGGACTTGGTCATGTTTCAGCACTGGGCCCACTTGTCCCTTGCAAAAGTCCAAACGCATGTTTCTGCTTAATGATACATGTCCTTAAAAATGAAATAAAAAACTCAAATTCCAAATGACCAAACTCAAACTTGGAAAAGATATTTCTAATTCAAAAAGAATAAGGAGCAAAGGGATTAATTCAAAAAGATCACTTGTTCACATTATAAGATCATAATTGCAACCACACATGTTAGGTTAAAAAATAAGGAAAGAAAGAATCTTCTCCTTGGAGCATTACCAAAAGGGAACACGTAAATGTTGAATTCGAACATGGAAATGTGATAAAATTAGTCCTCGTGCCTCTTCAAGATGGAGTGGATGAAAGGAGGAAATTCTCAAATGAGGAAACTGATCCAATGACTTCAAAATAATTGAAAAGGAGCCATATGAAGTAAAATCCCATGTGAAACTAGAGCTTTCTATCACGTATGTACTTTATATATACATGCACATAAATATGTGCACATTAGGCATTTAATTATGACTATTCCTTTCATGTCTATGTCCTACATTGAAATGGGCATCAAGTTGTATGAAAGTCTGTCTATATTCATACTTTTTAAATCACGAGGACTCAAAAACTGGCAAAAGATTTGCACATTAGCATATAGGTTTTTTTTGTTAAGTATTAGCATACAGATTTGAGTTGTTTGCTTATTCACCTTCAAAAATCCACAAACACCAAAACAGCATTCTATTGTGAATTTAGGAAAACACTAGCATAACATTCTTTTTTTACACCTTGAAGTTGGAAAATAACAAGAGCAGGAGCAGAACATGAAAATTACTAGAGCAAGAGGAAATTTAAAACAAATTAAACAGTGTTCACAGGAAAAGACTTGAGTAAGAAAGCACATGTGCTACTAACCCAAGAAAATGCAAATTGCAGAATGGGGATTTCAGGCTAACCGTAGCAGGAAGCAAAAGTAGACATCATCATACTGTGTTAATATTTCTCAAAGGCCCCAGTGATACATCAAAACTTTACTTTTTGTAAAACTAAAATGAAGAATTTTTTAAAATATTAGGGCTGCATGTCAAAAATAAATGAGAGGTTCCACAAGTAATGGTGAGGAGGCCTCAACAAAGTTCAGTAAAACATGGCTTGAATGGTGCCAATCAACAAAGTCACAGGTCACACAAAAATCTCAAACCAACAAATATTATAAAGTCAAGCATTATCATCAGGCAATTTAGATTTTTTTATAAGCAATTTATACAAGTTAGAGAATAGAATTATATAAACCTTTCATTACAAATAAGACACAGAGAAAAGGTTGAGATCTCTAAAAAAGAAAATGCAATTTAGAAAACCTTGCTTGAAACTTACAACATCAGAGAAGGCAACAGAAAGGGATCCAAGTAGTATGCAGAAAGTGGCATCGTACTTGCTGTCAACAAAGGTGGCCATCAAACACCATGAGAATGCTCCAAGCAGTCCTGATAGAACCAAGTATGATCTTCTTCGGTACCCAAAAAGTGGGAAAGAATCGCTGTGGATGGGGAAAAATCAGTGTCATAATGCCACAGGCATGAACCAAAAACTTATAAGGTGAAGCAGAAAGGGAGGATCATCTGAATTATAAGATTGAAACCAACCTAATAAATCCATAGAGAGGCTTGATAAGCCAAGGTAATGCTGAGAAGCCGGATATCACAGCTGTCTAGTCAAGCATGAGTAACTTGTCAAACTTCATTTTGTGGAAAAAAAAAACATTGCTTATTAATGAAAAACAAATAAAGTGACTAGGAAAAAGAAAAAGAAAAAAAAAATAAATAATGCATTTCAACATCCTGGATTCTCATACATAACTTATAGGTGAGTAATTTTGTCAAGTTCTTTCAAAATTCTTGCTTTCAAAGAAAGTAAAACTGTTGAATAAGCATAGGATGCAAAAGTATCGACAAAAATACAAATGATTTGATGGAGTAGCAATGTAAGGACCCGTTAGTGGGTCTAGGAGTTATTGGTATTTTATTTTGGCCATTAGAAATTTTTGCCTTTATTAATTATTTGTTGGAAATAATTTATGTGTTGTTAAAAAGGGGTGAATTAAGGGAAATACTTTTATGAGAAATAAATGTAAGGAAAATTAAATTTGATGAGGCCACATAAATGAGAATATAATATATATGCAAATATGGGTGCATAATGCTTGATTAATTAAATGGTTAATTGGATTATATATATATGTGTGTCATGGGGGTTGATTAAGGTAAAGGAAAAAGAAAAGGAAATGGGAAAAGTCCAAAGAGGGCTTACCTTGTATATATGGTGTAGGAAAAAGGTAAGAATAAAAATGGGAATTTGCTAAATAGGGAGAATAAAGAAAATGGGAAAGAATAAGAGAAATGGGAAATGACCAAAAAAGGGCTTGGATATTTGGGTGATGTGTGCAATGAAGGGCACATGTGGAAAGGAGGAAAAAAATTGATGAGAGCAGGTGGGGGAGACGTGCATGCCATGCTTTTCTTCCTCCTTCCTTGCTTGCTTGCATCTTTTTCTTCTCTTTTCATTTTGGCTCCCGATTCTTTCTCTTCTCCATCTTCTTTCTCTTTTTCTTCTTTTCTTGGTGGTCTAGAAGCTCAAAGGAGTGGGGTTTTTGCAGCTGGTTCCTTCTTCTCCTCTTTCTTCTCATTGGCAAGCAACTCCAAGACAAGTTCTTTCTTGCACTTTTATTTAGATTGTGCAAGTTTCTTCTACTCTTCTTCTTTTAAGCAAGTCTAGATTATCTATCTATCCCCAAATGTGGTTTGAAGGCTCTTTTGTTGCATCAATGATCATAGGTTGTTTCTTTGTGTTCTTGAAAAGTATTTTTGTAGTCAATGGGTTATTCGTCCAACTTCTTGGATTTTTCTTAAGATGTCATTGAGCCTCATTACAAGTCTCCATGGGGTTTATTTTATCCCATTTTCATTCAACAATGGCACACTTGTGGTTAGGAAACCTTAGGAAAACTATCTTGGGAGTTTGGGTGTGTTTGTTATTTTTCAGTTTCGTTGTAACTTCGGTCGACTGAAGTTGTCACTTCGGTCGACTTAAGTCGTCTAGTAGCTTGTGGGTATCTTCGGTAGAGGGTTCGGTCGACCTAAGATTGTACGTCAGCTTTCTGCCCATCTTCGGTCGACTTAAGTTGAATTTCAGTCGGTCAAAACTCAAGAGTCAGCTTTATGCCCAACTTTGGTCGACCTAAGTTAGATTTCGGTCGACTAAAGCTTGAAAAGCCACATTCTATCCAACTTCAGTCGACCCAAGTTTCACTTCGATCGATCTAAGTTATTTAGTCGTTTCAACCTTCGGTCAGATCGCGCACCTTGTACTCTTTCGGGTATAACTTTTTATGTAGATGTTCGATTTGCGAACCGTTTGGTGCGTTGTAAACTAAACTCGACAGACTTAGTTTTGGTATAGAAATTGAATTATTTGGACAAGTATTGATCCTGTAAATTCCTTGTGAACTACCCATTTGAAATCAGGGATTTTTGTTTCAATCCAACAATGCTCCAATCTTTTGAACACAACTTCTTGAGGTGTTATCCAAATTGAAATTTGCTTTTTGCTACATAAACTAGACTCCTTAAGCTTTGTTTTGGCATAATTCTTGGCTTAATTGCGTATGTTTTGAGCCGTAGTAACCTACCAATCCTTAACCAGAATCTGGAATTATTCTGTTTCAGTAGTCCATCTTTCTCCGATTTTCAGGAAATAAACAAATTCCTTGGGTTATGATTTGAGTATGGTTAAGAGACATTAATAGGTTATGTGTTTCTTCTTTTGTTAGCAAATTCCTTAGAGAATTGAGGGAGTCTTCGTGAGCATTTCATGTTGCATTTTTATTCACTAGCTAAGTAGGGCTTGTTCCTCCCTACATTTCTTTGTGGAATGACGTTGTACCCTAAGAGGATAGGTTCCAGATGTTGACATTGAGTTGGTTGTGTGATTTTGATTGTGGTTATGTTGCATTACACTATGCTGCTATATTGCTTCACATGATGATATGGGCCATGGGTTGCATTCATCGGGGGTCATGCTTTGTATGTGTTGGGAAAGTGAGCATTGGCATGACATAGTTAGCCTATGAATGTTGACTCGTGTATGTTAGGCGAGCATATGCATTAGAACATTCATGTGTGTGGATTCCTACGTAGACGTAGTATGGCCCGATACTTGACTTATGGGGGCCTTGCCATCACGTTAATGCTGCAAGAGCCATTGCATTTGTAACATCCCACATCAAGCGATAGGAATGACCGAAACAACTTATCCTGATGAGTCTACGCGAACTTCTCAGGAGGTCATCCATCCTTGAGCTGTCTCCAGCTCAAACACGCTTAACGCCAGAGTTCCTTGCCAACGTTCAGCCTAAAAAGTATCCAACTGGTGTTGTTTCCTTTTTTACACTATCCTCGATATATACTATCATTCTCTGGGCTCCCGGGGTATTACAGCATTCCTTATGTGCTGCATTGCATGGTGGTAATGGTGGTGGAAATTGGCTTCTAATTGTGATGCGTAAGACTGTGGGTGAAGGCCCATAGCAACTAGATCCTGCAATGTGCAAGATTGTGGGTGGAGGCCCACAATAGCTGGATCTTGTGATGCATAAGTCTAGGGGGTTTGAGACCTACAATAACTTGTGACCGTGATGTGATTGTGAGTGCTTTGACACGTGAGGATGACAGTGATGGATATGACATTGGTGAATGTGATTTGAGAGCCTTGGGCTCATGTTATTGATTTGGTAGCCTACCCTTGGTTACTGACAGGTTTGTATATAGGGTATTGGGCGTCAGTGTGTGCATTTTTCGTGGGCCTCAAGAACTATATATGTGCATCTATGCATTTACACTTATAGCTTGGTATTGTTTCATATGAGCACATGGCATGGTGTGTGATATGGCATATGACATGGCATGGATTGTGTGTTGTTTATGTAAATGGGAATGAGGTGTGTTTTCAATATATAGCACCATATGCATGATGTTTTGGGGAAATCCAGCCGTATCCATTTTCCGTTATTTCTATATACTTGATGAGCCTTGTGACTCACCTTGCTTTAACATCATTCCAGGTTAGAGGAAAAGGCGAAGTTCGAGGTTATTTCTAGTGGCGTTGATCTTTTTGGGGTAGTTATGTGTACAAAGGCAATCCCGACCGGAAATATCTTTGCGGGTTTGGATTTTCAGGTGCAGACGAATATATATTATGTTTTGTTAGATCTAAAGTGCACCTTTTATGTAATTTGGAGAATTTGACCCTAGTGGATGTATCAAATGAATTTGATATGTATTATGTTTCCGTCATGTATATATATATATATATAAAATCAAAGAGAATTTGGGAATGTCCTTATTTAAAGTTTTAAGTCATGGCCTCCTGATTTTGGGGCATGACAAGCAAAGACCCAAAGACATAATGTGCATGAACAAACAAATCTAACCATAATCAGCAAAATAACCTCCACATATGAAATCCCAAATATGTCATACCTCTGCAGGATCTAAATGTAGATCATCTTTCAAGTAAAAACTAACAGCAAGCCTGGAAAGGCCCAAGACACCTTGCACAAAGTATACCATAGCCACTGCAATGTTATCTGGAGTAAGGTCCACACCAAAAAATGTTATAGGTCCCATAAGGGATTTATTCTTGCGTGGAACAGTCCTACTAGAAGTGAACATCTCTTCTTCCTTGTCAGTTGTTAGCAAATCCCCCTCTCCTGCACCAGGATTGCAAGATGAACAAATTATGTGGGGGGGTGATGATCTAAGAATACTGGTACAATAAAAGGTTATGCTTGCACTTTAACTTTACTTTCATGATAAAGTACATATTCATAGTTTCTGCTCTCTACAGTAAACTGATGAAACAAACCATGCATATCTTTCTCATGGAACATCCAGTACATCTTGTCAGTAGGTTCACTTTACATCATATAACAAGGGAATAACGATCCCTCCATTTTGAGGAGGGGGGTGCAGCACATGACGCATAACATGCAACACAAAGCTCTATTAGCAATTTGATTAAGGAGACTTTTAGATATTATATGAGTGGCCTTACAGAAAATATGACAATAAATAAAAATGATTGGCAAGCTAAAATTCATGTAGGCAGTAGGCAAACTGTCCTAGTGGGATAAAGGCTTGATATATTCTTGTTGAAAAAGTGGAAGCCTCTTCTACTTCCTACTAATGATTAGGATTATCCAATCACATTACAGATGGCATCCAAAATTAAGGCCCCCAACTGGAAAATGAGCCAAGTGTTTGTTAGTGCAATGACCTTATATAATCATGTTGACAAATAAGGCAAAAAGTAGAAGAAGTTTCCTGAAGAGTATGCCAGCTAGGAGGAAACACTATGGAGTCAAGTTCATGGGAAAGAAGCTGTAAAGGAGTTAGCAAGCCAAAAATAGCCCTTGGCTTACATCGGCTGTACATGCATAATTTCTGAAATTATTAGGTACCACATCCTCCCCTGTAGCTGGAAATACTGATCATTCAAGTAAATGTGCCCCATACAGTGAACATTATGCCAAAGTATGATTTATGAAAAAGTTGATAGGTCAACAAACAACCAACACCTATTTGGAAGATAATTTTGTTTCCACAACCTCTTGAGATTTCTTTCCCCTTCATAAGGTTTTAGATATAATTTTTGGTACCTAAAGGGCTTCACATATAACACCTTGAAAACAGACTTGCCAAATATGACACCTGATTAAGGAAAATTTAGCTGCAACTCTTGTATTAAAGTCAACATGCTTATAGTCAATGGATATTGCACGAAATTCAAAAGACTAACTAAATCTTGAACTGAACATTATTCTCAGGAATTCCTTTCCATATTGTTAGAAGTTAGAATATCTTTATACAGGAACCTAATTTATTATGCAAAATCTTAGCAACTACATTCTTGTCTTAATTGCAATCTCTTAGATGGATCAACAATAGAAGATACTCCATCGATGCCCCTTGCAACATCCAAATGTGTTATAGAAGGATGCACCAGAAGAGGGCCCCTAAAATCCCCACCCTCTGACTGGAGTCTTTAAGCACCACTTTCATTCAACTCATACAAAATGTCGCAGTTTATGATCCTAATCCGTTTATAGTCAAAAGCTAAACCATATACAAAATTAATACCACACGTATGCACATTAAGTTATGTTAAGACCGCTAATACCACTGCCAAGATCCCACTAAGCACTCAGCTAAGAGTAAACCAGCATCATTCATCAGACACACAACAATTAAGGAATATATTCTTTTCATGATCTTGCATTTATTACAAATTTCCAAGCGCACGAGTACGAAACAAGCACTTAATGAAAAATAAGCCATAGAAATTAAATTCCCACTTTCCCAATTCTCCCAGCAACCAAACGACCAGCTAAATAAATGTCACAAAATGTAACTGAAACCAAACAGGAAACACACGTAACTTAAATCACACATATACAGACAAAAATATGGATACGTATGTGTAGAAGATGATCGGAGTTACGGTTTCTAGAATCCAGAAATGGATCGGACTCGTCTCTGTCCCGGCGGTGGGACGTTGCAGGCATCTGAAGGCTGACGGACATGTCCGTTGCCGGCTGCAAGAGAGGTGTTTTCCGGCGGCTGGTTTTGCGGGCCCTAGAGGCAATCCGCCTTTTCCAGCAGATCCGAGAGCGGATTGCAGCGAGGGGGAAGAAGGATAGAACTGGATTTTGCGAGGGTATGATTGAAAATAACCTACAAGTTACTGCAGAAGCCATTAAAAATACGCGTTATCTTGAAACGCTCAGGGTGTTCGGTTGATTTGTTCGATGTGAACGGCTGTTGAAATTACCATAACACCCCTCAAATTAACGGGCTTGTTTAAGAAATCAAGGCCCATAAGCGAATCCAACCCCCAGTAACATTGTGAAACGGCCCATGTTGCAAGATAACAATTATGCACATTTTATTTAATTAATGTTCGTTAATGCGTGATCTATCGAGTATTGGGAGTTTTCATTGAGTTTATTTAATGTATGTTTAAATGATGAGCGTTGATAGAAAAAGGAAAGGGTAAAATAGGTTATGCAAACTAAACAATGTATAGAGATAAGTTATATTTATTATAATTTATTTTTAATATTAAAATAAATTTATTAATTAATAATAAAAATATTGTATTTTAAATTATTTAATTAATTAATAAAATTTTAAAAAAAAATTTAATTATTACCCTTATAACAATAACTGACATTACTCGTTACTCAAAACATATAATTAAACATGTCATAAATTACCCATATGCCCACAGCTAGAGTTCTAGTTCAAGTGAAAATAGAGTAAATCGACATAAAAGATTAAGAAAATAAAAGGCTCTGGTCTCAAAACAAAACAATGTGTGCAAGTGACCTCAGATTCAGTTCCAGACATAAGACAGAATAATATTTGTTGAATGCTGTATGCTCTTAGGGGTTAGGTAACGTGTGAACTGTTTCAATAAAGAAAATGGACCA
Organism: Diospyros kaki; assembly: GCA_036245055.1. NCBI lineage: Eukaryota > Viridiplantae > Streptophyta > Magnoliopsida > Ericales > Ebenaceae > Diospyros > Diospyros kaki. Next base: position 4,028,098 of record BSEG01000016.1, on the reverse strand, counting down.
CACTAGACAGTCTGATAGTTAAAGGAGCAAAAATAATAGAAAAGTTCTAACCCAAATTACAAATTTCTTCTCCTGTCCTTTTGTTCGATCGACCGCCACTATATCACCTCACCGTCTTTGTCACCCATTGCTGTGAGACAAGATGCCTAACGAGACGATGCAGCAACAGTCCGCTCTTGCTAGAGATAATTATGGAAAAGGAGAGAGAAGAGGCAGGCTAAAGAAGGGGTAAGTATAAAAATCACACAAAAAATAATAATCCCAATAAAAAGAAATTTACAATCTCAGTAAAGACATTTCAATCATTTCGCGCCTCTTCTATCAGCCACTCGGTAAGACTATTGGACAGAGTAAATTAATCCAAAGAAAATTTATGAATTTAACGTAAGATGAATGAAGTTGCGGTTAACTGGACTGATCCGTCCAAACTCTCATTATTAAACCAGAAATATTCCCATCATAGATATTGCATCAGACAGACTTCCATAAAATAATGGATTTTCCATAGTAATTTATTCCACGCGAAAAGCTTGACAAACAAGCAAAAATGGCCACACAAGCCGCAATCAGGAAGACGACACAAGAAGAAAAGAAGAGAATCTACACAGGTGGAATGATTGGTCGTCCAATTAGCTTCCCTATTACATAATCAGAGCACAGATCGATAATTCAAGCTTCAATCATGGATCTCCATCTTCAAACTCATCGTCGTCATCACTGACACCACTGCTACTTTGAACAAAATCAAAATCTATGGTAAAAAACAGGGCGAAAGCGAAGATGCAACAGAAGAAGAGATCCATCACGTCTTCTATAACATCAAGTGACCCTCTAAAATGGGGTGCTAGAAAATTGCTGGTTTTGATGGGATAATGAAAATAGAAAATTTGCTTTATAGCTCCCTGTAAGAATCGACAGACTCCATTTTCATCATTTCCTTGTACCGGCATTCGCTGCTGCAGAAAGCTTTCTCGCCTCTGGAAAACCCAGAAAATTTGTTCATTTCAATTGGAAAATGAAACCAAGATCAACTCGACAGTCAACAAAGAAATCATTAAGCTAGGAATTGGTAATTCGAGAAACTTTCCAAATTTGGGATTGATCATTTCAAAATAAGCAAATACCTGTACATGTAAATGTCCTTGCCTAGCCAAAGATTCTTCTTGCAGCTGTAGCAGAAGCTGAGAAAACTATCGGGTGGAAAGCTCATGGATTCATTAGGGAAGAGCCCATCGTTTTTTCTGGCGGCGGAGAATCCGACCACTCCACAGCAACTCTCAACAATACAATCATCAAAAATATGGGTAGTCTTGGGATTCGGGCCATACGAGATTACACAAGTATAATCCTCTGAAAGCTCCATTTCAGTAGCGGAGAGGCAGCAATTTGGGTTGTCAAGGCCGGAATTGGCAGACCCGAAAGAGGATTTTCTGGCAGAAGATGGAGAGAAAGGACCCAGGTGAGAATTCCTCGTCTTGATGCCGAAATCGGCCGGCGATTTGGGAGAATCGGCCGGAGCAGGGGAAGGCAGGGGAGGGATTTGGATCTTCAACTGTGATCCAAACAGAACCATTCTGCTCTGGGTTTTGGCGGGTTTTTCATCAGATTGTTCGTCGCTGAGGGCGTCGAGAATGCCAAGGCCAAGCTTCCTGGAATCCAACCTATCCCAATGGCTTCTGCTTTCAGGTTTTGGGGATTTTTTGGTATCAGACCATATAGGGTTTCTTGAACCGAAGAAGGTTTTGCCATCAAGGATTGAAGTTGGGCTAGGGGAAGATTCCGTGTCAGTGAATCCCTTTGATGCTAAACCAGTGAAAAGTTTTGGAGAGGTGAAAATTGATGAAATGGGTTTTATGAATTTGTCCTTGGGTGATGGTAAAGAGACACAATCGGCCATTAGAACTTGCTTCTTGGTTGCTCTAGATCTCTTTGCTCAACCTAATAACACGCAAGCCTCCTTTATCTCCACGAAAACCAAAACCCATTAAACATGTGAATACACAGAAAGAAAAAGAGAAAGATCACCTGATACGGCACGATATTTTAGCAGAAACCGCCATGGCCACCTTGCTGAGCTCCACAGTGCAAAAAGATAAGGTTTTTTTTTTTTCCTTTTTTCAATTTGGTATCAGAAATTGATAGAACAGGAATCAACAAAACTGGTTTCTGGAAAAAAAACCACCAATTTTCTCAGGAAAGAATTCTCTCCCTTCCCTTACAATTTTCACAGGAAAGAATCCCTCGGCCCTCACAACCGACACATGAACAAAACCCTCGCATAAACACAAGCAAACAAAAGATAAATTATATAGAAAACCAGCAGGTATTTTGTCTGCTTTCGTTGCTTCCTTTATATAAAGCTTTTGATTGTGTCCTTCACTGGCGTTATTTCAGCAAATATAGCTTCTTATTTATCATCATAAAGATTCAAGGCCCCGTATACAGACAAAGAGCCGCAGATCAAAAGGACCTGAAAAAGGAACAGCCAAGATAGACACAAAAAGAAGGCGATTCAACGTTCCTCTTCTCTCTTTATCTTTTACTCCCCTCCTTTCACTCTTCAGCTTGGTGGGTACATTTTTTATTTTCACCAATCCAATATAGCCCGCTCTTTCTTCTCAGAGACTGAGAAGATATCCATGGCGTGGGTGGACATATATAGAAAGGGTGTTAGGTGGAGGAGATTGTAGGGAAGTGTGTAGAAGGAAATCAGTGGGCTGGATGAAACCACCGGTGGCTATCACCGGTGCTGAAGCCTGAAAGGGATGTCAATTCACCGCGAGTTCGTGGCTGAACCTAGAAAGCGAAAGGGAAATGACAAGGATAATATAATATACGTATTGGATTGAGAATTTTTTAATTTATATTTTATAAGTGAAGGGAAAAATAAAAAGGGAGAAGAAAAGGACTTTTCTCCTCTCACTTTTGACAAAAAGACGATGGAATTTTAAAGTAAAGTAAAAAAGTATATTAAAGAATAAGAAGAAATTAAGAGGAAAAGGAAAAGATGAAAAGAAGTCTTATGCTTTAGTTAAAGGGCTTAATTCTAAATATTCCTATGAGCGTGACTTATGGTAAGATAATATCATTTTATTAAATTAAATATTTTAAGCAAGTAAGGGCCTGTTTGGCTTCTCTCTCTCTCTCCGTCTCTACTGGTACACTGATTGATCTGCAATCTCTGTAGCTCTGCACCGCCTCGCTCGATAAATATAGATAATACGCATCTTGTCTAATAAATCATTGTTATGATACTGACTGAGTGTGATTTAGAGTGAGAATATCACTATCCAATCCAATCTTCGGAGTTCCACCCAGTCCAGTCCCAGCCCTCCAAGAGATTTTTACTTTTTAGGCCTCTTTTGGTTCTGAATTTACGTCGTTTTTATGAGTTTAGTTTACCATTAAACAGAATTGTTATGTATGTATTAAATCAAGATGTTTTGTATTTATGAATTATTTGAATAAACAGTAGGAAACTGGGGGCGGGGATCCAAAAGCCTGGGGCTTGTCTGCTGTCAATCAATCACTTTTACTTTTACATGCATCGTGTATATATAAATATATGTATAGTAATGGGCATGTATGGCGTTGTCTTTGAAGGTTGAAGTAGGTGGCATAGTTTCCAATTGCTGTCAATTCGTCTCCGCCTGATGGCAAAAGCAATGCAGCCGGCCTGATATGAAATTGAATGGCCATCCCCCCGCCCTGTGCCATTTCCTAATGCATTAAGGGGGTCCAACCAACCGTCCTCGTTCTTCATTCTATCAACAAATTATTACCACTACATCCTCATTCCATTCAAATCAAATGCACACTTGACGCGTCCATGCCTAAATTTTTAGCCGCATTCTAAGTCAAATATCTTATCTTCAAGTAAGTGAAAGTTGAGATTTAATTATCTATATACCACTATCGTTACCCCTCCCCTAACTCACACTAATACGTCTATATAAAAATATAAATTTTAGAAAATATATACATCATTTATCAGATATAATTACTTTGCCTTGCATGTGGTATCAAGATTAACTTGATGATTAAAAAATGTATTAAAAGGGACCACATAAAAAGGGTCCTTTTAAATATTTTTATTTAATTACACTATTTTAAGTTGTGAAAATAAATTTAGTGTACTTAAAAGTGCTCTTGAAAGATAGTTTTCCATGTGGGCAAAAGGGACCACATTTGAATAATTTAGACCTGTCAATTGATGAAATATGGTGGGGGGCAGAGCAAGTCTGATGCCCCATCCGTCGGCAATTGGCATCGGCCTTGGCCCCACGGAGCACGCCATATGCGAAGCCAAGACCAAGGTCTTGCCACAATTCTAAAACCAATGCCCACAACCACCGTCCTGTCCTAATTGATGTTACCTTAGATTTGTGCCTTTAGACATTTCATGTCTCCTTTAATTATGTTCTTTGAAGAGATTAATCTTGGCAAACGCTAATAATGCATTACTTTTCAATTAGTCCTCATCAATTATTAGGTGTTATGCATTTAATATTTATTTGATGAAGCTCACGACCAAGTTGTTATCCATCACCACAACATTGAAAGAAAGGGGACAGAAAAAAACCCAGGAAAGCAACTAGAGAAGAGAAGGCCAGCATGGCCTGGCCTGTGAGCCTTTTTGCCCATTAACTGTTCATTATCCACCTATCTTGTAATCATTTTAAATAAAAAAGACTGTATGTATGGATAGATATTGAACACATTGAAAGAACAGTGATAGTGTAATATTCCTTTTTTATTTCTTTCACTAAAGTGAAAATAGAATACAAACGAACCAAATATTTCACTTTAATGGTACAGGCAGTTATAGATGTGATTCCGAGCTCAATTTTACCATCCCTTTGTCTAATTTAAGGACAAAACTTTAACTCGGACATAGTGAGCATAATTCCATTTCAGTGAAGTACTTGGAAATGTGGGAATCTGTGACTTGTGTTACCTTTACCCGTCGCTGCATTGGGTAGCAAGGACATGGTAGGTTCGTGGGTGCCTGAATTTGAGGCTTGCGTTACCTAACCCTGGCAATCAACTTGTTTTAATCACTGGTATTGGCGCCACTCATCCACCACGCCGTTCGGTCAATGCTTTTCCGTTGACGAAGCGTCATAACCAAGGCGGGCGGGGCTTCGAATCTGCCTGTTTGGTTCCAGGCAGTTTCCTGAGCTTTCTGCTTATATCAATCCTAGAGTCCTGAGCTGAGCCTCATCGGCAAAGCTAAGATGGGGGATTCTTCAAACATCACACTGCGCCTGTTTGATCTCTCGGACATCGATGATTTCATGGTCTGGGCCACGGACGATCAAGTCAGCAAATTCTGTTCATGGGACACTTACAAATCCAAAGAAGCCGTCATGCGCTATATCGCCGATGTCGTCATCCCTCACCCATGGTTCAGAGCCATATGCCTGGATAACCGCCCGATCGGGGCCATTTCGGTGATTCCCAACGAGGGAAGAGATACCTGCAGAGCCGAGCTTGGATACGTCTTGGGATCGAACTATTGGGGCAGAGGGATTGCCACGAGGGCCGTGAAGATGGTGGCTGCTACCATATTCACTGAGTGGCCGCACCTGGAGAGGCTTGAGGCTCTGGTTGATGTCGACAACCCGGGGTCTCAGAAGGTGTTGCTGAAGGCCGGGTTCCAGAGAGAAGGTGTTCTGAGGAAGTTTTGTCTTCTGAAGGGGAGAACTTGGGATATCGTGATGTTCAGCCTTCTTTCGACTGATCCACAGGTGAACTGATTCAAGCATGGTTGGTGGGTTTTGAATGTTGTGTTGGATTGGGATTGTAACTGTTTGATATAATGCTTCAATGAGATAATGATATAGCCTCTTATAGGCTTTTCATGAGACTTGTTACTGTGAATGGGTCTGTCGAGATGTAACATATCGTTTGAACAGAGTACTCAATAGCCGTTTTCTTTCTTCACCAGTGGGATTATATAAGCAAAAGGGATCAATGCTGGAACTTGAAGGATAATGATTCTTGATTGGAATGGGGTGAAATTTTCATTCAAATGTTTCTTTTTCACACACGGTCCAATTCCCAATTCGTATAAAGCATCACGGTCCATGTCAGAATTATTTATTAGTTTTAGTGGAGCAGATATTTTTGTTCAATTGTTCTTCAGATATGGTGCTCTTTGTTTGCATGTGAGATTAGACTCAATTGTTACCTCACTCATTCAGTTAGGTTGATGGACTTAGGTGTGAACGGATCGAATTTCTTCGGTTTTATAAAAATTCAATAATTGAATTATTTTTAACGGTTATAAAAAAATAAAAATCATAACTGAATCATTATATATATAAAATCAAACTATGATCAATCCATCGCATCATACCGATTTTAGTTCGGTTTCAATTCTATTCAATTAACATTTAACTTCTAAATATTTTCGTAAAATATGAAATTATAAACAAATTTTTTAATTAAAATAAATCTATAATTTCATTAATGCTTTAAATCTTCAAATAAAAGTAAAACAAAATAATTCATAGACTAGCTCACCAAATGAGATTACATGGACCATTTAGTATAGCAATAGTGAATAAAAATCTAGAAATAAAAGAGTTCATGAATAACAATAACTAACAACATAAAAGAAATAGACAAAAACTAGCAGATTAAAATTACAAGTAATAATATATTTATGCGTATGTATATATATACCTAAAATATTATAATATATATACAAATATAATATCGGTTCTGATTCGATTCAAACCACGAGTTGAAAAGAAAAACTAGTAACCAAATCAAATATATCAGTTCTTAATTTTTTAGAATCAGAACCTAATCGTGGAACTATAAAACCAATCCAAAAGGCACAATTTGGTTCGGTTTGATTCGATTTTCAGATATTTTTTGATACCCCTAAATGGACTTTGACCACAAATAAAAAACACTTTATTTGTGCCTCGAGATCATCTATAATATCCATTACTTTTTACTATCAGAAACCTAATTGAAAATGGGGAGGATGGGAGCCATTTGGACCTATGTTAGTTTACTTTCAAGTTCACCATTTGAGCAGTCTTTGGCCCCGTTTGTTGCAACTTAATTAGAGTAATTATAGTTTCTAACTTCTCAGATTATGACTTCTAAAATTTAGAATAAGTTATGAACCTGTTTGCTACACCTTCTTATAAGTTGTAGTTAAACAGTTATGGTGTTTGATATCATAAGCTGTAAAATAACTTATTTTTGTATAATTGTTCATAATGCCCTTAATAGTTATAGAATGATAATTTAAAAATTAATTAGTGTATATGTATAAGTTTCAAGTATTAAAACTAATGAATTTTTAACCCATTTTGCTACTCGTTTAACAAATTGACAACATTTCCCTCAATCAATTAAATAAATAACTATTTAAAAATTATTAATTATAAATTTGCTACATTACTATTATTTCAATAACTGATAATTTTTAAGAGAAAAGTGTTTTGTCTAGTAGAGCATTCATGTAATAAATTATTTTATTAAAATTTATATCCAACACAACTAGTTAATTTAACTAGTTTCTATCCAATAATTTAATTAATACAAGTACCTCCATTTAACATAATTGTTAATTTTACTTGTAACAGACCAAAAATATTAGTACTTTCATAAATTAGCACCATTTATATCCTAATATCAACGGTAATAATTGTTACAAATTGATTGACAAATCAAATTTCGCCTTGCCTCCATTACATTGTTGTCACTTTGGATTGCAAGTCCATACTGAGATCTGCCTATCACTGATTCTTCGTCATCCTCAAGAACAAAATCAATGAAAATGTCATAAAATTCAAAGGCAACATCATATAACTTTACTCATCTAATAAAATTGTGAATTGTCATAGTTACACAAACAAATTTTATTTGAGTCTTCCAACTATAGTTTGGTGGAATATCTTTCATCATTGGCCATCTTGCTTTCCAAACTCTAAATGATCTTTCTATAACACTTCTTAAAGAAGAGCGTGCATGGTTGAATATTTATTGTACATTTGTTGGTGGTTGACCCTTTTGAAATTTTGCTAAGTGATATCTCTCTCCTTTTTATGGTGCAAGATACCCATTCGTGTTAGGATACCCTGTGTCTACCAAGTAATACTCATCTACACGACATGCAATCAAAAAATTATTTAAACATAATCGATCGTGTAGTTATAATTTATAAAATATATAATACAGATTAATTGACACTTTATATCTCAACGCGACTTTGGAAAGTTAGCCTTCTCATTTCTAATAGTGTCCAAAAAGATACGTGTATCATGTGCACTCCCCTTCCATCCAGGCAAGCAAAAGGTGAAACACATCGAAGTCGCATGTTGCCATTATATTTTGTGTTGCATAACTTTTCCTACCAATGAAGCGAGGTTGCCACTCCGCTTGATTGCGTGACCAGAAGAGTAATTTTTTGTTAAAAAAAGGTAAAATTGTCACAAAAATATCATTAAAATATGACTGTTTAATCAGAAGTTATAGAAGTTAGGGTACCCCAATTTTGAAAAAACCAACTTCTACCCCTTTTAAAAGCCATTAAAAGGTACAACCTAGAATTCTACAAGCTAAAACAATACACTACAGTCTCATTTTTTTGAAATTATAAGTTAAAAATTACAACTTTTAAGCTGCAACAAATAGGCCTTTTATCTTGAGTCTTGTAGAGTCATCATTCTTTTAAGACAAGTAAGAGCCTGTTCTTTTTGCTGTTTTTGCCCCGTTTTGAGTTTTCAATTTTTTAAAACACTAAAAACGCGTTCACTTTACTACTTTCAAAAATGCATTTTAAAAAACGAGGAAAAATTTTGTAAAAGAAACCTAAAACAATATTTTGTTGTTTTTGGTGTTTTTAATGAAAACCACCCAAAACACCAAACAGGGGAAAACGCGTCCCCCCCTCCACCCTCACCCACTGCGTAGACCCACTTCAGAGAGCCACATCTCTCATCTCTCTCATCTCTTCTCCCATTTCTCCTCTCTTCTTTTCTAATCGTCGACCACCACTGCCATTGCCATATCCGCCGTCGACCGCTTCCACCACTGCCATTGCAACCACATTCATCGACCTCCCTTTATTGCAAACCCTTGCACTGCATCCTCCGTCAACCACCTCTAGTTTTCTTTCTCTTCTCTTCTCTTCTGGCCCGCCACGGCCACCGCCATCGCAATCGGCATCACTGCCTTCGATAACTTCTGCAACCACTGCCACAAACCCTTACATCGCGTCTGTCGTCGACAACCCTCTATCTTCTTTCTCCTTTGTTCTCTTCTGGCTCGCCACCACCATTGCCGTTGCTATTGCCATCATCGTTATCGACCGCTTCTGCCACCACCATTGTAACCACCGCCGTCAACCGCCCCCCATCGCAAACCTTTGCAAGCCGTCCAACTTCACTGCCCCCTGTCATCCGACATCACTGCCCCCATCGCAAACCCTTCTGCTATTTGATTTTCTTTATTTTATTTTTTTCTTTTATTTTATTTGAATATTAAACTAAATATGTAATATGATTTTTTTGTATTAATTTTTTTAAAGATATTTTAAAGATTTTGAAAATCTATGATAAATTAATGTTATGTTATTTTGTAATTTTAGTTATTTATTAATAGATGTTTAAGTCTGTTGTTAGATTTTAATGTTTAAAGTATGATATTTTTAAAGATTTTATTTTTTTTTTGTTATTTTGTTATTAGTTATTTCTTGTATTATAGTTTAAAGTGTTTGAATTAAATTTATAATTTATTAATAAATAGTTACAATTTATTTTGAATCAAATTTATTATAATTTCGAAATTACAAAATAAACGTGTTTTTTAGTTTTCTATTTTGAGAAATATTTTTTCAAAATGATAGAAAAAATGCGTTTTCAAAAACCTCAAAATAAATATTTAAAACATAAAATTAAAAATAAATTTAAATTCAAAATTTAAAACTGAAATATATGAGGAACACCACCTAAGTCTCTTGGGATTCTTCTCTTTTAAGTTACTAATACGGTGGTCAAAATGGGCCGACGCTAGTCCATGAGGTTGGGCTGGACTTTCACTTAATCCTATTGAATAATACCTGTTGAGTTTTGCTTAAAACTTTCAAGCCCATGTTGTTATATCTATATTATTATTATTATTATTATTATTATTATTATTATTATTATTATCATTATCATTATTATTATTATTATATAAGATTAGTTATTTTTAGTCCAGACAATGTTTATTTTTTAATAATTCAGATTATAAAATATGTTTTTGTAGTTTGAGTTATAAATTTTCTTTTTTTATTTAACGGTGTATGTGATTTTATGTATCCATCTAATTTAAAGAATATTTAAATAATATGTGAGTTATTATTTTTATTTTTACAAAATAATAATCTAACTCATTTCACACTATTTATCAAAATTGTCAAAAATAATTTATTTACACTTTAATGTAATTACCTATAAGTCAAAATTGGTTAGGAAATAAAGAGTTGTTTTTTTTTGTGTTTCAGTTTTGAATTTATTTGTAATTTTTTATTTTGAATATCTGTTATGAGATTATTACAAATATGTTCTCTTTGTCTGTAATTTTTTATGTTTTTTGAAAAATTTAAGCATGTTTTAATTAAAATAATTTTTTTATTATTTTAAATTTCTCTTACAAATTTTTTTATTTTTAAAATTATATTTTTGAATATATGAAAGTAAATATATTTTTACTATTTTAAAAAGTTAAAAATTAAAAACAGACTAAAAATAACAAAAAAAAAAAAAATAGGTATAATTTTTTTCACGTTCCATTTTAGTCTAAGGGTACGTTTGATTGTAAGTATGGAATTTGCATAGAAAGAAAATAAATTTTAGGTAATTTAATTATCTAGAAATTATTTATATAAAAATTATCAATTAAAAGTATTTGATTGTAATTTTTTTTCTATGAAATTTTCTTTCGAAACCCACCCATCTCCTCTCGCCCTTCTCCCATATCTCTCTCTCTCTCTCCCCCTGCCTCACAAACCCAGTTCTTCTCCCTCCTCTCCCCATCATTATCATTGTTGAAGAATGAAGAGATCTACTAGCACGAGACTTGAAAACCTGCCTTCTCCCATGTCTCCTTTAATTATGTTTTTCGAGGAGATTAATCTCGCCAAACGCTAATAATGCATTACTTTTTAATCAATCCTCATCAATTATTAGGTGTTATGCATTTAATATTTATTAGGTGTCGGATTTCTCCCGGGGGATTAAAGTCCCACCCTTCTAGGTACTTGGTTAGAAGCAGACCTCGGTGATCGGTCCAGTATTATCATTTGGCGCCCACCATGGGGCTGATTGCTTTATTTGCCCTTGTTCAGCAAGTATCTCAGACAAGCTCAAGTTCCCCCCGTCATGGCGACAAGAAGAAATCCACCACGAGCTACTAGTACCCAACCTATCCCGGATCAGAGTCAACACCAACCACCAGATAGTGGCCCCGTAGGGGGTCATCCCTCGAATCCCTTGCCATCACAAGATCGTGTTGCCCAGTTAGAGGGACAGGTCCAACACTTGACGGAATTGCTCAACACATTTTTGACCCAACAACAGCCTCTAGAGATGAGACAAGGGGAGCACTCCAACCACAACAGTCGGCACCAGGGGGACTGCCATTCTAGTCATAGAGAGTTCCAAGGTGGCAGATCCCCCTGCGCTAGGAAAGAGTCCTATCGGGACGAGAGACTAAGCAGACCCTCCAAGCGTGGCGAGTATGGGAGGCTGAGCTTAGTAGAGAAGGATTCCTTTAGTCCCGATTATGCTCGAGCCGGAGGAGCTTAGCAAGAAAGACGTTTACAACATTTGGAGAGGAAGGTTGTAGAGTTGAGACGGATAGAGGAAGAGCCACATGATATTGTTTCCAATCAGCTATTAAGTCGGGAGATCATGGCAATTATTCCATTCGATCGTCTTCGAATCCCAACTATTAAGCCCTATGGAGGCACAACCGACCCCACTGACCACTTGAATCTCTTCGCCTCTCACATGATGGTCCAGGCAGCACCTGATGCTATGTGGTGTAGGGTCTTCTTGGCCACTTTGGAAGGACATGCACGATCCTGGTATTCAAGTCTGACACATCGATCGATTGCTAATTTCGGACAGCTTCGGAATAAGTTATTGGCTAATTTCGCTCCCTTCCGAAGGCACTGAAGGTCTACCATGACTTTCGTGAATCTCAAGCAGAACCAAGGGGAATCGTTAACAAATTTTGTGGTCAGATTTAATATGGAGACATTGAGCATTGAGAATTTGGATCAAAGTATCGCTATGGTGGCCTTTCAGAATGCCTTAAGGGCTGACCCTTTTATCCAGTCACTAGCTAAGAGGCCTCCCCAGGAGTCCACGGAGATTCTGAGCGGAGCTGCCAAGTACATTAATGCCGAGGAGGTGATACGGGCCAAGAGGATTGAGTACTCGGATAAGAAAGAGAAGAAAAGTCATAATAGAGAGTAAAAGCCTGAAGATAAACTGAGTTGACATGGGGAGAGGTTGAGCCCCCGATGGAGTCCGGTCAGGTTCACCCTACTTAATACTGCTCGAGTTGAGATCCTGGCTATAATTAAGAATAAGGATTACTTGAAAAAATCGAGGCCCATGAAAGCCCCGGCTAACAAACGGAGTAAAGACAAGTATTATCGATTTTATCGAGATCATGGACATGACACAAAGGACTACTTATTCAGCTGTCCGAGCTCCTCACCCTCACAGCTTAAGCAGTGAGGGGAGGCAAGTGATGAGGGGATATTTTACTAAGGGTAAATTTACTCTACTATCTCTGGAAACCACCAAACCGGTACTGCCACGTGTCTGTCTCAAGAAACGCCAAGTGTCATCCGGATCTCCATTCCATATTTGATTTGAACGAGAGTGACGCGGTCAACCGAGATTCTCTCCAACGATTATCTTATCTCTTCAGAGTAAACTCTACTCCATCTATAAATAGAGGTCAATTTCTATAGGTATGAACATTTGACTATTGGGTGACTTTCCATTTCGGGTATCTTTTTTTACAGACTTAAACGTCAGAATTCTCCTAGGAGATTAAAGCCCCACCTTTGTAGATATTTAGTTCGAGGCAGAGTTAGGTGATCGGTCCAGTATCACCGAACTAAATATTTTACTTTAATGGGACAGGCAGTAATAGATGTGATTCCGAGGTCAATTTTACCATCCCTTTGTGTATTTTAAGGACCAAACTTTAACTCGGACATAGTGAGCATAATTCCATTTCAGTGAAGTACTTGGAAATGTGGGAATCTGTGACTCGTGTTACCTTACCCGTCGCTGCATTGGGTTGCATGGACATGGTAGGTTCGTGGGTGCCCGAATTTGAGGCTTCCGTTACCTAACCCTTGCAATCAAGTTGTTTTAATCACTGGTATTGGCGTCACTCATCCACCACGCCGTTCAGTCAATGCTTTTCCGTTGACGAAGCGTCATAACCAAGGCGGACGGGGCTTCGAATCTGCCTGTTTGGTTCCGGGCAGTTTCCTGAGCTTTCTGCTTTCAACCCTAGAGTCCTGAGCTGAGCCTCATCGGCAAAGCCAAGATGGGGGATTTTTCAAACATCACACTGCGCCTGTTTGATCTCTCGGACATCGATGATTACATGGTCTGGGCCACGGACGATCAAGTCAGCAAATTCTGTTCATGGGACACTTACAAATCCAAAGAAGCCGTCATGCGCTATATCGCCGATGTCGTCATCCCTCACCCATGGTTTAGAGCCATATGCCTGGATAACCGCCCGATCGGGGCCATTTCGGTGATTCCCAACGAGGGAAGAGATAGCTGCAGAGCCGAGCTTGGATACGTATTGGGATCGAACTATTGGGGCAGAGGGATTGCCACGAGGGCCGTGAAGATGGTGGCTGCTACCATATTCACCGAGTGGCCGCCCCTGGAGAGGCTTGAGGCTCTGGTTGATGTCGACAACCCGGGGTCTCAGAAGGTGTTGCTGAAGGCCGGGTTCCAGAGAGAAGGTGTTCTGAGGAAGTTTTGTCTTCTGAAGGGGAGAACTAGGGATATGGTGATGTTCAGCCTTCTTTCGACTGATCCACAGGTGAACTGATTCAAGCATGGATGGTGGGTTTTGAATGTTAGTGTTGGATTGGGATTGTAACTGTTTGATATAATGTTTCAATGAGATAATGATATAGCCATGTATAGGCTTTTCATGAGACTTGTTACTGTGAATGGGTCTGTCGAGATGTAACATATCGTTTGAACAGAGTACTCAATAGCCGTTTTCTTTCTTCACCAGTGGGATTATATAAGCAAAAGGAATCAATGCTGGAACTGGAAGGATAATGATTCTTGATTGGAATGGGGTGAAATTTTCATTCAAATGTTTCTTTTTCACACACGGTCCAATTCCCAATTCGTATAAAGCATCACGGTCCATGTCAGAATTATTTATTAGTTTTAGCGGTGCAGATACTTTTGTTCAATTGTTCTTCAGATATGGTGCTCTTTGTTTGCATATGAGATCAGACTCAATTGTTATCTCACTCATTCAGTTAGGTTGATGGACTTTGACCACAAATAGAAAACACTTTACTTACGCCTCCAGATCATCTATAGTATCCATTACTTTTTACTATCAGAAACCTAATTGAAAATAAGGAGGATGGGAGCCATTTGGACCTATGTTACCTTACTGTCAAGTTCACCGTTTGAGCACTCTTTTATCTTGAGTCTTGTATAGTCACCATTCTTTTAAGACAAGTAAGTCTCTTGGGATTCTTCTCTTTAAGTTTGCTTAAGGCCTTGTCAAACTAATACGGTGGTCAAAATGGGCCGACGCTAGTCCATGAGGTTGGGCTGGACTATCACTTAAGCCTATTGAATAATACCTGTTGAGTTTTGCTTAAAACTTTCAAGTCCATCTTATTATTATTATTATTATTTTTAGTCCAGACTATGTTTAATTTTTAATAATTCAGATTATAAAATATGTTTTTGTAGTTTGAATTATAAATTTTCTTTTTGTATTTAACTGTGTATGTGATTTTATGTATCCATCTAATTTAAAGAATATTTAAATAATATGTGAATTAATCTAACTCATTTCACTCTATGTATCAAAATTGTCAAAAATAATTTATTTGCACTTTAATGTAATTACGTAAAAATCAAAATTGATTAGGAAATAAAGTGTTATATTTTTGTGTTTCAGTTTTAAATTTATTTTTAATTTTATATTTTGAATATCTATTATAAGATTATTACAAACATGTTTCATTTGTCTGTAATTCTTTATATTTTTTAATAATTTTAAGTGTGTTTCAATTAAAATAATTTTTTATTATTTTAATTTTTTTATTTTTAAAATTATATTTTTGAATATATGGAAGTAAATATATTTTTATTATTTTAAAAAATTAAAAATTACAAAAAGATTAAAAATAACAAAAAAAAAACAAGGCATAATTTTTTTCACACTCCAATTTAGTCTAAATTCTCCTGTTTTTCTGAGTCTTCTCCATTTCAATTTCGCATAAACTAGCGGGGTTAAAATGTAATTTGAAACAAAATAGGAGGAAGTCTTCTCTTAATTACCGGCGGCGGCCGAGGAGATAGATTCAGTGACACTCTTTCTTCTTCTGTCTCTCAACGATGGATCCGCTCTCTGCTCTGCGAGACTACACAATCCGGAACGAGCTAGACAAGATCGTCCGGGTGGGCGATGAGTTTCGCTTCGGCGGCGAGTACGCCTTCCCGTGCGGCGTCGCCACCGCCTACCGCTCCAAGCAAGGCAGCCTCTACACCCTCGAAACCCTCGTACACTTCGTCAAGAATCACCTCCTCAAGCACACCGAGTACATGCACCACGCCCGTCTCCACAACCTCCCCTCGGTCGTCACCTTCATCGACCGCAAGCCCTTGCTTGACTACCTCCAAGGCAAGGTTTCCTCCTCCGATTCCATCCAGTTCCTCGCCCCTCCAAACCCTATTCCTCCTAAACTCCCGGACGAGTACCGCCCCGAGGACCCCGCCTTGCTCCCCCCGCAAGAATTCGGCATTAATTTGAACGACGACGTGTTTAGGGTTCCGGAGAATTACATCTCGATGATTCGGTCGATGGAGAGGCCGTTGAAGGACCGCGAGACGATGCTGGAGTGTCGGAATCGGAACTTCTACGGGGTCTGGATGGCGGCCACGAAGCGGGACGAGGAGCGGCAGCGGGCGGAGGCGCAGCAGCGGAAGGACGGGCTGGTGGCGAAGAGTCGGCTGATGAGGGGCGACGAGAGAGGCTTCGGGGACGAAATGGGGTACGATTCGAAGCCGAAAATGCTCTTGAAAGGGAGCAAAATTGGGGAGGGCGTTCCGATCATTTTGGTGCCGAGTGCGTTTCAGACCCTGATCACGATACACAATGTGAAGGAGTTTTTGGAGGATGGAGTGTTTATTCCAACGGATGTGAAGGTGAAGCAGATGAAGGGGCCGAAGCCGGACTGTGTTACTGTGCAGAAAAAGTTCAGTAGAGACCGGGTGGTGACGGCCTACGAGGTGAGGGATAAGCCGTCGGCGTTGAAGGCAGAGGACTGGGATCGGGTGGTGGCGGTTTTTGTGTTGGGGAAGGAGTGGCAGTTCAAAGACTGGCCTTTCAAGGACCACGTTGAGATCTTCAACAAAAGTAAGGAAGTTTTGTCCTCCAAGTGGATTTGGAATTTGATTTGAACTTGAACATTTTGAGTTTTATAGGGCATGTAGGTGTGAATTCCCCCTTTTGCTTATACAGGTTTATAACATTGTATATGCGTTGAAACTTGAAAGTTTCTCTCAACTTTGAGGTTCTTATTGTATTCAAAATGTTGTTTAGGCTAGGTTGGGCTCTTAAGTATGGAATTAATAATTCCTAGTAGTGAATTATCTCTCAAAATCTCCACTTTTTACGCCCCCTGTCTTCCTTTGATTTGTATGTTGTACAAAGAAAATTATGTGTTTGCTGATTTCTGTTACAGTTCTTGGGTTTTTCATGCGGTTTGAGGATGATAGCCTGGAGTCAGCAAGGACTGTTAAGCAATGGAATGTGAAAATCATATCAGTGAGCCTTTTTCTTCTCTGAGATATTCAGTTCTGTTGTCAGATACATCCAGTAATCTAATATTTATGATTTCTTCTATGCGATAGTTATTCTGTTTGTTGTTGATATAAGTTCAAATTTCGTTGGCAGATTAGCAAGAACAAACGGCACCAGGATAGAGCTGCAGCACTTGAGGTTTGGGACAAATTGGAACAGTTCATGCGCTCAAGGTCACGTGGTTGAGGTGTGTCAAAGTTTCCGGACAAACAGCCACATTTTTTTTTTATTATCTTTGGTATATATTTCATCAGAGGCTTGCTAAAACTTGCTGTGAAGCAAGCTTCCAATTTATCTTGACGCTTGTTTTGTGTTTTGTTATCTTTTACGTAATTATGAGTCTTAATTACCATTCTTTGGCTCAATTGTTTATGCTTTACTTCTTTTGATGGTGTATTTCATGAGCAGTTAATGTTTTTGGATCAGGGACTACATCTTTTCATTGTATGTGTTTCAACTCTAGTCTATAGTAGAAGATGAGTATTATTTTCCTGTCATGTGACATGCCTAGATTTTGTATTGTTGATGAAAATTGAAGTCATGAAAATAATACTCTTATGTTCTCCAAAAATCTTGGTTTTGTATGACATCCAAAAAATTGAAGTAAATTCTTACCTTGAAAATGATGAATTGCTATATTGATGTTTGCGGCAACGCTTTCCCTAACTAGGTAATCTGTATCAGTTACATCTAGGTTAGCATTGATAAGTCTAACCTTAATCAATCTAAATAAAGTGAAAACACGACCAAGTTAAGTTTTGAAAATTACAGAAAACAGTATAAGTTTTCAACCAGAGTAATTTTACAGCAATTCACAATAATGTCAGGCTCGGATCTGAAGAGAGGCTGCCTTCCATAATTCTGGAAGGAAATGGTTTAGGCAGGAAGGATTTAGAGGGAGAGATAGAGAGAGAGAGATTAAGAATTGGGCGAGAGAAGTGTGAATTGAGAAATGAGAGGGGAAGGAAACCGTGGAATAATCCTCACATGCTTCCCCATTCTCAACTTATCTGTAATTATAGAAGGATTACACAACTTGGCTTGGCAGTTAGGAAACCAGCCCATGCATGCGCCATTTGAATTATCCCCTACTTGATTATTACAATTCTACCATTATACCTTCTAATTACAGCTATACCCTTGGTCTAACCTTGGTCTATGATAATTCCCTCCTCGTAAAACCTTTCTTGTCCCCAAGAAATTATAGTAGACTTGTCATTCTAGGAAAACGTTGCAGAAGGTTAGGGAGATATTCCCATGAGGCGTTATCCGGATGTAGGTGAGACCATTGCACTAGGACTTGAGTCAATGGAGCCTTGTCATGGTGGACCACCCGTTTGTCCAGCACCGCCATTGGTTCACCTTCGTCCTCGATGTCTTCAAGGAGAGTGGGTAGTGTATTGCTGGAGCTGTCAGTTGGTCCAATGGATATTTTCAGAAGGGAAACGTGGAACACTGGATGAAGGCCCACGCCATCAGGCAACTGGAGACGATAGGCGACAGGACCCACCTTTGCCACAATCTTGAATGGCCCATAGAATTTAGGACTGAGTTTAGAGATTGGTCCCTTGTGGAAAAGGTGTTGTTGGAACCTTTTAACCTTTAAATAGACCTTAGTTCCTTCCTCAAATTGTCTCTCTGTTCGATGCTTATCTGTCGACTGCTCCATCCGTTGTCTTGCTAGGGCCAATTCTTGCTTAATAGTTAGTAGGGCGTCTTGTCTGTCCTTTAGGTACTGATCGGCGGATGTTTCCTGAGGAGAATAGTGCATTACAGCAGGAATGATGGGTGGCAGATACCCAAATAGAGCTTCGAAAGGAGTTCTTTTGTGTGCTGTATGGTAGTTGGTGTTATACCACCATTGGGCAAGAGCTATCCATCGACTCCAACTCCTTGGTTTGGAAACACACAAGCATCTAAGATAAGTCTCGAGACATTGGTTGACTTTTTCGGTCTATCCATCTGTCTCAGAATGGTAGGTAGAAGAGAGATGAAGCTTAATGTTGAGCCCTTGAAATAATGACTTCCAAATCTGGCTTGTAAATACCTTATCACGATCAGAAGTTTACTGCCTTAGGCAACCCATGTATTTTGAATACTGAATCCATCAGTTTCCTTGTGACTTCAGTGGTTGTGAACGGGTGAGTCAACGTGAGGAAGTAGCTGAATTTAGTCAACTTGTCTACTACCACCAAAGGAGTGTCAGCACCTTCAGATTTTGGTAAGCCTTCAATAAAGTCCATTAAAATCAGTTCCCAAGCCTGTGAAGATATTTCCAAAGGTTGAAGGAGGCCTGGATAAGGAATCTGCTCATGTTTGCACCTTTGACAGGTAGTGCATTCCATGACAAATCTGGTTACTTCCTTCTTTAACCCCTTCTAGTAAAAGAGTTGTCGTACCCACCGGTAGGTCACAATGAGCCCTGAATGCCCACCTATGGGGGAGTCATGTAGGCTCTGAAGTATCTTCTTTTTCAACAATTCGTCTTCCCCAATCACCACTCTGTTTTGGAACCTCAATAATCCCCCTTTTAATTGGTAGTTAGGGTCATTAGTTGCCTGCACTGAAATCCTGGTAAGTTGCTCTTTGATCCAAGGAGTCTGGTCATAGCTGTGGGTAATGTCTTGCACCCAATCTGGAACCAAGGCTAAAATGGCCTGACAAGCGGCTGGCACATCTCTCCTTGACAGAGCATCGGCTGCCTTGTTTTCCTTCCATTTGCGGTATAAAATGATGAAGTCAAATCCCATGAGTTTGGTAATCCCCTTTTTTTGTAATTGGTTATGTACCCTTTGTTGGGATAAGAGTTTGAGACTTTCATGGTCTGTCTTAATGGTGAATTTCTTGCCCTCTAAGTAATATCTCCATTTCTCCACAACCATTAAAACTACCAACAACTCCTTGTCATATATACTTAGGCCCATGTGTCTGGGGGCCAATGTTTGACTTAGATAGGCCACTGGTCGCCCTTCTTGGCTAAGCACAACCCCTATACTGGTGTCACACGCATCCGTTTCTAGAATAAACTCCTTGGAAAAATCTAGTAGAGCCAGTGTTAGGGCTTGCGGTATGGCTGCTTTAAGGAATTCAAATGCTTCCTCTGCTCCCGGTCCCCAATCGAAATTATTTTTCTCAAGCAGAGTGGTCAGTGGCTTGCTAATCATGCCATACCCTTTTATGAAGTGCCTATAATACCTAGTAAGGCCCATAAAGCCTCTTAGTTCCTTCAGGGTTTTTGGCTAGGGCCAGGCTTTCATAGCTTCAATTTTGTGAGAATCGGTACTAACTCTTTGACCAGATATGATATGACCCAAGTATTCAACCTTCTTTTCTGCAAATGAGCATTTAGACCTTTTCAGATACAGCTTATGGAATCTAAGGTTCTGAAATGCCAGTTTGAGGTGGGATAAATGCTGGTCTTAGGTGGTACTGTAAATGAGAACGTCATCGAAAAAAACCAAAACGAATTTACGCAAATAGGGGGCAAAAATGTGTTTCATCAATGCTTGGAAGGTTGCAGGCACATTGGTGAGGCCAAAGGGCATTACCAAGAATTCGTAATGCCCTTGATGGGTTCTAAAAACAGTCTTAGGGTAATCGGCTGGGTTCATTCAGATTTGGTGGTATCCAGAGGTCAAGTCAAGCTTAGAAAAAATGGATGCGCCTGTTAATTTGTCTAAGAGGTCTTCAATAATGGTATAGGGAATTGGTTCTTGATGGTTAGTGAGTTGAGTTGCCTATAATCCACACAAAACCTCCAAGTGCCATCTTTTCTTTTAACTAGGAGGACTGGTGAGGCATATGGGTTTTGGCTTGGTTGTATCAAGTTTTTGGACAACATTTCTCTTATAAGTTTTTCTATTTCTGCCTTTTGTATAGGAGAATATCGATAGGCCTTTAAATTGACTGGTTCATTGTTGGGTTTAAGGTGAATGGAATAATCAAGGATTCGATGGGGTGGCAGGGTTTGGGGGGTGACAAACAGATCCTCAAATTCCATTAACAAATTGTGAATGGGTAAAGGAAGGTGTACCTTACTGTCCTTTATTACCAAGGAAGTGTTCCTCGGTGCAACAGACTTTTGATCTCTAGTTGTCATTACCCCCATGTCCATAGCATAAATTGAGTGCAGTTGTCCCACGGTGGTACTTCCTTGTTCTAGTAGCTTTTGAATTCTTTTCCCTGAAACAACCCTACATTCCTTAGTTTCTTGACTTCCATGTAGAGTAACCTGTTGGCCCTCCAAGTTAAAGGTCACTTCTAGAGTATTAAAATCGAACACTAAGGGGCTCACTGTCTTCATGCAATCTACTCCCAGCACAACATGGCACCCTCCCAACTTGAGTATTCTCAAATCTGCCGAGAATTCTCGCCCACTCATTAGCCACTTGAATCCCATAAATCTGAGTTGGCTTACCATTCTAGTCCCATCAGCTATTAGGATTGACAGAGGGGGAGTCTCTTGTAGGTCGCATTGTAGGTTGTGGGCTATTGTCTTATCTAGGAAACTATGAGTGTTGCCACTGTCTATCAGCACTACTATTTTCCTTTTTCGGGCCACCCCTTTCACCTTTATGACCCTACTTGCTACTTGGCCTTGCAAGACATGCATTGAGATCTCACCCCTTCGTTTTCCTCAAGCACATCTTCATTTCCGTCAGTACCAGCTTCCTCCTCCTTTACTTTCTCTTGTCCTTCCATAGTAAGGAGGAGTTTCTTACACTGGTCACCTTGTCCATACTTTCACCACAACGGAAACATAGGCCTAATTGTCGCTTTTGGTCCACCGTTAGGTTTCTTGGTTGTACCGTAGGTTGGGGGACTTTACTGGTAGGTCCTCCTCTCGGCCCTTGGAAATTATTTCCCTATGATACTCCCCGTAGGTGTGATCCTCCCTGTTGTTTTTAGACGACAACCTATGTCTCCTAGCAAAAGTTTCCATCGATAGCTCGTGTAAGCGAGCTTGTTCAACTGCTTGTGCCACCGTGGTGGGGTACAACATCTTAACAGTCCGTCTAATTAACTCCTCCAGCCCACTGGTAAAACTCGAAACAAAATACTCCTCATCTAGGTAAGGTTGTGACAATGAGAGTAAGGACCTCAATTCTTCGAATCTGGTTTGGTATTCCACAACTGTTCCATTCTGTTTCAATTTGTTAAACTCCTCAATTACATCAGATTTGGTCTTCTCTCCAAACCTTCTGCACAATTGGTTAACAAACTCCGGCCAACTCAAATCCAGCCTTCTATGACTCCAATTTTGGAACCAGGCATCCGCCCTATCATCTAAGTAGGAAGCAACCATACATACCTTATCACCTTCTGCGATTCGATGTTGATAAAACACACGTTCACATCGGTGTATCCACCACCTCAGCCTATCCCGATCGAAGGCCGGAATCTCCATCCTCAAACTCGGTTGAGTTGAATTGATACCCCCATAACACCTCTTATTTGCACCCTCTCCCAATTCCGTTGGTTCTCCCCCACACCGTGGCTCTTGAGGTGGCGGTCGAGTCACCAGTGCAGTTAGGATTGGTGCTAACGTTGACCTTGGGGGAAAATCCATTGGTAAACTGACATTCGGTTGCCAAGCAAACATGCTCAAAGCTGCCGTCAGTTGCTGACTGAGTCTGGAGAATTCTTCTTGAATTCCGTTCACGGCACGATCTAAGGCGACCGTGTATTCCGATCTACTTCGGTGGATCTCTTCCTGAGTGTTCCGAATTCCTAACTCCATCGTCTCCAATCTATCATCCACTTGCTCTTGGTGTTGTTGCAATCCCAACTTGATCGCATCCAGTCTAATTTTCATTTGCTTCGCTCGCATTCTGTCGGCCATCACTACTACCAGGTCGCTAGCTCTGATACCAATTGTCAGGCTCGGATCTGAAGAGAGGCTGTCTTCCGTAATTCTGGAAGGAAATGGTTTAAGTGGGAAGGATTTAGAGGGAGAGATAGAGAGAGAGATTAAAAATTGGGCGAGAGAAGTGTGAATTGAGAAATGAGAGAGAAAGGAAACTGTGAAATAATCCTCACATGCTTCCCCATTCTCAACTTATTTGTATTTATAGAAGGATTACATAGCTTGGCGCGACAGTTAGGAAACCAGCCCATGCGCGCACCATTTGAATTATCCCCTACTTGATTTTTACAATTCTGCCATTATACCTTCTAATTACAGCTATGCCCTTGGTCTACCCTGGGTCTATGACAAGTAATAAGTAGTGGTATGTTTTCATTTATTAGAGAATGCCTCCAAAGAAACTGGACCAGAGCCTTTCTTTGTAACTACAAGCACATCTGGTGTTTTCATCGGGTGGAGGCACAGTTGTGGATATAAATGAAAGGTTGGGCCATGGAATTTGTCTGTCTGATTGTAACACTCTGTATGGGCCATTCAATTTTTGCTTCTTTCTTTCATGCTCTTTTTCCATGTGTATGTTTAATTTCTATTTGTTGCTTACTTTGATGGTTTTTAATTTTACTGAATGCTTGACTAACTTTTACTTCCATAGAAATATGATGGTCTTCACCTTTAATGATGAGCCCTGGGCCAAAGTGATTGAGAAACATAGTGTCCAGTTAAAATGCATCCCCCCCCCCCCTCTCCTCTTTTAATTTTCATGGTAATTTTCTTAGCTTTTTGAAGGGTTTTTTGCTGTGCATGGGCATGAAAATCGTTCAATCTTCTGAAATCCCATAAGAAATATTTAACAAATCCAAGCTTCTCACGAGTGTGTTTTTCTCAATCATGACCTCAAAATTGACGTCATGACTGTGCAATGATGTATATAATTTTCAACATTGAAGTTATGCGACAGTACCTGGTCTTCACTGAGGTTGCGCTTTATATACTTACGTCACTTGCTGTGCCCTGGTCCACAGTATTAGCAATTTTCTTTTTTTGATAAATAGAGGTCATTAAAATTGTTTTTTTTATTGTATAAGTCAGTAAAACCAAATGTTATTTCTGACTGAATAAGCCTTTTCCTGAAAGAGGAGAAAACAATAAAAAGAAAAGAAAAGAACAAGAAGAACAATGAGGATGGCGCAAGCCAGCTTGTAATATTTTCTCATTCCTTACAACCACCTAACAACCAACATGATGCCGCTAACTTTTCATGGTTTTAAACAGAAAGGGTTCTGCATTGCTTGGATTGGGAGGTCATGATGGACTGAAGATCACCATGAATTGATGCATGGTGACCAGTGAGGACCCTTATGGACTATCTTGTTTTTCTTGTATCTGGCACAGTTTTAAATCTTTTTCCAACTCATTCTAACTGCTCTATTTCCTTTTAGGGGAACAGAATAAACCTATTCAATATTCATCCCAGCTCCAAATATGAAATATGCCCCATGAATTCCTTTTGGTTTTGAAAGCCAGGAAGTAATTTGTACTACAACTATCATATTGGTACATGTTTCTAGACAAATCAGTTACAGTTGGCCATGGCACTTGATAATGGGACATTATACTAGCTTTAGCCATTTTCTTTACTCTTCTTGCCCTAAAATAGCCAGGACACTTTACATTCTTCAACCAATAACCATATCTTGGGAACCAACTAGGGGTGCAAATGAGCCTGAGCTGTTTAGGCTCGGCTCGGTGTTTGACTCGATAAAAGTTCATTCGAATTCATTCGTTAAGATAAACGAGACGAGATTGAGTTTAACTTTGAAGTTCGATTTGTAAACGAGTTGAACTTGACCTCAGTAAAGTTTGGCTCGTTAGCTTGCGAGTTGGCTCAAATAGAGGTTTATGAACTGACTCAATTATAGGCTCGTGAGTTGTCTTGAGCCTCTAATAGAGGTTCATGAGTTGACTCAATTATAGGCTCGTGATCTATCTCGAATAAAGGCTCGCGAACTAACTTGCTTATAGACTCGTGAGCTGACTTGAGTAGAGGCTTGTGAGTTGACTCGTAAATATGCTTGTTTACAAATACATTAATAAAATTATTTATAATTTTATAAAAATATATTTAACATAAAATTATCAAACTTTACTTTATTATAATAATATCATAATAAGAATGTGTTGATAAAAAGATTTGTTGTGACTTAAAAATTAATCAACTAATGTATGAGTTTAATAGAATAATTATCATTTTAATCGAGTAAGGAAATGTTCAGTTGAGTAATAATTAATAAATATTGTACTCTATTGATTTTTTTTTAATCAAGTAAAATCTAAATATTTAACTGGTTAATCGATTATATACTTGTCTTACTTGAATATATGATAGAATAACATTAATTGAATAACCAAATAATTAATTCACTAAGTGATACATTAGTTAAATAATTTTGTTGTGCTATAATTTTGATTATGTTTGTATTTTGAAAATAACTAGACAAGTAATTTGATTATCTTTTTGTATGGTAAATGATATTATGTTTATTGTAATTTGTGAAATTATCATTACTTAATTATCATGTCGATGTTATATTTGTTGATTTTCAGGTTGGGTTCATTTAGGTATGTTTGTTGATTATCAAATTGATATTTGTTTTTATTGTACATAAATTTATTAGATTTTTTTAAATAAAACTTTGATAAATTCCAGCCTGAGCTCGAGCTCAAGTTGGAGCTCACTCGAGCCAAGCTCGGGCTTGGGCTATGCTAATCAAGCTCGAGCTCGAGCCAAGCTTCCAGGCTCAACTCGAACTCGAGCTCGAGTTTGAATCTGTGATAAAATTTGTCAAGTCGAGCCGAGCTCTCGACTCAGCTCATTTGCACCCCCTAGAACCAACCTACATCTTCCTTGGGACACTTTGAATTTGGTGTGCGCGCTCACGAGTGTGAGTGCGCGCCCGTGTGAGAGAGAGAGAGAGAGAAAAGGGGGGGGGGGTGTTGCTGTGGAACCAAGCAAATGGTCGTGCTATGCACCACGTCTGTCTGCATTCATGACTCCAATGAGAATTACTACTTAAAAATAGCTTGGGTTTTGTAATTATTTTTCACTGCCAGGATATTTTATACTGTGGTTTAAGAATATTATGTTTTAATGCCTGTCTTTGGTAAATAACTCTAGATTTGAGCACATTTCATCCATAGTTCAGCATCTGGAGTGTTTCTTTCCCGGACAAAATTAATACAATATATGTACTTCTTTTGAAGCAGCGGCAAAGATGTTCTTTTCAATCTGTTCGTGTTCCCCAGCATCTGGATGTTTCTTTGCCAGAAAAAGTAACAAGATATGTAGTTGTTTTGAGGCAGCAAAAGGCAAGAAGTGAACCTGTTGACCTCGATGCAAGCATGCAGAAATGAAGATCAACAAGGATGCTGCTGTGCAGAGAGACATGAGTTAAAGTTAGTGGTTGCAGTTTACCTCATTCACATTGATGTTGTAGGTTTGTATTTGATGCAGCAGCTCTTCTTAACAAAAGAAGACATTTTTATGGATCATTTTACTTTTATATAGGTGGCAACCTATTTGTTGATAATGTGCCAAACATTTTTTTTAATTTTTAATGTATATTTTCTTCACATTATATTATCCCATAAACTAGAAATCATCCATCTTTATTAAAAGGGTAAGAGACTAAGAAGTCCCTTCAGTCATACAAAACAGAATCAACCCCTGAAGAGGTCCTAAAGAATGCTAGTACAATCGCAATATAGAAAGCTGGAAGCCCTCAGAAAATTAAAACAAAAGGCCACAGGCTGTATGCAGTGCTGCCGAAACGGTAGCGCACATCACAAGACACAACTCAATAAATGGTCAGGGTTGAGGAATAAGATGCAATGAATAGAAGCGAGAAGATCAGAGGAATTGTCATCTCTGCAGCAGAGCTGGCATCTGTGGATGGTACGGTTTTCGACCCTGCTCCTGTTCCCATACAAAACATTGCCATGAGTTTTTATATAATCCATTTTGCCATCTAACAGTGGTTAGAAGAAGAGAGGAGAAATTTTGTACCTGAAGAAGGATCGGTATCTGGTTCCGGTGTTTCTGAAGGAGAGCCAGCTGGAGAAGCAGCAGCTGCGCTCCCGTAGACATGTAGCAAATTAGTAGAATACTAAACATATTTATGGAGTGTAATGAACATTTGAATTACTATTATTGTTTGTGTTGAGACTTTGTATGTATCTCACCATTGCAGCGGCTGACGGGTGGAGTCTGGACATTGCAAGCCCCAGGAAGAGCCACAGCCTGAGTCTGGTTGACTTCTATCCCCAGCGATGAACCGCCGCCGTTGAGGACCTCGCACAAGCACTGTGGCTGCGAGCGGACAACGCTGCCCAGCTGCGAGCAGCACCCAGAAGACGGCGTGGATGAGTTCCCCGTAATGTAGTTGAGGCACGGCGACAGGCTGATCAGCACGTTCGAGCACCCTGACGACGACTGCTGCGCCGTAACCCCTGCCCCCGCCAAGAGTACCGTCATCACGGCAAGTGCTAAACCCATCTCAAAGCTTTGGCCTGCTGCCATTGGAATGAGTTTGTTTCAATAACTAGGTTGAGATTGAAGAGACAATGCTTGATTTGATTGGTTTTATGGGAAGGAGAGAGCAAGACATGTTTATATAGTAGGCAAGCTTAAAGCTTGGGAGGAACCGAGGAAGAGTCAAAGCTGGAGATGGGACAGTGTGGATGACCGACCTCTCCTGCTCTGCTAGGTGTTCTGAATAGTAACGTGTGGAACTTGCTATGTGTGGCTTTCTTTGGGAGCTTAGGGCAATAGGAAACAAAATATGCTGGTTATAATGTGGGTGACCTACTTGACTTTTCCACCATATCACTCCTCCTTGGCTACCAACGATTGAATTATTTCTATTACTTGTGTTTGTTTTTGACTTTTGTATATGATTCTTGTTTTCCTGATTTAGAAATTGTGGAACAAAATAAAAAAATCATGTGATTTGGTTGCTAGATTTCTCTGGTGATGAAATATAAACAATAATTTGACAAAATTAAAATTGGTACATAAAGTTTTGTAATAATATCCTCCTAATAATATTTGGTTTGTTTTACATATATTTTTTCAATTTAACTTTTTCAGTTTTTTGTGGATCTATTTGTTTTCGGCTAAAGAAATAAAACTGATAAATCTATTTGTGTTAATATTGATCTTCAGTTCATATAATGATAGAACTTTTATAAGTTCATATAACATAATTTTTGTATTTTGTATACATATTAATTTTTTTTACTCAATTGATGTGCTAAATAGCTAAGTTGTACGGAAATAGAAACGAAAAATGTTTTTGATACGAAATAGAAATAAAGAAGTGATATTTTTTTAAAAAAACAAAAAACAAAAGTGCAATGTAAAGTGTAAATTACAAAATATAAAGATTTTTTTGTAAATATATTTTTAATATAAAAAATTATAAAAAATAGTTCAAAGATAATACAAACAAGTAAGAAGCAATCGGTGACACAAGTATAGAGCAACAAGAAACAATAAGTGCCGAGTGTGAGAGGGAACGATGAGAACAAGACCAAGGCTTGATCGACGATTACACGAGTACCGAGCAACAAGAAATAATTAATGGCAAGTGCGAGAGAAAAAGACAACCTAAAAAGATTTCAGGCATTTTTGCCATTTTTGTGCATCAAAGCTAAACAAAATATACCCAAAGAGCCAAACTCAAGACAAATCCAAAGACTCAACAATCTGTACAAAAGCCCAAAAAGAAAAAGCTGCAAAAAGGTTAGGAAATTTTTTCGACGAAAAAGGTCCCCAAGATACCCTTTAGTAAGTTTGCTTATGAGGTTGAAGACAAGGACTCTCTAAGAGATTCGAAAGTCTTCGAGAAGCACCTTCAAATCATATTACTGTTAGGAACGTGTCAACTCACTTATGAAACTTTTGCTTTGAATGCTAAAACATATGATGGGTAATTTCAATCTAGAAAGAAATAGACACATTATATATTAGTTCTCACCGCTAAAACATATGATGGGTAATTTCAATCTAGAAAGAAATAGACACATTATATATTAGTTCTCACCTTTATAGATAGGAGATGACCCGTCCTCTCTAAATATGTCCAAAATACAACTCTTCTTTGAGTTTTTTTATTTTTATTTTTATTTTTAGCTAAATAAACTTAAGTATTAAATTGTCTATACAAGAAAAAAAATATCATATGCTCTCTGATTAGTTTGTCTTATAGGCTCCCAAAGACCAAAAAAGCGATTCTCTAGGTACAAATTTTATTATTATACTCTGGCAACAACATTGATATTTTGCAATTATTTTTGAAAGTATATATTTAGTCTTTCGTGTTGTCCAATTTTTTAGGAATAAATTCACCTTTTCAAAAACAAAAACACCCAGCAAAATGGTGTTTTATATTTTTTTCTTCAAAATTTTAAAAACAAACAGAAAAATTATAACTAAAAGCAGTGAGATTTGCTCTCCTGCTCTCGGTTGTAAATTTGTTTCAATGGAATAGATTTCATTTTCTTTTAGGACACTTTTTACTAATCTTTTGGCTTAAAAATCACATATATATTATACCATTTTTATATTTTTTTGGGTTCTGATACTTAAAAGAAAATGATTGGATAACTAATTAAATCAATCAATTTGTCATCTGTCATATTATATTATTGCTTACACCATTTACTGCATGTATCACATCGAATGCCAAATTCATGGAAGAAAAGAGCTAATGCTTTGCCGGCTTCTACACACAATACATAACTTAGCTCATTGCCAATAACTAAACCAAAGTTTACAGTAACACAGTGATGGAAAGAGGAAACAAGACAGACCAGACCAGAACACAGGACTTCACTTGGGTGTTATACTCCCTTTATATGATAACTTGCAAAAGGACATGGTATAAAGTAGGCATTACAACAACCAATACTGTATTGAATAGTTTTCACTGATAAAAAGGTCTCCAGATCTTCATGGTGCCGCCTGGAATACTCAGAAGCTGGCTGAGATTGGAGCCATGAACAGAAGCAGAGCGATGAGCTGAAGAGGCATCTTCATTGCGCTGCCGTCAGAGGCGGCGCCACCGGTCGATGGAACTGTCTTTGTTCCTGCTCAGACATCCATGCAAGATGCAGTAAGTTCAGGGTAAAGGGCGGCCTAAAAATACCCAATTCAATGAATTCATCAAACAACACCATACCTGATACTGCCGTGCCAGCCGGAGAATCAGGGGATTCACTTGAGGATTCTTCCGGCATGGTTTCTGGAGATCCTGCCGGCGATGCTGCAGGTCCATTGGCAGCTACACCAACAAAGAAGATCAGATACTAGCAATGAGGTAATTCACAAAACACTAAACCGATTTTTTTATTAGAAGCTTTGAGCTTTACCATCACACTTGCTAACTGGTGGAGTCTGCACGTTACATGCACCCGGCAGCGCGAGAGCTAGAGTCCGGTTGATGTTGACACCCAATGCCGAGCCCCCGCCATTCAGGGCCGAGCAGAGGCACTGTGGCTGCGACTGGACGACACTTGCCAGCTGCTTACAGCACGAAGAAGACGGGGTTGGGGAGCTCCCGGTGACATAGTTGAGGCATGGAGCCATGCCAATGAGCGCATTGGTGCAGCCTGATTGAGCTGTGGCTCCGGTCCAAAGACTGGCCACCACAGCAAGGAGGACTAGTCCCATCTGAATCCCAATTGAAGCCATTTGAATGTGATCTTCAGGTCTGGTTCGTTGTTTGTTTGCCAAGAAAGTGAATTTACTTGCCTGAACGAGAGTGATTTATACCAGAAGGTTACATCATTAGTTGACTTTTTTATTCCCGCTATGGCAAAGTGATTTGGTAAACTACATATGGCTCATGAAGTAAGATCTATAATTGAACTGCCCTAAGCCCTTAACGAGTAGTTAAGACGTAAAATTAGGATTTATCCACAAGATTACTCTGGTTAATTAAACCAGATACTTGACCCTAAACTAGATTTAAAGGCACATTAAATTTTACTAATACGGTCACGACTTATCTTACACCCAAATATTATGTTTCTTGAGTTGAAGAGCCAAGTCAAATTGCCATCCCTATCTGTTAAGAACAGCCACTAAGATCATTGGTGACCTATATACGTTAACAACATGCAAAAACAGGCAGATTACCTAACCCCAAATAAGAGCTCAACCCCTCTTAGTTGAGCGAGCTCTTAGAATATTTGCATTTGTTTACTATTACCTGTGAGGGTGAGTGTCTCAGTGGTCAATGGCTGTATACATCATTGGTAATTGGTTCACTTGCCCGAGAACAATTCAGAATGAGATTCATGATTGGAAGGAGATCCCAAATGAACTTGCAGACATTGTTAACATTGGCTTTTACATTTTGCTGATTGGTAATTTTCTAGTAGCCAGAACATTGTCTTTGATCAAACAAGTACAAGTTCTGAAAAACAGAGACCAACTGACCTAAACTTGCCATCTTCCTCGGAGTTAGTTGAGGTAGATGAGATCCATACCAGGCCAAGAATTTAAGCTTTCTTCCCTGCAAATTTTCCATCTATAAATCTCCTCTTTCTCCTTTCTTTCAAACAACCAGTTCTTAAATCCATCTCTCAACACTCCCAATTTCATTTGTGTGCTCTATAAGGAACTCCTGCAGGTGAACAACCCACAAAAATGGCAGTTTCAGAGATCTTTTTGCGCCTTTCTCCAGCTCTGGTGATTGCTTCCGTGCTCCTGATCATGCCGGTTCACTCCCAGATCCAGACCCCTTGCACTGCTTCCATGCTCGCTAGTTTAACTCCATGCATGAACTTTCTTACCAACAGCAGCTCCAATGGAGCTTCACCAACTGCAGGTTGTTGCAACGTTATCAAGTCCCTTGTGAGCAATGGCACAGATTGCCTGTGCCTTATTGCCACTGGAAGTGTCCCCTTCCAAATACCCATCAACCGGTCCCTCGCCATCTCCCTGCCGCGAGCCTGCAACATGCCTGGCGTTCCTCTCCAGTGCAAAGGTGGGGTTTTATTAAGAAGTGCCTCTTCTTTCTGTTTCTGCTTCCCCATTTTATCAATTTGATTTGGTTGCTTATTTTGTTCTTTCTTCGCCGCTGCAGCCTCTGCTGCCCCTATTCCAGCTCCAGGTATTGTATCCACTCAAACTCTTTTTGATCACATATTGGAATCTTGATGGATTAAGCCCTTAGAGAAGTTCCATTATGGCTACTTTTTTTTAACCTAAATTTCCATGACAGGGCCAACCGCATTTAGTACTAATTTGGCTCCTGAAGGTCCTGCTCCTCTTAGTCCTCAAGGTAATATGCCATTCCACCAAATTCACCATTGCTTTCTCATCCTCAAGATCAAACATGTTATCCTGAAACTATTGTGACAGCTTGTCGATGCTGACTGTTTTCTTCTGGCTGGCAGGGTCTGTTGATCCCGAATCAGTGCCACCAGCTTTGGCACCAGATGCCGAGATGACTCCTGATCTCACCCCTACATCTACAACCATGGAGCCAGAAGCTCCAACGGGGAATCCAGGAAGCAGGCCCGTTCTCAACCCGTCGGCTGCTGAGCCCCCTCACAGTTTTTCACCATCTTTGGTGCTGGCTCTGATAGGAGCCATAGTTCTGAAGTGCTACTAGAGCTAGTTCTGCATCTCTGTATTTCCATGCATATGTACTTTGGATATTGTCTATGCACTAGAGAAACCATTCTTTCGGGGTGTGAAACATTGTTTGGACCTATTCTGGCGATTGTATTCATCAATAAGCCTGCAATATTGATGTTCTAGTGGAATACCATAGCTTCTTCTTGCTCAAAACTAATGCCCCAACAATACCTTGGAACTACATTTAATCATTGAAACTAAAGTAGTGGTTTGACATCACGAATTCCTTATGGATCGTGATTTTGCTGTCAACCCAATCAGTCGGTATATTAGGTCCCCTCATAGGGATAAAATTACAATTTTGACTTATTTCTGTTCAAGAACTAAAAACAAATAGGGACAAAATTATAATTTTTCCTTTCTTGATTGGATTGACACTAAAGGTGAGAAATAGGCCGGGTGGTCCGGCCCCCCCAGCAAAATGAGGGTCGTGCCCGGCCAGCGATATGTGACCCGCAGCCTGGTCCACCAAAATGGCTCGTGGGTCAGCCCATCAACTAACCCGTTAAAATGGCCCGGTCCGGTCCACCAAAAATAAAAAAAATATTTAAAAAATTATGTTTTTAATTAGTAATTATAAACAAATTTTAAATATAATAATTAAAATTTATGTTTAATATAAACATAATTTTATTGTAATGTTTGCAAGTATAATTATGTTTGTAAAATTTTACATAATTTTACTATAATGCTTGTACATAAAAATTATATAAACATATTTTAAAAATATTAGTTACATTTGAGAAAAAAATAAAAAAAATATTTAAAAAATACGTTTAAAAAAATTAAAAATAAATGGCTCATGAGCCGACCTAGACAACTAGGCCCATGGACCAGTCTAGTAGGCCCATGGCCCAGCCCGACTCACGGCCCATTTATTAAGGGTCACAGGGCCGTGCTGGGCCCTAATTTTCATTTCTTTGGCCCGACCCGTCTCACTTGAGAGCCAAATTCAGCCCAACCCACCAAATGGGTGGGCCAAGCGGGATATGGGCCGGCCCAGTCCACCATTCCCCATCTCTAATTGACACCAAAAATCATTTTCCCAAAAAAGGGTTAAACTTAACACTATAAATGACTTGCAGAATGGTCAAATATTCATTTGTTTCATGTGTTGTCTTTGTTGACCCTAGTTATTTACATTTTTTTGTCTATCAAGTCATAGTGTAATTCTATAAAGTTAATGGCAGTGATTAAATAGAAAATAAATAAAGAAAACCAATTAAAATAATTACAAAAAAGGGGGAAAAAATAAAAATAAGGGCACTATTTGAATGATAGGAGTAGGTAACAAACAAGGAAACAGCCAAATGTGCATGACCAGCAGTGTTGAATATGCCAACAGTAGCCCATCCCACAGTTTCATATATAAGCAGCAAATTAATTAATGGGTAAAACGGAAATGGCCTCCTTCAAGTTTGCTTTAGTTTTGGCTTCTCTTCTCTCTTTGGTAAATGCCCAAATCCCAGGTTGCTCCATCCAGGGCTTAGAGTTAGGCCTAATTGAGCAGTGCCTGAATGAAGCCAAGAGCTCCATCTCCATGGACTCTTGCTGCACTGCCCTTAACCAAGCAATCTTAGCTGGCCTTCACTGCCTCTGCTCACTGCTGCCTTCTTCCAGCGCTCTCTTCAGCACCCCAATGCCACTGCCCAACTGCTTCGCATCGGCGCCCCCATTAACTCAGTGCCAAGGTAATCCGGAATCATGTTGTTGCGTTCACAATTACATTCGCACTTTGAGTTGTTTCTTCAGGTTAATTATGTTGATTGTTTCACCTGCAACTTCATCGCCAGTGCTGCAGCCACCGCCTAATCCAGCACTGCCCGTGCTGCTTCCACCGGACACTCCAGAGGAGCCGCCACAGGAGACTGATCTTCTGGCGCCTCCACCGCCACTAGAGGCGGCAGTGACTGCCATGGAGATGCCTCCCGGCGGTGCTGCTGCTTCTGATTTGAATTTGTCTTGGAGCAGAAGTGTGATATCAGATGGAATCATGGAACCATGGATAGAAATTCCTTGCATTCAACACTACTCTTCCTGGCCGCTACTCTTTTATGTTTATATGACTTGACTTTATCCAACCTTTGCTTTGCCTTCATATTTTCCTCATAAATTCAGTTATTGTAGGGATGTAAAAGGAAAACAAGAGGAACGAAGAAAGAAGTGATGAATCCACAATGGTTTAACCAAAATAGTTCTGAACACTCTCTCGTTTCTAGTAAATTATCAAAGTGATTTCGTCTTTAAGAGATTAAGTTAAAATATATTAACATCTTTTCATTAATCTATTAGTGTGAATGTGGATTGGGTTACTTCCATCCTTTAATTTTTGGCATAAATATACATTTAGTTTGACCAAAATAGTTTCAAATACTTTCTTGATTTCTAATAAATTATTAATGTGAGATTAAATGATATGATATAAGATTAAATGTATTTATTATAATTGATTCAACTGTTCTATATAATTTTGTAAATTAGTTTCTATCAATTAACTAAGAGTTAAAGTGATAATTTAGCCCCTCGCCTAATAAAGTCGAACTATCCCACAAATCAAGCTCATTGTCTTATAGGTCAGACTACTTCATCGAATTATATAATATTTTTTAATTAATCAAAAGAGATATTATAAATTTAAATAATTAATTTATTTTAGAGATTCATGACTAATAATTTAAAAACTTAATATCATATTATTTTGATAATATGAGAAAATAACTAATTTGTTTTCATAATATCTTGTTGAGATATTATTTTGATAAATCCTAAATTATGCAAAGATACCTTTTTCCTCTCAATTACTATTCCCATACATGAAGACTAAAAGTACGCCTCTTCCTGAAATTAAGCATGAAGGGCAT
Source organism: Diospyros kaki (assembly GCA_036245055.1). Taxonomy (NCBI): domain Eukaryota; kingdom Viridiplantae; phylum Streptophyta; class Magnoliopsida; order Ericales; family Ebenaceae; genus Diospyros; species Diospyros kaki. Next base: position 3,992,541 of record BSEG01000016.1, on the reverse strand, counting down.
TTCGGGAAAATCGATAATCCTCTTGCTCTTTCCCGCCATTGCGGCTTAGGAAGAATAAACAAATTCAATCTCAGAACAGACTTCATAACAGAAATAACTGTCTCCAACTGCGCTCAAAACCCTAACTGTCAACCATGGCCTATCACACTTCCGTCCACATTTTTCCGGCGATCCTCGCCGTCCTGATTGCCTCGACGATCTCCTTTTCTGTTGCTTCGCAGCCGCCGGTGGCCCACGGAGATTGCACGGACGAGTTGGTGACGTTCTCGCAGTGCCTCCCCTACGTATCATCCTCGCCGAACAACGCCTCGTCCTCGCCTTCAGCTCAGTGCTGTGAAGTCTTCTCGTCCGCTTCCGCTGCCGGCAATGCGAATTGCCTCTGCCATATTGTTCAGCGGCCGCTTCTCCTAGGCTTCCCTCTGAACTTGACGAGGCTTCTTTCTCTTTCTTCCGTTTGTCCTTTGTGGAACCATGGATCTACGGAAAACGGCTCACTCGAAACTCTCTGTTCAGGTCCAGGACTTCTCTGTTAGTTCTAGAATCTTGTCACGAATCGAATTTGTGTTTGCTGAATAATATTATTTTTTTAATTTTATCTTAATTTGAGAAACTTCGAACTTCTAAATCACTGTTCTTTGCCGATCAAAACAGAGTTGTACAGCATATATTCGATTATATATTATAATACGAACTATCGTAATAGGAAGGAATTTATTTCAATCGCAAATCTCTCTCCTATCATATTTCCACGAGAATTTTGTGGTGGAAAATAATTCTTTTTTTTAGGTGTAAGCTTATATTTGCAATTCATCAATTTAGTCCCAGCTTAGTTTCTCGTGATAGTACGTACTGGTTAGGGCTTTTGGATGAATATTAGGTCTAACTCCAGGATCTTCAACCTTTTTTAAATGAAATGAAAAAGAAAAAGGTCGCTCAATGGTACAAACACCTCTACTCCCAAAAAGTAAAGAAAGCAAAATCTTATGAAGAGAAACTGCCTATTTGGTTGCAGTAATTTGCAGTATTTAATTACTCACTGGAACCTACAGAAAAGTAGAGGATGCTAGCTAGAAAAGAGCTATGAGAATCTTAAATTGGTATTCTATGAAGGCAACGGGCCTCCGAAGAAAACAAAAATGTAAACGTAAAGTCAGATGCACCCCACTTGGAACAATGCCAGATCAAATGATGGATGGATTTAACTTGTTTTAGGTGTCTGTTTATGCTTCTTATTTACTGTGCATGATCTTAAATTTTCACGTGGATGGATTTTTATTTTTTCATTTATGATCATCAAACTGCAAACCCGATCCTTTTCCTATTTGTTTCTCCTTTACTGCATGCCTTCCTATGATAGTTCAATTAGTTGAATAATTTAATTCTTCTGGTCAGGGTTGCCAAAACTGCCTCCTCTGCTAGGCATAATAGGTACTAGTAATAATCATTTAATTCCTCTTAATACTTTTGCATCTTTTCTTATTAAATATTTACAATTTGTGTGTTTGAATTTATCTTGCAGGTCCACAGATTCCGAAATCACACGACTATGGTAATCTAGCAGGAGTCATGATTTTATCATGATTTCTTTAACTAAAATTTTCCCACACTTCTGATTCCATTGAAAATATTTGCAAGTACCAAGTTCGCACTGCTAGCCTTTTGCTTCAAGTTTGTGTGCTTTGGCATTGCAAATGTCACAAATGTAGTGGAACATATGAACCCACCTCCTCTTACCCTATGGCCAATATTGCCATGGGATTTGATGCTTATGCATGGTTAGCACACAAAATGGCTAAAGCAAACTAGCTCAATTTAACCCCTAGGGTTCCGGGATGGTTGTAGGGAGTTACAACGACCTTCTTTGCCATTAAGGTTCAAAACTTATGGGGGATAAAGTTGAACCCCCAGACAGATTTGTGTGCCTATTTGGTGCACAAGATTTGTAGATTATTATGTGTCCTATGAATTTACCTAGTGCATATCTAAAGTGTACTGACTGTGAGTTCTCATCAAAAAAGAAGAGCTCAATTTGCAAATGGTGATGGAAACATAAAACTCAGTTGTAGTTTATTTGTGATCGTTGGTGATAGAAACATAAATCTCACTGAATGCTACTGAAGAATCAGCAGCTGTGTAAAAGATGATGGTCTAAGACAAGAATACTTTTCCACTGTTTTGCAGGTTCTAATAGCCCTGCTCCTCCTTTGATGAGCTTACATCCAGATCCTATTGATACTTCTGCTGCCACGCCAAGCTCACTGACCGAAGTCCCAATCTCAATGGATATTCCTGCCACATCTTCATCTGCAGGAAGACAGATTAACAACTACCGCGACAGTTTTCCTCTTGAGATGATATTTTTCCTTGTTCTCGTGTTCTCCAAACTTTACGGTCAAATCCATCACTGATACTTCATCTGCCTTTTCGAATTGTAGCAAATATATGGGCATGCCTGTCGGAGAAATGTTTCGTAGTAGTTGTTCAATATCAATAGGTTTTCTATTTGTCCAACCTTTTTTTCAAGAGGGAGTAAGAATTTGGTTAAGAAAATACGCAATGGCTCAAGGAAGTAATCACAGATCATTAATATCAGGAAACAGGACGATATTTTTCTTCTCGCGTTCTTAATTGTCCGCCAATAGTTAACAGGGTAAACACTGGATAGGTGTCTCGTTCAATTAAAAAACACATCTATAAATAAAAAAAAAAAACACAGCTCTATGACGTTTTCAAAGAACGAAAGGCAAAAACTAGCACTGCAACCTCATTCTGACCACTCAGTTTTCATCAAACCAATTACTTCTGAACGATGAGACAGAATCAAGCCAATTATTCCTTCCAACCATCTGACCACTCAGCTTCATCAAAACAAGGTTTAGGGATTGCTTCAGTCTGATCGGTCCCTCCTACCCATTCAACTTCATTAGAGGGCTGAGGGATTGCTTCAGCCTGATAGGTCTCTTCTCCCCATTGAACTTCATTAGAGGGCAGAGTGTTTGCTTCAGCCTGATAGGTCTCTTCTCCCAATTCAACTTCATTAGAGGGCTGAGGGTATTCTGGAAGCCAATTTTGCCCAGGGTACTCCTCTTCATATCCTGAACTGGTCTGTTGTGTGGGGTTTTGCCTTTCAGGGAGAGTGCAACCCTGATAGGAGCCATTGTCCACACAACGCCATAAAAGCATATGCCAGTATTGATCCTGCCACAGCAGCAGCTTATCAGTAATTTGAACAAGTAACCTTGTAACAGTTAATTAACTTTGAAAACACCAAAAGAATATCCTCTTTCTTTTCATACAAGCATGCAAGTTGGGGGTTGGGGGGGGGGGGGGGTGTTGAAAGAATTATGTTTATGAGGGTAACATGTATTGCCATTAGCATTGCATGGTCCAAGATTGTTATAGAAAGAATTCATCATGTCAAATATTGTGTTCAAAATCACCAAGAAAACTAAATATGCAGTACAAGAAACACCAATCTTAGGCAACTTCATAATGAAATCTACTATAAAAGAAATTTTTTTACAATGTCTTTGTCTCAAGTTTTTGCTCAAAACTAGATAGCCACAAGAACTGACTATAATAAAATATTACATCTCAAGAAGTGCACAAAAACTCTGAACAGGCTTGAGTATAATAATTCTCCCCTTTCCAGTCTCTGAACTGGCTCTGTGCTTTAATACCTCTTGTGCAATTTATTAAGAAAAAAAAAAGAGAGCAACAAGAATTCACAGTAATATTTATGTGGAAAACCCTCCAGTACAATAACAATAATACCAATTCTTAATATTATATAAGGTTGACTACATGTATTCCATCTTCTGTAAAGCCATTATATTTCATGGCATTTTGGTACAAATATCTTATGTTCCATCTACTTTCCTTATAAGTGCATCTATTGGTCGTCTTCTAACACATTCGAACCATCTTGAATGCATTTTGTACATCTTATTTTCAATAGATATTGATTGAACATTATTATAGATAACCTCCTTTTCAATTTTATCTTTTTTTTTGGTATACACATTAACTTTAATGCCCTCCACTCAGTTATGCTTATATTTTACATAGATTAGTGTTTAACTGTCCACCATTCCATGCCATACAACAAAACTAATCTTATAATCATTCGATAAAACTTTTTTTTTCTTTAATTTATAGTTTTAAAGGAATCTTACAATAGTATAAAATGTTAGAACCACTTCTTTGATTTAACACATTTTCAATATTATTTCTCCATCTTTTTTGAATAATTGATCTGAGATATTTGAAGTTATCCTTTTTTCTGGGGGAAATAATTTTTCTTCACCATAACACCAAAACTCATCACTTTATTAAACTTACATTTGATACATTTGATTTTTGGCATACTCAACTTGAAGCTTTTGAATTAAAGGTGTTCTTCATGACTGAAGTGTAATATTCATAGATTCTGTAAATAACAAACATCAAAGCACCTTTTATTGAATGTTCTTATTTAAGTTCATCAAGTACTATAGCAAAGAGATACTAGGTAAAGGCTTAATGCAAATCCCTGATATAATAAAATTGAAATTAGAGAACTTCAGTATATCATCTACAAGTCCTAACACAATTTTACTGTGGCATGTATCTTTTTTTTCCCTCTAAAACTCTCCATAATACTTCTTTGGGCCACTATCATATGTTTTTTAAGCCGATAATACCATCTACAAGTATTGTGTACAAAATCATTCTGTTTGTTTGAAGGCCTTTCCATCTAAAGTCATAATAAGTACATAACTTCTATTAATGATATAAAAAAATGGGCCTCCCTAGTGCACGGAAGTCCTAGTTTTGTGAGGGTCCAGAAAGGGTGGTTTTTGTACACAACCTTACCCTTGCTTTGCAAAAAGAGGTTTCCATAACTTGAACCTGTGAACTTCTATTACTAATATAATAATATAATAGGCATAAGATTAAATTGATTTTTCAAAAATCTTAGTTTCTTTTCATAATTTACTCATCACCCACCCCAAGAGTTTTATAGTACAAGCTTATTAAATTCATCTCTTTATCATTTTCACAGCATTAAACATTTATTTTGCTCTTGTGAACTGGTTCTAGAGTGCTCTGTTTTTACTTGTCAGATATCCTCTTTGATTTAAGAATCATATTTAATAGTTCTGTTAATCATAAAATTCCTTGTTTTTTCTCCTTTTAATAGAATATTATCTGATCCCACTGTTCTACCATTCTTCATCTTTTTTATAGCTTGATTCACATCTTTTGGGCAAATGGGTCTATAGAATATGTAGTAATGATCTTCTCCAGAATTACTAACATCTCTCCTTTCATCCATGCTTGATACTAACAGTGATAAAGAGTATTATCTTCATAATAACACATCAAGCCTTAATCCCATTAGGTGGGGTTGACTATATGGATCTAACTTGTCAATCATTTCTATCTATGACCATACTTTCTCTAAGATTTTTATATCATACATAAGTGTCTTCCAACATTTTTTTTCTTGTTAACCAAAAAATGTTCTCCTCCCATGCATTTCCATGTTTCTATTAGGATATTATCTGGTCCAATTGCTATACTATTTATCATCCTTTTTTTTATGCTTTCTTTATTTTGTTTGGAGATATACATATATAGAACATGTAATTCTTATCCTTATCAAAATTACTAAAAGGTGTTCCAACATAACACTTATTTCTCTACCTTCATTGAATAACTTCGAGAACAGTCCTTCCATATCTTCTTGATCACCGCCTGATTTACTAGTACCTTTTGGTTTTTGTCTTTTATGCATCTCATTTAGGCTCAATTCATTTGTTTTTCTTTCTCATGCTTTAGTATAAATATTTTTTCAAATTTCATCTTCTTTATCAAAAAAAAGTCATTGGAATGAATGAAAATTTTGGCCAAACTATACTGGTTTAGGTTTTCTTCATTACAGCATGTGTGTAAAGTCTTGAGGCAAGCTCTCTTATTGCTGATTTTTTTCCCTATATTTCTTCATTTCAGCATCAAGAATCTTTTTGATTCGGGACTTCTCCCTTTTGACATGCTGACACCATTTTTGCTGTATTTTGAATATCAACATTTGGTTAGCCTCTCCTACTACAGCCCAATCTCTTCAGCCACATTTTCCTTGAAAATAGCCTGTTCTTCTTCATTTTGTATATTCTTTTCACCATTTTTTGATATGGATGTCAAGGACTATAAGTCTACGGTAAATAGTTAGGCATTCTCCTTGTATAAGTTTACAATCCCTACAAACATAAGTGGTTCTCTGGTCTCAAAAAAAAAAAAAAAAAGGAGTCTACTTGGGTATTGATAAGCCCCTTTTATATGTAATCAAGTGCTAATCCCATTTCATAAACCTAGTCTTGGCTATGATGAGCTCATATGCCAAGTCAATCCAAAATAACTTTATCCTCATTATTGCTTTCTCCAAACCAAAAATTTCTATGTACATCTGCACCCATTCCCTTCTTTGCCCACATGACCATTCAAGCCATCTCACTCATAGAATGATCTTCTCTACTCTAGGTATTTCCTTTACCAATCCCTCTAAATCTTTTCAAGATTTTGCGTTCACCTATTCTCCTAACCCAACTTGTGGTACATCTATACTAGTAATATTCAGTCTCTTCCCTTAGAACAACTTTAGCTGCAACAATACTATCCTCTATTCTTTTCACATCCATTATCCAGATTTTATTAACATTTTAGCCTTCTATCAACTCATCTTGTCCCTTGGAGGCACATAATGTTAATTTTTCTCCTGATCATCTCCTCCGCCACTTCCATAGGTATAAGGATTAACACCTTTAACATTAGAAATTTAAAAGTAAGGATTACCAATTCCACAGGCAGAGTTTTTCTTTTATGGAGTGAAACACGAGGATTTCCTTGGGATCGCCGTCCTACTTCTGCTCTTGTCCATTTATCTGTCACAACAAACTTTACTATAAAAATAAATTTTGCAATATTTATGTCACTAGAGACCAATGTTAATCAGTTATAATATGAAACAGATGAAAGATTAGGCATCACAAGATTCTGACTAAACAAATGGATCTAGCAAGTAATTCCTGCCACCCCTGCCCTCCACCTAGTCCTTATGTATTGCTTTAGACTAGGCAAACAAATACAAGATTACCTTGCCAATGATGTGTGGATTCCCAATAACAATCAGCAATGATTTGGCACGGGTAATGGCAACATTGAACCTTCTTGGATTGCTCAAGAACCCCAGGCAATGGTTTCTGTCAAATTCATTATGCCTGACTGTAGATCGGACAGTCGACACGATAATGACTTCCCTTTCTTGTCCTTGGAATTGCTCAACACTGCCAACCTTGATACCACAGTCACCCAACATTTCAAGGGCTTCAGTCAATTTTAGGACTTGTTGTCGGTAAGGTGTTATGACCCCTATATCTTCCGCATTCAACCCCCTATCTGTCAGTTTTTTAATAATCTCCACTACCTTGCTTGCCTCAAATCGGTTAAACCAAGATGGATTATTTCCTTCCCTCTCATCACACCCCTGGATGCCAATGAAAAGGATGGGAAATTCGCTATTAGGAAGGAGGTCCGCCCAAGTCACTGGGCGGGTGTCATCTTTGGCTGCTATTAGTTCTCCTCCATAAAACAAGTGTGAAGGTAGATGCAGAATTTCTGGATGGCATCGGTAATTCCGAACCAGCTTTGTGACATAATTTCTGTTGCCAATATCATAAAACGTGGATTCAAACAGCCTTGCCAAGTATGACATTCCCAATCCACAAGTTTCTGCTTCATTGGAGAGAATTACTGGACCTAGTTGCATCGGATCTCCAGCAAGAACAACCACTGTACCCCTTTTGCAAAAGTGGGATAGTGGAACCATGGTTTCTGGCTCTGAAGCTTGGCCTGCCTCATCCAATAAGATGTGAGAGAAGTGGCCTGGCCTGACACCTTCGACATAAAGAAGACATGCACTCATATATGTGGATATGATGATTCTGCGATGCAGTAAGTCCTTGAGTGGAGGGCACTTGAAGGTTGACTCTTCAATGAAACAAAAGCAGAGAAGATCAGGATTAATATCCTCAAAAGATCGAGTAAGTGCATTGAGCCGAAGTGTATCATTCTTTTCAATTGCAATAACCTTTTTGTCAAGTAAGCTCTCTAGTATATGGTCCGCTGCACTATTTGAGGGTGCACAAACGAGAATCCGGGCATCCTTTCGCACTGTATAGAGTTGAAGAATTGTTTCTACGAGTGTCACGGTCTTGCCTGTTCCTGGAGGTCCATGGATCACATATGGCATTCCTCCTTTGCAGCCCAGAATCATCTTAACAGAATGCTCCTGCTCCTCATTAAGAATAGAAGATGTGGGTGCCAATTGAGCAGGTTGAATATGTCTCTTTCTAGTTGAATCAGATGGGAAGAGGAGTTCTGTCTCTAACTGCCCAGCTGCCTCGGTAGCCTGATATAACTTTCTCATGTTGAGCCTGTTATAATTAAACTGCACATTATACAGGTTGCCAGCTTTATGATGAAAGTGAAATTTATTGGCAAACTTCAAATGTACTTCTTCAGCCTCAATTCGGTGGATAATACCCTGCACAAATCTCATTCGGGAGTAATCTTTCGGCAAGTGGCTTGCACTTCAAATTCTTACTAGAGCGGAAACATATATGAACACGTTTAAATGAGAAACAGTAATAAGTCATAGCTTTTCCTTGCAAATTCTCCACACTCTAGTTCCTCAATTTGGGGCCACTTAATTGTCTACCAAATCAGAAACAGATATACCAATCAGAAAACCTTCTAATTCAAGTCGTTGCTAAGTCATATGTTGGATAATTATCCAATCTTATAGTCATGTATCATGTCTCATCTTATATCATGGATAGTAAGCTACACAGTAATGGGTGAAATATATCAGAAAAGAAATAAAAAAGACTAGGCAAAGTATAGAATAGATGAAAATACCAGCCAAATGCATGATGTTCACAAGATGAAATAAAGTAGACAAATTTTGATTATTGACATTTAATCTAAAAAATTAGCACATTAATTAATCTACTTCTAGATTGACTGTCTGTTTCATTGCATTTATAGATCAAGTTTGGCAAACTACATGGTAGACTACAGTTTCACATTTCAATGTTTCAATTTGAAGAGAGCATTAAGGCATGAGCAGTACATGATACCTGCAAGTTTTAATATTCCTTTGAATAATGTCGTGATTACCTTCACTTACAATTAGCCTTTAGGTGAAAGAGATCATAATCAAAGTGAGATATGTGGGGGTGTGTGAATGATCATGCATTACTCTCAAGCACATTTTATGATGCACCGAGCTGATAGGAGTTAGCTGCATAAATTGGTGTATACTTGCATCATTATGATATCGATAACCATGAACATCATGCGATATCTCTGTGACTGAACATCATAAACTAGGCCCTATTACAGCAACAATGGTTCATGAACCATGAGTGCCCTGCTACGCATCATATGAGCACACACCCCCCCCCCCCAAAAAAAAAAAAAAAAAAAAAAAGAAACAAAAAGATGAACTCCTGCATATAGGAACTGACCTGATAGGGAAGAGTTTCATCATTTTCATATTCAGAGGCAAGTTTAGCAAATATAAAATCTCCATTAACAAGCGAAGGCCTCTTCTCTGCTAGCCCTGGAACTTCCAGGGTCAAAAATTGTCCCTTCTTCCCAAAAGAAACGTTCTCCATATCATAACCCCTAATGCTATCCTGAATCAACAGGTCAACAGTTTGTGTAAATAAAAAAAGGATATTTTCTCATCATTAATATTATTCTTTCCATGATGATAAATAGTACCTCAATTTTTATCTCTTCCATGTTCAACAGAGTACTAAAGAAAACAAAATAGTTCTCTCTTGTTAAGCCTTGTGAAATAGCATCAGGGATCCTTTTATTCATCACTGATTCTCGTACATCCTTTTGGATTGGGTATGGAGAAAGCCGATATCTGAACCCTCTCCGGTTTGAAGCCCTTGGAATGCGTTCACCTGCAACAAATGCATCTCGAATGGATGTATCTGCAACCAACGGCTTCTTTTTCCTATCTCTATGATATGGTTTGTTTGATGCCAAAGATCTGCAAATCTTGTCTTCAGCTAAAAGTAAAACCACACGTTCAATCTTGTCATCCCCTACATCAAAATGCACAGCAGTTGTGTGCGCCCCAATTTCCTTAGGTTTGCAAGATAACCAAACAATCATAGTTTCACCAGGCTGTAAAATTCTGTCTTCCAAGGAAAAAAACTCTAGGAATCCTTGGACATGCTCCACATCTGAAGTTGCTGATGGAGGTTCCATCACAGAAATAGTGAATGAGTCCTTAGGATTTGAGTCATAAATATCAACTTTCCATAGTTCTACCGGTTCATCAGTGGTGTTCTTAATGGTGATTGCTTCACTAGCAGTTTCCCCTACAGTGATAGATCGAGGCTTTCCATCAACGAAAGGGAATGGAACAGAAATCACCACCGGACCCTCTTCATCTGGATTATAGGCACAAACAGATTTATCATCATCATAATCAATGAACCCAATCTCTCCTTTCTCTGGGATGTAAGAGAATTCCTCATCCCCCTTACCACGGATTGAACCCATCACCAACCCTGTTTAACAAAATGTTAGAATCTGCAATTTTCAATTAACTCACAGTAAATGCTCGTTCTCACATCCAAGACACATTGCATATATCCCTACTAGAAAGTATGTGAACTACTGAAAACCCAATTTAGAACCAGAAACTGCATTGCTATCAAAATACAATCTACTAACACAGTTTCAGAAAACAACCAAAAATACAATGCCATTACACCCTGATAGCACTGAATTAGAATTCACGGCTGTCACAGCAAGTGGAGTGGAGCCTTTAATGTGAATGCATAAAATGGTAAGAAGACAAAGGCCAAAGAAAAGATGGGTTACCTATTCTTTAGATTAAATTACTTCGCATAGGTACTCCAACAAAGACAAGAGCTCCTCTGTTGCAAAAAAATCTAAAGACATAGCACAGGTCCTTCCCCCCCACCTCTCTCAGTAGGATCTCAGAAGGGTTGATCCTCAACCTCCAACGTTGGAATAATGCTAAATGGGCTGACTGGGTCAGCTGATCCAGTTGCTCTACAGGTTCAATTCCAACTTCACCCTTGCATTGGAAAGAGTGAATAACCAGGCTGGGTTGGCCGACCCAGTCAGCCCATTTATCAGTGTCCTAAAATTTTTCCTGTTTTATCTAACTTTCCTTTTCTTCTTGTGCTGTGAACTAACTTTTGAATGGTTTTAAAACAATATGTATTGACATATGACTTCATCATTTATAGAAAGAAAGATAAGAAAAATTCACTTCACAATAATTTATAAGTACAATAAAATTAAGAGTTTAGAAATTAAGATTTAGTAGCAATGGTAAGGTTATTCTGTGATTAGAAGGTCATGGGCTCGCATTATGAAAGCAATTTTTTTTATAAAACAAGAGCAAAGTTGCTTGTATAGATGACTATCTCCGAACCCTTGCAAGTCAAGGAGTCTTGTGCAAGACACCCTTTTTAATAAAAAGAATAATTTGGAAATACTCTGACTGGATAGTTGAATTATGAAAATAGTATATTTTAGAAGTAAGGGCGAAGTTGCGTGCAAAGTAAGGAGCCTTGTGTAGGACGAATTTCCAAAAGAATTTTGCTACTTGTACATACAACCTTACCAACAGGTTCACACACACAAAACTCGAATGATGAAAATAGCCCTCACTCACTCAATTGTAAAATACCTCTCTCTCCCCTTCTCTTGCTCCAGCAACGGCCTCTCGCCGCCGACCCTCTCGCTGCCTCACCTCTTGCTGCTGCATCCTCCCTCTCGCCGTCACTGCACACCCCTTCCTCTGTTGTGACAAGAGGGAGGATGCAGTGGCAAGAGCCGAGGCAGTGAGAGGTGAAGAACGGCAAGACAGAGAAGGGGGTGAACAAAATTTCACGATATATCGCGATATTTTAATTGTGTGTGTGTGAACCTGTCAGTAAGGCTGTATGTACAAGTAACAAAATTCTTTTCAAAAACCAATGTAAAGCTCTAGTGGATGTAAATTTTGAAACCAAAAAAAAAAAAAAAAAGAATTCATATTGATATGATCTTTTGGAGTTGTGCAGAAAAGTTCAATGAGATCAACATTAAGCACATAAAAAACAAGCCAAACATTCAAGGAAGAAGTACCAAATGATCTTAATTACATATATCTGTTTGTGTTTACATATACGATCTCAAGATTTCACAGAACCCCCCAGAAAAGATCACCCAGTACATGGCCATCCATCAACGATCCACAGACAGCATTAGCATACAGAAACACATTGAAATTTGAATACGATAATGGAAATATAAAAGTTGCCGTCAAAACTCGATAAACCTAATACAAATTTGAAATTCTTGGCAATTTCACTCCGATAGAAATTGTATAAATGTTTCATATGTATAATACCTGGAGTAAGAGGCTAATGCAGCTTCCGATGTTGACAGATTCAGAGACAAGCACCTGCGATGTGAGATCAAATAGAAGCAATATTCAGGCAGAGGAAAGGGGAAAGCGCAGGGGCTCTCCGTACAGATGGGAGGGCGAGAGGAAGACGAGACCAAGAAAAGGTAGAATAGTAGACATCAATTTTACAGAGTAATTTGGAGAGTTGAGTTCCATGAAATCACTTTCCCACGCTAGTTACACAGTAGATAAGAGTTCAATTGTTCACTGGGCAAGTAGGCAATTGCATTATTATTGGGGGAAATTAGCAAGGGTTGGTTATTAGTGGTCGTACTTAAAATTCTATCATTTTAAAAGCCTCTCTAGAAAAGTTTACTCCAGGACAAGACTTTGTGGGGTTAATAGTGATTTTGGACCGTAGTTCCCAGTTTAAACTGTAGGGTTATCTATATATTTTCCAGTACTTTTTATTTTCCAATTTTTTGAAGACCATATGTATCAATAATATCACAAGTCACTAGTGCAATATAAGTGATGAAAGGGCATCCTACTAGCCTGAGCCTGGGTGCAACGAGGACTAGAGGAGGAATATTTTCATATGGGAGATTTAGATTTAGAGTGAAAAATTGATGTCGAGATTAAGATTTTTAGATTTTGAATAAAAAGTTAAGATTTGCACGATAAAAATAACATTGTTGTTTTACTAGAGAGGTTTACTAATTGGTTGATAGAAGCACGCTAAAATGATAAAAATATTCTTCACTCACTTGCAAATTTACTTTTCTTTCCCTTCCCATGACCACCTTTAGCGATCGTCTTTTTCTCGCCGCCTTCACCTTGCGTTTTGCAAGGCTGACTCTCACTACAGCAGCAGTCGGCCCACAAGAGGCAATGCAATGAGAGGAAGGCAATCTTTAGAAGCAATCATGAAAAGAAGAGAAAGAGAGGTGAAAGGAGACAACCATGAAAAAAGAGAGTAATTTTTAATTGAGTTAGAGCATTTTTGTCATTTTAACGTGTCTCAGTCACCTTTTCAGTAATCCTCTCTGATAAAATAGCAAAATCTTGATAAAAAATAGTTAAGTGAGCGAGCGGGATGAAGAGAAATTTAAGATGGAATATAAGGGTTTAGGGTTTAAATTAAACTAGAAAAGAAACTATATCATTTAGATTAATAAAAAGATTTCTTAGGCTAAATCTCGTGAATCAGGTTATCAATCTGTTAGTTATCTTTGTGTGGACTAAACTCCCTAGTTGAATCAAAGGGTCTTAATTGACACAAAATTAGTATTTAACATATACATGCTTGACGCTAAATCTATAAATAAAATTTATTTTGATACTAAAATGATCATTAAAAATAATATTATTTAAAAAAAATTTCGGGGCAGTGGCAGAACCAAGTGCTACACCCAATAGGCTAAATTTTTTTTATATTTAATTAAGTAAATAATTAAGCTGTATTTTTTAACTTTTCAGAAAACCTATCTGTAAGTATAATACATTGAAAATATTTTTTAGTTTAAAATTAAATATAATTTAAAATGTTATCATTTTGTTGGTAAGTAAACTTATATATTAATTATTAATATAAATTTATACAGTTGGTATTAGAATTATAATAAATTAAAAATTACTTATCCCAAAAACTAAATATGATTATAACATAAATGTAAAAAAAAAAATGGTGAGAAACAAACAACATTCTTGTTGAATTTATCATTATTTTTTGAGAACACAAGAAACACAAACTCTAGTAAAAGCGAAAATATGTACAAATTTACATTTGGCACGAACTCGTGACATCATGTGATTGATTTGAATATCAAAGCACAAATTTTTTTTTTAATTCTTAAATTATAATCATCATAAAAGTAAAGAAATAGCTTTTGAATTTGTCCTAATCAATTCATCAAATCCAAGAAGCAAAATAGGAAGAATATAACTTTTGCCTAAACAATATACAAAATGCAAATCTGGCTGTGGAGATGTGAGCATCATTAACAGAGTCACGCCATGCATGCAGAGTCCCTACTAGTACTAGCCCAGTCTTGGTCAACAATTTTGACTACAAAATTTGGCGGGGCGACAACCGACCGGGACGAAACCTAACCAGGCTGGTTGACATGTCCCTGTGGCAGTGCCGGACTGCGGACTGTCTGTCTATCATGGGGAGTGAAAAAAGAGTCGAGATCTGCTGTCTCAAAATGCTGTCCCAATGGCTGTCCCTCCAATCAGAAATTGCCACGTCACCAAATAATTAAACAAATCAAATTGGCTGTATCTTCAACATAACGGCAGCAATTAACGCCATCAATTCACGCCATCTTCCAAAATCTGCTCTGCAGATTTTCTTCATGCCGTTTACGTACCTTACCTGACCACTTTCTTACTGTGTCTTCTTCCACCAAGCTTCACAATCACCGACGTCAACCGTCGCCTTTGCCTTCTTCCTAGAGGACGGTTGCTGCCATACCAGCACCAAAAAAAGAAGACGACCAGCACTACCATCGCCGTCGTCAACACAGATCTGGTTGGGATTCTCTACCGGAGCCCGCAACAGCGACGTCTCGACAACGTCTGAATGGTTGTTCCAAAGATTGGAACTCATTTTCAAGGAGTTGTGGGCATAGCTCGGGCGCTTTGAGGAGGAGATGAGAGATGGGGAAGTAATGCACACCAAGTGTTTGAGGTATGAATAAGGTATGAAAATTTTCAAATAATCTTTATTTTCAATTTTAAATGGCAGTAAAAATTGTTCTCTTTTAAAAAATTTTCTTTGTGCTTATGCTTGTATTTTTGGATTTTATGCCATGCCTCAACTAATTTATGATATAGAAACTAAAATAGGACCAAATCAATAATATTTTTATTTTGTATTGGTTTTTGAAGGTTATGGAGGCCAATAATTTTATAGAACATCAATCTCGTAGGAAGTTGGATTTTGACAATGGAGAGAATGATATACTTTTTGACACCACAAGAATAGAGATAGATGAGAACGAAGACAATCAAGCTAAATTTGACGGTGATGAATATATTACTTCCATTCATTCTAAAATTCTTGCTGAAGCAATACCAAAAATTGATATGGAGTTTGAAACAGAAGAAGAAGCTTATAACTTTTATAATGCTTATGCTTACAAAGTAGGTTTTAGTATTCGGAGAAGTAAAGGACACAAGGGTAGTGATGGGAAGATGATAAATAGAACATTTTGTTGCTCTTGTGAAGGTCGTCGTGAAGTAGATAATCGACGCATTATCGTTAAACACCGTCGTGCTGAAACAAGGTTTGGTTGCCTTGCAAGAATGAAGGTAAATTGTCGTCAAACTGGTAAATATCGCGTTGTTGATTTTATTGCTTCACATACGCATGTGACATCTACCCCTAGCAAGAGTCACTTACATAGGTCTCAAAGGAGATTGACGGCGGCCCAAGAAGCTGAAATTGATTTAGTGGACAACTCGGGAATTGCTCCAAAAGATGGTTGTGAATTAATGACTAGGAGAGCAGGTGGTCGTGAAAGTCTTGGATTCACTCATGATGATTATCGAAATTATTTACGGACTAAACGAACTACTAAAGTTAAGTTAGATGAAACGGGCGGCGTTCTTGAGTATCTTCAACGGATGCAATTAGAAGATCCTTCGTTCTTTTATGCTCTACAATTAGACAATGAAGGATTAATCACTAATATATTTTGGAGAGATGCACAAATGAGAGTAGCATACTCTCATTTTGGTGATGTTGTTTGCTTTGACACAACTTATCGAAAAAATCAAGAAAGTCGACCTTTTGCTATGTTTGTAGGGGTTAACCATCATAAACAAACTATTCTTTTTGGGGCTGCACTATTATATGATGAGACAGCTGAAACATTTATATGGTTATTTGACACTTTTGTTCGAGGAATGGCAGGAAAAAAGCCAATGACAATTCTTACTGATCAAGATGCAGCAATGGCAAAAGCATTAGCTTTCCAGTGGCCACAAACATCTCATCGTCTATGTATTTGGCACTTGTATCAAAATGCTGCAAAGCATCTCAGTGTTGTTTTTTAGCGATTTCGAGAATTTTCTAAAGATTTTAGTCGGTGTATATATGATTATGAAGAAGAGAAAGAATTTTTGCAAGCTTGGCATGAGATGCTTGAGAAGTATAACCTTCAAAGTAACGATTGGTTGAAGCGAATGTTTAGTTTAAAGGAAAAGTGGGCCTTGGTCTATGGTAGAGACATGTTTTGTGCAGATATGACGACAACTCACCGTAGTGAAAGCATGAATAGTTCTATAAAGGGTTATGTTAGCTACAAACATAATTTATTGAAATTTTTTCATCATTTCCAAAGGTTGATTGAGCATCGACGTTATGAGGAGTTGAAGGCTGATTTCAGAGCAACTCAAAGTAATATTTCGCTACCACTTAATATTGCAATTTTAAAACATGCTGCAAATGTATATACCCCGCAAGTGTTCAAAGCATTTGAAATTGAATTAGGCAAGGCTTATGATTGTACCATGGTCACTTTTGTTGAGATTGGGACGGTGATAGAGTACAAACTAAGCCCTTTTGGTAAACGTTCTTGTCACACTGTTAAATATCACTCTACTAATGGGGCAGTTATGTGTAGTTGCAAAAAATTTGAGTTTGCTGGTATTTTGTGCTCACACATTCTTAAAGTTTTGTCTTCCAAAAATATTATAAAAATTCCTGAACAATATATTCTAAGAAGATGGACAAAAAATGCAAAGACAGAAACAATTGCACGAGCTCCTTGCGAGAGTAGTGCAACTAATGAGGATCCTAATACAAGTATGGCAAGGCGTTATAAAGAGTTGTGTAGGTTGCAAACTCAAATAGCAACAAGAGGGTCAGAAATCGAAGAAGCGTATAATATTGTTATTCATGGTTTTAATAGGATCTTAGAAACTATCAATGCAAGCACATTCACCCAACAGATGCAGTTTTCTACTTCAACCACTGTGTCTAACTACAATGAGAATAATATTGTTGATGGAGTTGGTAGAATAACAGGAATTAAGCATAAGGAAAGAATTCGTGGCAGCTCTATGAGGCCAAAAAGTGCTCTGGAAAAGGGTAAGAAAAAGAAAAAAGTTGTTCAAGCTCAACAGGTACCTTTAATTAAGTTATTGTTACTCTGTTAAATCTTAAGATTATACTACATCTTTCTAAAAAATTTCTTATAGTTTTAATATATATTTTTTTGTGCTATAGGTTTCACAGAATTCCTTGGATCTCACACCAACACTTAACACTAGTCAAGTATATTTTCATTGCCCAAAAATATTGTTTTATTTTTATTCACACAAATTTATTTGTTAAAGTAGGTAATTATCTTGTTATCTACACAGATTGAATCTCATGTTGATATTGGAGATTTTACTACTTTGCCAAGTTTTCTGGAATTATTAAAACAGGTTTGCTGCTCTTTACTGTAAATGTTTAGTGTTTTTTATATACTTTGGATGTTAAAGATTTGGATTCATATTGTTTATGCATTTTTATAGGCTGAGCCACATCATTCAACTTCATCATTTCAAAGATTTGGTGTGTAGAAATTCACAGAAGGATGAAGAAGACTTGAGGTTGCTGGTTGCAGTTGCTGTTGCTGGTTGTAGTTGCTGGTTGCTAGTTTTTAAACAAATATTTGTTATTAAGTAATATATTAAGGACTCATTTTCCATTGTTTGTTAATTGTATAAAAACATAATCATTTTTTGAGTAACTAGCAAATGATCTTGCTGGTTACATACTTACATTTGTGTAGGTTCTTTTGTCTGCTCCTAATCTATATATGCACAAGTGTAGGTTCTTTTGTCTAATCCTAATCTATATATGTAAAATGTTGTATGTAATTTCGTCTGGAGCCATTCCGAGATTAAGCATTGCATCTAAGTGCATATTAGCATTTTTTATCTGGCCTTGCTTGCATAGCTTGTTCATAAGCACATTATAGGTTGCAACATCAGGGATGTGTCCATCACTCTGCATCTTCTTTAGGAACTTGAAACCCATTTTTATATCACCTTTCTTACAGAACACATCAATGGCTATGGTAAATATAGCATCATCGGGTTGCATCACTCAACTATCCATTCTTGCATAGGCCATTGAGAAGGGTTTGTACATAATTAAATCAGGTTTCACACCTTTCCTCAACATCTCATGATACATTTCCACAACAAAGCCAACTTTTCCATGCCCACAGTTCCCATCAATTAAATTAGTAAAAATAACATCATTTGGCACCAATCCTCTGTCATCTAAACCCTTCCTCCAAATTTTCCAATTTACAGTAACCATTTATCGAAGCATTGAAACTAACAGCTAGGCCTCAAACCCCACTTCCCAATTTGATCAAAAATCAATTGGGCTTCTTTCATTTTACCATCTTTGCATAAGCTGTGTATCAGAATGTTAAAGTTGCACACTTTAAAGAGGGTACCCACAATCCAAAATCTCCGAGTAGAACGCCCAAGCTGCCGCAGGCGAATTCGACTTCATCAAGAAGTCAAGAAGACAACCACAGGCCTGAAATGGGACGCCAATTTAATGCTTGTAAACCAATTGGAAGCACTGAATCACATCAGAGACAAAGCCAGAATCAACGTAAGCATTCCTGAGAGCATCGAACTCAAAATTAGATTGGTGGGTGGCTCTGGCTTGGAGAAACGACGCGAAAACGGAAGCAGTGGAGTCCTTCCCCTTTCGAGAGACTACGAATCGGATGAGATCCTGAGCCTGGGAGTGCAATTGACGGGCGGAGAGGACGGAGGCCATGGCGCAATAAGAGTGTAGGGTGTGGCGGAAAGGGGATCGAGAACAGAGTCATGAGAAAATCGGCATAGCAGATTTTGGAAGATGGCGTGAATTGATGGCGTTAATTGCTGCCGTTAAGTTGAAGATGCAGCCAATTTGATTTGTTTAATTATTTGGTGACATGACAATTTCTGATTGGAGGGACAGCCATTGGGACAGCATTTTGAGACAGCAGATCTCGGCTCGTGAAAAAAAGGATCCCTAGACAAACGCTGCCTTGCCAACCTTGTGAAGTGTGCCAATATGGCCAACGTAGTAGGGGGAGAGGCCTGTTCCTTGTCCGAGCCACCCAGAAGAATGCTAACCAGATATGGTTCAGTCAGCCACAATATGTCGAGATTCTTTGTTGAAAAGTTTGAGGACTTGGAATGGTATGTCTAGGAAAGGCATGTCACATAAAGAACTAATCGACAAATATGATTGGACACAAAGTGGATGCATATAATATAATGTACACATTACAGAGGTTAGTCATATTGACACAATTGCATAGAGAGCTAGACTGCAAATGCTTTCAAACACCTATTAAGGGTGTTTACCGTGCAGTTCAGGTGATTTTCGATATGCCAAATCCAACATATAGTTTGGTGTTGTATCAAATTGCGTTGTCTAATTTGGTGTGCAGAAATCGCATTAGATTGCGGTGCGATCTGAAGCAATTTCCATGATCAAATACTTCTTCAAATCAAAATTAGATACAAGAAGATAAGATGGGAAAAAACAAATCGAATCAGAAGAATACATGTTGTGGTCGTCTTCATGAAAGTCATTATCTCACTAGGGCTCTAAATATCAACTGTCGATCTCACTATAATAGCCACACGATCATGATTAATCCTTACTAATTCAGCCTTCTTGATGTAATGTGACGCAAGAAGCTCCGTCGTCGACACCATAGTCACCCCCAATTTTGAGCCCAGGCCTTTCAAGTTCTCCGTTGCAGTCATAACAGCCAACACCACCACTAGTCCCACAATGAAGAGGGCGACGTGCATCCGTGCATTTTTCGATCGCATTTTGTCTTTTTTCTTCAACTCGCCATTTTTTAATTCTTTGTTATAAAACTGACAACCATTTTTGAATTCCAGTAAACTTCTTATAATTTCTTTTAATACACTATTTGGGCAATTCAGTTTTTAACTGAATCTAGAAATCTTTAAACTGCAAATCGCATGGTTTAAGAATTTCTCAAACTGTACTAAATCATTCTTCTAAAAAAATCGCATGGTGTGGTGCGATCAGTTTTCGAGATTTACTGATTATTTTGAACACCCCTACCAATTATAACTTCGATAGTGGTACCATATAATATGATTAAAGCACAATTCCCTTGGAAAGGGAGTAAGTGTCAACCTAAAGTCAATCAAAATATGAGGGATGACCAATACATAAGTTGGAAAGAACAATTTTTTTGTGATGAGGGTACCAAAAGGATCATTTTCACCACTTGATCACCCCTAAACCAACTACCATTTCATCAAATCTCACTAGATAACAAATTAGATAAATTTCATCCACAATTCTTCAGGCTAGAGCTAATGCTTTTCATCCACTTAGGTCATGAAAATGCATTGTCTCCTTATTATTAGTTGTAATCGAATTGAGTCAACCTAAATTTTAACTTAGTTCAGTCGACTCACAACTTAATTTTTAAGCTTGAACTTAAGTTTAGCTTGAGCCTTAAAAGCTCAATTCAAGCTGGAGCTCAATTAATGTGAATTGAGATAGAGCCAACTCGAGTGTCTGCTAGCGAGCTCAAGCTTAGGCTCGGTAGTAGATTCAAACTCTTCAAAATTTGTTATTTCACTTCAATTTAATTTATTATTTTATTTTATTATATATACATATATTATATTATGTTAAATAATTAAATTAATATATATAATAATTTTAAACATCCTTAAATTAATTATATTATTATTATTTAAAGTTTGATAACTTTATATTAAATAATATATTTATAAAATTATAAATAATTATATTAATGTATTTATAAACAATATTATTCACGAACTTCTAACCCAATCTATTAATATTCACAAGTCTCTAATTTAATATGTTATCGAGATTTAACTAGCCGAGTTTTAGTCATTTACAAATTGAGTTTCAAAATTAAACTCAAACTCTATTCATTTATCTTAATGAATAAACTCGAACGAGTTTTGTTGATATGAATACAGAGTCACTTACAGACGACTAGGTTCATGTGCAGCCTTAGCTGTTCTTTATCAGGTAACTATAAAATTCTCCCTCCATTGGTCAACTTCTAGTCAATAGAGCTTTCAACCAATTTTGCCCTCAATAGAGCTCCTGTCACACTTGCAGCTCGGTGTGTATTGTTTGCCTTTGGGCCCATTCTCATGTCATACGGGTAAAATAGTTACTAGTATAGGTAAGCCAAGTCATAGACTCACAATGGTGGTATTGCAACACATAGACATTGCTTGTCATTTGCATAGAAATGTGCCTGATTAGGCATATGCACTCAGAGCAACTCTAACGTTGGACATTAAATTTAATATCAATTTGATGTCTAACAGTATTTTATACTAAATTCTTCAACACCAAATTAGTGTTGTCTCTAACGTGTAACACTAAATTAGTGTAAAAAAATTTTTTAAAGAATATTTTATAAATAAATATTAATTAATTTATTTAACTTAGCATAATATAATTAAAAATAATTAGTCACATCTTATAAAAAAAATTAAAAATTACTCATAATTTTTTAAATTTTTTTTACAAAATATGTTATTGTAATTAATTTTCTTACTAATTTTTAATTAATTATTTTCACCTAACTTTTGTCAAACTAATTGTTTATCCACCTAATTATTTATCCATCTCATATTTCAACTAATATTTTAAATCAAACAAACTATTTTTCCCATAAATATTTTTTTCACTTAACATTTCAACTAATTTTCTTATCTTCTTTTATCCATGTATTTTTTTCCCACTTATTTCACAACTAATTTTGCTACATAACACTACCTAACTTTTATCCAATGTATTTTTAATTTAAGTTAATGGAAATTTTATTATTTTTTATTATATTATTGAGTTTTTGCATTAAGAATATTTTCTTTCTATTAACTAATTATTGAAATAAAAAACTTTCATATACATAAACAAAAAGAGTTTATTTTATATTAACATGGTATTTATAAAATATATTAAATATTTTAAAATATATTCAATATTATACTTATTTTATAGATTTTAATAAAATATTTCCATCGGTATATATTTTTTTATAAAAATTTAATTTAAATTTTTAATTATTAATCAAAATATATAAATATAATAAAAATGATGAGAGATATAAAGGGAATAAGTTGTTTTGAAGTTACACAAAGAGGGGCAAAATTGTAAATAAAAAAAATTGGTGTTGGTGAATAATATTTCACTCAACACCAAATTTGGTGTTATATTATTCACTCAACACCAAATTTGATGATTGAAAATTGTGGCTAACACCAAAATGGTGTGTTTGTTGGAGAGTTGTTTTGGGTCAAATTGAAGTTGGCGCTATAAATTGTGTATTCATTGGAGTTGCTCTCAAAGACATTAAAAAATGTAGCTATTTGTAAATAATCATGGTTGGGTCATAAGATACTAATAATTTCAATATTTAAAAATAGATTTTTTTGCTTAAGATGCCCTTTAATGTTAATATATATAAGTTAAATAATATTTTAATATGCCTTCCTTTACTTAAAATAAAAAGCCCTTCCCTTTTTAAGTTCTAATCCTCACATTTATGTTAAAGAGAGGAAGTAAATGAAAGGGAAATAACGTTGCTTATACATATAGTTATCCATAGGGCAGCGAAAGGAATTGATATATTTAGTCATTTTTCAAGATATTTTCTAAATTTAATAGCATTCTAAGATGTTGTGGAAGCTACTTGAAAACAGCCATTCTTTAAGGGCAACCGTTGCTTTCCTCCTCCCCCTACAAATATACTTGTCTCTTTCCCTGTAAGATTGGTTAAAAAAAGAAAGAAAAAAGAGAAGGAAAGGAAAGGCAAGAACAAAGGAGATAGCAATACAGAGAAGATGGCTGCCAAAGTTTCTACATTGCTGGTTTTGTTCCTTGTTCTTGTTGCTGCAATTCATGTTCCTGAAGCTGAAGCCTTCAGCCTTCAATGTGAGTTCAACTTTAATCCAACACCATTCCATTGATTCCATATATTTTCTCGTCTTGATTACAAATTTGATGAGTGATTTGTTTTCTGGGATTATTTTTGCTATGCCTACTTTCAGAGCAAAAGTGTTTTTTTTTTTATGTAAAATTATATTGAAAAGATGAGATAGTTACAAGAGTCTTACGAACCAAAAATTCTTAGAGCCGACGATACAAGAATCAAACAAAAGATAGAGCAGCATATATATATCCAGAACTATCAACAATCTCCAATTCAAAGCAAAAGGATATACGCACAATAATGCATCAAAACCCAACAACATATCAAAGAACGAATAAATTTAACACAAAATATAGAGCTAGACCTTCAAGTAAGCTGAGAAGGTGTAGGATATGAAGAAATGTCGACCATGTTCTAATGAGAAGAGACCTTCTACTTCAAGCAATATCCACTTTAGCCAGATATAACATAGTCTGAACATCATGTTTAATAATAATAATTTATGAAATGAAGCTATTATGTTTATAATTTATGAAAGGTATAACTTCCCCTCCTCTGTCTATATGCATTTTTGCTCATGCACAGAAACATATGTTTTTCTTTTATTTTCTTCCTCTTCCATGCACGGGACCTAATTCCCAAAAATATAGCTTTAATGAATGAAGGCAAAGGAAATTAAGCATAATTTGTGGGATTGGTTTAGGATTAGGAACAAAGTGAAAAAGAAACAACAAGTGTTCTTGTACATGGTAGTTTATTTATTTATTTATTTGCTAGGTATGAATGTACGTAGTTGATTTATTCTAGTGATCGTTCTATACTCTCTTTGATTCATGCAGCTATGTGGTAGTTTTAACGTAAAAATTTGCATTGATTAAGCATTCAAAAATTAATGGTTTAATTTCTTTTTCAATTCAAGAGGCATTAAGAAAAAATTAAGCCGGTTAATTTCATTGTGGATCGACGTTTAATGTAAATATTATTTGTTTTGCTCTATTAAGTAAATGTTACTAATTGATTAAATGAAGTTATATTCCATATTTGACCAAAGAAAAAAAGAAGGAAAAGATTAAAAAAGTTCAAGAAAAATTTGGAAAGAGATTTTTAGGTATAATATAAGTTATGAATAGGGAGTGTTCATTCAACTCGAACTAAATTAATTCTAAATCAGTTGAAAATTGAACATATTGGAGTTGGGGCTATACCAGTTCGGTCTAGATTGGTCCTTTTTTTTTTCCTCTTTCATATAATTTTTTTAAAAATACTATATGTATTAGGTATGTATACGGTATATTATATATTGTTTATTATTATAAATTAAATTAAAATATAGTATTATTAACATTAATAACCAAAAATCGATTATAATTAATATTAGGATCAAGATTTCGGTCTTGAACTAGATCAGAGTTAGATTATCCACAAAGGAGAATTAAAATTTATATAATTGATTTCATAAGATTTTACTAACTAAAACTTGATGGGGGTGATCTGTTGTCTACGTCGGGCAAATGCGGGATACATAACAATTTCCAAAACTTGTATGTGTTACCTTTCCCATTTTGTTGTAGGCATACTATATTCCAACCGGAACCCACACATACTATATAATAGCTTCTTGTCTGTACCAAGTTGAAGTTACTACCTAGAAAGAAAACTTTCTGTAAATACTGAAAACAAACTAGTTGCATGCATATATGCAGGTGAGTTTGGTAAGTTGTTCAACAAGAACGATGAGGCTTGTGATGATAATCATGTTCATCAAGTTGGAAAAGGTATGATTTATATATCCTTTTTCTCATGATTTCCATCAAGAAAGTCAGGTAAGCCTACTAAAATTTAATATGCTTCTTGTGTTGATCCAGTGGAGATTAGAAATCACCGGAAAATATTCACAAGGAGGGCTCACCTGGTGGACAAACTCCAGCCTAAGGCCATGGCCACCTTGGATTGGATACATAACTAATAACTCAACTGATGAAGTGATGCTGAAACTATATTTTCTTCTTATTATAATATGTATATGTAAATTGGTGCATCATCAAGAGGCTGAGGCTCTCTCCCTTTTTTATTTATCAAATAGGAGAGTGGAACTTTGGAATGGCCATTAATGAATTACTTCATCTCAATCCATTCTCATCTGTCAAATATGTAAACCTAATTCTCTTGTTGAAATGTGAAATCTTCTATTATTGTTATTTGGTTTATGTTTAATTACAGAATAATTAACAGTTGTGATTATTGTCATGAGCATATAATTATGTAGTTGTGATATCATTTTGATTACTTCTTGTTGAATGAATATATAAATAGCAGCATGAATGTTTATGTAAATTAAAATTTTATTTATATGGTATCGTTACTCGAATATAATAAAAAATTTATTTATTACAAAACTCGTCGTCAAGCCACTTAAGATCTACAAGAAAGATAATGACCAAAAAACACATAACAGTTATTGTATGAATATTTTAATACTTAAGTCACTCAAATATGTTAACAAATATGTTAACAAATAGAATGCAATATTAAAATTAGTATATGAGACGTACATTTATTGAAAAATTGAATGCAATTGTTATGCACTTATACAGTCCACAGAGAAATTACATTTAATACTCTTATTTTTTAAAATTATAGTAATTATGCTTATTATTCAAAAGTCACATCAAATTACTCCTTGATGTTATATTTACATTCCAGAGAGGTATGCTTGATGTTTCATAAAATTACACAAAGTTTTTATAAAACAATGTCAGTTTAATTTCTAGAATGAGGGAGTACCAACCGCAATTTAATGAAGTATCCAAATTTCAATTAGAATTAGCCCAACAACAATGATTTTTTACCCAAATTCCTAGCCTAACACTGTGGGTCAAGTGGATGATACTCTACCCATTTTGACCCAAGTCGACCCAAATGTTAAGTGTCATTAGCCAAACACCAATCGACAAGATTCATCTCTCTTTGGAATTTTGCATTATTCATGAATGAATGAGTGCTAGAAGAAGGGATTATAAAGGCTTAAATATTATCATTGATTTTATGTTTAGGACGCTAGGTAATTGGTAATATTTGCACGGGCAAAAGGTGGAGGAGGGGCAGGAGCGGCTCAAGGGCTTTGGGGGCCCTAAGCCATCACTAATTTAGGGGCCCCAACTCTTAATAAAAAATAAAAAAATTATTTTATTAAAATAATTATCTATTGAGTTGAAGGGGTGGGCCCTAGGCAATTGCCTCACCAGCCTACCCCTTCAGCCGGCCCTGAGGAGGGGGTGGTGCAGGACATTGGGGACCCCCAACTGACGGACAGGGTGCACCATTCATGAACAGACAGCGACATCTCCACAATTTAACAATTTCATCCGGAGGCATACAGTTGGGGATCACTTCTCCGATGCCTCGGTAACATGTCTGGCATGTTACATGGCACAATATTTTGTCCGGACAGCCACCGGTCACTTCCTCTAAGTAGCAAGCTCCCGCCTCCGCCACTGTCAATATTTTTGCTAATTAGTTCTACAGGACAGTAGTGATACTGATAGAGATTAAGAAATGGCAAAAGTTGACCCGTGGGCAAAATAGACTTCTTGCTGATACCTGAGATGAATGCAAGCAATGCGAGTAATAGTGTGGCTAAGCCTAAGAGCTTGGCCATTCTGAGAATGCTTCTTAATTAATTTGTTAGCATGGCATGGCATTCATGTATTTATAGCCGCTTTGAAATTCCTGTTTTGTGGGTTTAATGATTCTAACAGAATTGCAATTCTGATGACTGTATTAAGATAGAAATGCAATTCTAACAGAATTCCAATTCCGATCCTTATTTTTGAGAATTATGATAGAAATGGAATTAAGTAAATGGTTTGATCGAATTCCAATCCTTATTTATATTAAACAATTTATTTTAACTTTTAAATACTAAAAATAAGATTACAAGCATCCTAAATACAAAGAAAGACACCTGATATGCTTTAATAAGCTGTTTGAAAGGGATTTTAACATAAATTTATAAATAAACATAACTCATTTCCTAGCCAAATCTATATTTTTATTGTTGTACTTTTATGTTTTTTTTTGTGTGTAATTACTCGAACTTTTCGTTGTTTCGATTATACCCTTAAATCTGATTTTCGAGTCAATTTAACTCTTATACTTTGAAATTTTTTTAGTGTAATTAACTCAAATTTTTTATTATTTCGATTACATATATAGAGCTGTATTTTTAGTCAATTTAATTTACGTATTTTTATATGTAAAAAAGAAAAGGTAAAGTACGATGATAAAATATAAATCATACTCTATTCACGTCAAAGTACAAAGGTTAAGTAAATTTAAAAATGTAAATTTATGAGTGTAATCGAAATAATAAACAGTTTAAATGATCACATGAAGAAAATGTTAAAATATAAAAATTAAATTAATTTGAATATACAAAATTAGGGATATAATTAAAATAATAAAAATTTAAATAATTACACACAAAACAAAACATAAAAATACATTGAGACAAAAATATAAATTTGACCCTCATTTCCCCCTTATAAATCAGCATCCATGTGTCCATGAGCATGACACACACGCATATAAATACAAAGGAAGCTGCCAGCCAACCTAACAAGTAAACAAAGATCCAGATTAAAACAATCCAGGCTGTTAAAAATCTATCAGGCTAGCCCCAGCCCATGGCCCCTGTTGGGTCGACGGCCTACAAGTATCAAAACAGCTGGGCCTAGGCCATGGACTGTATTTGGCACGGCTGTGGACATGGGCTCGATAAATTAAAATATTTTTTAAATTTTATGATTATAAATAAATATATTGAGGTACAATTAAGTAAACTATAAATTTATATGTATTTTATAACTTTTTATTTGTCAACATTTTTGAGATATTAAAAAATTAGGTACAATTCAATATAAGAAATTATATTATGTAATCTTGCTTTTTGTATATTTTTTAATAAAATATTATAAACTATTTCAATACAACATTTTTCTTGTATTACTAAAATTATTTTTTATTTTTTAAATTTCAAAATAGTGAGCCAAGCAAACCAACTCGTGTGACACGTACAAAGTTTGTGCTTCCAATCGAGCCATCTTAGGCCAGTTATATTGTTCGAATCAACTTAATCATTTTATGCTTTTGACAAAAGTCTTGAATAATTTACAGTTAATATTTTTTAGATTTGGTATAATTTTGTTTGGTGTAATCATATAGTTACACCAACCTTGATTGATGAAAGTCAAGGAAAAAGTACTTGTAACTTATAAGAAATAAGTTATTTTATTTATTTTACAAAAAAATTTTAAATTAAAATAAATAATATTTAATACGAAAGAATGATTAATAAAGATTTTATATATTTTAAATTGTTTATTTTTTCAAAACACACCAAACAATGAAAGAACCAATATCTCAGAGTGGGCTCAAGGGCTTTGAGAGGCTTAGGTTATTATTAATTTAAGAGTTTTTTAAAATATAATAAAAAAATATTTTTAATTTTTTATAACAAATAAGACTGACTTTTGAAAATATTTTGGCCCCTCATTTTGGGGTCCTAGGTAAACATGGCCACGGTTCATGAACCGCCGGTTCCGGTTCAAGAAATCTTTGAACCTGAACCGAACCGCCCAAGGGCGGTTTGGGACGGTTCGGTTCCGGTTCGGGTTCGTGCCGGTTCGGTCAACGGTTTGGACCGGTTCGATCAATGGTTTGAGCCGGTTCGGTTAACGGTTCCGGTTCCGATTCCGGTTCAAATCAAATTTTTTTAATTTTTTTAAATATTGTTGTATTCAATTTTGGTCCTTGTTCCGTTGTTCGGTTCGGTTTGGTTTCGATTTTTAATTGTTAAATGTAATTGTAAATATAGATATTCTCAATCATATTTTTAATAAAAAACACTACTAAAAATTGAAGAAATATAAGTAATAATTTCATTAAAAATAATTAAAACAACTAAACAAGTATGTAATACAAGTAATTAATTTTTACAAATGTGAAAAATAAAAAATAAAAAATAGAATTAGACTTAATTTCATTAAAAAATAATTACAACAAAAATGTAATACAAGGATTAGATAGGAATCATAGGATTAGAAAAAAAAAAAAATAAATAAAATTGGGCTGCTGCCCGTTGGCAGCAGCCAACGGTCCAAAATTGGACCGTTACGGGGGAAGGGGGGTGCTGCAGTGCAGCACCCCTCCGCGGTTCTGCGGAACCGCCGGTTTCGGTTCCGCGGAACCTCGAACCGGAATCGGACCGAATTTCGTCGGTTCGGTTCGGTTCCGGTTCCAGTTCCAATTCCAGTTCGGCCGATTCCGATTCCGGTTTGAACCGTCGGTCCGGTTCAATTTTGGTCATGTCTAGCCCAAGGCAAAAGCCACCAGGCCTTGGTGGCCCTGCCCTTCAGCTGGAATACCCCCTATGCCAAAAAAATTAGGCTATTTTATTGTTTGTCTAGGGGTGATAAAAGAAAGGGAAGGGATTGCATAGCCCTAATGATCACATCAATTTTATGTTTAGGGCAGGAGAGAATTGGTAAGATTAAGATTTGCATGGCCATAGTCTGCAGGTGGTGCAGTACATCGAGGGGGGCCACGAGACGAGGGGGACAAGGCGCGCCGCGCCATTCCTAAAGTCACAGCGGCATCTCCAGTATTTAATCAATGGATCTGGAGCCAAACAGGAAGGGATGACTATATATTCCGACGCCCCGGAAACACGGCCGACAAGTTTCATGGCACAATACTTTGTCCAGACAGCCGCCGGTCACTTCTTCCAAGTAGCAAGCTCTCGCCGCCGGCACTGTTTTCTGCACGCATACCCGTATATATATGTTATAGACAAGATTATTGCTAATTAATTATATGATAATCATGTATATTAGAAAATAATATGAAGATATATATGGTGTTGTTTAGTAGCGAAAGATAGAGAAGAAGGTACCTGGGATGAAGGCAAGCAGTACTGCAAGTAACATTGCAGCTGAGAACTTGGCCATTCTGAGATGGGGCTTTGAAGGTTGCTTAATTAATTTGGTGGGACTCATACATTTATGGTGGGTTTGAAATTTCTGTTTGGTGGCTTTAATGATTCTAACAGAACTGTGATTTTGAATATTTTGTTTCCAGCAAAATATTGTAATGAGAAATTGAGAATTTGAATTCCATTTCCCATTTCGGGAATTAATTAAGATACCATATATAGTTATAAGGTGCTTTTCATGCATTTGGTTTTCTGCATCAAAAACTTCTATTGATTAGTAAAATATTTTAAAATACGATTTATTTATTAACAATCAATAAAAATCTTAAGATACTAAAAACATATGTATTAAAATGTACTTAATTGAATAAGATTTTATATGATTTGATCTTACACTAAATCACAATCACGAACAAGGATCTTAGATCAAAACTAATCTTTAGATAGTAAAATCTTCCTCCTACTACTTCTTAGACGAACAAGTCGTTCAATGGAACAAGTATACAGCACGTAAGACAAAAACTCTAATCTTAACCCTCCCATTTTAGGTTGAATAGATAATGGTCTATACTACCTAAGTCCAAAAAAATACACACATTACACTAATAATTAGTTAAACCACTGTCAATCATGAAAATGCACGTCTACTGAAAAAAAAAAAAATCGACCATATTATGAGCCCCATTTTAACAAAATAAAATCATGAATTAACAATTAATGGAAGCCCACACACAAAATATTTCCAAACACAAACAACCAACGAATTGATTCTGCAAAAAAACTTGTCTGGTTTATTCATCCATGAGCCCTTAAGGATTTATATCTTTAGGGTATAACAGAATTTGTAGGATTAAAATTTCCAGGGGAAAGGGCAAGGGCAGGTGGTTTAGGACAAGGAGGAGGCCCAACCGGCGGACAAGGCGCACCATTCTTGAAATCACACCGGCATCTCCAGAAGAGACTCCCCCCTTCCGGAGCCACACAGTGGGCAATCACTGATCCGATGCCCCGGTAACACGGTCGGCATGTTTCTAAGCATAATGCTTTGTCTGGACAGCCGCCGTTGATTGCATCCAAGTAGCAAGCTTCAACCTTCGGCACCAACTTCACTGCAAAAAAATATGGAGATATTGCTAAGATATACACAAGAAAAGACACTTGGGTTTTCCATTTTTATTGGTAGCCAAAGATAGAGAAGGTACGCACCTGAGATGTTGAACGCTAGCAATAGGAGTACAGTAGCTAAAAAGTTGGCCATTCTGAGATGCGGCTTTGGGGCTTTGACTTTGGGCTTTTATGGATGAATGGTGGGAAGATTTCGATTTCAAGAGGCTATATATGAGAATTAGTTTGCTTGGTTTTTGTTTTCTGGGTAAAGTTCATGCATATGATCATCATCTTGAGAAAGATCTGTTGGATCCACTTTGACTACTCCGTTCACTGTCGTTCTGTCCGATGGAATTATGGTTGAACTGCATTTACTCCCTCTTAAATATTTTAACTGTTAAGGGGCTGTTTGGTAGGAGTTCTTTTTCAGTTTTTAATTTTCACTTTCCTTTTACTATTTTTGAAAACAAAAAACCCAAAAAAAGTGGTGCTTATTAGTAAAGAGTTAGTTGTTGAGATTCTCTTGAATTTCCATGATCTGACCCCAAGATATGAAAAGTTTGTATTCTGCATTATAATCAATTTAAGATTCAGAGAGTTTACTTATGATATATACATACGTAATTATAGATACACCAATATTACAGTCAAGGTGAAAGTATGAATTTAGATATATTAGGTTATGAAGTAGAGCGAGTGAGATAAGTTATTTTCATAGACTTCACATATATAGTGAATTTAGTCTTTTCATTTCCCATATTAACATCCACAGTACATTTGAGAAACTTTTAAAAGATTGGAGGCTAATTTACCCAACAAATAATATAACTACCTCTGCTTTTGATGAACTCTTTTTATTTTTTTTTTCTCTCTATTTGTTTCTTTTATGTGTTTTACTTATCTTCCATTGTTTAAAAAAAAAAAAAGAAGCAAAAACTTTTAATATCCTTTGTAGAGTATACAACATATTTTAATTTTTTGAATAAATTGAAAAAACAATTTGTTGAATCCTCCACTCAAGGCTCAAGCTATGAAAAATGACCAAAAATATATTTTTGTTCATAAACTTTTACATTTTTTTATTGTGGAATTATAAACTTTTTGTGATTCTGAATGTATTCATAAATTGTGCAAAATTACTCTTTTAAACACCTGATCAGTATAATTAATGATACACACAAGCATTGATGTGACCGTTTTTTGACATCTCATCAACTCACACTCACACACTCTTTCTCTGGTAGTATCTCCTCAAGTCCCTTTTTTCTTTAGCGTCTCCTTAATCTCTTCGTTCTCTCTTTCTGACATCTCCTTAGCTCAATTTCTCTCTTTGGCGACGTCTCCTTAGCCCCATTTAAAAAGAAAAAGGATCTGAAAAAGAAATGGAAGGAAGAAAAGGCCAAAGATAGAGCTGCTCAGACTTTACACATGGCTAATTGTGATAAATCATCTTCTTCCTTGTCCTTAGAATCAAGCGACAACAAAGAGAAAGAAGAAGTTGAGAAAACGTCGAAGAAAAAGATGAAGTTGAAGAGTAGTTGGATAGAAAGAGGGAGACCGGAGGCACTGCTTGATTTGAGGTGACATAGCTGGAGAAAGAGAATGAGCCAAGGAGACGTTGGAGAAAGAAAGGGGGAGACGCAGCTGGATGAGATGCAACTGCAGAGAAAAAATAACAGAGTTGAAGAGACATAACTAG
The DNA here is from genome assembly GCA_036245055.1 of Diospyros kaki. Taxonomy (NCBI): domain Eukaryota; kingdom Viridiplantae; phylum Streptophyta; class Magnoliopsida; order Ericales; family Ebenaceae; genus Diospyros; species Diospyros kaki. The sequence continues at coordinate 3,959,260 of BSEG01000016.1, read as the reverse complement.
ATAGGAAGAGAGAGACCAGAGACGTCACCAAATTTAAGGTGACACAATAGAAAGAAAAGGAGTCGAGGAGACATCAAATTAAGAGAGAGAAAAAAAGATGCTATAGTAGACATAGTCGGAGGAAATGCTAGAGACATTGGAAATAGAAGAGATGTAGCCAAAGAGAGAGCGAAAGTTAAGGAGATGTTGCGAAAAAAGAGAGAGAGAAGGGGAAGGGACTAGTCGAGTATTTGTCATAGAGTTGGGAGATACTAAAGAGAAGAGGAGAAGTGAGGCGATATTAGAAAGCTGTCACATTAGTATATATGTGTATTATTTATTGAAAGTGTTTAAATGATTTTATAAGATTTAGAGACATTTAAAATTATGAAAAATTTAAAATTTTTAGAAAAGGGGGTAAAAGTAAAGATAAAAAGAATTTTACCTATCAAAAATAACTTGACAAACACGTATTCCCATGAAGAAAGCTAAGATGTGGTGACATTTCATCAACAACGACGCATGCTATTCAGTGACAGGAATTAATGACTCATCTATTACTTCTCTTGTCATGCACCTACCATGATATTTAAGTGTTATATTAATTTTCAAAAAAACTCCTTAAAAATAATGTTTTTTATTTTTAAATAGAGTTTAGTAAAATGAGTAAGATAAAATTGTATCTAAATATGATAAAATGTTCTCCAGACCAAAATATGAAATGTTCAAAATAAATCTGAGAAATATTTTAAAATTTTTATCAAATTATTAAATTTTTTAAAATGTACTAAAAGTTATATGCGTCATTTTTTCTTATCTGTAAAATTTAAGATATGTTTATATTTAAAATATGTTTATCTTAAAAGAGAGAGATAAGCATATCAAAAAAATGTCAAATAAGAAATCAAGTAACTTTTTTTTCAAGAATCGTCATATAAATTTAACAAACATATTAGAAAGGACAAAAGTTTAGAATATTTTCTATATCTTTTATTTTTCAATTTATATCTTATTTAACAAACATTACCTTAAGGGGGCGTTTGTTAAAATGAGCAAAATAAGAGATATCAAGATAAGTTTGAAATGCTTTTCGGACCAAAATATGGAATGGTTAAGATAAAATTGAGAAGTATTTCAAAATTTTTATCAAACTGTTTGTTAATTTTTTTTGGAATGCTTTGATAATTATATATTTTTTTTATGTATTTGTTAATACATATGATAAGTATCAAGATAAGAGTTTTTTTACCAAAATATTCTTATTACCAAATTTATTTAAAATTTTTTGTTAACATTAATAATAAATTTAGGATTAAAATAATATTTTATGATTAATATAATTTTTTAAAAAATAAAATAATATTTTATTTTTTAAATCTATGTTCAAAAATAGATTTAAAAAAAGTTAAAAAGTAGAAATAATTATTGTTAAAATAACAATAATTCCATCTAGATAATTAAAAATGGTCAAAATATATTTTCATAATAGATAATAAAATATAAAATTGATTAAAATAATTTAAAAATTGGTGAAAATAATTGAATTAGTTAATAAAATATATATAGAGAAAGAGAAATTTAAATTTTAAAAATGGTAAAAGGGATAAATTATTTAAATTTTAAAAATTGTCAAAATATATGATATATTAATTAAATAGTATTAATTATAAGATTTAAATGAATAAGTTCTTTTAATAAATTTAAAATTTTAAAATGTATTAAATGGCATTAACTATCTACAAAGAGTATATAGGTAATTAAAACTTATCTGCAAAATGTCAGATAAATTTATCTGATAGGTCAAATAAATTTATTTTGAAAGAAAGAAATAATAGGTCACGTGAGAATTTTTTCAGAGATAATTAGATAAGTTTAATAAATACATTAAAAAAGACAAACATTTAAAATATTTTTCATATCTAATTTTTTCGTCTTCTTATTTTAATTAAGAAACACCCCCTAATATGTTAATAAATTCTAAATAGCATAAACTTTAACTATTTTAATATATATTCAGCAGGAGCCATTTATTTATGTGCTTGTGAATATTCACATCCAATTTATGTATATTTTGATCACCTTATTTAATTAAGCTAAAAAAATGAATGATTACGTAATATAATAACTTTTTACATAATTTAAAAGATAATAATCACGTCGATTAATAAAAATTAATTAAAACTTAAAGACTCGAGATTAACATTCCTACCGACTACGTACTGTGCTAGGAAATTATTTATTATGGATTAATTATTTTCTCGTCACAGCTCAACGCTGCGGCGATTTCTTCGTCCGTTCAGTTTCCTTCTCTTCCCTGTACTGCCTATCGCACCTCCGCCGGCACTGTCCCCGTTGGCGGGGCGGTTGCTTCTCACACAGCTCTCGGCACAGCCGGTGCTCCTCTTCGGGGTCTCGTCCCACTCCGCCGCCGCCATAGTATCGCACTCTCTTTCCTCCTTTTTCTTCTTCCTGTCTCCAGTACTCGTGTTCTCTTTGTTGGCACTCCAGATGTTTACGTATCTGGTGATATTTATCCGGCGGGTTGACTTGATCATCAACTCGGGAACAGAGAGATGAACGGAGAGGGATGAATAATAACAGACAAAGCAAGGGAATTAACTTGGTTGCCATGGCCATTCGATCAGAAAGCAAGGGAACATTAAGTTGGTGTTCTTGTTTCATCGTTTATATATATATATATATATATATAATATATATATAATATTAAGAATAATAGGTGCTGGTTACATGGCTCAACATGCAAGCTGATTAGTGTTCTTGGAAGAAGATTGAGGTGTCAACTTCTCGTGGGCTCCATGTACGTAGCTAGTTATGCGCTGGATCATTTTTTCTTTTTTTAAACATCTTATTAATTTAAAATATAATAAAAAAATATTAATTTCGAGATGCAATATTAATTAATTGTTATTATTATAACTTATACAAACAAAATTCTATGAAATGGCACTTGATAAGCATATATATATATATATATATATATATGATCATCCAAGAACAAATTAATCACACTATATGTATATATAATGAGTGGACTCAAGAAGCATGCATTGACCTAGCTAAAGGAGTTCACTAATAATTTTGAAATTCTAATGAAACTAACCTAAGTTGAAGAGACCTACAACTTAACCTTTGCCATTAACTTAATTGCTGGATTTTTTTAATTAAATACAAAAAATGCCCTTATCCACGCCTCTCTTCCTTCTTCCGTTGGTGAGGAAATTAAGACCGTTGTTTTCACTTTAATTACTTGTAAATGTCAAATTTGAATTAAATATAAATCTAATTTTAATAAAGCGCTACATATATAATTTGGAATATTCTATGAATCTTAGTATACAATTAAAGTGGTTGAGATTCAAGATCTTATAACTTTTTTAAAGCCAACTTTTGTTTATTTATAGATTTATTAATTTGATTCTGACTTCACTTGTCAATGTCAGATTAATTTGAATCAAATATGATGAATCCAATTTCAATAACGCGCTATATATATATATATATATAATTTGGAATATTCTATGAATCTCAATATACAAGCAAAGAGGTTGAGATTCAGGATCTTAAAATAAACAAACTATATATATGGTTGAGATTCATGATCTTATAAACAAACTAACTGAGAACTTTTTCAAAACCAACTTCTACTGTAAACACTCTTTTCTCTCCATGGATTCACCTTCTCTCTATAATACAAGTAAGCCCCAAACAATAACAATTGCACCTTAATTGCTTTCTCTATTTACCCATCTAATCATTGACTTCTTCTTCTTCAAGAATCTCCATTAATTGTCCAAAACCCTAGCTGTCTCTGTTTACCCATCAAATCATTCGACTTCTTCATCAAGAAATATCCCCATTCGCCAAAACCCTACGCAGCCCTCGCATTCATTCTTCGTCATTCAAAATTCATCGTCAGGAAACTCTATTAAACAAAACCCTAGAATTAAAACCCTCTTCTCCAAGAAAAGGGTCTGTATTTATATATATTATCCGGAAAAAAAAAAGAAAGAAAAGGGTCCATACAGTACCCATAAACCCTAACGAGAAGATGACATCCAAACGCGCGAGGGTGATGAGGGTTTCTAGCGCCGGAAACCTCGGCCTGCTCAACCAGCTCGTGCCTGTAGAGTCTCCGGTGCCTCTATGGCAGAAGGCGCGTGGCACTAGTCTTGCCGTTGACCATGCAATTCCGGCGGCTGAGAAGAACTCCGCTGTGAGGGGCGGCGCAGCACTTGGCCTGCCTCGACGTCCTAGTATTTTCAGCATTGTGTCACCACCTCTGGCGGAGAACGGCGATTCAAATAAAGTTGACTACCGGTACCGGGCATTTTTCCGGTGTTGCTTCCGTTGCAAGGAGGAAATTGCTAAAGATAAGGACGTGTTCATGTATGGGTAAGTATTTTTCTTTTTCCTGTCTTTTTTCTTGTCCTACTTTCCTTCTTTTTTCTTCTTTTTCTGGTTGATCATGCATTCTAAGTTCTCCGTATTGTTTCTTTCCTTCCATTTTCTGTTTTAGTACCATTTGTTTGGCTGATGAGAAAATTGTTGACAAGAAAATAACATAGGCCGTGGAAGACACACATTTGCCTGATGAATTCATATGTTGAGGGCTAACTGTATGTTAAAGATTTCTTTATTCAGGAATTTAGAATCTTGATTTATTTTTCTTCATCTTCTCAGTTTATATAGGATTTTGAGTGACACTCAAGTAGCCCGAAGTACGAGTCTCCGAACAACTAATTAAATCATAGGAAAGTTGGAAATTAGTATCAATTAACAAAATTATGTATATATTTTTTAACTTTTCCTGTCTAGGATAAGGCTTCCTAAGCGAATCCTAGCTCTAATCACTAGTATAAATCTAATCCTTAGTATCAGGAAATTAAAACTGTACCTATATTGTTTACAATGCATGGGGTTATTCTATGTTTGATATAAAATTTAAAATAGACCAAATGCTATTCTAGTTTAGGAACAAGTCATAATCGAGTCTAGGTACAGTCTCGATCTGGGTTCAACAAGGTGCATGTTACTGTTTGGGGTGAAAGTCAAACAAGTCAAGGTACAAGTTTAGTGTTGGATTCCAATTGGCATCAAGGAAATTGAGGAAATTAAGGAGTCATGTTTGGTCCAATTTGTGGCTTTCAACTTATGGTGTCAACCAAAACCTCAATGGGGGATTGAAGGAGTATGAGAATATATAGCTAGGTTGTTCATCAATCTTCAATGTAGTGTTTTCGATGACTTGGACAAAGAGAAAAAAGAGAAGAAAAAGAAAATGAACTAACCTTGTACACCATGCTTATTCTCAGCTTACAGTGCTCCTATGGTCATCATATCTCTACCGCGATCTTTAACTCTATCCCTCCCTAGCTAGGTTACACTCATGTTCTCTTCTTCTTCTTCTTCTTCTTCCGTAATTTTCTCTTTTTTCTATTTGCTTTCTTCTCTATTTCATCTTATCTTCATCTCTCTTTTACCTTTTCTCTCTTCCTACTCTGTCTATTTTTCTCCCTGTAGGACGTTGTGCTTGAATAGGGGAAATTGTAGCTGGCATCGATCTATACTCCCCCTATGAGCTTGGCCTAACCGATTAGTTAGGATGGCTATGAATACTCGTCAAAGATGCCCCTCTAGATAATAATACTTTTACCAAGAGAAGAATCCAAATGAAAGAAAAATTTCTCCACCCAGGAATGGATAGATGATGGGCTGCGGGAAACAGGAATTCATTCAAACAACAGAGAAACCCTAACAATAAAATCTTTTTACTGTATAGATTTATGATATTTTATTTACTATGTTTTATTTTTTAAAATTTTTAGTTTTAGTTTTGAATAATCAAATTACTTTATTCGTCAATTTGTTTCTTTCATTATTTCATTTTTAAATCTTAATAATAACTTGAAACATGAGATATTAATATAGTGGGAAAGTTGAGAATTCAAAATAGTTTACAGAGATAAATTATTTTTAATACAAACTAATGAAATAATGAGAACCTGCTTGGTTGCAAAAAGTATTTTCTTATATAGTTAACTCGATTTTATATTTTTTATTCCATAAAAAATTTAAAAAACCAAAATTATCTTTTACAATCAATTAGGACTCCTTTGATTTTGTTTTCAGTGTTTTTATATTTATTTTTTTATTAAGTTTTTTATTAAGCCAGCTGGGTTGGATTCATATCACCACCAGCTATAACTCACCTTTAGCTTGAAAATTTTCTTACTCTCTTGTTTTATATTCTCACCCAACTCTTAAGTTATATATGTGCCATACATTGTCTGTGATAATATTTGCATCATTTCATACTGATGCAAGCTTCTTAAAATCTTTTCAATTCTAATAAGATTTCTGCAAAACTTGACCCCAAACAGTTACCTACAAGCATTTTGCTCCCCAGAATGCAGAGAGATGCAGATTGCCGCGGACGAGACAGTTAGAAAACCTTCTCCGATACCAGCTCTGGCAGTGACCAGAGTGAAGGAAGAACAGCCCCTTCGAGAGTTTGGCTTTCAACTGAGGTAGAAACACGCCATTCCCAGATTCAAGTAAAACTTGAATTTGCAGGCTGATGATGATCACCATGGGAGGTGCACCATAGCTGCAATGAAAAAACAACTTAATTAGCATCATTTCCAACAACTAAGTTTGTTTTGTTGGAAAATAGGCACTGAGGTTGGATTAGTGTTTTGTGGGACTAATGATCAGATAATGGAAGCTCTGGTAAATTTTGATTGTGCTTAAATTGGTCTTTTGTTCAATAATTTAGTCAAAGTTGTCGGTGCTTTCCATAAATGTTTGAATGTTATAATTTCAGCAAAACTGGCAATGACTGAAATAAGTTTTAAAGAACAGATCAGCACTGTAATGGCACCATTAGGACACGTTTGCATCTTTCTTTAATGTTTTTGTTCAAAACCATTTGGGCTCTGACAACCCTGCTTCTCTTTTCTTGAGAAGCAAACAAGACCCACTTTCAATTCTTTGCTTTGCTGCATTTAGGAAGGAAGATATAGACATCTCTTTGCAAAGATAAAGGAGGGTAAATCATATGACTACCCACTATGCCCTGCAGGATCTGTTAACCGTCCATTGCTTTCTGGTTAGTTGTCCACCTCACAGATAAAAACAAAAGCGTGCAACAATGGTGGAGATGTTTAGATAATCAACAAAACAACCTTTTCTCAGAAAAAATCATTAGCGCCAAGTAGCAGCAGAAAGCAAAAGAAGTTGCAGGTGTTTTCATATTCTTTTCTTCCCATCTCATTGGCTCCAAGTCCCCTCCAGTGCTGCAACTCTTTGCCTTCGTTTCTCCCCCTCTAGTTAAATTTGGCACAAGCCAGGGGAGTAAGCCTTTTGCCATGCCTTGTTAAACATGCATTTGATCATGTTACAGCAACTTGGCTAAATGGAATCCATTTACATCAAGTGATTGTCATTTTCAACATTCACATTCTCCATCCAAAGTTTTGAAATGGGCAATGTGATAGAACAGAAGATCTCCGTTTTGACTCATAATTACAAAATTGTCTCTGCCATTTCATTCTAAGAACCTTTTTCTAGTAAAAAAAAATTCTGTAAATATATCATTTTTCTTCTACAATGTGCAAATTTTACCCTCTTCTTGACCAGAAAAGAGTTGCTTTGGGGACTGTGCTGCATATACTACTGACTTGTGTTTTGGTCCTCTAAGAGACAAAAAAAAAAGTTATCAGAATGGTACTAAAAGCAAAAGTCTTATGTGGAAATAACATCCCTGCAAAAGAACGTTTATCAATAATGGCTCCCAACAGACCTGACAGGTCTCTGTTATATTGTTCTTTTGCTTTTGGAGGTTTTCTTCACCTCACAGAAAAAGAAAAGCAAGCAATTCCCATGGTGTGACAATCAAGAAAACCACCTTTTTCAGTGAAATCATTGAGCAACTAAACAACAAACAACAAGATGCTTAGTACCTTCAATTTGTATCTTTTTCATCACTCTTGTAATGAGTATACATCAGTTCTTTGCTTATCCATTCATTTAAAACAAAAAGGCAGCACATAAATGATTATTTTGACCATTGTCTTTTGCTTTCTCAAAAAAATAAAGAATCTCTGAATAAAATATTCCTGATTTACCCCCTTCGAAGTGCTCCATTGATTTGAGTTCATCCTGCAAAAGAACCCAAAAAAAAAACATAGAAGTTCTGAGTTTACTGTCAAAGATGGAAATAGTTCATTCATTTTTTTTTCTTTTTTCTTTTGATAAATGTACCAGCGTCAAGATGTTTCAATTCGTGAAAGAGTTGATAAGCAGTTTACCTGAAGGTATGTGGACTAACAAATGCTTGTGGGAACTTTAAGACACTGAAAGTGGGCATTTCTTTGTCAGGCAGTTGAATTGTGATTCATAATTGTATACTGTTTGCTAACAAATGAATGGTAATCATAACTATGCCGAGTCAAGATTCTTGTGGAGTTAGCCAGCAAAATTATATATACACCTGTGCAGAGCAAGTAGGAGGGGTAAAATTAGACCTAAGAAAGGAGATTCAGAGCAAAACCAAGAAAAATGGAAAAGAGAAGAACCAATGTTTTTCGGTTAGTGAGCAATGGACAGTCTCCATCATCCTCCAAGGCTGAACTTATTCAAAGCCATTTCTGCCTGCAAGAGGGGACCAAGAAATCAGTGAGGATAGGAATGGCCCAGGGATCGGTCAAAAAATCTTCTAAAGGGAAAAAAAAATGCAATTGATGAACACTTTCAGGCATTATGTCTGGTGCATATTCTGTTTGACAGATGGGTAAAAAATCAAAAATAAAAAATTAGCTGCCTAAGTGCTGAGTAACAAGAAGAAGACAAGTCTGCTCCTTGTGGGTCCTTTATAAGAATCCTCTGGTTATGAATCCATGGATTCCAGAACAAATGGAGTAAGAATCTCAAATAGAAACGAAAATTCAAAGATCACAAAAAATGGGAGATATGATGTAACTGATTAAGGCCGCAGTCGTGCTTGAATTTTCATATAGAAATTTCCTCAAAATTTGAGTGTGGTTAGTACCCATGTACACTGCTCAATTATGCAGAAAATATTACTGCTTGTAATTCTGGAGAACATTTAGCTTATCCAAGTCTAAAGATAAAAGAATTAAAGGACTACGTGAGGAAGGGAGAGAGAGCCTACTCAAATGTAATAGTAATCAGTTCTCTGCGCTTCAGAAAAAGCAGAGTTCTGTATATCCGTGGGAGTATGGCACGTGTGAGTATGGTAACATCTCCTCCACCTCAATCCTGGAACTAGAAGAACTGGTGGTTTTCCTCAACTGGCCTTGGTAGGACTCAACCTCAGCCCAAAACATGCCACAGACCGGTCTATGATCTGAGAACCTTGATTCTCCACGGACATAGGACAATTGTTGAAGCCCTCCTCCAGACCACAAAATTCGATCACACCTAAACACAAGACGATCAGCTAATTCAGTAGCTGGTTTGACCAAAGGAGTTTCAAAATTATTGAAGTGCACAGATTGAGATTCCTATTGGTTAGATAGATGTTCTTACCATGCGGGAGTTCGCCTTTTTTCCTTTGGGTGCATGTCATCCCCTGTGTATCTGTCAGAGTTATTCGAATACTTGTACGTTGGTGGGAAATATATCTTTCCTTCCTTCCATTCATGAAAAACGCGACCCTGTCTCTGCTCTAACCGCAGCTGCAGACAACAGTATTGTTGTTTCAATTAATGAAATCATCTTAATGAAAATACTAAGTGCAGCAGCAATTTGTTGTGAAACAAATAAAAGAGGCAAATATATACTTGCCTGGTCATTCTCTAACAATGCCCTCCAGTTCTGCATTTCAACAAGTGCCTTGGCAGAACGGTAAGACAAGGCAATCCGGTAATTCAGATCTCCAAGCCAAATAACTCGACTAAATCAAATCAAATGTAAATGATTAGATTATGGACAAATAAGATTTGGGTGCAGAATAACAGTGAAAAATGGCAGTAGAGATGTAGCCAAACTGATTAATCAAATTCCCAAGGTTAGATGTGAAAAATGTAATTTTTGTATGTAAATGGTAATCAAAGAGAAAATACTATTGCGGAAGAGGGAAAAAAGAAATCATTTATTTGAATGTTGGTCAAATTATGTTCTGCCTCAAAGGATAAGTTGACTGATCATAGATGGGGTAGAGTATTACTCGTGTTGAAGGATTGTTTCCGGAGACTTCTCATCGGCCGTACCATGGACTCGTGGGAACCTTGTCTTACGCAGAATCTCCATCACATCAGCATTCCTGCGTAGCTCATCGCCTTCCTTCTGCCCTGAGGTCAAATGACTACAGACAAAGCAAAAGCTTGTTTGATGCAACAACATGCTTATAGAGATCGATCCCTGCAAAACCAAGAATGATAGCTTCTTTCGCTTAGTGAATTATTTCAATTTTGATTGTGGCAAAGACGAACAAAACTGCCAAGGTTTACTCAAAAGGATACCTTATTTCCGAGGTAACCCATCAATCCTCTGCCAACACAAGACACTTTCATATTGCGTACATGTTCCCTCAGATCACTCTTAACCCATATCGTGAGAAAAATGCCTACCATTTGCTTACTTGCGACCAAACAGTACCTTGAATTCCCCTGCACCCTGCGTCCATCTTCGACTTGTGCAGGTGCAACATTAGACATCGGGGAAAATAGCACAGTGCTAGGTGAATCACCTGGCCCATAATCATCATCAGACGAACCCCATCTTGAGTAGTCACTTGGCCTCTGGCCCCAGGAATAGTCACTTGGTCTATGACCCCAGGAGGAGTCACTGGGTCTGTGACTCCAGGAAGCGTCACTTGGCCTATGACCCCATCTGAAACTGGGATCGTAGTCACTTGGCCTATGACCGAAGATCACCCGGTCACATACACTGTATCGCCTATCAAGGCGAGGCTGTGAGATTGACGGGTCATTTTCCTTCCAGCTGCACGGTGTCTGGAATGATCGACGAGGGAAAAAGGGTGCCTTCTGGCTGATTGATCCCTCAAAGTCTGCATCTGATTCTACAATGGGATTTGGGGTAGGAGAAGGTGTGTAGCAGCCACTTCCTCCACTACTTCCGGGAAGATTGTTTAGAGTCTTTCGGATTAGATGAAGCCACTTCTTGGCAGGGCCATTGTCCTCAGCACCCAGAATGTTCCCGGCATTCAAAGGAACTATTTCTTGAAATCTAAAGCATTAAAGCAAAGCAAATGCTTCCATCAGTAACGGACAAGTAACGCACTTTGGAAAAAGTGGAAATGAAAGGAAAAACTAATGATTCATTACCCAAGAACATAAATGTCTGCAGGAGGTGAGGAATGCAGAAAATCATCTAGATTCAAATTACTCGTTGGTGATTTTCCACCTACATTCCAGGTAGCCACAAACATGCTGGTCGCAGTGGAAAAAAAGAATCATTAGTGTTCACAACAAAGAACATACCACATTACAGAACCATTTTAAGGGATCAGAAAAGATACCTATAGTTCTGCACATTTATAATTTGAGGATGATCAAGATCAACTCTCCCCCGCCGGACACGGTCCGAGCTCTGGCTTATTTTTTCTGTGCACACGAGAAAAGAATAAGATTAGCAATAGTGATGTCAAAGAGGAAACAAGATCCCAATTTTCTTGCAACATCACAAGTATCAAATTGGCAGGTTGCTGGAGAGAGATGGAGAGAAAGAGAGTGATACTGAACCTGTTCTGCTCTTCTTAATAGTACATGGCTCCCTCTCTGAGAAGCTGTTTCCCCATTCCACATCACCACCTGAAAGAATCATCACTTGTTATGCACCAAATAACATCATCAAACAGAAAATAGTAACACAAAACCTTAACAAGCACTTTAAGTTTGAGGAAAACGTTAAAATGGCAAAGGAAATATGATCCAAGAATGATTCTAGATGTATAAACAAGAACAGAGGTATTAGCACTAACTATTTTGGCTGTGTATTAATATTTTCACATGAGAAGAAAAATGAATATTTCAGAACCTAAAGATTTTTTTCTCTCCTTTTCTTTTTCTCTTTCTGGGTCCTGAAAGGACAAGAACCTCCACTCAACTGAATCAAGCCAATTATCACAGCAATCAAAATAAATACAAATCAGATTGATGCAGCTTCAGAGGAACAGGCCAAAAGATATAAGAATTCAGGATCCTAAACTGATAGGAGGAAACAATTACACCACTAGATGAAAGACGCAAAAATTCATTGAATATCAAAATATCAAAGAAGTGGTGCTACAAAACAAAATGTACTCACCCCCATAAACAGCTTCATCTGCCTGAAACTGCTCGATTTTGCTCTTGATGTTGAACCACTTCCTAACCAGTTTCTTGGACCAAGAGAACTTTTGCCAAACAGAAGATAAACATTCATCACCACCATCAAATAAGAAGACAAGAAGTAAAATATTCAAGAGCCAAAATTCATCATATATTATATCCTGGAAGATGAGGGTCAGAGAGCAAAAACCTTGCTTTTCTTTGTACTCCCATCAGTCATTGTTTCCCTATTTCTTCATACAGCTCTCCTTCTATTTTCCCCTACCACTCCTCCCCAGTTTTCCTTAGAATCAGCAAAAAACATAAAATAAACCTCATAATCTGAAAACCTTTCCCCGAGCTACAAATGGGCGGTCATCACTTTTCTCAAATTGCAAGAAGATTTCAGTATCTCTGCATTCTGATTTTGGGAATTCTTTCAGAACTTTCTCCACTGGTGAACATTCGGCTAGCTGAGATGTATATGTGTGTTAACAAAGACCCAAAACCAAGTAAAGTTCGGAAATCAGTAATCAGAGAGAGACAACACTTGAAATCTAACCGAGTTTAGTTTTTGGAGCTTAAGAACAAGACAAGCTGCCAATAACAGATAGAGGGGGAGAGAGAGAGAAGACTGGTGGGGGCCTACTATTTCTCTTTCTTGAAACACAGCCTCGTAAACAGCTTACACCAAAGCATGGAATTTGAACAGAATAAAGTGCAGAAGAGTCTCATCTCTCTCTCCCTCTCTCTCTCTCTCACAGAGACAGAATGGGGCTCTTTTTTTTTTAACTCAAAGCCCAAGGCTGGAACATGACTGGGCAACGGGCATGTCGTTTTGCTCTAAGCCGGAGCACGAAACGACATGGTCGGCTGAGCAAGCACCTGCCCTTCAGTCTCTTTAGCTGCAGATTTTCTCCCCATTTGGTCTTCCCTCAAAGTTAAAGCAGTAAAATGAAAGGACGGAGAAAAAGTAAAAGAGAATGTGTGTAGTAGTGGAAATAGGACTATTTTCTTCTGTTTTTCTATTTGCCTCTTTCCCCTTCTTTCTCCTTTTCTTGGGCTCCGCAGCGAGGAATGCTAAGTTATAGAGAATGAAATTGTTTATGCAGCATGGCATGCTTCTTCTCTTCTGCATGTATGGGTCTCTTCCTTGAGTTCTGTGATCTCTGCCTCACCTATCAAGAGAGGCTTCTCAGGACTGCATTTCCGAATTTCCATATTTAAGAGCTAAGTAATTAGATCAGTTACATGAAATCTAAATCTAAATCTCTGTCCTATCCAAAAATATATATTGCATGTTAACAAAAATTACATATTTACTATTAAGTAAAATCGGTTGTATAAATTCTAAACGGGACACTAAGATATATATACATATATCTCGATAATTAAAAAATTTATATTTTTTATAGTGTAAGAAAATGGGGAATGTTGTCAGGAATTTATGAGTGTCTATAGGCTGAAACCCTGGTTTCGTGCACCTGAAAACAAGAGAAGTTGTCCCCATTTGGGGGTGTCTGGAGGCTGCCAATTTGAAGGAATTTACGTAAATGCATCCATAGGGTACATGAATGAATCTTGTTCATTCACATCTATGAACAGCTTCCTATTTGGAAATCTGGTCAATTCTTGGGGTCGGCCGGAAGGGTCTTCTTTGATCTTTGGTCACACAAGATCTTTACTTATTCCATGAGATCTTGGTTCTTCTTTTTTTATTTTTATTTTTTGTTTTCCTTTGCATAGTTCTAGCAACCCTTTTGACATGAATCTTGCTTTAAGGCTCTTCTTATATAATTTGGAAAAAAAATATTAATATTAGAAGATAAAATATCATTTTACACAGACACACCCACACATATATGTATCATTTCGAATCGATGATATATTCCGCCGTCTATGTCAAGGTCCAGCCGTTCATCCGCGGCTGCAAAGTAAGTGTATTCTACATGTCACAACCAATAAAAAGGAATGGATTTTGTGAAGTTTGTGAGCCTACATTGACTGGTCATATTACTTGTGATAGACAGAGGCTCTTTGTTTTGTAGTTTTTTTATATCAAAACCCTAATCTTCATGATTGTAAAGCCTTAATAATTGATGATTATCATAATTTGTACAATCTTTGAAGAGGTTAGTTTAATTCACCTGACGGCTGTGGCTCCGAGCTCTGGTCCCAGGGAACCTGTCATGCACAAAAATGGAATTCTAAGCAAACTTCTCAAACCCTCCACCCAAGAACTAGTGTAGCTTCCACTCCCATCTTGGGCCCCAAATTAGTAATCACTAGGGCTTTTCTAAATTCTTTTTTTTTTAATTCAAAAATAATATTTTAATAAAAAAAATTGTCAAATAAGTATAACCCTTTGAGATTTTTGTAGTTTAGGTCATTAATGTAAGTCGGCTTTTGCTGATCAAATGAGTGACTAAAGAGATCAAATCTTCCTTTATATATATATATATATATATATATTTGGCTCTAATCAAAGAATGTTGGTGTTTGCATTTATCTCCCAAATATATTCTTTAGTGGGTATCTTAATTGTCAAAATTAGAAGTCGAGGTGTCCCATGAAATAGTGTCTTGATGTGTGGTTCATTATTCTTTCTGAAAAATGAAAGCTTAGTTTGAAATTCTCCATTATTCATGGGCTTAAGCACTTTCAGAGAATTCATCATTAGGTGGGAGGAAATATATATGAGGCCTACATATATTTTGAAATTCTCCATTATATATATGTGAATTCAATTTGCCTCTTTCATCAGTTTGAAAGCCATATAATTTTGCAGACAATGCGATTTATATGAACCCATGCAACAATGTCCAGCCATGCATTTCTTGTCATCTATAGTGCCGTGACATGTGACTTGATCCAAAATTCCTAGTTAGAATTAATCAATGTTATTGTTAGTCGTTTTAAATATATATATATATATGTCTTTTAAGCTTCTTTCAATGTGTGAATGTTCGGATTTTATAATTAAATATGTCCTAATATTTTATGTTTCAATTAAAAAGCAATAGTATTTATTTGTAGAAAATTTAGAAAACGTTTTTTTTATTTTTTAATTCAAAATATAAAGCTAAAAAATTAAAAAATTGAGTTTTATATTTTCTATAGTTAGGGATTCAATCATTTAATAGAAAATTAGAATTAAAAAATTTAAATAAAAATTCTACAACTCAAGATAACCCTTATATAATCGCTTTAGTTTTGAAATCTTCCAACATGAACTTGCAAGGTTGATTCTTATTTTATTTTTTAGGCAGAGAATGAGATCATATAACAAGTTACAAGACCTATAAAGAGACAATTAGGAAAACTAAAGACTAAAATAAGGGATCCAAAGCCATAAGTACAGTCACTAGAAGAGAATGAATGAGGCAAGGCTCGGAAAGCTCGTGAGATGACAACTAGGCAATAGTAAACCAACTAAAAGAGTCATAAATAAGGCCTAAAAGAATCGTAACTTGATAAACCCAACAGAGAAAGGTTGCTAATTAAGGTGGACCAGATAAGCCATCTGCGCAATGCCAAGAGCCATCTAATGCACTTCCTTCCTTTCAAACAAAACAAAACATACAAGGTAATTATAAAGCGGATTGGAGACGGGCACCATGTAGCTTGCCGGCCCCAAGGCTTATTACTCAAACTTGTGGTTTGATGCATGCGGCTGATGCATGATTTATGAGGTATTATGTAATCGTGTTCAGTGATATCTCTTGGATTTAAGAAAGAAATAAGTAAAAGAGAAAGAAAGGAGGTGGGTCATGGGAATGAATGATTCGATGGCAATAAGGGGAATGAATGATTCGATGGCAATAAGGAACAAAAGAGAATAATGCCAGGAAATTTCTAAAGTGACTACTTGTATGAGAAACTAAACAGAAAATGAGGCGTATATGAATGGCAATGAATATCTAAAGGGTGAAAGCAGTGGCCCTACAACTACAAGAGATGAACAAAATCCATCTTTTTTTTCTTTTTTTTTCCCCACTTTGGCGACGTCGGCGCAGCATTTTCATGGAATCTCGTAGTCGTAGGCTAGCTCAAGAAAAATCAATGTTCTTTGATTCAACTAAGAGATGATGAAAAAGTTGGCATTTGGGAGCATTAATTTTCTATGTGCCTCACTGCTGTAACCTCGAAAGAAAAAGCATTTAGAATTTCTGGGTCTCTTTTTTTATGGTTCCCCGCTGTGTTTGTATTTGTTATCATCATCTTAATTGAAAACTCTGAAAATTAACTAAAAAAAAAAAACACAGATGGACTTTTGTATTCGTTTAGTTTCTATTTTCGTATGACAACCATTGAAATCAATGAAATCATCTTTTAAATTGTTAGTATTTTGAAATTAACTCTCTAAAAATAGTTTTTAAATTAAATCAAACAGTGTATGGTTTTAAAATTAAAAATGTTTTTTTTTTTCAAATTCTATATGTTTGGGTCTAGGCTTCTACTAAGAAAAAAGAAATAAAATAAAATTACTTAGGCACGTTTATTCTACCATAGACAAAAATAAATTTACTTTATTTTCATTTTCTTTTCCCCTCACAAATCTTAATTCAAAACATAACACATGGCAGTGTCTTGAAATATGATTTTTTTTTTTACTTTTTTATCAAAAAAAGGAAAATACAAAGAAAATATAATTACTTGTGTGTGTGTGTGTGTATCTTCTTGTTGAATAATTTAGTTTATATTACTACTTGCAAAAATGATAATATCAGCTAGTGTCATGAAAAAATAATATGAAATAGAATAAGAAAGTAAAAATAAAACACAAGATATGCATAGTTTGATCACAGTGTATGATATGCATTTGTAGGGAAACTCAAACTATTTCATTATTAAAAAATTTAAATAATACAATCTTCACATCTCTCAAACCCAATATCTCAAGTACACCTAATTATTCATTCTAAATCATGAAAAAAATCATCTAAAGAAACATTATATATATATATATATACTCATTGAGAGTTTCTCCCATAATTTGACCTAACCACCCAAGCTTTCTATTTGTTATCGCTACAATTCTTTAAAAATATATATATATATATATATATGTAAATTTTCATTTATATTATTTAGATAGGTCAAATTCTGATAACAAACTCAAATCTAAAAATGAAAACATATTTTAACAACTAGCCCACAAAAAATAAATAATATGGCACAAATGTATGAAAACTGAAAAGAGAAAAAAAAAATTTATTATGATGTTATAGTTTTGGTCTTTTCAAAGGAACATTTTATAGAAAACTGTAGAAACAATGAATGGGTCCCAATCCCAAAGCCAAATGAACTAGTAACCCAAAATGAAACCAAAAGCCCAGCTTTCCCTAAGAATCTTCTTACGAGATTATACCCTCATGATATGGTATCTTTAGGACACAGCCTGTTCCAAGATTCAAGAATGCCATAATACATCACCAGTATCACAAGCGCAGAATAAAGATTCTGAGGATTTAGCACAAATTTGAGTAAACTCATGCTTTTTGATGAACTTGTCGTTTATTTCCTTCTGTCTCTGTATTGTAGCAGTTGTATGTGCACCCTTGAATGTGATGTTGAATGGAAGAGAATCATTAGGGTTTGCCACTCATATACATATATATAAATATATGTACGTATGTATATATATATCATTAGGGTTTCACATGGTGCTACAGTACTAGGACCCTAATTAAACTTAATTAACAAGTGAATTTTTCTCCCTTATTACTGAGAAAAAATAAAAATAAAAATGTCTTATTATGATTTTATAGATGAAAGAAAATAAAATCTTTAAGGATAATCTTATAGAAATATAAATGATGATTACACTAATAAATAATAAAAAAAATTAAGTCAATAGGAAAATATTTGACATCTTAATTAATGGTGAGATGATGATTGAAAAGTCTACAAATATAATAAAACATTATCTGTTGTTGTGTTTGTCTAAGAAAATATCGTGTTAACACATATTTTCGAGAAAATATAGTATTAATATATGTTTTAAAGAGAAGTCATATGTCATATTTAATTTAAGAAGTTTTCATTATGTCATTTTCAATGATAAGGAGAATAACTAATTTTTTTTTTTTTATCAATCTCTCATGTCAATTATTGTTTGTTCTCATCGAATCTATTTTTGACTCTTCTCTTTCCCTCACTTTCTTCCCCTTTTGACCTTTTCTTCTCCTAAAGATAGAACCCTAATTGCCATCTCTTCCCTATGGCATTAACACAATTGAACAAAAATTAATTAAGGTTCTGGTAGTTAATTAATAAAATTTAAAGCTCAGGAACAAAATTTGCCACCAAGGCTTAGCTTTATTTTATACTATGGTTTTCTGTTTTTTTTTTCTACACATAATGATTAATTTATAGATCAAGAATTTCCAAGAAGTACCTTAATTAATGCAAAACTATATTATGACGGCTCAAGTCTATACTTTACATACAACTCACATATATTCTCTTACCTTCCATGGTGGATAAACCAATCATTATGTATATTATCACGAAGAACATTCCAAAGCAATTAAGTTGCCACTGAGTAATCAAATTAATAAAGCAGCATTAATTAATTAAGATACACCACACGCCAAAGCATTCAAGTTAAAGTTTTGGTTAATTTACTTTTTGTTATCTAAACCGCCGTCAAGACGCAAATTAAATGAAGATTTACGAGGCAGTCAAAGCTAGCTAGCTGTTGGTTTTCTTTTCTTGGATTTAATTTTGTTCAGATTCTTTCATTCTGGCTTTCTCCCATTAATTCTCTGCTTTATAATATATAATATGCGGCCCCATTTGAATACTTCCTTCTCCCTTTTTCTTTTCTGTTGTTTTTATCCGTTTGGAGGCATTCCTCTTCATCTTTCGATGCTCAAAGCAAGCCAAGCATTTATTCACATCTCATTCGTTATCCCTAAGCTAACATTTGTCACATTAATTAACAAAAACCCTTGTTTAAATTAGAATGAAACATAAATAAAATGTAGTAAACTCGACAAGCATCAATCTTTTTATCTTACTCTAGGCTCTGGGTATGCACTGGGTTTTGTAAAAATTATCAGATCACTTATGAACTATCAACATCAAACTAAAAAAATAAAAATAAACTAATGAGGTTATGTCTTTCTGGTTAAATAGATATATAATTAATAATTCAAATGGGTTTTGCATTCACTTTCTTCTGTTCTCTTCCTTTGTGATCACGAGCTGTTGATTTTCTTTTCTTTTCAGAGTGGATGACGATTGAAAATCACCTTTTTAAATAACATAATGAGATTGCATAATTTTCATCCAAATTATGAAAAATAAAATAATTCAGCCTACCATGCAACTTTATTATGCTTTCGGTAACTGTACTATATATTTTCTATCTCATTTTCTGTTTTTTGCCCATCTTTTAGTTATATAAAAACGAAAAGAAAAGCAGAAATGTGAATAATAGGATGAAGTTTTGGGATAAAATGGTTGTAATAATTGAACAATTTATACCGGACCCTTTGATGCCAGGCAATTTAACCCTTCTTTACTTTCATTTTTTGCTACTTAAAATTGATTCCTATAAGTCTTGGAATAAAACAAATAAAGCCCCAACAGAGTTGAGGTAGATATGCTGTAATATTGTCCGAAACCGAGGGGCCTAGCTGAGGTTATCGAACCTAGCCATGAACGTGGAGAGATGAGATGATCGATTACAAGTCTACACCATAATGTGAACCAGTCACCCTCCCCCTCTTCATCCTCTATGGGAGTCCTTGCTTGTGTCTTCAAGGCTCCTGTCACCCTTCAACTTGCCTGTCAAATCATTAGGTTTCTGTCTATTTCAATATTTTATTTTTTTAAATTTTGAAACCTGTCACTGTCTCCATCTTGCTTTGATTTTAATTAGGATAAAAAAATATTCTTCTGTGAGTAAGAGAGAGAGAGAGAGAGAGAGACGTATACGAATACGGCCCTCTAATTCTTGCAAGCGATAAATTTCGCATATTAGATCTAAGTTTATGGGCCTACTACTGCTAGAGGAATGGGTCTACTATGTGACCCATTAATCACTGAGCACCTGGGTATAATTAACTAGCATGGTCCTCGTTTGATCTTTCTCTTTCACTTTGCTTTGTGCAATGAGGATGTCTCAAGTCTCACCATGTTTGATCAAGTGCCAGCTATGGGGGATGGGGCGGCAGGCTTTCAATTTCCAAGAGATATCCAGATGGTCCTTGGAACAATAATGCCACACAAATTTCTTGGTAGTTACAGAGTGCAAGATTTAGTGAAAGACCAGTACTTGTATCATGAATATGTACTATAGCTAGAGGCCATTGGCATGTCCCTCTCCATGCATTAAAGGAATTCAACCACCATAAAAGAATGGATGAGAAGACTGCAAAAAAACCAACCACATGTATTATTGGCTGTTTCTTGATGACCAGTTGATTCTTCTGTAGCCCTGATTCTGTTGCCTGATACCTTCAGCTCAGAAAACTCGAAGAACATTATTACAGATGAGGGCATAATCCAGCCGAAAACAATTGCTTCTAAACATGGTTCAACTAGTGCCTAATAAGTAGGGTATAAGATGTTGTTGCAAAATCACATCTTTGGCTGAAACAACATTAGGCTCTGAAATTACATGATACAGGCAACCAGGTGCAAGCATTCCACAAGAAGCTAAACCCTTTCAGAAACATTAGGTAAAGGCTCCCATAGTACACACTGACTTCTTGGTGGGCTGGGCTTTGAGTCAATGCGATTATACTAGAGATGGGCCTAGAGTTCAACAGGGTAGCTTTTAGTCCAACTTAAAACCAAACAGAGTGAATTAGATTGTAAAACAAGGGACCAACAGAGTGGGTTAGCGGGCTTGTCTGTCAATGAAGTTCAGGCACCATATCAGAGGGAAAACATGTTCATTTGGCGGCAGATTCATCAACCAAATAATTTGAACGTGGCTAGAACAATCTTTCATCATTGCGAGTTACATTCTTCTTGATGATTTTGCTAGTAATATCAATTCATCAATCCTTACCTTTAACTTGCCCATGCCCTTCTTCTCGAGTTCTTTTGTCAGCATCTCGGATGTGCAATCCATGGGAACAAATCCTCTCGACACCATCTTCTCGAAAAAAGAGCAAGCATGTTCGAGTTCTCCACCCTTGCATAGCCCGCGAACCAAAAGGGTATAGCTTCCAAGCTCAAGGCTAACATCATTCTCAAACATGTGGTTCAACAAGAAGGAAAGCACCTTCAATCTTTTCATTCTGCAGCACATCTTCAACAAGGGTGCATACGTTCTAAGATCCGGCTTGCAGCCGCTCTTCTCCATTTCCCGGAGAAACTTCAGAGCATTCTCCTCTTGGGAGTGCTCACAAGCAGCAGTAATCAAAGTATTATAGGTCAAGACATCAGGATAAACACCCTGCTTTGGCATATCCTCAAACACTTCATGTGCATCCTTGAGCCTGCCAGCTTTGGTCAACACAAAAATCAATGAGCTATAAAATGATGAATCAGGAACACAACTACCCTGCTTCATTTTCTCATACAGCTTCAATGCCTCATTAATCTCCTTGGCTTTTCCCAGAGCATGCATTACAATGGTGTAAGTCACTGCACTTGGAGCACATCCCTTTTCTTGCATAACCTCCAAAATTTCATCAACTTTGCGAAAATCCTTATCGCGACAATACGATTCAACGAAACAAGTATATGAAACCACATCTGGCCTAAGTCCATGTTCTTCCATCTCTTTTAAGGCACTCCAGGCTCTCTCCATTTGCCTAGCTTTGCACCAGCCATGTATCAATGTATTAAAAGTATGGGAATTTGGAGGAATGCAATTCCTGAACTCCAAGTACACATTTTGGGCATGCTCAACACTGTTCTCTTTCACCAATGCATTCATCAATGCATTCAAAGTCTCTACATCCTTGCTCCCACCAAATTGCTCTATTTTCCTAAATGCATCTATTGCGTCTTCGTATTTACCAGCCTTTGCAAGCCTCCTCATAACCCTGGTCATTGTGGGCAGTAAAACGTAACCTTCAAGATGGCTTATTTCCTCAACCAATTCCCACATGACATCAAACCTCTTACATTTTCCCAAAAGATCAACCATGGATATATACAAATCAGATGAAGCTTCAAAACCCACCCGTGATTTCGCCCAGTTGAAAAAACCCAGAGCTGGAATCCAGTCATTGCTGAATCTCGTCAAGATTTGGTCAACCAAACCCTTTGATAAACTAACACTGCAGCCATTTAAAGTTTCAAAAACTTCATCCGGGGACTGAAATCTATTCTTCAGAATTTTACTTACTTTAACAACATCGCTCTCTGTAATATCACTCACTATGGATTTGATGTCACTTATTTGGTCCTGAAGCTTGGAGTTCTCAACCCAGTAAGGAACTTTAGGGATCAGAAAATCACCTTCTGGGTTTTCCACTGGTGGGTTTTCTTCCCCGGAAAATTTAACCCACCCAGGAAGCTCGGGTGACTCGGTCATGGTGGGAGAGTGAGAGTCATCAAGTTCGGGCGTCCCAGTGATCTTGCAGAATGAGCTGCAAGGCAAATGATTATACACATTCATCATGTTCTTTCCTGTTTTCCAATCCAAGAAATGTTTTGATCTTGAAAGCATTTTCGGTAAACCAGAAGTGCAAAGGGCCAAATGATCATTCAATTGACAGCAGATCAAAGAGCTGGGGAAACTAAGGGTACCCCTGCACGCACACACGCACGGACACACACATATATATGAGTTTGTGTATTAAACGCAATACAGAAAGCATGGGTACTCCTGCAATATTTTCTTAATCTTTGGGTTTAAAAATATAATAATAGCATAAAATCACAAAAATTGATGCTATTTACGTAAAAAAAAAAAAACAAAAATTGAACCACCAATAAATCTAATAAATTTATTTTTAATCTTAAATAGAATTATTATTAATTTTAAATAAAATTATTAAAAACTTATATCACGTAAATTTACTTTAATTATTTATCAAATTTGTTTGTAATATAACATTTCATTTTTAAAGGAAGTTATTAATAATTAATTTGACAAAGAGAAAGTTAACGTAATTTTTAATATGTAAAAGTATAAACTGTAATTTAGGGAAAATTAAGGGACGATGAGGATAATGTACAAAAATGGCCGAACGACGAGGCCCCTCTTTCACCAAGATCCATTCCATCCCCTCTCCCCTGTTCACAGTGTCAGTGTGCTCCAGATCAATCCCTAAAATCGGCTCTTTCAGATTCATATGCTCCTAATTCAAACTTTGATTCTCATTCTTCGTTACGGTTCTAATCCTTACGGCGGGCAGGAAGTGAACCCATTTGCAGTAAGTTCGAAATATATATTTACTACATGCGGTTGGATGTGCGGTTTGATGGAATTCTATCTATCACGTTGAACTCTGATTTTTCATTCGAACTAATATTCGGTTTATAGGCATTTCAATACTTATGCATAAATGCACTTAAATTTTTGTTTTTTAAGGTTGATTTTGATGATTCTGTCTCTGATCGTCAGATCTGTTTACTGGATTTGATTCAGGTCCTGAGTGCATGTTCTTATTGGGGTTGAGGAACGACTTCCCAATTTCTGTTTATTTATATGTTGTGCGGGTTCTCATATTTTCCTGTTTATTCGTGATTCTCTATTTTTCTGCTCAGTAACTATAGGGAAAACGAGAAGAAAAGATATGAAATTTGAATTATAGAAGTTTTGGATTCATTGGTTAGGGCAAACTCAAAAAACAAACCTGCTATAACTATCAAGTATGGATTAACCGAGAAAAAGTACATGCACATCAATTTTCTTTTCCTAGCATACTCCCTCTGATATATTGTTATTGTTGTTATATTGATTCAAAAAGCCCCTCCTGGTTATGTTCTTTTTCGTTCGGTTATGCCTTACTTAGTGTATAGACAGGGCCGACTGACCCTGTCGTACCATTTACCAGGGTCCTTGCAACAAGCCATAGTTCTTGAGGGAAGACCAGGATCTTGTAAGCAGTCTTGCATGGAACTGTATGCTTAAGTGGAAAAAGGCAATCCTGGACCAAATGGAAAAGGAGTCTAAAGTTAATAGAATCAAATTGAACTTAATTAGAGCCTTCATGGTACTGTGGCATCATGATTATGATTAAAACAAAAACTATCATATTGAATATTTTATCTTTATTTGTAGCAATCTATTAGATCTAGACAGTTTACATTGTCATCATTTACTTCAAATCAGGTGCACTAGCCTAATGTGTTTACACTTCATGAGTTACTTGGTATGGATATAGATATTGTGTATAATAAGACTTGTGACTCGTTATGTGGATAATTCATATGGACTAAAATTGTTTTCCATTTGGTGTGGAACTTCTTAATCTTGTAGCGAGTGATTCCTTCTTTAGAAGTTTAATCTGGTCCATCCTTGGGTTATAAGGATGGTCGGACCAATTTTGGGAACTGTGGGAGCATGTTCTCCCATGAAACTGGGCACTACTTTCATCATTAATTTGTGCAGGTACTATATCATCACTAAGGCCACTAAGCCTCATTCACAAGTCCAGGCACTTACCATATTTCTTCCTCTAGTTTTGTACTAGTTTTCTTATTCCTTGTGTATTGGGTTGTATGAATGAGAGGCAAAAATGACAAAGCGATACAACACCTAAGATGCATTTGCCACAACACTATGTGATCGAGGATTTATAAACTCTTTTTGGTTTGTAATGTATAATGCCACTTGATTTGAAGTTGCAAGGATTAATGCTATTAGTTTGTAATGTTAATGGCATTACAGCTTTTAATTGATTGCATTAATGCTTACTTTTACTATACTTTCATTTGTATCTGAGAAAGTTCATGGATGTGAATCTACATATGCTTCTCTAGCGGATCCTGTCTTGTCATTGTCCTTCTCTTTATGTTTATAACTCAGCAGAAATTTTCTCCAATTGAACTAGCTAATAGTCAGTTTGTGGTTGATTCTTTAGAAGACTGCATTTTCTGTAAACCATGAAGAGGCCAATACCATGGAAGGATCAGGTGGATGTCATATTATCAGATGAAGAAGCAAATGATGATGGATCTGACAGCAAGCAGTCAAACAGTACTATGGCAATTGATCAACCTGTCAAAGAAAACATCTCTGATGGTATTTGCATCATCTATTTTGAGGTTTCTGCTTTTGGTTACTGGACTGTTTCTGCAACATATAAAGCTAATGGAAAAATATTGTAGGCTTTGCTTTGCTGTAATGTTAATAAACTGAGAAATGTTGTGTTCTTTTAATAGCTGTGGCATCTGCCAAGTGGATTGTTAGCCAAGGTGATAGTTTACTCGATCTTTCATCATCCATGTTGTCTTGAGAAGTTTGTTAACTGGGTGGCTCAAGAAGTTTATAGAATTTGTTTAAAATTCTGTCTCCATTACTAAATTTGAGAACAAATTTGTTCTCTTGATATTTGCATTCGTTCTCCATTTAATGCATTTGCTCTGATTGCTAAGAATATTATTGAGGAAGAAGAGAAAATTTTGTGGAGTTTCAATATAATCCTTTCACTCTCAAGATTTCTTAGATTGTCTTCGGAATTTGCTCCAAATGAATGATTATTGATAGTAAACCTTAGAGAAAAGGAAGAAAACAGTACTGTGTGAAACCATTGATTTTGTAGCTATAAGTTAGTTTTCTGAAGTTATTTTGAGCACGAGTCATTGTATCTTTTGTTCCCTTTCACCATTCTAGTCTTTATCTTAATCACCTATTTTATTCTCATTTGAGTTCTCTACATGCAGTGATCAGAAGGGCGCAAATGTATCAAGAATACATGAAGCAGCTTCCAATTCCCACCCACCGCGGTTCACTTGTTCCATTTACCTCATGGACAGGATTAGCCAAATCCATTAAGCTCTTATACGGGCAACCCCTGCATTACCTCACCAACATTCACCTAATGCAGTTGGACAAAATGAGAATTGGCAGTGAGGATGAGGATAAACCATTAGATATAATCATTCATCCCAGTAAAGCGGAAGCCAGCATTTGGCTGACTGAAGAAGTTCATAGGCTGACCACTTCTCATCATCATCTAGCAAAGCTCTGGCTCGCTGATCCAACGCCCCATGCTTATATTGATCCCATTTTCCCCAAACTATGAACATAACATGGGAAACTATTACTTCCAGCCCTAGTGCTTTTTTGTAAATTTCCTCCGTTCTTTTTCTTCTCTCTTCTTAGACTTGTATGGAACCTCTCTATGGATCATTGTATTGAATAACGTGGTGCTTAGTTTTTCAAATCACTTCTAACACTTTTAATTTCTGGCTACTGGGAATGATGTCAATTTTTCTTTTGGTGTGAATTTGTTGGATTTTCTTACTCGTACAAATGTTATTTTTGCTCAAATTGAAACGATAAAAAATCCGGCATTCCTGGCAGCAGAAATATGTTTTAGAAGATTGAATTAATAAATATTTGTTGTATTTAACTATCACCAATAATCATTGCAAGAACATGCCCCTTGCCAGAAGAAGTGAAACCGGTTGTTATCTCGAACAACAATCTCCCTAACATATACTTTTGACACCAACTTTGCAAATGAGTGGCAATCAGAGCATATCCTGAGGTTCTTAACTACCCTAATAGGCATTCCTGGACTTGTGCTAAGAAGCCCATAAGCCATGGCCAGTTTCTCACTGTGTCGACTAAGCAAGAATTCTTTGTCTTCTTCATCAACATGCAGCAGAACATTTGTTATGTCAGGAACATGACCGGCGTCCCTGAGTCTGCAGCTCATCTCAGTTAGCATCGTGGCAATGCTGGCCATTTCTGGGTGGGATTCATCCCCAGAGGTGAACTCGTGAACTACTCCTTTGATTGCGATTGAGCTCGATCCAGGCACTTTGTTGACCCCTTTCTCCTTCATCTGTAGCCTCACTCTCGCAACATCAGCCCATTTACCAGCAGAAGCATATATGTTTGACAGAAGAACATGGATTCCACTCCTGCAATCGCCCGATTTGGTTATCCTGTCGGCTGCATAGGCTGCCATTCTGTCATTTTTGTGGGTTCTGCAAGCAGCTAGAAGGGCTCCCCAGATCACATTGTTTGGCTCCATTGGCATGCCCTTTATAAGATTGAGAGCTTCATTTAACAACCCGGCTCGGCCAAGTAAATCGACCATGCAGCCATAGTGAACGATTTGTGGGGATATTCCATAAGTTCCCTTCATTGACTGGAAGATATGCAGGCCTTGATCCACCAACCCAGAACGGCTGCATGCTGTGAGGACCTCTACAAACACAACTCCATCAGGTTTGAGCCCTCGCTTCAGCATTTCACCAAAAAGCTCCACTGCTCGGGACCCATTTCCTGCCAAGGCCATTGCTCCAATTGCAGCAGTCCAAGCAGAAACATCCCGATCCTTCATTCCATCGAACACTAGCATTGCACTTTGAGTATCCCCGCACCTAGCAAACATATCGGCAAGGGCTGTACTGAGCCTCATATCACAATGAATTTCATTCATTACAATGTAATGGTACGTCCACTTTGCAAGACCAAGAGCTCCCAAATACCCACAGGCAGATGCAACACTCACCATTGTCACCTTGTCTGCTTTTGGCCCCCCACTCTGCATCACTCGAAAGAGTTCAATTGCATCTTCGAATAAGCTCTCTTGCACCAAAGCACCGATAATGGTGTTCCAGGACACAAGATCAGTCACTGGCATCTGATTGAATAACTCCCAAGCAGATTCCACATCACCGTTTCTTACAAAACCTGCAATCAAGGAGTTCCACGAGACAGTATTCTTATTTAACATCCGATCAAATACTCTGCAAGCCAATTCCTGTTTACCACATTTTGTGTACATGTCAATTATGGCATTACTAACATTATCCCAACTCTCTAACCCATTTCTCAAAATGTAACCATGGCATTCCCGTCCAAAGTTAAAATCCCCCAACTGCGCAGAGGCTGAGACTGCAGATAGCAATGTAACCCGGTCAGGCCGTGGTCCTCCTTGTAGCATTTCATCCAAGACAACAAGTACTTCTCGTTCCATCCCCTGGCGCACATAATTTGACAAGATTGTATTGTAAAGAACCAAATTTTTATCAACGCATTCGTCAAAAAGCCGCCTAGCACTATCAGTAGCGCCACATTTCATGTACATGTCAACAAGTGAATTCACCAAAAATGTATTAACCCTCAACCCTGACTGACCAATGTAAGCACATATCCTCTCGCCCAAATCCAAGTCCCCCAACTTTGCACAAGCGGATATCACACAAACCATGGTAACTGAATTGGGCTCAATACCCGCTTCCACCATCTCAAAAAACAAAGAAACAGCCTCCCTAGGCCTGTCCCCCCGCGCAAACCCGCAAATCAAACTAGTCCACGACACAATATTTCTATCAATCATTTCATCGAACACTTTCTTTGCACGATCAACATCCCCGCACTCGGAGTAAAGATGAATCAGAGAGTTCTGCACAAACACATCTTCCTGGAAACCCTTCTTGACAACTGAACCATGAAGCTGAACACCCTCAAGAAAAGCCGCGACCTTCGCGCACCCACTCAGAACGAAAGGAAACGTGTAGTGGTCGGGAGCGACACCCTTTGCCACCATTCGCGCGTAAAGCAAGAGCGCTTCATTGCCTAGTCCAGCGTTCGAGTACCCTCTAATCAAAGAATTGAACATGTAAAGCGAACCCTTTCCAGTCTCACAATATTCGACGAGCTCGAAGGCCTTTCTCGCGTATTCCAGGCTTTCGGGGGTACCCATTTCGGCACATTGAGCTAACAGCTTGGTTAGAGCAGAGCGGTGGCCTTTGAAACCCCTCTTTGCGATCTGAGCGTGTAATTGCTTGACGTCGTCCATGTTTCTGCAAATTTTGAGCGACCCAGTTTCGGATATGCGTTGTTTGGTGGTATGCTCGAGCTGGTTTTGCGGCGGGAGATTGACGCCATCTCTGGCGGCGGTGCTGCTGGGGATGGCGACGAGAGGAGGGATAGAAATGCTTGCGGCGGCCATTAAAGTTGGAAATGCTGTGCTACACCCAACGACAACTAACTTTTAACTGAAATTCTGAAGCACGACAACCTTTTACTTGGTTGAAGATATCATCTTGTCACTAGTAACCAATCACAACAAATCCAAACTAAAATGGTCGTATCTCTTAAAAGAGATGACTAAAATAATAAAATCCTTCTATTATTTCCTTTATTTTTTTGTGATATACATTAAAAACCAGTCAACCCCTAAAGTCTATTACTTCAAAAATAAATAACACTTCAATTTAATTGATATTTTGAAATGAGGTATATGTACACTTTATAAACAACTCTTTTGAGTCTTTAACAACATTAAGACCTCTTCTGTGTAGCAAAGTCTAGAACCAAGAATTCTCCCAAGAAGCAACAGAAACCCACATGTTTATTTGTTCCATAGAAAATGACATTTTAAGTACAGAAGTAAAATAGAATCATGAAACTCGAAAGACTCAAATCATTTCAACTCGAACCAATCCGCAAGACAAACATCCCATAAACAGCTTAGAGCAGTAGCCATTTCTACTATGTCCACTAAAAATACTGAAATATAAACATCATTAATTGGCAATTCAAGGACCCCGAACTGGAGCAAAGCAGAAACAGCCGCCACCCTGGCCTTCCGGTATCATCCCTCCTCCTTTGCTAGTGTCAATTGCTTCCAACATTTTCACTACCTCACTCATGTCCGGCCGCTTTTCTGGGTTCGCATCCCAGCATTTCCTCATGATGCTTGCCAGAGAACTTGGACAACATCTAGGGATTTCTGGCCTCAAATTCTAATAACATAGTCATAAAAAAATATTTAGTCAGACGAATAGCAGAGGATGCTCAATTTTTGAGGCACGAGAATGGAACTCTAACACCACCAACATAACCCCAGAATAACAAGTAGCATGTACTGATTCCCAGTATCATGAAATAACTGCAGTACAGTCGCCATATCCATTTAGAAGTTCAGGTCAGCCTTTTCCCATGCTTCCTAAGCAAAACAATATGACGCTCACGATTTGTCTACGTGTCCAAATACTTATCAAAGACGAGAACAGAAATGTTTACATTCAAGTTGGACACGAAACTCTTGCATATATTGAGTAGGGAAAACAATAAAAAAGAAAAACATGCACACACACAGACATCTAATATTCAAGCACATACAAGCAGCAAAACATGTCACTAGATATTTTGTTTTCATTAATATTCAATCACATACTTCCCCCAAATTTCCAATTTATCAATCGTGAGAAATGCAGAAGCTATGCATGAAAATTCAGGTTCAAGCCTGTCAACCAGCCATGAAAGTTATGTCCATGCTCAGTCCCTGTCTCAACGGGTGGAAAACGGCTGTCAAATTTTATGGGAGCAAATGTTACCTAACAATCATGCACAAAAAGAATATTGCTCCATGTTGATGTCGGAGGACTAGCAACAAATTAATAGAGACTTTCAAAACACGTATGGGGGAAAAGCCAACTACGTTTAAATAAAAAAAATAAAAGATGAAAATTACATTGGGTTTTGTTAAGTTGGAAATTTCAATTCAAAACATAATAAATGGGCAGGGCATACAGCACCATAGCAAATTCTCATTGACTGAACTGACCTGTCGAACAACAGCAGATGAAACTTCCGCAAAGCTAAGATCTGGGTAAGGCAGATCACAACAATATATTTCCCATAAGCATATTCCAAAGCTGTAGACATCACATTTTCTATTATAGGGCTTGCCATCAAGGACCTACAAAGATCTCAGTCAGTCAGGTTTCCCCTTCATATGAGAGAGAACCAAACAAATCAGGTCTTGCAATCTAAATTGACTTGCAACTTACTCAAAAGGATGAAAACAAAAAAGAACCATGAATAAGATGGTAACAGTTACTGCTGAAGAACATCCCTCCATCACTTTTGGGGCCTGTTCTTTTCAATTGTTATTAGAAAACTTATCATGTTTTTCTTGTTTAACTCTTTTTATAATTCATTTATTACCTATTCATGTATATGACTGATGTTTTTACTTGAGAATAACTTGTTTACAAAAGCACATATACCTCTGGCGCCATGTATCCAAGGGTTCCAGTTTCGCCTGTCATGTCCTGAGGATTCAGGGCTTCAACACGAGCAACACCAAAATCAGCAATTTTTAGGGTTCTATGAGAGTCTAGCAACATATTCTCAGCTTTGACATCACGATGAACAATTTTCTGTGCATGCAGATAGCTCAATCTGCACCAAGTTATTTAGGAATACCCATCAATAGAAATATGCAAATAGTACTTAACAAAAAAGAAAGAAATATACAAATAGTACAGTTCTAACTTAATAACAAAAAAGATGGAACTCACCCTCTAGAGAGGTCTAAAGCAAGCTGAATCACTATTTTAAAGGCAAGTTTCTTTTTTCTGTTTGAATACAGGAATTTTTTCAGCGTCCCACCCGGAAGGTACTCGACAACCACACAGCATGCTCTTGATGGATGGGAAGATTGACTCTCAGTAGAACCATTTTTTGAAGGAATTTTAAGATCTGATGTGCCCATTGAAGCACCAACAAACTGTGATAAAGCAAAGATAAAGTCATCATTACCTCAGAATTTTGAAGTATCATATCATTTAATATAAAGACATATCAGTTTTAAACTTAGATAAAACACCATTTTGGAAAATGGTAGAAGTCAGAAAATATTGCCTTCCCCAAAAAAGCAGAAACTCTTAGGTATGATGTAATACAAAATATATTCTGCTATCCAAAATATTTATTTCATAAAATACTGCAATAATTATGGTTATTACATATCATAAACATCTAAATTATTTAAAGAAGTTAAAGCACAATTTGTACTTTAGTAACATTTGGATGGTCAAGCTTCTGCCAAACAGCGACCTCCTGCCGAAATGATGCCCGCAAAGCTGCTGTCTCAGCAGTTGTGGCCATGCCATCTTCCCCCCAGTCCAATAGCTTCACTGTAATAGAAAAGATAATGTAGTAAGGCATTCAAACAAATACAAATGCCATGTAAAAAAGGATAAACTGTTTCTCCAATGGAAAGATAAGAATACTCACTCTAGTTAACAGTTAAATTCTCTGAAAACTACAAAAAAAGGATAGACTTCATAGATTTTAAACATGTATAGAGTAACCATATGTAACATGAGACTCTTTGATAAACATTTCTGAATTTCCCATGTTGTACAATGCACTACAGGCTATCCAACCTGCTCTTTATGTAACAGGATAGGGGAGATTCTAATGGGGTAATGATGGGTTGCAAAGGGACCCAAATCAGGTTCAAAGACCTACCACTGTCCTAAATTTGTAGTTAAGTTTATCAAAATGCCCTGGCATACGATGTTCTGCCCTTCATATATGTGTATATATAGCGGCATTAAATTGAATCTTCCAAATTATCATTCTTTGACTTTACCACACAAAAAACTCTCCTCATTCCTCCCACACAGAAAACTATCATCAGTCCAAGTCATCTGTAAGCTGTTACAACCAGTACCTAACTAGCAACCAAGACTAATAACCCTACTAACACTACATCATATCCATTGAAAGGATTTGATCTCAAACATGCATAATATATATGTATAAGGGGCAGAAGATTAAGACAAAGAAGAAAAATATATGAACCTCTACCATTAATTCATGTTTCCTTGCCTGGTAATGAATATAGCACAGCATGCATCATGATAAATACTTCTTCACATAATAAAAGACATCAAATAAAAATAGTCAGATCACAAATTGCATAATGTGCAGGACAATTTTATCTTTAAGTTTTCTTCAACCCTTTTGAATTTATCCCAGTTCATTGTCCTATATCCCTCTTAAAATGTTAAGAGTTCGAAACTCTACAAAAGAATTTCTTCACTTAAAAACAAAATCTTGTTGGTTTTTGTTATCATTGTGACCATTTGGTTAAACCGAAGGTCCATCTCCCTTGAAAATATTAACTAAATGCAACAAGGTGCACAAGAACTCAGTTTAAAAGGAAGACGCAGATCAAGGATTTTTTCAAACAGTATTTAAACCATTGCAGAAAAAACAAGGCAAGAGAACCACAACGGTCTATGACACAGAAACGATAGGAGCAAAAAAATGCATGTAATGAGTTAAGGGCTACATTAATTCCATGTAGAAGGAAGAATAAAAGATCAAACAAAGGACAGATCAAAATGGTAAATTTATTTGGCAAAGGTGGGGGTGGCCAACAGAGTCTGCGGAAACACCAATTATAAGGTTGGTTAGCACGTTATGCAACTCTTCCATACGGCAACTCAAACCCAAGCAAAATACATGTATACATCTATAATTACAGTCATTACTAGAAATGTCATTTTTGATTAAATCAAGTATACACAGACTTCCCATATGCAAGTTGGGCCTACTCTTCACAAGGAGAGAGGACATCTTTATAATTACAATAATTAACTCAAGAGTAAAACACTACTTGATTGAACAGATTCATGTATCACATGATATTAGGAAACACATGCTTGCTTCTTAAAGTAAGACCACACAATTCTGTGTCAGAGAGTTCAGTTCTTCCACCCTCATGGCAGGGCTTGATGGCAATAGCCCGTATTTTAGCTTTCAACTTCAATAATTGTACCAAAAGAGAAAAAAATTGGTTTAGCTAGAGTTATTAACCCATCAGAAATAGCCACTTAGACTTCACACAACTTACAGACAACATTTCATGAAAAAGAATGCATTCCAATCAAACCGTGTAAGGACCACTTGGGCATGCAAATCAATTTATCCTACAAAATATTGCATTCACAACAAGCAAATTCAAATTCTAAGAAATTGTAAATGTGTTCATCCAAATTTGAGGAGGCATCAATAAAACAAATGTCTCCGAACTTTTTTATATTCCAGAAGAGAGAACCAAATGTAAAGAAAAGTTGTAGACCTTTTATTTTTCATGTGTATGAGCAAATACATTTAGTTATTAAGAATGAGCCAAGTAAATGGTCCAATTCACATCTTCTAAGTATGAGAGTAACCAAACAGCAAGAATAACCAGACAACTCACAAGTGCTCATCATTGTCAATAGTTCATTTAATTGAATGTCAGTTATGTTATACTAGCTGCTCAGGTGTAGTTTGCCTGTGTAACATAATGAATCAGAACTGCAATTAGTAATCCGAATTTCCAATACTCTTACCTTTACTCTCAATCAGGAAGAATATGAGAGGAAATTGGTAGAGCAATATCTGAAACAGAATATTGAGCTGAGCTAATGGTTACAGCATGTGAGAATCAGAGCTACTTACAACATGTGTAACAAATTCTACAGAATTTCCAGCAGCTAACCTCAGATAGCATAAAAAGGCAGCGAAGACTAGTTTCAGACTTTAACATATAACAAGATTCTTTCAGTTCTTATGAAAAATAACAAAGGCTCAGGGCAACAAAAGAAATTAAGTTGGCAATCAACCCCATGCTTTCATATTCTACGTTCCTTCTAGATTTCATCACTTTCACCACAAGAAAACAGGACCTCAGGCAAAAAAATTATTGATAGAAAAAGGAAAAAGGGTGTTTACCTGCAACATCTTGGCTATCATAAGTACCGCGATATACAGTACCATATGTTCCCCGAGCTACCAAATATCTTATTTCCAACTTAGATGGATCAATCTCCCACTCTTCTTTTGGTCTTTGTGCTTCTTTGTTCCTGGACCAAACCCGGCTGAAGTGCTTCTCCAGCTGAACATCCAAGCTCTTTAGATCAATTTTGTCAGCTCGGAAAATCATATCCCTGTTACTACAATTCGGTGTACCATTCACCAAGATGTTTTTGTCACTAAGACTTCCCTTACCCTTCAATTTAGAATTTGACCACAAACTTCCCTCTTCTTTGAAATTCTCAGTTTTTGGAACCCCTCCAACTTCCTGTTCCTTGTCTGTTTTCACATCCATTTGTGTAATCCTTATAGAAGAAAAAGAAAATTCCAAAACACCAAATAACAAGAAGCCTGATTCCAAGTACCTCTGATATGATTACAGTACTAAACAATTCAATTAAAAAATCAACGAAATTAACCGACTTCCTGTGATCCCAGAAAGATTTGGCAATAAATGCAAAAGGAGAA
The DNA here is from genome assembly GCA_036245055.1 of Diospyros kaki. Taxonomy (NCBI): domain Eukaryota; kingdom Viridiplantae; phylum Streptophyta; class Magnoliopsida; order Ericales; family Ebenaceae; genus Diospyros; species Diospyros kaki. Next base: position 3,923,788 of record BSEG01000016.1, on the reverse strand, counting down.
CAATGGCTTGATCAAAAATTTCAAGGAAGAACAAATGTTTTGATCAAAAAATTTGAAAACTTTGCATCATTGTCGCTGTCATGCAATATGAACCAATCTGAAAGAGTCAGATAGTTCAATCAGCTAATATGCAAAGATAAGTTTCTTCAGATCAAACCTACATGAAACAAAAAAGAAAACAACCTATCAAATACGGCCCGACACACCAACCTCAAAAATCCAATCCCAAACTCTTCCACTATTGACCTGGTAATCCAATGGCAATAATAAAAACCAAAACAGATTCAGAACCTAACGAAAAAATTAAAAAAACCAGCCGCTCAAAACCCTAATTTCGATCACCAACCATCCCTTGTTCTGCAAATAAACAAAGAACGAAAGTAAACTCCACGAAAACGACCCGGTTCCCAACATCCATAATGCCAAGACCGTCGACCCCACCAACAAATTATTCGCAATAAAAAAGGTCGATGATTGAACGAGAGAAGCCTACGACCCAGAAACTCAAATTCGGAACCCACAGAAACCCCAAAAGTAACTAGAGAACGGCGAAATATAAAAAGGGGAAAGAAAACGAGAGGCGAAAAGCTTGACCGAGCCCGAGCCCAATTGGATCAGAAAATAATTCCCTGTACAATCAAGGAGATGCAAGCTCTGGAGAGAGAACGGATTAGGAAGTTAGGGCTTGCGTGATTGACATAGAAAAGCTGCATTACGGATTCGGAATAACGGATGGACAAGAGAGAGAATAAAAGCAGAACGCACGTTTGAGAGAAAACCAAGGCAAGGATAGAGAACAGTATTAGAGAGAGAAACCTATACATATATATATATATAGCCAGGCGTAGAGAGAGAAAAGCGCGGGGTTGGGGGTTGGCTTCGGCATTACCGCATTTAGTACTCGTCCGTGCACGTACTTTAAACGATACGATCCGTAGAATGTCCGGATGGACCAAAATACCCTTCTTCGTAACAAACTAGGCCATTGGGCTTGGACTTTAGGTTTTATGCTGGCCCTACACCATGGACTTCAGAAGAGCCCATTGTCTTTCAAATCGTTGAGCCCAACCCAAAGCTTGGTAAATTAGTTTGGTTTTCCTATGGTTTCCATTTTTTTTTTAAATAGAAAATTTTATACTATTTTTGTTTTCTTAAAAAAATTAAAGTAGATTTTGATTTTTTTTAAAAAAATCCAAAATGTCACTTTCATGTTCATATTTTGTTCCTATTTAATTAACTAATTACCTCACTTATTAACTTTATTATCAGTAGAACATGACAATAAATTTTGTAACTGAGAATATCACATTAAGTCACTTAGATTTTATAAGAAAAAAAAATATCAAAGGGCGTAGAAAAGTTTATCTACAAATATTCCAATACATAAATCAAACACTAAATACTTAAATGTTTATTTCTAGAATTATTATTCTTACTAATAATGTTTATATTGACATTCTAGAATCTATTAGAATTATGATTTCTATTGTTAACATTCTATAATTTTTTTTCATAAAGAATTAGAATTTCTAATTCTTTATGAAAAAATTTTGTTCTTTTTGCATGACTTTTAGAGGTATTTTCAGGTGTTAAGATTATCCAGTTTATACGTTGTGTGAAACCCTCGATTAGGGAAAAATTATATATTTTTAGCTTAAACAGTTATTTTGGGCTTTTAATTTTTTTTTTTTGTCTATGATATAGTAAATATAAACCGTTACACTATCTTAATCAATCCGAACAACTAGTTATTTTTTTGTCTGTAAATAATATACTACACATTTAATCTATGATAGTGCATACAAAATTTTTAATAAATGTTATCTTCAAAATTTTGCAAAACGGCAACATTATTAAATCCAATATTTAGTTTCTATTTTATGCGATTAAAAATAAAAATCAATAAACAAATAAAAATAAATACCCAAAAACTTAGAACAAAATCAAACTTACTCTAAAAATAATAAATAATTAAAGTTACAAAGATGAATAGAAATCCCATGGGCCATGTTGGACAAAAGGAAGGGAGGAGAGATTGGACAAACATGGCGGATTTGGTTTGGTTGTTATGCTTTTGGATCATTTGGTAGCCCTATTTCCGAGGAAACCCAAGGCGATCATAATTAATAATAATAAAAATAACCCATTTCTCTAAGTCTCACCAAAGCCATTTAAAAAGGAAAAAAAAAAGAATCAAATTTATAAGTCCAAGCACACCACACCACACCATACCGCCTGCAAGCTTGGCTTATCGCAACTTTCTTCTCTTTGTCCCAAGTTCCCTCAGAGTTTGGACTTTGGAGGGTTGCATTGAGTCAACTGCCGTGCTTAATTAATATGGGTTTGGTTTATTATTAATAAACAATTGGAATCTGGGTTTCAACAAAAAGTGTTCAAACGTGAAGACAACCACCCATCTGATCTCCTCTCAGAATTCAGATACCGCACGGTCCGCACATCATCGGAATGGAGGGGACATAGAACAGAGAAGATAAAATTAGAATCTAATAAAGAAAGAGAGGGGGTGTGTCACGTGCCAGGCACGCATGGTGAGGACACCAATGATGATGGTTTCATGAAGCCTTGGCTTGGCTGAGACTGAGGCCGAGGCTGAGGCTGAGGCTGAAAGAGAATGTGGGGAGGCGGGAAAGTACCACATTATCATTATGCTGGGGAGTGCACAAGTCACGTGACACTCAATTCGTCGGCTTTATAAAGTAAAGGGTCCACTGATTTCCAAGATATGGGAGAGCTTGACAGGGTGTGAAGAAAGAAAGAAAGGTCAAAGAGGTAGAGAAGTTCCCATGACTAAAGAGATTTGTTCCTAAACTCCACGCGGACTTGATTTATTGTATTTTCTTAATAATTTAAAAATATAATGTTTGATTCTTAATATACAAAAAGGTCAATATTTCATACATTAACTATTAAAAATTATTATTTTAAGTATTTAGTAAGAGTAAACAAAGTTGTTATAAAAAAATCATATTATTTTAAAAATTTATTATTTGAAATCCTTTCCCTAACATGTTATGTGTTATAAAAAAGTTATGCTAGCAAAACACATTAAATTAAAATTTATCTTGATGAAAAAATATCGAATTAACTATAGCTTAAAAAAAAAATTAAATCCTAAACATCTAAATATTTGAATCAATAACCTAAAAAATGTTATTTTATTTTATTCTCAATTACTAAATATAATTGAACTAATTTCATTATTTATCTTTGTTGAACTCGGTTTCATCGCTCTTTTGTTTATATCTTATTTTGCGTAGAACTTAAAGTAATAATTTTTAATAATTGAGATATGAAATCTTGACATTTTTATACATTAGAGTTTAAATAGTATATTTTTTTATTGTTGAAGGAGCACAACAAAACCAATTAAACTATTTAAATACTGCAAACTGATCATCCATATGACGTGTCGCTTATGAATTTAGACGTGTTCGTGTACATAATAATGTTATGTCATGCTAGAAACTCAAAATAATAATTTTTAATAGTTAAAATATTAAATATTGACGTTTTATATGTCAAAAACTAATGTCATATTTTTTAATTATTTAGAGTGCATTATATGTACTAAGCATAATAATAATAATGTTAATAACAAGATGTGCGTTACCATTGTTGTCATTGCGTGCGTTGCCTTTCCTCTCATGTGTTGTTGTCGTCGGTTTCTTTCTCTTCCTTGCTTGATTTCCTGAGTCCACAAAATGAGGGGAATATGAAGAAGGTATTTTGTCTTATCGTTTGTAGTAAGAATATGATAAAATGATGTCATTTTATTGATATGTTAATTATTAGATACATTGTCATGCCATGTCAATTGGGTCACACATCATGTCAATCGATGATAAAATTAACATCAATTTTAAATTATAAGAATTAAATTAAAATAATTCTCAAAACGATGTAAAATTAAAAAATAAATCAGACTATTAACTAAAAAATAAATTATGGACACTAACAATACACATGTCGCATCCTGGAGCTGCTTGGTTCCTTTGTGGGCCACCCCGTGGACGGATTCAAATCCCTCGTGAACGGCCCAACAAACAATCTGACGTCTTGCGATGGGAAGAAACAAGACGTACGTGAGCTCCATTACTAGTGATGCTGCACCTTCTGTCCATTAGTTCAGGTCCTTCAGGACGGGGGTTGCCCGTTTAATCAACGACGTAAATCGGGGGTTGAATTTCTTGCGATGGACCTCCGACGTAGCAAAACCCACCTTTTGAAATCCGTTGCGCGCCAAAATGAATTTGGCCCTCGTGGGGGATATTATTAGGTCACGGTCATACGTTACATTAAAAAAAGTTGTTCAATAGGTTCAATATTTTATTTATTGCAATTGATGGGGACATCGTTGGCATTTCTTACCCACCTAACAATATGTTATTATTAACTCAGGACTTGGCTGCCTGCTCAATGTACGAATCAAATAGCTGAAGAACAGATCAGAGTCATTTTATTGATTAATTGAAAAAAAAATGTACGTAATTTAAGTCCAATATTATCACTACAATGCAACACATTGACTAAATCAATTTTATAATAATAAAATTCAAAACCTGTAAACTATATTTGCATTTAAGTTTTTAACATTTATTTAATGAATGAATGAATTGAGAAATGCTAATAAATTAGCATTAATGAGATCAATTATCTTGGGTTTCCATATAATAATCGTCCCTGATACCAAAGTTCCTTGCTTAATCTAGTCTAGTGGGCAGTCTTGGAGGACAACCCATGTTGCCCTTGCCATCTTACTACCCTAATGTCATTTACTTTGGGCAACGTGTATAAACTATAAATCTCAAGAACTTTGGGTATCGTGTGTGTAAATTTCAATAAATTTTAACAAATTATTTTGCTTTTCAATATATATATATATATATAAAATGAGTAAGGACTTGGGGAGTAATTTTGTTGCCAAGAAGGCGGACAAAAATGTAATAGAAGGAAAAAGGGGGGAGAGAGAATGAATAAGTGGGGGAGGAGTTTTTAAAGAAAGGTTGTGCACCGCTCAAACCAAGTGTCCGTTACTTTTATCTTTTTCTTTTTCGCTGTATAAAAATTTGGCTTGCAAACAGCTCACAGCTGTGCCTGTGCCCGTGAGAGTAAGCTAGTGAGTGTGAGTGAGGATTTGGTGAAAGTGGTAGGGTCGGGCGGTGGGGGTTTTCTCTCAGCACGAGAAAATCCTCTCTCTTTCTCTCTCGCCTTGCTTTCCCGCTCCTTCTTGAATCTCATCACTATAGATAACAGAGAGAGTTAGAGAGAGAAAGAGGGTCCATAAGGAAAAGGGGGAGAGATGGGAGAGGAGGGAGAGAAGGTCGAGAGAGAGACCGGGGCCGAGGGATGTGGAAGAGGAGGCGGCCCTGCAATGGACACTCCAGACCGGAGCCGGATCGCGACTCCCATCTCCAAATTCGAGGTGATTTGATCTTGGTCCCAAAAGTCTTTTTTTTTTTTTTCTCCGATCTCTGCCGACTGGTTCGTGCTTGTAATCCCTTGATTGATCTTGATTTGTGCTCTATCTAGCTGCTGTGATGGTTTTTCGGGTTTTGCGCCAACATCTGCGTCTTTGCCGATCTTAATCGAGTCGCCGTGCTTGCACTCTTTGGTTGGCCTTGATTTGTGCTTTAGTTGGGGATTCTGCAAATATCGCCGCTCTGTTTGGCTTATTTTGTTGAATTCTGTTTTAATTATACTGAATTAGGGTTTTGATTCTAAGGCTCGAGGATTTTATTTTTTTTTTCTTTTTGGGTTTGAAGACCCTGGCTTTTTTCTACTTGGTTTTGTTTTATTTCGATGAATTTTAAGGCCATTCACGGAATTAGGTTTTTTAATCACTAATCTATATAGACACATGACAATTACTCTCCGTTTACTTTCTTTTCCTTCCTCAAATTTCAAACAGAGTATAAGTGAATCAGGGTTCAATTTAAAGGCTTGCGGGGTCACTTTGTTTGAGATGAAGTTTTCAGTGATAGACTTGGGTCATTTTGTTGAAAGCATTGTTGTTTAACCTTTGTGAATTAGGGTTTTGATTTGCAGGCTTGAGGCTTTGTCTTGCAGGTTCTGATGTTTCTAAGATGATTTGTTTTGGAGTTAATTTGATGTTAGGTGGTGTTTGCATATTTTTGGCCAGAATCCTATGTGATTAGGCCTATATTGGCAGTTTAATTGGGGGTTTTTGTTTGTTGATTTGGGTAATCTAATCTGCAGTTACTTAAGATTCATGAAACTGAAGATGCCCTATGAAAACTGTTCATTTTTTATTCGGTTTTAGTTTTAAAAATCAGATAACCAAGTCAAAACTCTCCTTCGAGGTGCATGCCTGGTGCTTTTTGGTTCTTTCATCTAGCATTTCCTATTAATTTGAACTTTTAAACTAAGATCATCAAATTTTCAAGAATTTTAGATGATCTTAGTTTACTAGTCCAAGGTGTGGATTCCGCTTTGTCTAGCACAAGATTTAATCAATTAGTCAGTTATGCCCAGTCAGGTAAACTCTGTTTGGTTTTAGATGAATTGTTGCAGAACAAAAAAATGGTGGAATTTTAACTCTGTAATAAGCACTTCCCTGGCAACCTTAGGCGCACTATACTATATCCATTTCTTTTTACATTTTAGTTATTTAATTTCTGAGATGCATGCATTATTCAATTTATTTACATAAGTTATTTTCTTATCACATAAAATTACATGTTTGACTCTTATTAACAGATTTCTTTTATTTATTCTTTTCTTATTTCACACCTTATTCTTGGATGCTGAAGGAAATTAATTTTTTTGGGCTATTTGCAGGATTCTCCTGTCTTCAACTATATCAACAGTCTTTCTCCTATCAAGACTGTCAAGTCTTTACGTATTAGCCAGACTTTCAATTCGTTCGGTTTTGCATCCCTTCCATCAGTTTTTACTTCACCACATGTCAATTCTGTCAAGGAATCAAAATTTTTAAGAAGGTAATTTGTTCAATGAATTTGTACAAAATTAGCCAAATTACTTTAGCTTTCTGCCTTTTTATGATTGTTCGTTAATGGTTAAGGTTTCATTTCAGGCATTCCTCATTAGATTTGTCAAAACCGGAGCTTTCTTCCAAGAATGGGAAGAAAGTTGGCACCAGCGAAGGGGTTACTGACCCCACTCATAACTCTGATGAGGAACAGGAAAATTTTGATCCAGCAAGTTTCATAGGTGAAGCTTCTGCTGAACAAACATATGAATGTACAAAACTTGCAGTCGAGGTGTCACAAAATCTGAACTATGATTGTGGTAGCCCCGACTGTAGCACAATACATTGCCATGGCACTGGAAACAAATGTGCGCCTGATTTTGCTGGTACGTCAACATCAGTTGTTCAGTTTGTACAAGAGGTTTCCGAAACATGTTATGTAGGAAGTAGGGAGCATGCGGAGGGGACAAGAAAAACTGAGCAAAATGCAGATGCACCAGGATGTGATTGGGAGAGCATGATTTCGGATACTACCGACTTGTTTATATTCAATTCACCCAACGAGCCAGATGCTTTCAAGGGTTCTTTCCAGAAATCTTTGGATACTAAGGCAAGCGCGCGTACTTCTCTTGCATCAGAAATGGCTCATGATCAAACTAATGATTTACCAAAAGTGCAAGTTGTTGGTTCAACTGGGATTGAACAACATGAAACAGGAAATCCTTCTTCCTTAGTTGGAGAAAATAATACGAAGGAGAATGAAGCAACTGGACACATCCTTGCTGGTACTTCTGTAAATAAACATGTGACGGGGGAGCCAAGTGAACAAATTGATAATGAGGTGAGATGCTGCACTCTATTTGCTAACAACACATCCTCACCATTTGTCAATGCTGTTGCTGGGATGTCAATCTAATCCAATGAGCACCTATTATTCTCATTCTTCTTGCAAGGATTATATACATTGTTACTTCTAGTAAGGGCACTGCTCAGAGAGCTTTGTGAATGCCTGTTAGGCATGAAATGCTGTTTCACATTTAAAAACAGCCACTTTGAGTAAATGGGGCTCTCAATCATGTTCTGGGTATTTTAATTCATGGGGAACAGAACTATATGGTGTCATTGTTAGCTTTTAGCAGGAGAAAACCTAGGCATGGGTCTGATGTTAATATATCATTGATCATGTATTTTCTCTTGGAAAATAATTACCTGCTTATGCTCTCAAGTAAATCCTGTGATTGGTTGAATACTTTGCTCATGTAACGAATATTCAGGTATGGGAGTAAGATGCAAGTAATGTCCTAGCATTGGACTCTTCTGCTCTAATTTAAATTGTATTTATAAACTAGCATATAACTTTTCATGCATTGAATGAGTTATATATAGTTTCATAGTAACTTTTTTTCTTATTTTAACATGATTATTGAGCACATATCCAAGTAAACCATGTCATACATGTAATTCTTGTCCTATTTTGAGTGTCAAGCGTTCAACAAGGGTTCTTCACCATCCCATGTAACATAGCACTAGAGGGGGTGTTAGTTTAAACTTTTCTCTTATTTTGGTCACTTCAAACAGTGTGATTCATTATTTTATTATGTGTCTAACAAGTTGTCCTCACAAACTTGCCACCAAGATGCAAGATGGGTTATTGTAGTGATTGTCATCACTCACACCTATGCCACATTCTAGAACTTTGAGCAATAAGTTATGGTTTTGAATTCAAGAGCTTTGAGAAATAAGTTATGGTTTTTACTGCTTTCAACTTGTCATCTTATTCTTGTTTACTATTTGTGTACGTGAGAGGGATCTATTTCTTCCAAACTTGTGATTAACATATAACATGGTTTTGAATGTTTTATGTGCAGCCTGTGTCTAATTTACATCGTGGGATGAGAAGGCGGTGTCTGGTTTTTGAGATGGTGGGAGCTCGCAGAAAACATGTAGATGATGGTTCAAGCTCTGCCTCTTCCATTGCATCACAATCCAATGTTAATATTGAGTGTAATGACAAGCAGCTAGTTCCTATAAAGCCTGGCAATGATTCTTCACGCTACATTCTACCTGGAATTGGTTTGCACTTGAATGCTCTTGCAAGAACTTCAAAAGAATGCAGTATTGTTTGCCATGAACCTTTGGGTTCTGGAAGGCAGTTGATAGATGACCCTAGCTCCAGTGCCCCTTTTCGTTCTCTGTCTACTGGTCAAGAGCCCCCAAATAATTCTTTGGCAGTGACCTCCTCTGAAAGAAACAGGGGGCCCGCTGAAAGTGGAGTTCAGGTTGCAGAAGATGCTTCTCAGGCACCTGGATACATAGCTAGCGAAGAGTTTAATCAAAGTAGTCCAAAAAAGAAGAGGCATGTGCAGTTTACTCATTATAGTTATTATTTGAGATTGTTATTGCATGATGTTTTCCTTTTACTTGCTTCAATTTTTCAGTATTATGACAAAAGTTTGATTACAGGCGTAGGGCTGAGAATGGTGGAGAGAGTGAGGGATGTAAGCGGTGTAACTGCAAGAAATCAAAATGCTTGAAACTGTAAGTTTGCCTTAATTTTTATGTGTTGCCATGTGGTTTGTCTTGTCTAGTTGCACAAAGTAACACTTATCGTTGTCCCCTCAAATAGTGAGCTATGAAATTTTTAGAAGTTGATTATAAATTGTACAGCACTTTTTTTTGGGACAAATAACTTTTATGTTCATAGAACAGATCTGTCTTGGCACTCCCTAAATTGAAAATTTTTGGATACCCAACCATGTCTTTGTCTCCTTCTGCTTACACTGTTTGTGCAGTAGGCATCAGAATTTCCCACTTCACAAATCAGTCCCTTGTAGGATCCATAGTTGTGTTTGTCACAAATTTTCTGTTCCCACTCCATGGATAGCATAATCCCTGGTAGAATCGACAGTTATATTTGTCACAAGCCTTCAAAAGCATGCAGGGATGCACACAGAATTGCAAATTACACATTTCCCACCACATTTTTCACAGTCATTCAATCCCAAAACCTAGCTGCATCTTAAATATAATGAAATAAAGATGATGCTTGGCTATGATTTCTACAGCAAGCTCTTAGATCCTGAACTTGATGCTAATCTGCACTGTAAGTGTTTGGATCCAGAATTTCTCAAATGTGCATGTACAGAGGATGGTTTTAGTTTGGCAGAAGTTATAAGTTGTAAAAACGAGAAGTTTTATCTAGCTTGAACCGATCAATGCAATGTAATTTTACCCCAAAATATCTGAAAGGGAACATGTACAACTTAAAACTTGATTATTGAAAGAGTCAACCCAGTTTGGAAAATTAAATAAAACTCTCCACCTCGTCCATGCAGAATTAAAATATAACTTGCTGCATGGACAAAGCTGGTTGTGACATTACACTAAGAAAACCTGTATTAAACAGCAAAGTCATGCTTAAGATTTACTTGCTAAACTTTCTAATGCAGGTATTGTGAATGCTTCGCTGCTGGTGTTTACTGTGTGGAGCCTTGTTCGTGCCAAGATTGTTTCAACAAGCCTATTCATGAAGACACCGTACTTGCAACTCGCAAGCAGATTGAATCTCGCAACCCACTTGCATTTGCTCCTAAAGTGATTAGAAGCTCCGATTCGCTACCAGAGATGGGGGTCTGAAAGCTTATCTTGTGTTGCATTTTATTTACATTGTGGTTTTTGCTATATATCATTAAAGTGTCGTTACTCTATCAGGATGAAAACAGCAAAACTCCAGCTTCTGCAAGACATAAAAGAGGATGCAATTGCAAGAAATCTGGGTGCTTAAAGAAATACTGTGAATGCTATCAGGTTTGTTTATTTTTTATTTTTGTGCTTTGTGTCTAATTTTATTGTCTTTTGTGTCTATAGTTTTCTTGCCAATATTCATAATTTGATTTGAAAATGATGGTTTCCTTTGAAAGGGTGGTGTTGGATGCTCCGTTAACTGCAGATGTGAAGGGTGCAAAAATGCATTTGGCAGAAAGGATGGTGAGCTTCCCTTGAAAGAAATTTTTTTATGCTTCTTGACACTCCAATCCCTCAAGTTTTTTCTGTGCCAGAATCCGTATTTCTTCCTACTTCCATCGCCTTCCTTTCTCCCTTACGTTCCCCATTGGCAAGCATGAACGATTGTTGGTGGTTTGAAATGTTCTTTTTTTTTTTTTTTGGAAAATAGGATCTACTTCAACAGGAGCTGATGCTGACTTGGAAGAAGAAGAAACAGAAACAAGTGAAAGGAGTGCCATGGACAAAACTTTGCAGAAAAATTTAGTCCCAATCAGTGAGCAGAATACCGATCCTACAGCAACTCCTTTACGGTGTGCAAGGTATTTACAAGCCAGCAATCCTTTAATTCTAATATCAATTAACTTGTATAATTACTTTTTTCTGATTTTTCTTTTGGTGTCAGAGCATCTGTCCAGCTCCCATTTTCGTCCAAGAGCAAGCCCCCGCGATCTTCGTTTCTCTCCATTGGATCCTCTTCTGGGTTTTATGGCAGTCAAAGGTTTGGAAAGCCAAACTTACTGCAGCCTCAACCACAGTTTGAGAAACAAATCGAAACTGTTCAAGAAGATGAAATGCCGGATATTCTCCGAGGGAACTGTTCTCCCGTCAGCGGCATCAAATCTGCTTCACCAAACAGCAAGAGGGTGTCTCCTCCTCATGGTGACTTCTTGTCGCCAGCCCGGAGGAGCAGCCGGAAGCTAATACTGCAGTCTATTCCCTCATTTCCTTCTCTCACCCCCAAGCATTAAATGTTTTTGTTTCTGGGAAACATGAAACAAAATGCCTTGTGTGTTCATTGTAGTTATGTTGTTTAGTCATATCTCAGTGGAGCTTGCCCCCATATCCTTGTATTATAGCGTTGCCAGTCTCATAATGAATAGCTTTCTGAGTAGTGTAAAATTATTGAATTTAATATTCTCCCAAAAAATTTTGAGATCCATATGCATATTTTGGGATTGATATTGTACATTTTTTCTTTTATTTCCCTTTGCCCAATTACAAATATTACTATACCCCGTCTCTTGATCTGTGAATCTGCAGTTGCTTTTCAAGAAAAAAGGGTTCTTCTATATATTTGCTTTTCATGTTTAAATTTTGGATTAATTGGATTTTAACTGGTTTGGACAATCTAAACTTGGAAATAAAAATCAAAAAAGGAAAGAGGTGTAGATCCATGAGAAACAACAGAAGATGCATTAGCTGCACATGGGCATGAATATGTAGACCCATGACCCTTTGTGTTATAAACATCTCTGTGGTCCAATTTTCCCTCATTCTTCTTTCACTTGCTTGCACAGAAACCAGCACAATTATTTGGCAAGTCCATCAACTTTCGTTTATTTTTTTGGGTTTTTTTGGCTGAATCTATGTGTAGTGCCTACAGCTTTGCTACTACTGCACTATGAAACAAAATCTCCATTCATATGGATCTCTCATCTTTTCTTCAAGGGCCCATGCCATCAATTGCTTTTAGATTTGATGTACCTCTTTAAGACTTTTGCATGGTCTGGTGCTAGTTGGCGGGTGGGTGTTGGCCTTTTTGAGGGAGATTAAAGGCTGGTAGACACTGGTCTTAATGATGTTTTCACAGATTTTTTATATGAAGAAATTATGTAAGATAATGTGACAATAATATTAATTTTGACCATTTAAATCTGTTTCCCTTGATGATCATTACTAATTTGCGCCATTTCATATAAATACTGTACAAAATTTCTGTATCATTTTCCCGTGCAGAAGAACCACTCAGATTTATATCTCCATCCACTCCTTTTTAACACCCAATAATTGTAGAGAGAGAGAGAGAGAGAGATCTGTCGGTGAGGCCAGCTAGCGTTTCCCAAAAGAATGGACCATCTGAGTTGGAGGTGACATCAGGATTGAGTACTACTTACAATGAAAAGAAGAGAACACATGCAGTACTTTTAACCCATGTTGCTTGGGTGACATCAATTCGCGATGCGATCCAATTTTACATCGGTAGTTTATCAAAGACGTATTAGATAAATATTCACTTAACATTTTTCTGATAAGAACCATAGTTTTGGATCAATCAGCTCACAGTTTGAAGTTTCCTGTGTTTGTGACAGTCAAAGGAGTTAAACAGTTCACAGCAGTGCATTGTGTTTCATGGTTTGATTTTGATGCCAAAAGACTCGTTTGTAGCAATAGATGCCAAAAAAAATCTGTAATGGTTCCCTTTACTTTCCCTATTGGGTAGATGCTCTACCCCACAGAACACAAAGTGTACACACCCACTCACCCACACACACACACTATATATATATATTTAACTTTAACTTGGATTCAAAGGCATACCATCAATGGGTCATGCTTAACAAAAGTTGATCAACTTTCTCTTGATTTGGATGTATTTGGCACTAACAAGAACTGCTTTTACAGTTAGTTTTTCATTGTCTTCGGAGTTGTTGGCAGCAAACAGGGTTTACTTGCTCCAATACTCTCTCCTGTAAAAAGAATTCATCCGAATTATAACTTATAATAATATGAAAATACATATATGTTACAATTATGTGAGTCTGATGAGATTCTTATTATGTCCTTGGTGTCTGGTTAAAGCGAATTAATTGAAATGTGCAAGTTTGAAAGCCACTCCATGATCTGTATCTAAACTGGGCAGATGCATACAATGGGAAAGCTACAACCTTGGGACAGCCCTCATGATGAGTCATTTTTGCAATGCTCTGGGGGGACTTGACCAAGCCAATCCACCCACGTGCCTGGCGGAACAAGCATGTCGCCAAAAGATGCTATTTTCTAAAAAAAAAAATTACTTTTGTACAAAACTTACTATAATAATGACTTAATAGTAGCATGAAAGAGAGTCTTCTCAACTTTAAGATTGTTGATTTAATTCTTAATCTTGTTAATATTTGAGTGAGATCATGTCATATAGTTCATCAGTTCTAACTGAAATGATCAATGATGTTATCAACAAAAGCAAAATAAGATATAAGACTAATTAGGTATATTTGAAAGTAAAATAAAAAAATATATAATTTTTTAATCTTTTTAAGTTTAGTGACAACCTATGTATCTGTAAGTTAATTTCTTCTAATCTGTCACTTATAAGGAAAAAAATATTGATATGAGTCATTAATGAATAATATTTTGAGTTGGAAGAACCCATTCAAGCCAGTTATAATTACAAAAACTACTGTTAATACATCTGTTTAACTATATTTTCTATTCACAAAATATATAAAAAATAGAATTTATGGAAATGAAAATATATAATAGGATATCCCTTTACGAGGATTGACGAGGCAAACCCAACCACCTAGCTAGCAGATGGTTTTATTACACATATTATGTTTCAACCATCATCAACCATTGTCACATTTATGCAGATTGGAGCCACAATTCTGAAGGGTTCTTGAAATAATTGTACTTTGCATAATCGCATTTACCAGCCATCCTTAATTAATATTTTCTTTTCAGTAGTGTTTACAGTATACAGCACTCTTAATTTTTTAATTAAAATTAACTTGCAATAATAATTTAATCTGTATAATGCATGCAGACCGACCCGCAATGGAAGGCTTTGAAAAGAATCATATGATTGATTAATATGTTGTAGCAATGACACAACAAAACATAAAAAAGGCAGTGGAGCAGTCCAAACACCGTACCCCCCACCACTACCTTCCAAAACTCAACTACCAATCTTCCCATATCTCCATTTTCCTCTTTGTACAGCCACCAACTAGCAATTGTTTAAGCATTGCACTAATTTAAGTTTACTGTATTCATATTGTCATTAACAGCATATCAGCCACTTAATCCTTGATAATTACTCAAACATCTTAAAACTATGGTTGTTAGACGGTTATACCACCTTTAGTTGCTTGAATTTGCACCTGTAATCAAAATCCAAGTTTTGTGGGCAACCTTCAATTTTTTTTTTTTTTTTTTTGAATTAGAGAATCCAAAGCTTAAAGCACTGTGATGATATGAATGGTAATCAAAATACTAAGTACAAATGGTATTAGTGCATATATATTGGCAACAGCTGTAGTCTTTAATGGGGGCAATAATTAATTAGAATTGTGAATGGCTAACTTATTCAGTAAAGCAATTTTCTTTCACATCTGTCTACTGAAGTGGTCATGGCTTGCTTAAGTTTTCTCAGCTGTAATACTAAATGGAAGCTGAGCTCTTGGACCACTGCAAAGCTGGAAGAAGTTACTGTGAGGGAGGAACCCTACATTATGACGCCTCCAATTTGGTACAAGTTGCATTATATTCTATAATATTTTTTATGCGGTTAATTGTATACAGAAAGTGATGCTTGGTGTATCAGTTTGTAACCCAAATATGTAAGCTTCCAGTCATTATATACCTTCACCTATAAAAATGAAGATAAAATTCATTGGCCTTATCTAAACACTAAGAATAAGAATAAAACATATTCTCAATTGTTTTGTGTGAAATTAAGAATTATCTTTTAAAGAGAATTACGAGTAACAAACTACTATATCAACTGGAATTCTTGAAGTATAAAAAACATAAATCTCTATCTTCTAAAGGATTTAACCTCTTTATTTATTTATTTATTTTTTATTAGGTCTAGACTCTATTTAAGATGTATAATTTATGCTCTTTCATAATTATCAACTAACTTAAATATTGAAAAATTATCAAAACAACCGATAACAATTCTTCACTATAATTGTAAATTATAACAAAGAACATCCCTTTTCATTCAAATAAATTGACCCAAATCCCACCATTGATATAGGTCATTAACATTTATTGAGATGCAAATTATGTATCACCAATTTTTAGATACAATGTCCAAAATTTGAGAAAAAAATTTAAGGAAAGTATCATATAAACGGATTTTCTGTGCAAAAATATAATCAGAATAATGCTTGTTTTTTAGTTACTTGTACAAATTTAAATATTTTTCAGTAATAATTTGTTTTTACAAAATTGTGCAAGTGAAAAAGACATTGGGAACCAGGAAAGCTCATTTTCGAGAGTACGAAGCAAGGGTGTATTGGTCATTTTATTGGTCATTTGATATTCCGGACAGTATTTTAAGCAAGAGTTCCAAGCAAGAGAGAAAGTAACGTCAGAACGCATGCTGGGTTTTTTTTTTGGGATATGATATCCCAATTATTTAATTAAATATCATAAATACTGTTTACAATCACCGGAATGAATCTGTACGTATGTGATGTATATGAATGAAAATACATTTCCTATCCTAAAATAAGATGAAGAAATCATAGCCCTTTCACTTTGTGGGGTCACGCTTGTCTGCTTTTACAGTTTGTCACACTGACACAGTACCAACCGGAGAATAAGATGCAGAGGAAGAGCTATGAGGGAGAGAGAGAAGTTGGGATTTGGGAAGAAGAGATGTTTCTGGGTTAGAGAGAGAAAATGGGGTGAAGTGCCGCAGATGGGGTCCGCTATCACCGGTGATGATGAGAACCCCGTTTTCAGATTTCATTCTTTTTTGTTAAGTTTTTTTTAGGTAAATGCAATTTTTAAGTTTTTGGTAAGTTTTTGATCTTCTTTTGCTGTTTTCTGATGCCCATTGAGCCCGATTTGTAGCTTGGATCTTAATCCGTTGCATTTCATTTTTTTACTGGGTCCCTTCTCAACGGATCATTTCAAGTTTCGACCTTTGTGGTTATCTTTGTTGTAGGTCTTGTTGATTGGGTAGTTTTCATGCTGTTTTTTTCTAGGATCGAGGAGATCAAGGTATGCATTCCAGATGTTTGTGCTATTGTCTCATGCTATCTTAATGATTTGTGAACCCGTGAAACACAAAAAGAATTTGATGTTTCTTCTGCCTTCTCTCTCATGTTGAGACATTGTATTGTCAATTTTTCTTCTATTGAATCTGTTTGTCTGATATACAGGTTTGAAGGCTATTGAAGAAGGAGCTTTCTTGGGTTCTACAGAGCAGAATGATGTATGAGTTCAGAATCTTTTCTTCATAGTTTCTTTTAGCTGATATAGACTCTTTGTAATTGGGAAGAAAACCTTTCTAGCATTTCCTTAACCTTAAAAGTTTTCTTGTGATCCTGGTGGCTAGGCAAGAAGAGTGACAGATACAGAGCCCCAAAGCCTCTCTAATTTGGTTCGGCCGTAGAAAGTACTGATTTTTTTATACTGGCCTGGATCCATTGCCTGGGCTTTTATTACTGGTATAAGGACCAGGAGTTCTCGAGGTCAAAACCAGTGATATTTTTGTTCATTGCCAGAATCATGGCGAGCTTGATGCATTCCGAGTCCAGGCGCTTGTATTCTTGGTGGTGGGACAGTCATATTAGCCCAAAGAACTCGAAATGGCTTCAAGAAAATCTTACAGGTCTTTATTTTTCACTTGATTACTATTCATCTCTGATTTTTAATGACGATCGTTTTGGTTACAGTTTACCATTTTCATGTTCTCCTTTTCCTTTGTGTTGTTTATTGACTCAAAAAAAATCATGAAAGTATGGTTGTGGGACCTCTAACGCCATTGGATAGATATTGACTGAACGTAAAAGCCCTGAGATGGGAATTTCTTGGTGGTCAT
This sequence comes from Diospyros kaki, assembly GCA_036245055.1. Classification (NCBI taxonomy): domain Eukaryota; kingdom Viridiplantae; phylum Streptophyta; class Magnoliopsida; order Ericales; family Ebenaceae; genus Diospyros; species Diospyros kaki. The sequence continues at coordinate 3,906,254 of BSEG01000016.1, read as the reverse complement.
TTAGATCTGTTGTCTCTTCCTCAAGGAAAGCTATTAGTGTTGCATGAAATAAACTTCATCAATAAATGGTGGTATGATTTCCCCGGGGTGGGGGTTAATCTGGTCAGTGGTTAGTAACAAGTTTTCTGCAGGTATATGCCTGTAAGAATATTCCATGTGGATGTATTTCCTTGAACTTTGAGAAGATACTTTTGCTTTTGTGCATGCTAACTGATCTGATATTTATAATATTTTTTTCCTATTGCAATTGATTTTGATAAGATTATTTTGAAGACCAAAATCCTAAAGGTTAAAATATCTTTTAGTTTAAGCTCGCCTATTTCATAAACAGTAATTGAGGTAAAATATGGGATTAAGAGAAAAAGTTTGCAAGTAGAATTGGACACACTAATCAGAATATGGGATTGGCTTGCAGCGTGAAGGTTCCAATGGACAACAGTGCCTCTAAGATCGAAGCACATGCTTACAAGTGATCTTTTCATGGGAGAAAAAATGTCTTACAATGAAGGTTGCTCAAGAAATATGATAGGAGAAGAAGTACGTTGTATGGCAGAGAAACAAAAAAGTAACTTTGATGTATATCTTTTTAGCAATAGGTATATCATAACAAAACCCTTTAGAATCTTGTTGTAGGCTCTGAAGCACTAGTAATTGAATCGATCCTTATTAGTTTCTTTGCTACCTTGTTCCAAGTTGAAATCAATTCGATGACTCTCTCTCTCCAACAATTTTAGTAGCTTGCTGCTTCTCTTTCATTTCATTTCATATAAACCTAGTATGGGTTTAGTTGCTTTTCAATCACCTTTCTATTTATGTTTTTTTATAGCCACTGGACTTTATTTACATGTCCTTTTTGTATGATGCTTGCATTGATTGATATGCATTCTAGGAAAGACAGTCCATGGCATCTGAACCATCTATCATAAGTTTTTAAGTGTTAAAGTTGCAGTGTTATAGATAATTGGCTCCAGCCTGTTTCATATTGTATTTTAGCCTACATGCTATCTCTTCCAATATAGAGAAAATCATTTTTATCCGTAAAAATTCATTCAAATGCCCATTCCAGACCCTGTCTGTTGAATAATACTCACTAATGGCTGTTTTGTTCCAAACAGATATGGACGCCAAAGTTAAAGCAATGATCAAGCTCATTGAAGAAGATGCAGATTCCTTTGCAAGAAGGGCAGAGATGTACTACAAAAAAAGGCCTGAACTCATGAAATTGGTAGAAGAGTTCTACCGAGCTTACCGTGCCTTGGCAGAAAGGTATGATCATGCAACAGGGGAGCTTCGACAGGCCCATCGAACTATGGCCGAAGCATTTCCCAACCAAGTTCCCTTTGTAATGCCAGATGATTCACCTTCTGGATCCTCAGCAAGTGAGCATGATCCACGCACACCAGAAATGTCACATCCAATTCATGCATTCCTTGACCCAGATGATTTGCATAAGGAAGGATTGGGGTTTTCTGCATCTGATGTTGCCATCAGCAAAAAGGGTTTGAAACAGCTTCATGAGATGTTCGGGGCAATAGAAAACTCAAAGCTTGCTGAGGGAACAACAAGACACAACCTGAAACTCGTGAAGGAAGAGAAAGGGAAAATTTTGGATGAGGAGGTCTTGCAGTTATCAGATGAGAATCAGAATCTTAAAACAAAGGTCCTTCAGGAGTCTGAGCGTGCAGGTAGAGCAGAAACTGAAATTGAAAACTTGAAGAAAGTCCTTTCTGATCTGCATGCTGAAAAGGAGGCTGTACTTCTTCAATACCAGCAGAGTATGGAAAAAGTGTCCAATCTGGAGGGAGAACTTGATCATGCACAAATGAATTCCAGGGGACTTCATGAAGAAGCAAGTAAAGCTGCAGCTGAAGTTCAGACACTGAAAGAAGTCCTTGTCAAGTTAGAAGCTGAAAGGGATGCTGGTTTCTACAAACAGAAGGAGTTTCTGGAAAGGACATCTCATTTGGAGGCTATCATTTCTCAAGCTCAAAAGGATGCACAAGGACTTAATGAGCGAGCTATTAGAGCTGAAACTGAAGCTGAGCATCTTGAAAAAGAACTTTCTCGATTGCAGACTGAAAATGAGGCTGGTTTTCTCCAGTACAAACAATATCTAGAGAGAATATCTGAGTTGGAGAAAAAGCTCTTGCTTGCCCAGGAGGAAGCCAGGCTACTTACCGAGAGAGCCGCTGTAGCTGAAACTGAAGTTACAAAACTGAGAAAAGATCTTGCTGAATTAAATTATGAGAAAGAAGCTGCAGCTCGTCAGTATAAGAATTGCTTAGAGAAAATATCTAAGCTGGAGAGTGATCTCTCTTGTGCCCAAGAGGAAATCAGATGCCTTAACAGTGTGGTTCTGACTGAAACTGCAAAACTGAAGGATACTGAAGAAAAATGTGTTCTGTTAGAGACATCAAATCAATCTCTGCTGTTCGAAGCAGATAACCTAGCAAGGAAAATTGCAATGAAAGATCTAGAACTTTCCAAAAAGCATGAGGAGTTGGAGAAACTTCAGGCCTCTTTAGATGATGAGCATTCCTGTTTCATTCAAGTTGAAGCCTCTCTGCATACCTTGCAGAATTTGCATTCTCAATCTCAAGAGGAGCAGAAAGCTCTGGCCTTGGAGCTTAAAAATGGGTTTCTAATGCTGAAGGACCTGGAAACATGCAAACATGGTTTGGAGGAAGAACTTCAGCAGGTTAAGGATGAAAATTGGATCCTGAATGAACAGAATTCATCGTCCATCCTTTCAATGGAGAATCTGCAAAGTGAAATTCTTAGATTGAGGGAGATAAAAGAGAAACTTGAGGTGGAGGTTGGACTACAAATGGGACAAACTAATTCCCTCCAGCAAGAGATTTACCATCTGAAGGAGGACATCAGGGGCTTGAGCAAGAGATATCAGGCTTTAATGGAACAAGTGGAGTCAGTAGGTTTGAACCCAGATTGCATTGGAGTAATGGTAAAAAATTTGCAGGATGAGAACCTAAACCTGAGGGGCATCTGTGAGGAGAGAAGAGATGAGAAAGAAGCTTTTTTGAAAAAATTGGATAAAATGGACCAACTTTCAGATAAGAATGCTGTTCTCCAGAGTTCTCTGTCGGTTTTGAGTTGTGAGTTGGAAGGCTCACGAGAGAAGGTCAAGGAATTGCAAGAATCTTGCCAGTTGCTCCTTGGAGAAAAATCTGCTCTTGTCACTGAAAAAGCTACCATCCTATCTCAGTTACAAATTATTACAGAAAATATGCAGAAGCTCCTGGAGAGAAACACTGTTCTTGAGAATTCCCTTTCTGGTGCAAATATTGAACTGGAAGGTCTGAGGGCAAAATCAAAGAGCTTAGAGGAGCTATGCCAGATACTGACCAATGACAAGGCCAGTCTTCTCTCTGAAAGAGGCACTCTGGTTGTTCAATTGGACAATGTTGAGAAGAGACTTAAAAACCTGGAAAATAAATTTACAGAATTGGAACAAAAGCATACTGGCCTGGAGAAGGAGAAAGAATTCACATTATCTCAGGTAAAAGAACTAAAGGTTTCTCTAGATATAGAGAAGCAAGAGAGGGCAAATTTTGCATTGTCAAGTGAGGCCCGATTGACTTGTCTGGCAAACCAGATCCAGCTCTTGCAAGAAGAAACTAGGTGGAGGACAAAAGAATTTGAAGGAGAACTTGATAAAGCTGTAAATGCCCAGTTCGAGATCTTTATCTTACAGAAATTCATACAGGATATGGAACAAAAGAATTACGCTCTATTAATTGAGTATCAGAAACATGTTGAGGCATCAAAATTGTCAGAGAACCTGATTTCAGAGTTGGAGAGTGAAAATCTTGAGCAACAGGTGGAAGCAGAGTTATTGTTAGATGAAATTGAAAAACTGAGGATAGGTATATATCAAGTGTTCAAGGCCCTTGGTGTTGCTGCAGTAAATGAGCCAGATTGTAAGATTTCAAATGAGCAAGTATTTGTGCACCAGGTTATACAGAATATTGAAGATATGAAATACTCTCTCTCAAGTTATGAGGATGACAAGCAGCTATTGTTGGTGGAGAACTCTGTTCTTTTGATTCTGATCGGGCAATTTAGATTAGAGGGCGTGGAAATTGAGTCACAGAATAAAATCCTAGAGCAGGAGTTCGAGAACATGACTGAACAGATTGTTATGGCTCAGAATGAGAAGCAGAAACTTCTAGAGATGAACAGGAAGTTGAAATCAGAAGTGAACATGGGAGAGCAACAGGAAAATGTACTTAGGTCTGAAATAGAAAAGATGTCTGTTCTGCAGGGAGATGTGGAGAGGGAGTACCTTAGCTTACAGTATGAACATTCTCAAATGCTTGAAGAAAATAGGTCCTTGCTGAAACATTTTGGAGAGCTGCAGGAGAAAAACTGCATAACAGAAGAGGAAAACAGTTCTATCCTTCTGGAAACATTAGCTCTTGATAGCCTGTCTACAATTTTTAAGAACCTTGGGACTGAAAAAACTCTGGAACTAAAATTACTTTCTGATGATTTGCACAATCTTCAGAGTGTCAACAATGACCTTCAAAAGGAGCTTGGTGTCTTGAAAGGGAAGTTGGAAATAAAAGAAGCAGAAAATTTACTTCTCAAGGATTCAGTGAAGAAATTAGAGGAAGAGTTACATGATGTCAGAGATTTCAGTAAACAATTGGGACAGGAAATTTCAACTGGAAAGAATTCCTTGTATCAGAAGGAAAGAGAGCTCTCAGAAGCAGAACAGAAGCTTAAAGCTACAGAGGGCTTATATTCAGAATTGTGCATAACTGTGGACGGACTGAAGAGGCAGCATGAAGAATCAATATCCACAAATGAGAACTTCAAGAAGCACATTCTCAAACTATCTGAGGAAAATACAACCCAGAAGAAGGAAATTGAATGCCTTCGTGAAACAAATGGAAACTTTGAGTCTGAGCTGGGGGTATTACTTGAAGAAATTGAAGAACGCAGGATCAGAGAAGAGAATTTGAACTCAGAGCTGCAAGAAATAAGCAATGAGTTTGAAATCTGGGAGGCTGAGGCTGCAACATTCCATTTCGATCTTCAAATCTCCACCATCCGTGAAGTTCTGTTTGAAAATAAGGTTCACGAGCTTAATGGAGTATGTGAAACTCTTGAAAAAGAAACTGCTTCTAAAACAGCTGAGATTGAACAGATGAAACAAAGAGTTGGCTTCTTGGAGACAGAAATATCAGTCCTTAAGGATCAATTATTTGCATATGCTCCTGTTGTGGAGTCACTGAGCAATAACATAACGTCACTTGAGCACAATATTCTCTATCAACGAGAGCTTAACGCCACTGACAAACAGGAACTGAAGGTAATGTTGTTTCTCTTTACATTGATTATAGAAAGTACTTTGAATCCTGAATGAACTTGCACAAACTCTCTTATCAGCCTAGAGTGCAATAAACATGTATTTCTTTTAATCTTGGGAACTTTACTGAGTCGATAATGAAGATAAGGTGCGTTAGTGTCTACTAACTAAGCATATCTATTAATAGTATTTTGTAACATTTATATCTTTTAAAAGGTTTGCATCAATGATGCAAATTCCTTTTCTTAGTACACTTTGGTGATTGATTCCGATTAAGTAATGACCTTGTAATGAAATCTGGGGGAGATAGAAATCACGTTATTGCATTTTATTTTAGCTTCTGTGTACATCCCCATTGCTATTGAACTTCCTTTAAGAATTATTAGCAATCAAAAAAGCTGTGCATATCTTGCAAATTCTGACCCACTTCTATTTACGTGTGCTAGTTCAATGTTGTATTTTTTTTCTTTTCTCTTTTTGCTATTATTAGAGAGAGAATTCAATGCTGTACTTGTAACAGATAAAAGTATTTGATTCAAACTTGATCATCCTTTTTCCTCGAACATTTCCAGGACGTTGGATTGTCTACTCCTCTCAATGAGAAAAACTGTCAAGACTTGATGGAAGATGGCAAGTCTCTGATACCAAATGGAATTCCAGAATTGCAGAACTTACAGAACAGGATTAAAGCTGTTGAAAAGGTAGTAACAGAAGAGATGAGAAGGCTGGCCCCGCAGGAGAGCTTAGACACCAAAATCAAGCTTGAAGCGGCCCTGAAAGAGATTGAAGAGTTGAAATCTAACTGCAGCTTCAATCTAGAAAACAGCAAACTAATGGGAGGGATGGACCTACGGGATGAACCCAGTGATAAACTCAAGTTGCAGAGAACAAAACCTGAAATTTCTGAAATGAGGAATGGGATCTTAATGAAAGATATTCCACTCGATCACATTTCAGATGGTTCATCATATGGAATAAACCGGAGAAGAAATAATCGTGCTGATGATCAGATGCTTGAGCTATGGGAAACTGCTGAGCATGATTGCAACCTTGCCCTAACATTCAAAGGGCAGGCTCATGAACCATCAGAGGATGACGTTGTGTGCGGCCAATTTGAGCATGTGGAGGAGGATAGTCAAGATCTGCCTTCAGATTTACAAGTGGAAAAAGAGTTATCTGTTGACAAGTTAGAGGTATCCACGAACATTACCAAACCAAATTCAGAGCCGAAGAAGAGAAAGATCTTGGAGAGACTTGATTCTGATGCTCAGAAGTTGAAGAGCCTTAAGACAACAGTGGAAGACCTGAGGAAGAGATTGGAGACAGGCAAGATGAGGAAAAAGTCAAAGAACGTTGATTTTGAGACAGTGAATGAGCAGTTGCAAGAAGTTGAAGAAACCATTGCGCAGCTGGTTGAGGTAAATGGACAACTGATAAAAAACAGTGAAGAGTCGCCATTCCATTCAGCTGGAAAGGCTACTGCAGAGTCAGAGGCCGTCCAGAGCATGCAGAGGAAGAGAGTTTTAGAAGAGGCACGAAAAGGGTCCGAGAAGATTGGACGATTGCAGTTGGAGGTTCAGAAGATCCAATATATCTTGTTGAAACTGGAGGATGAGAAGAAAAGCAAAGGGAAAAACCGATTTACAAGGAGTAGAACAAGCATCATCTTTAGGGACTTTATTTCCAGTGGGAGAAGAAGTAGCCCAAAAAGGAAATAAGGCCGTCTTTGCGGTTGTTTCAGATCTCCAACTAACCGAGATGGTAACAGCATGAACCTTCCTAACTAAATTAGGTTCAAGTAATCAGTATTCAGTCCTGCGAAATGCTTATTGTACTATGTGAACAAGATCACTTGAATTTGTTGGTAGGGGACTACTGCCCAATCTGTAGTTTGGAGGAACTTTTGAATTAGATCTAATCTAATTTCAATAAGCAGCTCCCCATGAGCCTCTTTTTTCTGTCAACATCTGTGGCTGGTCCGGTCGCGGAGGTCGTCAGAAGCCATGAACTGCTCTAGTATTTTCATGTTAGAAGAGCAATGAACCTTTGTTATTGTAATGATACAGCAATTAGATTTGGTTTTTGTATTTTTATCAAGCTGGTCTACAGTTTCAGTGGGCACGGGTAGGGATTTCCAACCATTTCTTTTCTGTTTTCTTCGTTCTATTATAGAAGGTATGTTCGTGTTGGAAATGCATTGGAATGAGCATTTAATCTCTCTCTCTCTCTCTCTGAGAAACTTTTAATAAAGAATAACACAGTTAAAAATAAAAACTTCAAATATTATTTAAAAATAAAATACTTTTTTGTTGAGTCTATTTTTTCTAAAATTTTGTTCAAAACAAAAGGCTTGTAATCAAACAACCTTTTTCAGTTCTCATCACCAAAACTATTGAGCACAAAAAGAAATGCCAGAGAGTATATATTAAAATTAAACAGCTCGTCCACATAAACCCCGCAGGGTAATTTATATTAAACCAATGCACCTGTTTAGTTTATTATTTGTTCCACAAAGTAAGTATTTTTCATGCAACCCCTCTTATCCATTTTATTCTATGCAAAGGATTGGGGCTAAATCTTGAAGGGATGCCAGCGGGGCTCGTTTTGCAAAGCAGTTTAACAGCTTATAAGTTATATCAATAGCTTATAAGTTATTAAAAAAAGTTAATGAAATATTTGGCTACGTTTTACCAACGTTTAACCTAGGTAATTTAAACGCTGTTGCCACAGCTTTTTGCAAAAATTATTTAGAGATATCTTTAACAAAATGCTGTTTATTTAGAAACTAGATTAACCAAGCATTTTACTATTTTACCCTCATTTTTTTTATTAATTTCTAGCCATGCTCTCTTCTTTAACCTCTACCTCCCACCTCCTCCTTTTCTTCTAGCCACCACCGTTGCCCCATCGACAATATCAGTCACCATCTCCCCCACCGCTGCTCCCATCATCTCCTTTGTCGCAGGTCATTCATTGCACTGATCTGCTTCAAGATCGCCACCGTCAGCTATTGCCGACCATTTGTCACCCCCATCAATCATTGTCCGTGCTTCACCTCCCCCCTTCTCCCTGCTACCATTTGTATGTATATATATATATATATATAACAACATTAGCAAACAATAATATATAAATATTTATATATGGATAACAATATATTATATATATAACACATAATAAAATATATTATTATTATTATATAATATATATACCAATATTATATTAACATATTTTTAATAATTATATATTACTTATTGACATTTAATAATAAAATTATACATCATTCAACACATTTTTACCTTTTTATCAAATTATAATAACTAATCATCAACTCTTTCAAATCAAACACATAAATATTAACTGATATCTTAAAAACACATTTATCCAATCACATTATCAGTTTAAATGCTACCTAACTTAACTACAATAACCAACTTAAACACTACTTAACTTAAAAATACAAAAATAAAAACCTACCCAAACTAAGCAATAGTAGGCCACTTAAAAAGACGAGCGCATTTAGCACATGACAGCTACTATTGCAGTCATAGCGTTCATATTAAAGATAAAATTGTGAAACAGTTTGTGATTTGGAAAAAGGGTTTTGATGCAAGTTAACATTGATGCTGCTATTGCGGGGGATGCTAATTACAGCTTATTAAACCCAACAGAAGTAATTAGCAACAACTAAAAAACAAACCACCAGATGCAGACACATACTAGGAGCACAGCCATTTTTGTAGCTCCACTGGACGGGCAACGGACGCATAGACAAATCCATTGAGAACAAAATTGGGTTTTTACTCAAATTTAAAACGCCAACAACATACCAATCTCAACAAAATCCAAACCCAACATGCATAATCTAATTCTTTTATCAGAAAATCACAAAGACCACTCAGAAATAACATAAGGTAAGTCCTAAATATCCATTTAAGCTCCAACAACCTCAGTTGCTCCCTCAACAGCCTCCTCAGCAGGCCTGTCCAATTTTACCCCAACATCCTCGGAATAGTCACCATGCACCTACAAAGCACCACAAGCGAGGTTGAGAATTATACAGTCGGGAAGAAAGCAGTAGTCCATCTATATTCTGGATTTCTAAAAAAAGGGTAAATGAAAGGAGAAGAAAATGATTTAATTGAATAGGTAGTTTCAGTTGGTATAGTCCACCCTAAAGACCATTTTAAGCACATCTATTTATTTTCTCCAGAGTTTGGAACCCAACCACAAGACAATGCACAAATTAGCTTCAATTCCTCCATTTCCGTGCCCATTTTCCCATCCCTTTCTTTCACAACAAATCCAAGAAAAATTTTGCCAACTGAATTTCCAAGGCATGCTCCTATTCCTACAAACGTGTCCGTCCTGCTACCTATCCTATGATATTTCTAATTCTCTCATCAAATTCATAAGAATTATGATTGTTCATACATGCCTGCAGAATAGAATGCAACATAAAAGGGCTTATCAAGAATGCTTTACCTCCATTAACTTGCCAAGATCAAATTTAGGTGCTTTTAAGATCTTGACTTTGCGAATGAACACATTCTGCAGAGGATAGATACTAGAAGTTGCTTTTTCAATCTCCCTGCCAATTGATTCAGGAATGAATTTCTGTACCAAATCCTTCAAATCACAAGATTGTGCCTGGTTTACCATAATCTCCCTCATCTTCCGACGGATCTGACAAAGGAGGAAAGAAAGTAGTATTAAACAAAAAGAAACAGAGAACTGCATTGCTTGTACCATAGAGCAAAGCACCAAACATGATTAAAGTGGCTCTTCATACCAAATTTCAAATAAAAAAACACACAATTGTAAGTTCCCTTTCTTTAGAATGCTTATGACAAAGGACAAACTAATGATATTTTAGACAAAAGGGTTCGAATTTAGATTGTTTAAACAATTCAACCTGCCGAATCTGGCTTGATTGTGCATAACAAGTCCTTTTCTGCTGGTTTGGGCGCTTCTTAGTAAATCCAATGCAGAACATCCTTAAAGTGTAGTTGTCAGTTGTTTTGACATCCACATGAGCCTCGATCAATGTTTGCCACTTACGCACCAGAGACCTAAGCTTGTCCGTGGTGAAGTTCATACCCTGACATTTCAAAAACCAGGAATTACTAAGAAACCATACTCATGAAATGTGAAACAGTAAAACAGTTGGATCTTTTTCATACCCAGAAGTTTGTCAGAACATTCTTCCCTTGAACATCTTCAGCTCTCAGTCTGATCTTCCTGTAGGCATGATCCTCATCACCCTGAAGGTCAGCTAACGAAACCTCAAAAACACGATGTTTGAGTCCATCTGAAGCAATCTGAATAAGAATATAAAAACCGATTAAAAAAAGTGAATAATAACTACTTTACTGGTATCTGTAAACTAAATGCATAAAATTTTCAAACTTCTTATATTTGTCTGTTCAACTTATTAAGCATCCCACAATACAGAAAACACTATAACGTCAAAACTTATTGAACATAACTTCCCTCTCTTTTCACGCACATCTCTTTATATAATCATTTTTTGTTGCTAAACAACAGCCAGTTTTCCAATTACAAGATCACTAGAGTTAGACATGGTATCGCCTAATCTAGTAGTTTGCCATCATGGATGATGAAGGATTCACGAATATACTAAAAGACGGTCTTGGGTTATAAAGCTTTAGACCATAAAACTACCACCAGACTTAAATTTTTCTTGCACAAAGCATAAATTTTATAGCAGACTTCTGCAATATCATTATCTCTTGGAAACCTAGAAGAAGGAAGGAATTTAACAAATAACTAGTTTGCAGAAAATGTGCATTCAGTTGAGAAATCTATCTTCAAATATTTTAGATGCTTAAATAAGGATTATATCATCAGATACCCACAGTAATCAACCAAGCTGTAAACATATAGTACTATACTACCACAGCATGCCTTCGGGACAGTAGCCGTCTTAGTAAACCTTGTTTTTATTGCCTTGAGATGATTTGATCTAAAATAATTGATTAAATTATTGGATGCACACAAGATGATATTTTGTGACCAATAATACAATATAAAATTGACAAGGCAGATCAACAATGTCCAGTATTGTATTCAACTTCAAAAAGAAAACGCTGAAGGAGACAATGGGAGCACTCATTTCCAAAATTGTGCATACAAGATGTAATGCAGACAAGAGAGCTTGAATAATTTGTTGTCTTATAAATTTTAACTGATTGGGAAAAAACAACTTCATTTACCCATCAAGACCAGGCCCCATTCATATCATAATTGATAATATAAAGGGATTCATCCAGCAGAAGAACCACACACTAACAAATCACAAATTTTGCTTAAGCAGCAATTAACTGTTCAACACTAACTGAGCAAAACAGAGATAAGAAAGTGATATTTTGACGACTACTTCATTGTTTAGTTCTCATTTTCTAACCCGACAAAAAATCTGGGAAAAATTAATGCAATCACTTCCCCCATCTTTTTCCCTTTCCAATCCCTCGCCCCCTCTTATCCAATAGCAGAACTTATCTAAATAGAAAAACTCAACCGTGCATATTAGGATTAAATCATATATTCAATAATCTGCAAGGGAAAAATCTTAAATTAACAGTAGGCAAAGAAATATATGACCTTGGTACCCTGAGTTCTGGTCACAAGAGTTTTCCCAACGTTTCGGACGGTGAAGACCGATGGAGCCTTGATATCGTACCAATCCTTCTTGGCAAACGGATCGGCACTATACACGGACAAAAAAAGCACAGATCGTCAGCACAATTAAGATAATAGATTTATAAAATATGCACACATACTCTAGTATTAAGTCTGAGCAATAAACGGAGAAACACGAGATGAAGTTTGTTATACTCACGCTTTCTTCTTTCCTCCCTTCTTTCCCTTGGAAATCCTCTTGTTCTTGCTGTTACATACACACGAAGCGATAAGTCGCTGCGACAATGCATCTTTAAACACATACAGACAAAAATACAAAACGATGTGTTTCCTATGAATATCAATACAGAGAGAGAGAGAGAGAGAGAGAGAGAGAGAGAGAGAGATTGCGTACCCGACGGCCATTGTCGAGCAGTCTGAGGTTGCGAGGGGCTGCTGCGATAGGCTCGACGACGGCTTTGAAGATCCTGGAAAACCCTACTCGCGTGTTGAATTATATAGTCTCAGATTTGTGCGCTTGGCACTAGACGGGGGGTTTCTAGCGTTTAACCTAGCGCAACACGACGCCGTTTAATTATTGGGCCGAAGATGTGAATTTGAACTGCCTTTATTTGTGTGGGCTGCGAGCTATGTTTGTGCTTTCTTAATTAACTTTGATGTCTGGGGCTTCCTGTTGGGCCTATGTAATGCTAATTGGTCGTCGTTAGTTGGGTTTGCACGATTCATATTGGGCCCACGAACTTGAAATTTTGAGCTTCACACATGCCAATTAACAGAATCATAAATCATAGAAAAAATGATCAACTTCCCAGTGAGAGTTGAAACCACTTAAACTTTGATCTTTCAAAATAAAATAATATGTTCATAATATGCTAACAGGGTCATAACGAATTTGTTTAGTTATACTGTAACCTTGTAAAAAATATCATCATAATTAATATATATTTAAGTAAAGACCAGTAAGCTGCAAGCCAACTTATAGGTGAGTGGTGACTCTCATCTATGCAAATTAAATTAAACCAGAATTCAGCTTTCGTGCCAACCCACATCCACAAGAAAATAGATAGAAGTGATTTTTGATATCACTGTGAGTTTGTAATACCACAAGTTTGCCCTTGTGAACATTATTTGAAGTTCATTACGCTAACTAATGAAGTTAGATGATATATAAAAATTTGTCTAATATACTTTTAATCCCAACAAGCCCTTGTGGCCCAAACCTTTCACAACCATCTACTTTATCAGTGCATGTAAGAAAGGCCTTAAGAAATGGAAGCAAGTTATAGTCTCCACCCTTATGGCCAAAAAAAAGAAGCAAACTTTTAATTTATAATCTTAGGTGGTGGATCTCATAGGATATCCATCCAGCTGTGCTAGCTGGTTATCGATAAGGATTAGCCTAAAGAGCACACTTCATTGAATTAGCCACTACAAATCTATATATCTCTCATGTCTTAGATGACTGCAGCAGCCAGCTGCAAAATGAGGACAACTTGAAGCTACAGATAAAAAACCGTGCTTTTGGTGAGATTATAGAGCTAAAATCTACCCAACTACTGTTAGAAAACCATTTAATCATCTAATCTAGCCTACAATGCCAATGCCACTGTAATATTGTCATGAAAAACATAAATAAATTATTAATATACATGAGCTTCTTTAGAATAACAAATAGAATATATATATATATATATATGAGAGAACGATGGCATTCTACACAAGTGCCTACTATAGTTGAAAATTAATTAAGTTATATAGTTATAAAACTCTGGTTAATTAATACAATTAAAAAATCACATATATAGTCATCACTTCTGTTAGTAGGTAAACATCACGTTTGTTGCTTTGAAGCCTTTAGTTTCTTATATTCATTTATCGGAAAACAAAACACAAACGAACAAGCTACTATGGTATTATTGGTTTCTAATTATAAATATATCAATTTTCAAATTAAATATAGTGTAAGGAAAACGGGATCAAGTAGTTAAACCCAAATTAATTAAAAGAAACATTACAGACTAAATGGTTACGTACAGCCATCAGTGAATCTTGTTGGGCAAGTCAGTATCAATACTCCGTTTACGTAATAGGGTTAGCTAGAGGAATCTTATATTAAATGAGGTTTTGATTCAGATTTTTTACTAAAAAATATATATTACAACTATTATAATAAAAAAATTTATATTTAAATGACTACTGTACAATTCAAAAATATTATTATTTTATTTTAACATTATGCAACCGTACCATTTTGCTGCATTATTATCATATTTATATAAGCCTAATCGGGTTTCCCAAGGATCTGATCAAACAACAAATATAGAGAACATCACAGCCTCATCATTAGCAGAACTAAAACCCTTTCTCCAAAGATGAAGATCATCAACCCATATCTCAATTCAGCCCTATGGAGCTTCCTCTCTCTCTTGTTCTTCTTCCCTTCGATCTCTCTTCGGGCTTCGCCTTCTTCTTTACCAATCCCGAACCCTAGACTCCTGAATGCTTACAAAGCCCTCCAAGCATGGAAACATGCCATCACTTCAGACCCTAATGGCTTCACATCCAACTGGTGTGGCCCAAATGTCTGCAACTACACCGGAGTTTACTGTGCACCTGCCCCAGATGATGCCCACGTCACCACTGTCGCCGGGATAGACCTCAACCACGCCGGTAACAATCTATATATATTTATAGAGCCTGATTACGATTAGAAGATAAAAATCTACCAAAATTAGAGAAAAAATCTAAAAAATTTACTCGATTGATACTAAACGATGTGGATTATCGTCAATAGGTATCGCGGGTTATTTGCCGGAGGAACTGGGTTTGCTCACCGATCTCGCTCTCTTACACATCAACTCCAACCGCTTCTCCCGCAGCTTGCCGGAGAGTTTCCGCTTCCTCCACCTTCTTTACGAGCTGGACGTCAGTAACAACCTCTTCGCCGGGAAATTCCCTAACGTTGTTCTTTCTCTTCCTTCACTCAAATTCCTTGATATCCGATTTAATGGGTTCGAAGGGGACGTTCCTTCGAGAGTTTTTGACTTGAAACTCGACGCTTTGTTCATTAACAACAACAGATTCCAGTCATCTTTGCCGGGAAACTTCTTCAACTCTCTGGCGTCAGTTGTAGTATTGGCGAATAACAATTTGACTGTTTGTTTTCCGCCGAGTTTAGAGAAAATGGGACGAACAATAAACGAGATTATTCTTAGGAATGTTGGTTTGAAGGGTTGTTTGCCGCCGGAGATAGGGCTGCTAAAGGCGGTCACGGTGCTTGATGTAAGCTCGAATATGTTGGCCGGGACGTTGCCGGAGAGTATTGGAGGGATGCACAGTTTGAAGCGGCTAAATGTGGCGAATAACGTTCTTTCCGGCGAGATCCCTGCGAGTATATGTTCGCTACCAAAGTTGGAAAACTTTGCCTACTCGTACAACTACTTTTGTGGTGAGCCGGGGGAGTGCCTGAAGCTGCCGAAGATAGATGACAGGAGGAATTGTATACCGGACAGGCCGGAACAGCGGCCGGTTGAGGAATGCAAGGCCTTCTACTCTCATCCGGTGGATTTCGGTACATGTGGTTGTTCACCTAGCAGCAGCCATGCTAATTGAAAAAAATAAAATAAAAACAGTTAGCACAGCAAATTGAAGATGGTAATATAGATATGGTTTAGGTGGGTCTTCGTCATTTTATTTGATTTAACTTTATTTATTCTGTTTAGATAATATTAATGAATATTAGTGGGTTAGTTTGTTATTAATACTTTTTTATTTTTTAGCTTAGTAAATTTGTTTAAGTCTATTTAATAGGCACTTAAACTGTATTAGTTATTATGACAAATAAAGAAAATTATATCTCTCTCTTAAATCTTTCTTTTATGATTTCTTTACTCTTCTGTTCTTTTTTTCACTGCAATTTGTAGCAGGTTTTCTTCCGCCTAAATTCTATCCCTATCAGCCCACCACCATTGCCACCGCCAACACCTTACTATCATTACCCATGAATATCAGTTCAAATGACAATCACCAAACATTCACGTTTTTTTTATTCGTATTTTATTTATTTTTGTTTCACAAACAAATTAACAAGTAATAAAAGTTCATTATATTGGTCCTTTTTGCTTCTCCATTTCTCGTTGCCAGACCCAAGCTCTTCGATTTTGTATACATATATATACAGCACCCTACTTTTCGTGTTTTGTGAGGAACACAGATATGTATATAATAACGCTTGTACGTGATATCTCCTTAATTAATTTTTTGTAAAAAAATTGTACCCACAATTATAAATTATATATATATATATATATGTTGTGCAAACAGAGAGCAAACCATACATGTACGCACACTTTGAATCATTGAAAAAACTTTTAGACCATTCAACAGAGCCAAAATTGGAAAGACAAAAAATATACAGCAGATAAATACAAATATAAAATGATGAAAAACAAAAATAACACCAGAGATTTAGTGTAATTCACTCTAAAAGGGCTATGTTTACATTTTGAGTTTCAGTAAAGAAGAGCTCACTGCACTATTAGTGAAAAATAGAGTTGACAATACTTATAGTATACAAGTCTCACAACCACTCTATGTACACAGAGTGGTTCTTCTAATAAAAATGCATCAAAACCATATACAAGAGGAAGATCAGAGGCTTACGTACCGTATTAAACCAGAGAGAAGACCGAGAAAGAGCTAGAGAGTTTGAAAACAATAAAATGATAAAGAACCCTCAAGCCCCTAAACATCTACTCACCCTCTCTCTCAATCTCTGATTAATTACACTTCTTGATGCACAATAAATAAATAGGGGTCGTTGGATTGCACCAGATAAAATGCGGCATCGACGATCCAAATTGCGCACAAGGATAAGATAATTGGCACGATCGAGTGAAAGGATGCTCGGGCAATTTCCAAATTGCCCTCTGCTGCCATGTGGCAGTGGTTGTTGTTGACTCTCTTGCCCGGGTCCTTCAAAGTTAAACGGTGTCGTTGAGTGCTTCACAACCAACAATATATATATATATATATATATAAATAAAGTTCCTTTTTACATTACACATCATTGGTGAGTACTGTATGCTCTTGTTTGGGTAGGTCTTAATTATGCAAAAGATTAAAAGAATGCATCTTAATTTTCCCAGTTGTTTGAAAAGGTTGGAGCCAATATTTAAAGACTCGAGTTGCAGTCTCCATAAGTTAACGTTGTTCTGAAACAAAGTAGAAGGAAATTAAAGAGCAAAACAAAATGTAAAGGAGACTATACTGAAGATCATTTTGCATGGATTTGGAAACCCTTGTAGGTCCCTTAATTTAATTGGTTACTACAGTTGTTCTAAACAAAGAAATAAATTTAAAAAATTTGGGTTTTGGTAAATTAATCTTGAAGTATCATTAAAAAAGGAACTGCTGTTTTGCAGTCATCAGGTGGGTCGGAAAGAAACATAGGCTGCTTAGTGTTTGCAATTGCAAATTGGTAATTCACACGAAACTTAGCTAGTGTTTAATAATAATAAAATGATTTTGGCTAGCTAGCGCTTTATGTGGTCGATAAGCCTACCAAATATTTGACTTGCACGAAGAGGCCACCTTCCATCAATGGATATATAGCTAATCAACCCCGGCCGGATTAACAGATCAAGTTCATGAGGTTGTTTAAATTTAAATCACAAGTAGTGTTGGTGGTAAAGAGAACCCAAACCTGAAAGGTCCAACTGATATTTGTTTGAAATTATTTTGTTTTTAATTTTGTTGCACTTAAAAAAGATTTTCGTAATTTTCCCACCTAACAACACGCGGGGGGGGGGGGGGGGGGGGGGGAAGGGACAACTGATTCCACCTAACAACACGGGAAGGGGATGGCAGGGACAACTGATTTCCTCTTCTTTCCAGGGCTGGCCCAAGGCATTTAAGTTGCCCAGAAACACCGGTTAAAAGCGTAAATAAAAATATATAAGATTTTTTTATAAATATAATTTTTAATATAAAAATAATTATTCAATATATATAACAGTAAATATAAACTTACAGACAGGAACCATCGAATCAGATGTAGAATAAATAATCCAGGAATGATAGAGCAATCAACGGCAAAAAAAAGCAATCGAGCAACTGGTGATGAAGTGAACGATGACAAAGGGTGTGAGAACAACGCACTACAAGAATTTCAAATTTTATAGATGAAATATTTTCGTCACTAAAGCTCAAAAATCTGTCGCTAATTAGTTTAGCGATGGAACATATCTATTGCTAAAATGTTCATCGCTAAATTTTTGTAGTGAAGGATTCGTTGCCAATTTAGTGATGGATTAGCGACGGAAATTTTTTCGTCACTAAATGATTTTTTTTTTAAATTTAGCGATAAAAATATTTTTGTTATTGATACTGTAATTTTTTTTTAAATTTAACTACGAAAATTTTCATTGCTAAAATATATTAAAAAATAACAAAAATTAAAATTAAAATAATTATTTTATTAAAAATAAAAATATTATTTAGCAATGGAAATTTTTGTTGCTAAAATATATTGAAAATTATAAATAAAATAAATAAATAATTAAAATAATTATTTTATTAAAAAATAAAAAATATTTTAACGACAAAAATTATTAAAAAATAAAATATTGAGACTCATTGAATTTAACTTTACCTTCATGGACCCGCATAAAAAACAATGAAAACTTCAAAAACCAAAAAAATTACATTATGAATATTTCCTGGCCAAGAACACTTACTTACAAAAATCAATATGGGACCAAGTAATCTCAAAATAGTAAATCTTGTCGAGCCAAGATAATGTTTATAGAATTGGCAAACGCATATCGGGCCACCCTAATTGTGTCAAAATAAAGGAATTTTGAGAAATATATGCTGTCAATGCAAGATATTTGATAGCTTTATATATTAAAAGCAAAAAAGTAGACAAAAAATAATTAAAAAAGCAGAAAAGTAGACAAAAAATAATTAATATCTAAAGCACCAATCCAAAAAAATAGGAACCAAGATGAGAAATTGGCTAAACATGTGTCTCAACCATTGAACGTATGATAGATTGGGGATGAATAACAATCTCAATATGATCGTATTGAGCTCAGCTTCAAATAGATATTGAGTTTCAATAACTTCCAGACCCTATCAAGATTAAGCATTATCACATTGTTTAAAAAAAAAAATTACCATCTATATACGTGACCACAATTTGAGACATTTGATCAAATAAATTAAAAAATAATTATGTAAAAAGATGATGGAGTATCACATTGTGAACTCAAAAACTAAAAATAAAAATCATTGTCCATAATCGAGACCACAATTTCATATGTAAGATCAAAGTTTATAAAACGTAATAATCCAAAAAAGACCATAAGGTTAATCACCTTATTGAAAAGGCTTCAAAGCATTATAAATCTTTTTTCCCATATTCCAGTTTGGATGCTTCAAAGCATCAGCCACTTTAACTTCTTTCAATTTGTCAACAGGCCAATCCCTAACAGTTGAACAAAAATACCTGAATTCCACGATAATGGACCTATAAGCAAACATACAGCATTTCTTTAAAATTTGCCATGCTAATGCATAAACATAAAAATGGGAGGGGTGTATCCTGTTAGAATTTTTTTATTTTGTGTGCAATATTAATTAGATCTTGTTTTTAAGAATAAAAATCAATTGAGCTATAGCTTAAAAATGTCTGGAGGCCCAAATAGATTATATGTGATCATAATTAGACTTTGGGCTTGGTGCACCTTAATGGGCTTAGGCCTATTTATATACATATGGTTTGTGGAATAAGTGTAGGCCCAATAGGGTTTTCTGATGGGCAAAACCCTATTGGCTCTATATATATATATATATGGCTAGATCCGCTCTTCTCTCTAATCAATCTATTACACTATTTTCTTCCCATTAAGAAAAGGTTAAGGCCTAATAGTAGAGAAGAAGAGGAAGATCTGGTTTGGTGCAGTGCATTTTTGTTGGCCATTACAAACAAGACATTTCTTCGCTGTAATGGAAATGAGAGGTATTCTTCTTCTTGTAGATATCAGTGTTTTATATGATATGTGCATTTAATATATATATACTGTGAAGTATTTATTTTTTAACATGTGATATCAGAGCCAACACATATTCATATAGAATCTGATTGCACGCACTGTTGAGTTTTCAATACATATATTTTAAATTTTTCTATGCAATCTCCACATGCCGTAAACTCCATGAATGATTATTTATATATATAAGTACACATATACATACAAGATATATATTATATATCTGCCACTCCCTTTCTCCTCTAAGCTCTCTGCAACTAAACAAAACATATATATATATAAGATATATATCTTTCATTGCCCTGTCTTTTCCAATCTTTCTTCAACTAAACAAAGTATATATATATACATATGTTTTCATAATCTGTTCATTGCTACGGATTTAAGAAAGAAAGAGAGACTATACTGCTAGGACGATGGCGATGAAAGAAAAAGGAAGAAGGCGGTGAGCAGCGATGAAGTCGCTAGTGAAAGAAGAAGAAAAAGGGCGGCAGCAACGTTGGCCATGGCGTCGTTCGTCGTCACCGATGGCCCGTGTCGCCGGTCGCAGCCTTGAATGGAGAAGAAGAAAGTGAGGCGGCCGGCGAAGCAAAAAGAAAAAAGAGGCGGCGCCGCACAGTGAGGAAGGGAGAGGCTATGGAGGCGGTGGGTTTGAGAAGAAACCCTAGGAAGAAGATGGGGTTTATGAGGAGCTGGTCTAGTTTTTGGGTTGGATCTGGGCGTTTGACCCGTTTTGTTAAGATCCATAAATGGATCTGTTCCAGCAGATCCAAAGTTTGCTTTTATTGGGGTTGGGCTTGGACAATCCTTTTAGCAAGTGGATTAATTTTAATTATTGGGCTTGTTTTGTTATGGGTTTTAATTTGATTATTTGGGCCTATTTTATTAACTTAGCCCATATGTTTATTGGGATATATATATATATATATTTTGTTATGGGTTTTATTCATTTAATTATTTAAACTATATTTTTGGGTCTGAAATTAAAATTTTATTTTGAGTCTAAAAAAAATTAATAATTAAATGATAAATCCATTACTCAAAAAAAAAGAAGGAAAATTTAAGTTGATTGATTTCACTTAATTATTTTGGGACATTTGTTATTTGAATTGAGGTGCATAATTTTCTGCCCAAATGTGTTAATTGTGTATTTTAATTTAGATGACATGATGTAAATGTGAAAATACATCGTGACTTGAAACTTTTATCCCAAATGAGATTGTTTTTGAGTTACTTATTTTTCATATTTGGGAATTTAACTTGTATATTATATTTTTGCCCAAAGATGATTTTATAATGTGCATTTTAAATTCCTGTAAGAATAATGCCATAAAGGTTTAAGGCTTATTCTTGTTTATTCTTTGTCCTTGATTTACTTACTTGAAAATTTAAGTTGTATATTATATTTTTTGCCCAAATGTGATTTTATAATGTGCATCTTAAGTTTTTGTAAGAATAATTCCATAAAGATGTTTGAGCTTATTCTTGTTTATCTTTTGCTTACATTTAATTGCAATATATATTTTTTTATATACAACCCCCTACGCTTTCAATGTCAGTAATCAGACTTCGACCATTGAGACTCTGACTGGAACCAATTTTAAGAGATAGAAAGAAGATATTGAAATTCAACTGGGTTTGATGGATCTTGACATAGCCTTACATGAGGATGAGGCTCATAAGCCAATTGTGAGAAGTTTCATTGAAGACAAAGCTAGGTATGAAAAATAGGGAAGGGCAAATCATTTGAGTTTGATGATAATGAAAAGGTCTATTTCCCACACTCTCATTGGTGCCATATCTAAGACAGAAAATGCTAAGAAATTCTTTGATGATATAGCTGAAAAATACAAATTGTCTAAAAAAGCAGATGCTAGAGAACTTATGAATATGTTGACAGGAATGAAGTATGATGGGGTTGGTGGTGTTAGAGAATATATTATGAAGATGGTTGATATAACTACTAGACTAACCGAGCTTGAGATCCCCATTACTAAGTCATTCCTTGTTCATCATGCTCTTAATTCCTTGCCTTCACAGTTTGACCAATTAAAGACTTCTTATAACACTCAGAAGGATAAGTGGAATACCAATGAGCTAATCTCTATCTGTGACCAAGAAGAAAAGAGGATCCTTAGAGGTTCTGGTGGTAGTGTGAATTTTGTGAGTCAACCAAACGTGAAAGGGCATTCCTCAAGCCACAATTATCACAGAAACAACAAAGGTAGCAACAAGATCAAAAATCAGAAGAGCAATGGCCCCAAACCTGCTATTAAGAAAGAGATCAATTGTTGATTCTGTAAGAAAAATGGTCATAAGAAATTTGACTGTCAGAAGTATAAGAACCGGTTGGCAAAGAACAAAAGTGGAGGTAAACCACTTGCTTTTGTTTGTTTTGAATCCAATTTAATAGATGTTCCATTAAATTCTTGGTGGTTTGATTCTGGGGCAACTATTCATGTGGCCAATACCTTGCAGGGGTTCAAGAGCAAGCGAAAGCCAAATGATCATGAGAGAACGCTGGTGGTTGGAAATGGCATTCGAGTACAAGTTGAAGATATAGAAGCAATAGAGTTTAGATTAGAAACTGGATATACCTTTGTTTTGAATGATGTCGCTTTTGTATCGTCTTTTAGACGGAATTTGATCTCCATTTCTAAGATGGATTGTGCGGAATATCATTTTAGTATTGGCAATGAAAGTTTAAATTTGATTTTTAATTCAGTTATTGTTGGCACTGCACTCTTGTGTGATGGGTTATATAAGTTAAATTTTTCTTCCATGGTTACTTTCTTGAACGTTGAGAATGTTGGTGTTAAAAGAATCTTGATTAAAGAAAACTCTTCAACCTTATGGCATAAACGGTTGGGTCATATTTCCAAAGAAATGATGGCGAGACTTGTTAAAAATGGTATTTTGCCTACTGTTGACTTCAATGATTTTGGGACTTGCGTTGATTGCATGAAGGGAAAGCTCACCAAAACCAAGAAAAAAGGTGCAATTCGTAGTAATGAGCTTTTGGAAATTATCCACACTGATATAAGTGGACCTTATGTCTCTACATTATGTGGAAACAAATATTTTCTCATATTTATTGATGACTTTTCTCGCTATGGATATGTATATCTTATTGCGGATAAATCTCAAGCACTCGAAAAGTTTAAAGTTTTCAAAACTGAGGTTGAGAAGCAGCGAGAGGAAAGTATAAAGGTTGTGAGATATGATAGAGGTGAAGAATACTATGGTAGGCATGGACCTAGTGGACAATGTATGGGTCCATTTGCCATGTATCTATAAGATTGTGGGATAGTTGCTTAATATACCATGCCTGGCACACCAGATCAAAATGGAGTAGCTGAAAGGAGAAATCGCACACTAAAAGATATGATGAGGACGATGATGAGTAGGTTTAATCTACCCATATCTCTCTGGGGTGAAGCCATAAAGATTGCAATGTATATCATGAATAGAGTTCCCAGTAAATCTGTGCCTCTGACTTCTTTTGAACTTTGGATTGGTCGTAAGCCGAGCCTAAATCATTTTTGAGTTTGGGGTTGTCCTGCTGAGGTAAGAATCTACAATCTTTCTGAAAGTAAATTGGATCCTAAGACTACACGTTGTTTCTTTGTTGGTTATCCTGACCATTCTAAGGGATACAGATTTTATTGCCCCAGTCGAGGCACAAAGATTGTGGATTCTATCACTGCAAAATTTTTGGAGAATGATACTAGTGAATGCTCTTGTTCTCGTGTAAGGGATGTTAATGTGGAAGAGGAAATTATGATAATGCCAGTACCAGTTGTACATGAAAGGATGGTGTTTGAACCAGATTAAACAGAAGAAGTATCCCAACAAGAAGATGTTACACATTTCACATCCTGAAATTCCTAATAGGCACCCTCAGAGAGAAAGAAGATCTGCTATATCAGATGATTATGTGGTATACCTTGGTGAAAATGACTATGATTTTGGTCATGTTATAGATCCAATCTCATATAGCCAAGCTGTTTCAATTACTTGTTCTAATAAATGGTTGAAAGCCATGGAGGATGAAATGAAATCTATGGCATGCAATGATGTGTGGGAACTAGTTGAATAGCCTAAACTAGTTAAGCCTATAAGCTGCAAATGAGTGTTCAAAACTAAGAAAGATTCAAAAGGTAATATTGACAGGTACAAGGCGAGATTAGTGGCTAAGGGTTTTACTTAGAAAGAAGGAGTTGATTACAATGAAATATTTTCCCTTGTTTCCTCAAAGGATTCCTTCAGAATTATTATGGCACTAGTGGCACATTTTGATTTTGAACTTTATCAGATGGATGTTAAAACAACCTTTTTAAATGGATATCTGCATGAAGAAGTATATATGCAACAGCCTGAAGGCTTCAAAGAAAGTGGCAAAGAACATTTGGTATGCAGGTTGAAGAAATCTATTTATGGTTTAAAACAAGCCTCTCGACAATGGTATTTAAAGTTTGATGAGGTAATTACTTCCTTTGGATTTGCTGAAAATAAGATAGACCAATGCATATATCTCAAGATCAGTGGGAGCAGATTTGTTCTTCTTGTGTTATATGTTGATGATATTCTCCTTACAAGTAATGATTTGAACCTGCTTCATGATACTAAGCAAATGCTTTCTAAGACTTTTGACATGAAAGATCTTGGTGAAGCATCATTTGTTCTTGGTATTGAAATTAAAAGGGACAGGACTCGAGATTTGTTAGGACTCTCTCAGAGATCATATATAGATCGTGTTCTCAATCGCTTTAATATGCAAAACTGTAGAGCTGGGGAAATGCCTATAGCTAAGAGAGAATTACTTAGTAAGAAAAATTGTCCCAAAAATGTAATAGAGCAACAACAGATGGAAAATGTGCCTTATGGTAGTGCTGTTGGAAGTTTGATGTATGCTCAAGTTTGTACTAGGTCCGATATTGCTTTTGTAGTTAGTGTGTTGGTGAGATTTTCTTCTAATCCTGGGCCTGAGTATTGGGTGTTGGCAAAGAAAGTTATTAGATACTTGCAAAGAATAAAGGATTTTATGCTAGTGTATAGAAAAGTTGATCACCTTGAGGTGGTTGGGTACACAGATGCAGATTTTGCTGGGTGTTCTGATGAAAGAAAATCTACTTCTGGATATGTATTCTTGTTAGCCGGTGGGGCAATTTCATGTAAAAGTACAAAACAAACACTTGTGGCTTCATCTACTATGCAAGCAGAGTTTGTAGCATGTTATGGAGGGGTATCACAGGCTATGTGGTTAAAAAACTTCATTTCTGAGCTTTTGATTGTTGATTCTATCTCAAGGCCAATCAAAATTTATTGTGACAATAGTGTTGCAGTTTTCTTCACTAAAAACAATAAAAGTTCCAGTGGTTCCAAACACATAGAGATCAAATATCTTTCAGTCAGAGACATGGTCAAGAAAGGTGATATTATTGTGGAGCACATAAATACTCAGGTTATGATTGTTGATCCATTAACTAAAGGACTTTGACCTACTGATTTTAAAAGGCACATTGTTAATATGGGGATTTTAGAGTCTTTTAATGTGCTTGATTAGTGGGAGTTGTTATTTTTGTTGAATTGTTACTCCCAATCACTGTTATGTAATAAGCTCGAATATTTATTTCATGGATCCATGTTAAATTTTAAAGTCATATGCATGCTAATGTATCTTTTCATGATGTATCTTTTCATGACATTAGATTGGTGATATCACTGTATATTTTGGAGCTATTATGCTTGTTTCTTTTATCACTATTGAAAGCATTTAGATTCAGCTTTCATGAATAGTGGTAGTTAAAGGACTGATATAGACTTGGCATGAAGATCATATAAGGTATATGCTATTGTCTATATTACACTTTCAAATCATATTGTGTTCATATTAATTTAATTGTCAAAGTTATGACCATAGTGCGAATTTATGGAAATAAATACATTTTGACGGCTATGGTCTAATTTTGGCAATTAGGTCGAACGGAACATGTTTAAAGGTGATTATCTGTTAAGCTATGTTTTCAAAATAGTGGCCACTCAAGTTTTCAAATTCTTGTTGTCCAACTGGAGACTCAATTTCAAAAAAAAAAAAAAAATATTGACACCAACTAATATTGCACAAGTGGGAGAATGTTAGAATTTTTCCATTTTGTGTGCAATATTAATTGGATTTTGTTTTTAAGAATAAAAACCAGTTGGGCTATAGCTTAACAATACCTGGAGGCCCAAATAGATTATATGTGATCATAATTAGACTTTGGGCTTGGTGCACCTTAATGGGATTAGGCCTATTTATATACATATGGTTTGTGGAATAAGTGTAGGCCTAATAGGGTTTTGTGATGGGTAAAACCCTATTGGCTATATATATATATATATATATATATGGCTAGGTCTCATCTTCTCTCTAATCAATCTATTACACAATTTTCTTTCCATTAAGAAAAGGGTTAAGGCCTAATAGCAAAGAAGAAGAGGAAGATCTGGCTTGGTGCAGTGCATTTTTGCTGGCCATTATAAACAAGATATTTCTTCGCTGTAATGGAAATGAGAGGTATTCTTCTTCTTGTAGATATCAGTGTTTTATATGATATGTGCATTTAATATATATATACTGTGAAGTATTTATTTTTTAACATATCCAATTTTGTTCCTCAGAATAGGTCAAGGATGGCTTCTTCATTTCTTTGTACGTTTTGTTTCCATTTTCGAGGGGAAGAGAGAAGGAATTTGATTGGAACAAATTTATGAAAGGGGTCAAAACATAACCAAAGTGAAAGAAACAAATAATGCATTTCAGCACTATTGAGGGTCTATAATGTTTGATCACCAATCAACTAATCAACTAGAGGTCTATAGCATTTAACACTATAGTATGATACAAATTAAACTCTGCAAAGCTTAACTACTCATGCAGCCTGAGGAGAAGAAACATATTAGGCGCATAATTTGGAGCACCCTCTGGCAAGCCTTGAATGCACTGAAGCAAGAACATCTCTTTTAAGACTTGTAATGCCACAAAGGAATTTGGAGGCATATAATTTTACAAATTACAATAGTTATGAAAGACCACAATTTTACTTGGTAAAAATACAATTCACATGATTATGTCAAATAAACTAAAGAAAGAAAAAGAATTCTTTGGTTTTATGCAAATGTCTGTAATGAACTTAGTTATTAACCATGGTACTTGTTCATACCTAAAAAATGACAGAATGCTCTGAAATTACATAAGGTATAGTCACAAACTAACCCAAAAGATTTCAGGCTCCGCTTCACCACGGAACATAAAAAAATGGACCATAAAAGCATTCTTTTGATGCACAATGCCAAAAACAGCAAATATGCATAATAAAGTGCCTAACTCGTATATATATATACACTTATTCACATGTATACACACATAATATATATATACATATACCTATGAGGCGGCGGAGACAGATCTGGCATCGACGGAGTCGGAGGTGGAGCTCGATTAAGCTGGAGGAGGCGACGAGCAGAGGTGGAAGCAGCGGCGACGACTGGAGGCAAGAGTAGCTGGGATGACAAGAGGCGGAGGCAACAACGGATGGGTCAACGACGGGAATAGTTCACAGAGAGAGAGAGAGAGATACGAGAAGGGTCAGTTAGGGTTAAATATTTGGGGAAGAGGTGAGGTGACAATTTTTGTCATTTTTTGTCAAAATAGTTCACAGAGAGGTGACAATTTTTGTCATTTTTTATTTCTTGAAATATTTATTTATTAAATAAAAATAAAATAATTTATGAAAATAGTATGATTAATTATTTAATTGATAACAATAAAATAATTTATGATTATGATAATTAATAAAAAAAATTAAAAATAATAATAAAAAATATGGTAATAAAATAATTTAAATTATTGCATCAAATTAATATTTTTATAAAAATATAATTATATTATAAATCTAATAATTATAATAAATTAGTTTGATATATTATAAATCTAAAATTAATTTTTCATTCTTTTATTTTTTTGTATTTAAACAAATATTAAATAAAAATGTCACAAAAATAATTTAATTCATACAAAATAAAAAATATAAGATTCACCATTTTCATTTTTTTTTATTTTTTTGTCAAGTCAATTTACTTATTTATTTATATTTCATTCTTGTAATAGAAAAAAAATTACAAGATTCACCATAAAATGTTTATATTTCTTAATAATCAAATTAATAAATAGTTCTAATTTTCTAAATAATCAAATTTATTGAATAAAATGTCATTAAAAATTTATTCTCAAAATTTTAAACAGATCGCGTTTTCTAATTTTCTATTTTAAGAAATAATTTTTTAGAATAAAAAACATAATGCATTTTTAGTTTTCTACAAACATATTAATAAAACAGAAAATTAAAAATAAATTTAAAACTCAAAATTAAAAATAAAAATGGAACCCCTTCTCATTTTCAAAGTTTTCATTTGAATTCAGAATTTTGGAGTGTAAGTAGTGAATTTGGTGTTTATTTTTAAAAATTATTTTCAAAATTTTGAAATAAATTTATGAAATTGAATGAAAAATGAAATAAATTTAAAATCTATAAATAACTAATGTAAGAATAAAATTATTTTTAATTTAGACTATATTATCAATAAATAACTAATGCTTAATTATAATAGTTTATTAATTATTTTTGTGCATTTATAGAAAAATATAATTATATTAAGAGTTAAATTTTAATTTTTTTAATATTATTTCATGGTTAGAAATAAAAGTTTTAGTCAATAACAACGAGAAAGTTCTTTTTTAACGACAACTGATTTAGATTGTTGTTAAAATTTATCTTTTAATGACGAAATTTATGTTTAGTCGTTACTAATACTATGTACATTAAAGACTAAAATTAAAGTCGTCATTAGTTTTATCGAGATTGCTTTCATGATAAAAATTATGCAATTGGATCTAAAAATGAACGGTCAAATTTCACATAATCGATGATGCCCATAAATGCATTTGGAAGAGAAAGATGGAGAGAAAAAGAGAGAGGAAAATGAGAAGAACCAAAACAGGCGAGGGGGTGTTTGTTATAAAAGAATGCAAATTGAGTAAAATTAAGTTAAGCTAATTATATTTAGTGTGTTTTATTATTATATGTTGAATTTACATTATTATTGTTAAGATATAATAATAATTTTTTTTTTATATAAGAGAATGTCTCGATCAAGATGCAAGAGGGTATCTCTTGACGTCTACAAGAGGCTTGCAAAGAGAAAAACAAGTTTAAGTTACGAATGAGATCACTTGCAAACTTTTTGATGCATAACTCAGTCTTGTGTTCGAAGTGAAATTATAGTTTCACTCAAATTGTAAGCATATCTTAGCTTAATTAGCGAAAAATTTTCCTATTTATAAAGAGAAAAAGACTAACAACTTAACCCCTAGACTCCTTTTTATATAATACATAATTTTTAAAATTTAAAATAATAAAAATTTTAACAATATTATGATTTTTAAACTTTTTATTTATTTTTCAAATATAGTGTTTGTTTACATTTTATACACATTTAATAAATATTACAAATAGTTAATTATTATATATTTAATATATTTTTTATTTTATACACATG
The DNA here is from genome assembly GCA_036245055.1 of Diospyros kaki. NCBI lineage: Eukaryota > Viridiplantae > Streptophyta > Magnoliopsida > Ericales > Ebenaceae > Diospyros > Diospyros kaki. The sequence continues at coordinate 3,876,605 of BSEG01000016.1, read as the reverse complement.
AAATATATAATTAATTGAACTTAATATTTACAACAAATATTTTTTTTTAATTGAACTTACCAATAGCTAATTATTATACATTTAAACTTAAAATATTAATTTAAATTAAAAATTTTAAATTTTACAAATTAAATTTTTTATATTCATCTCATGTTTAAATGTATATTTAATTTTAAATTTATTTTAATTTTTTTATATTTATACATTAATATATTTAATATTTTTATAAAATTTAAATATTTTAATATTTTAATATTCATCTCAATTTTAAATATTTATAAATTAATTCACTAAAAATAAAAAAAATAAAAAAAATTAAAATTAGCGATAGATTGAATATTCTATCACTAAGTTAGTGACGGATTCTCAAAATCCATCGTTAAAATTATTTTTTTATTTTTTTATTTAAATAAATATTAAAATTAAAATTAGTGATGAATTAAAATTAAAATCAGTGATGGATTCTCCAAATCCATCGCTAAAATCAACAACGAAAAAATATCCATTGCTAAATTTTAAAATTAAAAAATTATGTAATTAGTGACAGAATATGTTTTTCATCGTTAAATATATAAAAAATTATTTTTTTTTAATTTTTAAACTTTTAGCGACAGACATTTTTTTCTGTCACTAAAATTAGTGATGGACTAAAATTTTCGTTGCTATGTTTAATTTTTTTTTTGTTTTTAATTTTTTTATTAGTTTAGCGACAAAATACTGTTCCATCACTAATTCATCGTTGATTTTACGTATTTTTTTTTCTTAATTCGTCGCAATTCCATCACTAAATAGTGAAGGAAATTTCCATTGCTAAAACCCAAAATTCTTGTAGTGACGAGATGACCGTGTAATTGAATCGACAACAACATGAGTACTGAGCAATGAGCAATTGGTGGTAAGTGAGAATGACAACAATTGACACTGCTCGTGAGAATGACAACAAGAGAATTAAGTAGAATTTCAGACTTCAAACAAGAAATTAAGGCTAGGGCATGAATAAGAGAAGGAGAATTAGAGAAGAAAGAACAAAGAACTATAAAATTGTTGGTTAGAGATGAAATTGCTAGAATTGCATCTCTAACCACTTTCGATTGTGAAACCAATAATTAATTAGGTTAATTGTGAAACTCCTCCTGAAACGTATATGAGATTATAGAAATGATCAAAAAAAGTTTCTGACCTTTTTCAATGTTTCCAAAATGGGAAACGTCTCAAAAATGCAGAAATGACATTTTTGAGTTGTTTTCGTGCATCACAACAAGGTAGGGGGCCTCTTTTATGCCTAGAGTCCCCAAAAAATGAGGTATGCTATCATTTGAAATTCTATTTCATAATGGTTTTTTATTTGACTTCACGATCTTTTTATTCTGTTGTTCTATTTCGACAAAAAAGCCCCCCAACTCTAGGGGTGTGCATTTTTCGATTCAACCAAACTGAACCAGTAGGTTCGGTTTGGTTAATTAAGTTGCTAAAAATTGGTTTAGATATATTTATAAAAAATTTCAAATATTTTGATTAATCGAAATAACCAAATTCATCCTCCACTTGTTGCCCATGGTTTTACCGCCCACGATTTCCCCCTCCCAGGCCATACACACGCAAACTTCTCTCTCCCTAACATGGTTTCCCACCCACGTGACCCTGCCCACGGTTTCCCACCCAAACTTCTCTTTCCCTGCCCACGATTTCCCACCCATGTGACCCTGACATTCTCTGCTAGAGAGTCTTTGGTTCCCCCCACCCCCAACACCCCCCAAAACTTCTCTCTCCCTTACCCCAAACCTCTCAACGTCAAGACATCAGACGTCCCCCCCCTCTCTCTCTCTTTCTCTCACGTGCGCGCTAGTTGGTCCGTCGCCCCATTCTTCCGGCCTCACCAATGGTCCATCGCTTCCCTTCTGCCCGCCGACCTCTCGGTTCTCGTTCTCAAGACCCCCATCTCTCTCTCTCTCTCTCTCTCTCTCTCTCTCTCTCTCGATCTTGATCTCACCGTCTTACCTTCGTCGCCCCCTTCCTACCATCTCACGAACGTCACCTCCCTTCCGCTGTCTCATGATCGTCTATCCCTTCTCGTCGCCTCACAATAGTCTCTCTATCTTTGTATCTCATGCATGGCCACACGACAGTCGAAGATGAAAGGCCATTTTGGCCTCTGGCCGAGCAAATGGCCGAACCGAATAAGGGTTGGCCATTCGTCTCTGTCTATGGCGTTTCGTTTCCTTCCTATGTAGAGGCCAACACCGCCTCAACTGCATTTCTTTCCCTCCGATCATGCTTGCCAATTCGGTAAGTTTTAGTAAAGTTCAGTTATACCAGTTATTTCGATTTCGATTTTTCGATTAGCATATCCTATCGGTTTGGTTCGACTCGATTAGTGGGCTATGATCGATTTCGGTTTGATTGGTAAAAAAGTTGACAGTTCGGTTGATTATAACTGAATGCTTTCCCTACCCAACTCCCTATGTCCACACATCATTTTTCAATATTAGATAATAAATAATATTCTAAAATATGATATGCTTTCTAATATTTATGGTTTGTATTTATTTTTAGAATTAAAAATTTCAAAAGAAATTAATAACCATAGAAATAGAAACACCACTTGTGATACTAAATTTTACAAAAAAAAAAGTAAATTCTTTTTCAAATACATAAATAACTTATAAAATATTATTAATCATTCATGTTATTAAAGTTTCAGTAGAAATAAGTTTTTTAAAATTAAAATTAATAAAATTTTATTTACGTTCAACTATATCACAAGAATAATTAAATAATTTGACTATATTATCAATTAAAAAATATTTACTTTCTAAATTTGAATACATAAATTTAATTAGTGATTTTGCATCTTAAGAAGTAAGAAAAATAATTTTTAATATCTATTTATATTATTAAAGGATTATCAAAATAACTCTTGTCTACAGTTAAAAATATTCTTAACTCTGCCCATGACAAAAGAATTATGTAGTCAGATTGTAAAAAGAAAATCACCGCAATGCCCCAAGATGTATTTGTATTATGATGACACCTTGGTATAATCCAGTAGGAACCATTACATTAGTACTGGTTTAATTACTAGCTATCTGATTAGTCCTTGGATTTGGATTAGTAATTGATCATACATTGTCATCTGAAGCCAGCAGCTGGGATTGAACAGTCTTATGGTCTAGCTTGGATGAGTGAAGCATGAAGTTGCATGCTTCCACAGCCTCTCCAACTGCCGGAAAGATCCATTCATGCCCCACTGCTTCCAGAAACTTGGACTTGTCCAGCTTCTTCATCACCTCACTTCCAGGATTTGCTAATACCAGCTACACCAATTAATAAAACCGAACCAAACCAACCCAATTCGTCATTTTATAATTTATATAGAAGATTTATGATAACAATGAGGTAACTAAAGGTACGTAATTAATCAATTGCAAAAGTGAAACGCCTGTATATACCTTGAGACCCCTTGTTTCAATGTTTCTATTGGCCTCTTCAAGCATGCTTATTCCACTTGTATCAATGCTACCTACAGCTGCAATATGTTGGTTGTGTTATGTGCTAAAAAGAGCAAACAAAGGATGACCACCCCCCACAAAAAATGATTTGTTTTATTGTAATATTGAAAGGTTAATTGCTATGTTGGTAATTGATCACTTACAACTCATGTCTAGTACTACATATTGCAGTCCCATCTCTCCCAGAGACTTAAGCCTGTCTTCCTCCTCATCAATCCATCTTACGATCCTAATTAATTAAGATGCAACATGAGAAGAAGAATCAATATTATAAAAGATCTTGCATGATATATAATCATCAATTCTGTTAGTAGTTTGGGGCTTTAAATTAAAAAAATGTACCTCTTTCTTAAGTAGCTTGCATTGGCAAAGTAAACTGGAGCATCAATCCGAAGAATTAGAATTCCAGGGACATTGTTTGCAATTGGGTATTGATCCATACTTCTGTACGTCAAGGAATTGGGAATCTTGCCAAGAACACAAGTCCTAGGCCTTGCCACGAATAGCAGCACCCGAAGCAAAGACAGTAAAACCGCAATAACTAGGCCTATTTCGACACTGCCAAGGACAACACCCAAATATGCACTAATGCAGACGACAAAGTCGAATTTGTCGACCTTCCAGAGGTGGAAGGCGGCCTGGTAGTCAATGAGGCCGATCATGGCGGCGACTATGATAGAGGAGAGGACCACAAGGGGAGTGTAGTGGAACAATGGCGTGAGAAATAGCAGTGTGATCATGACTGCTGTGGCCATCACAATGTTAGACACTGCTGTCTTACATCCCGCATTGAAGTTCACTGCCGTCCTGGAAAATGGCCCTATTCCCATTCAAATTCAGGTAAAAAAGTTTTAGTATAATTAACTAAAGTTTATATAACTGACCCAATATAATGAGATAAAAAAGAAATTCATATAAATGATATGATCGATATTTCCATTGCAGTTATGTAAAAGGGTTACCTGCGGTCAAGTAGCATGAAGTGCAAGAGCCTGCAATATTCATCATGCCGAAGGCAATCATCTCTTTGTTCCCATCGATGTGGTAATTCTTAAACATGGCGAAGCTTCTTCCCACTGCTATTCCTTCCTGACCAACCATATATATGTCACCATTCAGTTCTCTATATATTAAATTAATTTTAAACTAGTGTTTATAAGTTTAAATTTTGTTGATAAGATTAATTTTTATTTTTTTGAAACATAATATATGAAGAGTTTTTTTTTTCAAAATTCATTTAATTAATAAATCTTCATAACATTAAAATACCATATTTGCTTACATAATAGAGCTCAAATATGTATTTCATTTGCTTCACTAATCTTTTTCTTTAATCACCCATCTTCAATTTTTTGTTTCAAAAATGCAAATAGACCCACATCTTGAGTAGTCTTATCTAAGTTTTGCAAAAAATTAAGCAACCCTAGTAGGTGTGTCTTAATCATCTTAAGAACCAAAATTTGATGAAAATTACGTTGATTTAGGGTAGTAATTTAACACATCAATCACTTGCAAACTGCAGGACACTCCATCCGTGGCAGCCAATGCATAATCGTGTGGACTAAGGATTACCTAATGACCCAATTAACTTATCTTACAATCAAAGTAATCCCCTCATCATTAAGTAGAATCAATTTCTTGTCAAGCAAGTTAAGCTATCTATATAACGAGTGTTTGTCTTGTGTAATTTCTGCAATAATTACAACAACAAAAAAAATGATAGGTTATACAATGTTGTTGAGGAGATGGAATTACTTACAGCAAGAGAAATGACACCAATGATAACTCCAGTTTTAATGGCTGTCGTTAGATACTGTGATCCAAGTGCCAATTCAGACAGTGAAGGTGGGTTCAAGCCCTTCTTGAGATGACCAATCTGAAATTTAAGCAAATATATAGCATGCATGATTAGGCAACAAACAAGTATTAATATATTTCTGAACTACTTAATTAAACGCCCTCATCCAATTATCTTATGTAAGGTACTAGCAAAACCTGTGGCACTACTCCAATCCAATTACTTCGATGCTTTAATATTATATATATAAACAATAAAAATTAATTACGTTAATAAGATTTAAATTTATAATTTTTAAATTATAATAAATTTGTTGTTAATTTATAACGATACTAAGATTTTCTTTATTTATTTATTTTAACTAAATTTTCCTAATATGAGAGAGAGAGAGAGTGAGAGAGAGAGTAGTACCACTTGAACGCCATGTTTTTCAGCGTGGGTGAGGTAAACAAGAAGGCTACCCAGTACGACGGATACCAGCGGAGCCATTGCATTTATCCAAAAGAAGGCTCCCTTTCTCTTGCTCTGCAATTGCCGATTACGCCCATCATATATATATATATATATATATATATCAAAATCATCGAACTCTGAAGCAACTGAATTACAGCATATATGGTGAAGGGGTTGTTGATATATATATATATATAATATTATTTGTATATATATATATATACTTACGAAATATCGGGTGAGAAACAGTAAGAAAAGGAAGCAACAGCCCAGAACCCCACTTTCCCATCTCCACTGCGCGCATAGAAAATGAAGAACAAGGGAGAACCAAACAAATTAAGCCAATTTCAATATTTCTGATGGATTTTATATATATGAACATGATGATGATGATGATGATAAGGCAAATATTCTATCTATATATTTTAATTAAGCATTAATTAATTAGAAGGGTATATCGACGGGTGAACCTGGTGGATCTGGCTAAAGACGGATTGCAGGACGGAGACAAGATCGGTGGCATGAGTGAAGTGAGACAGCCCAAGAATTCCTTTCACCTGTTGCAGGCACACCACCGTGGCAGCGCCACCCATGAATCCCACTATTGTTGCATGCGACAGAAAGTCCACCACCAACCCAAGCCTGGTTGATTAAATGAACCATTAATATATATACCATTAATGGTTTCAAATATCTTAATAAATCATCCACCTGCGCCATTAACTACATAAATTATTGTATTTTCGTACGTAACAACCGTTCATATTTTAAGATGATGATGCTACAAAAACAAGACTTTTTATCATTCATCAATATTGCATCATTTTGGTGAGTTTTTATGCATTTTCCATGCTTTACTGTGAATACTGGATTGGTAAGACAAATTTTATGTATGGTTTAAGCTTGAAATTAATCATAATGGATCGACCTTAAGAAACCCAAAAGAGCTTGAAGGACTCCGGCGAAGAAAGTTGCAGTGAGAGCCAAGTGAAGGTAGAGTTTAGGGTTCTGAATGGGATTAACCTCCTTCCCTATCATGGACGTTATCAGCAGTGACGGCACAGCCAAGGTGCCTACCGCTAAATCTCTCGAACTTCCCAGCATGGCGTACACCAATGGCGGCACAAAGCTCGAATCTGCAATATTCATTAATTTCCAAGCATCACGTGTTAACACTTTTCCTCATTCTTAAAAACATTAATTATTAGCGACGTGTTGTAAGTATTTAGCGACACTACTCACAGATGCCCATAATGGGTGGCAGGTTGGCCAAATTGGCGTAGCTGATGCCCTGGGGAACGGCGAGGCTGGCAATGGTGATTCCGGCGACAACGTCGGCCTTGAAGAACTCGAAGGTGTAACGAGGAGCCCATTCGAGGATGGGAACGAAGTATTGCAATCCCAGTACTAGTCTCCGGGACAGCGGCTGGTTCTTGAACTGGCGGGAAGGATCGTCAGGGAATAAGGTCTTTTTGAGAGACGACTTCAGAGAGCTGAAGAAGGGCTTTGACGGAGGAACAGGGACCCGGTGCCTGGTCGCTTCAAAGTCGGTCCCCATTGTAGATGCTTAATTATTGATCAAGGTGGGTTTTAATTTGCTGTGAATTTGGGAACACTACCAAGAAATGTGGAGATGGTTTGGCCGGTAAGTAGTCGTTTTTGTGTGTGTTTCTGTCTATATGATTATGAGAGAGAGAGAGAGAGAGCGAGAGAGAGAGGGAGAGGAGAGCAATGCAAAACTGAGGGGGGCGTGGGGTTGAATATATAATGCAACCATGGCCGATGGGTACCAGACAGTGGGTTACTGTGCCCGTCACTGTAACATATTCTTGTATGACTCTACCACTTCTTATTGTGTCGCATTAATCTATTGAACTTGTTTTATTTGAAATTAATTGTTGCTGTCACATTATTTTGTGATATATTAATGTTCTAGTTTTTTTATTTTATTTACTGAAGGTGTCCAATTTTCACCTGACTAATCTCCAAAGGCGGGTGGCATTTCTCCTAATACACCGTCAGATAAATTCATATGCAAACACAATCTATACACACTTAGAGTTAGATATTCACGTAATTCATACGGGACTTGTCTTGATCTAGTAATAAATTTATCTTTCAAATCGTTACACTAATTCGAATTTTGATATTCAATGTGAAACTCTAAGTGTTTTATCACTTTTGGTTGATTAGTATCATTCTTGTTCGATACATAAATTGTTAAATTAACAAAAACTAATTGTTTACAATGGTGAATACTATGTACATGAATACATAATAGTTTTATTAAAATAATAATAATAATTTTTAATAGTAAATAGATTTATTATTACTTTTAAATAAAATTATTATAAATATATATATAGTATTCATCAAAATTAATTATGCATGGCTATCAGAATTGTGGTTTAGAAATGAACATATAGCTTGGCCACCCCAGCCCGCCTCTTCCGGTCTTCCCAAACGGGGGACAGATGGCTCGAACCTCCACGAGTATTCAGGGTGGATGTCCCAGTGCCAGCGTGGCAACAGGTCAATTCTGATTGGCAAAAGAGTGGGACACGTGGTGGAATTCTGACTTGGAGGGATCGGACTGCATGTACGTAGAATTGGGAGGATCTGGGAAGAATTTAAAGTTAATTAATTAATTGGGGAAAATATCACTTTATCTGAATAGCATTATTAATATCATCATGTGCTCCCAACTATGATTATATATGATTTTTTGGGTTCCAAATAAAACCTATCTAACAATGGTTGATATTTTTGAAAAGGTGGGTGGTGAAGTAGTGAGATCGATAGGTAGAATTAATATTAATTGAATAGAAATTAAGATCAAAATGATAGTCGATCGACAGCTAACATGGGGGGGTTAGGTTTCACAATTCAGGCTGTTTGCATCTTTTAAGATAGATTTTTAGTGCAAGACAGTAGGTAGGTAGCTGTGATGCTTGTCTTGTAATATATATATTTGTAAATGTATGTTTACTAGTCCATGTCTAATTTATAATTGCAATAAAGAAAGGTGACAATTAATAGGTGTGTTCGTCACATGCAATTAATGAAGAGACCACTCTAAGTTTTATTTTTATCACCAATATTGGAACCTAGAAATTAATTAGGAGTACATTATTAATTATTCTGTGATAGCTACGTACAACGTGTGATTCTGGTGGTGGGTGGGTTTTGAATCCTTTCTTTGAACAAATCACAGATGGGTAGCCAATAAAAGCTTATTTTGGTGATTCCCAGAGCATTATTGTTAAGCAATTACATATCCTCAACCTCAAAGTTGATGCAAAGCATATCACTACGTACGATTGACCATATATATGTTACAGTTTTTTAGACAATTAATTGATAGAAATCCTCAATGTGACAATATGGCTGTCAATTACGAAAAAGATCCATGTGGGATTTTTTTACTCTAAATGGTAAGCTTAATTAATTGTTTGCCTAATAGATTTTGTTAGTGCAAATTCAAATTAAATAATGGTGATATATTTTAAATATATATATATATATATATATCTGTATATACACATATAAACATAGAGACCGATTCCTATTCTTGATGAGAGAGTAGAAATTGTGCAAGCAAGTCTTATGAATTGATCTTCATTTTTAAGTTAATTTAATTTTTAAATCTAATTTTTTAGTTAATTTAATTCTTATATTTTGATTTTTTTACATGTGGGTATCCAAATTTTTCGTTGTTTCAATTATATCTCTGTGCTTACAATATTTTTAAATCAATTTAATTCGTGTACTTTTATGTTAAAAAAAAAAGTAAAGTAAGATAATAAAGTATACATCACTATGTTCATATTAAAGTATAAGAATTAAATTGATTTAAAAATATAAGTCTATGAGTGTAATTGAAATAATAAAAAATTTAGATTAGTATAAAAAAAAAATTAAAATATGAAAGTTAAATTAACTCAAAAAATATAAATTTTGTAGTGTAATTAAAATAACAAAATAATTTTAAAAAACTACATGAGAAAGGTAAAAATATAAAGAGTAAAATGTAGATTTTGGAACTAACAAATGGCAGGTTGAAGATGTAAGGAAGGATGGGATATTGGAAAGCCATGGAGATAGTGGGATTGGGAAATAATTGAGATAGTGGGCGATTGATTCATAGTGGGGGAGAGGCTGGCTTTAAGTTTTTTTAAGATTTCAAAGGCCCATCATTAGGCTGCTGCCTCGCCTGGCCTAGATTTCACCTTCCCTTAATGTAACAGAAACATACATTATTCGTAGGGCATGTTATAAGTTGACATTCGTATGGGCACCCATGAAATGAAATGAAATAGAAGGCCCATCATGTCATGATGGGGTGGGGGAGATATAAGGTTGACCCAAACTTCGTGGCTCTGCAGCAATGCCAATGTAGCCAATCAGGGCCTGACGCCCCGCCACATATATGATGATGTCTTGAGTCATGTCGGGCCACCCATCCATGCTTGCTTTGGTTGGGGCCATACACTGTTCACAAAGCTTTCCATTGAAATTCAGAATGCTCAGCCCGTCTGATTCCCATTCCAAAATTGTGGTTCAGAAGGGAATTAATTCCATTCCAAAATTTTACAGATTTGGGCTGGTCTGACCCAAACATATATAACTCACTTCCAAGTTTAAAGGCCCAGTTCACTAGAGCCCATTTTAAAACTCTTTCCGTATAGGCCCAAACCAAGTTGGGCCCAGAAGAGGGGGGGGGGGTGGGGAGTGAGAAGGACTAATAAAACCACAAAACTCGCCCACCTGCCTATGATGGCCAAAATTTTGCAGATACTTCTTTTGGAAATACTATAGAAATAATAAAAGGGGTTTGGAACTTTGTTCTAGAGTTTCTTCTATGCAAAAAGTTATGAATTTTTTTTTTTTTTTTTTGTAATCTAATTCAAGAACTTCCCAAATCTCAATGTAACTAGCCTACACCATTCATTCATAGGCCTGCCTAAAAGGGCTGGATGAAGTTTACAAGTTAGTGTTGATATTGACTTGATCCCACAAGCATTTGCTTGCTTGTGGGATTAGCTCACTTCATGTGACTTGTGTGTGGTGTTATTGTAAAATTTCTATGGTTGTATTAATTGTTTTTATGAAACACATGTAAATATAATCAAATAATAATGATAATTTGAGGACTTGCTACTGCATAAATCAACTGGGTGGTTGGTTAAGTGGGTGGGTGGGTGGGTGTTTGCTTTTGAATATCCTTTTGCTTTATCCTTTAGCCCATAGAAAGAGTTTCCCGGAAAGTTCAAGCTCATTGGGTTGCGTTTGTTGTTTCCCAGTAAGCTTCCTTGGGAGCTTCCTTCCTTTATTGCCTTTGCACATAAGTAATTGAAATCCCCATTTGCAATCAATCAGAAACAGACTCAGATCACCGCCATGGCCGGAGTGCTGCCCGGAGTTGAGATGCCCCGCCGGATGAGGGCCAGGACCGCCGATTGCCACCGCCTTCCTCCTGACCACAGCCACCGCCGCCACTCTTCTTACGGATCCTGGCTTGAACCATCCACGGCCGCCGACGCCACCATGGATGGAGCTGCTCTGAGAGCCCGCCAAAGGCTGGAAGAGAAACTTGGCCACTTCCGCCCCACTTCAAGGTTTTCTTCTTCTTTTCTATTCGTCGGTGCCCTTCTTATTTGCCATTGATTTCTGGGAAGAAGATCAAAGGACTTGCTGAATCCTAATTGGGAATCTTACTTTTATTTATCTTTGATTAAGATAGATTATACACAAACTCGAGATTTTAAACTGGGAATCTATCGTTAAAACTACGATTATAACGGTGAAATCATCATTTACTAGAATTCTTTTGAGTTAATCAAAATTGATGCAATTGGCAATTCCAGTCTTTGATCCTAATGGCATTTTGAACAGAGATCGAGGGGATGAAGTCAGAGGCAGCAGAGCCAAAGAGAGTCAATTTTCAAGAATACTACTCCCGCTGGGGCTCAGAGGATGGCAGAGCAACCCAAGCAAATCAAAAGGGCAGCTTTGTGCAGTGTGCTTGGAAGATTTTGGGGCAGAGCCACAGCATGAAGTGATGAATCTGCCATGCTCACACAAGTACCACTCCAAATGCCTTCTGCCATGGCTGGCTGCTCACCCAAATTGCCCCAGCTGTAGAACCCCTGTCTCGTCTTCCTAGTTAGCCTCCACCTGATCATGATCTTAGCCTCCTTCATCATGCAACATATATATTATGTGTTTGTTGTAATATAAATTGTAACTGCTGTTGTCTGAATACACCAAGAATTTACTTGTCAAAAAATTCATTTTTAAGTCCTTAGAATTCTATAAAAAAAAATTACCAGAGGGTGTGTGGGTGTAAATCATTCGATCCTTACATTAGATTTTTGAGAATACTAAAAAGTTTACAATGTTCTAAAATCAATATTAGAAGCGTATTTTTTTTAATATGAGTTTATAGGGAAGTTTAAAAGCTTATAATAAATATTATAGTATTCTAAAATGAATTAGGATTTAGAGTCTTATAAATAATTCTTTGTCTTTTATAAGATTGTTGGAAAGATTTTTAGAATTGACTTGTTTATACTTTTGGTTTTAGAAATATTCCGTAGGAAACCCTTCTTTCTCTCAGGAACGTGTTGAATGGGTCTCGCGGAGACCCTTCTGTTCATCAAGAGTCTATTGAATAAGTCTCCCAAAGATTCTTCTTTCATGTGGGTCTTTTAGGCTCTTTCTAGCCCTTTTTTATATTTTGATTCTTATGTTTTATCCTTAGCTTATGGTTTTATTCTTTATGGGCTTTGTGTTTGGATCAATGTATATTCATTGGATGGATCTTTTTATCTTAACTCTTTTCCTTTTAGAGTTTTTCTATGAGCTTTTCTAATGATTTTTTTATAAATCTCCCATTAAATATATTTTATCGAGATTTGGTTTACTTACGCATAAGTAACGAATGCACATGAATAGTAGAATTGTGCGTGAATTAGTCATTGCCATTGCGAGGCCCAAATTGTCAAGGAGAAATGGGAAGAATTACAAGTGATTGCTCAAAAGAGTTAAAAAGAGCTAAAACCTTGAATTGTGGCAGAAGTAGCCAAATTTCGGTTCTTTTCTAAGGATGTGTTTCTTTTCTAAGGATGTATTTGATAGTATTTAATCGAAAAAAAAATATTTTTTAATTTGTATGAAAAACAAAAATTATCTCTCCCGAAATTTTATAAAAAAAAAAGATAAAAATATATTTTAATGATTGAATTATGAAATTTAATTTCATAAAAAAATATAATATATCGAACACTAAAGATGGAATTTAATTCATTGAATGTGACATTTTTTATATATTTTTTATGCTATCAAATACACCCTAAAAAATAAAAATTAGTACTTATATAAAACATATTAGAATAATCTCATCGCATCATAAATCTTGACCTTGTATAAACTCCGATGTGAAATAACGCATTTTTTAATACCAACATTAATGACTTAATAAACTACTCTAATCTCAAGTTTGAATAAGAAAATGACTTGATCCCTTGACCAAAGGGGCATCTAAGACGATGGAAGACTTGTTGAAAATGAAACATATTAATTATACTCTCAAACTTGACCAAAAGGGCAGGTCGACTCATAGTCATTGCTGTCGAAGTTGGGGACAGCTTTGTGCACCTTTGCCAGAACAACCATAACTAAAATTCCTACTCCGACATACATACCTAGACTGATAGAGCTTTCCAAGGACCCCAAAATCACCTCCTAATTCTTTGAAAATTGATATTTACAATTCCTCAAGGTTTAGTAAAAATCTTCCTTCTACTTACTCTTCTTCAGCTTGGAATTTCCTTGATTCTTCGTTCTTTGTTCAACCACTAAACCTCCAAATTAATGAGATAATTGAGGGCACACTCCGATGTCACATTGATAATTAGTGGTGGAATAATTGTTATAACATATCAGAGACAATTATTAGAAAATTAGTTTTTTTTTTCAATCCACAATGTAATGTGAGACAATGAAATTAACGAATAAGAATTCTTCGATGCGAAAGTGAAAAAGAGAATTTAGTTATATATTTATAGGTTTAATTCGGACTATGTACCTAGCTAGCATCTCAAATATTGACACGACAGACTTATAAAAATTTATATTAATATTAAAAGGTGAAGGCATAAAATGCACCTTTATATTTTATCAAAAACAAATCATGACACTTTGAACTTTCAAAATGTCCGGTTAGAGATTTATACTTCAAAAAAAAAAAAAAATTATTAAATATCTTAATAAATAATAATTAGAGAAATGATAAAAGTGAAATGCATGCGTCAATTTTAGTTTTTTTTTAAATTTTTTATTATTTTCCTATACTCGACAAACCATCCAACCAATCATTCTTGCTCGTTTTTCCTGTCATTATTCTCATCTTTGTCGATTGAACATATCGTCATTCCTGTACCAAAACATCAAAATTTGTTGAGATTGTCGTTGAACTGGTTGAACTCGTCATTGTTTGATTCTCAACAACCATTCTTTATTATAATGGATCAATTATAAATATATATATATAAATTCACTATTGTTCTGATCGATCTTATAAATCTATTGTTACTTCGATTGATTAAACTCATTGTTGCTTTGATTAATTAATTATATATATACACACACATATATATAAATCTACTACAACAACAGTTTTGTTTCACATGCTTACTAGTGCCTATTTTCACTTGTTTTGTTGATGTGTTTAATAGTTTTATTTTTTTAAAAAACAAATATCTAATAGAACATTTTAAAATTTTAATGTGTTATAATACTTTTTTGGTACAGTATATAGGTGCATTTATGAATTCACCCAATATTAAATACTCTCATATATTGCATTAATGATAAGCCAATTATAGTAGAAATAAAATTTCTTTCATATTTAACCTCGGGAGGATTAGTTTTCAAGTTCTTGTGCTAGATGTACCTAGATTATGCTGCCTTTTGTTGCTGTAGTGTATTACAAAGTGAAGATGTTATTGAATATCTTCTGTTTGGAAGAACTATTTTCACAGAACTATGGTAAAAAAATGTTTTTTGATTAAAATAATGTTATAAAGGTATTTTCATAGATGGGACGACCAATAAATGAATTTAGGCCAACCTAGTAGAGACCCATATGGACAGCCAATTTAATGCTGATTCTGATTGTTGATTTAAGCTCTTGCCTAGGTTTTGAATGGCAGATGTTGATTTAAGCTCTTGCCTAGGTTTTGAATGGCAGATGTTTTGGTAATCTATTAATAAATGAATGAATGAATGCAAGTTTTTAATCTTATTTTTTAGATGTAATTATTGTAGTCTAGCCTAATGATTTATACTTATAAAAACCATATTTTTTCTTTTACCTACAAGTAATCATCTTGTTCACCCATTATCCTCAAGTATAAAAGGATCAAGTATGGTAACCATAAAGTTTATACTACACCCAAAATCTTTGATGCCTTTGATATATTTTCTATATACTCACTCCCAAACCTAGATCTATCTTTGACTTAAATATTAGACAGTCTTCTCTTGAATTCAATCTGAGGTGATTTTCTGTTGTTTATCAAGCCACTTAGCATCCCCTAGATAACATTCATATTATTTTTGCCTTAAGATTATACTTACTTAAAAATATTTCATAAACTCTGCTGCCGCATAAGCACTCGACCAGTAAGATAGATACTTGTCTTTTAATATTCCTACTTCCAGTAAATGAACTGTATATTTTTAAAAAGAGCAATACTATTTATTCAAATTGGAGATGAATTTTGAGTTTAGTTTATATTTTTTTATTAAAAAATAAAAAAATGCGCGTATAAATATGAACTTTATATTTAAAGGAAAGGAGCTATCTCCCCACCTGCCAACAACCCATTTGACCATTTGACCTGTTTTAACTTTTCAGCACTTCACACCTTACAGTAAGCCACGTTTAAAGTTGCAATCAAACCATTCACTTCCAAGAAGCTCCACTTTCAGGCTCTTTTGCTAAAGTCAAGATCTCTCCCTCTCTCTGCTCTGCTCTCCTCTCTATGTTGCTTGAACATGGCATCTTCCAGCGTTATTGCTATATTAGCAAATCTTCTTGCTCTCCAGCTTTGGGCTGCCACTGGCAACATCCGATCCCCTCAGCTCTCCTCATTATTCGGTTTGTTCTTGTTCTTGTAGTACCCTTCTTTTTCTCAGTATTTGTTTGATTAGTTGGGGTTTGGATTCTGGGTTGGCTTGAAATTCAAAGAAAAATCCAGAATTTGGGATCTTAGATAGCTCTGAATGGTGGATTGGTGTTTTGTGTTCAGATGATGTGTGCAAAGAAGTGGAATGTGGAAAGGGGACCTGCAAATCTTCACAAAATAGTACGTTCTTGTTTGAATGCCAGTGTGATCCTGGATGGAAGCAGACTCTATCCCACCATGATAATGGTCTCAAGTTTCTCCCTTGTGTCATTCCCAACTGTAATTTCTCTATCTCAATCTCATCTGCCAATTTTGATGCTTAAATTTTTAGGGATAGGTTAGTTGCTTAGTTCTTGGCAGCTGGAATATATGCTAAGAACACAAAGAAAGAAACATACTGTAGGAGTGTTTTGTTACAATATTTTTGAGCTCACATTCAGACGTGATTTCAACATGAGGGAATGGAATTTGGCCAGGGCAATGATTATAATACAAGAATTTTGTATGACAATCCAGTTTTGGCAAGATAAGAGCATAGATAGGAGTGACAACCGAACTAAAATTCATGAGGCCGATCCTACATAATGAGAAAAAGACTTGATATGTTATTCTTGTAGTATGGTTTTGGCTTTTTGAGTGATTCCACAATCCCAATTCGGTTTACCCAAAGGTTACCGTACCCTTTTAGACAAATGAAACAGTGATGGGCACAGAAATATGCCATTAATCCTAGATGTGGAACATGGGAAGCGTTGTAACAAAACAATGGTTGAGGTCACTAATTTCAATTACAAAAGGGAAGAGAATGAATTGCAGTGCCTCAGACTAAGATTCAGATTTTAGTTTTCTTGACTTTTGAATTGTAATTAGAAGCTTAGTGATCATTAAAGACTTTGTGACTCCCATTCATATGAAGAGTCTTTGTCTCTCCAGGTACCCTGAACTATGCTTGCACAGAAGGTGCCCCTCCTGCTCAGGATAAGGAAGTCCAAGCAAATAAGTCATTCTTTGATCGTAATGGCCTTATAACTATTTACCTTTTGCTGAATTCAATCAGTATTCGTTCTTAATGACGTGTTCTTATTCCTTAGCTTGCCACTGGGCTAGTTGCGGGGGCGGCATCTGCAACAAGACATCGCCATTCACACACAAGTGTGAATGCAGAGAGGGCTATTACAATCTACTCAACACCAGTACTTTCCCTTGCTTCAGTCAATGTAAGATTACAAACAGCAATCTTCTTTGTCCTTGGAAGAGATGAATTGTTGATTTTGAAGCCAAAGTGTCCACTGCTATGAATTCTGAATCGATGTGTCAATATGTGGTTCTAAGGTGGAATTGGGATGGATTGCTCGGGCCTTGGGATCATGACATCGAACACAACAACTTCTCCCACAGCTAGTTTGGGAGATAATGGTCCAAACCGAGGTGAAATTCTCACTTAAAACTTGTTCCACATTTCCCAGAAAAGAAGCAGTTTTATTTGAGCACACTTATGATATCAGTACTTTTCCATGCTGTGGTGCCAATGTACTTGAGATATTTCATCTGCTTGGTTGTAAAATTTTGCAGGCATCTCGGTAGGGCGAGGAAATGGCATTTGGTTGATTAGTGTGGCGATGGCGTTAGCTTTTCACATTTGGAAGTAGAATTAACATGCACGAAGATCATTAATAGAGACTTCTTTAAGGCACAGTGACAGTGGTACCAGTATCAGGTAAACAGGCCACCATTTTGTGACCTTGTAGTGTATGTAACACAGTTAATTCATTGTCAATTAACTTGTGTTTGTATAAGGCAATTCATATGGCTTGTTGTCACTTGTTATGTGTAAGTGATGGGGTAATTTATGCCTAAAAAGCAATGAATAAATGACGGACCATATAGCATGATAAAATAAAGAAAACACTCGACTAACAAGCACAAAGACTCGAGAATTAGAGAAATACTCTTAATTATAAGAAATAAAACTATGTTTGTATATTCTAAAACAAACTCCAGCTTCTCCTATTTATGGGTTTGAAGTTTTAAACTTTCTACTTCTATGAGATAAAGAAATTTTAATTAAAACTAAGTAAAAACAAAATAGGAATCTAAAATACTTTATAATAAGGAATAATTTGTCTTCCTAAAATTAGTAAAATAAGCTCTAAAATGATTAAATAAAATAAAATAAAAAATTAAGGGACACCCTGTGTCAAACCCTTCCACCTGGGAAAAACTCGTCCTCAAGTTATTGTTGAATCTCTGGATACATACATTTGTCACTCTCGTACACATTCTCTAATTTTTATATTTTCTTTTCATTTTTTTTTTGTCAATAAAGTTGGGATTACACATGAAGTCATGCTCTCTTGGATGTGCCCTTTTTGCAGCAGCTCCACCTTCTCTTTCAAGATCTCACTCTCATTTGGGCTCATTTTATAGTGGGGCAGATTTGGTCAGCTCGCACCAGGAATTAGGTCTATATGGTAGTCCGTCAAGTAAATCCTTAAGCATTATCTCTGCTAAATTCTTCCAGTAATGGTTCAGCAGACTCAGGATGCCTTATCCTTTCTTCAGCTGCCAGCACTGGCTTCACAATCAAAACATGTATTTCCTTTGATTTCTTACAATCTAGGTCTTGAATGGATAATTGTAAAGAAGGTTCCTCCTTCCACTTGACAAGATTTGTCTTTCTCCAGCCCAGATGGTAAATGATGAGTCATGATATGTCAGTGTCATCCAATCGAGAGTTCGAATTCTGATCTACACATCCTGTAATTTACCTCCTTTAACGAAATTAAGAAACTGAACGTTGGGGGCCCTCACAAAGGAGTGTCATCCCAAAGTTGAGAATGTTGTGCATTACCATCATATTACCAAGGCATCCCAAACAACAAATGACATACATTCATATCTACCATATCAAGATATACTTCATCAGAATATTTGTCAATAGAGAAAAGTACCTTACAACACTTTTTCACTTGGATTTTCTCAGTTGCTTTAATCCATCTGATGGTGCATGGACTATGATGTTTCTCAATTGTTAGCCCTAGGGTTTCCACCTCCTCTTTACGTATTATGTTCTCCCAGCTCCCACTATCAATAATGATATCAGATAATCTATCGTTGATAATATATCTGGTTCAGAACATTTGGTGGTGCTATGTTTTGTCTTCGTATTTAGATGCCAAGATTATTTTTCTTACTACCTAACTCGCCTAATCCTCCTCCTCATAATCTGGACTACAGTAGAATTCTCCTTCCTCTTCTCTTTCCATATTTCTCCTTCCTCTCTTTCCATAATATTCATGGCTTTTCTGCATGGGCAATCACTAGAATGATGGGTCTAGTTGGTTGCACCTGAAACACTTCCCGAGTATCAGCTTTGCATAGGTTTAGGGGTTTTTTTTGCCCATATTTTCCCTTGGGATGCCCTCCCTTGTAAGCCCCATTACTCGATTTCACGATTTCGATAAATGAGATAAATCTGATTCTGATCTATAGTAATTGCACAATGAGTGAATTTGAACCTGAAAACTAAATCACCTATCACTCCTTACTAACTACTGGAGCAACTCCCTTATTTATAAGAATTCTTTGCAGTGGCTTTATCTTCTCTTTGTCATTGAGATGGTTAAAACTAAATAAGAATTCTAATAAAAAAATAAAACTAAATAAGAACAAAATAAGAATCCTAAATGCTCTATAATAAGGATAATTAATCTTTCTAAAATTAATAAAATAAGCTCTAAAATAATTAAATAAAAATTATTAAAATAAAATTTAGAAAATGGAGGAATGCCCATCAATAAATGTGAGGTGTGGCCATCATAATCTATTGGTAAAGTTACAATTGAATCAAACCGAGTCAAGATTGGCTGAGCTCAATTTTGACTCGTGAGCTAGTTTCTAAGCTCTAGTTTTAGTTTGAGCTCGATTTATGTCTTGAGCTTGGCTCAGTTCGTTAAAAAGGTTGATTAGCCAAGCTTATGCTCAAGCTTGAGTTTTAAAACTTGTTATTTTATTTAAACTTAATTTATTTTATTTTATTATATACATATAGTATATTATGTTAAATAATTAAATTAATATATATAATAATTTTAAACATATTTAATTTAATAATACTATTATAATAATTTAAATTTTGATAAATTTATACGATTTTTAGCCAGTCAAATTTTACTGAATTCAAATTTAACTTATTTATAAATTAAGATTTAAAATTAATTTTAGGAATTCAAATAAACTTTTATCAACTCAGACATCAAATCATTCCTAAAACTGGTCGGCTCATTTGTGACCCTGTCTATTGGTACCAGAATTGTATTGAAACCAAAGGCAGGTCCAGGGCAGCCCCTTCTGTGGGTCTTCGCCAGAGACGCAACCATTTAGTCCCAACCCAAGCACCTCCACCGCTGATCCAACCCGATGTCTTGATGGCTACCGCTACCAGATGTTAGTGTTACGACTCAGTTTTCGTCGAAACACATCGTAGATGGGCTATTACCTTGATCGGTTCAACCAACTAGATGCGGTGTTCCAAGCCCATCTTCTCAGAACTGGGCTAATTCCCTTTGGTGGCCCAAAATAGAACGCAAAGCAAACAAGGAATTCTGGGCCTCCACTGGCAACTAGGCCCAAAAGTGTCCCAACCTAAACTGCAGTTATTGTGCACTGTTTCATGGCTGCTTTTTTTTTTTTTTTGGGCGGGGGGGGGGGGGGGGCTACTTCATCACTCTTCTTATTTATTTTTACTAAGCGGCTCCTTTTTTATTTTTCAATGTTCTTTTTCGAAGGAAAAACAAAAGCAAGTCAACCCAAATCCCCCCTCCCATGACCTAAGCAGCCCGTCATTATCCCCCCCCCCCCATCGCACGTACGGCTGCTCTCTCTCCGGCGTACGGCTGCGCTGCTCTTTCATCATTCCATCCACGGGCTACACGCATGCATAAACCCCCTCCGCCCCCTCCCCCCAACCCCTCTCTCTCTCCCCCCTTGGGAATGTGATTCAAAAAACAAAAGCCTGGTCTCATTCTGTCTTTCTTCTTCTCTGTATAGCTACTCTCCCGCTTTTCACTCCCCCGCACAGTCACTCACAGAAACAAACATATTCCCTACCCCTTGCATTATTGTCACCTTTTTCCATCTCATCGATCGGTCCTTCAGCTTTTGCAGCTGTACTTTCATATATATATATATATATATATATAAATCTCGATTTTCGTTTCCTGCGGAAGCTTTTCTCCTAGTTTTCACAACGGAGAGTCCCTCTATCCATCTCTTTTTTCCTTTCTTTTTTCCTCCGATCGATAGGCACAGATCGATGTTCCTTTTCCATTAATAGAATCGCTTTGAATGTGGGAGTGACAGGTGATGGAAATGGGGAAGCCTGTCTGTCACTGTTCACCCTCGCAATATGTGGCAATAATCAACACGGGGTCTTCGGAAAACGAAGCTGCATCTCGTCGTGTCTAAACGGATTAAGGATTGAGAGCGAGAGATCAATTCTTCCAAGTCCTGTCCCTCTCATCATCCGTCACCCTCTCATTACTCTACCGATGTAGTCTCATTGATTTGCATGAAAATCAATTATTCTGTTTTTTCACTTGAAATTAGTTAAAACGTTCACCACGTGTTGAGTTATTACTTGCAAAATTATCATTATTATTAATTATTGTTTGACGTAAAAATTAAAAGCTTCCTTTATCTTTAATTGCTTTTTAGTTAAATAATTAGAGAAGATGGAGATGTCAATTCTACGGGCTACTCTTTGGAAAGCTCTAATTTTGAGGAGAGGAAAGGCATCCCCATGCATGCATATGCATTTAACATGACGAAGGTGAAGTCTCTGGTGGATGCATTAATGGAGTCTGGTCCATGATAGCTGCAGGAGCTGTGTATTACATGGTCATGCCACCATCCACTCTTGATCATCAATTCAATTATCATTGGTACTATATATATAATAAACAGTCTTTTTACAGATACCCTCTTGCAAAGTGAAGAATATTTGTCTATTTAGTGGTGTTTTATCTAAATTTTATTACTCGCTCATTGGATAAACAAATGGTCCATGAAATGATGATATTTTTAAAACTGTTAGTTTTTATCTATTGTGAAGACGTGTATATAGATATATATATAGGTGGATTGTATATATATTTTGTAATTTGAATTCTTGAAGAATTAATGACATTGACAAAACCCTTGGTGTGGATATTAATAATGGCGATAATCAAAGATTCCAATGAGAGGGACGAAGAAGAAAATCTTAAGGGATCAAATATATGGGCCTAGTGGATCAAGGGCTTGCTTGATGGCTCAACTATCTCGATCTATCAAAGATTTCTTTGTCCTCCCACTAATGATTCACCAAGCAACCACCCTCGTGAAATTTTGACATGGTCCATTAATATTGAGAGACGACCCCCGGCCCCTCCCCCCCCCCCCTACCCCCATCCCAATTGCTAATTGCTAATTTGAGTGTTCACTCCAAACAGCTTGTAACCACAACATAAAATAGTTTCTCGAGAGTCTTCCGAAGTTTAAATTTAGTGATATACTGGGAGAGTTTGGAAGACGAAGCCCCTAATTGTTGTGAAATATCTTGAAGGAGAAGGTGGTTGGCGAGGCAGTGAGGTTGTCAGCATGTTACTCTGCCCATATATATGCCACCTCTAGAACTGTTGTGTGAAGTTATTAACGTGTGTGAGAGATAGCCTCCATCCAAGACGTACGGCAAGACGTAATCGATGCTAGCTATAGCGTGTGTAACAAATATATATATATCCAATAATAAAACTATCACGCCACGTGTCAATTTCAGTGGGGGGTACCCCACATCAACCCCATAATTGTGCTCTCCAAGCAATGCCTTGGAGTGGACCGTGGAGGAAACTAAAGCGGCCCTTGTACGTAGGGGGGTCCCTTCTTGCTAACAATAGTTGAGCTTCATTTTCATCACCATCATGCCATTCATTAGCGCAATAGCAGCCATTTTCTTATACAGTCACCCCACTCTCAACAGCTCCCTACCCAGAAACTATTACTATTGCATTACTTTAGCGATACTTTTATTAAAAATATATATATAATTAATTTTCTGTTTGGTGGGTGGTAGGGGATAGAGAGAGAGGGGGAAGGCACAGCAGTAGTGTGAAGCTTAATGATGAAAATGATCGAGATGCTCCTTTTGCTTGCCTTACAAATTGAATCTCTTCTTTAATTCATAGGTTCCTCATCAGCCACTTATCTTTTCACAATATTCATGAATGAAAAACCATTCCCTTTCTCACATGCGCAACCATTTTGCTCCCAATCATGCCTCTCTCATTTGGGCAGTTTCTTTTTGTACTTTTTCAGATTGATTAGTGAGTAGATGAAATGATGCAAGAAGGGGTTTAATTTAATATATATATATATATATATAGTAGAGCTAGATTCTTAAATCTGGAGGGAAAAATATTTTCTCATCAACCTCAAAGGTAAATCAGTTATCAGTTACCTTAAAAAAAGCTTGTCACAGTGTAATAATATACATCTTTCTAATTCTTTCCATCACTATGATTTGAAGTTGCAGAAATGGTTTGAAATTTTCACTTTTTGACTACTATTACTTGCTGGATATATTTCTGTTGGGGTTCACATGATGAAGAACCCTTTTCCGAGGAACCAAACATTACGTAGGGGGAGCTGGCAAAACAGGCAATTACCCAGAGTACAAACATGAAACATTCTCTCATGCAATATTTTTTGACCATCCAGGACACTCCTGGTCCCCCTCAAAAGCACTACGCCCAGGGACAAAATTGGAACAGTGGGAGGATCCATGAAGAAGAAGAAACCAAGTAAGAAAATAAAAATGGTCAAAGATAGAAGAAAGCAAAAGCTGCTGCTTGCTTTTTCTTCGAATGTGAAAGGGCTTAGCTTCCGAAGCTTTTCGGACTCATCAGTAGGGAGATGAGAGACCCTGCCCTACTCCCTCCTGATGAAGAATAACTTACAAGTGCATGCCCTACCAGCAGAAAACTCTCTCTATATATTTGGCGCCTAATAATTATAAGCACCAAACAAACTATAACAGGTGCTGCCACAAATTATTTATAAAAAAATGTTACAATTACTTTGTTCAGGCATCTAACATCTTTGGTAGTGAATAATTTTAGTTAAAAGTAATATTCATTATAAGGACTTATAATAATAAATTTTAACGAAATAACATGGCGTACGTAACTTAATTCATCTGGTAATTTTAATTATTTTTAGCCCCCACACTCGGAGCTGGAGCTGGAGCTGGCAGACCGTACGGGGTGGGTGGACCCACGTCCGTCGACAACATTAAGGATGGTGTTTGGTTGGTGGCGCGGAGAGACTCGTCCTTGGAATTATATACGCTTTTCTTCCCTTCGCCCCTTTTAAAAGCATGTGCCATTTCCATGAATTCCTTTTTTGCTCTTTTACTGTTTGTAGCCACGACTGCTGGGCCCCACCACTTAAAGTACACTGTTAAGGGGATGCGAACAATAATTGAGGCAAGTAAATGCAAATTTTGTACAATTTGTTCTCAACAGTGACTTAAATCTTAATTGGAATATCGAACACTTAATGGGGGCTGAAAGAGAGTAGAAATTACATAATGTCAATCAACAAGGTCAAAATTGTTAGTATTATGATCAATTAAGGTGGCCTAGTCAAAAATGTTTATATTAAATTAAATGCATTTTATTATACTATAGTCTTAAATACATACATACCATAGCATTCCTGACCTAATAATCTATAAAAACCAGAGTTTTGAGTACAGAGGGATACTAGGTTACAGGTTGATGGGATGGTATTCTTACTACGTAGGACCACAAAGCACGGATGCTTTTCATCATTTCTGTGTCGATGCTTATAATGGCGCAGCTTGCACTTGGTTTTGGTACAGAAACTTTTTCCATCCGTCCGTCTCTCCTCTGAGTTTTGATTCAGAATTACCACATATATATATATATATATTCTCATGAAGAGTTCATTGAAATTTTGGAAAATTTAGTGGCCGTTTGTGAATGATAATAGTTGATTGATATAACTTTTAAACATTAAGGGCGTTAAAGTATAATTTAAGTGAATGTATTTTGCCCTTTCCCGCAAAAATTAATGTTTGTTGTTGTTTAAATATAAAAATAAAATTCTTTTTAGCGGAAGAGTATTTTGATTAGAATTTATGGGTGATTGTCTACAAATAACATGTGAGGAAAAAATCAATTAGGAGTGAGAGTAAGGTCATCTACGAACATTTCGATACTTAAGTCAATCTCATATTTGAAGAGAATTATAGTTTGAATGGGATTATGAGCATACCTAAATTAAGAGGGTGATTTTTCTATTTATAGAGTGGAGAATAATTGAAAGACTATATCTCTCATAGGACATTTTGAGCAGTCACTTGAATTTATCAATAAGTATCTCAGTGATAAGTTTGACTGATTCTTCTCAATCTCATGCTTAGAGATCAAGTCTTTCAGAATCTATAATCTCTTGAGAATGACTTTTGCATGGCTCAGAGATAAGCTCTTGAACTTGGATGGCCCACAAAAGCCTCCCATATTTGTTTTTCTTACGGGTAAATGATTTATGAGATCTTCTAAAGAGGTCTCTCAATAATGTGTCGAGAAAGACTTCTAAGGGATCACTCAACTATATCTAGTTGGTTAATAAATTATTTCTCATCGTGAGTATCTTCACTCAATGCATGAGTAACTTCACCAGGCTTGATGTTATCTCTCACATGTTTTTTCAGCCTCACCCAACCATAGGGCTCTTGGCCCTACCCGACTACATGGTTCTTGGCCTTACACGATTGGGTGGCCTCTCGAGCTTACCCAATTATGTGGTCCTCAACCTCATTTAGTCTCATACCTCTCAACTTTGTCTCGTCGTTTGGTCTTTTAGCCACTTTCATAGCACAATCACTTGCCAAGTAATATTTTCTCGGCCTCACTTGGCCACGTGGCTCTCAACTTTGCCCACCCATGTGGTCTCTCGACCATTGAGAGACCCTCAATCAACCATTTTCATAACACAGTCACTTGTCGGGTAATATTTTCTCAGCCCATCTAAATTACGTGGCCCATTTCTCATACTCTTCCTTTGAGGCAGTTGTGGACCCATTTCATTATTGAACTCTTTATTGTGGCATGACAATGTTGAACATCTAAACTAAAAATTTTAAAAAATCAAAAATAAATTATAAAAAATGTAGGTAAAAAACACCTAAACCATGTTAACAGGGTGTTGATTAGCATTTATTTAGTGATAAAGGGAGGGAAATTGGAAACTTCAAACCATATATTGGACTTTAGATACGTAAATAATACAGTGTGACTGAATTGAATGACATACAGTGTGATCTTTATCCAAATTCCTAAATGGAATTGACATTCTTTCATGTGTAAAGAATGCGGTGGCTCTGCCACTTTCTTATATTTAATTGTCGGGTCACATTATATTAATATTACAATCCAAATAAAATATTATCTGAATTAATTTTTTTATAAATATCATAAAAAATATATACATGTTTAATATATGGGCCGGGGCGGGACCCGTTTTGAGCGTATAATAAATGGATGGGAAGTGCATGATTGAGGCCAAAATGAGAAGCCAGAGACAAGGGATTTAAAGAGGGAAGGTATGGCTTTCAATCATTGAAATTTCACCACACATTCTAAGGCTTACCTCTTTCAAAGGTTGCTTCCAACTCTCCGGATGGGAGTGGGCATGGCCCAACTCATTAACTCTTCCAGATGGATACAGGTCACTGGGTGTGGGTCGGATTTTGTAGGGTCCAACTGCCGGTTTGATTTCTTCTCATGCTTATCTATACTACTATACCTCTATGTATCCTATTCCTATTCCTCCCTTCGAGTTCCCATCATTTATCATTCGACTTTGGAATTGATGGGCGGCATTTAGATTTAAAAAAAAATTTAAACAAGTCTAAGATTATCTAAAATCATCAAAATTATAAATTTCAATGGACAAGATCTTATAACATTTAATAATGAGATCGAAATTAAAAATAACGATTTAATAAATAGGGATCCCATAAAAACTTCTTTCGAAGAATGAGTCAAATTAGGATGTCAAATTATCCAAGTAATAATGATAGTATTTTATACATTAATGAATGACTCACTTAATTTCAATGAATTTTAACTCCACTTATATGATTATAATGATTAAAACTTAACTCCCTATATAAATAGGGGCATTTTGAGTTTAATATTTTTTGGTATATGGCCCTGTCTCACTCATTTTGCCTCACTTAGCCTTATGGGCTTCATCTATTAGGTTAGATCAAAATTTAATTTTAAAGTTGAATTTTTTATATTTAATTTAAGAGTAATATTAACCATTGTTCTTAGGGTAGGGTAATGATGTATGATTTTTTATTGGTACTTAATTATTGCCCTTAGTTTAATAATTTTAATATTTTAAAAATTATATAGATAATGACAAAAATTTACAATGATAATCAATAAATCTCGAATAATTTATATTTTACACATAATTTTATAAGAAAAATTACAGCTCCTACATAAAAAATTATAATCACTTTAAAAAATTCTAAATATATAAATAAGTATGTATCTCACACACAAATTTTAGAATTTAAATTTAACATATGAAGTAATTTTTATAACTTTTAAATATCTTTAAAATTTAATACTACTTTTAAATGTGGAACTAGAAATTATTGGAACTTTCAATTTTTAAATATTTAATTTCTACATTCTAAATTTTTATTTTACAAGTAAAACATTTGTATTTTTAAATATATTAAATATTAATTAAATAAAATATATTTTTTAAAATAATTTTTAAACTATTTTAAAAAAAAGTTAAATTAACAATTTTTTATTGATCTCGACTTTTTAAGCTTTGTGAGCTCAAGATCAATTCACTTAGGAGTCCGATAACCCAACTCGACTTAGCTCGAGTCAAGTGGGTCCCATTTTGCACTCACAAATCGGGTCCAAGGTTGGCCCGTCCCTTAAACGAGTTAGGACTAAAAATGAGACTCTCTCTATCTGTTTTATATCACTCTATAACTATAAATGATGACTATTAATGATAACAAAAAAAAAAAAATTAAGAGAGATAGAGACCAAACTTAACTGTTCAAATTTATTTATTTTTTTTATAGAAAAAACAGAGACTAGTTTGGTTGCTGTTTTTAACTGAGAAGTGTACTCCGAGGAGGTGCTTTGCTTCCTCCCCCCACCCGCCATTAAATGGACAATTGAAAGGTGTTACTCTACACTAGAGGACTCCCCCAAACAAAAAATATATTTTTTCATATTAAAAAGTAAAAGAGGTAGCTTTTGTAAATTGTAATAGACCCTGCAGCTCAGCTGGTAATTTGGGGGGTCGGTCTGTCCTCACAGTCACAGTGGACAGTGGCCACGCTGTATATAAGAGCAAGCAATTGCAGGCTCCGGCCCTGGCTCAAGCTGAACTCGATAAATCCAAACTTCAAATCTCTCTCCCTGTGCCAAGCTTTGTTGTATTGTAGCTCAGATGGACCCACCGCTGCAACCAGACCCGTTCCGGCCGCCGGAGACTCCGCACGAGCCCATGGAGTTCTTGTCCCGCTCCTGGAGCGCCTCCGCTCTCCAACTCTCCAGAGCTCTCTCCCCGGCCCAGATTCTCACCAAGACCTTGGCCGCCGGTGTCAAAGCAGGTGGCCGTGACACTGCCGGGGAAGCTATTCCGGAGGAACTCGCCGGAGAGGCCGAGGACGCGGCAACTGTGTCCGGCAACCCTTTCTCGTTTGCTTCCTCCGAGACTTCACAGCTGGTCATGGAACGCATAATGTCGCAGTCTGTGAGTATATATGCCAAAACCTCCAGTGCCTACGTCTTGACAAAACCATGGATATTCTGTCGGTTTGGTCTTGCCCAAATTGTCCTCTTCTTATATTTCTGGAAATCAGACGTTAATTTTGGCGATTTCATGCCATTTTTCATTGTATTTGCTTTCTCATAATTCACCGTCTTTTGTTCTTTGTGGTTTCTTTCTCCATGGAGATGTTAATTTTCTGGGTTTGAGTTCACGGGGAAACAAACCCAAACCAAAGTCCTTCTTGGAATTACCAAGCGGCTTTCTATTTTCTCGAGGACGGCATTAAAATACAGACACCAGGCACTCTTTCTCTGGGTTGTCTATGCTTCATTTCCAATAATCTTTTACCTTCAATAATCATCAACCCACTGGCATATTGACAGATTACAATAAAACCCAATTTTTGCTCTGTTTTCTTTGTATTTGCACCATTAAACAATTCCGCAAACCTTCAATGATGCGTATTCTTTTTGGGTTTTCCAGCAGGAGGTGTCGCCGCGGACTTCAGGAAGACTGTCCCACAGCAGTGGGCCTTTGAACGGTGGCTCTCTGACCGACAGCCCGCCAGTTTCCCCCTCCGAAATCGACGACAAGGTTCTCTGTCTCTTTCTTAAAACGTATCGAAGTTTGAATACCTCCGCATGTCTGTGATGCATTCTCGCCGATCATCTAACATGTTTGCCGGTGTCTGACACACATGCCCAGCAACCCCGATATGGTTTTTGTTTTCTCTTTTTTTTGGTTAAGAAGAGTACGAACCCTGAATAGAGAGAGAGAGAGGTTTTAGCTTTTTCTGCAACCAACAATGTCTATTTTAATTACACTTGCACCCCAGATGGGTTAGAATACGTATAGACGTTGCGCTTTCTTCCATACAAAGAGCTGAATCACTCCTGTTCCTGAGTGAACAATTAAAATAAGATCCGGCTTCACCACTAACACACTCTTATCTTCCGGAAGAAGTAAAACTTTCGCTGGATATGGTAACTTTTAATATATTGTTCAGAAGGTCCAGTTTGGCATTTTAATGTCTCTGTACACATTCGTACAGATAGATAGATATGTACATAGACTACAGACATAAGCACATGGATACAAGTTTCTCGCAGATTATTGTACAATTGTATAAGCTAAGCATATATGTTGTACCATTTATTATTGCATAGTTAGATTAGGCCTCTGTAAGGAGTCACAATTATTCATTCTTGGCATTTCGAAGCATGGTTTAAGAATATGTTTCCAGTGATATAAGAATAATAGCAATTGTAACCATGAACTTGGGTGATTATCTAGGATGATATGTTAAATTCCTGTAGTGGTGAGGATTTCAGTCTTTCGAGCGAGGGCTAATTTCACTAAGATGGTTGATTTCTGCCCATTATTGTTGAACTGTAGGCACAATTATGAATTGTGAAATCCCGGACCACAAGGTGGGTGGGGAGTTCATATAGGACTATAAATCGATAAATTGTTGTCCCTTCTGCCCATTATTCTTACGGATTGTTAAATTGTTCTTTTCACGTCAGAGGTGCTTACTACAGGGTGACTGATGTCGAAATGTTTGTGCAGTTTGCTCGTCTGAATAACCCAATAAATGCTCCATACGTTTGGTCCACTGGTGGCAGCGGAGCGGTGGCCACTGGTGGAGGGAAGACGGTGGGAAGGTGGTTGAAGGACAGGAGGGAGAAGAAGAAGGAAGAAACTAGGGCCCACAATGCACAGCTCCATGCTGCGGTCTCAGTTGCTGGAGTTGCTGCAGCAGTGGCTGCCATTGCTGCTGCCACCGCTGCCTCTTCAGGCTCGGGGAAGGACGAGCAGAGGGCCAAGACAGATATGGCGGTTGCATCAGCTGCCACATTGGTGGCAGCACAGTGTGTTGAAGCGGCTGAGACCATGGGGGCAGAGCGTGAACACCTTGCCTCCGTTGTTAGCTCTGCTGTTAATGTCCGGTCAGCCGGAGATATCATGACTTTAACAGCGGCAGCTGCCACTGGTATGGAAACTAATGTGTTATGGATATTATTTTGAGCTATTGACGCCACACTGTTCCAACTTTATTAATTCAGTTACAACAGTTGGGTTGTTTACAGTTTACCATTTGCTGACCAAGTTTTTAGCATGAATGCTTTGCATTCTGCAATTCTTGTTAGCGCATTAACTGTGGTGTGGTTGTGACGTAGCTCTCCGTGGGGCAGCCACATTGAAGGCTAGGGCGTTGAAAGAAGTCTGGAATATAGCAGCGGTGATTCCAGTGGAGAAAGGAATAGGGGTTGGTAATGGAGCTGGCAATGGTAGTAATGGCAGCTCCAATGGTAGCTTCAGTGGTGAGCTTGTTCCTGAAGAGAACTTCTTAGGCATATGCAGTCGGGAATTGCTGGCCCGAGGTTGTGAACTCCTCAAGCGAACTCGCAAAGGTATCTGTTTATCTAAGTCTTGCTATATGTTTTGTTGTTGCCTAGAATATACAACATTGTTAGAAATATGAGTATACAACGAATTGGAGGATAACATTGATTGCCATCATTGATGCAGGCGATCTCCATTGGAAAGTAGTGTCTGTTTATATCAACAGGATGGGTCAGGTAATATTTTCTCTCTCCTTGATTCCTGGCGGGGAGAAGAGCAATGAACTTATCTTAAGTCAGTCTGTTCCTACAGAAAACAAACGAAAACAACCTGATTTGATCGGTAACTAGCTTGTGCTTTAACTAGTTTTTGGGAATAATGTGGGGGCTATGCAATCTTAAATTAAGATTCTGCTGAAAAAGTTGAAATTAGGAAAATCGATCATGATTAAACACAGCAGGCCCAATGAACCATTTTTATCTTTTGATTTCAGAATGTAGTTTCTAAAACCTTGTGCCTCTGGATTTGCAGGTAATACTCAAGATGAAGAGCAGGCACGTTGCTGGGACCATCACAAAAAAGAAAAAGAGTAAGCTTCCTCTTGCTTTTGTCTTTCTTCTATATAGGGATTTGAGAAAGGGGATTGCCCCCCCTCCCCACTAAGGTTGAAAAGCACCAAAAGATGGCATCTCTAGACTCTAAATTTCCCCCCCGCCCGTTGAATTTCCAGATGTTGTGGTGGAAGTATGTAAAGATATCCCCGCCTGGCCGGGCCGCCACCTGCTTGAGGGCGGCGAACACCGCCGGTACTTCGGACTGAAGACCTTGACGCGCGGCCTGGTCGAATTCGAGTGCCGGAACCAGAGGGAATGTGACATTTGGACTCAGGGTGTGGCTAGGCTGCTCTCCATTGCAGCTGAAAGAAGCAATAAACACAGAATTTGAAGTTCCAAGTAGAATAAGATAGTATTAGAATTTGGGAGAATGGGGATTTGGTATAGAATTCATGGCCCCTTGGGAGGCTTTGGACTAACCAATATGTTCAGATATTTGGTGGGTGCTTCTTTTTTTTCCCTTTTTGTTCTTTTGGGTTGTAAAAAAAGAGAGGAACTAAAGTATTTTTATATATATGGTCTCTTTTAATATATATATATATAGGCATATGGGTTTTGCTCTTTTTTCTTTTATGTTTTTGAGCTGTTAAAGTGGTCATGTGAATGAAAGCTTTGGAAACCATGTGATTACAAGGCTTTGCCTTTGTTCTTGCATTCTTGAGGAAAGAAAAGAGGTATCTTGGACTGGGGCAGTCAATAAAGAGAAGAATCCCATTTTGAGTAAAGAATGAGGGAAAGATAAAGACATGGATTTTAGTTCTGGGTGCACTTTCGATCCATCATCTTGTGGAGAT
This sequence comes from Diospyros kaki, assembly GCA_036245055.1. NCBI lineage: Eukaryota > Viridiplantae > Streptophyta > Magnoliopsida > Ericales > Ebenaceae > Diospyros > Diospyros kaki. The sequence continues at coordinate 3,844,016 of BSEG01000016.1, read as the reverse complement.
GATTAGCGCCCCCCCTCTAATTGTTGTTGCCCTTTGTCTTGATTGCCTGTTCTTCCACTTTATGTAATAATTTTCTTTGGATTTAGCGAATCAATAATTTATCTAATCATAGGTAAAGTTGGCTGAGTCCCACTTTGTCAGTGGGATGCAGGGAATGGTAAGCTACCCCATTAAACTACATCATCCTATCCCTTTATATGCAATGGGTATTTTTGAAAGAGAAGAGAAGGGTTTAAGGAATTTAATTATTTCTTGTGACTCAATCTCTAGCTCATTTTTAATTATTATTAATATTTTGAATTAATGTTAATGTAAAGTGTTAATAAAAGTATTAAAACTTAAATGTTTAAATAACAGTTTTTATCTACATGTTATGTTAATTGAAGATACAAAATCTCGTTGTTATAACTCAACCAACTAAGAAATATGCCAAAAAATCAAAGTCTCAAAATAAAATGGCTGATTTCACCCATTTGTGCCCCCTAATTTAGAGCAAAATATCACTATTTTAAATAGTAAACTGAGTTGATATTATATTGTGGTAGTGTTTTAATGATAGTCTTTTATTACTTCTAATTGTACAGAATCACAATTAAGTGTGTAGCAGTAGCCTTGATTGATGAATTTATTGAGTTCATAAATTTTTTATTTTTATTAATTAGATAAATATTAAAAATTATTTATTAAATGTTAAAATTTACTAAAACTAGTTAAAATTTGTTTATTAACCTCTAAGTGAGTCAGGAGAATTCATTTTTCCAAGTAGAGAGAGGTCTGGAACACTACTCAAAATAAATTTAATCAGTCACAATTTAGAAAATGTCTCAATATAATAAGTTTAATGAGATACAATTAGAAAAATGCCCTAATAAAATGAACTTAATGGGACTAAGGTAACCAAATTGCCCAATTAAGTAAACCTAACCAGACACAACATAGTAAATCTAATGAGGCCCAACTTTAAAAAGGCCTAATAAAATGAATCTAACTTAGAAATACACACATCTACCCAGGCATTTTAAGTACGTCTGTCAATCTAGGATGTGGGCCAGATCCAATGGAGACTAGATTTCAGAGATTTGGGCCTATTTTTCCGCCCAAAGAAAGGTCCAACTCTGGCTGACCTAAATTTGGGCCCATTTAGGATAATAGAGCAGGATCAGATCCAAATTGATTCATTTGATTCAAGTTATGAAGATGCCGAATGGGCTGTGCTACTAAATAATTCAAAGTCATGGACAACCGGCAGTCTGGTCACACAGACTAATTAAGGTCCTGTTTGAAATTGAGCTAATTCATTATTATAATTATTTATTTCGTAAAATACTTGAACTTAAAACCAAAATGGGCTAAAATATCTACCGATGCCTCCAACTCCAAGTTTCCCAATTTCCCACTGGGAAGAGAGGAGAGGCCAATCCGAATTATTGCTATGGTGCTATCAAGGTGGGTGGGGCTCTAAAAGCCACCCACCTACCCACATAACCACGAACCTTATCCCAAGCAAGCGAACATAAACAAAAGACAATAGCAAGAAGAAAGCTTCAATAATAAGTATTGATTCATATATGTCTACTGCTAAAGTGTTCGATGCCGGCAACTACTCAACTGCTATTTTAAGCGTCGATCCGGAGCGATGGGTCTCGGCATCCGTTCCCCCTCCGAAGCCGCTCTTGATTGCCACACCATCGGGAGATGAATCTGGCGAGTTCCCACTGCTGCTCCTCCTCCATGGCTATCTCCTCTCCAACTCTTTCTACTCTCAGCTCATCCAGCACGTCGCTTCCCATGGCTTCATCGTCATTGCTCCTCAGGTCCATTTCTTCTCTTCTCTTTTGTGTTTTTTGTTTTTCTCTAAGGATATTCATCTTCTTCTCTATTTTCTATCCTACTAATTAGCTTTGTAAGTGTTGGAAACTTTAAATCTTTTGTGAAAACTATCACTCAAATATCAAGAATAATTATGTTAAATCATCAAGAATAAATAAACAATAAGTGAAAGCATACCTGAATCCATAATGATTATATCTTTTTAGATCCATGCGACAAGTCTTCCAGATCAACACTAACTTCTTTGAGAATTCTTTAAGTTTCTGTTGACAACTAGTTTCTGACTATGGGATACAGAAACAAATCTGATTCGTTCGTCTGACCTGAGAACCATAATCACTGTATTTATAGGGGTAACAACCCGTTACCCTATTGATAATTATATTTCAACCCATCAAGAAAATATAATTATCCTAGTATCTACATATTAAAGGCCCACACCTTATTTGATACATTAAAACCCAAAACTTAATAGATCACTTTTAATTGGACTTAGATTATTTGACAGCCCACAATACATAATTATTCACATGTGAGCCCAATGTTGAATTAAGGATCCAACATCAAGTTCACATCTTACCGGGATAAAACCTATTCTCATTACGAATAAGAGATATATATACAAGAATAGATATAGAAAATCTAATTCAACTGTTGTTTGCTGCGGACACTATAGTTTGTGTATTCAGAATGCATGTCCACGTCCAAACAATAAAATCTCTAAGAAAAGTAATTATCAAAATGGAGATTGTATAAAATTGGGTTCTTCTGGGTGCAAATTATATTTAGTTAGCAAATGATCCCGTTGCATGGAGACTGAACACAGTCAATTTTTTTTAAATTATTTGTCTTGATAACTCTGCAAAGTTCTAAATTTTCGTTTTGCAATGCAACAGCTATACACTGTGGCCGGACCCGATTCGACGGACGAAATCAGGTCGGCAGCGGCAATAACAAACTGGTTACCGGAAGGCCTCCAGAAGTTGCTTCCGGCCAATGTTCGGCCAAACCTGAGCAAGATCGCATTGTCCGGCCATAGCAGGGGAGGCAAGGCCGCATTTGCGCTTGCGCTCGGTAGAACAGCTACCGCTTCCCTGAAATTCTCAGCCCTAATCGGCATAGATCCGGTTGACGGCATGGACAAGGGCAAGCAAACTCCGCCGGCGGTGCTCACCTACATCCCGCACTCGTTCGATCTGGACATGGCGGTGATGGTGATCGGGTCGGGTTTGGGCGAGGTGAAGAAGAACCCGTTCTTCCCTGCCTGCGCGCCAAAGGGAGTGAACCACGAGAACTTTTACGGCGAGTGCCGGAAGCCGGCGTTCTATTTTGTGGCGAAGGACTACGGCCACGTCGACATGCTGGACGATAACACCGGCGGGATAAGGGGGAAGGCGACGTACTGTTTGTGCAAGAATGGGAGGACTAGAGGGCCGATGCGGCGGTTTGTGGCGGGGATTACGGTGGCGTTCATGAGAGCTTACTTGGAGGGCGATTCAAGTGATTTGATGGAGGTGAGATACGGGCAGACGGTGACGCCGGTGGAGCTTCAGAAAGTTGATTCTCTCGAGTGAAAACTCAACTCCATTGATATGGAAGTTTAAAATTTTCCTTTCTACAGTTGCTGTATACGAAGGTTTGATTTGAGTCGATTTCCACAGTTTCCATATATGGCTGCTTTTCTGTGGCTTGTAGACTTACAATCAATTCGAAGATATATCGGCTAGCTTGTTATACACTGTTAACTGTCTTATGATTTGAAACTCTTTCATTTCTTCTTAAAGAATGAAAGAGATATCTGTGGGCGGAGGAAGTAAAGTTCAGTGGGTCTTGATAGGATTATTCCTGTCACCATAAGCCAACGCCTGTGGCTTTTACTATACTCAAACTGTCATTTAATTGTTTAATATGGTTGCCAAGATGACCCAACGAAAGTACCAAAGATATTTAATTTCTTAATATTTCTTCTGTTGAAACTATCAGATAATTTTTAAAATCGTAACTGGATGGGTCTTTTGGTAGACAAAAGGGGTAAAGACTCGTACTATATGTTAGCATATTTAGGGGCAATTTATTATGGATTGTGTTACATGTATACATACGCTTACACACAGCCTTACACACGCGTCTCTCTTCTCTCTCTCCCCTGTCTATGGTGGATAAGGCTTGATCAGACTTCATTACTCATCTTCATCTACGATAAAGCCCAATTGGCACGAGCCTGCAACAACGAGGATGCAGTGATAAGGTGACAGCGATAACAAGGATGCATTAGCAAGACGGAGAAAATGTAACAACGAGAAGATAGCGACGACGAAACAACGCAAGGTGGTAAGGTAGCGGTTGCTGGAAATAGTTATGGAAAGGGGAGAGAAAGGAAATGAGAGACAGCTAAGAGCAGAGGTGGTGAATTTGTAATGAGTCATGCTATTTGTATATCATTTATGTATATTTTAAGCTATACAAGACACATAAATAATATAAATATCTCTCGTCTCACTGTGCCTCATCACCTTAGTTAAGGGCATTTTAGACATTGATATATTCTTGTGTAGTTTAAAATGTACACAATAATATACCAATAACATTTTCTATTTGTAATTGGGTGAGAGATATTTTTATCATTTAAATTGTGTTTGTTAACCTATTTGTCAACCATTTTATAGGAGTAACATTTCCCATTTATTATTTAGGGCAATTTACAAACCTAAGGGCCTGTTCTCTTTGCCATTTTCGGGCCGTTTTCTGTTTTCAATTTTTCAAAACACTCAAAACGTGTTCTCTTTGTTATTTTTAAAAACGCATTTTCAAAAACAAGAAAAAAATTTGTAAAGGAAACCCAAAACAACAAAATGTTGTTTTGGGCGTTTTCTGTGAAAACACGCCCAAAAAATCAAAACACGGAAAACGCACAATCGCCACAGCGCCTCCCCCCCCCAGCCTCCAATCTCGCATCCCTTCTCTCTCTCTCTCTCCCTCTCTCTCAAGCCTCGACCGCACACAACGCTGCCATCTCCGTCGACCTCGCCCGCCATCATCGAAAGCTGCCATCTCCGTCGACCTCGCCCGCCATCATCGAAAGCTGCCATCTCCGTCGCTGGTAGACCCCATCTCTTTTCTCTCTCTCCTCTCTTCTCCGGCTTCTCTCCAAAACCAAAACACCCAAAATCGGAAAAGCGAAAGCACAACACCGCCTCTGCCATCGCTGTCAACCGCATCCGCCACTGCCACCGCAACCACCGCCGTCGACCGTGCCCACCACCGGCCGTGCGAGCCGCAGTCGACCACCCACCGTCGCTCCCCTTGCATCGCATCCAACATCACCGTCTCCTCTCTGTTCGACTGCCAAACGGCCAACCATCGGGCTCGCCACCGCCCACCGCCGTCGCCCGATAACCCCAGCCGTCGCCTACCGCCGTCGGCCGACCACCCCAGCCACCGCTGTCGTTCGAATCGTGGCTCCCTTCACCGATCTTCATCTTCCTTCTGCGCCTCATCTTCTCTGTTTTATATTTTATGTATTCATTTTTTATTTTAATATTAAATTTATTTTGATGCCTAATTTTCATTTTACTTCCTTCTGTAAATACTAAATTTGATTTTTTATTTTTTTTTAGATTTATAGTTTATTAATAACTGTTATAATTTACTTTAAATGAATTTTTTTAAATAAAATATCATAAAATAATATTTTACAAAATTTTAAAGTAAACACGTTTTCGAGTTTTCTGTTTTAAGAAATAATTTTTCAGAATGACAAAAAGAACGCGTTTTTAAAAATTTCAAAACAGACACTCAAAACACAAAACTCAAAATGAATTCAAAACTCAAAACACAAAACTCAAACACAAAGAGAACACTACCTAAGTGTCCCACTTCTTGCGCACATTACTCCTTCGCTTCTTAGAACAATTCCAATGGAGCACCACCAACGCTAATTTGGTGTTAAATTGCTCTTTAACAAATACACCATAAACTTCAATCACTAAATTTGGTATTGAGTGAGTACTATAATATCAAATTTGATATTATATTAACCACCAACATCAATTTTTTTTTTTTATTTTATTTCCAATTTTGTTCCTTTTTCTATAACTTCAAAACAACTTATTCTCTTTATATCCCTTATCACTTTTATTATATTTGTATATTTTTATTAATAATTAAAAATATAAATTAAATTGTTATAAAAAATATATACCGATGAAAATATTTTATTAAGATCTATAAAATTTGTATAATATAGAATATATTTTAAAATATTTAATATATTTTATAAATATCATGCTAATATAACATGAACTAACTTTGTTAATATAGTAGAAAGAAAATATTCTTAATGCAAAAACTCAATAATATAACAAAATTATGAGAGTAATTATTAATTTTTTTTATAAAATGTGACTAATTATTTTTAATAATATTATGTTAAGTTAAATAGATTAATTAATATTTATTAAACATTTATTTATAAAATATTATTTATAGATTTTAACACAGTGAAGACAACACCAATTTGGTGTTAAAAAATTTGATACAAAATAGTTGGACACTAAATTAGTGCTGAATTTGATCTCCAAGATTGGAGATATGCTCTTAGAGATGTGTTGGTTTTGCTGAATCAAATCCATTTCTAGACAAATAGGGAAACAAAACAGGGCACCAGCCCCTGTAGTATTTTCCACATATACTCGTTTCTCTGTGTCAACATATTTATAATCTATTCTACATGCATCACTTACAGCTAGCCCATTGGCACACAGTTATTTATTTTTGGGCCCTTATTAAGTGACATATATTTATATAAATAATATCCCATTTAGGTAGCTCAGTGGCTTCCTTGCTGTTCTGCCTGCTTGCATGCACTAACTTCCAGCTTAATTAATTTCTTTTTCCACGTCACAAGATAATTCAACTTGTCATAGAATGAAACTAATTCCGTAGAGTTAAATTTGGTTGTTTTCTTGACCCAAGAAGCTTCTTTTCTTTAGCACGTTTTGTGGGTTCATACATTTGCGTGGTTAATGAAGCTGCAAGAATAAGAATCCAAGTGGGCATGGAATGGAAGCATGCTCCATGAAAACTCAAAAACATAGCACTGTAGAAGAGTGGAAGCGAAGGGGACGCCGTAAAAGAAAGACGACTGAACATGGAGGAAGAAGAAGTAGAAGAAGAAGACGGCGGATTGACAGAGAGACAGATGGAAAGAGAGGTCCACTTGGAGAAAGTATACCTAATTCGCAACCGGCCGGTGCCAACATTGTGTCAAGTCAAATATCACTTCAATCATGTCCCTCTTTCTTTCTTTCTTTCTTTCTTTCTTTTTTCGCTTCCCGTTCTCTGAAAAGAAAAGTAAATAATTGCGTGCCAAGTTGGTATGGGCAGAGACTGATGACTTGACATTAGGGTTTTGGAGCCACCTCACCCTCTTGCCCTACTTGTCTCCCCTATTTCCATGTAACCTACTCGAACTCTTGCTTTTCCAAATCCCGTAATATTAATTCAAAATGAAATTTTATTGAAGTTTTTTTCTTTTAATAAATAAAATTATGCTATTCCAAACTTAAGAAGGAAGTAATTTAAAATTCAGAATACCTGAGCCCATTGATGCAATTGGGCAATAGGTTAATGGTGATTTTATAGTTATACTGTCTATGAAGCCTGCAAAAGTTGAGCAAAAGAAAGACGGGACATCGTATGCGAAACTGCAACAGAAGAGCTTGTACACATAAATTAAAAGATTTTGGGTACCTTTTGGCAATTCAAGGAGGGAGGGAGGGGGGTGTGAAATTAAATATTGTATGTCTGAACTTTCGGGTACAATACGGAGAAAACAGCAAATTCGTATTAGAAATGAATGCTGCTCTCTCTCTCTCTCCATGTATCTGTCTATATATCTTTCTCCATGAACAGAAAAAAACAAGCAGAGAATACAGTGAAGGAACGTCAACAAGGTGCAATCTTTTCACTTTTCAAGATGCATGTGAAGTTCCCCTCCCTTCGAAAAATGTAACTATTATTATTTCATTTCATCATCAGAAATAATGGAATCATGGAAACCCATCTCTTCTCTTCTCTGATCACATGCAAATTCAAAAGCCTCTCTGCGTCTTTCCCGATCTGCCAAAAAACCAACCCATTTCTCCTTCCACTGCAGCTGATGAATATATATCTCCGCAGCGTTGACGACATAAATCCAAAATGGTAGCTAGCTCGCTACATTCATTAACCAAACTAATTAAACCAAGAAATTCTAGACAAAACGAGGTATTATGGAGCTCATAATTAACCTTTTCAAGTTTTGGGTGGAACTGAGATATATTGTCGTATTCTGCGGACGCATTTCTTTTCATTTTCTTTTTCCTCTTTCTTAAAACCGCCTACTTAAGTATTGGTTTCGTTTTAGAAATATATGAAGCACAACTAATAGGGAATGGATTAATGTTAAAAATTAAAAATAGATGGGCTCTGAGGTGGAAAACGCCAATGTCCTTCAATTTACAGTACATCCACAGAGAGAGAGAGAGAATTTAATGCTTGTAGTCACATTAATTAACTAAACTAAACAAATCAATTCAAGGGGAAACAAAACATTCTGTAGCTCAAAATCGTTTAAAGCTTGTCAAGTATACTTTCTTTATTTAATGAGTTGCTAAATTTAATCATAGATGAATCGAAGAGGAAAAACCAAAAAAGCAAATATACTGATCATAAGAACACATTACAGTTTTCCATCTTTTCCTCCTAAAGAAAGAAGCTCATCTGATCAGTTTACAGCTTTCACTCCAATCTTCCTCTCATAATATCATTCGCACTGATGCAAGTGGAAAAACACAAAAAGAAAGAAAGAAAGTCATGAACGAGAGAGAGAGAGAGAGAGAGAGTGCTTAAACCAAAACTTACATTTCCAACGTTCTGTCTCTCATCTCATCACATGACAGCATGAGTAGATATTATACATACGATGAGTATATATAATCAAAGTAAAGACTTGAAATTTGTGTTGTCTCTGTGCATATTCGCTTTGCTTTGTTCCTCAAATTCAATTCTCTCTACGGCATGAACAGCTTGTTCCCACACTTGCATCGCCAAGCCTCCGGGTAGTACTCCAACGGCACGCTAAAACCGGGTTGAATCGGCACGTGAACCGCCTTACAGGGGCTGCACCTCCCGCACTTGGATCTGCACGTCGGTGGCGACGATCCCGGCACGCTGAGTCGCGTCTGAGTCATTAGCACTCTCCCCCAAAATTTCCACCCGCTTGGCCGCCTCCCTTCTTCTCCGTCCTCCCTCACTCCCCCACCTGGCAAAGACGAAGAAAATAAACTTTGTTACAATTAACATTCCAGGCGTGTTCTGGGCATTGAGTGGGCTCACCAAGTTTCCGGGTCGGGCAGAGGCTGAAGGCGGAAGACGAGGCGAATAGGAGGAAAACCACGGCGGTTACCGTGGCAAACGAAGGCTGCCTCTGACTGCGGCGGTGGCGGAGCATTCCGCCCATCGCCGAGCTGGGTCTGCGTATTTTAGCAGGAAGAAGTAGAAGTATCCCAGAAAAGGATTTACGGAGCTATAGATAAAGTGATTGAAGAAGTACTGAATAATGGGGTTGCAGAAGGGAAGGAGCAGGGGGAGGAGGAGAAGTAGAAAGTGGAAGGAAAAGATTTGGAGAGTTTGAAGCTCTATGATGATGATGATTACTGGTTTTGCGTGTGAGTCCAAGTCAAAGATGAGGGAGGGGGAGGGGGAGGGGGAGGAGGGGTGGGGCCCGGTGGAGAAGGAAGTGGTTATTACGAAGATGCCACTGTTGAAAGGGGGATAATACGAGGAAGGGAAGTGTGGTGGACAGAAGTGTAATATTACTAAAAGTGGGGGGGTGGCTGGGGCAGAAAGAAAAGTGCGTAGACATAAATGGTAGTCATGTGAAAGTGGCACTCGTGTGGTGTGGTGGCGTACGTGTGGGGGGGGGAATGACTGGCCACTCCCTGTCTCGTTGGTACCAACATCTCAGTCGACTTAAATTAAATTAAAAGTATACCGCATAATGAATAGAATAGATGTACTTCTTCTATTAATGGTTTAGGAGGATCAAATTGTAATTATCTCAAACTTATTAAAACAAATAAATTAGAAGGGAAGCTGTAAAATGGGGAAATCCGATTCCGATTCCGATCCCACCGTCCCTCGTCAGTCGGCACCTTTTTCCAAATTTATCATAATGGAGCTTTCACTGTGGAACCCGAACCCGAATCCAGAAAAGAATGCGAATGGGGGGGCCTCCAGAATCCGTTTGTGACTGTAACGGGTTATTAAATTTGGGAGGTGGGGCCACTGGCCTGTGGAGCGAAGAGCGACAGATCAGAGCGCACAGATATATATATATATATAGTGTGATCTGCCAAACGTACGGTTTGTGGGGCCCTTGTTCGAGTGCGGGCCTACCTTTCATAGGTGCAGTACACTGATTGGTATATTCCGGGTTTGGGCCCTGGGTCCGAATTGTGGGTTGGGACTTATTTGGTAATATGCTTATTGGGTAAGCTAAGCTTGGAACACACAGGGGGAAGGCTTTGCTTCCTGGGTTTGTGAAGGGCCCAGCACCAGCTCTTCAACTTGAGGTTGGCCCAAAAGACTATTGCCCTTCTACAGAAATATAATCCATAATAATTAATATTATCTTTTAAAAAATTATATTATTTTTCAAATATATCCAAATTTCGCTTTCTAGAGATTACAATAATTTTCGGACACCTCAAATTAGTGAACCCTTTGCTACTCAATTGATCCATTTTGGACATGGCAACCTCATAGATTCCATTCTACTTTTTTTTTTTTTTTGAGACTATACATTAATTTGAAAATTATTAGAAATTGACTATGTAATAAAAATTCTTAATCTAGATTGCACAAAAACAAAAACATGAAAAATATATGATACGAAAAGGAAATGGAAAATTAGTATTTTTCAAAAAAGTGAAAAACAAAAAATGAAAGGAAACACATAAATAAAAAAAATATTGGAGACTTTTTTATAAATATAATTTTAATATAAAAATTTAGTTATTTAATTTAAAAATAAATATAAATTACATAATACATTCAAATAATTTTTTTTTAAAAAGTAAAAATTTAAGTTAGGGAAGGAATTATTTTGTTTTTAACATTTTCGTGGATAGAAATACGTTTTTAAATTGAAAATATATTTTTAATATTATAAAATAATCTTAAAATATTTTTAAAATTATAAAAATGACCTAAATTTTTCCAATATTTTAAAAATAAAAATATTTCAAAAACACTAAAATTGTACCCATAAAAGAAAACAAAAAGGTAGTGGCAACTGAAAATTGGGCAAGACAGAAAATAGAAAATCAACTAATTGCGAGACACACGTCGTCTCGGATTGCGTATGCTCATGTGAAATGACCCGGCTACCCTCAACTGTTCCCCTTCGGTTGGGCCGACGGTACATCGAATCCGGACCAATCGACGACATGGCATGCAGCCGGTCAAAATCTAGCGCGGCATCATCGTCTTTCCACGCATATGATATATGCGTTTTTGGGGCAACAGAAATTCAAACGAGTTTCTTGCGTTTCCTCAGAGCTCGCAGAAGTTTCAGAGAGAGAGAGAGAGAGAGATGGGCAGTTTCTGCAAGGTATTCCTTCTTCGTTCCTTTTTTTTTTTTTTTTTTTCTCAAAATTGTATGGTGGTTGTAACGATCAATGCCTGTTTAACGCCAACAAAGTGCTTCTTGAGTTTAGATTATCAACAACTGGTTTGTTTTACATTAAGAATACATGTTTCAAGATTGTAATATGCTAATTGACTCCAATTCTCCTTCAATCGTTGCTCTGTTCATGTTATGCTAGGATTTGAGTACTCTGATTGTCCATTTGATTATCCGACATCGGATTCGGGTCTTGAGTTTAGCTTTGATGCTCGGTTGCGGTGGTAGTTCGTATTTTTCCTCTTATTTTATGTTTTCTGTTTTTGGGCCAAGCACACGAAGTAAAATGCCCGTAATTTTGGCCCAAGTCATAATTTTGAATACTTGGTCGTTCTTTATCATCGTCCAGAATTCACGCAGAAAGATCATATGATTTAGGACTAGCTGTTGGCTACCTGTTGTCTTTATATGAGCAAAATTAAGCATTCCACAGTTTAACTCCAGTGGAATTTGACACTGGAATGTGAACGTATGGTGTTGTATGGGTAGGACTAGATTTTAGGATGCTTCAATGACTTAAAAAACAAGTCCATGTTTGAATATGGCTCCTTCAATCAGCAATTGCCCAGAGTGGTGGTTTGGTGCGCTTACCCTTACATGCTTACTTGACTCTATTTAACTCCACTAATATTGTGTGTGTGTTCTCCTTTTCTCCATCCTATTTATCTGTTTTTCGTTAAGTTCTCCATCTTACCATTTTTGAGATTTTCAAATGTTCTGTTGCAATATGCATCCTCAGAATAGCACACTACTGCCATTCTCCTCCACAAAGTATCATGGTGGGGGGATGGCAAGGGGGCAAAATGTACCCTTTAGCAGAAAATCAACATCATCTTTGTTAAAGTATTCCCAGCTGATCGTTGTTAAAGATTTTGATTTAGAGGTCAACTGAGTGTCATACCTAATTGGAATTGAAATTGGAGAAAACGTTGATATATTGCTATGAAGATGGTAATCATGGGGCATGGACATTAAAAGTAGGATTAAGATGGGAATAAAATGGAGTTGTTTTATAGCGTTCTAGTCATTTTTACTCACAAATCATCTAACGAAATACATGTTTTTGTCTGGAGAGCTTCTCCCAAGTATGTGATATGTAAACATGGTATCCAGGCTTGGTAAAGAGAAGGGCAATGCTCTGATGGTCTAGGCTTAAACATTATTCTTGCTTCCTGCAGGATGACGTGGGGGAAATCATTCAGGCATGGTATATGGATGACAGTAATGAAGATCAGAGGCTCCCCCATCACCGCAATCCTGAGGAATATGTGACTCTAGACCAACTTGCTGGTACAGTAGGCCTCTTACAGTTTAATGCCTTTAACTCATCGTCAAATGTTAGAAATCTGTGCCGCCTTCTTAGACCATGAACTGTTGTTTTAACTTGTAGTAGAACTAGGAGTACTCAGCTGGCGATTAGATGCTGACAACTATGAAACAGATGAAGAGCTGAAAAAAATTCGCCAAGCACGCGGATATTCCTACATGGTTTGTCGGGCATCTCTTTATCAATCTATTGTTCATCTCTCTCTCTCTCTCTTCTTCTTCTTCTTCTTCTTCTTCTTCTTCTTCTCTATCAATCTATGTGACTCGATATATAGATTGTGTTCCCATCGCATGCATCATTCGATCAAAACTGAAGCCTCAAGCTTTGGTTCAGGACATGATTGAGGTTTGCCCAGAGAAGTTGCCAAATTATGAAGAAAAGATCAAAAACTTCTTCGAGGAACATCTCCACACTGACGAGGAGATCCGTTATTGCATTTCAGGAAGTGGTATATGAGCCTAGTTGATTTCTTTTCTTTTTTTCTTTTAATGCTTTCTTCCACTCTGCTATACTATTCTGGCCATCTAATTTTCATTTCATGCTGAAGGCTACTTCGATGTGAGGGATTGTGATGATGCTTGGATACGAATCTGGGTAAAGAAAGGGGCGGTGATTGCCCTTCCTGCTGGAATTTACCACCGCTTCACTCTGGATACAAACAACTATATTAAGGTACTATAAAGTGCAAGTAATAACGCTTGAACTCATATATAAATTTTAACACGCTAATCACTTTTATTTATGATGTTGTATTTTTATAGGCAATGCGGCTCTTTGTTGGTGAGCCAGTTTGGACTCCATATAATCGGCCCCATGATCATTTGCCTGCTAGGTATGATCTTGCTCATGCTTACTTCTTCAAATCCCATTAACAATTAATTAAGTATGCTTAATGTTTTGATTAACCCATAAGGACTCCTCTTGCAGGAAAGAGTATGTTGAAACTTTTGTACAGAAAGGAGCAACCAATCAAGCTGTTGATGCTGCTGGTGCTTGAAACATGTTTTTTTTTGCTCAAAATTCATTTAGAAAAGTGTTTGATTAACTGATTCTAAAAACTGTCTTCAATAAATTTGTTACTGTAAAATAACAATGTCCCCCCCTTGCCTCTTCCCCCTCCCCAATTGTCGGTTTCCCTTCCTGTTATCGACAATTCTAGGGTTCTGTGGTGGTTTCGGTTTGACCTGTTTCCTTCTATTATGATGACTTCCATCCTAAAACCGTGGAATTGGACAATGTGCTCCTGCACCAAATTTCATCGCGAAATGGGGTTGTCATTGGCGACAGAAGAATTGGGTCTAGTTCTTTCTCCCCATGAGCCTTTTAGCTACCCCCTGTCTCCTCCTCCTCCTCCCCATTCCCCTTGCTGCCCTGTCTCTCTCTTCCTTCCTTATTGTGTCGTGCTTGTGGTTTTCTGATCGCTCTGTCTATTTAGCTTTTCCTTCCGCTGTGATGTCAATTGGTCTACTACTACTATGGATTTAGACCGTTTGCTCTTGCTTCCTTCCTCTCAAGCCGAGGATGTCTTTGTTGATTGGAGGCCTTTGCATGTGATGGGCTTCCATAGGGTTGCTTTCCTTTTCTTTTTGTCCCTTTCTCTCTTTGGAGAGGCTGTTAATTTTTATTTGTTTCTCTCTATTTCTTTTTATCTCGTCTGTTTGAGACTTTTTAGTTGTAGTTATGTTGTTCCCCATTGTTTCTTATTTTGCTTTTATTCTCAGTTCATATAATTTTCATATTTGCAGGATATGTCCTTGCTTTTTCTTATAAACACTTTGCGTTTTTTCTTCTTTAATGAATTTTTATTTACAAAAAAAAAATAACAATATCATATTCATATCATATTAATCTCACTAGCTCAAGTGAATATATAAATTTTAGTTCATCAGTCACTTCACACGTGACCCTGTAACTCTTATAAATTGTCCTATATTTTTTACTAAATTTTATTTAATATTCTTCTAACTCTTTAATTGAATAAATGCCTTTCCATTTCACCAAATTCTCTCCAGAATGTTAAATTCTGTTCTCCTTCTAATTTAATAATTTATTAGAAGTAATAAAAATGCTGATTTGATGATCATGTTAATTATCCAGATCAACTATCAAAGACACCTTTAGATAGATATAATGCCTTTCAGTAAACTATTTAATATTCATTTTAACTTTAAATTGTCAAGAGTTAAATTTGACGAGGACTACAATATAAATTGACTATTAGGCCCCACACAAGAGGCTTGCCTTAACAATGAAACAATTTTAAAATTACCCTGTGGGTTCACGTGGTCAGCGTCACGTGCTCACGTGAATCCGACAGATTGATTTCTGAGTGTCAAGACGAAGCAATTTTCAGATATGAGATGTCATTTAGAAATTCAATTTTAATATTTTGGATAATAATTAATATAATTATTCAAACTATCTTCCATATATATATTAGGATTTTTTTTTATCATATAATAGGAATTATTGATCGCTGCTTCACGTGGTGCCTTATAAAATTGAGAAAAAAAAAAGAAAAAATGATACAAGGGCGTATTTGTCCTTTTGTCTGCATGTGAAATGACTTAAAAGGGTCTCCCTTGCGTTCCATTCCACTGCTCTGCTATATATCTCTCCATAAATAAATTGAATGTCTGGAAGCTGGAATTATCTAACGACGGAGAGCTAATAAAGACCCTTTTGATTTAGAGAGGGAGAGGAAGCTAGCCGAAGACCGGAGCAATGGCGCTTGCAGCCAAGGTAATTGATTCCAGTCATGTCCTGTTCGTGTATCCTCATCCTTCTATTGTTTGAACTAGCTTAGCAAGGGTTTAATCTGCCGATCGAGCCGAATAGAGTCTTGATTTTAAGAAGAAACTATTCATAGAGTGATTCTGTAAATTGTAATTGTAGAGAGGTTGTAGGCTGCTCTTACTTGTTGTTGATGTTACTGTTTCGTACATGATGACGACGCGAATTAGGAGTCGGCCATAGAGGCTTGGTACATTGACGACAGCGACGAAGACCAGAGGCTTCCCCACCACCGCAATCCGCCGCAATATGTGACCCTGGACAAGCTTAGAGGTAAATTAACACTACTTTCAGGCACCGAATTTGACAGATTTTTCGGCTTATTGAGGATGAGCTCCTTTCTTGGTAGAAATGGGAGTTTTGACCTGGACGCTGGACGCCGATAACCATGAAACGGATGAGGAGTTCAAGAAAGTTTATGCAGCCCAAGGCTACACCTACTCGGTTTGTGATCATCACACCCCACTCTTTGTCTTGACATTTTAAATTTATTCAATCTCATATATACTTGCTAGTGTCCACTTTTGAGTACTTAACAACAACAGGAAAAATACTTGAAAAAGAAAAAAAGAGTGAAGTAAGGCCTTGTTTGGTGAGATTCGTTGAAGGAAAGGATACGTTACTTGGCTAGAAAAACTAGGAAAGAAAATAGAATGGCCAAGCTTAAGCTAAGCAGACAGAATTTTAATATTAATGATAATCCAAACGGAGTTCTAACGGTATGCCATTGCCATATATTTTGGGTGGGTCAGGACCTCGTGGAGGTTTCCAAGAGTAACATTGAAGGTTACGAGGAGAAGCTCAAAAGCTGGTTCGGCGTACACACTGGCGCCGAAGACAAAACCCGCTTCTGCCTCGCCGGAAGTGGTACCATTAATTGAATTGGATTGCACCCAAATGAAATGATTTTCCCTTTCTTCCCCCCTACTGCAATTAACGAGTTTTAATTTCTCTGGTTAATTAATTTTAGGGTACTTCGACGTGAAGGAGCCGAAGGGCGAGTGGGTCCGCGTGTGGCAAAAGAAAGGTGGCTTGATTGTCCTCCCTGCTGGACTTCCCCACCGCTACACCCTCGACACAAACAACACTCACACGGTTACTTTCTTTGCATCGATTATACAAATATTTTTACAGCTAAACCCTACCTCTCAAGATTGGTTGGTTAATTTAAACTTGCCTAATTAATTTGCAGGTGATGCGACTCTTTGTTACTCCACCATAAGAGACCTCGCGATCATTTATAGCTTCTTGGCGATCTGATCTGTGGGCTGTGTTTACTGTTGTTGTAGCAGCAAAAGCCAAGAGAAGACTAAATTTGTTTTTGGGTTGTTGTGTTGTTAATGTCTTTGTATTCTGGCTAATAATAAATAATACGTATTTCATCAGTCTACTTCAAACAAGCTGGCTCCATCCAGTGCCTCAACACGGTGCATCAATCTCCGTAATTTTGCTTCAGGACTAATAACACATGCCCATGAGATTATCCTTCTAGTGTATTTTTTTTTATAATATGAAAAATTAGAGCCCCTTATGGCCAGTATGGCCTCTATCCTTTTATTCTCTTTAAAATTCATGATCTATCTTGATCTTGACTTAGGTATATAGATAAATTTGGCTTTTATCCTTTTAATTCTCTTTAAAATTCATGATCTATCTTGATCTCGACTTATATATGTAGATAAATTTATGAGTCGAACTTGATAACTAACCCTTTGAGTAAACACAAATAAATGCATAATGATGAGGAAAAGGACATCGGGTTTCAAATTACGCCGATACCTAGGACAAACAGTCAAATGCGGGTGGAACACGTGTTGCTTGATAAAAAACTTTGCCTATGATTATTTCGCTGAGGACTAAAGAACGCGTGGCAAAAGATCATCGCCATGATAGGTGGCGGGGCACACGGTAAAAAAACCCCGAGTTCCTAGGGATCGATCACCTTACCGAGGGTCGCGGGGATAGGGTCTATCCTGAAGATCTCGGGAGCGGACGCTATTATGGAATCCTTATCAAGAAGATCCCGAAGTTCCCTCCAGGATCCTAATCTGGAGGGGAGAATAAAAAGAAGAGGACGAGGTAAGAATGGGGGGGGTTATTTTTCTTCATTATAATTAGATTCCTAACAAGCAAGTGAACTGACTTAATCGTTGGAGATCGACCGGGGGAGCAAGTCCCCGTCTCCATTGCAGGTACGGCCGAGGAGACAGAAAGGGAGCGTTCGGCCACCACTTCTCGGATCTCATCATCAATTGGCGCCCACTGTGGGGCCGAGGCACTCTTCTTTTCTGTCTCTCCAGCGCAATAGGTTGTGGCGATTTTCGATAATCTTTCCTTTGCTTGGAACGGCAACCAGAAGACAACAATCTCGAGCAGTAGGGGGCAACCCTATCCCAGAACCCAGTCAGCAGAACCCACCTAGGAGTCCGGTGGGGAGGGACCGGAGCCTAGAAGGCCCTCCGCCACCTCCTGATCGGATAACGCTCCTAGAAGATCAGGTGCAACGATTAACGGAATTACTCACGGGTTTTTTGGATCGACAGCAGCAGCAAGCCCAACACTCCCGGACGGAGGGAAGGCAAGAACCCCCGTGGGAGGAGGAGTCCTCTTTGCCGGAGGCGAACCCGCGGAGGCCGAGGCGAGAGGATGGCCAAGGTGAAGCGGCGGAATCTTCGGACTTATCGTTCCTGCAGCAGCGACAGGAAGAATGGCTACGGCAGCTCGAGGAGGAGACTGCTGCCCTGAAGCCCAAAGCTGGGGAGGGGGCAGGGGGCAATGATAGCTCAGCCTCTTAGCCCGGAGATCATAGCGGCTATACCACCGGAACGTCTTCGCATCCCGACCATTAAGCCTTATGTCGGGACCTCTGATCTGATAGATCACCTTGACCTCTTTACCTCACATATGATGGTGTAGGATGCTTCGGACGCAATGTGGTGTAGAGTTTTCTTGGCCACCTTGGAAGGGCACGCATGAGCTTGGTATTCAAACCTGGCTCATCATTCTATCGTGAGTTTTGCACAGCTTCGAGACAGTTTTCTGGTGCACTTTGCACCCCTCCGGAGGCATCGAAGGTCTACCATGACCTTGGTAAGTATGAAGCAGAACTAGGGAGCGCCCTTGAAGGACTTCGTCTCACGCTTCAACATGGAGGCCTTAAGCATAGAGAATTTTGACCATAGCGTGGCTATGGTGGCGTTCCAGAATGCCTTAAGGCCTGGTCCTTTCGCACAGTCATTAGCCAAGACACCCCCGATTAAGTTCACGGACATATTGGACCGGGCTACGAAGTACATAAATGCCGAAGAGGTCATGCAAGCTAAAAGGGCGGAACATGTGGAGAAGAAAGATAAGAAGAAGCCTCCCGACGAAAGGAAAGGGAAGGATTGAAGGGAGAAGCATCGTCCTCGGTGGGAGTAGGGTGGATATACCCCCATGAATGCCCCGAAGGCAGAGATCCTTGCCACTATTGAAGGTAAAGACTATCTGAAGAAGCTGAGTCCAATGAAGGCTCCGTCTGACAAAAGGAACCAGAACAAATATTGCCGCTTCCATCAGGATCATGGCCATGATACAGAGGAATGTCACCAACTAAAAGAGGAGATCCAGGAGCTCATCAATCGGGGTTTCCTAAGGAGTTATGTGGCAAAAGAAGGCGATTCTCGGAGAAGCAAAGACCAACAGTCGCGATCGCGGAGCCCCCCCAAGAGGGACCGCGCAGACGATCGAGATCAGGCCCAGCGGGAGAGATTACGTCGGGGAAGAGACGATCATCCTCAGCCTCCAGTATTTCATACACTTGCGGCAGGAGAAGTCCCAGTCATGAAGAAGGAAGGGGGTGGCCCCACACGGCTAAAAAGGTCACATAACGTGGAGCCAATCTCTTTCTCCGACAACGACCTCCCGGGATACCCGAATCGGAATGATCCGTTGGTGATAACAGCCGAGCTTGGAAAGTGGGAGCTTCAGCGAATCCTCGTAGATCCGGGGAGTTCTTCGGAAATCTTGTATCGACAGGCTTTCCTCGGCATGGGATACGAAATGGCACAGTTAAGGCTAGCAAGGGTCCCTTTGGTGGGATTTGATGGGGAGGTCATGTATTCAGAAGGGATCATTCAGCTCCCACTGACGGTAGGGAGAGACTCTCGAACTTCTCGAGTTATGCTAGACATCCTGGTGGCAGACGTACCCTCGGCGTACATGATTCTTGGCAGATCTGGTCTCAATGCCCTTTGGGCCATTCCAAGCACATATCATATGATGTTGAAGTTCCCCACCGATAGAGGGACGAGAGAAGTGCGGGGAGATTTGCGTTCTGCTCGAGAATGTTACATGCCTCTATAGGCATAGTAAGGGACAAAGGGGCAGGGTTGCAAAGTGACGTTTTGAGCCCCCGAGCAGACCCCCCAAAGGAGGTCAGCTTCCTATTAGAAGGACTCGAAGATCTAAAAACAGTAGAGCCGGTGGACAAATTGGAAGAGGTACCTTTGAAGGTAGACTGCCTAGATCGTTGTGTGAGGGTGAGTGTGGAATTAAAAGATCCACTGAGGAGTCAGATAGTAGTGCTCCTTAGGCAATACGCGGACGTCTTCGCATGGACTGCTCAGGACATGCCAAGAGTGGACCCAGCGGTCATGACACATAGGCTGGGGATCTGGCCAAGTTTCCAGCCGATCAAACAGAAGAAACGAAGTTTTGCCCCGGATAGAGCTCGGGCAATCGAGGAGGAAGTTGCAAAATTGATCGAAGCCGGTTACATTCGGGAGGTAGATTATCCGGATTGGTTGGCAAATGTTGTATTGGTCCCTAAAGGGGAAGGCAAGTAGAGACTTTGCATCGATTTCACCGATCTTAACAAGGCTTGCCCAAAGAATAGCTACCCACTCCCGAGGATTGACGCCTTAATTGACGGGACGGCTGGTTGTTCACTCATGAGTTTCTTAGATGCTTTTCAGGGATATCACCAGATTCCATTACACTCGGAGGACCAGGAGAAGACCACATTCATTACCAGCCAGGCAACCTACTGCTACACTGTAATGCCTTTCGGTTTGAAAAATGCAGGAGCTACTTATCAACGTTTAGTGAATAAGCTTTTTCAGCATCAGCTCGGGAGGAATATGGAGGCATACGTTGACGACATGTTGGTAAAAAGACTGGAGGCAGGAAGTCATCCGGAAGATTTGGAGGAATGCTTCAAAACCCTTCGTAAGTTCCAAGTAAAGCTTAATCCTCTCAAATGTGCTTTTGGCGTGTCTGCAGGAAAATTCTTAGGCTATATAGTACATCACCGAGGGATTGAAGTAAATCCAACGAAGATCAAAGCTATCATGGATATGCCCGCACCAAGGAGTGTAAAAGAAGTACAGTGCCTCACGGGCAGAATGACCGCCCTAGGTAGATTTCTCTCTCGCTTGGCGGAAAAAGGCCTTCCTTTTTACAAGGTCTTGTCAAAGGAAAACAACTTCGAGTGGAATTCTGAATGCCAGAAAGCTTTTGAAAAGCTGAAGGAGCACCTGGCCACGCCCCTAGTTCTCACCAAGCCGAAGCCAAGAGAGCCATTATATATATATTTGGCAATAGTCAATGAGGCCGTGAGTTCGGTACTGATACCAGAAGAAGACAAGATCCAGAGGCCTGTCTATTATGCAAGCAAGCAGTTGACGGGGGCCGAGGTTCGGTATCCTCCTATGGAAAAATTGGCCTTCGCCTTAATAATATCGACCAGAAAACTCTGACATTACTTTCAAGCTCACACGATTATTATGCTTACTAATCAGCCTTTGCGGCAGGTCCTTAACAAACCAGAACTTTCGGGGCGGATGTTGAAGTGGGCGGTGGAGCTCACTACTTTCGACATTGAGTATAGGCCGCGGCCGGCTATTAAAGCTCAGTTGTTGGCAGACTTTATTGCCGAAGGAATTGGGGCTCCCGAGGGTCCGAAGGAGGATCCGAGGCCATGGATGGTGGCAGTGGATGGAAGCTCGACCTCGGGTGGTAGAGGAGCAGGATTGATGATTAAGAGTCCCGAAGGACAGATATGGCCTTATGCTTTACACTTCGAATTCCGAGCATCCAATAACGAAGCAGAATATGAGGCCTTGCTGGCTGGATTGAGATTAGCTGAACAGTTGGGAGCTCGGAGCGTTGAGGTGAGCTCAGACTCTAACTTGGTGGTACAACAGGTGAATGGAGAGTATGAAGCTCGAGAAAACCACATGGCGAGGTATTTGACCATGGTCAGAGAGCTGATGGCGCGCTTCCAATGCGTGAAAGTGGAGTATGTCCCTCGGGCAATGAACACCGAGACGGACCTACTGTCCTGAATCGCCTCTTCCTCTTTCCTTACGAGCTCTCGGGAAATTCGGATTGAGTCTCTTCCGCAAAAAAGTATCGAAGAGGTTGCTGATCAGTTATGTGTGGAGGACAAGTCTAGCTAGATGGATCCATTGCTGTTATACTTGAGAGAAGAGAAACTCTCCAAAGGTGATTTGGAAGCTCGGGAGGTCAAGCGAAAAGCCCGAAGCTTCGTGTTAATTGGGGGAAAATTGTACAAAAGGTCTTTTTCACAACCATTGCTCAAATGCATCCGACCTCACGAAGCAGATTATGTCCTACGTGAGATACATGAAGGTACATGTGGAAGTCATATCGGAGCTCGGGCTCTTAGTCAAAAGGCTCTACGATAGGGGTATTATTGGCCAACAATGGTACAAGATTCGAAACAGCTGGTCAGGACCTGTGACCGATGCCAGCGAACGTCTAACCTGGTCCATGTGCCGGTAGTCGCATTAGCCCATCTGGCCACGCCTTGCCCCTTCGCTTAATGGGGTATCGACATCCTGGGACCTTTTCCCCCTGCAACAGGACAAATTAGATACATCATGGCTGCTATAGATTATTTCACAAAATGGGTCAAAGCTGAGGCAGTGGCCTCAATCACCGCCCGGCGGGTAAAACAATTTTTATGGAAGAACGTGGTCTGTCGTTTTGGAATTCCTCGGGTACTAATCTCGGACAATGGCACTCAATTCTCTGATCGATCTGTTCAGGAATGGTGCCAGGAATTGGGAATTAAGCAGCAGTTTACCTCGGTGGCCCATCCTCAGGCTAATGGTCAAATTGAGCTCGCTAATAGGACTTTGTTGCGAGGCTTAAAAGCGAGAGTGGATAAGGCGAATGGTAGCTGGGTAGAAGAATTGCCAAGCATTCTGTGGTCTTATCGAACCACGGTGAAAGTTTCCATAGGAGAAACCCCTTTCAGTCTATGCTACGGTTCGGAAGCATTGATCCCAGTCGAGATCGGGGTACCTACGTTGAGAGTGGAGTTTTTTAGCCCTGAATCGAATGAGCAAAATCTGAGGGACAACCTCGATCTCTTGGATGAATTTCGTGATCAGGTGATGATTCGACAGGCTGCCTACAACCAACGTATAAAGAGGTACTACAATCGAAGGGTGAGGGCGCGAAATTTTCTATCAGGAGACTTGGTATTAAGGCGAGCAGACGTTCGGGGGGCTCAGGAGGCCAACAAGCTAACACCAAATTGGGAAGGTTCTTACAAAGTAACAGAAGTCCTCAGCCTTGGTGCCTACAAACTGCAAACCCTCGAAGGGGCACCAGTAAAAGACGCGTGGAACGTGCAGAATTTGAGGAAATTCTATCAGTAATTATTCTTTATTATTTTTACAGGATCTATTAGTCCAAATTCATTATTACATATCTTGTCAGTAGTATTCTCTTTGTTCTTTTCATATACAATTCGGGAATAAATCTACTCTTTCTCCTATGCGTGAGAGCGCGTCATTCCCAAGAACTCCTCAGCAAAACAAAAGATCAGATTTGGTCCTCGGAGGGTCCGAACCCTCGACCGAAACAAAGGGTCAAATATGATCCTCGGGGGGTCCAAACCCTCGACCGAAACAAAGGATCAGATTTGGTCCTTAGGGGGTCCGAACCCTCGATTGAAATAAAGGATCAAATATGGTCCTCGACGGATTTCAACCCACGACAAAGGATCAAGCGTGACCCTCCCAAAGCTAAATCCTTCGGCGAGGAGACAGGGATCATGATCCCCTAAAATACGAAACATGCACGATATCAACAAAGTTTGAAAAAAAAAAAAACGAAGGATCAAGCCCGATCCCTGATGATCTTTTCTGTATCTTAATAGAATGCAGAGAAAATAACAAAAGGAAAGTGGTAGAAAAACCAAATTTTTCTATTACAGCAACAAGTTTAATACAAAGATATCTACTCTAGAGAAGATAAGGCCGTGGCAACATCAAAAGGGATGGAGTCTACATCTAGGTTGGGGAAAAGCTCTTTAGCAAGTTTCTTCATATGCTCAAAGCCACCCCGAAGAACTTTTTCTAGCTCCGCGGCGTAAGCTTCAGAGCCTCGAAAATCTTCACGACCATTCTGGAAAGCCACTTGGGCATCCTTAAGGGCAGACTGGAGCTGGGCATGAGCAGTGTGAAGATCTTCCTTGCACCAGGAATATGACTCCAGCGCCTCGACCTGTCCTTTCTTGGCCTCATTCAGCTCCAGAGTAAGCCTTCGTAGGTCCTCTTGAAGCTGATTATTGTCTTCCCGAAGTTGATTATTGATACCCTGCGCAGTGTCCAACTCCTCCCCAAGCCAAGAATTAGCCTGGTTGGCCTCGAGCATGTTTTTCTGGACTAACTCCAGATCCTCGCGCATTTGAGCTTCGGCTTCATTTGCAAGTCGGGCGTCTTCTTGGGCCAACTCAACGGACTTGGTCAAGATATGGACACGATATTCCAAATCCGATAGCTGGGAAGAGAGGGACTCAAGCCCTCAGAGCCTTTCAACCTCGGACTCCAGGGAGGAGATTCGGGCGCGCAGTTCAGATTCTCGCCGGGATACTGAACCTTGGAACCCTGCGAGGCTCTGGAGAAATAGAAACAGAACAGAGATTAAGACTTACTGGTATAAAGGAAATCAAAAAGAAGAAAGATTAGGATCATACCCTCAGGATCTCGGCACAGTAGTCTGGTTCGTTCGGCGTTTAAGGGATGTCAGGAAGAGCCAGAGCTGCCGAATGAGTGGTTGAGGCTTCAAAAGTTGGGGGTTCGGAAGGAGCGGTAGCCGAAGGGGTAGCTTCTGTCCTGCGGCGTTTGGTTCGGCGTGCAAGGATTTCCTTGGTGGACAATGTAGAAGCCTCTTCCAGTGAAGCTTCCCCTGTCAGGTCTGAACGCCTCATTGGGGCTAAAGACGTTAATATTTGCTTAAAAATAGAACCGACAGGAATGCTGGGAGACGTAGCAGGGGGCTTCATAACTGCCAAAGTTGGCTTCTCTTGTGCCTCCATACGAGCTGCAGCAACCACTTGAGTAATGGTCGCCGAGTCGTCTTCGGAAGGAATTGGCAAAGGGGCAGGCGAGGTAGAAGATTTTTGCTGGGATGAGGCCTTCGAGCCTCCATCAGCACCATCCCTAGGAGCTTCTCGGAAGGTTCAGGGATCCCCTTCCGCTGTTATTCGGGATCTTGAGGATGTCGGAGCTTTCTTATTTTTTCTGCTCCTCGGGGCTCGCTCGAAAGGGGTCACCCTTTCCAACACCTTCTGGACGCTGGGAGAGGCCGAGGGGCCCTTACTCCCGGGGAAGTCCAAGGTCATTCCCTCGGCGATGAGGAAGTAGGATATCTCCCAGAGATCTTCAACTGAGAAGGAGAAACAATAAAAATCAAACACCGAAAAAGAAGAAGAAGGGAGAGTAAGGAAGAAGATGAAAGAAAAAGAGCTCACAGTTCTCACCGTCCAAGCCCGCCTTAGTGAGGCTAGGGTTGGAAAGCCACCCCTCTTCCCAATTCCGGCTGTTTTTCATAAGTCGGCCGGCGGACTTTTCGATAGCCTCGATGCATAGACGCTTGTGCTTCGTATCCAAGATCCATTCGTTGCAAACGGACCAAACCTCCTGAGAAGAACCAGAGGGCTTGGGGCGGATAAAAACGAAGCGCTCCTTCCAATCGTCAGAATCTTTCGACCCACCAGATTGCATGAGGGTCGAAGCGCCAATCTCGAGTTTAGGGCACTCTTTCCAAGCAAGAAGACGGTCATCTTTCACGATCCGGGGGGAGATGGAGATCCAAACTCCAGGATCGCGGTTGGTGGTAAAGAAGAAGTCGAAGAGATCTCCGGACGGTTCAATTTTGCCAGTATGGCAGATGAGAAGAAAGCCCATCAAATACCGCCATCCGAAGGGGGATAGCTGGGCAGGGGCGATGGTAAGGTGTTGAAGTAGTGACATCACTCTTCTTTGGGGGGAAGTCGAAAACCCCTATCGAAAGCACATTTGTAGGTGCAAAGCCGACCAGCGACAAGGTGACACGCTCGCAGGTGGCTGTTGAACTCGACCTCCCACTCTTCGGGGATATGGTATTTTTCTCTGAACTGTTGACATTCCGCTTGGCTCATCCACTGGCATGGAATAGACGCGGCCGGATGGTTTTCCAATTCAATGAGCTCTGCGCCGGTGGAGTTGAACTTCCCAGAACCGGTGATCGCCATGGCAGAAGAGTAGAAGAAGAAAATGAGGAAAGTGGAGGAAATATTTATCGGCGCAAGAAGAGCTAAAGGTTGAAAGAAAGTCGGGTGAAAAAGCGACTGAAGGAGTAGAGACTTCCTATTTAAACCGTGGGTGAAAAGAGGCCAAAGGACAAGCCATGATGAGCATTAATTATCACAGGCTGGCATTACTCGAAAGACGAAAAGGTTTTGGACAACGTATGGGGAAGGGATATCGCCGTAGAAACAAATCGATTCATGTGCCCTCCAAACACGCGCAAGGGGAAAATACGGTTAACCCCTCGGATCGCATAAGACGACAACCGGCAAGGAGTCAGGAGGAAGGGCCTCGGGAGCTTTACCACTCTTTTAGTCCTTCGAACCGAAGAGCTCAAAAAGTGGGGGGCAAGTGATGAGGAAAATGACCTCGGGTCCCAAATTACGCCGATACCTAGGACGAACAGCCAAATGCGGGTGGAACACGTGTTGCTTGATAAAGAACTTTGCCTATGATTATCTTGCTGAGGACTAAAGGACACGTGGCAGAAGATCATCGCCATGATAAGTGGCGGGGCACACGGTAAAGAAATCCTGAGTTCCTAGGGATCGATCACCTTGCCAAGGGTCGCGGGGATAGAGTTTATCCCGAAGATCTCGGGAGCGGACGCCATTATGGAATCCTTATCAAGAAGATCTTGAAGTTCCCTCCAGGATCCTAATCTGGAGGGGAGAATAAAAAGAAGAGGACGAGGTAAGAATGGGGGGATTATTTTTCTTCATTATAAGTAGATTCCTAACAAGCAAGTGAACTGACTTAATTGTCGGAGATCGACCGGGGGAGTAAGTCACCATCTTCATTGCAGGTACGATCGAGGAGACAGAAAGAGAGCATTCAGCCACCACTTCTCGAATCTCATCATCACATAATATCACACAAAATCAAATTCACAATTTGACAATATCTTACCCTTCTAAATACATACAGCAGACTGTCTATACCAGCCGAAAAGGTTTTTTATTTTTTGAAAGTTTTTTATAACAACGATGAAAAGTCGGAGTCCATGGTGGGTGAGAGTGAGACAATTGAAAACGTCCTTGCATTCAAAAGAAAATTCTCATTATAAAAGTAATTTGTCACACCCAAGTTGTCCTTATCACGTTATTTTATTACTATTTTTAGTATGAAGATTCTTTTCAACTATATTATTTAATTTATTTTCCTACCTAGAGTGATAAGTATAATGCCGTCAACATGGACCCGTAACCAGACTAAGTCCTTATATTCTAATATATATATATATATATATTTTTAATAACCAATTACACAAACTCTTGTCGTTACCCTCATAGTGTTGACTTATAAAAATGAATCTCCATTACGTTATACTCAACAAGGTTTTTCTCAAATAAAGTGACATAAGAGTGGAACTGTTTTAGATAAGGGTATTTACGATTAAATTTAATTTGAAATTTTAATAAAATTTATAATTTTCATTTCTAAATCAATTCAAAGGAGTGGAGGAAAAATTACACATAATATTATTTTTAAAATTTAAAATTAGACTATTCTTGACTTTTAAAAATGTTCAATAATTATTTCTAATATTTAAAGTTATGTTGTAAATCAATAACATCCATAATTGTGGATATCATAGAAAAGGGTTACCAGTTCGCAGCAACTACCTTTATTTATAATATATATATATATATGTACAAACATAATTTATTGAATTAATTGAAAATGAATAAAAATAATCACAAAGACTTGTACATTAATAAGTTGGTATGGACTGACTCCTCCCCTTCTGGTCACTTTAGTACACCGCATGGGTTCACGTGGCCTATTTTATAATTGAAAACTATCATGAAGGGCACTTTTGTCTTTTCATACCGCACATAATTTATGCGTTAAAGCGAGCTTTTCTTTTTCCTCCTCAGTGGAAGAGCCACCTATAAAGATAAAAATGATTTTGGGATTCTATCAAAGGCGGAAACACAAACAAACCATTGAAGGATGAGAATCTCAAAATGATATTTGAGATCCGTGCAGTGATCCACCAAGTACTAAGTTTTGGACAGAGTCACCAATCACGTGTTCCCCGTCAAAATGACTAAAAAGCCCTCCCTGGTGTCCCTCTGGTCGCTTGTCTCTATATAACCGAAGCTATCCCAAGGCTCTGATCATTCAACGCAGCGGCGAGCTTAGAGCGTTTCACAGAGAGGAATTAGCAAGGCGGAGATCAGTGCAATGGCGTCTACAACCAAGGTAACGGATATTCCTTCGTCTCTCTAATATTTCCTTTTGTGTGTGTGTGTGCGTGCCCGGATTCTGTGCTTTTTATTCTTTCTCAAGATTTGTACTCTCGAGTATAATCTTACTGTGGAACTTATCTGATTAGTTAACTAATCTTACTGGTTGTGTAGTGATTCGTAGTAAAGATTGTCAAAGGGTTGTACCGATCTCTGGGTTTTCATGTTTTGTTTCTGCTAAGTGATCTGTGGGTAGTTTATGAATCAGTTCTTTGGTTGATGTGGTGGGATGGAACTCGCAGAAATTTCAGGGGAGGGATTTTCTTGTTTGTTTACTCATATTTTACTATGATAATTAATAAGAATTGGGGGCAAAATTTAGCCAAAAATAGACACCAACTCAGCCTCTCTTGGATAGACCACCGTGTCTATGGATTTGACTTTTTTTGATAAGCCTAGAGATGGCAAATGGCCGGGTGGCCCGCTTCACAGCCCCGTCAGGTACTGTAGTAGACGGGTCAACTCGCCCCGCTCAGCAAAATGTGGGCCATGTC
Source organism: Diospyros kaki (assembly GCA_036245055.1). NCBI lineage: Eukaryota > Viridiplantae > Streptophyta > Magnoliopsida > Ericales > Ebenaceae > Diospyros > Diospyros kaki. The sequence goes on along the minus strand of BSEG01000016.1, from coordinate 3,815,007 downwards.
AGACCAGTGATATGTGGCCCGGCCTGACCCACCAAAATGGCCTGTGGGCCGGTCCATTAATTGGCCGGCTAAAATAATTGGCCTGACCCACCTAAAAATAAAAAAAAATATCTAAAAAATATGTTTATAATTAGTAATTATTTTTAAATATAATAATTAAAAATTATGTTTATAAAATTATGTTTACAGTAAATATAAAAAAAATATGTTTGTAAGTAAACATTATATTTTAAAAAATATTAGTTGTATTTGAGAAAAAAATAAAAAAAATATTTAAAAATTATATTAAAACATTAAAAATAAATGGTACACGGGCTGACTCGGCTCAGCAAGCCCATGAGCCGGTCTGGCCCAGCTTGTCTTGGCCCATTTATTAAGGGCCAAAGGGTCGTGCTGGCCCCAATTTCCATTGTCCCGACCCGCCTCTCTTGTGGGTCAAATTCGGCCTGGCCCACCAAATGGGTGGGCCAGGTGGGAGGCGGGCCAGCCCGCCCATTTCCCATCTCTAGATAAGCCCAATGAATTTTGGCGCTGCAATCTGTCCTATTGGACGGGAATATCTGCTGTGTTGTTCTCATTCAATTTAAGTTTCTTTTGCTACAATATGTAAAGGATTAAATTCCATTGCTTCAATGTGTCTCCCTAAGAAGCAGTGATTTCCTAGTGGTCCTAGTTTACGTTTTGACCCATATTGCAGTCTTGGATTTTCTTTGGAAAATATGAAGGGATGTTAAGGAAATAAATGAAGTGGAAGACATTAGATTCTTACAAATTTTATTCATTGAGGAAACTGCAGGGAATATGGTAGATTGTATTGCTGCTCTAATGGCACATGGAAATTCGTTTAGTTGTTTTGAACTCATAGACATCACTTTCCAACTTTTTGAAGAAAATGTACGATAATGCTAAAACACAAGGGCCCAGAATATTGAGATGTTGAGTTTATATCCTCAACATCCTCTCAAGAGGCTATTTGGCTTAACCTTTTTTATTGGAGTTTTCAAGTTAGTTAGCAATTAGTATAAAAGTTGTGTAGTGTTTAAATTGTATTTGGATAAATATACTTTTAAGCTGTCCGTTAATATTTATGTGTTTGATTTGTAAAACTTAATAAGTTGTCAAAACTTGACAAAAAGCCTAAAATAGACATGATGTTAAATAATACAAATAAAATTCATAAAAATATTATTTTTAATTAAAAAATTATAAATTAATTTATAAATATAGATATTAGATAAATTATACATACTTATTAAAAATATATTAATATAATATATACACATTTTATTTTTTTCTTAAAAAATATTACCATTATAATATATATATAGCAATGGCGCGACCCAACTGGAACCAGATGCAATGATGGCGACGGTAGATCTAGAACCAGATGCAACAATGGCGCAACCCAACTGGACGACAGCGACGGCGATTATGGAGGGGCGACGGTGGCAACGACAGCGGCAACAATGGCTGAAGTGGGAAGATGATGGGTACCAGGGGTAGAACAGTATTTTACTTGGTTAACAACGAAGCATTTTGTGCAAAAGCTTGGGGGTATCAACTTTTGCACCAACTTTTGCAAAACGCTATTATAACAGCTTTAAAGCTATCTAGCGATTGTTGTTGCCAAACACTTAACCAGAAAACACTATATAGCTTATGCTATAAGCGGTCAAACTGCTAAGCCAAACAGCCTCCAAATGTGGCTAGATTTCTCTCCCAAAACAAGTGAAACATGCATAAATCCCTGCACTATCCAGATGGGAACACAAGATTTATTGATCTAAAAATGCTAACAAATGTTAATGTTCATGTTTTCTACAGGAGTCAGCCATACAGGCATGGTATATAGACGACAATACCGAAGACTACAGGCTTCCCCATCACGTCAATCCCCCGAAGTATGTGACCCCAGAGGAACTAAGAGGTAACACACTTTAGGATCAAGTATTCAACATTATAACTAAATTTACTAGATCTTCACATTCTTGATCATTAACTGATTGTTGTGCTTGTAGAACTGGGAGTACTCAACTGGACCCTGGATGCTGATAACTATGAAAATGATGAGGAGTACAAGAAAGTTTATGCCTCCCAAGGATACACCTACTCAGTTAGTTAACATAAATCCTTTACCTTCCAATCTATCTACTAATTTGTGTTTGTTTCATCTCATTTGTATTCCAGTCCTGGCCAATGTGGGATGTTTTAGCTAGTTTCTTATCCTTTTTTTTTTTTCTTCCAAATGTTTTATACTCTCCTCCCCAGAGAGCAGGGATGAGTCTGCATGCTTGCCTATTGTATTCTTTTAACAGGATTTTTGCAATTTTTCTCAGGATATAGTTGAGGTCTCCCCAGAGGTGTTGCCAAATTATGAGGAAACACTTAAGAGCTGGTTCGAAGAACGCACCGGCCATGAGGACAAGACCCGGTTCTGTATTGCAGGAAGTGGTAGGATTAGTTAACATTTGTCTGATTGTCTCGCTGCATATCTATACCTCTGCTGGATCTGACTTTTAGTATTCCGGTGAAGGTTATTTTGATGTCAAGGATCGCGAAGGTAAGTGGATTCGCATCTGGCAAAAGAAAGGGGGTTTGATTGTTATGACTGCTGGAGTTACTCACCGCTACACGCTTGATACTGACAACTATCACAAGGTACACTATTTACAATGAAAGCTCCATTGAATTCTTGGTGATGCATAGATAAAAACACACTCTTGCATCTGTCGTTAGAGCCTTATAATGATGATTGATTGTGGACAGTTAATTCCTATCGACCCCTTTGTTGAATGTCCCCAAGAATTTAAATGTTAAGAAGAGGATCTAAGCTCCGACCTAGTATTCATCAAAGATCGATGTTATGCTTTGTTGCTAATGAAGTACATTCTTTGCAGGTCATTCGTCTCTTTGATAAGAAGCCCTAGACTCCATGATTGACCTCATGATCACTGGCAGTGGGATCCAGAACCGGCTGGTGACGAGAACTGGTGCTTTGTGTGCCATCTAATGGCGGGAGTAGTGTGCTCCTTTGTAGGCTCCTATGTGTTTTTGAGTCTTCTCTTCTTGTCCGCGGCATCAATTGGGGGTGTATGTTGTTGTAGGTGAAGATGGGCTTGTTTCTTCTTGCTTGTTCTGTTCTCTTTTTCCTCTTATCTTGTGATGTGGCTGCTGCTGCTGCTAATAATAATTACATGATCATCTACTTAATAATGGAGAACAGCTTGCATTCGCTCCAAATGATTCCACTTTTGCTAGAATCCCTGAAATGGAGCGATTAAGAACTGCTCAGTGTTTGAATATTATGAAGAAGAAAATAAGCTAAATCTATTTATGAAGAACTTCAACTGATCCAAGCACTCTTTTGAATGGAATGCACCAACATGGCCCATTCAAACAATGGATTAATTTAGACTGAAATTTGGGTCTAAGACCTAGAAATTCAACTGATCCAACCACTCCTTTGTTTGTATGGAACTACTAGTATTCTTTGAACTCAAACACTCCCCGTACAGCTCAGTCAAACCAACCCTCAATTTCTTTCACCTAATTCTTCTGTCTGTTCTTGAACTCAACTTCCTATAATTATTCAGTGATTAGAATAAGCAAGTCACAGGTTCAAATTATTAAAAGTGTAGAAAAACAGTTATTTTAATATATTTAAGAACATTTTCCAATCGAACAATTCACAAATCTTTGCCTAATTCTTATGTTTGTTTATGAACCCAACTTGTTATCATTGTTCTGATATCATAAAGCCTAATCTCATGAATAGGATAACAGATGGATACATTCATTATACACATGAGAATTTTTTTGAGAATAATTTAATCTCTTTATTTAAAAAAAAAACTTATATGTTTTGTCATGTCACAAGATAAGTTATACATGACATAATAAGATTAGTCTTAATATGACATAATTAATACATAAATTGCATTTTAATTTTCATTATCCACTTTATTTGTTTAAGAATTTAAAAAAATATAAAGTTTCAACTTTGGGTTCTGTGAGCTTTAGATAGTTCCTTTCGGTTTTAGGTGATTTTTTCCTATAAAACTTCTCAAGATATAAGGGGTGAAAGGACATTTAAAATTTTTTGAGGGACCCTTTAGCAATTAGTAGCATTACAAGTTAAATTATACGAAAATAAAAATGAGAAACGGATAAATAAAAATGAAGAAATATTATTTTTTAAAAAAATTAAGAAACAGAAATGTGAGAAAAATGGATAAATAAAAAATATATAATTTTCTTTTATAAATATAATTTTTAATATAAAAATAATTATTTAATTTAAAAATAAACATAAATTTTATGATACATTCAAATAAATTTTGAAAAAATTAAAAATTTTATATTAGAGACAAAAAAAAAATTTAAGATCAATATTTTCTTAATGTTATGAAATGATCAAAAAAAAATTTAAAATTATAAAAGTAATTTAAAAATAATTTTTAATATTTCAAAAATGTTTCGAAAATTACAAAACGATACCCCAAAGAACGTAAATAGCATTTTTGTTTCCAAAGGGACTGTATGTTTAGTGGGAAACAATAAGAAAACATGGTTTACGGAATGGAATTACGAAAGAGCCCCCCCCCCTTGGGTCAAAGTCAACGTCCTTCGGCGACAATAAGGCCGTGATGTTGTCCTCGTTTATTATCTCGTACTCGTGGCCTCGAAGCTCAGATAGTGGCGTGGCCTCAAAGCTTAGTACTCGGACGCAGAGGTGGGATCCCTGGTGAGAGGTAGAAGAATGGGTTTGGTGGCCAAGGTAAATAAATATCTGACCTCTGCCATCCTGCAATTAGGGTTTTCTTCCTTGTGAAAAAAAATTGAAGATTTTGTTTGGTTTCACCGATCTCTTTTCCATTTTACGCGATTAGCGCTTGCCCGTTTGATCGATTTGTGGGTTTTTATGCCTTTACCTGTTTTATTATCTGTAGAAAATACTCACGACTGTTCGAATCGTGGGGCTTGGTATTTCTATTAAACCTTGCCATTTGCTTCCTCTGTAATTGTTAAATCGATTCATATGCTGTTCGTCTCTGGGGCTTGAATAATCCGTATTCCGACGGTTAGCGAGTCAAGCCATAGAATTATCAGCTTTGTTTTTTATCTTTTACGTGAACAAGAAAAGCCACTGAAAATGATTACCTAATTTGAATGAACTAGGCTTCTGATTCTTCTTTCTTGTTGGAGAAATAAATTGATAGATTCAATGCATTTAAATTGAAATGAGTGAGGAATAGGATTGGCTTATTGCCAGGGAGATGGCAGACTGCTTGGGCAGAGAGTTCCATTCGGTAGAGGAAGTGCCGCCTGTAATCTATGCGATTCAGTAATATTACAGTGACCAAAAAAAAAAAAAAAACCAAAAACATATTGATGCAGAACCCGAACCAAACGAGACAAGAGTAATCCTGATTATTCGTAGTGAATAGCAATTATTTAATATTATTCATCAAAATCTGTCCTTCAATAGTTTTTATAGGCAATTAAGCTAATAAAGATAATGCTAGCCTAATTAGGATTCTAGGACATAAAAGAAATTAAAAGACACTAGGAAACAAATTAAAATAAAAAAATATTAATTTTTTACTTTTACGCCTAAAGTATTGTTTTCCGAAATATTTTTTTATGATCTTCATCACATATATTTGTTTGTTTTCACTCTGTTCCCTGGGGACGTTTTATGTATTTACCTAGGGTAAGATGTTACTTCATTTGAGGAACTCCAAGACTGTTAGGCTGAAAGGATTGTTGACGAGGAATTTCTGTTGTGTCATAGGCACATAAATTGTACAACTGCATCAGCATGTTGGAATCATACTTTTGTTTCTACTGTGGTAACCACAAACAACCTATTGTTTTGTGATGGTAGGAAGTTGCAATTTTTTTCTGTTATCCTTCTTTTAATGATAGAATTTCTTTTATCTTTTTCTTTTCTTTAGTCAATAAGTAAATCATATGCTTACAAAATGGGAAACGTTGTATAAACCATGTGGGTAAGGCTGTACACCATGACCCTAGTAATTAGGACCAGAAAGAGATCCAGGATATGAATAGGTAAAAAGAATTAGCAAACAAACTCTTAGATGGATAGAGCTCCATACCCTATGAAGTACAAGCACTTGTAAGAAGTGATCAGGTCATTATTCATCCAAACTTGTCTATTATTTTTATTTTTCTAGAATTGAGTTCTTCTCAACACTTGGGTATTTGTGAAAATTTTTGTGCATCTGTGGTACTTAGTTGACGTTGAATGTTTTAATTGGATTGACATCTGAACTTCCACAAAAGTGTGCTTTTTGGCCCATCAAACATACATAAGAGGCACCCAAGTGCGACCTTCCCACATTTTTACTTCTAGTGACACCACCCATGCAAGCTCCATGGAACTCCTTTATCAAGCCATTTTCCCCTTGGTTTGCAAGTATCTATGGCTAAACTGAGGATGAGATTGTCTTGCAACACCAGTTATTTTCTCAACTACAACCACAACCAGGACCTTAATCTTACTAGGTGGGGTCAATTACTTATATTCTAGTCTGTGAAGCATCTATATTGATAACTATATTTTTTGTTCAGCCCTTATATTCTCTGTCTTGCTTAAAAGTTTTTAGCCTATTTCTCTTTGATTTTTCTATACCTTTTTCTTTCTCATAAACTTCTTCTATTTTTTATAAACTAAATAAGAACAAAGCTACCTTAATTTGCTAATTACTTGGTTTTTTTAAGGGAGTTGAGTGTAACATATTCTTTTGCTTAAAATGCTGAGATATGACCATGCCAAAGATTTTCTGAGAACTATCTGTATGTGCTCTATAGTCAAATACATGTTTCCTTGGGTTCAAGTCTTAAAATTCATCATATCTGACTCTTGATTTGGTCCTATAGCTGAATCATTCATGTGATCTAGCTCATATTGCAAAAAATTGTTTCTTTGGTTTTCAATCTCATTATACATTCACTTTAGTTACTCTTTAATTTTGTCTTTGTTGAATTCATTATTGCCTTCCCAGAAAAATGTGGATAGAAACTTAAGGGGATATTAATATTCCATCTCATATCAAAATGTATTTTTTCCCACAGGATGACAGGGAGGAAGTCATAGAGGCATGGTACATGGATGATAGTGATGAAGACCAGAGACTCCCCCATCATCGGGAACCTAAGCAATATGTATCTCTAGACCAGCTTTCAGGTATGCATCTTCAATAATCAAGTTTCTGAAATTATCAGGACCTTATTTCTTTAATTTGTACCTAATGGGCCGTCCTGTTAACTTTAAAGACCTTGGAGTTCTAAGCTGGCGGTTGGATGCTGATAACTATGAAACAGATGAGAAATTGAAGAAAATTCGTGAGGAACGTGGATATTCCTACATGGTTTGTGACCAAGCTTGCCTTCTCATTTCTCATTTCTTTATTTTCCCAGGGCAACTGTTCCCATTGTAATTTCACTTTTGCATTGAAAGAGGGAGGGAGGAGGTGCAGTTGCTTGATGGGTTTTTTATGACTTGGTGTATAGAATTATCATAAAAGTTTTTCATGGACCTGAGTTGAAAATCTTGGAAAATTTTATTTTCAGGACTTCTGTGAGGTTTGCCCAGAAAAGTTACCAAATTATGAAGAGAAAATAAAAAGCTTTTTCGAAGAGCATCTTCATACTGACGAAGAGATCCGTTACTGTGTGGCAGGAAGTGGTAGGTATAGTTGGAACTTCATTTAGTTTCCTACGAGTGAAATCTTATGTCCTAATGTTTTACATAATGGCGAAGGTTATTTTGATGTGAGAGATCGAGATGATGCTTGGATCCGTGTCTGGGTAAAGAAAGGGGGAATGATTGTACTGCCTGCTGGAATTTATCACCGCTTCACACTTGACACAAGCAACTATATAAAGGTATGTTCATGGCTTATTATGTGTTAGGCAGATTTTCTTGTTTGCATGTAGGAGAAAGGGCTATTTGTTTTTTCCTTTTCAGATTCTTTTTGATTTTACAGATTACTATAATGAAAATTTCAGGTTTGTTTACTTTGTGTTGTCATATTGTTTGAAGTGCGTTTACTTGGATCTCCCTGTTGATGCACAGTGCAATTTATGGGTTTTCTACCCATTGTATATGTGGTGGATGAGTCTAGAAGCTTCTTGACATTAATAATATGACATGCTATGAGGGTAGCATCCCCTATAATACCTGGCTGTGCATATTTTGTGAAGGCATAACTTCTTCTTTTTTTTTTTTTTTGACAAGTAACAACCATTATATGGTGTTCGTAGGTTCTCTTTTTGAGTAAATTACATTAAGGCCCCATGAGGAATGGGACTCATACATCCCCCTCTCTCAGGTTAACAAAATTAGATTGACCAATTGGAGATGGTTAACAATAAATCAACCCCTTCCTTTCCTTCATTATTTAGCTGTCAGTTGACTAAACAAAGTACGTTGATAGTGTCAATAATTACTTCATAATACCTGTCTTACCTTCTCTAATTGAGGAAGAAAACAGTTCTAGCAACTTGTCAAAATACTAAAATATATTACTAATGGCAATACACAAACCAATGTATTAGCTATGATTAACATTAGAATAGTTATGAGATTTAATTAATTAATGATTGTTAAAATGTAATTAACTAAAATTAATCAATAATGTAATTTTATGTATTACTTTATCTCTTTCTTTCCTCTTCTTGTTCCTGGAACCCATTTGCCACATACTACTAACCCCAACAATACCTGAAACACCCTACCACCACTATCCAGAACAACCCACACCATATACACAGACAACTGCCATCCTTAATGCCTTGTCATGAGCGCGTTTCTCATCCGTTAACTTGTCATGCCAATTTTTGTTCTGATCATTTTTAAGAATTGATGCATCTCAGTGTTTGTGTCAGTCTCCATCCCTGTGTCTGCATTTGTCTTTTTAGCATCCTGGTAACCTCATCCAATTCATTTTGTGCTTTCTGGTTGAAAGACATAACCTAGTAGCTGTCACATTCCTAGGGTTTAACTAGGAAATTACCGAGGAATTTAGTAAGAACAGGGAAAGATAGAACAGTAATGGAGGGAGAATGAAACAGAAAGAGGGAGATAACAACAAGATTAAAGAGAGAAATGTAGTCAGAACAGAGAAAGGGAGAGAGATCAGAGGGAATTGAGAGAGATCAGAACAATTGAGAGGGAAATCAGAATTCAAGTATCATTTCACAATATCTATTCTCTACCTATTCTAACCTATTTATAGGCTACAACAGCAAAGTACAATCACTACAATCGCAAAATATAACAACAATATACAACCTACTTCAACATGTATTATACATAATTACTATTATATCCTGGGGGATCCTTGGGGTCTTAACAATTCCTCTCCTTGTTCTTGTCCCCAAGAACTGACAGTGACTGGCCACTATTCTTTATCCGATCCCTGCCTTCTCTATCAGATTTATCCTTCTTTCTTTCTTTCTCCTTCTAGGCCAAATCGTCTTCACTCTTATTTTCCTTCTCTTGTTGTCAATGGGCTTAAGAGTCAAACTTAGTTTAACCACTTGCACCAAATCTGTTGCATCGTCAGCCACCTTGATATCTGTAATATCTCGCAGATGTAGCAACTGAGAAGCGTAGACGACTCGCTTCAAGTATTTAAACAAAAACTTTCCAAAAGCAAAAGTGTGATGCTTTGTTGCAACATCAAGTTCAGCCATCCACTTATTCTTTATTGGAATCAAAAGTATTCCCAATTGACCTGTCATACTGCTCTGTAGGCCAAAATTTGATTTGATGTTGCCGCGCACCCACTGGAGCATGAACAAACTAGGCAGCAAAAGTCTTGTTCTTGACAGCAAAAAACTCGTCCACCATCTTCCTTTCATCACATTTCAATTTTTCCTTCTGCATCCTCCTCTGTTTCAGAGCACAAATATACTGTTGGAAATTTTTAATGTGATCAATTTCTTCCGGACGTGAGCATCCTTCATCAACCTCTAACCAATCTTGAATTGTCCTCCATTGGTTATTCACTTTGATTCGGGCACGAGTTTCCTCACAACTGACTGATTTTTCAGTCGGAATTACTTGATCCATTGTAGGTAATTCAGCCACTCCTTCCACTCCTAATGATTGATTGTCTGAATCAATCATCATCTTATTCTGAAACTTTTCTTATTAAGAAATCAGGTATGGGAGGAGTACCTATTCCTTCAAGAGAAATAGATTTAAGATATTCAAAATTTAAACCTGTTATGATTGTTTCCGTTCCTAACTTCACGACATCTTTGGCTTCCTGTTTGCTGGCGTACAACACAGATTTATCTTCAACAGTTACCTCCTCCAATGGTGTCGCGTTGATTTTTCCGACAGCTGTCTTGGCATCCAGAATTGTTGGATCCTATTCAGTTGATTTATCAGCTTCTTGCTGCAAACTGGAGGTAACAGGTAGGATTCCAGCTTCCACTAGAACCGATTCTGGAGTGGATTTTAAAAAACATTCCACTGGTATTCTGACTTGAAATCAGAATCAGAAGTTCGTCCAGCTTCTGGTTGAGATTATTGACCTTCTTCTGGAATCCCCTCTCCATCCCCACAGTTTAACTTCTTGAAAATTTACCTCTGAAACAGCTTCCAAGGACCACAAATTGCTTCCAGTACTTGATTCAGCACCAGAACCAGCCTCTGAATTACTTCTGGGAGTCGCCAGTCAGCACCCTAGGATCGGCTTCTTTGGCTTACTGCTGAGGATCACCTAGGTCAAATGGCCAAGAATTCCCCCTGCTTCGCCTTCACAATTCAAACCAAGAGTTGGTTGGCTCTGCTTCACCTTTAATTCCGAGCCTAGATCAGCTCTGAATTTGCCTTTGAAGCAGCTTCTTGATAATCGTCTGGATGTTGCGTCGCGACCTAGATTGGAATTCAGTAGTCCTGACTCTGTTTCAATCACAGTCAAGAATGCCTTACTGAATTGCACTTACCAACGTTTAGTAGTCGTTGAAGATCCGCTTCTGACCATGCCTTCCTTCTCTCCTCAACCTCAATTTCGCAGCCGAGGATCATTCGTCTGGATCACAGACGGAATTCGCCTTCAGAAATTTGAACCTTACTGCTATGAGTTTGCCAAAATCACAGCCGAAGAATGATAAACTCTAATACCCTTTGTCATGTTCCTAAGGTTTTCCTAGGGCTTGAATAGGAAATTACCAAGGAATTTGTTAGAAATTGGGAAAGATAGAATATTAATGGAGGGAGAATTATACAGAAAGAGGGAGAAATGTGATAGGATACCGGGTAGCAAATTCACATCAATCAAATATCAATGGTTTTCAATAATTTGCAGCAACAAGAATAAGAACAATAGGGCATTCGAGAGGCCCAAACTCTCCAACAACCTTCTACAAAAATTCCACCCTCTCTCTCTCTCTCTCTCTCACTCTTTCTTATTTATACCTCATCCTACTCAGCATAACTGCCTCTGGCAGCACATGTTGGTTTGTTACAACAAACCAGCTGTTTCCCCTCCTATCCTCCACCTATTTTACCTCCTAGCCCCTGCCCCTTGGGTCGCCTTTGGTAGGTCCAATGGATCGGGGGCCTATCATTATGCCCCCCCTCACTTTCACCTTATCCTCAAGGTGAAAATTTGGAAATTGTTGTTGAAGGAGGTTAACTGGTTCCCATGTTGCTTCTAAAGGGGGTAGCCCCTTCCATTGAATTAAAATCTCCCTGCCTTGTCGATTACTTCCCGTTCCCGATTGAACCCCCAGAACTGCCTCTGGCTCTACCAATAGCTCCAAATCTGCACTCAGCTGGCTGGAAACTTGCACACTAGCCCTCAACGCCCCTCTTGCCTCTCGTAATTGGGACACGTGGAAGACGGGGTGGATGTTGCAATGGGAGGGCAGTGTTAATTTGTAAGCAACCGGTCCTACCTCCTTTTCCACTTCAAATGGACCATAAAATCTAGGCACCAATTTCTCATTGGAGCGACCAGCCAGCGATTTTCTACGATATGGCCGCAATTTCAAATAAACCAAGTCCCTCACTTTGAAGTTTACCTCTCTTCTCTTCCTGTCAGCACCACTTTTCATTACTGATTAAGCCCTCAACAATTGAGTCTTCAAGTCATCCAAAATCTTATCCTGTTCAACTAATTGTCGCTCCACCATTGACCCCGGCGTGGTACCTCTTTCAAACCTCACCAAGGCTGGAGGTTCTCTGCCATACACCACCTGAAAAGGGATCCTCCTTGCAGCTATATGGTAGGATGTGTTGTACCATAGTTCAGCCCAAGGCAGCCACATGGACCATGATTTCGGTTGAGAGGAAGCAAAACAACGCAAATATGTTTCCAAGGTCCGATTCAGTACCTCTGTTTGCCCATCAATTTGTGGGTGATAGGCGGTGCTTCGATTTAGTTTAGTACCTTGGAGGCGGAACAATTCCTCTCAAAAGCAGCTCATGAAAATTTTGTCCCTATCCGATACAATGGACCTTGGGAGGCCATGTAACCTTACTATCTCCTTAACAAAATTTCCAGCCACTTCCCCTGCAGTAAACGGATGTTTCAGCCTGATAAAGTGCCCATATTTACTTAGTCGGTCTACTACAACCAATATTGAATCCATTTTGCCCGACCTAGGTAACCCCTCAATAAAATCCATAGCTATATCTTCCCAAACTTGGTTAGGGATGGGGAGAGGCTGCAGTAATCCCCCAGGTGTTAAAGCTGAAAATTTGTTCTGTTGGCAAACAACACAATTACTCACATAGTTGTGAATGTCCTTCTTCACCCCTTGCCAATAAACACTAGCCGCCACTTGCTTGTAAGTCTTCAAGAACCCTAAATGCCCCCTGAGACTACCATCATGTCCCTCACGTAAAATCAATGGAATGAGAGATGACCCTTTCGGTATATACAACCTCCTTTTGTATAGCAGTTGGCTGCCTACCCACTGAAAATTGGGTTGGGAAGCAGGATCAGTGTGTAGATCCTTGATAATTTGCTGCACCTTGACATCTGTTCCTACTTCACGGGCCAATTGATCCAGTTGAATTACTTGTGGTACTGTCAAAGCCATGAAGGCTGCTGGATGGTTGATGCGTGATAACCCATCAGCGGCCTTATTCTCCAATCCCGGCCTATAATGAATCTCAAATTGAAATCCCATTAGTTTCACCATCCATCTCTGATATTCGGGTCTTACCAACCGCTGATCCATCAAGTATTTGAGGCTCTTTTGGTCAGTCTAAACCTCAAATTTCCTCCCTAAAAGATAATATCTCCATTTTTGCACTGCAAAGACTATGGCCATCAATTCCCGCTCATAAACTGATTTCGTTCTCCTTAATTGATTGAAAGCTTGACTGAAATAGGCAATGGGTCGGTGATTCTGCATTAAAACAGCCCCCATGCCCTCCCCCGAAGCATCCGCCTCTACCATATAAGGTTTATCAAAATTCGGCAAAGCGAGCATAGGAAAGGAAACCATCTTCGCCTTAAGCTGTCGGAAAGCTTGCTCGGTTGCCACATCCCAATAGAAATTATTCTTCCTCAACCATTCAGTTAAGGGCCTTGCCATCTTGTCATAGTCTTTCACGAAACGCCGATAATATCCCGTGAGTCCCAAGAATCCTCTCAATTCCTTCATTGTTGTAGGAGTAGGCCAATCTACCATCGCTTGCACCTTAGTGTGATCAGCTGATACACCTTGTTGAGAAATGATGTGGCCTAAGTATTCAACCTCCGGCTGCTCAAACAAGCACTTTTTCCTATTAGCAAGTAGCTGATTTTCTGCTAACACTTTAAAAACACAACATAAGTGCTTCGTGTGTTGCTCTAAACTCTTACTATACACCAATATATCATAAAAAAAAACCAATACAAAACGCCTTAATTACTCCCTGAAGATATCATTCATTAGTGATTGAAAGGTTGCGAGTGCGTTTGTCAATCCGAACGGCATAACTAGAAACTCGTAGTGGCCCTCATGTGTCCAAAAAGTCGTTTTGGGAACATCTTCACCCTGACCCTAATCTGATGGTAGCCAGATTTTAGATCCAGCTTGGAGAAAACCATAGCCCCGTGCAACTCGTCCAGCAACTCCTCAATCACAGGTATAGGAAATTTGTCGGGGATGGTTACCTTGTTCAAAGCCCTGTAGTCGACACAAAACCGCCACCCTCTATCTTTCTTCTTAACCAATAGCACCGGGCTAGAGAATGGACTGCAACTTGGCTGCACAATCCCAGCTCCCAACATCTCGCCCACCAGTTTTTCAATCTCATTTTTTTGCATGTAAGGATAACGGTAAGGTCTCACATGTACGGGTGCAGTTCCTGGAATCAAGTTAATAGCATGGTCTCTTTTTCTGCATGATGGCAGCCCCTCAGGATTAGAAAATACCCCTTCAAACTCTTCCAGCACTCCTTGTAGCAACCTTGGGATTACCCACTGCTTTCCTTCAAATTCTGTTGTAATGGCTCCCAACTTCAGCAACATCCCTTCCCTTCTTCCCTTAAGAGCTTTCAGCATGGCCTTCAAAGACACCATGGTTTTACTTAAACTTGGGTCGCCCTGCAGTGTTACTGCCATACCCCCTACTCAAAACTTCATTGTTAAAGTTTTCCAATCCACATTCATTTTCCCCACTGTGGCTAAGCACTTCATTCCTAAGATAACATCTGAGCTACCCAGCTCTAAAGGCAAAAAATCCTCCACGATTTGTAGGCTTTGTAGGTGCAATTTCACCCCCTTGCAAATGTCAGCCCCTTGCACTGCCATTCCCGTCCCCATAATCACTCCATACCCGGCTATTTTTGTTCTTGGCAGCCCCAACCGCTACACCAACTCGGTCGCTATAAAATTATGTGTCGCCCCTCCATCAATGAGTACTACCACTGGCTGCCCTTCAATATCCCCTTGCAGCTTCATGGTTTGTGGTGTTGTCAATCCCACAACTGAATTCATTGAGAGTTCAATGACCTCGCTGCCTTGCCTCGCTTCTTCTTCCCTCCCTTCCCTTGTTTCAGCCTCGACTACTTCCTCTTCCATCTCTTCATCATAAATCATCATAACTTGTAGCTCTCGGTTTTTACACCGATGGCCAATAGAGTATTTCTCATCACATCGGAAACATAGACCCTTCTCTCTTTTTTAGATTTCCACTTAGCCTCGCTGAGTCGTTTAAAAGGAACATTGATGCCACTCCCAGCCATTGGCAGCTTGTTGCTCGCCTGGCTAACAGCTCTCAATTGAGCAGTTGGGCTTTTTGATTGTATGAAAGGGGGTCGAAAAACGTTGGTGGTAGAGTGGGTAGAGAAACTACTCCTTGCTGGCCCGAATGTCCTACTGCCGCTGAGCATGGCTGCATTCTTATCCTCGATACATTGAGCCGTCCACGTGATCCAATCCAACCCCCTCGATTGCAGGACCCTGATCTCAGCCTGTATTTCCGGCTTAAGGCCATTAATGAAATGGCCTTCCAAGAACGTCTCAGATACTTCTGACACTGACACGGCCAAAGTCTCGAACATCAGTATGTAATCCTTGACAGTCCCTTCTTGTCGAAGAGCCAAGAACCTCTCCTCTAGAGACCCCTCTTGGGTTGGCCGGAATCGGTTGAGAACGCCTTGCTTGAGCCCCTCCCAGCTACAGATTCCCCTGCGCCTAGACTTCCACTGGAACCACGCGAGGGCCCCTGCCTCGAAGCACAACGCAGCGGACTCAATCTTCTCATCATCGGACAGCTGGTTGATCAAGAAGTATCTCTCCGCCCGGAATATCCAGTCATCTGGATTGTCTCCCTCGAAGGTCAGCATCTCCAGCTGCCAACCTCTCTCATCTTGCCGCCATCCGACGCTTGTGCCCCCCTCCATTCTTCGGTTCATGCCGACTCCAGGGGTCACTTCAGAATCTTGGGTAAACTCCATTGGCCATTCGCCCCCATGGGTCTTCGCCTTCCTCTCCCATTCCTGTTCATCCCATCTTGTTCGCATGATGGCGAACTGTTTGAGCATCTCCGCTACGTTCCTGTTGATGGCTTGAATCTCTCCCCTCATCGTATCGACCTTCTCCTCCAGGTCCCCTACTCTCTCGCTCAAGTTTACCATGGTGATCAGCAACGGCTCTGATACCAAATTGATAGGATACCAGGTAGCAAATTCACAGCAATCAAATATCAATGACTTTCAATAATTTGCAGCAACAAGAATAAAAACAATAGGGCATTCGAGAGGCTCAAACTCTCCAACAACCTTCTACAAAAATTCCACCCTCTCTCTCTCTCACTCTTTCTCTTATTTATACCTCATCCTATTCAGCATAATTGCCTCCGGCAGCACATGCTGGTTTGTTACAACAAACCAGCTATTTTCCCTCCTATCCTCCACCTATCTTACCTCCTAGCCCCTGCCCCTTGGGCCGCCTTTGGTAGGTCCAACGGACCGGGGGCCTATCAAAATGCAGTCAAAACAGAGAAAGGGAGAGAGGTCAGAGAGAGACGAGAGAGATCAAAACAATTGAGAGGGAGATCAGAATTTAATTATCATTTCACAGTATCCATTCTCTACCTATTCTAACCTATTTATATGCTATAACAGCTAAGTACAATCACTACAACAGAAAAATATAGCAACAATGTACAACCTACTTCAACACATATAATACATAATTACTATTATATCCTTGGGGATTCTTGGGGTCTTGACAGTAGCCCTTTGGACCAGCCGATTAATTTTTCTGGAGTTTACATAACTAATATGTACATATGAATAGAAAATATCTTTCAAGGATTCATCACTTTTAGAGGATCCGACTCTTTGATTTTGGGATGGTTCTGTCACAATCGTGTAGGTGATTAAGCATTTACGTCAGATTGTCTGGTTGGTCCAGTGCCTGCATGTGAGAGGGCAATGTAGTAATGTTTGGATAGTCCCTGATTATAGCTATGATTCGGTGGCAAAACAATGGATCAACCAATGGAGAAATGATGGATAAGATGAGAGCCAGTTGAGCTACAACTTCAACTTGCTAACTACAGTGACCTGTGGTGGAAGAGGAGGCTACATCATTATCAGCTGCTCTTATGTATTTATTTATTTATTTTGTTACTAGTCTTTGTTTTCAAGCATGATTGGTTACATTGGTTAGAAGTTTCGTAACATCATTATTGTCAACATTAAAGGAAATTTATTTCTTATAAAATATTTATTTTGCAGGCCATGCGCCTGTTTGTTGGGGACCCAATTTGGACTCCTTTCAATCGTCCACATGATCACCTCCCTGCAAGGTATGCCTGGACCATTTTCGTGTTTTCTTTTTCTTTTTCGTTTCTGTTTTCTGTTTCCTTTTCGCAGATCATACAAGATTTTATATTCTGCCTTTCACCCAATTAAGTTGGCTTTTTTGGTTTTTTCAGGGAAGACTATATCAGAAATTTTGCGCAGAAGGAAGCTGCCAGTTCTGCCGTTGACGCTGCAGCTTGATCTCTGATTTGCTTTGTGCTCAATACAATGGAAGCCATTATCTCTTATTATGTAAAACATAAAATAAAAAAAATAAAAAAGGAATAAAGAGGGGATCCATCTTGGCTTTAATAAATGATAACTCTATGGAGTTCTATGCTTGTGTTTGTCACGAACATGGTCATGGAATACTGGCTTCGGTTCCTATAGGCCGTAATATTATTATGTAAAACTGGTTGTGTAAATGTGAGCTTCTTCATTGATTGGTTTCATGACCTTTGGCCAAATATCTAGCATGTCTTGCTATATGTCTTGGAGATAATTATATGATGTTTGAAAGTCGTAACAGTCTGAAAGAGAAACAGTGCTGATTAAAGTTAGATGATTCACTCCAACTTTGCTTTTGAAATTCTTTCTTTGATTTGTTCCCCTTTCTGATGTCATCTTCTACAACCATCTTGAAGCTCCATTAGTCTAAGGTGTATTCCTGATATTAAAGTAATATTTCACATGCTTAGTTGTCCCGCGATGCCAACGCGTGTCGACAGATTTGCAGTTAGCTTAATTATGCTCTGACTTTTGTCTTATTATAATAATAATGCTCCCTTTAAGTGGGTGACGTTTCTTGGACTAATTCCTAATGGGATGCCATATGAATTGTGGCACCAATGCTTGGCAATGGAGACAGGATTCTTCAGCTTTAGCCTTCTCTTTGTGTGTATATTTCGAGGGAAAGAACAAATCAACAATTGTGCACAATGTTCCTTCTATGTGGCTTTCACTTTTTCACAGAAAGATTCCCCTATGGTGCCTTTTTATTATTTGGTAACTCTTCCAATTGTTCTCATTAATCAAACGGGAAACGTAAACACCAGCTGCATTACAAGTGAAACACTGTAAATTCACACTTCTAGATTTGAGCTTTAGGGATATCAGATTCTCTCAACAACACTAACTGCATTTCATTTAAATCGGAGTAGTTACTTAAATCAATCATTTATATCAATCATCATATCTTATGAAGGTAACTGTTATGTTGTCCACAGTTGCCCGATTGAGAGAGAGGGGGGGTGGGCCCATGCATGTGGGGCCCACGCCACATGTATGGAGCCCATCCCCTCTCTTTCGGTCGGGCAACTACTATGTTACCTGATGATGAGCAACATAGCAGTACCCATCTTATGAATACTTTTTACAAAATCGTTATGCTTCATTTCATATTTTTTCTCTTTTATTGTAAACTTATATTTGATATCTTCAATTTGAGTTATTACATCTTTTCCAAAAATGAAATCAACTCTTTGTATTTTGTCTGGTCTACAATTAGAGGTGTGCAATCGATTATAATCAAATTGAATCGGAAATAATTGAAACTAACCGAATTTTGAGCTATTGTAATTGAACTAAAAACCAAATCAAAATTCTTACCAAAAAAATCAAATAGAACCTAATAATTTAACCGAACTTAGTACAATAGGGTTGGCTTATCGGTTCACTTCAGTTTTTCAATTAATGATACTAAAAAAATTGAACCAAATAATCAAAATTTTTAAGAGAAATAACCGAGCCGAACTAAATAACTAAAAATTTTGAAGAAAATAATTAAATCAAATTATTACTGATGAAAAATCGAATCGAACTTGTAGATTAAGTTCGATTTACTCGAACTTTTGCTCATCGTAGAATCAGAGTTGCTCAAAAATATATTAAAATTGGTTTGATTATGAGGTATAAAGTACAATTTAATCTATATATATATATTGAACGAATGACAAAAGGTGATGACATGCTTAGGTAATCTAAAAGACTTAGAAACATTTTCCTCACAAAACTTCATTTGATGAAGGCATATAATAATATTAAGTTTGCAAGATATTTTCTCCCCAAAGTATTAGTTTAAGCTATTTCACCTGCAGAGCTAATAATATCTATTTATGGCTCAACCCCACAGCTTTCTCGTGTCATCTAAGAGAGGGCTCACCGATTTGATCCTCTCTTTCCAAGAGGAATGGTGGAAATAAAATGGTACTCAGACCGAGCCAACCCACTAGCTCGGGTGAGTCAACCCGGACTTTCTTTTCAAAATACTTGGCCAGAACTTTTCCTACACTAAAATAAAAAATGCTCCTTTTAGGGTTAGCAGGCACTTGGTCTCACTGCACAGCCATTATTGGTCTTTCGGGATGCAAAGGGGACAAAAGAAAATTATTATTTCCAAACGACCTTCCCAAAGGAGTAAAGAAACGAGGAGGCCATGAAACTAAGTAGTACTGAAGAGTGAACACCATTCTGGTTTCTCTCATTTGCATCAACGCATGGAAATAAAGCGATCACATCCAGCTCTAGTAACCCTTTTCTGCTTCTGGTTTCTCAAAGTTTCTTCTTTGATTCTTGGTCTCCATTGCAGATTCTTCTGATGGTGTTGCTGTTGTTCTCCAGATAGCCAATGCCAAGCTCTAGATGTCTCAAACTGCCAGCACTTCTTTTATATGTTCTCTTCGATCTCCACCATGAACCATTTTTTCCCGTGCTTTCTCATCTGTTCATTTGAATCCTGGGCTTCTTGTATAGATTTCTCAAAGCTCAGCTAGAAAAATCTGATCATAATTAATCAATACCCTTTTCTGGTCAAATTTGTACAAAGCTACATTCTTTTCTATTAAGTCTGCAGATCCATAAGGCTTCACAAACCTTATAGATATCCTCCTTATCAATACCCTTTTCTGGTCAAATTTGTACAAAGCTACATTCTTTTCTATTAAGTCTGCAGATCCATAAGGCTTCACAAACCTTATAGATATCCTCCTTATCTATCTCCACCATGAATCCTCCAGGCTTTGTGAAAGAGGAGTTTCCAGGCTGTTCGGATCGCGATGAGCCGGCAGCATCCATGGAAGTTCCCAGACCAATGGATGGATTATATGAGTCAGGCCCTCCACCTTTCCTCACCAAAACTTATGACCTTGTGGATAACCCCAACACCGATCATATGATTTCTTGGAGCAAAGGTAACAACAGTTTCATTGTTTGGGATCCCCAGGCTTTTGCCATGGAACTTCTTCCCAGATACTTCAAGCACAACAATTTCTCAAGCTTCGTTAGGCAACTCAACACTTACGTGAGTAGTACTATCAACTTTCATCTTCTGGGTATGCAATGAATAAATGGGTGAAGTTTTTTGTTTCGTTTTAGGCTCATAATTTTATGTGGGTTGTTCAGATTTGGCATCTTTCACGTTCATTCAGGAAAGGGCCAGAACATGGTTTATTTATCATTTCTCTTTCTTTCTTTTTCAGCTAACTTTGATAGATAATTGGTTCGGTATTTTTTCTTTGTTTAATGGGTTTCTCAATGTAGATATTTTGTTTGCTCTCAGTTACATAATAAAGCAAGTGGAAAGATCAATAGAATATAAAATATACATGTCACCCATATTTCTTCGATTTTTTCACTAATTAGGGTCGTTTAGATGTGCCTTTTATCTGCTCTTGTTATTAAGCTTCAAAGACTTGATATGATGTGAGCGTAAGGTTATATAGATTTCACTGGTTTTTCATCAAGATCGAGGAATGTGATAACTCTGCAGGGTTTTAGGAAGGTTGATCCAGATAGATGGGAGTTTGCTAATGACGGGTTTTTAAGAGGACAAAGGCATCTCCTGAGAAACATTAGGAGAAAAAAAACAGCTTCTCATCAATCTCAGGCATCCGAGCAGGGTCCAAACCCTTGTGTTCTTGAAGTGGGTAAGTTCGGATTAGATGCCGAAATCGATCGGTTAAGGCGGGACAAGCAGATTATAATGGTGGAGCTGGTGAAACTCAGGCAGCAGCAGCAGAATACCAGAGCCTATCTCAAAGATATGGAGGAAAAGCTAAGCGGGACAGAAACAAAACAGCGGCAGATGATGAGCTTCTTGGCGAAAGCAATTCAGAATCCCTGTTTTGTGGAGCAGCTGATCCAAAGGGACAGAAGAAAAGAGCTGGAGGAAGCAATTAGCAAGAAGAGGAGGAGGTCAATTGATCAAGGGCCCAGCAATGCTATCGGAGGAGGAATTTGCAGTAGTCTTGTTATAATGGAGCCTCAAGACTACAGTGACATTTCTGGTTTCAGCGATTTGGAGCTGGAGCAACTTGCAGGAGATCTAGACATTCAAGGACTAAGCGAGAACTTTGAGGAAGAAGATGAAGGGAACAAATTAGGTGGAGAGGGTAGTGAAAATAAAGCTCTGGACATAAAGTTCTGGGAAGAGTTATGGAATGAAGAAGATATTGGTTTGTTGGGTGGTGAAGGAGAAGACGGAGAAGAAGATGCAGATGTGTTGGCTGAGCAGCTTGGGTTTTTAGGTTCCAGCCCAAAATAATTAGGAGTCTTGGTTTCTACTTACACTTCTTTACCTTAATTTCTGCTGCTATGTAAGACTGTCCAATTATTGTTTCTAATTACTCCATTTTAGTTTGGTTCTTTATGATGTGCTTTTGCTTTTTAAAGCGTTAATTAACTTAAAAAGAGTTCTCACTCAAGAAGAAGCATTCTTGCAGTCTCCATTTTCAGTGTATCCTTCGAGCATTAATGTTTTCACAAGGAAATCTAGTAATGATTCCTTCAGTTATATCCTTCTTCTCTTTTTCTTTTAAGATTGAGGCTTGTAATTGTTGGGTTGTTGTTATTCTTCTTGTTTTAAGTAAAGAGAAAGTGAGTCTAATGAACCAACGCGTAAGGAATAAGTGAATGAAATAGCTTTCACTTGAAATGTAATTTGAGTATCTCTGTATAATCTTTGTTAAGTTAGGTTTGGAGAGATCTAAACGAATCATAATTTTACATTTAACTTGAATTAAAAGATACAGAATAAAGTATATGCCCATGATATAATGTGTAATTGGCAAGTAACTTGCTCCAGGTGAATGGAACATGCATGAGTTGTACTTTTGAATTTTTGAAACAAGCAGTCGTTGGCTATTTGAACACAAATGTTCAAGAAAAATTAGATTAACCTTGGCATGTACTAATCATTAATTCATAGTAATCAATTAGTTGGTTATTTGTGTTTGCCTAGAGATATTAATTTGGCCAAAAAATCTGAATACTTAAGTAAAATTCTATCGATCCTAATAATATTTATAAGAGTATTTGCAAAAAGTAAAACTATAAATTAGCTAAAAAAAGTAAAACTGTAAAATTAAATAAATTATATGTGAATGTGATGTTTCTCTATTTGAGCTAGGAAACTAGTAAAATAGAACCTTATTCATA
This sequence comes from Diospyros kaki, assembly GCA_036245055.1. Classification (NCBI taxonomy): domain Eukaryota; kingdom Viridiplantae; phylum Streptophyta; class Magnoliopsida; order Ericales; family Ebenaceae; genus Diospyros; species Diospyros kaki. The sequence goes on along the minus strand of BSEG01000016.1, from coordinate 3,792,281 downwards.
ATAACTTTTGTGTGTTTATTTAGTATATATAATTTATATGTTATTATGTCTACTCAATAAATTTAATTAAGATATACAAAAGAATAATGTTGGCAAGTTTTTATTGAAAAAACACACATTTAAAGTTTGAATTTTGGTTTTATGCTTAGTGTTGGTTACTTTTTTCCAGGTTTTTCTGGCAACATAAACTTCAAGCACAGTTCTTAAAATAAAATTTGCACTTAATCATTGGCCTGAAGTGGTGTGCAATGAAATGATTGATGTGTTGAGACCTTAATTAAGTGCATTATTAAGCACTTGCTTAGGAGCAAACAGGTCAAGATCAATTGTAAAAGTAAATCTCACCAACATTGGTAGTAGTTTTGCTTTTATAATTGTTGTTGACTAATGTTTTTGTTTGTTTGTAAGAAAGAAAATAATTTTTAATTTGAGTCGTATTGTAATGATATATAATGTGAATTTTAATTAGGTTTAGTTTTGTTATTGAAGTTACATAAGTTGACTCAGAATCATGTTTAAATTTTACTTTTAATAGTTTATATTTTTGACATGTGACAATCTACAACTAAAAATATACATTTTTAATTCTTGTGGTTTGTCACCTTTCTTATTAATATAGGTATTCTTTACATGTCTAAGAAAAAATGTTTTAAACCTATAAGTTGCAGTGAGACAAACCAGCCGGTTTATTATTACACTTACGCAATCTTCTACAAACCCTTATGAATTTCCATGTAAGATCTGTCCCTTAGCAATGAATCTAAAACCAGACAAGATCAACAACTCCCATGGTGTCCAAAGTGTGTCATTATTAAATACACATGTGCAAGTGTTAAAGGAGGGCTTGGCCTGGTCTTTAATTGGAAAAATGGGCAAAAGCTGAGCTATTTTCGGCTTCCCTAAGCTTGCACAAGTTATGATGGAATTGAATTGGGTCACAAAAGATGATGTTGCCCGCCATTGCAGCCAGCCTGCAAGAGATAGGGTTGCACATGGTGTTCATGACCAAAGTGTGCAGTTGGCATGGAATAAAGAGATGAGTGTCAAACCCTTTAATTTGCCAAATCTTTAGTTTATGTTTTTTCAACTTTCCCCTTTTTAGTACACTTAGCGATGCATGGCTGCTTCCTGGCTTGGCTTCACTACAGACAGTTGGGGCTCTTTTGGGTTATTAATTTACTGTTTTTGCATCTTCTCAGACTTGCATTAATGTCATGTTCTTTACAAAAGTTATGAAATGACACCTTTTTCATTCCTAAATAATATAAGCCAGTTAATACAAACCGTAAAGATTATAGGTGTAAAGTCAATAATTTTTTAAGGAAACTGATATGCTTAGGTTGACAGCAAAGTATAATATATTAAAATAATAAATGATTTTTTATAACTGTGAAATACTATAGATAGATAATAAGTAATTAAGTATATGATTAACATAGCACTGTTAAAACATGGGTTATAGAAAACAGAGAGATCTGTCGAGGAATGAAGATCTATGATTTAGCAAAAACATAAATAAAAAAGAATGAAGATATGAGAGGGCGCCTGGCAATTTGCAGCCATTCATCATCCCAAGACATCCCTAAGATACAAATTTAAATCAATTAAATATGAAAGACAAAGCACGCTCGGTGTTCATAATGCTTCAACAGGTATCAGCTAGGATGCTGCGGGATTCATTCTATCAAGCGCATTGCATCATCCATCAGTGTTTCAAACGCACTCAAGACAACCACAAAACCTCCAAATATGACTTGAATTTGGGCTCCCTCAAAACTGCCTGCCTTCAGTCTCTTGCAATCTATTTGGCCATTTCTTCTCCAATTACTCCAGTGTTAAGATGGGAAGACCAATTAATCCTTGAAGAGAGACAAAATTTGGCTGGGAATAAGTATCCAGTTAAGGCTTCACATGCTCCCTGATGAACTGCTCCAGCTGAGCTACCTCACCAGTCAGACCAGAGGATTCTGCAAGGGTCACTTTGTTCTGGCACTGAGAGAACGCAAAGGCTTTGCCAGGTACACCAAGAGAGTACTCATTAGCAATATCGGCTGCTGATACAGCGCTTCTCGAGGCCCGGAGATTCTCACTATAAAGTGACATAGAATATGGATAGATCAAAATACACATTATAGTGAAGAAGAAACGGATAATTCACTTTAGATATACATAGATAACAAAGCATACAAATAACTGGACGACTAAATGTTTATGAATCAGCAGCAAGAAAAATTCCCGGAAGTGAGCCAAAACGTCCAACTGAATGCCCTCTTTTCCGACAGTAATATCAGTCATGAAAATCTAAATATGTTCAAAACGGTGCATAAGTAGGACACTAGATTCTCTTCCTTGGACTCATGTCTCTTCTACCTACCACCAATATCTAAGAGGCACGTAATTTTGACAGCCTAAGCAGTCACACGATCTCACCCAAGATAAGGTAATTAGGAGACAACAGAAGCCAGCAGCAATCAAATATCAACTGAGAATTGAGATTCAGCTCTTACATTTCCTTTTCCAGCTGTTTCCGTATGAACTCCTTTGTGTGTGCAGTAACTTTATCCACTTTGTTGCAGAGGATAAGTACTGGAATTTTCTTCTTCACAACAATTGCCCTGGTTAAAATATCATAGAGGTACCTTTTTCACATAAAATAGCACATGTTAGAACCCATGCATACTTGGATCCTTATCTCACATATTACATGATGCACATACTCTGAAGCAGCACGACAATTTGGCAAGAAGTCCAAAGAGTCAACTACAAACACTATGCCAGCTGCTTTAGGGAAGAACTCATCTAATTTGGGTCGAAGACGAGAATGGCCGAGAACATCAACAATGTGAACAGGCTTTATTTTGTCCTTCTGTCAATGATACATAAAGTGGCTTGTTTAGTTCAAGCAAATCTCTAGTTTGACAAAGTGGCACTGGACAAGAAGATGAGAGGGAAGCAATCAATTGCAATCAGTAAATTCTCAACACATGTAAAACATAAAATTGCCAAAGCACACCCACACAAAATTGCAGATAAAAAACACATTGCTAATAAAACACTTGCTTGATTTATGCTTATATTTCACGCACAAAAGTATATTACCTTACTCCTTTCTGAATGAAGCACAAAAGTACCTTCATTTGGTTCCATTGAAGTCACAGTACCCTGATGGGAAGAGCCATCTTGTAGCTGGAACACGGACAGATTAACATCCATAATGAGCAATCAGAAGTTTGTATGATGAAATATAAAATGGCTGATAGTGAGATGCCCATACAAATGGGTAAAGGTATCCATTAATCAAACTAGATGAAAAGGAAACAAATTTAGAAACAGTTCAAATATAAACTCAGGTCACTGGATTTAATGATAATGTGGCTAACCATCTCCCAGTTGGGGCATTTGAATCAGTGGCTGATATGATGCTAGAAGAGACTATGAAGGGGATGAGAGGAGCTGCTTGTAAGGGTGCTGCTGCCAGCTAAAGAGATGCTGAGGACAGTGCTACAAAAATTGCTGCTGTCTCAAGGGAAAGGCCACACAGGAGCAGGAGGGTCCCTAGAAGGTATCAGGAGTAGCCAATAGAGTAACTAAAGAAAAGAGTTAGCAAGCACGAGCTGGAGCCTGGAGCTTGAGCTGAGGCAGAATTGTTCAAGAAAGATTTGCTGGAGCAGAGCACAGCAGAGATGGAGAAGCAGAGGAACTGAGCCCAAAGTAGTTTTCAGTTGGCTGAGTTGTTCAATTTAGTTAGGAAGTTGTCAGTAGCTTAAAGGAAGTTAGCATTCATCTTGTTAAACAGTTGCAGTTGCAGTTCATTTTAAAGGCAATATATTAAAGAGATGCATTACGTTGTATTGAGACAATGAAGATGAGAAAATTCTTTTCTCCTTTGCTTGTCTATTTCTTCCCTATCTCTCGAGCATCCTCTCTTCACTTGATTCTCAATCATCTTCCTGACATCTGCAGGGGTTGATTACTGACTCCTCACCAGTGAGATTGTCTTTTATCAGTGGCCATCAAATCCAGTGTTGGGCTTTGAGACCATCTAAATACTTTAGAAGAATACTAAGAGGGGGAAAAAGCTTGAATCAGAACATGATGATTGAACATATTGTCCAAGAAATAAGATTCTACATTAAAAATGCCAACAACTCTTCAATGACGTCACCAATGACATTTTTTTTAAGTTCATATAGCCGAAGTTCTTTCCTGACATCACAATCAGTCCAAATTGGGGAATTAAATAAATAGCTTCGTCAAAAGAACATGGTTTCAGGCTATCAGCTCAGCCTGGACATGGAAACCCCAGAAAGTAATTTCAAGAATGGAATGACTTGTTTCTCTTCCATTCATGCAACTAATCTCATTAATAAAATAAAGCTGTCATGAACCTAGGGTTCATAACAGGGTTGGATTGGCAATCAGAAAGATCCGATTGAATAGAACAGAATGATTGGAGAGGGAAATGGAACAGAAATGGAGGAAGAAATTAGAGGGAAATGAGGGAGAATTGCAGAAGGGAACGAGAGGGAGAATGGGAGAGAATTCTAGAGAAAAAAATGAGAGATTTAATATCAATTCAAGTATAAAATCTGTCAACGAGTAAAGGATTGAGATTAGGGGATAAGAAGCCGAAGAAAGTTCTAAAGATAAGTCAAGATTATACTATTGTTTATCTCCTATGTAAATCTGTAAAATATAGAGATAATATTGTAATCTAGTCCTATTAATTAGGGTTGTAATCTTTTCCTAGTTTTTAGGAGAATTATTAGGATGTCTCCTGTATGTATATAGGCTGTAGCATACATGGGAAAATACAAGTTTTATTCTTCCTAAAACTCTCTTTTAACATGATATTAGAGCCAGCCATCTAAAGGGCTCTTTTTTTCTCGGCCTTCATTGCCGTTTTTTCTGCTCTGGCAAACAGTGCCATTTCGTTTTTTTGAACGATTGCAGCCAGTTTTGGCCCTCTTTCTTCACCTGATTAGTGTTTCCAAGATCTTCCTAAGATGTCTTCCGTCTCTAACAATAATCCTATATCAGAAGCAATTGACACGAGCAGCTCTTCAGAAGTTCCATTCTCTGGAACCAGCAGTACAAGCAGTGGGGGAGAATTACAAAATCTTCAAACAGCCTACCGGTTGAACGGAAGAAACTACCTAAAGTGGTCTCAGCTTATCCGAACCTTTCTCAAGGGAAAAGGGAAGATAAGCCACCTCTTAGGAACTGGCCCCAAGGAAGGAGATCCCATGTTTGCTGCATGGGATGAGGAGGATTACTTAGTGATGTCTTGGCTATGGAATTCAATGGTACCGGAGATAAGTGATACTGTGATATTCTTAACAACCGCTAAAGACATTTAGGAGGCTGTCAACCTCACCTATTCTAAGGTGAAAGATGTAGCACAGATCTATGAGATTTGGACTAAGATTGCAACAATTAAACAAGGGGTAAGTTCTATCACTGAATACTCTAATGTGTTGCAAACTCTATGACAAGAATTGGACAATTATCAATGCCTAAAGATGAGATGCAGTGAAAATGCAGCCTTACATAAAAGATTTGTGGAGAAAGAAAGAACCTACGATTTCTTGGCTGGTCTTAATATGGAGTTTGATGCAGTAAGAGTTCAAATACTTGGTAAAGAGGAGCTACCTTCCCTAAATGAGGTAATCTCTCTAATCCGGGCTGAAGAAGGGTGAAGAGGAGTAATGATGGACACTGTCCCTATGGAAAGATCAGCATTAATGGCATTGAAGGGTCCTAACCAGGGTCCTCAAGAAGAAAAGAAGGTTGTTGGGGATAAGGCTGCAAGCGATAAAGATCCTCGAGACTCTCTATGGTGTACCTTTTGCAAAAAATCAGGGCATACCATAGAGAGATGCTAGAAGCTACATGGGAAACCATCTAAAGGAAGACAACTGGGAGGCCAGAATCAAGCCTATATTGCCAGTACCCAATAGCAAGGAGAGCAGAAACTAGCAGAACGCAAGGAACAAGGAATGGCTTGGAGTTTAACCGGACAGAAATTGAGAAGTTAAGATATTTTCTAAACTCCCTTGACAAGAAAGAAAAAGGTACCTGTTCTCTTACACTTACAGGTATGTCCTCTCATTCTCTTACCCTACATGCTTCGGGAACAACTCAATCTAACTCTTGGATCATTGATTCTAGGGCAACAGATCATATGACCCCTTTACCCCATTATTTCATTACCTATAGCCCTTGTTCAAGTTCTAGAAAGATAACCTTGGCCGATGGGTCCTTAACCACTTTGTTGGCCAAGGAGACATTATTCTTAATAAACATCTCACTCTTAAGGATGTTCTCCATGTCCCTAAACTGTTCACCAACCTTATTTCCATTCAAATACTTATCCTAGACAATAATTGCAGTGCTAACTTCTCCTCCACCTTTTGTAAATTTCAGGAACAGGAGTCGAAGAAGATGATTGGGCTTGCTAAAACTAGGGCTGGCCTGTACTACCTTGATGGATCAAGTGAGCAAGAAAACAAGGGCAAGGTGAATCTCGTGTCTTGTTTGGTGCAATTCGATAAAAAACAAATCTGGTTACATCACCATCGTCGTGGTCATCCTTCATTTTTTACCCTTAGAGTCATGTTTCCAGCCTTATTTAGGAGTGTTGATATTAGGGATTTTCATTGTTTTATTTGCAAATTTGCTAAACACAAAAGGGTGACTTATTCTTCATCTATTAAAAGAACCTCTCTTCCATTCACTCTTATTCATAGTGATGTTTGGGGCCCTGCACCTGTTCCCAATATTTTTGGGACACGATGGTTCATAACATTTGTAGATAATTGCACTAGGGTAATGTGGTTGTTTCTTATGAAAAATAAATCTGAAGTAAGCACTATTTTTCCTAACTTCTATAACATGATTAGTACTCAATTTGGGGTGCCAATCAAGAGGCTGAGATCTGATAATGCCAAAGATTTTTTCAACCATTCCCTCACACAATTTTGTCAACAAAAAGGGATCATCCATGAATCATCTTGTTCATATACCCCTCAACAAAATGGAGTGGCCGAGAAAAAAATAGACATCTATTGGTTGTGACTAGGGCACTACTTTTCCATCATAATGTTCCAAAAAATTACTGGGGAGAAGCTGTTTTGACTGCCACTACTCTCATCAATAGACTGCCTTTGCAAAATCTCGGGTCCTATAGCCCTATTCAACTCCTAAACAAACATTTTCCTAAAACTCACATCTCTAGTGACTGGAAATCAAAGATTTTTGGGTGTGTCTCCTTTGTGCATGTTCATAATCCTCGTAGAGGCAAACTAGACCCTAGAGCTCTCAAGTGCATCTTTGTGGGTTATTCCTCCACCCAAAAAGGCTATAGGTGTTATCACCCTCCTTCCAAGAAATTCCTAGTCTCAGCTGATGTTACCTTTGCGGAAAATTTTCCTTATTTTGATCAATCTGCTGATCACCAAGTCATTTCTGATAGGGAGCCATCTGTGTGTCTCCCTAATCTAGAATTTCCACCTTATTCTACATCCCCTTCGAATCTGGTCCACATACAGACTGCATAGACAAGATTCCAGAGGAGACCCCCCCAAGTCTTCCTCCTCTCAAGTTTTACTCCAGGCGGCAAACGCTGGTTCCTAGCCCTATGCACGACCAGGAGTCCAATTCCTCTCTTGAACCTGCCAGCACTTCTAGATCTCTTGCCAATCCAGCAAGTACACCTTCTTTTGATTCTTCTACATCTACGACAAAACCCATTGAAGCTAAGAGTGATCCTGCATTTTCCCCTAGTGACCTTGAATGGCCTATCGCCCTTAGAAAGGGAACTAGGACCTGCACCTAGCACCCTTTGCACCCGATCCTCTCATATTCAAAACTATCTACCTCCCACAAAGCCTTCCTAACCAGCCTTCATACCATTCCCCTTCCCAACCATTTTTCCGAAGCTGTAAGGGATGAGAACTGACAGAATGCTATGGAAGTCGAGATGGTAGCCTTGGAAAAAAATAAAAACATGGGAGCTAGTTGAATTACTAAAAGGAAAACAATCGATAGGATGCAAATGGGTGTACACCATTAAGTACAAATTTGATGGGACCCTGGTTTGGTATAAAGCACGGCTAGTGGTTAAGGGATACACTCAAGTCTATGGCATTGACTATCTAGACACCTTTGCTCATGTTGCAAAGCTAAATACAATCTGGGTTCTCTTGTCCCTAGCTGCTACCTTAGGCTGGCCACTACTTCAATATGATGTAAAAAATGCCTTCTTACATGTGGACCTAGAAAAAGAAGTTTATATGGACCTACCACCTGGTTATAGTCCCACTACCCGAGGGTAGTTTGTGTGTCGATTGAAGAAGGCCTTATATGGCCTTAAACAATGAGACCATACCCTCTTCATTCATCACTCGGCCACAAGAGGAGTAACGGTATTACTTGTATATGTGGATGATATTGTTGTGATCGCAAATGATGAAGAAGGTATGACTAAACTCAAAGAATGCCTAATCAAGGAGTTTGAAATTAAGGAATTGGGACGATTAAAGTATTTCTTGGGCATAGAAATTGCACACTCACAAGAAGGCATCTTTATCTCTCAACAAAAGTATGTTGTGGACTTGCTAACAGAAACAAGATTGCTAGGGTGTAAGGTTGCTGGAACTCCAATTGTCCCCAACCACAAGTTAGGGGAAGTTCCATGGGATAAAGAGGTGGATAAAGAGGCCTACCAAAGGCTAGTAGGGAAGCTAATTTACCTAGTCCAAACTCGGCCAGATATTGCATATGCAGTGGGTGTGGTTAGCCAATTCATGCATAACCCAAAAGAATCTCACCTAAGGGCAGTCTATAGAGTCTTACATTACTTGAAAGGAACATCGAGAAAGGGAATTATGTTAAAAACGGGACAAGGAATGACACTTGAAGCTTATACTGATACAGATTATACAGGATCAGTGGTGGACAGAAGATCTGCGTCCGGTTAGTGTACTTTCCTAGGAGACAATCTTATAACTTGGAGAAGTAAGAAACAAAATGTGGTGGCCCGGTCAAGTGCAGAGGTAGAATTCAAATCTATGGCTCTAAGAGTTTGTGAGTTGCTCTAGCTAAAGATTTTGCTAGATGACTTGAAGATCGCCTTGGTGACACCTATGAGATTCTATTGTGACAATAAGTCGGCAATAAGCATTGCCCATAATCCAGTTCAACATGATAGAACCAAGCATGTCGAAGTAGATAGGTATTTCATTAAAGAAAAGCTTGACAGTTGTTTAATTTGTACTCCATAGATATCATCTTGTGAACAACTTGCAGATGTTCTCACTAAAGAATTGCCCGCAACCGTATTTCAGAAGATAACCAGCAAGCTTGGAATGGATGATATCCATTCTCAATCTTGAGGAGGAGTGTCAACGAGTAAAGGATTGAGATAAGGGGATAAGAAGCCGAAGATAGTTCTAAAGATAAGTCAAGATTATACTATTGTTTATCTCCTATGTAAATCTGTAAAATATAGAGATAATATTGTAATCTAGTCCTATTAATTAGGGTTGTAATCTTATCCTAGTTTTTAGGAGAATTATTAGGATGTCTCTTGTATATATATATATAGGCAGCAGCATACATGGGAAAATACAAGTTTTATTCTCCCTAAAACTCTCTTTTAACAAGATCTTCCCTCCTCGGTTGTGGCTTATATATAGCCTAACAGCCTCCCACTTGCACCCATGTGTAATGTAACAAACAGCCCAACTGCCTAGTAGCCAAAGACAAAGCCTTATAACAGAAAATACAAAGGAAATGTGAACTCCTACTATTATATTTACTAATCTATCCTTGGGAAATCCTACATGTCAACCAGTACAAATATGCAACACAAACAGTACACCAATTGCATACCTGGTAGAAAAGAACAGTTTTTCCACTTCCATTTAGTCCAGTCAGAACAATAGTGTTGGGTTTTGTGCGCCTGAACAAACTAACTGCATAGTCAAGCAAGGAGGAATGATTTGTAAGTTTGATTCAGACAATACTCAAACAATGGAGAATAAAGTCCGCGCTTTGACTCAAGACAATAAAATAAACACTGATAAAAAACTCACCTTTTTTTGTTGGGTTGGGGTGGGAAGCATGTATCGGAAAGTGGAACTGCTGCTTGATTTGAAGAAAGCATCTCTAAGTCCTAATCTTTGAAAGCAATTGTTCTAAAGGCTTATAAATTAGAGTTTAACATTTAGACATTTTGATGTCCTTCCAAAAAGTTGGCGGGCACGTATGCAGTATTATTGAATTTCTAAGCAAAAATAGTAAGTTAGGAATGTAAACACGGGCTTTGCAAAATAGTTCATTGTATGGTGTGAATGGTACTGAGTTCCTCTTGCAATAAGTCTACCTTGCAGACCCTTATTCCACCAAAACCAAACTAAATGCTTGCAAGATCATGCATTTCTTTAAGAATTGACTTCAATTCTGCTGTTATAGAAGAATTAATCCAAACTCATGCCACATTATCAGCAAACCAAGAATGGTAATTTGCACTGTATAAACAAATAATAAAATAAACAACCCACAGAAAATTACCAAAATATGGAACCATTCAGAAATGCAAGTGCATCTGTCTCTTGACTCACCTAATAAGAGGAGGATGGTAGTCAGCAACAGAACCCCAATTGCGGCGTAAAGTTGGGGTTGAGCAATCTGATGAATCAATGTCTCAGCTTCTTGGAAGCATTCCTTCATCTGATCCTTCAATTCAAACCCATCCTTCACCATGTTTGCTCACTCTTGCGATCAACAAGACTACATGCAAACTTCAAAATTTTCAAATCAGATCTACAAAAAGTGTCCATTTGAATTTGCAAACAGAATGAGAGTGACAACTTTTATTGATAGTAGGATGGCGACAAAAATTTGTTAAACCAGTTAAAATACCCTGGGGAAGCTCGTGAATTACACAAACCCTATAATTCTTTGTCGTAGTCAAACTTTCTGAGACCCGCCGGGGTAATGGGTAGCTTTCTAAACCAACCCAAACTGGTAAAAGAGAAGAGTCAGAATCCAACTAGGAAGCAATGAGAGGACACCGAAAGGATTCAGGGTGGTCGAAGGTTTCTGCTTCTCTTGGATCCGAAATTCCAAGCTGGAGAAGCTTCTGGAATGTGTTGGGTGGTGACCTATTTAGCGATATTATAAAATTATTTAAACTGAAAAAATAAATTGTAAATATCCCCACCACCATGCATCCCCAGAGTGCAATTTTGTGCACCCCATTTAACGGTGGGTAACTTTACCCACCGTTAAATTAAACAGAAAGAGAGAGAGAGGCAAATGAAATTGCTCACGGCCCAATGCAAGTTGACCCATTTCTTCTTCTCACTCTCTCTTACACGGCACACACTCATTCTCTCTCTCTCTCTCTCTCTCTCTCTCTCTCTCTCTCTCTTCTCTTTCTCAGAGTCTCCCTCCACCTCCGGCGACCCCTCCTCCACCAGCGGTGTATCTCCACGTCCGTCGTGTTGTCCGCCTCCTATCGTCGTCGGAGAACGACCCTACACCTCTGGCGTCGCCTCCACCAGCGGCGACTCTCTCTCTCGCTCTCCGGCTCTCTCTCACACTCTCTCCAAACTCTGCTTCACAAATACAAACAAACATATATATATCCTGCCATGGCCTCCGCCTTGTTCTCCGCACCCACCTTCCAGGGTCTCAGACCCTCAACTCAACAAGGCCACGGATTCCTGCTTCTTTCAAAGTAATAAAAAAATTACTTAAAAAATGCTTATATTTGCTTAAGAAGGAAGTGATATAGGCAAAGAATTTGTTTCTTGGGATGGGTATGTAATATACAGGCTGTGACTTAATTCTAAAAGTAATTTTCAGTAAATATAAGTATTTTTTACATAATTTTTTTATTATTAAAAATAATATACGTGTTTTATTTTTCACACATGTTTAAATTTTTTTTATTATATAATAACCTTATAAAATATCACTTATAATACATAGAAAGAAAGAAAACATACTTTGATTGTAAATGTTAAAAACATAACTTTTACCTCTCCATTATAATTTATCTTACAAAAAATTAAAATAAAATCTTGCCCTGTAATATTATTATATTATATAATATTTATCATATATTATTACATATAATGTTTAATATTTACCCAACAATATCTTTTAACAAAAAAGGTTTTATTTGAGTTTTATAGTATTCAAATAGTGGTATATAATTTTATGAATTTGTTTAGTTTAAGTATTAAACAAATTTTAAAAAGTAAACAAATCATAATTTCTGATATGCTGCTGTTTAAATTACACTGTGTAAAACCTCAAACAAACAAAATCAAAATGAGAATGAGTTATGTCTCCTCTGTAAGCTCAAATAAATTGATAAACTGGTAGAGAGAGGACGCCGCGGCCGCTACTGGAGGGGACGCTGGAAGCGGAGGGGACTTCGCGGCCGCTGCTGGAAGAGACGCTCAAGGACCACGGACATCGCTATTGGAGGGGACACCGGAAAGAGAGAGGACACTGGAGGTGGAAGGGACGTCGCGGCTGGGGACGGAGATAGAGAAAGAGTGGAGAATCGCTGTTGGACGGACGCCGAAGGTGGAAGGCCGCTGTTGGAGAGAGACGCTGGAAAGAGAGTAAGTGAGAGAGAGAGTTGCGTGAGAGAGTGAGGGAAGAAGTGTTTGGGTGGGAGGGCGGCTACATTGGGCAGCGTAAAATTAATTAAATATTTTCTTTTCAATTCTCTACTAACTCTCTACACTGCTTTTAAGTTAACGGGGACATGACAGTGGGTAAAGTTACCCCAGTTAAATGGGGTGCACAAAATCGCACTCTGCATCCCCACCCTCTTTAACTAGGTCGAGCGTATATTTATATTGGCCCAAGGACTGAGTCTTGGGAGGTGCACGAAAGATTTTTCGTTTTCACGTTTATAGTGTATTTGTGTTTGACTCTTGGATGTTGTACATTCCTTCATTTATCTTACCTACCAACTCTTGGGTTGGGGTTGGGGTTGGGCGATAGGATGCTCGAAAGGGACATCATCCAAAGTGTATATTTATATGCTTAAATTTTTTATTATTTTAAATACGTTTTAAATTATATAAAATTATTTATTTAAATACTTAAAGTTAGTAAATAATACGCATATTTATTGATGTAGTGATTTTTCAACGTTTCTTTTAACTTCCTCATCTTTATCTATGTCTTTTTTTTCCTGATGTTTCCTATGTCTTCTCTAATTTAGCTACATAGACTAATTGGATTAGATAGAATATTGATGTGCTCGAGTCGATAATTATCCTGTCGTTTGAGGGGAATTAAAAATGACGTCAATTTGAGGGTAGCAATTCTTGCAAGAGATGTAACTAAAAAATATGTCAGAGAAAAAGAGAAAAGACACAATTCGAGAAAGATGATGAGTTAAGAAGATGTCGAAAAGATAAAGAAAACTAAGGAGATGCTGTCAAAGAGAGAAAGTTGAGAAGACACTATAAAATTACTACATCAGCGTGCGTATAAACCACTTAGTGAATTAAGTGTTTAAATAAGTAATTTTATATAATTTAAGAAATACATTTAAAACCACAAAAAATTGATATTTTTACAACAACAAAAAAAAAACACACACACACACACACACAAGTTTAGGAGTATAAATATATTTTTAGTCTAAATTTATAAACATATTCTAAACCACAAAAAGTTTAAAATTTTAAAAAATGCAAAAGTTTAGGGTTTAAGCGTATAAATATGTTTTTGACTTATTATTTTTTACATAACACTTACCAAGTACCTGTTGGGTTTTCATTTGTGTTTGTATATTTCTCATTCACACTAATAGAAAAGGCAAAACCCCCAAAGAGTTTATTAGAAAAGCAAAAGGCAATTAGTTGCCAACTCATTAGTCATCAATGAAACAATTATTTCTTTAATCAAACCTTTTAATTTTTTTTCTTATACAAAATGAAACCCTCCAACTACTAGTAATAGTGAATATCTTACTTTTTAGGCATTACATTAGTGTTCGGCGTGACATTAATCAAACACCCCGTATGAACCGCAACATGCTGCTGGTGGGTGGCACTTCTTCCACTTGGAAAGTTGAATGTGCCAAAGGGAAGGGAATGAATACATTGAACAAGTTTCAAGCTCCCTTGACTGACTTATTTATTAGTTCCCCGCATGGTGGGTAGCCCTCCATTCCATTTTATTTTAACTGGATCTGTAGATTGTAGCCCTCCATTCACAGATTGGTCTTAATAATTGTTTGTGGCTTAAAGAAATGGACTGGAAGTCAAACAAAGCCTAATAAATCAACTCTTGTTGGTGGATTGATGGGAATCAAGGTGCATTCATTGGATATAAACTAGACAGATGATAGCCACGAAGAGCAAGTCTTATTGAGTTACAATTTTAAAAGATAAGAGTTTTTAAAATTAATTATTTTATTATAAAAATATTTAAAATTTATATATCTAACACAAATGACCTTCCCGCACTATATCCATTTATAAATTAATTATCATGCGTCACATATTCTATCAATCATAACATATCATATGTCTTATCTATCAAAATATAACATGTAACCTATCTAGAGAATCGATTCATGATTAAGATATTTTCTCTTAAAGTTTGAGAATCTCCATTAATAATTAAGAATTTCATATATATATATATATATATAGTAATGTCTCAATAAATAAAAAATAAAGACATTTATTTTCACAACTCTCTAATATTCATCTTAATTTTTTCTTTAAATACTGATTTGATTATCAAATACTATATTAAAGACAAAAATCTGACTTTTACATTCTTTCTGCATAATAAAAATCAATTATATTAAATTTGAGACATTATACTAAGAGTTCATTGTCAAACTTGTATAAAAAAAAGAATAATAATGTTATAACTAGTTTAATGAATTTAATGATTTTGAAAGGTCTTTGATGTAATGTAAATAATAGAATTACTAATTTGGCCCCATGAAAGTACAAAACTTAATGTCATAGTCTCATGTACTGTAAATAATATAATTATTAAATTGGCCCTATGAAAGTACAAAACTTAATGGCATAGTCTCCTGGACATGGTAGGGCCAGAGAGGTTTTGTTAGTCTCCTAGATTTTTTCATTAGGTTTGTTATTTTCCTAGACATTGAATTAACCCTCTTAGACTAGAATTTAAGAAAAAAAATTGTCATTTTCTCATCAACATCAATATTTTAGAACAATTTGTGGTGTAAAGTCCAAAGTCAATATCATTTAGATGGGAAAAGTTATATTTCTAAACAAGTTTAACAAATAATTTTTATAAATTAATGTCACACATATAAATTTATAAAAATAACATGTTAATTTATAAAATTAAGGCAATACATATAAAATTATTACGAATTTATGCATAAGATGTTAATTTATAAAAATTATTTATCAAACTTGTTTGTAGATATTTCATTTCTAATTTTGAACTCTTATATTTCCATTGTTGACATGAGTCCATATTGAATATTAGACATTAAAGATTCGATAATAAATAAATATTAGTGATGAAACTTATGACACAAAATGACATGTTAGCTTGCGAAACACGAGATCACTACCCCATGTTGAAGCCAAATAGAATATTAGAAGAATCACCAACTACGAGCATCGTTGGGCTTGTGAAATAACAAACATTCTTTATTGTCTATTCTTGAGTTAACAAAACGTTATTTGCAGAAGACGTATAACAATAGTTCTCAATTGCCAACAATTTTCACACCGTTTGATAATATGTGGAATTGGTAGTCGTATGCTACGTGTTACAACGCAAAGTAGCAAACGTTGCCACGTGCCCTCTCGTTGATAAGGAAACAAATCATATATTGATAATAAGCACGAAATCACATTTTAACAATGAAATTCTACCAATCTACCTACAAACTTTTTAAATACCCAAAATATTCTATTATTGAATATAATTTGCTATTAACACACAAAATGAATGTGAACTTTTATAAAATCATCCATCAATAAATAAATAGAAGGGTAGTCTCAATTATTATTCTTACTATAGTCATTAATTTTAATAAATATATATTTTTTAGATAAGAAGTATTATTTGTGTTTTAAAATAATTTTATTAATTAGTAGTATTTTGTAACATATTACTAATTAATAAAAAATCGCATTTTGCAACATATTACTAATTAATAAAATTATTTTAAAAACATAAAATAACATCTCTAGTTTAAAAATAAAATACATTTATTGAAGCTTAAATAGTTAACATTATCCTAAATAAAAAATATGTAGATACATATGAGGACGTTGGATTGATATATTATACTTCTCATTGCTAAAATTCATGAAGGACAGCGAATAATATATTGAAGTGTCAAGGGCAATTTCGTCAATTCGACGGAAAATTTCAGGGCGGTGCCTGGCAAATTCTCCCATCCGTAGTAAAAATGATGACGACCCGTCATCATCCGGAACCAAAAACGCTGAGAAAGCTTTAAAACCTGCGTTTCAAGGACTCCTCTCTTCCTCAACAAGCCACACAGATCCGCGGAGCTCCGATCTCGCTCTCACTCTGCCTCCGATGCCTTCGTGTTCGCAATGCTGTTGCTGTTGATTAATTGAGCGTCGACGAATTATTTTCTCGAATTTGGCTGTGAATATTGTAGAGAGAGAGAGAGAGAGAGAGGCAGAGGAGGATAGGGAGCTTTGTAGATGGGGGCTGTGCCTTCTACGCCAGGCAGGACTACCGCTGCGCGGCCGCAGGACACGGCGGAGTACCTGATCGGGACTTTCGTCGGCGAGAAATCATTTCCTATCGCCTCTGATTTCTGGGAGAAGCTGCTGGAGCTTCCTTTCAACCTCCACTGGCCGCCCCACCGCGTCCTTCAAGCTTGCGAGGTTTTCGGTTAGTAATTTACTATTTCCTGTTAATTATTCATACACTTCTCAATTTCATCCAATTGCGAGTTACCTACATTTTCGTTGTGAAATTGTGAGTATAAACTGAATGACTTTGGTTGATTCGCGGTGCTAGGGTTTTGGAGCTTGCGTGTAGTCGTTCATTTGATATCTCCACTTGTTAATCAGAGAATTTAGAAGCTCATGTCGATGTATAGGCTAAATATTTCGGGAGAACTCATAAGCTTGTCCGCTGTTGGCGGCGTAAAGTTTTCTCGCCGAATTTTGAGTTCGTCTAATGGAGTATGTAATTACCTTTGGATTCCATACAGCGATGATTCAGCGCCATTCCTTGCTTAGCTGTTCCTATTTTGTTACAACATGCTGTCTCTTCACTTTGAGAAATCTCTTAGTCAGATAGACATAGAAACTGTGAGGCTTGGGCAATCCGTTGCCATAGATAAAACTATTAAGGCTTTTGGTAAAATTTTTCGGTGGATTATATTGTGCTGCTTTCTGTTATGTATATTATAGTATGTTCACAATTAGGAAGTGTGGTTAGTCTACTTTGGCAATTTTTACAGCTGTTTGCAATGCATCTGGAGTTTCTTAGCAGAAAATCAGTTTGTTCAACAATATATCATGTCATACCATGCCTGAGTTTCCTACCATATTTTTTCTTACTAAAGATTACTCTCGCTGTAGAAACCTCCATTGGCTTCCTTCTCAGATGACCAAATCATCTTAATTATGTGTCACACATCTTATTTTTAGTAGGATCTTCTCTAACTTTATTATGGATAATCTCATTTTTAATTCTCTCATTTTCTTGTATGGCTATACACCTGTTGTAACAGCCTCATTTCTATCACGGTCATTTATTGCCCATGTTGATGTTCAACATTCTGCGACATATATATATATATATATATATATATGTATTTCATGTTAGTGTTTACTTCTTGCCTCATATTCACTTCTTACTGAATAGCCATGTCTAGTAAAGCACATGTTAGTTAGCTACGTGTTGCTGCTTAATTTTCATTTTCTTGTGGAATAGTTTGTCCAATACTTCGCATTGTCATAAGCCATGCATTTTCAAACAAAAATATAACAATTATGATCCAAAATTCACAGGAAATAAGCAACGGCTTAACTATCTCTGAGTTATGTATTGGATAAAATTGTTATTTAGAATTTGGACTAAGGAATGAATGCAACCCCTTTACATTGCCTTTCAGCTTTACCCTACCAAATGTTAGCCATAATTTACCACATTTTACACGCTTATAGTTGACTTAGTTATCTAACTATGGAATCTGGTTTAGATGAAATAAATTCATGAAGTAGGCCAGCCTATAGGAGTGACCAAGATGGAGCGTGTTGGACTTCGGGGTCTAGATGACAAGAATCTTGACCAACTATGGTTAAATGCTATGGGCATTGATTAGACTTGTTTTTATGAGATATAAGGTTATTAGGTTATGTTGCCAGATTAATTTGGAGCATTAAAAGGAAAAAAAAAAATTAACCAAATTTACTATCCAAAATGTGCATGAACAGTGCCAAACTAAACTAGTTGCTTTGCAAGTTGCAACTGATGGAAATTTGATTTTGATAAAATTTTACCATATTAGATTTTGATAAAATTTTACCATGTCAACTAAGTTATGGAACACAACTATATCAATTATCTTCATTCACCACCATCTCATGAAATTTCTCCATGTGAAGATGGTGTTCAAACTTCATTTTATCATTACTCCGCCAGGGGATATCATCCACTGCCGGTCCCAAGCCCGGATAAAGGAGGAGGGTTGCGTTAGGTAGCCGACAGCCAGCGTAAAACCTAGTCGGATCCAAATATGAATTCTAGACAAACTATCTGTTGGGATGTAACCCACATAGAAGTCTAGAATTCATGTAGCCAACCCCACATAGTGGGATAACGACTGGATATGTTGTTGTTGTTGTTGTAGATTTATTTAATGGCTATTTTGGGAAACATTTTAGTTGGTGTTAGGGGATGATTTTGCAGTCCCTAAAATCAGCTGAAATGTCTCCTAAAATGAGCCAATTAATCCAATATGGTACAAGTTGGCTTTAACCCTTCTTTAGTTGCATTGAAACTAGTTTACGTTGGCACTATTCACCCACTTTTTGAATAGTAAAATTGGTCAAGATTTCGACCTTTAAATTCTAACAATTATATTGATTGATTAAATGTTTCAAAATATGATGCATCTATCATCAGTCACTAAGATTGTTTGCAGGCTGAAAACAAGGTGCAATAAATGCATCTTAACACAAGGTGGACTTATTGCACCCTAACCATAGCCCAACAGTTAGCATTATCCAAATTCTAATAATTTGTTTGTAATTTTAGTGACTTGGAAGAAATGGAAAATGTAACCATGTAATGAATCCTTGTGGTATATTTTCAAGAAAATACTTCCCAAGTTTGGGCAGCTAGAAGTTATAGCTCCATCACTGCAGCTAATATGTGAAACAAAACACTAAATTGAAAGAGTATCATGTGATGCATGCAACTAAAATCCTATAAAAGGTTTGTGTTAGGTATTGGTCTGATTCCACTTGAAACAGAATAGAACTAGCACAGACATAAATTATGGAACACCCACATAAGATCAAAATTGGAGACAAGACAGATTTAATGTCGTTCAGTAACTTGTCTGCATCCACAAAAAAAAGGAGGAATAAAATTCACTGTGTGAATAATTTATGCTGATGATATGTCTTGTGCGTGTGTGTGTGTGTGTTTTTTCGAACCTTCCCATGCCCCTTAGTGTGGATTTTAGTTGTTCTCGCATGTCAAAAAAAAGAAAAAAAGAAAAAAAAAGTCTTTTCATTTTTAGCGATCAAGTATCATTTCTTAGTTGAGCAATAAGAAATATATGTATAGTGTTCCGAAACCATATAATCCATGCAACACATTTCAAGCGCCAAATTTTCTGATAATATTTAAATTCTAATCTTAATTGATGTACTAAACCGTTGAGAACAGTTCGCAATGCAAACTGTCAGTGTTCTCTATTGTTTTTATGGATTAAGCAGGTTGTGTGCATTCCTTATTTTGTTCAGTTTTGAAAGAATGTATCTTATCTTGCAAAATATGATGCAGTAGTTAGTGCAAAAAATGCCAAAAAGTGCTGAAATTGGTTGATGCTACCATAAACAGCTTGACAACTATGTTGTACGTAACACTGTGTGCTGAAATCATTTAATTGCTCAATTCTTTTTCCTTGTAATCAATCTAACACCTTCATCCCTACACCTTGGGCAGCTGTCTTCAATTTTTTTATCTCCTTGTGCAGCACAGAACAACTATTATACAAGGCATCTTGCAAAGATTTTGGTTCACTTGGCATGGTGTTTGCAAGAGTGTGTTTCTACTTCTGTTGTGCCACCATCTGCTTATTATAAGGCTATTAACGCTACGTACATCTCATCTGTGTTTCTGAAGTACTTGATTGAAAATGCCAAAAATGATACTTTTGAGGAACTATATCTGTCCCTTGATGAGAGTGAAGCAGTACCAAGTAATTTCTCACGAGGTGATTTACTTGCACCTTATAATGGAATCTGGGTATTTGTTTACAGCATTATATTTTCATTGAGGTCATATTTGGTATTTGTTTATGTTTCACATTTGTTTTTAAGATTGCTAGAGACTTGAACTAGTGCATTTTTATCTGATACTTTTCTACACCAATATTAACCAGTTTGCATAACTATTTTCCTTAGTTAAGAACTTCCTGTTCTAGAACAAAATAATGATCTAGGTGTATAGTCTTCTAGGTTATTGTTTCTACTCTTCAAAATAGACAATGACTTATTGTAGGAAGTTGAATCCATCTTTTCATAATACTGCAGAATGATGACTAAAATTGTATGTTTTAATGGTATGTTTAAAGCTTTAGGTTAGGTATAAGGGCTCGAGGGAAGGATGATGATCAACCACTTAATTTGTTGTTACAACCCTAGGGTTTGGCGGGAGAGAGAGAACAGAACACACAGAATTGAGGGAGAAGAGAGGAAAATTGAGGGAGAGTTAAGAGAATTGAGAGAGGGAAATGGAATTCAAATTCATTCATAAGCTGCATCATGTGGTTCCCTTCCGCCATTTCCTCAAGTTACTTACCTCAAACAGTTCGTTGTTCCAAGGACAGCCTTCCAATACTCGATTTAGCAACCTGAGTAAGAGTCATTGAGATCTACAAAGATTGCCTGCTGATATTTCGATCCACTCTGTTGCAACCATGAGAATTGCTTGTAATCAGAGTCAGAACTTGCCTGGCCTAACTCGCCTTCAAAAGTCAACACAAATTGCCAAAGTTCCAATTCGGATTGACCTGTAGGTACTATCTCTTGGATTGGCTACTCTGGATCTGCTTCATCTTTAGCTTCTTCATCGCCCGGGAATCATGCTACGCTCCTCAGAATCGCGCCCAGAAGCTACTCCCGAACCTGCTTCCACTTCACCTTCAAAGGATAAGCTATTCTCCTCGGAATCGCGCCAAGAAGCTACTCCCAAACCTGCTTCCACTTCGCCTTCAAAGGATAAGCTACTTTCCTCGGAATTGTGCCAAGAAGCTTGGCCAATGGATTACATTGACCTACCCTAACTACCTTCGGCATAATTGACGCCTTCCATCTCACCCAATCACTGACCTTGGCCAACTGATTGTAATGACCTATCCTAACTACCTTCGCCATAATCAGCGCCTTTCGTC
Source organism: Diospyros kaki (assembly GCA_036245055.1). Classification (NCBI taxonomy): domain Eukaryota; kingdom Viridiplantae; phylum Streptophyta; class Magnoliopsida; order Ericales; family Ebenaceae; genus Diospyros; species Diospyros kaki. Next base: position 3,770,611 of record BSEG01000016.1, on the reverse strand, counting down.
TCACCCTATCATCGACCTTTGATTGGAATTCTCCTGAATTCTTGAATTGCTCAAGGGTTTGCTTCAATCGTTCCTTCCTTCTCGCCTTGGTCACATGCATGCCTTCTTGCTATCTACTCATGATCAAAGTGAATTCGAGATCGCTAGTGGAGTTACCACCCAATCACTGTCGACTTCAAGCATGTATCATTAGAAATTGCTGCTTCTTACCAAACTTACTGCCAAGGATTGTCGGAATTATCGCCGCTTTCGGAAATGCCAGTGACCTAGATCCAATTGCTTTGGAACAACAACTGAAGATGCTTGGGTTAACGTCACCTTCACATGTCTTCAATTCCGAGTCGAAGTTTGCCTTGCTCGGCTTCGACTTCCAAATCTGAGTTTGCTTTGCTCGACTATGCCTTCAAATTCAAGTTCAATTCTACCTTGCTCGCTTCGTTACAATCAGCCCTTGGTTCCTTTGGAACGGATCGGAAATGTTGGCTGATTTGATCTGTTGAAGCTCCTCGTGCATCGGAATCAAATTTCGAGATTCAATCCTCCGTCGGAATTTGTTGCATGGAATTGTCTTGGTCAATTGCTATAACTTTTGGATCATAGTCGAGAATGGTCGGCCTTGATACCAAATATTATGACCTTGGGGTTTGGCTAAGGTTTAGGAAGAAATTTGGTAAGAACGTGGGAAAGAAAGAGCAACAAGGGAGGGAGAGACTATAACAGAAAATACAATCAAAATGAGAAACATATAGTTTGGCTTGACCCAAGTCTAATCCACTATCTTAGCTCCTCAATAAGGATTTTAAAAAACCAATCCACTATATGAAAAATAACCTCCTATCTTCAAGATAGGCCTTCTAGCGAAAATGCTAGGCAATACAAACCTCCTACTCAATGAGTAGGCCCTCTAGCAAAGATGCTAGGAAATATAACAAAGTGAAAATGAGAGTTTCTAAGGGTTTACCCCCTTAGTTACAGGTTCTCTCAATATACAAGGCTTGAAATGATAATAAGCAATAAGTACACAAAGCCTTTATAGTGAGAATGAGAGAAATTTAGAAATTAAAGCACAATGAATGATTTTGACAGTTGGTAGTTGAGTATTCAATCCCTCTAACCCCTTTAAATGAACCACCAGTCTAGTATTTATAGTTGATGGTGAGAAAAGCCAAAAATTGAGCCGTTGGAGTTGGTTGAGCTGCATTAAATGCACTGAAAAACTAGTCGTTACAAGTTGTCTGCGATCAAAATGATCGATAGGTTCACTAAACCGGTTGACAGGTTAATGCAAAAATTTAAATACCAATTGACAGGTGAATCAAGGCAGTCAACCGTTACCCAAGAACGGTTGACAAGACCTGATGCAGAGGCAGTCAATAGCAAACTATAGAGAGCATACTTTGCAACCGGTCAACAACTTATTATGGCCGGTCGACGGCCTATCTCATGTTTTTCATAAATTTTCTTTCATTTCTCCAACGATTTTAGGTTCAACTTTTGAAAAGCATTTTGGCCAATGTGATTGAGACAAATCATGTTTTTCCAATCTCCATTAAGAGAATATGCCAATGAAATAAGTTGTTTTGAATGTAATTTTATTTTGGCTTGAAATTGATTTTGTTTATATAAGATAAAATATAACGTAAGGAATTTTGTGAAAAATCAAAACCAAAACATCATTAATAATGCAGGAGATTCTTGTTAACTTTTCCTGAAAGTCTGAGACTACTTGTCACGAACCTAGGGTTCGTGAAAGGATAGAAGAGGAATTGGGGAAGAATTGAGAAGAAGTGAAGGGGGAGATTAGAAGAAGGGGGAAGAAACAGAAGAACGAGAGAGAGAGACGGGAGAGGAAGAGAGAGAAATTGAGGAGAAATCAGATTTCATTCATTCCATAATATGCTCTCTACATACTTGAGGTAATATATATATCCTCACTTTAGCTACCAAACAAGCCTCTAACAGCATACTACAAGACAATGAAGGAAAAGATACACAAAGAAAATATCCTAACAGAATTTAAGGGCACAATTACATAGCTACCCTTTGGAATGTGAAAATCTCCTAATATTATAATACTATTACTATAATGCCCTCTAATTACTACTTGGGTCGTGACAATCCCTTCCCCTTGAAAGGTTTCTTGTCCCCAAGAAACTTATTATCATTGAACCACTTCTTTATCTTCATCCAACTCCCACCTTCATTTTCTGTTTAATCTCTTTTTCCCTCTTTCTTCTTCTAGGCTTCTTCTTCTTTGTTCTTAGGATTCCAAGATCAATCCCTGTTGTAATTCGGCCTAGAACTTCAATAGAAGCAAGCTGATAGAATTCAAGTTTAATACCAACAGCAGTTGTTCCTACTCCTCCATGGTGCACTACAGCTGCACATTGAAAGTTATCAACAGCATCCTCGAGATGCAGCAATGGAAGATTGCAGAATTGCCTTGGATACTCATACCAAGGCTGTTTGTAAGCATTAGCATTAGGAGCTGTTGCCACTTCTATTTCAGCCAACAATTCATCCTTCCATGCAGTGGACAGCAACATGGATTTGCTAGTGGAAGTAAAAAACAACACAGCAGCAGGAGTTTTGTTTCCTTTGGCAAAATCTTCGACTTCTTCAGCTATTTCCCTTAATCTTCCTGCCAAAACTCGCACCGGAGGCTGTCTGATACCTATTTTAACCCTAGCCATTTCTGTTTTCTGGTTGGTTGTCTCCATCATTTCTTCTTCTCTAAAGGAACCAATATGTTCCTTTAATCTTTCTTTGGACCACACACCTTGATCTAGACCCCCATAATTGTTGCTATTGCTGAAAATGCTGTCACGTGGCTGGAAATCAGCAATTTTCATAACATCCCCTTCCTCTTTCATGGCTGATTCATCAGCTTCCTGCCTCCTTGACTTCTCATTAGAACACTTGATTCCAAGGAACTCCTCATTCGGTTGCTCCATTTTAAGGAATTCGTCGGGGTTAAAACTCCCGCGATAATCATCAAAGTACTCAGCAGGAAAGTTGTAATGATACTTCTTATTTAGTATCATTGCAAACTCCTGCAACTTCTTGCGGAACTTACAAACAAATTCCTTGCACTCTTCATCCAACCCACTGCTGGTTCCTTTGTCCCTTCGGCTAGCCTCCTTCTCCAACTCCTTTCCCCATGTTTGATGCTGCTGGTCAACTGAAAATGCAGCCTTCTTTGGCTGCCATTGAGGCTCTATTCTAGCTGAAAAGGAGGCTTTCTTCTGCTGCAATTGAAGGCTCATCTGCTCCATGTATGCACTGCCTCCCCTAGTTTCATGAGTAGGACACTCCATTGAAAATACAGCCTTCCTTGGCTGCCATTGATGCTTCATTCCTACTGAAAATAAAGAATTCTCCTGCTGCAACTGAGACTCCAATGGTCTCAGATATGCACTGCTACCCATGGCCGATTTTTCAGCAACAACATACTTCGATGGCCAAGGAATGGGAGTTATATACATGCTTCTATTTTGCATGTTGTAGCAGTTCCTAGTCTCACCTCAATTGCAACTCAAGAGTCGGGCACCCACTCCTCTGTGCCTTTCCACTTTGACCCAAAAATTTACAGCCAAAATCTATTTTAATGGAGTCGGATCGTAATTACCGCAAAGGAGAGCCGCAAGTCACAGCCAAATTCCAGAGTCACCCATCCAAATTTGCAGCAACTTGATCAGCCTTCTAAAGCATCTGACTCTCAGTCGAAAATCACAATCGGCATCACAGCAGTTGGATAATCAACTGCCTCAAGGCCAATTGGCCAATCTCCTGCTTCTCCTTCAGATCCGAGCCGACCTCTCCTCCTTGTGCGTCGGAATCAATTCCGCAATTCACCACAGCAAAATCAAGATTCCGCCAAGCTCTGTCATGCAATGGCTGAGGCTCACTGGCTTAGGAATGCCTTCGAAACTACACTCCCAGCTGCTACGAGACTTGCTGGAATTAGATACCAGAATTGCGGCAGTAAGAGGAATCGGAAGCTGGAATCAGTTGTTGTGCTTCAGCTTGCTGACCCACACTGCCCAACCTCAGAAAATAGCCACAAACAACCTGCTATTCTGCTTCACATTAGTCGCCCAAAAACAAGTGATCACCTCCCCTTCTGGATCGACTACAACAATTCGGAAACAGCAGCAATCCACCTTGTCGTTCCACCTTCCAAGTCGCGACAACCAAGATTGATTTGCTGCCTCTTTCACATGCACACCTTCTTCTCGCTCACTGGTCGCGTTTGAATAAGGCCTCCACACCTTCCTTGCCCGCGTTGCCAACTACAACGGAGCTCTCGTGCCGGCCTTCTGCCCTAGTAGCGAGTCTCCTGGCTGTCGGCGTTAACACCAGTGGACTCGCTATCACCTCCGAGCTTCTGCCTATTCACGAACGTCTGGGTTGCTCGACTTCCTTGAGTGACTGTGTTGCAACTAACGGGATGCTCTGGAATTGAGGATCGATCACTGTGGAAGGAGGCTAAGGATCGTTGCTAAGATACAATCGGCCAAGATCGTCTGGGACTACTGCACCAGCCGCTCACTCTAGTCGCGATTCCCCTGGATGTCCACGTCTCTTCCTTCGGCGGGCTCCCACACCAATCGCGAATTTTCCTCTGTACTGATCGATGTTGGGCTCAAGTCCGGTGGATCTTCGCGACGCTTCAAGTATGCTCGCCTATCGACCCACTCCAATCGCCGTCCAACTCCACTTTAAACCTCTACTCGATCGATTTCACAGAGAGTCGCATCTTCCTACTCGCCTAATCACCGCCATTGGTTTCGGAATTCACTCATCTTCGCTTTGGCCCGAATTCACTAACTCTTCTTTAGCGACTCTGATATGGCCGTTGCCCGAATTCCCTTTGGAAACCGCCTTCCGAAATCTTCCAGATCTGGTTCGACAGCTGAGGACTACCGCTTAGTTGTAGTCGAACTAATCAAAGGCTTAGGACGAGCTTTGTTGCGGTCTCCTGAGGGTTCGATCGACTCTGTTGGAGCTCCCTATGAGTTCGATCAACTCTATTGCAGCTCCTCAAGAGTTTGCTTCTCTCACCGAAAATTCGTCGGACGCTGATTACTGCTACAATGCTGGAATTACTTAACAGAGGCTGGCCGAGGAACGAACAGCTCTGGTCGAGATCACCTTCCAACCCAATTGAGCAGCACACCGCCAAGCCCAGTCGGATTTGCCTCCAAATGAGAGTCGCAACAGAAACACAGCCAAGATGATACCAATCAATTCCACCGAGAATCGACTACCAAAATTACATGAATCACAGCTGAAGAACCTGGCTCTGATACCAATTGTCACGAACCTAGGGTTCGTGAAAGGATAGAAGAGGAATTGGGGAAGAATTGAGAAGAAGTGAAGGGGGAGATTAGAAGAAGGGGGAAGAAACAGAAGAACGAGAGAGAGAGACGGGAGAGGAAGAGAGAGAAATTGAGGAGAAATCAGATTTCATTCATTCCATAATATGCTCTCTACATACTTGAGGTAATATATATATCCTCACTTTAGCTACCAAACAAGCCTCTAACAGCCTACTACAAGACAATGAATGAAAAGATACACAAAGAAAATATCCTAACAGAATTTAAGG